>CM042685.1:37477197-38727197 GCA_023614405.1 Avena insularis | reverse complement strand
GTGCAGCGTGTGTCTGTATGTGCAACGGCAACAAGCGGCGCAGCATAATGATAGCGCAGCCAGCGGCAGCGGCAGCGGCCAGCGCGATCAGCGGCGGTGCAGCAAGCGGCTGCATAGCGCCGGCAGCAGCGGCGGCGGCTAGGCGCGTATGACGCTGCAGGCGGTGCGAAGCGCGGTCGAGGCGGTGCGGCGGGTCGGGCGGCGGGAAGAGGAGGCGGAGGCGCGTCGGGTACCTGCTGGCGGCGGGGGTCGGCGGAGCCGGCGCGGGGACCAGTGGCGATCCCAGTGGAGGTGGGCGATCGAGGCGGGCGACTCGTGGGTAGGGAGGCGGGGCGGGGTGCGGATCCCGAGGCCGGGGTGGCCTCTTATGTGGGGCCCCCTCATGGGTTCCTACGCGAATTCGGCCCGCGGAATTGGAAAACGACTCGGAAATCGGCCCGAAATTCAGACTGTTTTTCCATCTTTTAAAGAAACGGCGATAACTTTTCCGTACGAGCTCCGAATCGAGCGATTCTTGCTCCTACGGTTTTGTAAAATCGAGGGGAACAATCTAGGGTCAAGGTTTGAGCGAAACCACTAGGCTACAAGGGTGGACATCGCTAGTCCTACTAAAGCCTCCCGCAGGAGCCTCGTAGCAGAATAGAATAGGGTTTAGAAAATAGCGTTTCGCCGAATCTTTTCAACCGACGGTTTTGCATGGAAAAGTATGATGCGATGATATGAATGATATGCAGAACCAAATCTAAAATTTGGGATGTGACACTTCAACTTTATTTTCACCATGGACTTCAACTTGGATATCACTAAGGACTACAAGTGAGACAAGAAATATTACTCAAGACTTGAAGACTAAGGAAACACAACTTAGAAGGAACCATCATCACCTTTGAAGTTTTGTTACCAAGACACAAGAATTTTTCCAAGGAAACCAAGATATCATTCAAGAAGAAACAACAAAGAATGATGGAATGATATCAAGTGAACCATATAGTTGGACCACCATATTTAGTTTAAATTAAACCCACCAACTTATGTGGTGTAACAAAAATATTTTATTGCCTAAAAATGTGCTTGAAACTTGTTGTTTAATTGGAATGTTTGTTTGTGATTGCTTGCACATTGCTTGTGTGAATTGTGTTATGTGTGATTAGAATTATTCCTTAGAAATCTTTTGCCTATTCTAATCCCAATCCAACCCAAACAGATGACTACTCCAAGAGACTCCAACATCAAGGATGGTGACAAAAACAACAACCAAGAGATCAACATGAGAGAACTCATAGTAACCCAAACCTAGTTGAACCAAGTGACAACTCAGTTTTTAGCCAACAACAATGAGTTAGACCCAACCATGCAAAAGTATTTGGAAACCCAAACTCAATTGATGCAAAGGGTGACAAATCAAATGATCAACATGGGAGACAACTCTTCCCAAGGAGTTTATGACAACAAGCATGTCAAGGATGATATTCTAGAAGGAACCCAAGCTTGCAATGTTTGTGGAGACACGGATCACACTTCCAAAGAGCATGAAGATCAATGCCCTAATTGTGAAGAGAAACATCCAACTAATCAATGCCCCACATCTCAAGCTACTTGTTTCCTATGTGAAGGAAATAATCATGTCCCTATCCAATGCCCCATCTATTCCATAGTTCAACAAAGGAAACAAGGTGGAGTGCATCAACAGATTGTAAGCCCTCAGGAGGGAACAACTTCTACCAAGAAGGATGAAGACAAAGGAAAATCTCAGCTTGCACCTCCATGCAATACGACTCAATTTGATGGACCAAAGAGGAAACATATGTATTATCCAACCAAAAGATCAAGGAGACCAGGAAACTTTCCCACCTTTGAGATAATATATGAAGAGCATGAACTAGAAGAACTTCTAGCTTTGGAGAAACCCAAGAAGAAGAATGTTAAAAGCCAAGTGCAATGTTGCCATTGCAAAGAGATGGGACACTATGCCAATGAATGTCCTAAGAAGAAGCAAAAATATAAGGAGATTAGCAAAGTGTGGTGCAACAACTGCAAAGAGCTAGGCCATTATGTATCAACTTGTCCACAGAAGATACGTGAAGAACTCAATCTTGTCACATGTTACAATTGTGGTAACCAAGGACATTATGCAAGCAATTGTCCAGAAAAGATGAAGCACAAGATAAAGCCTATGAAGGATCTCAGCCTTGTCACATATTTCAAGTGTGGAAACAAAGGACACTATGCAGATGTTTGCCCAGAGAAGTATCATCAAGGCCCCAAACAAGCCAAGATGTAATCTAGTTGGAAATATTTTAAGGGTGGTAGTACCCTAGTTGCTTTGAGCCAACTTGTAACCCCTATCTTTCCCAAATCTCGGGACAAGGTTTCTTTTAAGGGTGGTAGCCTGTCACATCCCAAAATTTTCCAAATTTTGTAATGTGAAAAATAAATAAACAAAATAAATAATTGTTGAAATTTAGGGTTTAAAGAAACTTTTTGTTTCTAAATGGAAACTTAAAATCCCATCTTGAACAAACTTTGGTTAATGTTTGAATCCAATTAAATCCAAATCAAGTGGAATGCATTCTTCTTAAATGCATCTTGAAAATTGAACACATGGAAATTAAACCAAAACCCTAAAACCCTAAAGGAAGAAAAAAATTTCCAAGTTATCTCTAAGCCTATGGATTTGATCCATATAAAATTGGTCAAACAAACATTTCAAAATGGTCAAGAATGACAAATAGAAATATTATAAAACCATAGAAGTTGGTTTCACTTAATTTGGAGCCATAGATAAAAATCGTATGAATTTAATAAGATAATGAAATTGAATTTCCAAAGATAATAAAGCACCTATCTAAAAATCCATACCAAATGGTGAGCAAATAATACTAAATATATTTAAAAGGATAAACAAATGTTAAATAAGATTTTACAAATTGGAATCACTAAGTTTGGATCTTTAAATAAATAGATATGGATTTTATAAGATAAAGAAAGAAATATTAAATGAGGAATATTTAAAGACCAAATTAAATCTTGGCCTAATTCATAAGCAAATGGAATGAATATAATCCAAATCCAAATAAAATAAAAGGATAAAGAGTTTTCCAAATAAAATAAAGTGGCATTAACCAAATTCTATTTCTATTTGAATAAAGACAATTCCCTAATGAGAATGATTAATTAAATCATGAGAAAATAGTATTTGGAATTTACCCAAGTGGAATAAAAGTTATTTAATTAACTTAAATAGGATCAAAGAAATCAACTAAATAAAATTTGTGGAATTAAACCCATAATTTATTTCATTGGAATAAAGACATATACCCAATTTAAAAGATTAATAAATCATATTAAAAAAATATTCCAAATAGTTCAAAGTGAAATATTTGACACCCTAATAAATGAATAAAACCTACTGAATAGGTTTGGTAAAATATGGTTTTCAAATAAAGTTATAAAACAAAATAAAACCTATTTGAAATAAAGACAAATGATTATTTATAAAATAAATAAAAGACCCCAAAAAGAATAAAAGAATTATTCTAAATTTGACTCCAGAATGTATTAATAAACAGTATTTGAATATACATAAAGTTTGGTTGAAGTTTGAATTCAAATAGTGCTTGGTTTGTTTGAATAAAAATCAAAACAGATAAGTAGAAAAAGAAAAGGGAAAAACAATTAGTACAAAAAAAATGGAACCAACCAGCCCAACCCAACCTGGCCCACTAAGCCCAGCATCAGCCCACTCCCTCTCTCCCCGCAGAAAACGCTTCGCACCAGAGAAACGACCCGTGCCCTCGCTAACATTTGGACCCCACTCTTTTTCTCTCTCTCTCTCGCTGAGGACCCGGCCCCACCGCCAGCTCACTGTCTTCCCCACCCGCGCTAACCTCTTCGGTAGTTTCTGCCCGTTTAAGATCGCTTCAATCCTCGTTATTGCCGCGTTGAAATGGCCAGCAATCACGCGCGTTAAATTGCCTCGCCCTCCTCCTTCTTTTCCCTCAGATCTCACTCGACCGGAGCCATTAGGCTGCCCAAATTTCAGCCTCGACTTCCCCTGTCTCCGACGAGCTTTGCAAGAAATTCCGGCCAAACCACGTCGCCCCTCACCTCCTCGACCACACGAGCATGTTCCCCATCAACCACTGCATCTCCGAGTAGCCTCGGCTTGCTCGCGCTTGACCCACAGCCTCGGTAACCTCAACATCTGAGCGCCGCCGTCGTTTGCCACTTCTTCGGCGACTCTTTCCCGTAAGTACTGTCCACCCCTTGCCCTCCTTTTGATGCACACTTGTCTGTTACTCGCGTACGACGCTAACAGCATCCTCCATTCGCTCTCTCGTGCCCTGTAGCAACGTCCCCGATGACGGCATACCACACCCGTCGCCAGGCACCTCTTCGGCGAGCAATCGTCAACGCCTCCGTGCTCCCCTTGGCCAATCGAGGCAACGACGAGAATCAGTACTTCACGGCTAACCTGGTAATGCCCTCCTCTACCACCCTGGCTTCCTAAATCACCAGCTCCACCGCCGTTTAACCGCGCCGCCGCTAACCACCGCCGCTAGCGCCGCTCAGATATGGTTAGGCCCTGTACACCGTTGGATCTAGATCGCGCGGATAGGATAGAAACTTAAACAATGGGTACGAGTGATTCTGTGCCGCACGATCTCATATTAATCCAACATGCCACTTTGCTTGATCCGTGCAAACCGTTACCGACGAATCAAATCATTCCACGTGGCCAGAGTCTAATCTGAATTAGAAAATTTGATCTATTAGATGCTAGATTTTGTAAAATCTATAACTTTTGATCCGCACGTCCAAATTTTTCAAATTTTATATCAATGGAATCAGCAAGACAAACCCTACCCAACCATGCACTTTGTTTAATGAATTTATTTTGGTAAAATGGTTGTTTTTGCAGAAACTTGTGTAGGCATAATTTGATTATAAATTGTAGGGTTTCGTAGCATGGAAAACAAAAAATTTCTACCACATACAAACAAACAAGCCAAGATCTATCTACTAGATTGTAGCAACGAGTCGATGGAATAACTCACCCTCGAAGATTCCAAAGTGTTTAACGAGAGCGAATTCTCGTGGGTGATGTAGTCGTACTCTTCCCGATCTCAAGATCGCGTAGATGATCCTTCCGGCGCTGCGTTCTGGCAGCGCTCCCTTAGTCGGTTACACATTCGGTACTCGACGAAGACCTTCCTCTCCCTTGTTCCAGCAGGCAGCAGAGGTTGTAGCACTCTCCTCGTGATTACAGCGGCAACTGGCGTGGTACGGAAGTAGAGGGAGATCTCATGAGCTTCGCCTTAAGACGGAGCGAGTATGGTGGGCTATGAGAAATCCCTCAACGATCTAGGGTTTAGACATGCCGAGGAAGAGGTGCTAGGGCCGGGGGCTAGGGCTTGGAGGTGCCCAAGTCGGCGGCAAGGAGATCCCTAGGCGGCAGCTTGGAGGGCGGCGGCGGCTAGGGTTAGGGTTTTCGGGGCAAGGGACTTGTGTGCTAGGAGGGGCAGCCCTGCCCCTCCCTTTATAGGTGGGAGGCGTGGCCAAGGGGAGAGGAATCCCTCCCCAACTCGGCTTGGAGGTGGGCCGGCGGTTGGAGGAGGGAACTCCTCCCCAACTCGGTTTCCCACTCCTCCTCTTTCCAAAACTTGCCGTTTGACTTTCAAACTAGCCGTTTGACTTTTCAAACTAGGATTTGAATAAACCCTTTATTTTGGATAGCAATGACACCTAGTACATGATGCAATCATTCCAACTTGCAATGACACATTCATGTACCCTTCCCCCTTTCGGAGTGCTGGACATTCCGGAACCTTCTAGAACATTCCCGATGAAAACACCGGAACCATTCTCCAACTCCGAAACGGGACTTTCCTTATATCAATCTTATTCTCCGGACCATTCCGGATCTCCTCGTGATATCCCGAATCCCATTCGAGACTCCGAACAACATTCGGTCTCTTTCTCATCATTCCATAACTACTCAAACAACGTCGAATCCTTAAGTGTGTCTCCCTACGGTTCGTGAATTATGCGGACATGATCGAGACACTTCTCCGAACAATAACCAATAGAGGAATCTGGAAATTCATATGGCTCCCACATATTTCTATGATTACTTTGCGATCGAATGAACCACTTACATACGATATCAATTTCCCTTTGTCTCACGATAGTTTACTTATCCGAGGTTATGATCGTCGGTATCTCTGCATACCTAGTTCAACCTCGTTACCGATAAGTAATCTTTTCTCGTTCCCGTGATATGTGATCCCTTGTGAGCCAGTCACATGCTTGCAAGCTAATTGGATGACATTTCACTGAGAGGGCCCAGAGTATATCTATCCGTCATATGGATGGACAAATCCCATTCTTGATCCATGTGTTTCAACCAATACTTTCCGAACACTCAATGCCACCTTTATAGCCACCCAGTTACGGTGTGGTGTTTGATGTCATCAAAGCATTCATCCGGTAAAGGTGATATGCATGATCTCATGGTCGAAGGAATTAGATTACTATGTATCAGAAAGCATATAGCAAGTGAACTATTAAAATGACTTGATCTTTATGCTACGCTCATCTATAGGAGTATGTCCACCATATCATTCTCCTAACGATATGATCTTGTTGTTAACAACATCTCAATGTTCATGATAGGGAAACCACAATCATCTATTAACCAACAAGCTAGTATTATATAGAGGCTTTACCAGGGACTTCAAATTAAGTTTACAAATCACACAAGTATTAATGTTTCCTTGTTAATACTATTACAGCATGAATGCAAACATTTATCATAAACACAAAGATATAATAATAACTACATTTATTATTGCCTCTAGGGCATATCTCCAACATAAATTTCTTTCTAAAATTATTTTTGTGATAAAACCTTTGACAAATGGATTGTTTTTAACCTACTGACCATAGAAACCAACTTGTAGATTCAAAAACATATTTTGTGAAACAAGAGAATAAATCTTTGATTTAGAACATTTCTAGTCAAATAAAAATGTTGTTTATATGTTAAAATACTTTTTGGAGAAAAACCTTTGGGAAATGTTTTGATTTAAACTCTCTGACCCCAAACACCAAGTTTTAGAATTAAAAATGTATTTGGTAAACCCTATAAAGATTGTGCTAAGGGCATTTTCAACCACATAAAATATTGATTTGGTTTAAAAATTATTTATAAGTAAAATCTTTTGCAAATGGTTTTGCCACTTTTATAAAATGACCAATAGGTGTTTTTTAATGTTTATAACCTATTAGAAATCATTTTTCCAAATAAAACAATCTTTTGCATGCTTGCATGCATTTCTTTGTTTCTATTATTTTATGTGATGATTGCTTGAATGGTAGATTGAAATTTGTGCCTTGCTTGATTGAATTGTAGTGGATTTTGAAGAGTGTGATATTGCAACATCAAGGAGTGAACTTATATTCTCTACCAAGAAGGCAGGTGATGATTCATACTTTTGTCCCATTATTTTCACTATGCATTAGTGATATTTCTAAGTAGGACTTGCATGGAATTTTTGCTAAGTATAAACTATGCCATGGGAAATCCTAGTAGATGAAACCTTAGTAGAAATTTCCTAAGTTAAGATTCCTACTACTATCATGCTTAGCTTAGCTAGTAGAAAACAAGGGTGGAATATATTCATACTATGGAATGTTTCTAAGTCAAGGACTTGTTTTTTTTTAATAAAACAACTAAGTGAATGAATCACCTGGGTGGAATGGAAGGAATGCTTTGTGTTGAGTGGTTATGCAAGCCCCATTTCTATGGTTTACCTTATGTATCTCACTTGTGGAATGCCACCCAGGAACAAAGAGATTTGAGATGTCAAATGTTGAGAAGCTTCAAGTGCAGCCACTTGGCATTATGGGCTCTGCCTGGATCATATAGGTTGCAATAACTTAGCCAAATGGACAGTTGGTGGTAGGGGATGATAGGTTGGAACGCGTCCATTCTGGTCTAAGGGAAGGCTTTTGAAAGATCTTGTCTTAGTGAAACCAAGTCTTGTGGGGAAAGTGCACCACCTCTGCAGAGTGTAAAATCTAAGTACTTAGCCATGTCCCTGGCAAAGGACAATTTGAGCATCAAGACATGTAAGATATCAAGAATCTCCTCATCCCAATTTCTAAGTTAAAACTTTGTGGTTGAACAAGGGTTGCAGGATCACCAATTTCTATTGGGGAATGCCTTGGGTGATTTTGTTAAGCAAAAACTTAGTGTTTTCAAATGATAAGGAAAATCTATTTTTAGCAAAGCAAGCCTAAGCTCCACTTAGCCAAATGCATATAGATGATAGACTCCACTATACTACCATGGTATCACTTGCCAATACAATTCAAATGTATTGACCCTTTTGGCTGTAACTTATTATGTTGAAGGTTTGTTTGATGTTAGTGAAGTGTGTTGATAAGGATTACAAGTCTACAACCAACATGATTGCCTGTGGCACTTTGAAGATGAAGGACCCCATGCTATAGTTATTTCT
The DNA here is from genome assembly GCA_023614405.1 of Avena insularis. Lineage (NCBI taxonomy): Eukaryota > Viridiplantae > Streptophyta > Magnoliopsida > Poales > Poaceae > Avena > Avena insularis. The sequence continues at coordinate 38,718,672 of CM042685.1, read as the reverse complement.
GCTACATTGTAATGAGATAGCCAAATGAGCTACGTAAGATTTAATGAATTATTTTATTCCTGGTTATAAAGTTGTAATATGACCTTTGTTTCTTGATATTACATCTTAACTGTGGATGCTAGATATTGATCCAGGGACTAGCATTGTAAACACAGGGATCTCTACCTTATTAAAGGTTGGGACCTCTACAGATGGTATCAGAGCACTGTGTTTCCTATAGGATTTGTAACCCTAGGATTGGACAAAAAACCTTAGAAAAATAGGAGTTGTATTTGTTCCAAAACTTATTTGCAAATAATCTTGTAAACTCTTTCCACAACCTTTTCGTTTTATTCTACATCTCTTCTATTTCAAACATGATGGACAAAGCCTCAACCATGAGCAAAGACTTCAACATGAGCAAAGGACTTCACCAACTCAAATGACTTAAACTTTATTTTCACCAAGGACTTCAACTTGGATATCACTAACGACTACAAGTGAGACAAGAAATATTATTCAAGACTTGAAGACTGAGGAAACACAACTTAGAAGGAACCATCATCACCTTTGAAGTTTTGTGACCAAGACACAAGAATTTTTCCAAGGAAACCAAGATCTCATTCAAGAAGAAACAACAAAGAATGATGGAATGATCTCAAGTGAACCATATAGTTGGACCACCGTATTTAGTTTAAATTAAACCCACCAACTTATGTGGTGTAACAAAAAAAATTTATTTCCTAAAAATGTGCTTGAAACTTGTTGTTTGAGTGGAATGTTTGTTTGTGATTGCTTGCACATTGCTTGTGTGAATTGTGTTGTGTGTGATTAGAGTTATTCCTTAGAAATCTTTTGCTTATTCTAATCCCAATCCAACCCAAACAGATGACTACTCCAAGAGACTCCAACATCAAGGATGGTGACAACAACAACCAAGAGATCAACATGAGAGAACTCATAGTAACCCAAACCCAGTTGAACCAAGTGATAACTCGGTTTTTAGCCAACAACAATGAGTTAGACCCAACCATGCAAACGTTTTTGGAAACCCAAACTCAATTGATGAAAAGGGTGACAAATCAAATGATCAACATGGGAGACAACTATTCCCAAGGAGTTTATGACAACAAGGATGTCACAGATGATATTCTAGAAGGAACCCAAGCTTGCAATGTTTGTGGAGACATGGATCACACTTCCAAAGAGCATGAAGATCAATGCCCTAATTGTGAAGAGAAACATCCAACTAATCAATGCCCCACATCTCAAGCTACTTGTTTCCTATGTGAAGGAAATAATCATGTCCCTATCCAATGCCCCATCTATTCCATAGTTCAACAAAGGAAACAAGGTGGAGTGCATCAACAGATTGTAAGCCCTCAGGAGGGAACAACTTCTACTAAGAAGGATGAAGACAAAGGAAAATATCAGCTTGCACCTCCATGCAATACGACTCAATTTGATGGACCAAAGAGGAAACATATGTATTATCCAACCAAAAGATCAAGGAGACCAGGAAACTTTCCCACCTTTGAGATAATATATGAAGAGCATGAACTAGAAGAACTTCTAGCTTTGGAGAAACCCAAGAAGAAGAAGGTTAAAAGCCAAGTGCAATGTTGCCATTGCAAAGAGATGGGACACTATGCCAATGAATGTCCTAAGAAGAAGCAAAAATATAAGGAGATTAGCAAAGTGTGGTGCAACAACTGCAAAGAGCTAGGCCATTATGTATCAACTTGTCCACAGAAGATACGTGAAGAACTCAATCTTGTCACATGTTACAATTGTGGTAACCAAGGACATTATGCAAGCAATTGTCTAGAAAATATGAAGCACAAGATAAAGCCTATGAAGGATCTCAGCCTTGTCACATATTTCAAGTGTGGAAACAAAGGACACTATGCAGATGTTTGCCCAGAGAAGTATCATCAAGGCCCCAAACAAGCCAAGATGTAATCTAGTTGGAAATATTTTAAGGGTGGTAGTACCCTAGTTGCTTTGAGCCAACTTGTCACCCCTAACTTTCCCAAATCTCGGGACGAGGTTTCATTTAAGGGTGGTAGCCTGTCACATCCCAAAAATTTCCAAATTTTGTAATGTGAAAAATAAATAAACAAAATAAATAATTGTTGAAATTTAGGGTGGAAAGAAACTTTTTGTTTCTAAATGGAAACTTAAAATCCCATCTTGAACAAACTTTGGTTAATGTTTGAATCCAATTAAATCCAAATCAAGTGGAATGCATTCTTCTTAAATGCATCTTGAAAATTGAACACATGGAAATTAAACCAAAACCCTAAAACCCTAAAGGAAGAAAAAAATTCCAAGTTATCTCTAAGCCTATGGATTTGATCCATATAAAATTGGTCAAACAAACATTTCAAAATGGTCAAGAATGACAAATAGAAATATTATAAAACCATAGAAGTTGGTTTCACTTAATTTGGAGCCATAGATAAAAATCTTATGAATTTAATAAGATAAGGAAATTGAATTTCCAAAGCTAATAAAGCACCTATGTAAAAATCCATACCAAATGGTCAGCAAATAATCCTAAATACATTTAAAAGGATAAACAAATGTTAAATAAGATTTTACAAATTGGAATCACTAAGTTTGGATCTTTAAATAAAAAGATATGGATTTTATAAGATAAAGAAAGAAATATTAAATGAGGAATATTTAGAGGCCAAATTAAATCTTGGCCTAATCCATAAGCAAATGGAATGAATATAATCCAAATCCAAATAAAATAAAAGGATAAAGAGTTTTCCAAATAAAATAAAGTGGCATTAACCAAATTCTATTTCTATTTGAATAAAGACAATTCCCTAATAAGAATGATTAATTAAATCTTGAGAAAATAGTATTTGGAATTTACCCAAGTGGAATAAAAGTTATTTAATTAACTTAAATAGGATCACAGAAATCAACTAAATAAAATTTGTGGAATTAAACCCATAATTTATTTCATTGGAATAAAGACAAATACCCAATTTAAAAGATTAATAAATCATATTAAAAAAATATTCCAAATAGTTCAAAGTGAAATATTTGACACCCTAATAAATGAATAAAACCTACTGAATAGGTTTGGTAAAATATGGATTTCAAATAAAGTTATAAAACACATTAAAACCTATTTGAAATAAAGACAAATGATTATTTATAAAATAAATAAAAGACCCCAAAAAGAATAAAAGAATTATTCTAAATTTGACTCCAGAATGTATTAATAAACAGTATTTGAATATACACAAAGTTTGGTTGAAGTTTGAATTCAAATAGTGCTTGGTTTGTTTGAATAAAAATCAAAACAGATAAATAGAAAAAGTAAAGGGAAAAACAATTAGTACAAAAAAAATGGAACCAACCAGCCCAACCCAACCTGGCCCAATAAGCCCAGCATCAGCCCACTCCCTCTCTCCCCGCAGAAAACGCTTCACACCAGAGAAAGGGCCCGCGCCCTCACAAACATCTGGACCCCACTCTTTTTTTCTCTCTCTCTCGCTGATGCCCCGGCCCCACCGCCAGCTCACTGTCTTCCCCACCTGCGCTAACCTCGCCGGCAGTTTCTGCCCGTTTAAGCTCGCTTCAATCCTCGTTATTGCCACGTTGAAATGGCCAGCAATCATGCGTGTTAAATTGCCTCGGCCTCCTCCTTCTTTCCCCTCAGATCTCACTCGACCGGAGCCACTAGGCTGCCTAATTTTCAGCCTGGACTTCCCCTATCTCCGACGAGCTTTGTGATAAATTCCAGCCAAACCACGTCGCCCCTCGCCTCCTCGACCACACGAGCATGTTCCCCATCAACTGCTGCATCTCCGAGTAGCCTCGGCTTGCTCGCGCTTGACCCACAGCCTCGGCAACCTCAACATCTGAGTGCCGCCCTCGTCTGCCACTTCTCCGGCGACTCTTTCCCGTAAGTACTGTCCACCCCTTGCCCTCCTTTTGATGCACACTTGTCCGTGACTCGCGTACGAAGCTAACAGCATCCTCCGTTCGCTCTCCCGTGCCCAGTAGCAATGTCCCCGATGACGGCATACCACACCCGTCGCCAGGCACCTCTCCGGCGAGCAATCGTCAACGCCTCCGTGCTCCCCTTGGCCAACCGAGGAAACGACGAGAATCAGTACTTCACGGCGAACCTGGTAACACCCTTCTCTACCTCCCTTGCTTCCTAAATTGCCAGCTCCGGCTGGTAAATCGACCGCCGCCGCCAACCACCGCTAAGCGCCGCCGATATGGTCGTGCCACAACCGTTGGATCTAGATCGCGCGGATATGATAGAAACTTAAACGAAGGGGTACGAGTGATTTTGTGCTGCACGATATCATTTTAATCCAACGGGCCACGTTGCTTGATCCGTGCGAACTGGTACCGATGAATCAAATCATTCCACGTGGCCAGAGTCTAATCTGAATTAGAAAATTTGATCTCTTGGATGCTAGATTTTGTAAAATCTATAACTTTTGTTCCACACGTCCAAATTTTTCAAATTTTATATCAATGGAATCAGCAAGACAAACCCTACCCAACCATGCACTTTGTTTAATAAATTGCTTCTGGTAAAATGGTTGTTTTTACAGAAACTTGTGTAGGCATAATTTGATTATAAAATTCTTTCTAAAATTATTTTTGTGATAAAACCTTTGACAAATTGATTTTTTTGAACCTACTGACAATAGAAACGAACTTGTAGATTCAAAAACATATTTTGTGAAGCAAGAGAATAAATCTTTGATTTAGAACATTTCTAGTCAAATAAAAATGTTGTTTATATGTTAAAATACTTTTTGGAGAAAAACCTTTGGGAAATGTTTGATTTAAACTCTCTAACCCCAAACACCAAGTTTTAGAATTAAAAATGTATTTGGTGAACCCTATATAGATTGTTGCTTTTCTAAGGGCATTTTCAACCACATAAAATATTGATTTGGTTTAAAAATAATTTATAAGTAAAATCTTTTGCAAATGGTTTTGCCACTTTTATAAAATGACCAATAGGTGTTTTATAATGTTTATAACCTATTAGAACCCGTTTTTCCAAATAAAACAATCTTTTGCATGCTTGCATGCATTGCTTTGTTTGTATTATTTTATGTGATGATTGCTTGAATGGTAGATTGAAATTTGTGCCTTGATTGATTGAATTGTAGTGGAATTTGAAGAGTGTGATATTGCAAGATCAAGGAGTCAACTTATATTCTCTACCAAAAAGGCAAGTGATGCTTCATACTTTTGTCCCATTATTTTCACTATGCATTAGTGATATTTCTAAGTAGTACTTGCATGGAATTTTTGCTAAGTATAAACTATGCCATGGGAAATCCTAGTAGATGAAACCTTAGTAGAAATTTCCTAAGTTAAGATTTCTACTACTATCATGCTTAGCATAGCTAGTAGAAAACAAGGGTGGAATATATTCATACTATGGAATGTTTCTAAGTCAAGGACTTGTGTTTTGTATAATAAAACAACTAAGTGAATGAATAACCTGGGTGGAATGGAAGGAATGGTTTGTGTTGAGTGGTTATACAAGGCCCATTTCTATGGTTTACCTTGTGTATCTCAGTTGTGGAATGCCACCAGGAACAAAGAGATTTGAGATGTCAAATGTTGAGAAGCTTCAAGTGCAGCCACTTGGCATTATGGGCTCTGCCTGGATCATATAGGTTGCAATAACTTAGCCAAATGGATAGTTGGTGGTTAGGGATGATAGGTTGGAACACGTCCATTCTGGTCTAAGGGAAGGTTTCTGAAAGATCTTGTCTTGGTGAAACCAAGTCTTGTGGGGAATGTGCACCACCTCTGCAGAGTGTAAAATCTAAGTACTTATCCATGTCCCTGGCAAAGGACAATTTGAGCATCAAGACATGGAAGCTATCAAGAATCTCCTCATCCCAATTTCTAAGTTAAAACTTTGTGGTTGAACAAGGGTTGAAGGATCACCAATTTCTATTGGGGAATGCCTTGGGTGATTTTGTCAAGCAAAAACTTAGTGTTTTCAAATGATAAGGAAAATCTATTTTGAGCAAAGCAAGCCTAAGCTCCACTTAGCCAAATGCATATAGATGATAGACTCCACTATACTACCATGGTATCACTTGCCAATACAATTCAAATGTATTGACCCTTGTGGCTGTAACTTATTATGATGTAGGTTTGTTTGATGTTAGTGAAGTGTGTTGATTAGGATTACAAGTCTATAACCAACATGATTGCCTATGGCACTTTGAAGATGAAGGACCCCATGCTATAGTTAGTTCTACTGCATTGTAATGAGATAGCCAAATGAGCTATGTAAGATGTAATGAATTATTTTATTCCTGGTTATAAAGTTGTAATATGACCTTTGTTTCTTGATATTACATCTTAACTGTGGATGCTAGCTATTGATCCAGGGACTAGCATTGTAAACACAGGGATCTCTACCTTATTAAAGGTTGGGACCTCTACATTCATGTATGGTCTTGCTGCTGGAGCCCACATGTCAGCCTCTCAGGTATGTCCTGGTTAGTGGGTCTCTGATGCCAACCTCTCTGTACAAGTATTTATCTTTTTTTTTTCAAACTTGCGCATTAAGAGGGACACTGCAGGCTGATGGGTCCTGCATGTCAGCCTCTCTGTAAAGACATACTTGCTAAAAGAAAATTAACAGGGATGCTGCAGGCTGGCGGGACTGCCATGTCAGCCTCTCCGTAAAGAAATATTGCTAGAAGAAAATTAAGTGGCACGCTGGAGGATGGTGTGTCTACCATGTCAGCCTCTCCGAAAAGAAATATTGCTAGAAGAAAATTAAGTGGGACGCTCCAGGCTGGTGGGCCGCCATGTCACAGTCTCTATAAAGCAATATTGCTAGAAGAAAATTAATAGGGATGCTGTAGGCTGGTGGTTCCGCCATGTCAGCCTCTCCGAAAAGAAATATTGCTAGAAGAAATTTAAGGTGGACGCTGGTGGGTCCGCCATGTTAGCCTCTCTGTAAAGAAATTTTGCTAGAAGAAAATTAAGAGTGATGCTGCAGGCTGGTGGGTCTGCTGTCCCGTAAAGCACTATTGCTAGAAGAAAAAAATGTAAACCCAAAAAAAATTTGTCTAGCATAGACGATTCAAACTCAAGACATCACACATATAACATTGTGTGTTGCCACTACATAAAAGAAATCAAAAGATACTAGCTTTCATCCCCTCATTAGTAAACTCTATATTCTGTTGTGGATCCGCCGGATTCAAAACAAAGACCTCACCGACGGAGGGGAAAAATAAAAATTCTTTTAACAAATACATTCATGTAAAAATATCAAAAGTACCAGAAACACACACTACGTGCACGAGAACTGGAATACAATGACTTCACTTGGTGAAACCACACTTATCACTATCGAAAACATAACCAATGGTTCTGACGAAACACAAGAAAAAGCTCTAGTGCAAACAACCTAGCATAGCAACAGAACTTTTCATAAATTCAGTAGCATTTGAATGATTTAGTAGTAGAGAATCAGACAGAGAAAATAGCTATATTCCTAGTTCATTTCAGCAGCACTTGACCAATTCAGCAACATTTCAAAATGACTGATTCACCAATGCATACACTGAAATTCAATAGCAGTACAGAGGGAACAAGACCTCATCGACGGAGTGGGAAAAGGCGATAATTATTTTGTTTTGACAGATATGTTCATGTAAAAATATCTAAAGAACCAGAGACACACACCACGTGTGCAAAAACTGCACTGGTATCTAATGACTTCACTTGGTGAAATCACGATGTATCTTTATCCTCTCTGTCTCTCATCACTGTCCAAAACACAACCAATGGTTCCGATGAAACACAGGCAAAAGCTCTAGCGCAAGAAGCTGAGCAACAAAGACAAAACTTTTCACAAATTCAGTAGAATTTGAATGATTCAGCACTACATAACTAGGCAGAGAAAATATCAACAGATTGCATTCAGCATCACTTGCCCAATTCAGCAGCATTTGAAAATGACTGATTCAGCAACACAGACACTGAAATTCAATAGCCGTACAGAGGCTTGCTTCAGCTCTAAAAACCATACCAACAATCAGTTTGCCCTTTTCTCAAATAGGCTCAAATCATTGGAGCAAGAAAAACTGATGAATAATCTTCTATTGTGTGCAACCTCCTCCTCACATATTAATATGGAAAACAATCATTATCATAATAGTTGGTCTTGGTCATATAGGGAACTTCCATATAGATAAAAATATACCATACCAGTACACACTAGTCATAGCTCTAGTATAGCAAAAGTTTATCCCAATTTACCACCCATATATGACCAGTGGAGATAAGACAACCATATAATTAATTATGATAACATGCGACCAAAGAGCTAGAAATCTAGGAACTGCATGACTACTGCATTCAGGGCAGCGAGATACATCGACCTTGACCATTCTTCCAATGGTAGGTTTGGCTGCTTTACAGAACTTGGTCCACCTAGAAGTAGCTGCCAAGCGCCCATCGGTCCAGTTAATGGCATAGAGTCCCTCGACATACACTCCTTCGCTCTGCATCATGAAGAATATTATGCCCTTTCGTCTGGCCTCGAGTTTCTTTGTGGCACTCTTAGGCTATTTATGAGTCAAAGCAAGATATAGACACATAATTAATAAGAGCAATGAACTTAATCATGTGAAACTTGAGAAGTCATTGAGATAATTTTATTTGCAGCCACTCACAAACATAATCCAGTGTGACCTTGAGATGACACATGTGTAGGATACGATCTGACAAGGATCTTGCGCCGGCGCCTATGCTAGGGCTAGTGCAGTAGCTAGTGCTGGTGCAGGAAAAGGGAATGGTGCAGGAGATGGTGCCACTTCCTTTGTTAGGGCTGGTGCTGGTGCAGGAGTTGGTGCCGATGTAGTTAATTGAAGAGGGGCTGGTGCAAGAACCAAAACCGGCGCTGACGCCAGCAACTTGATGCTAGATTTCTTCTGACGGGTAGGTAAGCTGATTGCAGGGATGGTATAGGCATATGATATGTGTGCAAGAAAATGGCTATTATACTCCAACAATTACTCACAAGACAGTGATCAGAGGATGTTATGAGTATACAAGAAAATTAAGTTAGTACTGCCTGCAATATTTCTCCTTCTGTCAACTGGTGTCGGAGAAGGAACTAGGACTGGTGCTGGTGCGGGTGTCGGTGCCAGCAGCTTGATGTTGGTTACCTTCCGTGGTATGTAAGGGGACTGCAGGACTAGTCAGAGAGGCATATGACATGTGTACAAGCAAAATGGGTTCTTACACTCCTAGATAGTGATCAGATTATACAAGCAAATTAAGTTATTACCTCTATTCTTTCTCCTATTTAGGTCAACAGGTGATGTTGCAGGAATTGGGGCTGGTTCCAGTGGCAGCATCTTGATGCTGGTACCCTTCTGGAAGCGGACTGAACATGTGGTAAGAGTCATACAATTAGTGAAGACAATGGTGAAGAATAGTTAGTTGCAAGAAAGTCATCAGAGGTTGTGATGAGTACAGAAGCAAATTAATTAGTAGTACCTCTATTCTTAGCCCTTTGGTCAACAGGTGTATGATGGATTGCAAGTATCTGCCCAGGCTTGCTAAAATCGAGTGCTACCTCAGCCCCCTACTTCAGACCATTGTCACGGACATACTTGACCAACCTTGCCCACCCAAATAGGTGGTGGCCATCATCTGGGAGACATCCACATCATATAGTTACCGCAAGCCTTTTGGGTCCTTGGTATACAGAGTTAGAAACTTGTCGTTTCCAAACATCTTGTTTATAATAGGGAACACGACACAAGCGACGGCCTCCATGAGAAAATTGATAGACAAGTAAGATGACAACAAGAAAAGTGAGATACAAGATATTACATCAACTCGTTCTAAACCACTTGCAATCCATACCTGACCATCGGTACCCTTCGCGAAGGGTGGCCATGCACCATTTTTATTTCATCTGCCTTTGGAAGGGCATACATGGCCCCCCTTTTAATCCATAAGCTTGACAAGAGGACGATAGAAGAAAGGGCTGAGCAGCTGGTGCGTGGTACTGAATGAAATTAATTGGAAAGGTTAAATTATGTAAATATCATGTAAATCTAATAATATCAAACAAAATCATTGCCTCAAAAGCAAACAAATTTGATGTTTGTGAACTTCTGATGAGCGTAAAGATAAGTATATCTTATAACAATAACACGGGAAATCATAACATGTGAAATTGTGGATTTCCAAATTATACCTACTTCTTAGAGTGGTCAGTGCCAACCTGGGTACTATGTTTGTGCTTCCTCGTCGTGTAGACAATGTCCGCTTTTGTTGGGGGCATGAGCAATCTACTAGCCTCTACAACAGCCTCAGCCTCCGTAGCAGCACCTTCAGTCTGAGTGAATAGCAACAGAGCTCAATAGTTCAATGTAGTACATGGTAGTCATATATATGATTGTGTATGAGACAGTCAGACAGATTTAGATCTGGATTCACATAAACACATTCCTAGACTTAATAAAATCACACTTGTTTCTAAACATCTGATAAGGATGCATGACACCAAGCGGATAATAATTAAATCAGACGGCACCATGATAAGTGGATTAAGAAAAAAAATACACTTCTCTTTAAGATGGGCCCTCCCAGCTAGGCAGTGGCCTTGCACTTGTTTGGTGAGTAGTGGTACTGGCCGGATCCTCTGTCATGTGGAGGTATCATGTTGTTTGACGCACCAGGAGCACTAGAAATTCGCAGGTATGTACCAACATGCTGCAGTAAATAAAGAACAAGATGGTTTCATAGAGGCTTTCACAAAAATACGATGCAGACAGGGAAAACTTTGAGCATAGGGATACATCCAGGTTGCAGACAAGCACTTTCAGCATGAGAAAGAATGGAAGAACACAACGAATATGCTTCTCCATTACCTTTTTAGGCAACTTTTAAGGGAACTGACAGGACCATCACTGTTCATAGTGGCTGTCTGCGCTACTAACCCATAGTTCTCCATATAGAATCTGATGCAAAATCTATTGCACGTTAGTATAAATTAAAGGTTACAAAGTGAAGAATACCAACTTGTAACCTGACCAAATGCCCCAATCAGAACAGCGGTGACCATGCCCCGACCCCGAATCCAAAGGAATTCAATCACCCCCGCCCCCACCCAACCTACCCCCACCTCCACCCCAACCCCAATGGCCCAATCAATCAGAGCAGAGGAGGGAAATACCCTGATTTGGTGAACAGATCCAGATTAGGTGACACATGCTTGCTTGCCTGATGATGGGAGCTAGGGTTTGGAGGTTGCTGGTTGATGAGTGCATATTTTCGTCATGTTTTATAATATCATTTTGCACTGTAGTTGTAGGATCTTGGAATTTTAAGGCGTTCGCGCGCATATTTTATGTCTATTTTCACCAGGATCAGGACAAATGATGGATATGATGGACACAATTCTTGGACCAGTTGTATTGGAGCGAAAAGGAGTAAAAACAACGAAAATTGTTTATTTGGGAAATATCAATAACACCAGAAGAAAACCCGAAGTGATCACAGGAGGCAGAAGGTTTAATGACCAACTACATGGCGGGAATAAATTCTCTGGATGTATAGTTCCCTCCATATAGTTGGTGCCGCCATCGCCTCCTCAAATAGTTTCACCCCGTGCAACTGGATCGGAAAGACGACATACAAAATGACCAGAAATCGTAGAAACCTTACCTCCGGAAGGGATCTAGAGGGGGAACTCGTCCACCGGGGATCCATCTTCACCCTACACAGATCTGGGAGGCTAAGGCATTGATCTTCATCATCAACCGCTACATCACCACCATCTCCATCCATCCCATCTACATCTTGTTTAGATCTTGTTGTAATTTCCGTACTCGTTGTGGATTTATACAAGTACTATTCGTCTATGATAGATTCCATTGTTTTTCCATGATGTTGATTGCCTCCATGTCTAAGTAGATCATTATTTATTGGGGAGATGGAGAAACCCTAGCATGAGATTGAAATAACATAAAGTTTATTATGATATTCATCGCTGTGACCATGTGTTAGATTGTCTTCATATTGATGTTGGGAGAAGTCGACCTCTCAATATTTGCCTCTTGTGGGGACTTGATGGAGGGAACTACTTGTTTGTAGAAGGAGGTGTGCTAGCACTTACAATGAATATAAAGTTGTTGGCAGTCCTGACGTATCAACTTGGGAACCGAGGAAACTCATGGAACACTATCCATGCCATGGGATACATCCTACGGGATCAAGTCCCTTAATAGCGGAGTAATTCGATTGAGGTCGATTTCTGTCTGCTGTCGTTATGAGGATGATGTGAGCAGCGGTTGTTGCCTATTTGTCCAATTACGTAGTTCTTCCCACACATATATATATTTAAGAATGTTCATGATAATAATATTTACCTTAGCCCCTTCATAATGCTAGAGGTTTATCCTCTACTCCCTGAGAACGCCTTTTCCCATTACAGTTTCACATCTTTTTACATACACGATATTTACTTTCTGTATTCAGTTTGTCTTACTTTACTTATTTTTCTCTTATACAAAAACACAAAACACCTTTTGACCCAACATTCGCATTTTATCTTGTTACTTTTAACATTATTTAGCATTACTATTTCACTATTTAATTCAAAGGTTATTAGACTTCAGAACTCCTGCTCCCTGTGGTATTGATATCTTTATTTCGAAACTAGCTACAAACAATCAGTGCACTTGCAGTCATCAAGCTATTTTTTGGCCCCGTTGCCGGGGAAGTAAGCGATGTAGGTCTTTTAGTTTTTGCCTATTTATTTTAGTCTTTCTAAGTTTTATTTTGAGTTACAGATTTCCACAAACATGATGGAGTTTGAGCATTTGACTAGTACTAACCCACTCAGCCACTTTGAGCCATATGATATAAATAAAAGAGACAACTCCAGCAAGAAGATAAGGGGGTTTGAAATAAATCCTCTATTACTTGCTATTCTACACAAGAAGCAATTTACTAGAGATGAAGAAGATCCTGATCCATATGAGCATATTTCATGCTACAAGGATATATGTGGCACTTTTTAATAACCGGGGTATACTGCTAATGAGGCAAGCCTGAAACTCTTTAGTTAGGTTTTAACCAGCACAGCTCACTCATGGTATAGATCTTTACCCCAGAAGCCACTACTACTTGGGATAATTTAGCTTATGAGTTTCTAGCCAAGTATTATCCTTTATCAAAATCTTTCAGAATGAGGCGTCTTATAATGACTTGGAGGAATCGTCCTAATGAAAGACTAGTAAGAGCTTATATAAGATTTAAAGTTTTAATTAATCAATGTCCTCATCATGATTTTCCTAAATGGTATTTATTGGAGATCTTTTATGGTGGTTTAATTGAACCTAAAAAATTGGAACTAGACTCTTGCGTGAGAGGAGCCTTTATGAATCTTCCCATAACTAAAGCTTGGGCTTTACTTAATAGAATTTGCAATCCTAGAGTTTCATGGAATTTTGGTCTACGAAGCGAAGGAGGCATAGAAATAGATTACGATTGTATTTATGACTATAATAAAAATGGAAAAGTTAATGAATTATCTAAAGAACTTTATTTGGCTCAGATCTTGTGTTTCATGTTGTTAACGCTTTTATAGAACACATGAAAGCTCCAAAAGAGGTTTTGGTCAAGTTTGATCCACCACCCAAACCTGAGAAGAAAACACAAGTTAAAGCAACACTGGCCTCCCTATAACAGATGTATGAGATACCTTTCTCTAACACTGCATAGAAGCATATTTTGGAATATGAACAGGTTAAAGCAGTATAGAAGAAGAATGAAGAGGAAAGTGTGCCAGAAGTTGAAGAACATCTGAATGAAACCAAATATGAAGAGGTAACCAAGGAAGCAATGATGGCTATGCATACACATTGCAACATAGTTGAAATTTATAAAGAGACTTCCATACTGGTTGAAGGTAAAAGATGTGGGTAAGCATATTCTTCCCTGCATATTTAAAGAAACCTCACATTATGGTTTATGTGATCTTAGCACCGAAGATTTTATATCTTATGATATTTATTTATAAATAAAAGAAGAGATAGTACCAGCTACAATAGAGAATACTGATATGACAATCATGTTAGCCAATAAATCTCTTAGAGTTCCAATGGGGGTAATTGAAAATGCAACTGTAACAATTGGCAATGAAAATTTTCCCATTGATTTTGTAGTTGTTGATATGCCAACTGACACTCTTTGTCTAATTATATTTGGAAGAAACTTTTTGTATGATTTAGGTGCCAAAGTTGATTTCAAAAAGGAGATTGGGTCTCTTAAGCTTGGGCAAGCGGAAAAAGAATTCCACTTTTCCAAATTTAAAGACAGATCTCTTCAAAGACAAGGAGAAGAGAAAGGAAGAACTATTGAGGAGATGGCAACTATCTTCTTTAGTAATAAAGTAGAATAAATAAATGAAGACTCAAATTATGAACAAATAATTATGTAGGACAGGGCCCTAGAAGAATTAGAAAGTGAATTCGATTCTCTTCCCATTTTAGGACCTCCAACTGACAAAATTTTTGAAGAGCCAGAAAAGAGAGGGGACGAGGAATTACTGCCCCCAGAATTGAAGACTATACCAAATAATCTTAAATATATATTTTTGGACAATACAAATAAATGCCCTATTATTATTAGTGCTAAACTTTCAGGGGATGAAGAAGAAGAACTCATGAAAGTACTTAAGGAGCATCATAAGGCCTTTGGGTACTCAATGGATGATTTGAAGGGCATTAGTACCATTATAACCGTCCATCAAATATCCATACGGCCGGAGCTATACGGGCCGCGCCTGTATAGTTGGTCGTTACGTGGCAGGACTTCTCCAAATTAGTGATTTCTTTCCCTGTTTTGTTAGGATTCTTTTCTTGGGCATGACTTTGGTCTTTATCGTGAGTTTTACCGACCTCTGACCCCTCTTATATACTTCCATTATGTTTCTCTTTAAATCATAATCACTAGGAACCATCCTAGCCATGTTCTATCCCTTCCCAGGCCATGGAAAATGTAACATCCCAATTTCAGCAACCCTGATTTAAGTCAGAAAGGCAAAAATCAGGGAGAACAAAAAAAATTCTTGCTGTGTGTGCATACTTGTTTGCTTATGCTCAAGCAACTGATTATGTATTAGTTCTGTACTCCTCATCTCAACACTAGTTTACCAAAACTATTTTACAAAAGGGATGTCTTGGCTCATCTTTCATATTCTCAAATGTCCTGGCATTTCAAAACCTGAGCCAAGATGACTTTGACACAACAAAATGCTTTACTAAGTTTCTGTTGCCAAAACTATGGAGACATAGATATACTCTCCTTATATTTTCAAGACAGAACCTTCAACTACTCTTATCTCTAGGTTTTCCAAAACCTTTATTAAACCCCTTTTTATCTAAATCTTGGTAGAGATACCAAGATGGTACTTATCTTACTTCAAAGCAAAACCCCTTCCCAAAATACCCCTCCTTACCTCAAGATGGGCTTGATGGTAACCCTAGCAGTAGTTAGATAAGTGTTAAGGTGAATTGCCTTAATCTACTGTCTGATGAATTGCCTTGATCTGCTGATTGCTTTGTATGCTTAGGAACTAGAGTGTAACATCCCTAAAATCATGTTTTGAAAGATGGCATATCATTCATGCATGCATATCATTTAGGGATCAATTTCAAACCCATTTCTAGAAAAACAGAAGCACTGAGTGCTATTATTTTATGTGCGCAAACATTGATCTAATGCCACTCTCAAATGAGAGTATAATTGTTTTAAACCAAGCTTTGTTTGCTCTCATGTTGGTTTGGTTGAATGTTAAAGTTTGGACAAAAATTTCCAAAATAAATATGGATTTAAAACTCCTTTCAAAACTTTATCAAACCAAGTGCTAAGGCATTGTTATTTTAAAAAAATTCAAAGGAACTATGCAAGTCCAGCAAGGCAGCATGGTTTTATACTCAAAATTATACAGGATTCATTTTACAAAGGGCCAGAAAGATTTGAAATTCAAATGCTTTGGAATTCATTTGAAAATGATTCCAGAAAATCAAATTAGAAAAAGAAAAAGGTTTAGAAAACCCAACTGGGCCTGGCGCCAGCTTTTCAGCCCAAGAGCCAAAGCAGCCCACCCGGGCCACCTCTGTCTCTGCCTTTCCTCACCGCGCCCGCGTGCACCCACCCGCTGACAACTCGACCCCACCATGCCCCGTCAGCTTCGTCCTCAATCAACGCGCGGCCGAGGCGCTCCGCCGTTACCTCACCGCAGTCACTGCCCGCTTAATTCCCATTGATGCAGCGTGTAATCGCCGCCCCCCTCCTGGCTATTTAATCCCCTCTGCATCGCGACCATTTCCCCCCACTCAGCGCCTCCATTCGGCCACCAGGCTGCCCACAATATCACTTGCACCGCCGCTGTACCGAGCCACTCCGGCGGGCGATTCTGGTAAGCTCCGACCGCCCCTCCGATTCTGGTTCAAACGAGTGTGACCGCCACGTCCTTGTGCATCTGCTAACGCCCCTGGTTTTCCTACTCGTGACCCAGGTCGTCGTCTTCGTTCACGCCCGCAACCACCAGATCCGCCGCTCGACTCCGACGAGCAATAGCGGTAAGAATCGAACGCCCCTTGACCCCGCATGCATACTTTCAGGTTCGCCTTGTCCTTACGCAGCTTCTGACATCACCGAATCATGCTAGGGCGACGCAGATCCTCGGCAACATCGACGTCTGCAAGCATCTGACGCCGTGCAAAACTACGACGAGCCCCAGCGACCTCCATGGTGTGCCCCTTCGCCAACGAAGACCACGTTGAGCTTCCTCGTGACCGTGCGAGTCTGGTAAGCCACGCCACACACCCCAGCCCCTCCTATATTCGCCGGAGTGTCGCTGACAGAGCGTCGCCTCCGCGCCACCATCGCTAGCGCCGCCAGACTTTGGTCGCTTGATCGCGAGCCGTTAGATCCAGATCCAACGTGTAGAATTAGATCACTTAACGAAGGGGTACGGAACAGATCTGGCCGTGCGATTTAAGTTAGATCTGACGGTCCACGTTAGTCGATCCACGTGAAGCTGTACCTGCAAAACAGAAAGCGCCGCGTGGCGTGTGTTTGAGTTTAAAACAGAAATTTGATCTATTAGATGTTCAAACTTGTATAATTCATAACTTTTGATTCCCACGTCCAAATTTGACAAATTTTATATTATTGGAATCAGGAGAGAAAATCCTATCTGTTTATGCAATGTGTTTAATGTTTTGCCTCTGAATAAATGGTTTTTTTTATAGAAACATTTGTAGACATAATTTGAGTATAGTAATTATATGAAAAATGTAATGTTGTTCAAATAAAGTTTATTTGGCATGTTTTGGACTTGTTTATGATTCAGTACTGTGTACTGGTCTTGTTTGGTGTAGAAAATAATCACATGGAATTTTGCATACATTCATGTATTTTTGCTTGTATATATTATGTATGTGATTTTGTGCCATTATTTTATGTGTAGATTTTGGTGCAAAGTGTGATTGTGATTGTGAGGATTGTTGCTACTCCCCAAACTACCAAGGCAAGTGGTGCTTCATGATTTCATTCCTATGTTTTTCAACTATGCACTAGAAATATTTTGTATAGGACTTGCATGAATATTTTGATCTATATGCTATGCTTGGGAAATCCTAGTAGTTGTAGAATTGCTAGAAATTTCTAAGTTAAGATGCTTATTAATGCCATGCTTATCCTAGCTAGTAGCAACCAAGGGGGGTTATATATTCATACTATGAGAAAATATTTCTAAGTCTTTGGACTTGTGTTTTTACTTAATAAAACAACTAAGTGAATGAAACACCTGGGTGGAATGGAAAGAATGGTTTGTGTTGAGTGGTTACACAAGGCCCATGTCTATGGTTTACCTTGTGTATATCACTTGTGGAAAGCCACCTAGGAACAAAGGGGTTTGAGATGCCAAATGTTAAGAAGCTTCTAGTGCAACCACATGGCAATATGGGCTCTGCCTGGATCACATAGGTTGCAATAACTTAGAAATTTAGACAGTTGGTGGTAGCGGGATGATAGGTTGGAACGCGTCCATTTGGTCTAAGGGAAGGCTTCTGAAAGGTCCTGTCTTGGTGAAAATCAAGTGTTGTGGGGAAAGTGCACAACCTCTGCAGATGGAAGAATCTAAGTACTTAGCCATGTCCCTGGTATTGGACAACTTGAGCATCAAGACATGGAAGCTATCAAGAATCTCCTCATCCCAATTTCTAAGTAAAAACTTGTGGTTGAACAAGGGTGAAGGTTCACCAATTTCTATTGATGGTTCCTTGGGAAGGTTTTGTCAAAGAAAAATTTAGTGCTATTCAACTGATAGGTAAAACCTATTTTGAGCAAAGCAAGCCTAAGCTACACTTAGCCAAAATGCATATAGTATCTAGACTACTAATATTCTACTAAGGTATCACTTGCCAATACTATTCCAATGTATTGACCCACTGTGGCTGTAACTTGTGATGTTGCAGGTTATTCTGATGATGATTAGGGGTTATGAGTCTACACTCAACATGCTTGCCTGTGGCACATGAAGATGAAGACTTATTTATCTTATTATATATTTGAACTCTTGTATTAGGCATGTGGCCATGGAGTTTGTAAAAGACTATGTTTGTCTATGGAATGATGAGTAATAATGACCTTTGTTTCTGTGTACTTCATCTTAAACTGTGGATGCTAACATTGATCCAGGGACTAGCATTGCAATCACAGGGATCCTTACCTTTATAAAGGGAGGGATCTTACATAGAGAGAGCTAATCTAGTAGCTCATCCCTTAGAACCCAATCCTTGTTTTTGATCATCAATCTCAAGCAAGCACCCAAGTCTAGATCTATCCTAAGCCACTCAAGTGCCCCTCTCATCTCCTGCTCATATCAATCCCAGGATAATCCCTCTAGATGGTTTCCAACTCAGTGGAGACCCAATCTGAGCATGAATCCTATATACCTAGTTATTACCTCAACATCATCTCCTTGATAATGAGATTGGAACCTGGCATCCTCTCAGAAGCCTCTACACTTGCACTCTAGTCCAAAACCCTAAATCTACCAAAATGGCTAAGTCTGGATTTCTTATCTAGATTCAATCTTTAGAGCTCTACCTCTTCCAACCTATGTACAGTCTTGAGATTGTACTTGAACCATATTGTATTACATCTTTAGTACTACCAAGGCCCGCTCTTGCCCTTGGCTAAGCCATTCTATGTCCCACTCCTCCATCATGGTTTTGTAGTCAAGATCTTCTTTTGCACCATGTTGGTTGGGTGCCCCTTCTGGATCAAGTTGGTTGGGTGCCCCTTCTGGATCATCAGGGCCCCCTTCGGTAGCGGGTACCCTCCTATGTCGTTATTTGGCGCTAGTGCGATTGCTGGATTCCACGGTCTAGCAGGTGATGGTGGAGGAGCTCCGTGGGCGATATCACCTGGTATAGGTGCGGGCCCAAATCCAGGGTTCACGATCTCGCGCCGTATTTTGGTGAGACCTTCGCTAAGCTTCTGGAACTCGTGGCAGTCCTTTAGCATGTGGCTGGCCTTCTTCTTTCCATCTTGTTTGTCGATGTAGAAGTTGATGGTGCAAGGACCAGACAACTTGTCGTATGCCGAAGGCTCATCGTCGTGGCTGCAACGTTGCCACGTCTGCGTGGGTCACCCTTTGTCGCGGTAGTTGCCTTTGCGTTATCAGCTGTTGTGGTTGCCGTCATTGCGTCGGTCGGCTTATCTAGCCACGACCATATCGACTCCGTCGCTATCGTCGTAGACGTGCGATCTTTGTTTTCTATGGCGTTCTTGTCTGTGGCCGTAGTCGTCCTCGTCATCCGAATGCAATCGGTGGACAAAATCTTCGCCATCTACCAATCGGTTGGCAATGTCCATGAGGTGGTCGAGCGTCTTGGGCTTGACGCGCCCAAGTTCTTCCTTGAAGTCCGGGAGCTTGACTCCATCCTTTAAGGCGTCGATTGTACTTTCTTCGGAGATATGTGCAGCTGAATTCTTGATATGGGACCAGCATACTATGTACGAGCAAATGGATTTGCCGGTACGTTGGGTGCAGGCTCGCAGTTCCTCGATCGATGCTGGCCTCCTACTAGTGCCCTTGAAGTTGCGGATGAAGCTGTATGCCAGCTCCTCCCAGCTTTAGATGGAGCCGGAGGATAGGATACTGAGCCAGATCCTAGCTATGCCTGTCAGCTGCAGCTGAAGGCATTGTAGGGCGGTGTTCCAGTTTCCACCATGCATCTTGACGGATGAGAGGTGGTCGCTGAGCCAGGCCTTTGGGTCCTGCGTACCACCGAACTTTGGAGAGTCCGAAGGGAGCTTGAAATTTTTTGGCATCCGTGTTCGCCGAATAGATCTGCTGAAGCATCTGGCTCCGCACAGCTCTCCATCGTCTTCCTCGTCGGATTTGGTTGAACACGCGCGTTTAGCGCATGCCCTGTCGATGATGCGCTGGGTGTGATCGTTGCGAGCGTTGTAGTCGCTGCTCCGGCGCTGTGGGATCTTGCGACGTCAGGGCAGATCATGCTCGTCCTCCTCGGATGAGGGCGTAGGGCTGCGGGTGAACTTGACCGCAGCTTTTTTCTTTGGCTCCACAGGAGCCTCGTCCTGGAGCGCGGCTCCGACGAGTCCAAGACCGGATAGCACGGATTTATGCATGGCGCTCTTCGGGTCGCCCACCGGAGGTAGATGGGACGCGAGATATGTAGTGGCCGCCATGATCGCAGCCTGCGGTGTCTTCGGCGTGATGTTGCCATTTATGTCCATCATCATGAAGGACGTGTTTAGGGCCCTGGTGACTTCGCGGCGTGTGGCGGGGTCCATGTGCTCCGTGCGGGAGCGATTCTTGTTGGCATTGTAGGCGTGCGAGATAGAGCCACTAGACTCCGAAGCCGCCTGCTTACGCTTGTTGATGAGGAGGAGGTGGTAGGCCATCAGTAGATCTCGTGAAGCATTCACAAGCAGGATGATGTTGCCTGCCACGGCTTCACATGCTTGACGCCAGCCTTCCTTGTCGATGTTGATCTTATAGTAGGCAATTAGCGTCGCCTTCGTTGGGCCTGAGTGGCGGGTCCCCCCCCCCCCCGTTTCCTCCGTTCCCAGCTTGTTGGTTGGGAGGCGGGTTGGGTGCACTCGAACCTGGTGGCAGTTCTGATTCGTTTTGGGTGACCACGGCGCATAGGTAACGCCCGTGGACTGGATCGCTGCTGCCGCAGCTTTCGGATCCTGAACCATAGGTTCCCTCATCTGAGGGAGGGCCGCACAAATTTGACTTGCAGCTGCTGCTGTCATCTGACTCGTCTGTTAGCGTCGACGCGCGCATTGCGCCAGTGGGTGGGACCCACGAAGCAGGCCTAATGGATGATGATGGCACCCGCTCTGGGAGGCGGAGGTTGCCGGTCTGCCCCACCTGGAAGCAGAAGCTCCCGAACAGCATCTCGAGCTTGTCGTCGACGGACTCGAAATCCCTCAGGGTAGCCGGCGAGTGGGCGGTGAAGTCGAAGGTGCCAAAGAGGAGGTGACTCTCCATCGCTGATGAGTTGTAGATCGCTCCGGAAGGGACCGTCACGATCGCACAATTAGCGTCCCAGTTCCCACAGACGGCGCCAATTGATGAGGTTCGATCTCGTCAATGCCCATTGTTATGGACTTGGGTTTTGGAGAAGATGGGGATACTGGAGATCGCAGAACGGTTAACAAACAAGTAACACGGGACACGAGGTTTACCCAGGTTCAGGCCCATGGATGGAAAACCCTATTCCTGCTTGTCTGCTCTTGATTACGGCAGAACCAAAGATTATAGGGGCGCGCAGATGCAATCTGGCATGAGGTGCGTATGCGGTAGTGGAAGAAGATCTATTGTGGCGTCTATTGTATCGTAATCTATCCTCCTCGTTGGACCCTCCTGACCTGTATATAGATAGGCATGTCCCGCGCCTAGGTCGAGTCGGTTACGAATTTGGGTTCATACCCTTTGAAATTCTATCTACTCTAGACTTGTCTTCCAAGGATCCGAAGACATCATGGACTTGGGCCACCCAAAATCTCCACGGGCCACGTGTCTCGATGTGGGCCTTCCCTTGAGCTGGACCAGGTATACCAATGTTGTGTACTCGTGGGGTATAACCATGTCACCAGAATTACGGGAAGTAGAGATTCCCATCGTTTGCAGTTCAAAATTCGAACTTTTTCGCTAAACCGAGATAAACTTGGGTAAAACTGGCATGAGAACTTGGAAAAATTTATTCATCAAATAATTCATACTTTGTGATAAAATTGGTGCGGTGAGACTTTGAACCATATATAGTCTTTGAACCATAAAATTGGTGCGGTGATAAAATTGGTTATGCCATTGTATTCCACGAATGTAACCATAAAGTTTGAACATTATTGAAAATTCCTGAAACACTAAACCCTTGAATCCTATAACCGTAAACACTAATAAACCCCTAAAACCTGACCAAGTAGGTATCATGCACTTGTAGATCAAATTTGAGATACTTCCATTGAATTGGGCAACTCCATTCTATTCGACAAATATATGCATAAACCTTGAACATTATTGAAAATTCCCTAAACCCTAAACATCCCCTAAAACCTAAACCCTCAACCCCTAGATACTAAAACCCTAAACCCCTCAACCCATAATTAAACCCTAACCAAGTAGGTATCATGCACTTATAGATCAAAATTTGAGATACTTTCATTAAATTGCTGTAACGCCATTCTGTTCCACAAATATAAGCATAAAGCTTGAAAATTGTTGAAAAAATTCGTAAACCCCTAAGCAACATTGACCAAGAAGATATATCATCCACTTATAGATCACCATTTGAGATATACTTTCATTAAATAAAGCTAACGCCATTCCATTCCACGAATCTAAGCATAAAGCTTGAACATTATTTAAAATTCCCAAAACCTAAACGTTAAACCCCCAAACGACCCTGACCAAGAAGGTATATATCATCCACTTATAGATTAACATTTGAGATATAATTTCATGAAATTATGCTCAAGCCATTCCATTCCACGAATCTAAGCATAAAGCTTGAACATTATTGAAAAATCCCTAAAACCTAAAACTTAAACCCCTAAATCCTTTGACCCTAAAATCGAACCAATCAGTCATCATGCACTTATATATCAAACTCCTTTCTATTTCACGAATATATGCATATATCTCGAACATTATTGAAAACTCACTAAACCCTAACGCCCTAAAACCTAAACCCTAAGCCATATCCCCCTAAACCATAAAATTCCTAAACCATCAGCACGTAACCCTGACCAAGCAGGTATCATGCACTTATAGATAAATTTTTGAGATGATTTCATTGTTAAATTGTTGCTAAGTCACTATATTCCACGAATATAAGCATCAATCTCAAACTTTATGGAAAATTCCCGAAACTCTAAATCCCTAAATAAACCTAGCTAAACCCGAAACACAAAACACCTAAACCCTAAACACTAAACCCCTAAACCATGACGAAGCAGTTATCATATGCACCCTTATAGATCAAATTTTCACATATTTTTATTAATTTGGGTAATGCCATTCTATTCGACAAACATAAGCATAAATCTGGAACATTATTGAAAATTCCCCAAAACCTCAACCCTAAAAAACCCGTAAAACATAAACTCTCGACCCACATACACCCTAACCAAGAAGGTATCATGCACATATAGATCCAAATTTGAGATACATTCATTAAATTGCAGTAGAACTATTCTATTCCCTAAATATAAGCATAAAAGCTTGAACATTGTTAAAAATTCCCCAAACCCTAAACCCCTAAAACCTAAACCATAATCCCCTATATTATCTTATTTTATCTTATCTTACCACTATATAGTGGACGAATAACTTTGAATATTGACCATGCGATCAAGACTTGCGAATCCCAACATTGTTAGTCGTAAGATCTTATTTTCCATTCAATTAGCATCTAATGCTAGAAGTTACTATAGATATTTTCTTTAGCACAATAAACTCTATGCACAAACCTCAAAACACACTTCTCCATCATTCTAGAGTCTTTTCCATCATTTCTCTAAACCATGTTACCAAAATTGACATGTTTTTAGTAAATTTCCATATTGTCAATTTATTGCAAGAATTTAACTAGTAAGATTGATATGGTTTATCAGTTAAACATATTAATTTCTGTGACAATTGGCAGGATTTCATATTGAGCCATAATCTTTGAAGTTGCTTCAGAACTAAAAACAATGTTGTCACTTGGAAAAATAATAATAAAAAAATTGGATTTCCCTTTGTAAGCAAACCTTGATTGGCAAAGATTCATCCAAATGTACGGAGTACAAAACATGGACACGGTATCATCAACTATGGATGTGCAGGTCAAAAAAACAAATATGGTTACGACCTTGGTCATCTTATTTGAAAGCTTCATCTTCAAAACATGGACACAGTATCATCAACTATGTCTATCAACTCATTAAATGCTCGAAGAGTACATGCGTCCGGGTCTATCTAACGGGGATAACATCCCCCTAGTGGCAGTGGGAGTAGTCTACCTTACAATATTCATCTTAAAAATTTCAAGAGCGCGCCGAAATATCCCGCCCATCCATTCCAACATGCCGCTTACTCATTCAAACATACATCGCCAAACATACTTCACCTTTGTTTAGAATGCAAAATTCCTCTTCTATCCCTGCTCTAGAAACAACAACCCGAGGAGCAATGCAATAATAGAGCGATATAGGTTCTAATTTTGCGTTCTGCCACGTGCATCATCCCATCGATGTGGTTCCCTGCCCTTCTTCAATAAGTGTATTTACCTGCCCGCCCCCTCCAGCATTACACTAACTTTGTGGATGCACAATGCAAGTGACCCGCATGTTAGTGACCCATAATTATGGGAAGTAGAGATTCCCATCGTTTGCAGTTCAAAATTCGAACATTTAAGAAACTCGGAAAAACTGGCTGGGAAACTTGAAAAATTTAAGAAACTTGGGCATTATGTTAACCCAAATAATTCATACTTTGTGATAAAATTGGTGCGGTGAGACTTTGAACCATATATAGTCTTTGAACCATAAAATTGGTGCGGTGATAAAATTGGTTATGCCACTATATTCCACGAATATAACCATAAAGTTTTGAAATTTCCCGAAACACTAAACCACTAAACCCCTAAACTCTGACCAAGCAGGTATCATGCACTTGTATATCAAATTTGAGATACTTTCATGAAATTGGAAAACACCATTCTATTCGACGAATATATGCATAAAGCATGAACATTGTATAAAATTCCCGTAACCGTAAACAACCCCTAAAACCTAAACCCTCATCCCCAAAATACTAAAACCCTAATCCCTAAACCCCTCAACCCATAATCAAACCCTAACCATGTAGGTATCATGCATTTATAGATCAAAATTTGGATACGTTCATTAATTTTTTTGAATGTAGGACTGTGAGGCAAAATCCCCACAACAATTTTATTAAAAAAATAAAAGGTTACAAAGGTCTTAGAAGATACTTACAAACTACTTACTTACAATGGAACCAAAAGGAAAAAGAAAAAGACCAATATACATCTAGCGTAGCCCCTAGTGTAAACCATATACCCATGCTAAAATAGGAGATCTCCATTTCTTCTTAATTCTATATTGAAGAAGATTAATGTCATGGATAAAACTAGACCTCCATTTAGAGAAAGAAGTCCTCTGCTGGTTAAATTTGTTATCATTGCGAATTAACCAAATATTCCAACAAGCCGTGATCAGGACCTCCATGAAAAAATGATGACCAAACGACCTTTTAGCAGCTGCCACCATCAGCTGCAAATCCCCAAGGGGTATCCAATCAATCTGCAAATAATTCCAGATTCTAGCACTAAAATTGCACTCAAAGAAAAGATGAAATCTATCTTCATATGCTCGAGTGGGGAAAAGTTCACAATGTATATCATCATTAACATTCCAATTCCTCCTCTGTAATAAATCTCTGGTGTTCAATCTATCCTTCAATAGTAGCCAAGAAAAAAACTTGGCATTCATAGTGCAGCATGATTTCCAAAGCCAATCATAGACCTTAGGGACCTTGAAATTTTAAAAAATACACTTATAGAATTTACCAGGGGCATAACTATCTCCCCATCTATAAGTCCAAACATCATTCTGTGCAGAGAGTGGGTTACTAACCATTACATCCTGTAGATCACCGAATTCTTGAAAAGCATCAACTGATAGAGGCAAATAGAACAAGTCATGAATATCCTCATAAGAGTAGACCTATGTAGCTGACAAATTCTCATTCAGCACAAAGGAGAAAAGTTTTGGGAATCTTTCTTTCAATGTCCTAGAAGATCCATTTAAAGTCCAATTATCTGACCAAAAAGAAAAGAGTCACCCCTTCCTTGATGAACTGCCGCCACTCCTCTGAAATTATCCACCTGTTTTAGAACATCTTTCCACCAAAAGGAACCACACAGGTTTTCACCATGAGGCACTTTATCTGTGTAGTAAGCATTTTTCACTAATTTGACCCACAGGATATCTTTACTGTTATAATATTTATCCAGGAATTTAATGAGCAAAGAGGCATTTTTCTTCTGAAAATCGATAACACCAAGCCCACCTTTTTTCGTTCGGCAGGCAAACAATATCCCATGCATCTAAAGCTGGTTTTGGCTCATCATGTTTCTTCCTCCATAGACATTACCTGAGGATGCAATATAACTGTGTCGTTAAGCCTTTGGCCAATTGCAACTAGCTCAGAAAGTGTAGTGGCATAGAAGACAAAGCAGAGTTAATGAGCTATAATCTAGCACCTTGAGATAAAAAACTTGAACTAGAAGTGAGCTTCCTTTCTAGTCTACACACCAAAGGTTGTATTTCTGCTATAGTTGGTCGAGTGGTGCCTAGAGGTAATCCCAGATAGGTGAAAGGCATAGACCCAACAAGACAGCCAAATTCTTCTTCCAGATCCTTAATCAAGTCATCTGAAACATTAATGGGCACCAACAGTGATTTGTTGACATTAATTTTGAGACCAGTAGATAGTTTAAATTTTTGTAGTAAACCTTTGAGCGCCCTCAATTGATTCATATCTGCTAACATGATCATTAAAGTGTCATCCGTGTACTATATAATAGGAAAATCAATCTCATTGGTAGCAATAGGAAGACTGATGCCACCAGAGCGTGATAACTCATTCACTGCAGAATGGAGCAGATCAGATCATAGAGTATATAAAATTGGAGACAGTGGGTCTCCCTGTCGAACCCCTCTCTTGCATATAAACGGTTTACTAGGGATACCATTGAGCAACACAGCCGAGTTACTAGAGGAAAGAATACATTTCATCCAACCAATCCATATTGTGTTAAAACCTTTGCGCTTCATAATTTCCAATATAGCCTCATGTTCTATGCTGTCAAAAGCCTTAGCAAAATCCAAATTTAAAATAATGATAGGCTTCTTAGAGGCATGGAAGAGAAATAAATACTCAAAATACCAAGCCAAGCAATCTTGAATTGATCTAGACCTTAAAAATCCATATTGATTTTTGTGAATACAAGCAAGAATCTTGTAGCCTATTGGCCACCAATTTAGTTAAGAACTTGAACAACACATTGGTTAATGAAATTGGTCGAAAATCATTAACCTCAATAGGAGCTTAATTTTTAGCAATAAGAGTAATGTATGAACCATTAATATTCTCAAGTTTCAATTTTCTTCATGAAAATCCTTGGCAATGCGGTAGAAATCAGATTGAATAATAGACCAGCACCTCTTGACAAATAGGCCATTAAAACCATCTGGCCCAGGTGCACGGTCAGTGGGAATTGAAGCCACCACCTCATCCATCTCCTTCTTGCTAAATGGTGCAGTCAGATCATCAAGCCCATGAACTTTTCATAAAAGGGTGCCTAAATCAAATTGCATAGATATCCCATCAGAACAACCCATTTTATCCTAATATCTTTGCCATAATAACCCATCCATAGACTCATGATCAGAGTGCTCAACCCCATTATCATCTCTTAAAATAGAAATAGTATTTATTCTATACCGTTCAGATGTCATAGCATGGAAAATTTTGTATTGTCTTCCCCTTGCTGTATCCAATGTATTGTACATATTTTGTGCCAGTAATTGCAATCAGCAAGTAACAAACTATCCAGATGAACCCTAACAATCTTCCTGAAGTTGAATTCAATGCGAAAAAGTGGTCTGTGCTCTTCAAGTGTATCAAAGTACAAGAAAAACTCATTGCATTTTTTGATTAGCGGTTTCAGTTTAGATAGACTAGTATGCCATTTTTTCAAATCATGTCTCAAAGCTTTAAGTTTATACACTAGGATAGCAGAGCTATAAGAGTTAAGAGACTACTTTTGCCATGATCTGCTCACGCAATCTTTAAAACCAGGCAGGTCAACCCAGTAGTTGTCAAACCTAAAAAGCATAACCTTAGGTATATCATTGTCAATGTTTACCATGCAAGGAGTATGATCAGAACCCGTTCTGGCCAACGGTAGAACCATAGAATTAGGATAATCAGTTATCCAATTAGTGCTAGTGAAAAACCAGTCCAACTGTTCTAGCAAAGGCATGTTCTGCATATTTGACCAAGTGTATGACCAACCTTTTAAAGGTAGCTCGAGAAGTCCCGGATGTCCAATGATATCGTTAAACAGAAATATGTCGTTTAAATCCCCACCAGTTATGTTTCTATTATCAGGTGATCTAATGAAATTAAAATCCCTAAGTAACAGCCAATTCTTATTAGAGGGAATTTGTAAATTGTAGAGCCAAGAGACAAATAAATCTTGCTCAACACCAGTGCATGGCCCATATACAGAGACTAGCATCCAAGAAACATTATTATGTGTGGACGTAAATCTGATGACCACACCAAAACGTTGAGTATTAACCAACAAACTAGTAAATATTGCAGAGTTCCACAAAATTATTATTCCAGCCGAGGCACCAACAGATGGAGAGTAAGCAAAATTATCGAATCTATTGGGACAAAATTTGCGAATAAAACGCCAATCAAAAGTTTCACAATTAGTTTCTTGCAAATAGACAATGTCACATTCACTCTCATTGATCTTGTTAAAAACTGCTTTCTGCCTAGCATCAGAATTAAGCCCTCTCACATTCCAACAAAGAACACGCCATTTTCTCTTAGAAACTTGATTCATTTTAAAACAAAAGTTGTTCGAAGACACCACCTGAGACATAGTTTCAGGTACCACACACCACTGACAGCAGAGCACAAACCACAACCAGAGTTAAAAACCCCAACTTTGCACACAACAAGAAAATAAACTACCCCTCACACTGACATAGAACACTGAAAGGACAAGTTTGACTCAAAATAAAGACAGACAGACTGAAATAGACCATTGTGGGAGAATGGTCCAACCCCCCAAAAGCTCCAAATACACATCACTTGTCTTTGTCATTCTTAGCATCAGGATTAGCTTCAAGCTTCTCCTTCGTCAGGTTCTTCTGATCAATTCTCAACTGTGTCCCCACTGCTTGCATTATATGAATAGGAGTAACCGGAAGGGGCACATCCTTTTGCTTTCCATCATTGCACTCTACACTTTTATCAGTAACATGAGAGACTAACATGGCCGCACGTCCATGCTTCTTTGGCCTCGCAGGCACAACAACAACAGACTTTGGCCTCTTACCATCAGAGGCAAGCAAGCTTCTGGTAAAACATCTCTCAGAGGATTGAACAATCAATTTTTTCTTCTTCATAGCCTTGGACTTAGGGGTGCTCTCAGAAGTGGCAGCAAAAACTGGTTCCCTCTGGCCATGAGAAACATCAAGATCAATATGAATTGCAGTAGGATTTTGTTTGAAATTCTTAAAAACCCTGGGACTAGAATGTAGCTTTACAAAGGTAGGAGGAATCCAATCTTGTTCAAACACATCTGCCCAAGGAAGGAAAGCTGCTTACCAAGATCTCTTAGTGGTTAGCATATGAAAAGGAGGTAACTGCAAAGCTAATGGCAGATGAGAAGACATAATCATTGGAAGCATTCCTTCAAAGAGCCGTCTCCACATCATGTCAGGAGGGATAACAGGTCCAATAGTATGCTGGGCATGTCCCACATGCAAAAAGTCATAAAAACTTGATCAGGTCCATTAGGTCCAACAGGGTTATTGTTTTAGCTAGCACTAGACCCAACTGAAGCTCCTAGCCCATAGGAACCACATCAGAAGAATTAGCCCGAACAAAATCCTCAACCACAATCGATTATTGTGAATCCTGACCCTCCTGCTCCTCTTCCATATTATTTTGCTGTTGTGGCTCATTCCCATTAAACCCATGACCCTCATTATTATCTTGACAATGAGCATGAACCCAACCAATCTTAGGGAATTGAGGTCCCACCCACAAGTTATTATTAGCAAGCAGATTACTAGGAAGAGGGTGTGGATTTCCGTCTGGAGGCATTTGATCAACATCTGGTGGCAAGTTATCAGCAAAGTGAGCCGAGAGGATAAACACTACACCAGTACAAGATTCAATAATCCCTCTAATAGAAGCAAATTTACCAAAATACACATCAGGAGGCACTAAAGTAGGGGAAGGGTATGAAGCATATACCAGAACCATGTCCTTGATTGTATCATTATTATTCCAAAAGTGGTACTTCCCAAAAGTTGAGACATCATTAGCAATGTGCTCATCAGTTCTGTAATCTGGGGGTACACCCAAGAACATCAACCAACCATGCCTAAATCCATGCTTAGCTCGATGATTCTCCACATCATTAGAAAAGACAAATCTAACAAAGCTACCATTCAACTGATAATGTACATGATTAACTAGATCATGACACACATTAGGGCCACTGAGTTGGAACAAGCCAACACCAAAAACACTAGGCTGATATTCCACCACATGGCGATTAAGAGCACCCACCAGAAATTGATCTACCTGATTCCTCCAACGATCAGTTAGAGCTGCTGGCTGGTTCGGCTCCACGATGGCGACAACCAAATATTGATGCAGAGGAGTGGGGTCTTCAGCGGCATAGTAGAACGAGCGGGGCAACGTGTTCACCTCTCCATCAATGATGTCGTGACCCAGGGGAGCCAGACCACATGATCAACTTCCCAACTCGCCATTGGTGTGGTGCGATCTGGAGGTGGAGGAGAAGGCGGGGTCGGCGGAGAGTTCTGCGTAAGACACGCCTGCGAAACGATAAAATCTTTAGAAGTTGTAATAATAGGGGTCTTATGTACGGACTCTCTCGAGTCGTTTACAGGTCGGACAACACAAGATTTTTTAGGAACCCACTGTTGCTTACGTTTAGAGAATTGGTTCAGACATGCCCCTTTAATATGTCCATAATGAAAACACTGTTTACACCTGACCTGACGTTTACAAGCCTCCACTTTATGGCCCATACTCAAACATTTACTGCAGTGCCAAGCATGGAACACAATATCGTCAACAACATCCTCAAAGCATGTAGGATCAGAGTAAGTATCATCATCCGAGTCAGACAAATCATCCAGATTGGCAACAGCAGCAGTGGTTTTCATAACTGAAATAGATTTCTCCGAGACAACACAATCCAAATCAACAGAAGAAGCCAGAACACTCTTGTTGCAAGAATATTTATTAGCGTAGCCCTTGCAAGCAGGGTAAAACAGAGTATCCACAAAATTGAGATGTCTGGAGCTGGAGCAGTTTGATTTAATGATAGACTGAGGCTTCGCCAAATGAAGAGCTTGTAGACCAACTTGCACCCTTATTTTAGAAGGACTGAGTAAGGTCCACTCCAAATCAGTTTCCCTCTGCCACTCATTAAACTCTCTTAGCCAATTAGGTCCACCACGGCCCCAAAGGTGAAAGAAACATTTAAACTTGGAGCAAACATATTTCCTCATTTGAGAATATGAAAATCAACAACCTTGGAATCAACACAAAAAGAGAACACTCTATCACAAATATTGAAACCTTAGAGAGCTTGCTAACCCCACCAATCACTGATTCCAGAGCCAGGCTCAAATTGTGTTCATACAATTTGAAACAAGCTCTACCAAAAGAGATTACCAGAATGAAATTCCCAGACTTGTCAGACGGATGAACCTCCGAATTGAACTTATACCTCACATCCTTTTAAAAATGTATACCATGATAAACATTCAAATCCAAAGAAATCCGATTATCTCTAGTAGAGGTCGAGGCCAGATCTTTAGAGATACTAGACTGACCCTTGTCGGTAACCCCCTCAGAAGGTAGATGCTGCTTAAGAACCTCAACAGAGTCATACAACTTAATACCAATACGAACCACGTGATCTAGGAAGTAAAGCTTTTCACCAATGCTGAAATTGGATCTAGGAGGTACTAAAAGTTGTCCAATACGTGAGCCCTTGGCATTAAATAGAAAGACTTTCCCGCTCGTCGATCACAACTCAAGAGTACCATCATAAGTGTCACATCCCAAAATTTCCAAATTTTCAAATGTGAAAAATAAACAAACAAAATAAATAAATAATTGTTGAAATTTAGGGTGAAAAGAAAAATTTTGCTTCTAAATGGAAAGATCAAACCCCTACTTGAACAAAATTTGAACAAGAAAGCAATAAAAAAATATTCCAATGATCAAATGCATTCATGCATGGAAGAATCTTGAATTTAAAACGCTTGTAAAAGTGGAACAAAAACTCTAAACCCTAATGAAAGAAATCATTTCCAAGATCAGTCTAAGACTATGGCCTTGTTCCATATAAAAATTTAGCAGCACACGTTTTTAAATGAAAAAAATGGTAAACAAAAATGTTATAAAACCATGGGAATTGATTTCACTCCATTTGGAGCCATGGATAAAAATTTATGATTTTAATAAGATAAAAGAAAGTAATTTCCAAGCTTAATAAAGATCCTAACTAAAAACAATACCAAATTGTGAGCAAAGTAATCCTAAAAGGATTTAAAAAGATAAATAATTACTAAATAAAATTTTACAAAGTGGAATCACCAATTTTGGAACTATAAATAAAAATATATGGATTTTATAAGACAAAGAAAGAATTAAATAAATAAGAAATATTTGAAAAAAAAATTTAATCAGTGGCCAAATCCATAAGCAAATGGAATAAAAGTAAATCAAACAAAATAAAAAGAATAAAGGATTATTTGAATAAAATTATATGGGTTGGAACCATATTCAATTTTATTTTAATAACGACAAAATTCCTAATTTAAATAAATATTAAATTCACAACAAAATTATTTGGATTACTCTAAGTTGGATTAAATAACACACTAATAAATAGTTTAAACCTACTGAAAAGGTTTGATAAAAATATAAATTCAAATTGAAACTCGAATCAAATGGTTTGAATGAAAATAGAAAATAAAAAACAGAAAAGAAAAAGAGTAAGAGAAGAAAAAAATAGAAAGTACCCCAGCCAGCCCAGCAAGCCCTAGGCCCAACAGAAGCCCACCCGGCAACACCCACCCCTCTCTCCCTGTTTCTTCTCACCCGCACCCCCACTGAACCCGCGGACACATGCCACATCACCATCGTCGTCCTCACCCCACCCCCCGCGCTGACCTCGCCCTCCCCGACCGTTTCCTACCGCGATTACGACTCATGAATTCGCTTAAACGCCACAGTAATTCTTTCCCTGACCTGGCCTTCTTAACACCCACCCTCTCCTCTCTGTTTCCCCTCAACCCCCATGCCATCGGAGCCCCAAGGATGCTCTAATTTTTGCTCGAGCGTCCACTGTTTCCGACGAGCTCCAACACTTACTCCGGTGAGCACCGCATCCCCCTATGCCTCTGGTGCAAACTAGCTTGTTTTCCATCGCCATACGCACCTACTGACACCCTTCGTTTGCACGCGCGTGCCCTAGAGCCTCGCCCTCGTCAACGTCTGAGCGCCACCAATGATAAGCACAACTCCGGCGAGTTTTCCTGGTTAGCTCTGACCGCCCCTCTTTCTTTCATTGATGCTCTCACGCTCACCTCTCTCGCGTGCATATAACGCCACTCTTCTTTTGCCTTAGCGCGCTCTGCAACGCCGCCTTTGACGAAGCCCGTGCGTGCCCGACGACGAACCCGACTCCGGCGAGCAATCCACGATGACCCCATGCGCCCCTTCATCAACGGCGACTACCTTGAGTACCACCGCGACCTTGCGAACCCGGTGAGCCCTCCTTTCCCTCCCCTCACTTCTTAGAACCGCCGGAACATCGTCGACAGAGCACCACCACCGCGCATCGCCAGCCAGCACCGCCCATCTATGGTCAAGGTTCTGTGAACCATTGGATGCAGATCTGGCGGATAGGATAGAACGTTTAGTCGAAGCGATATCGTGCGTTCTGATCCATACGATGCAACTTAAATCCTACGGCCTGCATAGCTCGATCCTGCCGAAATGGTGTCGTCTAGTAAAAACACGCCACGTGGCTAGTGCAGTTCAGACAAATTCCAGAAAATATTTTTGAATGTTTAAACTTGCAAACATTATAACTTTTGATCTATATGTCCAAAAATTGCAAATGTTATATAAATGGATTTTATTTGAAACCCCTGAACATAAACACTAACTTTTGAGTTTAAAAATATATTTTGTTAACAGTAGAAAATTATTACTTTGAATAAAAGCATTTCTAGTAAAACAAAATGATTTAAAAGGGCTATTTTCACTAACTTGATTTTAAATGAATTTACCACTTTTATAAATGAACAGTAGGTGTTTTGAAATGTTAGAACCTTGTTAGAAAACTCTTTTTCAATAAAACAACCTTTTGCATGCTTGCATGCATTTCCTTATTTTTATCTTTTTATGTGGTGAATTGTTTGAATGCTAGTCTTAAATGTGTGCCTTGCTTGATTGAATTGTAGTGAACTTTGGGGAGTGTGAAAATTGCAAGATCAAGGAGTGTACCTATATTTTCTACAAAAGGCAAGTGATACTTTGGTCATCAAAAGTCCTATCTTTTCAATATTGCATTAGTTTTTGTAGTATGCATGATAGTACTATCTTTTATATATTGTTATTCTATAGTAGATCCTATAGAATATATCTTGGTAAGAATCTTCCTAAGTTAAGAGACATGTAATGATAGTATGCTTAGCATAGCTAGTAGATTTCAAGGGTGTAATATTCATTCTATGATATTATGCAAAGTCTATGACAAGTTTTTGGATTAACAAAACATGTAAGTGAATGAATCACCTGGGTGGAATGGTGAGAATGGTTTGTGTTGAGTGGTTACACAAGGCCCATGTCTATGGTTTACCTTGTGTATCACACTTGTTGATGGCCACCCAGGAACAAGAGTGCAGCCATATGGCATATGGGCTCTGTCTTGACTACATAGGTTGCAGGAACTCAGACAGGCAGACAGTAGGTGGTAGTGATGATAGGATGGAACGCGTCTATGCTGATCTGAGGGATTGTTTCTGAAAAGTCTCGTCTCGATGCATGTCGAGTCTTGTGGGAAAAGTGCACCACCTCTCGAGAGTGAAAAACCTAAGTACTTAGCCGTGTTCCCGACAATGGACAATTTGAGCATCAAAGACATTGAAGCAGTCAAGGATCTCACTACTGCAAAAATGCTTATAGACGCATGGTGGTTAGTGACGGACAAAAATGTGCCTGTCATTAGTTAGTATTCCTAGTGACAGGCAATGATAAGCCTATCACTACAAGAAAACACTAGTGACAGACGTACAAATGTGACTGTCACTAGTATTTTTTATGAACACCGACAGAATGAAATATTTACTCAGTGACATCCATGGATAAATGTCTGTCACTAGAAACGCTATTAGTAGTGACAAATTTAAAATGTGTTAGTCACTAGTATTTTTTAGCAAAAACCGGTCAAAAAGCTAAAATTTCTCAGAGACGGCGTCTTTAAAGGCATGACACCCGTAACAAGGGACTTTTTTTCTGCCCAGCAGAAATTATAGATGCCACTGGCGCGCCTCTGGCCAGCCCACCCGCGCTCGGTTGATCACTTAATTAGATCTAACCGCCAGGACATATCTAATCTCTTTCTTAGCAATTTCAATCCCACGCACAATCTGGTCGCGAAACAATCGCCCAGAAAAAAAACTTGTTGGGTGAACAAGGGAAGCACCTGGTGTGTAACCAGTGTGTCATTGTGTGATGGAATGTTTTGAAAAGATAAAATATATTTTCAAAGGATAGGAAAACTTATTTTATGCAAAGGCAAGCCAAAACTCCACTTAGCCAAATATTCATGTAGATGTTAGATTCTCCATATCAATGTGATATCACTTGCCAATACAATTCAAATGTATTGACCCTTGTGGCTGTAACTTATTATGTTGTAGGTTTGTTTGATGTTAGTGAAGTTTTTTAGTAGGGATTACAAGTCTACAACCAACATGATTGCCCATGGAACATGAAGATGACGGACTCCATGCTATATAGTTATATCTGTTGCATTGTAATAAGATAGCCATATGAGCTATGTAAGTTGTAATGAATTATTTTATTCCTAGTTATAAGTTGTAATATGACCTTTGTTTCTTGATATTACATCTTAAACTGTGGGTGCTAGCTATTAGATCCAGGGACTAGCACTGTAAACACTTGGATCTCTACCTTATCAGGTTGGGACCTCTACAGATGGTATCAGAGCACTGTGTTGCCTGTAGGATTATAACCCTAGGATTTGGAGAAAACCCCTTAGAAAAATAAGAATTGTATTTGTTCAAACTTATTTACAAAACAATCTTGTAAACTATTTCCTCAACATTTTTGTTTTGATTCTACACATCTCACTTTCTACTTGATGGACAAAAACTTCAACATGAGCAAGGAATTCACCATCACCAATGACTTCAACTTTAGTTTCACCAAGGACTTCAAGCGAGATAAGAATAATACTCAAGACTTGGAGAATAAGGAAAACACAACTTAGGAGGAACCATCATCACCTTTGAAGCTTTGTGACCAATATGCAAGAATTTCTCCCAAGAATACCATGATCTTGTTCATGATGTATCAACTAAGAAGAATGGAATGATCTCAAGTAAACCCCATAGTTGGACCACCATACTAGTGTTTAGTTTAAATCGATTTATTGATCACACCAAATTATCTGGTGTAGCAAAAATATTTTTCTTGCCTAAAAATTATGCTTGAATCTTGTTGTTTGAGTGGAATGCGTGATTTTGATAGCTTGCACATTGCTTTGTGTGAATTGTTGTGTGTGAGTAGAATTCTTCCTCTAGAAATCTTTTGCCTAATCTAATCCCAATCCAACCCAAACAGATGACTTATCCAAGAGACCACAACTCCAACATCAAGGATGGTGACAACAACAACCAAGAGATGCCCATGACAGAACAACAGCTAGCAACCCAAGCCTAGTTGAATCAAGTGATAAGCCAATTTTTAGCCAACAACATTGAGTTAGACCTAGCCATGCTAAAGTTCTTGGAATACCTATCCCAATTGTTGCAAAGGATGACCAATCAGATGATTAACATGATAGGAAACCCTTCCCAAAGAGATTGTGACAACAATGATTTCAAAGATGATATTATAGAAGGAACTCAATCCTGCAAAAAACTATGGAGACATAGGACACACTTATAAAGGGCACATGGACCAATGCCCTAATTGTGAAGAGAAACATCCAGCTAGACAATGCCCCACATCTCAAGTTTCTTGTTTCCTTTGTGAAGGAAATGATCATGTCCCTGTACAATGCCACATCTATCCTATAGTTCAACAGATGAAACGAGATGGAAAACATCAAGTCTTTGGAAACATTCCTAAAGTTACCACTTCTACCAAGAAGGATGAAGACAAAGACAAATATCAGTATGCACCTCCATACATTATAACCCACTATGGTGGACAAAACAGGAAACATGGACTTTATCCTAGGAACCGTTCTAAGAACCAAGGTAGTTTTCCCACATTTGTGGTGAAATATGAAGAACATGAACTAAGAAAACTCCTAGCTTTGGAGAAACCCAAAAAGAAGGACATCAGCAAACTATAGTGCCACAATTGCAAAGAGCTAGGCCATTATACATCACATTGTCCAGGAGAGGAGAAGAACAAGACAAGCAAGACTGTGAAGGACATCAACCTTGTCACATGTCTCAAATGTGGTAATAAGGGACACTATGCAAACAACTATCTAGAGAAGTTACACCAAGACACCAAGTAAGCCAAGATGTAATCTAGTTAAAAATCTTTTAAGGGTGGTAGTACCCTAGTTGTCTTGAAGCCAACTTTTAACCTCTGGCCTTCCCGAATCTCGGGACGAGATTCCTTTTAAGGGTGGTAGTCTGTCACATCCAAAAAAATTACAAATTTTGAAATGTGAAAAATAAACAAACAAAAGAAATAATTGTTGAAATTTAGGGTGAAAAGAAACTTTTTGCTTCTAAATGGAAACATCAAACCTCTACTTGAACAAAATTTGAACAAGAAAGCAACAAACAAATATTCCAATGATCAAATGCATTCATGCATGGAAGTATCTTGAATTTAAAACGCTTGGAAAAGTTGAACCAAAACTCTAAACCCTAATGAAAGAAATCATTTCCAAGATCACTCTAAGATTATGACCTTGTTCCATATAAAAATTTATCAGCACACATTTCTAAATGAAAAAAAATGGTAAACAAAAATGTTATAAAACCATGGGAATTGATTTCACTCCATTTGGAGCCATGGACAAAAATTTATGATTTTAATAAGATAAAAGAAAGTAATTTACAAGGTTAATAAATCTCCTAACTAAAAACAATACCAAATTTTGAGCAAAGTAATCCTAAAAGGATTTCAAAAGATAAATAATTACTAAATAAAATTTTACAAAGTGGAATCACCAATTTTGGAACTATAAATTAAAAGATATGGATTTTATAAGACAAAGAAAGAATTAAATAAATAATAAATATTTAAAAGAAAATTTAATCAGTGGACAAATCCATAAGAAAATGTAATAAAAGTAAATCAAACAAAATAAAAAGAATAAAGGATTATTTGAATAAAATTATATGGGTTGGAACCATATTCAATTTTATTTAAATAAAGACAAAATGCCTAATGTAGATAAATATTAAAATCACAAGAAAATTATTTGGATTACTCCAAGTTGGATTAAATAACACACTAATAAATAGTTTAAACCTACTGAAAAGGTTTGTTAAAAATATGAATTCAAATTGAAACTCGAATAAAATGGTTTGAATGAAAATAGAAAATAAAAACGGAAAAGAAAAAGAGTAAGAGAAGAAAATGGAAAAGAACCCCAGCCATCCTAGCAAGCCCTAGGCCCAACAGAAGCCCACCCGGCAACCCCGACCCCTCTCTCCTTGTTTATTCTCACCCGCACACGTACCCGCACCCCCACTAAACCCGCAGACCACGCCATGTCACCATCGTCGTCCTCACCCCCCCCGCTGACCTCGCCCTCCCCGACAATTTCCTGCCGCGATTACCACGCGTGAATTCGCTTAAACGCTGTAGTAATTCTTCCCCCGACCTGGCCTTCTTAACCGCCACCCTCTCCTCTCTGATTCCCCTCAACCCCCAAGCCACCGGAGCCCCCAGGCTACTCTAATTATTTCTTGAACGGCCACTGTCTCCGGTGAGCTTCAATGCCAATTCCGGTGGGCACCGCATTCCCCTCTTCCTCTGGTGAAAACTATCTTGTTTGTCATCGTCGTACGCACCTACTGACACCCTCCGTTTGCCCGCGCGTGCCCCAGAGCCTCGCCCCCGTCAACGTCTTAGCGCCATCGATGACAAGCACAACTCCGACGAGTCTTCCTGGTTAGCTCTGACCGCCCCTCTTTCTCTCATTGATTTTCTCACACTCACCTCTCTCGCGCGCATCTAACACCACCCTTCTTTTGCCTTATCACGCTCTGTAACGCCTCCTTCGACGAAGCCCGTGCGTGCCCAACGACGAACCCGACTCCGGCGAGCAATCTGCGACGACCCCGTGTTTCCCTTCATCAACGGCGACTACCTTCAGCATCACCGCTACCTTGCGAACCTGGTGAGCCCTACTTTCCCTCCTCTCGCTTCCTAGAACCGACGGACCATCGTCGACAGAGCGCTACCACTGCGCATCGCCAGCCAGCGCCGCCCATCTATGGTCAAGGTTCTGTGAACCATTGGATGTAGATCTGGCGGATAGGATAGAACGTTTAGTCAAAGCGGTATCGTGCGTTCTGATCCGTACGATGCAACTTAAATCCTACGATATGCGTAACTCGATCCTGCTGAAACGACACCGTCTAGTAAAAACACGCCACGTAGCTAGTGCAGTTCAGACAAATTCTAGAAAATGTTTTTGAATGTTTAAACTTGCAAAAATCATAAATTTTTGATATGTATGTCCAAAAATTGCAAATTTTATATCAATGGATTCATAAAAATGTAAAATTTGCAACTATTGCCCTGGTTTGGTCATTTTATTCTGAAAAATTAGATGTTTTTTCAGAAACATTAATAGGGATATTTTGAGTATAAAAATTGTCCTAGAAATGATTTTGGAGTGAAACCTTTTGCAAATAGATTTTATTTGAAACCCCTGAACATAAACACTGAACAATTGCAAATATATTTTGTTAACACTAGAAAATTATTACTTTGAAGAAAAGCATTTCTAGTAAAACTGTAGAGGTCCCAACCTTTAATAAGGTAGAGATCCCTGTGTTTACAATGCTAGTCCCTGGATCGATAGCTAGCATCCACAATTAAGATGTAATATCAAGAAACAAAGGTCATAATACAACTTTATAACCAGGAATAAAATAATTCATTACATCTTACATAGCTCATTTGGCTATCACAATACAATGCAGCAGAATATCTAAATAGCATGGAGTCCTTCATCTTCAAAGTGCCACAGGCAGTCATGTTGGTTGTAGACTTGTGATCCTAATCAATAAACTTCACTAACATCAAACAAACCTGCAACATAATAAGTTGCAGCCACAAGGGTCACTACATTTGAATTTTATTGGCAAGTTTCACTACTATGTAGAAATAAGTGGATCCTATCATTACATGCATATTTGGCTAAATAGAGTTTAGGCTCTTTTGCAGAAAGCAATATAGTTTTATCCAATCTTTCCAAAATAGTTTTAATCTTTTTAAAATCTTTCTGAACTTCTTGGAAAACTCCAAGTGCTTCAAATCCCTTGTTTTCACCATCAAGTTTTACTTTGAGAAATTGGAATGTCGAGATCTTCCATAGCTTCAGGCCTTAGTTGCTCAGTATTGTCCATAACCAGGGACACGGCTAAGTACTTAGATTTTTGATCTTCTGCAGAAGTTGTACACTTTACCCACATGACACAATCTCATCTTGATGCCACCAGTGGCCGCTGGATAAGTACTCACCAAGATGGAGTACTAGCAGATTGAGAATGTGACAAAGTCTTTCCATAGAAGTCCTCCCAATACACAATGCTAGCTTGTCATCCAGGCACCAATGTAGGGTTTCAAGTTCCCTTACACAATTCTAGTTAACCTGAAGATGCCAATGCATGGGTCTTCCACTATGTAGTTCACTAAGCCAGAGCCCATTTAGCATGTGGCTGTACACGGAAGCCACTGTACGAGAAACATGTTCAATCTCTAAGTCCCTGGGTGGTTTTCTTCTAGTGCACATACAAAAAGAGATGGCCATATAAACATGGTTCCTTTTGTTGCCACCTTCTCCAAAACTTTAGTATCCTTGTCCACCCAGGTGGTTCATTGAATACTTGTTTTATTATATAAAACATATAACTTTTCAACTCTTCATATAAACATAACATGTATCCCATCCCAAATATATAGCGGGGCTAAGCATACTACAACTACGTTGTTTCCACTAAGGAATATATAAGGGTATCCTATTAGGATTTAGCATAGCATAAAATATAGTAAACCTTTCCATGCATGTTACAAAATCCACTAAGTGTAATAAAAATAGTAGGACATGGATGATAGTGTCACTTGCCTTTTTTAGTAGAGAATGATGGTTCACTTCTGGGTCTTGCAAATATCACACTCTTCTAATTCCACTACAATTCAATCAAGCAAAGAAATATTCAACTAGCATTCCAACCAATTTATCACACATAAAATAATAGAAATAAGGTCATGCATGCAAGCATGCAAAAGAGAGTTTTATTTGCAAAAGTGATTTCTACTAGGCTCTAAACATTATAAAGTTCAAAAGTGGTCATTTACTAAAGTGGTAAAACCATTTGCAAAAGGTTTTATCTATAAACCATTTCTAAATCAAATCAATATTTTATGTGATTGGAAATGCTTTTAGCAAAGCAATATTCTTTTAAAGGGTTCACTAAATATATTTTAATTCTCAAAACTTGGTGTTTAGGGTCATAGGCTTTGAATCAAATCATTCCCAAAGGTTTCACTCAAAAATCATTTCTAAATCATAATCAATATTTTCATTTCACTAGAAATGAGCTAAATTAAATATTTACTCCTTATCTTCACAAAATACATTTTTAAATCCATAAGTTGGTTCCTAGGGTCAGTAGGTTCACAACAAACCATTTTGCAAAGATTTCACATTGAAATTATATCTAGAACAATTTTTATATTCATAATAAGCCTACACATGTTTCTGCAATTTCAACCAATTTTCTAGAAGCAAAATATTAAACAAAGCACATGGTTGCAAAGTACTTGTTCTTCTGAATCCATTGATATAAAATTTGCAAAATTTGGATGTGTAGAATTAAAGTTATGCAATTTACAAATTCAATCAACAAATAGAAATGTTTCTGTCTATTTAAACAATTCAGTGTGACGCGTCATGTTCTTACTGGAAGATACCGGTTCGCACGGATTGAGCTCTGTGGTTTGTAGGATTAAGTGAGATCGTGTGGCACAGATGGATGCATACCATTTCGCTTATGATCTAATCTGATCCTTTGGATCTAGATCCTATGGACTACAACACATTGACCAAAGGCGAGCGGTGCTAGCGGTGGCGCATGCTCGGGCTGCAGCGGAGCCGGCGGTACAGGATGCAAGAGAGGTAACGGGGGTGCTCACCGTGCTCGCAGAGAGTTGGCGAAGCTCGAGATGGCGTTGTCTTGACGAGGGGCGCTCAGGAACGGGGGAAATTGCTCGTCGGAGACGGCGTCAGCGTCGCGTGCCTCTGGATGTCGTCGGGGGCGAGGTTGCAGGTCACGCGGAGGCAAAACAAAGACATGGTCAGACGCGGGCAAGTGTGGCGTTCACGTGAGCATGATCGAGAGGGCTCGGGGCGGTCTGGCTTACCAGGGGGAGGTCGCCGGAGACGAGACAGACGGCGGTGGCGCTCTGGTGATGTCGAAGCCGAGGCTGTGGGGCACGCGTGGGCGAGTTCGAGGTACTGGCAGGTGCGCCTGGAGGTGGAGAACAAGCTCGTGTGCAGTGGGAGGCGAGGGGCGGCGAGGTGTGTCCGGAATTGCTCGCGAAGCTCGTCGGAGTCCGCGGCGGTGCAAGAGGAAATCGGGCAGCCCTGGGGCAGAGAAGGAGGGGCGAGTGAGGGGAAAGAGAGAAGAGGCATGGGCGCTTATCTACGCATGATCACAGCGAGGATTTACTCAGCCATTTACGCGTATTGACGCCGACAATAACTCGGCAGCAACGGCTCTGGGACGTGGTCGTGGGGTTGAAGACGACTGCGTGGCAGTGGGGTCCGTCTGATAGTGAGGGAGAGAGAGGGAAGGATGGGTCCACTTGTCTGCGTCTCTGCGGGTCCATTTCCGAGTGAAAAATGTTTCGCTGAGAGGGGGGAGAGTTGGGCTGCGAGTTGGGCTGCTGGGCCTATTGGGTTGGGTTGAGTCTGTTTCACTTTTTTTTACAGATTGCTTTTTCTTTTTCTATTTGATTTTCTGTTTTGATTTTCAAAGAAACAATTCAAACAACAAATCAAATCAAACCACCACCAAACTTTGTATTTATTTTAATTCTGATTAACAACATAATCCAAATACCAAAATAGAATAATGTTTATTCTTTTTAGGATCCATTAATAATTAAATAAATAGACCCTAGTTATTAATTTAAATAGGATTTTATTTATTTTAAAAATCTATTTGCAGTCTAAATATTATCAAAACCATTTCAGTAGGTTTTATTTGAAAATATAAAACACTTAGAAATCTTATTTAAAATAAATTAACAAGTTTTAGTTTTTATTTAAAATGGAAAAGCCTTTACTTTAATAAAATTGGATATTAATAAATCCTCATTATTTTATTTAAATAAACTTTTACTCTTTTTTATCAAATAGAAACATTTTATTTCAAAAGCTTGGCCAATATTTAATTTGGCTCTATAAAGTAATCCTTATTTATAATTCTATCTTTTCTTTTGAAAACCAAATCTTTTTATTAA
The DNA here is from genome assembly GCA_023614405.1 of Avena insularis. Classification (NCBI taxonomy): domain Eukaryota; kingdom Viridiplantae; phylum Streptophyta; class Magnoliopsida; order Poales; family Poaceae; genus Avena; species Avena insularis. Next base: position 38,674,214 of record CM042685.1, on the reverse strand, counting down.
AAGATCTAAAAATAGTGATTCCAACTATTTTAACTTTATTGTTTATTTATATTTTTAAATCCCTTTAGGATTTTTCTTGGATAAAAAATAGGTTTTGATGTTTCCAATTGGAAACAAAAAGTTTCTTCTCACCCAAAATTTCAACAAAATTCTATTTTGTTTATTTATTTTTCACATTTCAAAATTTGGAAAATTTTGGGATGTGACAAAAACAAAATGATTTAAAAGGGCTATTTTCACTAACTTCATTTGAAATGAATTTCCCAATTTTATAAATGAACAGTAGGTGTTTTGAAATGTTAGAACCTTGTTATAAAACACTTTCTCAATAAAACAACCTTTTGCATGCTTGCATGCATTTCCTTGTTTTTATCATTTTATGTGGTGACTTTTTTGAATGCTAGTTTTGAATTTGTGCCTTGATTGATTGAATTGTAGTGAACTTTGAGGAGTATGACAATTGCATGATCAAGGACTGTACCTAGATATTCTACAAAAGGAAAGTGATACTTTGCTCATCAAAAGTCCTATCTTTTCAATATTGCATTAGTGATATTTTTGTAGTATGCATGATAGGACTATCTTTTATATATTGCTATGTTATAGTAGATCCTATAGAATATATATTGGTAGGAATCTTCCTAAGTTAAGAGACATGATATGATAGTATGCTTAGCCTAGCTAGTAGATTGCAAGGGTGGAATATTCATGCTATGATATTATGCAAAGTCTATGACTAAGTTCTTGATTAAAAAACAACTAAGTGAATGAATCACCTGGGTGGAGTGGTGAGAATGGTTTGTGTGGAGTGGTTACACAAGGCCCATGTCTATGGTTTACCTTGTGTATCACACTTGTGGATGGCCACCCAAGAATAAAGAGATTTGAGATGTTTTGTGTTGAGAAGCTTCCAGTGCAGCCACATCGCATATGGGCTCTGCCTTGACTACATAGGTTGTAGGAACTCAGACAGGCAGATAGTGGGTGGTAGTGATGATAGGATGGAACGCGTCTGTGCTAATCTAAGGGATTGTTTCTAAAAAGTCTCGTCTCGATGCATGTCAAGTCTTGTGGGAAAAGTGCACCACCTCTCGAGACGGAAAAACCTAAGTACTTAGCCATGTCCCCGGCAATGGACAATTTGAGCATCAAAGACATTGAAACAATCAAGGATCTCCTCATCCCAATTTATCTAAGTTAAGACTTGTTGGGTGAACAAGAGAAGAACCTGGTGTGTAACCAGTGTGCCATTGTGTGATGAAATGTTTTGAAAAGATTAAAGCTATTTTCAAAGGATAGGAAACCTTATTTTATGCAAAGGCAAGCCAAAACTCCACTTAGGAAAATATTCATGTAGATGTTAGATTCTCCATATCAATGTGATATCACTTGCCAATACAATTAAAATGTATTGACCCTTGTGGCTGTAACTTATTGTGTTGCAGGTTTTTTTATGTTAGTGAAGTTGTTGAGTAGGGATTACAAGTCTACAACCAACATGATTGCCCGTGGCACATGAAGATGAAGGACTCCATGCTATATAGTTATATCTGCTACATTGTAATAAGATATCCATATGAGTTATGTAAGAGTAATGAATTATTTTATTCCTGGTTATAAGTTGTAATATGACCTTTGTTTCTTGATATTACATCTTAAACTGTGGGTGGTAGCTATTAGATCCGGGGACTAGCACTGTAAACACAGGGATCTCTACCTTATCAGGTTGGGAACTCTACAATAAGACTTCATTCTGCCTCGATCCAGATCATGAAAAGTAGAATATGAGATCTTCCAACACGTGAAAACTCTATTAACAATACCAGATGCGGCATTCTCATAGGAGTTGATTTGTACTGAAGGGGATAGATCTTGATCTGAGACAGGAGCACGTACCTCGGGATCCGCAACCTTGAACGTGTGATCCCCATTCGGAGAAATGGAATACGAACCCACGATGGCGACATGTGTTTGAAAGCGAACCTCCGCACCCGAAGAGATCAACTCACCATCTTGTAGAGGGCGCCCGATGATCCCAAAACCCTTGGAAGTTTGCAGGGTGATCCAATTGGACCAGATTCTAACCATACCTTTCAAAGTTTTGACCACCATATCTGGATCCGCAATGGGCATGTATGTAACCTCCAACACCACGTAGGAGGAACCATGATCGCACAATGATACGCCCAATTTGCATCACCATTCTATATCATAATTTACCTCTATTCATTGATATTTGTCTTATTATGAGGTATTACTTATGGATTTTCATCTGTTTATGCATGTTGGATGATTCTTGGAGGATGGACTGCCGGAGTCTGGATTCTGATGGAAAAGAAGGCGTTTTGGTGCAATTTCACAAAGATCAGAAAAATACCAGAAAAATAAGGAAACATATTATTTCTCCAGAAGAATGAGGGATCCAGAAGGAGGGACGAAGAAGGGCCTCAAGGGCCCCCCCTAGGCGTGGGCCCACTTGACCCCGCGCCTAGGGCAGGTGTGGCCCACCTGCCCGGCCTCTTACTCCGCCCCTTTGCCGATATCTTCCCTACGAAACCCTAAGCCTCGGGGAGCGACTACAGATAGATTTCCGCCCCCTCTAGGGCGGGAAAACACCGAGAGAGAAAGATCTCTCCGGCAGACAGATTTCTGCCTGGGAATTCCTTCCTGGAGAGGGGAGACCGTTGCCATCAACACCATCATCAAGCTAGGCTTCATCTGGATCATCATCATCATCATCATCCACACCATCATCTCCACCAGCACCATCATCACCACTCCGTCCCGCTGTAACAATTGTGTTGGATATTGCTTTAGTTCTTAGGGGAAACTTTCCCGGTGTTAATTACTATTGTAGTTGATGCTTCTGAGTGGAACCATTGGATTATTGTTTATGTTCAGATTGTTATCCATTACCATATCATCTTTGATCTCGATCTATATGATTTCTTCTGAGTAGTTCGTTTAGTTCTTGAGGACATGGGAGAATTCATGTTGTTAGTAGTGAATCGGTGATGAGTTATTATTCATTTGTTTAGTATTTAAGTTGTGGTGCTATTCTTCTAGTGGTGTCATGTGAACGTTGACTACATGACACTTCACCATTTATGGGCCTAGGGGAATGCATTGTGTATTTGGCTACTAATTGTGGGGTTGCCGGAGTGACAGAAACCTGAACCCCTGTTAGGACACCTTTGCACAAGGGATCGTAGGATCTTAGAGTTTAAGGTTGTGGTTAGATTTATATCTTAATTACCTTCCTGTAGTTACGGATGTTTGTAGGGGGTTTAATCACAAGTATGTATTAGTCCAAGTACGGTCGGTACATTAGCATAGGTTCACCCACATAACACTTACAACACCAGAGAAGAGTACGCAGCTATTTGAAGCGAAAGCACTTGATAGAATTCCCATGTGTCCTCGAGAACTTTTGGTCCTTATAAGTATTTCCACCGGCTTGTCCTTTGCTAAGAAAGGATTGGGCCACTTGCTCCGTTTGTTCGTTACCTTTGTTACTTGCTCCTTGGTTTGTTGCCTTCTCAGAAAACCACTAAAAATCCGTTTGCTAAGTATTCACAGGGATTTCCTGCTCCATACCACTGTTTAGCACCTTATGCTCCTCGTTGGGATCAACACTCCTATTTATCAAAAGTGCTTCGATACACCCCCTATACTTGTGGGTCATCAAGACTATTTTCTGGCGCCGTTGCCGGGGAGTGAAGGGCTATTGAAGAGTGGAACTGGTAAGGGAAACTTTTACTATGAGTATTCCTTTTGTTACTTCTTGTTACTTTGTTTCCAATATGGATAACCCACTTGGTTTTCTATTTGGGAAAACTACTACCACTTCTAGGGTAGTATACGAACCACCTCCTGTTGAGATAGATCCTTTTAAGATACCTACAAGTATTGTTAATCGTGTTATGGATAATTATTATTTTGGGGATGGAACTGTCCATCCTGGTGATCACTTGCTTTTTATCCATGAATTATGCGGGTTGTTTAAGTGTGCAGGTATCACAACTGAATAGGTGAAGAAGAAGTTACTCTCCATATCCTTGAAAGGGAGAGGTGAAGAATGGTATAAGCTGCTGAAGAATGGACAATCCATGGAATGGGAGGAGATGGCATCTCTCTTTTACTCTAAATTTTATCCTCCCAGTGAGATTCATAAGGATAGAAATCTTATAAATAACTTTTGGCCTCTTGATGGAGAGACTACAACCCAAGCTTGGGGGAGATTGAAATTACTAATGCTTAAGTGTCCTATTCATGAACTCCCTAACAATCTTATTTTCAATAACTTTTACTAGATGCTTCTTGTGCTGGATCATTCACACGTATGAAGGAAGAAGCTAAATGGGATCTCTTAGACCGTATTCAATATAATTATGAAGCTTGGGAGAATGACAAAGGAAGAAAGTCAGGTATAAACTATGATTATGAATGCATTAAATCTTTTATGGGAACTGATGACTTCCGTGATATTAGCAATGAGTTTGGTCTTGATTCCCAAAGTATTGCCAACTGTTTTAAGGCCTTTGCCTCTTACACAGAAATTCCCAAGAAGAAGTGGAATAAGTACCATGCTCCGAATAAAGATGTTGTTAATCATGTTCCAATTAGAAGTACTCAAGTTCGTACTACTAATCATATTGTGCCTGAACCTCATGTTGAGAAAATGCCTTTCCCAGCTAAGTTAATGGAGTATTCTATGATTATTAGTGCAAATAACAAAGTTACAATGAAAATTGTGGAGCTTGGTAAGCAATTGAATATTGAACATGTGGTTGCTATTGTGAAAGACACTGACACTAGAAAAATAGAGGATGAGCACATTGTCTTCTTGAAGATGCTTCTAATATTATCTCTCATCCTAGTAAGGCTAGAAAAGATAGTGTTCCTGTGATTTCTGTTAAAATTGGTAATCATTGCTACTATGGTTTATGTGATATTGGTGCTAGTTCTAGTGATATTCCTTATGAGCTTTACAGAGAAATTATGCATGAGGTTGGTCCTTATGAGCTAGAGGACATTGATATGGTTATCCACCTTGCTAATAAGGAAACCATTTTCCCCATTATCATTGTAAGAGATGTGGAGGTTCTTTGTGGTAAGATTAAGTATCCTGCTGATTTTCTAGTGCTTAATTCAGCAGCTAGCAAAATTTGTCCTATCATTTTTAGTAGAACTTTCTTGAACACTTGTGGAGCCATTATTGATTGTAAGAAGGAAAAAGTTTTAACTAAGTTGGATAGAGATTCTTATGGGTTTAACTTTTCCAAATTTCCTAAAGCTCCTTATGAAAATAGCTTGCCTAATAAAGATTTCAGGATGGAACAACTTGCTTCTATTGATCCAGTCTATGACCTTGGGCCTATTTTTGATGATAAAGTTGTTGCCAGTGATAGTTATATTGTCAACTTTTTTCAAAGTGCTACTAAACGTTATTATGAGAGAGGGAAACATGGTTTTATGCATCTCAATGATGTTAAGTTTCCCCGTTTTATGTTGAAAGCTTTGAAGTTGCATCTGTTTTGTCTTCCTATGCTTGTGGCTTTTTGTTTCAACAATTCGTTTTCTCATGATACCCCCATGCATAGGAAGTGGGTTAGACTCAAGTGTGTTGGTTATTTGCTTCTTGATGCTCTCTTTCACTTCAAATATATATCTCCTTTGTGAGCATCTTTGGAAGTTTCAAGCCTAACTTAAAGGCAATAAAGAAAAGTAATTATTGGGAGATAACCCAAGAGTTTTGTCGAGTCTTGGAAGTTACGACTTCATTAATAACCGCTCCTTATCCTTTTTGTTTTGGTTTTTATGTCAAGTTCAACTACTTTTGTGAAGTATAGGAGTTGGTGAAAAGTGGCTGTCCTGGGACAGATTTTTGTACTGCATTGTAAACATTTGTGAGGAAGCTCAATACTTCGGATGGAGCTGCATTTTTCTGTGCTTGTTCTCCAAGTTGTTACCCAACTTTCATCAGTTCTGCACTTTTTGATTTGAGCAACAGAAGGTCTTTGACGAAATCAATCTTTACCTGCTGGTCTGTTATGATAGATTTCTGCCTTCATTTGCATTTGCCTCTTACAGAAGCTTTTGTTTTGATGGGTTTTCAGTTGAAGTGTGTACCAAGGGTTTATTGTTTTTGCTTACACTAATGTTGTCATTGAGTTTGTGCAAGGGTTTTGTAAGAAGAAATTTTCAGGAGAAAGAGTAAGGAATCTGCAGAGTTCGTCTTCGAATAGGTAAAAGTGGTGAAAACAGAAGGTTCGTGAAACTCCAATATTTTTATATTTTGATGTTTTTAATACATAAGGGAAGTTACGAGACGAAACTGAAGAGGAAACAGAGCCTGGGGTGGACAAAAACCCACCCCAGGGGCGGGCCCAGCCTGGCCACGCCTGAGGGGGATGTGCCCCCCGCGGATTCCATCTCTGCTTCGTTTCCGTGGTAGTACTTTCCTTTTGCCTTGAAACTTCATAATATATAACCCCCCGGATCCCCCAAGGTTCGTGCATCGTGTTCTCGTCGTGTTTTCATTTCAATCTGTTTCTGTTAGGAAATCTTCTCAAGTTTAGAGCACCATGGCCTCTGCCAATGACAACGGCAAGAAGCCCGAGGAAGAAGAACCTCAAGTCCCCAAGGAGGAGGAGATTTCGGTAGGGTATGAAGGTGACATGGAGGAGTACAAGCAACGAGACACTCGCTCTATCTTCACAAGCATTGGTTTGGTGGCACGACCTACCAAGCTTAAGAGGACTGCATAGATGTCTACAGGAGGGAGAACTCTGCGTCATATCCTTGCTCCATGCACACTTCCTCCTAGTACCCTTTGTTCTAACCATGCAGGGAAGAAACACTCTAATTTGGAAGAATGGAGAAATAATAACAAGGACTGGGATCCTCGGTCCAAGTTGATCATGGGCTGCATTGAGCATAATTTGGAGTTAATTCGTACTGTGACCTTCGATATGGAGGATTTGAAGAAACTTATTGAAGAGCTTATCAAGAGAACACCACCACCACGAAGGAGTAATTCGTCATCAGGTTTGGCATCCCCTTGGCTTTTTCCAAGCTTGGGGGAGTGCCGCGGTATCACCACCATTACCTTTTATCTTTTACCTTTTTATTGGATTCATATCTGTGGTAGAGGGTTTATCTTATAGTTTGGTTTGCATGTGGAAGTATCTCTCCTTTAGTTAATTATCTATGTATCCCTTGGTGTGAGTGCCTTTATTGAATATTAATGAGAAGTCTCATCTTTTACTTTTTGCACTTCTTATTTTAGTTTGCAATCTCTATTATATGATGGATCTTATTGATCAGTATTGGCACCACTTTGGGATCATCAAGTGGATCTAGATTGGTTTTGGCAAACCGAGTTCTGGTTAGTAGCATCACTATGAAAGACAAAAAGAAAAAAAAAGCTTACAGGTATTTTGTATCATTTGTTTTCTTTCTTGTTGGCTCATAAGCTTAGTATTCTTTATTTAAGATTCTTTTGTGCCTTCAAGGAAGATTGCATGTTTGGCTTTATTACTTGTATGTTTGCTTGTTTCTTTCAACTCTCTTGCTTGCTTTCCAGCCTTGCTAGCCAAAACCCTGTTTTGAGAAGGCATACTTCTTATTTTTCCAAATCCCTTTGAACCAAAAAAAACTTTCGCCATTTGTGTCTACCATATCTACCTAGTAGAGTTTGCTATTCCAAGCAAATTCTCAAGCTTCATCTACCTTTCGAATTAAAAAGTAATTTGTTATGTGAAAACTAGTTAGTAAAACTCTCACGAACTTGATGGCACACCTTATTTACTTTCCCCTAATAGACTTGAACCATTGCGAACATCTAAGTTGTATATGCTTGCATCTATACGTTGGAATTAGCAGAACCGTGCTATCACGGGGAACGTTTTCAACATTGCACTTGTACTCTGTACACAATTGATACCGTACTCTTTTGTCTATGGATGTCAACAGTGTGAAATAAAGGGGGAACTTGTAAGTCCATGGAGTTTGTATCATGTGTTAGATAAACGCCTGGGCCGCTAGCCTAAGCCATGATTAATCATGGTGGAAACTTGCAGCATCACCATAGTGAGTCATCTATGAAGCATCCTCAATAAAAAGCTATGCACATAGTAAATAAAAATATCGCTAAGATGCTCATTATCTACATTCCTTGTCATTTTGGTTATGGGAAAGCTCTTGTACCATATGCAAGGGGTACCCTGTTGGCGGTTCTCAAAGATATGCAAATACTTACAATGACAAAAACTTACCTGTGACCAAAGTTGAGTAGCATGAGGAGTGACCCTCATATTCAAGGGACATGATATTGCCAACTTATATTTCGTCAAGCATATACTCCATCTTTGTTCACTTTGACCTTAATCATCTCAAGATGCTTATGATAGGGGCAATGAAGGCTAAAATCTAGTAAGTACCATAATATTTTTCACTTGAAATCCTACTACCCTCTATGAAGGGACCTTTCTCCTAGTTAACAGTTGAGTCAGTAAACCTACTTCCTCTCTATCTCTAGCAACCATTTGAGTTGTTGTGTTTCAAGCATTCATATGGTGATTTATTCAATCATGTTCTTTATCTTCCTTGTTTGCACAAAACTCTTATCTATTGAGTATTACTTTAAAAGCCTTCACTTGCGAAAAACCTTTTGGAGAAAAGAGTGTTCCTATTTTGAAACTTCTAGAAAAAGATTTTGTGAAACTGTTTGCCAGGTGTTCTCTGACCAAGAACAAGTTTGCCAATTCCAATTATGATTTATCTTGATGCATCTTTATTGTGACTGCTGTACTTGGTTGCAAGAGAAGTTATATAATGGTGAGTTGCTTTCTTCTATGAGTTGTGAAATGGTAAGTGTGATGCTTCTTGTTCGTATTATTTTATCGACACTTCACTCCACAAACGGGTGGACATGTTTACTAAGTTCTGTTTTCGCTTGGGGACAAGCGAAGTCTAAGCTTGGGGAGTTGATACGCCCAAATTGCATCACCGTTCTATATCATAATTTACCTCTATTCATTGATATTTGTCTTATTATGAGGTATTACTTATGGCTTTTCATCTGTTTATGCATGTTGGATGATTCTTGGAGGATGGATCACGAGTCGGATTCGATGGAAAAGAAGACGTTTCGGTGCAATTTCGCAAAGATCAGAAAAATACTAGAAAAATATGGAAACATATTATTTCTCCAGAAGAATGAGGGAGCCAGAAGGAGGGACAAAGAAGGGCCTCAGGGGGCCCACACCCCCCTAGGCGTGGGCCCACCTGACCCCGCGCCTATGGCAGGTGTGGCCCACCTGCCCGGCCTCCGACTCCGCCCCTTCACCTATTTCTTCCCTACAAAACCCTAAGCCTCGAGGAGCGACTAAAGATAGATTTCCGCCACCTCTGGGGGAGGAAAACACCGAGAGAGAAATATCTGTCTGGCAGACAAATTTCTGCCGGGGGAATTCCTTCATAGAGAGGGGAGACCGTCGCCATCAACACCGTCAGCAAGCTAGGCTTCATCGGGATCATCATCATCATCCACACCATCATCTCCACCAGCACCATCATCACCACTCCGTCCCGCTGTAACAATTGTGTTGGATATTGCTTTAGTTCTTAGGGGAAACTTTCCTAGTGTTAATTACTATTATAGTTGATGCTTGTGAGTGGAACCATTGGATTATTGTTTATGTTGAGATTGTTATCCATTACCATATCATCTTTGATCTTGATCTATATGATGTCTTTTGGACATGAGAGAAGTCATGTTGTTAGTAGTCAATCTGTGATGAGTTATTATGCAACGGTTTAGTATTTAAGTTGTGCTGCTATTCTTCTAGTGGTGTCATGCGAACGTCGACTACATGACACTTCACCATTTATGAGCCTGGGGGAATGCATTGTGTATTTGGCTACTAATTATGGGGTTATCAGAGTGACAGAAACCTGAATCACCGTTAGGACACTTTGGACAAGGGAGCGTAGGATCTCAGAGTTTAAGGCTATGGTTAGATTTATATCTTAATTACCTTCCTGTAGTTACGGATGTTTGCAGAGGTTTTAATCACAAGTATGTATTAGTCCAAGTACGGTCGGTACATTAGGACAGGTTCACCCACATAACACTTACAACACCAGAAAAGAGTACTCAGCTATTTGAAGCGAAAGCACTTGACAGAATTCCCATGTGTCTTCGAGAACGTTTGGTCCTTATAAGTATTTCCACCGGCTTGTCCTTTGCTAAGAAAGGATTGGGGCACTTGCTCCGTTTGTTCGTTACCATTTTTACTTGCTCCTTGCTTTGTTGCCTTGTCAGAAAACTACTAAAAATCCATTTGCTAAGTATTCACAGGGATTTCCTGCTTCATACCACTGTTCAACACCTTCTGCTCCTTGTTGGGATCGACACTCCTATTTATCGAAAGTACTACGATACACCCCCTATACTTGTTGGTCATCACACAAGGAAGCTGAGGAACACCAAGAGAGAAGAGAGGAGGGAGAGGGGAGCCCGGCGAGGGATCACCGGCGGTGAGGGAAGGGTGACTTACGACGTGACGTAGAGGAGAGCCATCCTAAATTGCGCTAACACCTTTCTATTTCACGAATAGCGGCATATAGCTCGAACATGATTGAAAATTCCCTAAATTCCTAACTCCCTAAAACCTAAACACTAAGCCCTATATACCTAAACACTAAAAACCCTAAACCCTCAACTCCTAACCCTAACTAAGCAGGTATCATGCACTTAGAGATAAAATTTGAGATACTTTCATTATTAAATTGTTGCTAAGTCATTCTATTCCACAAATATAAGCATAAATATCGAACTTCATTGAAGATTTCCGAAACCCTTAACCCCTAAATTCCCTAAACAACCCCCAACCTAAACCCCAACCCCTAAATACTAAAACCTAAACCCCTCGACCCATAATTAAACCCTAACCAAGTAGGTACGATGTACTTATAGATCCAAATTGGAGATATTATCATTAAATTATGGTAAAACCATTGTTTCAAAAATATAAGCATAAAGCTTGAACAATATTCAAAATGCCCTAAACCTTACACCCTAAACCCTTATTTAAACCACCCTGACTAATTAAGCAGGTATATCATCCACTTACATATCAATATTTGAGATACTAGTCATTAATCTGTGCCACTGCACTGGATAGCCATTTGGAAAACTCCTACTGCACATTCTCAAAAATTTCTAATTATTCGTGCTACACATATAAAGTTTATACAAATTGTATTTGTTCAAATATTGTAGAAAATAGAACTATGAATTAAACTAAATTTCATTTAGTGCTTCAAAATCGAAGCGCCAACACTTACACATAATGAGTTGATGAAAATAATTATTTTTGTAATAACCCTCTCATATACAAAATGGCTAGAGTAGACAAACTTAGCAGGAATACGCTCTTAGACTCGTTTTTTCCTTCTAATGGTGTATACCATAATTGATCTATTTCATAATTATTAGGAGACTATACTCAATGAATGGATCACACTGAAATTAGCATTAGCAGGCTATAGAGAGTACATAAAACTGGAACTATATGATAAAGTATATAACACTGAACATTTGCAACTAATGAATCATCATGATATATCTTGTCTTATCCGCTGTTGCAAACGTGACATATAGAACAATATATTTGCTTCAACCCTTCAAAGAAGAATTCTACAACTAATATATTGGCCAAAAAAAGTACAATTTGGATAAGCTATGTAGGAAGAACTCTATTGAACTCGTCAATTATGAAATCTCTTCCCTAACAAAATATGAAATCGATAGATCCAAACCAAAATAATAAAGAAACATGCAAGTTATACTTGAAACCGAGCGATCTAATACCTAATGTGTCATCCTGGTTAACGCATCTTCCATTGACACATGCTCGATGTGTGAATACTCCTGATATACCTCGCCCTATCTATTCTCGTAAATATGGCATGTATCGCATTATATTTGTTTCGTCTCTTCAAATAATGATAAATCTGCAGTAGATATATTAGATAGAAATGAAAGCAATTTGGATCAACATTGTAGTGAGAATTACATGTTCTCTCTTCGTACAGGAATAACTGATTTGGATTTGTCTAGATTCAAATGTATCCATACATTAAAATATGTCTAGATATATTCCAATATAGACAAACTCAAATAAGTTATTTCTGAATGAAGAAAGTATATATAATAAAGCAGGATGCATACTATATCAGGAGTAGAAAATTTTGATACCCCGATACACCATCTTTCTCATGCACCATATGTGTTGGCACAAGCTCCACGTGCCAAGTACGTATAATATACCTTGCCATATCTCTGTTCTCGCAATTTTAGCATGTCCCACGGTATAATCGTTTTTACCTCTCAAATCACAAATCTGCAGTAAATATATTAACCAAAAAATAAAATTAGGATCAGCTCTAGTGAGAACTGAGAAGTGCACGCAAAACAAAATAAATAAAACACGATTCAAATTATAGCTAGATTAGGCATTTAGGCTGATCTGGTAATTTTTATTCTGAATCCTTCGTTGGCACATGCGCGAGACATCATGTATTTTCCGACAGGGTGAGCTTGTTGCTAGTTAAAAGAGCTGCATCATGTGCAAGACTCGTGAACAATTTGCAGTTGAATGGTGCTTTTGGCCGAAGAAAATAGCGCACGTACCAGGAAAGCACAAACTGGCCTGATTCATCAATTGATTGATTGACTTGATGCTTTTGTACGAAGCGAGCTAGATGGGCTAATTAATCTGCCATGCAATCTTACCTTATCAACATCTATCAGCTAGATGAACCTCTATGAGTTCGCTGGTCGGGGATGTGGCCATCCGGGAAACCGTGGCAACGGCAGATCGCAAGCACGCAGAGCATGCAAACCGATTAGTTTTTTTTTCCAGGTGGCAAATATTGTGAGGACTCCTTCTCGTGGGTGACGACTGTTATAGATGACGGTGAAGCCGATTTCATATAACGACTATTAACAACTGTGAGGTATATCGGATGGACAAAATTTATTTTTCTCTCAGAATTAATGTGGAGTCTCTTACCGTGCCTCCATGAGTAAATATAAGATACTTTTATTAAATTACGCTAATGATATTCCATTTCACGAATCTAAGCATAAATCCTGAACATTATTATTGAAAATGCCCTAAACCGAAACCTTAAACCCTATAACCCTAAACCCCTATATGACCATGACCAATTCGATATATATCATCCACTTATAGATCAACATTTGAGATATACTTTTATTAAATTACGCTAAAGCCATTGATTTCCAAGAATCTAAACATAAAGCCTAGCTAAACTTATTGAAAATGCCATAAAACCTAAACCTTAAACCGCTAAACCCTGACAAAGCAGGCTAGATATCATGCATTTATAGATCAAAATTTGAGATACTTTCATTAAATTGCGCTAACACCTTTCTATTTCACGAATATCGGCATATAGTTCGAACATTATTAAAAATTCACTAAACCCTAGCCCCCTAAAACCTAAACACTAAGCCCTATACACCTAAACACTAAAACCACTAAACCCTCAACCCCTAACCCTGACTAAGCATGTATCATGCTCTTTTAGATAAAATTTGAGATACTTTCATTATTAAAAATTGTTGCTAGGTCATTCTATTCTACGAATACAAGCATAAAGCTCGAACTTCATTGAAAATTCCCGAAACCCTAAGCAACCCTGAAAATCGAAACCCTCAACCCCTAAATTCCCTAGACTCCAAACAACCACCCAACCTAAACCCTCGACCGCAAATATTAAAATCCTGAACCCTGAACCCCTCAACCATAATTAAACCCTAACCAAGTAGGTATCATGCACTTGTAGATCCAAATTGGAGATACTTTCATTAAATTTGTGGTAAAACCATTTTGTTCCACAAATATAAGCATAAAGCTTGAACATTATTCAAAATTCCCTAAACCCCTAATTAAACGACCCTGACTAATTAAGCAGGTATATCATCCACTTATATATCAACATTTGAGATATACTTTCATTAAATTATGCTAATACCATTTCATTCCACGAATCTAAGTATTACTGAAAATGCCCTAAAAGGTAAACCTTAAACCCTATAACCCTAAACCTCGAAACGACCCTAACCAAGACGGTATGTATCATCCACTTGTAGATCAACATTTGAGATATAATTTTATTAAATTATGCTAAAGCCATTCATTTCCACGAATCTAAGCATAAAACCTAAATATTATTGAAAATGCCAGAAAACCTAAACCTTAAACCTCTAAACCCTTTAACCCTAAACCCTGACAAAGTAGGCTAGGTATCATGCATTTATAGATCAAAATTTGAGATATTTTCATTAAATTGTGTTAATGCCTTTCTATTTCACAAATATCGGCAAATAGCTCGAAAATTATTGAAAATTCACTAAACCCTACCCCTCTAAACCCTAAACCCTAAGCCAGATACCCCTAAACAATAAAAATCATAAACCCTCAACCCCTAATCCTGACTTAGTAGGTATCAGGCACTTATAGATAAAATTTGAGATACTTTCATTATTAAATTGTCACTAAGTCATTCTATTCCATGAATATAAGCATAAAGCTCGAACTTGATTGAAAAATCCTTAAACCTTAAAACAACCCCGAACACGTAAACCCTCAACCCCTAAATTCGCTAAACCCCAAACAACCCCCAACCTAAACCCTCGAACCCTAAATACTAAAACCCTAACAAAGTAGGTATCATGCACTTATAGATACAAATTCAAGATACTTTCATTAAATCACGTTAAAACTATTCTATTCCACAAATATAAGCATAAAGCATGGATATTATTCAAAATTCCCTAAACCCCTAATTAAATGTCACTAACTAATTAAACAGGTATATCATCCACTTATACATCAACCTTTGAGATATACTTTCATTAAATTACGCTAACGCAATTCCGTTCCATGAATCTAAGCATAAAGCTTGAACATTATTATTGAAAATTCCCTAAAACCTAAACCTTAAACCCTATTGTAACACCTGTAACACCTCAAAAATATTAAACAAGATTATCAAGTTCTAATCACCCATGTTTAGGGTAACAAAAACTTTTATTATTAAAAAATAATATTAATGCATGTGTGTATGTGATTAATGCATGAATGATTGTAATTGCCATGTTTGATTGCTTTGAATGTTAAGGATTGGTTTAAAGATGAAAACAACATCATCTAGATCATTTCCAAGCAGAATCAAATGAAGAGAAAATCAAATATAAGAAATATAAGCAAATGATCATTTTGACCAAAGTTAACCACTAGGCCACTTTGGGTGTTCCTAGTCAAAGATTTCTAACAGAAACAAATCCAATTATTTTCACCCCTTTCTAGACCAAGTAACAGTGAAACTAAGCCACCTTACAAACCAACAGAAACAATTTCAAAATCTATTTAAAGGACAATTCAAAATTGAATCCTTAAGAGGTACTAAGATCACCATCTCTCAAATACCAACCAAATCAATTCACCTTGCCAAACCCAAGCAACCTTAGACTACCAAGCTTATAACAAGATCACTCACGAAAATTTGGCCAAATTTCAAATCTAAAATTCATGCGGCCATTTCATCAAACACCTGGTGAGCACAGTAATAGCTGCCAAAATTCTACTATTCTTGATAAATGCATTGTCTACCCATTTCCCCCATTTCACTCCCCTTGTATCCCCTAGTGCCCAGCAATGCATTGAAGCAGCTACCCCTCTATTGTTTGCACCAGTGCGGTGCCACCCGAGCCGCCATTATCGGTCGACCATGGACAACTCGTAGGAGGAAGCGCCGCGCCTGTCCATGATGTCTAGGAGATAGGACACCGTCCATCGCCACTCCCTGTCCACCACTCGAGTGCAGCCAAGCCGTGGACCACCAGAAAACCGCCGTTCCCATTTCTCCGCGCCATGATGAGAGCACGCTAGAGCGCCGCAGCCGACACGAGCGCACACGCCACGCCTCGCCCTCACCACGCTTAACTGCACTCGCCATGACCCTGGATACCTCCTAGACATGACCGTTCGACGCTGCGCGACCACTAGCCCCTGTACGTCGTCTCAAACACCGCCGTCCCCGCGTAGAGAACCGACCCGTCCTGACCATCCTCGACCGCCCCGTGTCACGCCTTTAAGCCGTGATGATCGCCAAGAGACACCGCATCGTCCTACGCCCTCAGCCATGCCGTTATCTCGTTGTATCATCATCACCGACGAGCCCATACCATCCCACACTGCCCCTCTCACCGGCGTATAAATAGAGGCCACCCCCGCCTAAATTCTTCACACCATATCACTCCCCTCTCTCTCAGAACCACCCCACACCTTTCCCCGAAGCAAGGCGAGCACTAGCCCGCCGGAATTTGTCCGGAGTCCTTTGCTGCAAAGGAGGAGAGGAGACATTGATTGGAGCCACCCCAAGAGCCGCCGTGGCCACTGTTTGAACCGCCGTCATCGACAACATCGCTCGCCCCCATCGCCGACCCTAGATGGAGCCTAGTTGAGCCACCGCGTACCCCCATCGTCGTCGTTAGGGTTCGGTCTCGTCGGAGCTATTCGCCGCAGACGACGAACCACAACCGTAGATCTTGTTCTAATCGTACGGTTGAGATTGAAACTTACCGCTTCGGGTTAGATCAGTCGCTAACGCATAGACCCTCCTATCAGAAGCCCACTACGCGTGCACAGTGCAGCTGGGTCGGCCCATTTACATTCCCGCGTGTAGCCCAACAGTTGAAATAGATATTTTCCATTTAGTTAAACCCTAGTTCTGTCAGTAGATTCAAAAATCAATTCAAAGAGATTCACTGAACCAAATTTCATGATTCCAATTTTTTTAGGAAGTTATTGAAATTATCTATCCAAGCCCGTTGGATTAAAATAATTTAATATTATAGATCACCTATAGTAAAAATAACAATATAGATAAGTTTTCACATTCAAACATTTTTAAAAAATCAACCATAAATGCTTTTGAGTTGATTCCAACTCTCAAAAATCACATTTCACCATATATTTCTGAATATGTAAAAATATTTAGGTTTACATGCAGTGATCTTGGACTAGTACTAAAATAATGCTATATAAGCATTTCTAGTCACTTTAATTATATAAAATAGTAATTTTAAAATTTATAAAATATAACCACCACTTTAAATCACATTCCCAAGTATTAAAATATGTGGTGATGACATGTTTCAACATGATCCCATATTTTAGTTGGAGAATATTAAATCTTAAGTAGTTTTCAATGAGTAGAAATTACTTCTCTAAAATAAAATAAAAAGGACTAGGTCTTTATTTCATGTGATGATGCTAGATCATGTAGTGTGAACCTTTGTGTGCGAAATAGAGGTAGTTAAGTATTGTTTGGTGACTGTGTACCTCGTATTCATTTATAGACGCTAGTACCGACCAAGGTTACGAGGAGGAGTACTACGAAGAAGAAGAAAACTTCAACCACTACACCAATCAAGGCAAGCTATCTAATGCAAACTAACACTTGCATGTTTCTTAACTATGCAAGACATGCCAAATTGCAAGATAACCTATGCAAGATGCATTAGGAATGCTTTGGTTTGATTATACCAAATCCCAGTTTTACTTGCAAGCTTTATTCTTTTATTTTTACCAAAGTTCTTTATTACTTTTAGTTAGTCCTTTGTGAGTTTTGGAAATATATTATAGATAGCATAAAGAGCATAAAACTAGGCCTAAGTAGGTAGAACTAGATATCATACTAAGGCCTGAGACTAGATTTGGATAGTCACACTTGATTAGCAACCCTCATTAGAGAATACCCTCAATTATAGTGGCTACTGCTAAGCATAAAAGTGGATCACTTTAGATGGGAATACTTGGTGAAAAGGATTATGAAAACCTTGGAATGAAGATTCATTCTATTTAAATGTTTTGACATGTGTTATGAACACAAGAGGATTTGATGATGAAAATGTTGAGGCATGAGCCTTAGCCCTTTTTAAAAAAATTGATGCTTGGGTTCGGATACGATACAATTCCAATTTTACCGCATACAACCACAATACCCAATTTGGGTAGGGCTTAATTGGAAGTTTATATGTCTTAGTATGGGTTCCCTTGCAGAAGAGGTTGAGCTGAGGCTACCTCGTGAATGTGAATCCCCACCTATGAAGTTCCCAAGATGACAGATGGTCATGGTTGGGAGGCCAAACTCATAGGGGAGGTGCCTATACTAGGGTCTGTAATTGAAAGGTTAGGATTGATTATACGCATACTAAGTATGATGATTCAGGGTTACCCCTGATGGATGTATTGAATATTATGGTGAAAGTGTACCACCTTGGCAGAGTGTCAAACTATTCGAATAGCCATGTCGCGGTCATGGGATGAGTTGGAGTGGCCATCTTGTTCCATCGTTAGATGTTTTCAAAATGACTTGTGAAATGAACTATGACTTTGACTTGACCACAACAGAGTTGTGAATGTGACAACTAAGTTCCCACTTAGGTGTTATAGAACATTAAACTAGTTTTCTTTACTTCTAAACTCAGTTTTAAATAAACCTGGATTTTTGCAAATAAACCTAGAGCTTAGGATTCCTACTCAAATTACTTTACTTGTTAGTGTTAGTTTGCGAGTACTTAAAGAGTACTCATGGCTTTGTCCCTGTCTATTCCTATGGCCAGACTATGAGGAGGACTACCAGGATGATGGACAGCAGGAAGACTATGACAACTAGGATCATCTCCCATCGTCAGTATTGCCTGTGACCCTGAAGATGGAGCTTTGACCATGCTAGCGTTATTATATATTCCTGCATTGATTGTATTAAGATTGGATCATGAGATCCTTTATTTGTAAGACCTTTATTATGGTTTGTAATGGATGATGAACTATGGTACTAATCTTTTATGTCTCGCAAAAATGGTAATCCTAGGATTGCGATGTATGGCATAACAGGCATCTGGGATTAAAAATCCGGGTGTTGACAAGTTGGTATCAGATCCATCCTAACCATACGAGACCCTACTTAGAATGGACGCTTAAATCAAAAACTTATTTTCAAAACAAAAGAAGTGAGTATTTATGAAAACCTATTCTCATTCTTATCACTGAGAATCTTTTAAGAAAATTCATGTTACTCGAAAATTCTTGCAATCATACATAAAATTTTGCACACTTGATCACCCTACTAACTTACTCATCCTAAATTCTTATAGATGGAAGTCAAGTATAGCAAGTTCTACTAGTTAGGCAATGGAGGAGAGCTCATCTTCGAGCGTGATTTAAGCCAACTCTCGGAACTTCTTGAGTGCCTGCACCATGAGTTCTTCGGATCACAACTCAATGATCAGCAAGGAGGAGAACTATAGTGGCTGATAGTTGCAAATCTTAGAGGCAAGATGGAGGCACCCACCTCAGAGGGGATCCAATTCATCTTGAGAGAGAACAACTAGCTAGCCAGACTCGCTAGGGCTATGGAGGAGGCTCTTGCCCATCTGTGTGGGAAAAGCATCAACCAGATCAAGGGCACTCGCTTTGAGTACTACGCAAGGCGTGATGCTATGGGACAGCCATTGGAGGTACCAGGCCATCCGGAGCTGAAGAATTAGGTGGATCATCTCGACTTCATGCTGTATGACAGTCAGAAGGAGTTGGAAAACGCCCACGCCTATGCCAACCACAACTATGCCATTGTAGTCAAGAAGGACCAGACCCTCTCCATCCTCGTGAAGGAGCGCAAGTCACTTCACCATCTGCGTGACAAGAAGTATCGCATCATTGCCCGCCTTTGTCACAAAGTGTCGTACCTAGAGGAGACCATCCATGAGAAGGACATGCAGCTTGAGGAGAGGGAGAATGAAGGGGAAGATATCTGTGGAGATCCCTACTCCTACCTTAGTGATGATGATGACTACCTGGAGGACATGGACCAGGAGTTCCACACTGATGATACTGATTCCGCCTTCATTGATGATGAAGAAGCCACCGGTTCTGATGAGTAGTAGCACTTGAGCACTATCGTAGATGTGAGTTGTACCAGGTCCCATTGTATCGTAGTGATGGCATGTTGTCAACGCCTCGTTGGGAGACCCCAAGAGCAAGGTGTGATGATCACAACAGCAAGTTTTCCCTCAGTAAGAAACCGAGGTTATCGAACCAGTAGGATGAAGGAAACAACTCAAAGGTGTTTCTAGCAACTTGGAGACCTCCACAACGCAAACCCAAGACTTTGCCCCAACGAACAGTGAGGTTGTCAATCTCACTAGTTTGCTGTAACAAAGGATTAACTGTATGGTGTGGAAGGTAATAGTGGTTTGCAACAAGTAACAATGGAAGATGTATCAATGGTAAAGATTGGACCGGGGTCCATAGTTCACTATAGGTGTTCTCCTTAGATAAGCAAACATGGCATGTTGGGTAAACAAATTACAACAGGGTAATTGACAGGACTGAGCAAGGCATAACAATGCAATACTAATCATCATGATCCTATGGGATTCGATTGGGCAATATAACGAGATACATAGAACGCCATCCAAGTACATCTATGACTAGAAATCCACCTTTGGGTTATCATCTGAACCCCCTCCAGTTTAGGTTGCAAGCAAGATAAATGCTTTAAGAAAAGTGTGTAAGGTAAACAATCCACTTGTTCCATGCACAAGAGACTGTGTTTTCTCCCTAGTGGCAACAAAGACATCTACAACCTTAGAGATTTTTGTCACTTCCCTTAGATTAAATAGAGTCATGAACCCACTATCTAGCATAAATATCCCCTCTTGGAGTCACTAGCATCTACTTGGCCAATATAGCTACTAACAACGGAGAGCATGCAAGGTCACAAAGAACACATACATGATAGAATCAATAAGACAAAACCACTAATCAGTCTGACATAGTAATCTCAATATCCATCAGATCCCCGCAAACACAACATGCATGATTACAAAAAGATGAGATCTTGATCATGAACAGAGCTCGCAAGATCAAGACATGAAAGCACAAAGGAGGAGATACAATCATCTAGTTACTACATGAACCTGTAGTGTAAGACCCCACCTTTATAAAGGTAAAGGTCCCTATGATTGCAATGCTAGTCCCTGGATCAATTGCTAGCATCCACAGTTTAAAAGGAAGTACACATAAACAAATTTCATTATTACATCGTCATTCCAGAGTTAACATAGTCTTTTACAACTCCATAGCCATAGGCTAGTACAAGAGTTTAACTTAACAAAATAAATAAAAGTCTTCATCTTCATGTGCCACAGGCAAGCATGTTGAGTGTAGACTCATAACCCTAATCCTTATCAGAGTAACCTGCAACATCACAAGTTACAGCCACAGTGGGTCAATACATTGGAATAGTATTGGCAAGTGATGCCTTAGTAGAATAATAGAATCTAGCTTCTACATGAATTTGGCTAAGTGTAGCTGTCACATCCCAAGATTTTCCAAATCTTGTAATGTGAAAAATAAATGAATAAAATAAAACTTTGTTGATTTTCAGAGTGAGAAGAAACTTTTTGAATCCAATTGGAAACCTTCAAACCAATTTGGATCAAATGAAATCCTAAAGAGATTTAAAAATTTAAACATTTAATAAGGGAAAATAAAATATTTTGGAACTACTATTTTGGATCTTTGATAAAAAGATTTGGCTTTCAAATGAAAAGGATAGAATAATAAATAAGGACTAGTTTTAAAAGAGCCAAATTAAACCTTGGCCATGTTTTTGAAATAAAATATTTCTATTTGATAAAGAATAGTAAAGTTTATTTAAAATAAATTAATAAGGATTTAATATCCAAGTTTATTAAAAATAAAAGTTTCACTATTTTTAATTAAACATCAAAACCTATTTATTTATTTTAAATAAGTTTTCCAAATGTTTCATAGTTTCAAATAAAATCTACTGATTTGGTTTTGAAAATTTTTAGATTTCAAATTGGAGTTTTTGAATAAAACAAAATCTATTTGATTAATAAACAAGGTCTATTTATTTAATTAATAATGGACCCTTTGATAAAAATATTATTATATTTTTTTTGGGAATTGGTTTATGTTGTTAAACAGAACCAAATTCAAATTACAAAGTGTGGTGAATGTTTGATTTGTTTTGAATGTTTGATTGATGGTTTGAAATTCAAAACAGAAAATAGAAATAGAAAAAGAAAAGGCATTTGAAAGAAAAAAATAAGAATCAGACACAGCCCACTAAGCCCAGCAAACAGCCCAGTTCCTCACTCCCTTGAAACGTTTTCACTTTCCAGCAATCCACAGAGACGTTGACCAGTGGATCCAACTCCCCTCTCCTCTCTCTCGCTGACCAACCGACCCCACCCCTCCAGCTCATCTTCTTCCTCACGCAGACGACGCCTGCAGTTTCCTGGCCTTAACACCGGCGATCAATTCGCGTTAACCACGACCATTACTCCCCCTGCGACCACGTCCTTTTTAATCGCCTGCGCCTTCCCCTCCTTTCCCCTCAAACACCGCAGCACGAGAGCCCCCAGGCTGCCCTGAATCGAGCTCGCAACGCCACTTCTCCGACCACCGTCTCCGGTCAATTCCGGCGAACCACTGCCGCCCCTCACCTTCCCAACCACACGGGCACATTCCCCAGACCTAGGCGCTTCTGCCTGTACCCTCCGTTCAACCACGGGCGCCCCTGAGCGTCGACCTCGACAAACCTCCGAGCGCCGCCGCGTCTGCCTCTCTCTCCGGCGAAGTCCCCTGGTAAGCACAGACCGCCCGACGCCGTCTCGTTCACGCTCCCACACTCGCCTCACTCTCCTGCACCTAACCATGCCCTCGGTTTGCCTCCTCGTGATCTACAGCGTCGCCTCCGACCACGACCAGAGCCGCCTGGCGCCGTCCTTGACTCCGGTGAGGAATTCCGACGGACCCTGAGCGCCCCTTGCCAAGCCGACCGTACCTTGAGCATCACCACGTCCTTGCGATCTCGGTGAGCATATTCCCATCCTCCCTTGCTTCCTGTAGCCGCCGTAGCGCCACCGCCTGACCGTAGATCTTGTTCTAATCGTACGGTTGAGATTGAAACTTACCGCTTCGGGTTAGATCAGTCGCTAACGCATAGACCCTCCTATCAGAAGCCCACTACGCGTGCACAGTGCAGCTGGGTCGGCCCATTTACATTCCCGCGTGTAGCCCAACAGTTGAAATAGATATTTTCCATTTAGTTAAACCCTAGTTCTGTCAGTAGATTCAAAAATCAATTCAAAGAGATTCACTGAACCAAATTTCATGATTCCAATTTTTTTAGGAAGTTATTGAAATTATCTATCCAAGCCCGTTGGATTAAAATAATTTAATATTATAGATCACCTATAGTAAAAATAACAATATAGATAAGTTTTCACATTCAAACATTTTTAAAAAATCAACCATAAATGCTTTTGAGTTGATTCCAACTCTCAAAAATCACATTTCACCATATATTTCTGAATATGTAAAAATATTTAGGTTTACATGCAGTGATCTTGGACTAGTACTAAAATAATGCTATATAAGCATTTCTAGTCACTTTAATTATATAAAATAGTAATTTTAAAATTTATAAAATATAACCACCACTTTAAATCACATTCCCAAGTATTAAAATATGTGGTGATGACATGTTTCAACATGATCCCATATTTTAGTTGGAGAATATTAAATCTTAAGTAGTTTTCAATGAGTAGAAATTACTTCTCTAAAATAAAATAAAAAGGACTAGGTCTTTATTTCATGTGATGATGCTAGATCATGTAGTGTGAACCTTTGTGTGCGAAATAGAGGTAGTTAAGTATTGTTTGGTGACTGTGTACCTCGTATTCATTTATAGACGCTAGTACCGACCAAGGTTACGAGGAGGAGTACTACGAAGAAGAAGAAAACTTCAACCACTACACCAATCAAGGCAAGCTATCTAATGCAAACTAACACTTGCATGTTTCTTAACTATGCAAGACATGCCAAATTGCAAGATAACCTATGCAAGATGCATTAGGAATGCTTTGGTTTGATTATACCAAATCCCAGTTTTACTTGCAAGCTTTATTCTTTTATTTTTACCAAAGTTCTTTATTACTTTTAGTTAGTCCTTTGTGAGTTTTGGAAATATATTATAGATAGCATAAAGAGCATAAAACTAGGCCTAAGTAGGTAGAACTAGATATCATACTAAGGCCTGAGACTAGATTTGGATAGTCACACTTGATTAGCAACCCTCATTAGAGAATACCCTCAATTATAGTGGCTACTGCTAAGCATAAAAGTGGATCACTTTAGATGGGAATACTTGGTGAAAAGGATTATGAAAACCTTGGAATGAAGATTCATTCTATTTAAATGTTTTGACATGTGTTATGAACACAAGAGGATTTGATGATGAAAATGTTGAGGCATGAGCCTTAGCCCTTTTTAAAAAAATTGATGCTTGGGTTCGGATACGATACAATTCCAATTTTACCGTACAACCACAATACCCGAATTTGGGTAGGGCTTAATTGGAAGTTTATATGTCTTAGTATGGGTTCCCTTGCAGAAGAGGTTGAGCTGAGGCTACCTCGTGAATGTGAATCCCCACCTATGAAGTTCCCAAGATGACAGATGGTCATGGTTGGGAGGCCAAACTCATAGGGGAGGTGCCTATACTAGGGTCTGTAATTGAAAGGTTAGGATTGATTATACGCATACTAAGTATGATGATTCAGGGTTACCCCTGATGGATGTATTGAATATTATGGTGAAAGTGTACCACCTTGGCAGAGTGTCAAACTATTCGAATAGCCATGTCCGCGGTCATGGACAGTTGGA
The DNA here is from genome assembly GCA_023614405.1 of Avena insularis. Classification (NCBI taxonomy): domain Eukaryota; kingdom Viridiplantae; phylum Streptophyta; class Magnoliopsida; order Poales; family Poaceae; genus Avena; species Avena insularis. The sequence goes on along the minus strand of CM042685.1, from coordinate 38,649,345 downwards.
GTGGCCATACTGTTCCATCGTTAGATGTTTTCAAAATGACTTGTGAAATGAACTATGACTTTGACTTGACCACAACAGAGTTGTGAATGTGACAACTAAGTTCCCACTTAGGTGTTATAGAACATTAAACTAGTTTTCTTTACTTCTAAACTCAGTTTTAAATAAACCTGGATTTTTGCAAATAAACCTAGAGCTTAGGATTCCTACTCAAATTACTTTACTTGTTAGTGTTAGTTTGCGAGTACTTAAAGAGTACTCATGGCTTTGTCCCTGTCTATTCCTATGGCCAGACTATGAGGAGGACTACCAGGATGATGGACAGCAGGAAGACTATGACAACTAGGATCATCTCCCATCGTCAGTATTGCCTGTGACCCTGAAGATGGAGCTTTGACCATGCTAGCGTTATTATATATTCCGCTGCATTGATTGTATTAAGATTGGATCATGAGATCCTTTATTTGTAAGACCTTTATTATGGTTTGTAATGGATGATGAACTATGGTACTAATCTTTTATGTCTCGCAAAAATGGTAATCCTAGGATTGCGATGTATGGCATAACAGGCATCTGGGATTAAAAATCCGGGTGTTGACAAGTTGGTATCAGATCCATCCTAACCATACGAGACCCTACTTAGAATGGACGCTTAAATCAAAAACTTATTTTCAAAACAAAAGAAGTGAGTATTTATGAAAACCTATTCTCATTCTTATCACTGAGAATCTTTTAAGAAAATTCATGTTACTCGAAAATTCTTGCAATCATACATAAAATTTTGCACACTTGATCACCCTACTAACTTACTCATCCTAAATTCTTATAGATGGAAGTCAAGTATAGCAAGTTCTACTAGTTAGGCAATGGAGGAGAGCTCATCTTCGAGCGTGATTTAAGCCAACTCTCGGAACTTCTTGAGTGCCTGCACCATGAGTTCTTCGGATCACAACTCAATGATCAGCAAGGAGGAGAACTATAGTGGCTGATAGTTGCAAATCTTAGAGGCAAGATGGAGGCACCCACCTCAGAGGGGATCCAATTCATCTTGAGAGAGAACAACTAGCTAGCCAGACTCGCTAGGGCTATGGAGGAGGCTCTTGCCCATCTGTGTGGGAAAAGCATCAACCAGATCAAGGGCACTCGCTTTGAGTACTACGCAAGGCGTGATGCTATGGGACAGCCATTGGAGGTACCAGGCCATCCGGAGCTGAAGAATTAGGTGGATCATCTCGACTTCATGCTGTATGACAGTCAGAAGGAGTTGGAAAACGCCCACGCCTATGCCAACCACAACTATGCCATTGTAGTCAAGAAGGACCAGACCCTCTCCATCCTCGTGAAGGAGCGCAAGTCACTTCACCATCTGCGTGACAAGAAGTATCGCATCATTGCCCGCCTTTGTCACAAAGTGTCGTACCTAGAGGAGACCATCCATGAGAAGGACATGCAGCTTGAGGAGAGGGAGAATGAAGGGGAAGATATCTGTGGAGATCCCTACTCCTACCTTAGTGATGATGATGACTACCTGGAGGACATGGACCAGGAGTTCCACACTGATGATACTGATTCCGCCTTCATTGATGATGAAGAAGCCACCGGTTCTGATGAGTAGTAGCACTTGAGCACTATCGTAGATGTGAGTTGTACCAGGTCCCATTGTATCGTAGTGATGGCATGTTGTCAACGCCTCGTTGGGAGACCCCAAGAGCAAGGTGTGATGATCACAACAGCAAGTTTTCCCTCAGTAAGAAACCGAGGTTATCGAACCAGTAGGATGAAGGAAACAACTCAAAGGTGTTTCTAGCAACTTGGAGACCTCCACAACGCAAACCCAAGACTTTGCCCCAACGAACAGTGAGGTTGTCAATCTCACTAGTTTGCTGTAACAAAGGATTAACTGTATGGTGTGGAAGGTAATAGTGGTTTGCAACAAGTAACAATGGAAGATGTATCAATGGTAAAGATTGGACCGGGGTCCATAGTTCACTATAGGTGTTCTCCTTAGATAAGCAAACATGGCATGTTGGGTAAACAAATTACAACAGGGTAATTGACAGGACTGAGCAAGGCATAACAATGCAATACTAATCATCATGATCCTATGGGATTCGATTGGGCAATATAACGAGATACATAGAACGCCATCCAAGTACATCTATGACTAGAAATCCACCTTTGGGTTATCATCTGAACCCCCTCCAGTTTAGGTTGCAAGCAACAGATAAATGCTTTAAGAAAAGTGTGTAAGGTAAACAATCCACTTGTTCCATGCACAAGAGACTGTTGTTTTCTCCCTAGTGGCAACAGCACATCTACAACCTTAGAGATTTTTGTCACTTCCCTTAGATTAAATAGAGTCATGAACCCACTATCTAGCATAAATATCCCCTCTTGGAGTCACTAGCATCTACTTGGCCAATATAGCTACTAACAACGGAGAGCATGCAAGGTCACAAAGAACACATACATGATAGAATCAATAAGACAAAACCACTAATCAGTCTGACATAGTAATCTCAATATCCATCAGATCCCCGCAAACACAACATGCATGATTACAAAAAGATGAGATCTTGATCATGAACAGAGCTCGCAAGATCAAGACATGAAAGCACAAAGGAGGAGATACAATCATCTAGTTACTACATGAACCTGTAGTGTAAGACCCCACCTTTATAAAGGTAAAGGTCCCTATGATTGCAATGCTAGTCCCTGGATCAATTGCTAGCATCCACAGTTTAAAAGGAAGTACACATAAACAAATTTCATTATTACATCGTCATTCCAGAGTTAACATAGTCTTTTACAACTCCATAGCCATAGGCTAGTACAAGAGTTTAACTTAACAAAATAAATAAAAGTCTTCATCTTCATGTGCCACAGGCAAGCATGTTGAGTGTAGACTCATAACCCTAATCCTTATCAGAGTAACCTGCAACATCACAAGTTACAGCCACAGTGGGTCAATACATTGGAATAGTATTGGCAAGTGATGCCTTAGTAGAATAATAGAATCTAGCTTCTACATGAATTTGGCTAAGTGTAGCTGTCACATCCCAAGATTTTCCAAATCTTGTAATGTGAAAAATAAATGAATAAAATAAAACTTTGTTGATTTTCAGAGTGAGAAGAAACTTTTTGAATCCAATTGGAAACCTTCAAACCAATTTGGATCAAATGAAATCCTAAAGAGATTTAAAAATTTAAACATTTAATAAGGGAAAATAAAATATTTTGGAACTACTATTTTGGATCTTTGATAAAAAGATTTGGCTTTCAAATGAAAAGGATAGAATAATAAATAAGGACTAGTTTTAAAAGAGCCAAATTAAACCTTGGCCATGTTTTTGAAATAAAATATTTCTATTTGATAAAGAATAGTAAAGTTTATTTAAAATAAATTAATAAGGATTTAATATCCAAGTTTATTAAAAATAAAAGTTTCACTATTTTTAATTAAACATCAAAACCTATTTATTTATTTTAAATAAGTTTTCCAAATGTTTCATAGTTTCAAATAAAATCTACTGATTTGGTTTTGAAAATTTTTAGATTTCAAATTGGAGTTTTTGAATAAAACAAAATCTATTTGATTAATAAACAAGGTCTATTTATTTAATTAATAATGGACCCTTTGATAAAAATATTATTATATTTTTTTTGGGAATTGGTTTATGTTGTTAAACAGAACCAAATTCAAATTACAAAGTGTGGTGAATGTTTGATTTGTTTTGAATGTTTGATTGATGGTTTGAAATTCAAAACAGAAAATAGAAATAGAAAAAGAAAAGGCATTTGAAAGAAAAAAATAAGAATCAGACACAGCCCACTAAGCCCAGCAAACAGCCCAGTTCCTCACTCCATGAAAACGTTTACTTTTCGCCATCGACCACAGAGACGTTGACCAGTGGATCCAACTCCCCTCTCCTCTCTCTCGCTGACCAACCGACCCCACCCCTCCAGCTCATCTTCTTCCTCACGCAGACGACGCCTGCAGTTTCCTGGCCTTAACACCGGCGATCAATTCGCGTTAACCACGACCATTACTCCCCCTGCGACCACGTCCTTTTTAATCGCCTGCGCCTTCCCCTCCTTTCCCCTCAAACACCGCAGCACGAGAGCCCCCAGGCTGCCCTGAATCGAGCTCGCAACGCCACTTCTCCGACCACCGTCTCCGGTCAATTCCGGCGAACCACTGCCGCCCCTCACCTTCCCAACCACACGGGCACATTCCCCAGACCTAGGCGCTTCTGCCTGTACCCTCCGTTCAACCACGGGCGCCCCTGAGCGTCGACCTCGACAAACCTCCGAGCGCCGCCGCGTCTGCCTCTCTCTCCGGCGAAGTCCCCTGGTAAGCACAGACCGCCCGACGCCGTCTCGTTCACGCTCCCACACTCGCCTCACTCTCCTGCACCTAACCATGCCCTCGGTTTGCCTCCTCGTGATCTACAGCGTCGCCTCCGACCACGACCAGAGCCGCCTGGTGCCGTCCTTGACTCCGGTGAGGAATTACGACGGACCCTGAGCGCCCCTTGCCAAGCCGACCGTACCTTGAGCATCACCACGTCCTTGCGATCTCGGTGAGCATATTCCCATCCTCCCTTGCTTCCTGTAGCCGCCGTAGCGCCACCGCCTGACCGTGCGCCGCCGCTAGCCACCGCCGGCGCCGCTCGCGTTTGGTCAAACAAACCAGCACCGTTAGATTTCCATCTGGCGGCCACGATAGATTCATTTAACGAAAGGGTACGGGCTAGTCTGAGCCACGCGATCTGTTTAGATCCAATGGCTGTAGTTGCGCGATCCGTGCGAACCGGTACCGGCCAGTCATATCACGCCGCGTGTCACCAGTTTGTTTAAAATACAAATTTGAAAACAGATTTAGATGCAAACTTGAAACCCATGTAACTTTTGATCCACACGTCCAAAAATTACAAACTTTATATCAATGGAATCAGTGGAACAAGCCCTAGCCAACCATGCAATTTGTTTAGTAAAAATCCTCTGGTAGATTGGTTGTTTTTGCAGAAATATTTGTATGCTTGTTTAGATCCTAGGAACCAACCCATGCAATTTGTTTTTGCAGAAATATTTGCAAAAAATATTCAAAAATGTTTTTGAGGTTGAAATATTGGCAAATTAGTTTGAGATGAACTTACTGACCCTAGGAACCAACCCATGGTTTTGAAAATGGGTTTGGTGAAGTTTAGGATGGATTAATTAATTTAGCCCATTTCTAGCCAAATAAAAATAATGGTTTTGTTATGAAAATGTTTTTGGAGTAAAAACTTTGAGAAAATGATTTGAATCAAACCTACTGACCCTAAACACCAAGTTTTGTGAATTAGCAACTTATTTGGTGAAAGGCATAAAGTTTTTGATTTGATAAAAACTTTTTCCAACACATAAAATGATGAATGGATTTAAAAATGGTTTATTGACAAAACCCTTTTTGCAAATGACTTTGCCACTTTGGAAAATGTCCACCTTGAACCTTACAAAGTTTAGAGCCTAGTGGAAACCATCTTTGCAAATAAAACTATCTCTTGCATGCTCACATGCATGACTTAGATCCCATTGTTTTATGTGTGTGAATTGTTTAATTGATTATTGGTTGGAATGCTAGTTGATATTGTGTTTGCTTGATTGATTTGTAGTGAAGTTAGAAAAGTGTGAAACTAGCAAGATCAAGAAGTGAACCAACATCCTCAACCAAAAAGGCAAGTTACACTATCATCAAAAGTCCTACTATTTTCATTATACTTAGTGGATTTTGAAACATGCATGAAAAGAATTTCTATACTTATGCTATGCTAAATCCTAATAGGATACCCTATACATTCCTTAGTGAAAGCAGTGCAGTTTTTACATGCTTAGTCATGCTATATTTTGAAAAGAGATACATGCTGAGATTTTATGAAGTTGAAAAAAGGACTTGTGTTTTATATAATAAAACAAGGACTCAATGAACCACCTGGGTGGACAAGGATACTTTGAGCTTTGGAGAAGGTGGCAACAAAAGGAACCATGTCTATGGCAATCTCTTTGTGTTGTGCTCCAAAAGAAAACCACCCAGGAAACTTAGAGATTGAACATGTTTCTCCAATTGTGGCTTACGTGTACAACCACATTCTATTTATGGCTCTGGCTTAGTCAACTACATTAGGAAGACCCATGCATTGTCTTCAGGTTACTGAAAATGAGGACCTGGAATCCTACATGGGTACTGAAGACAAGCTAGCAATGGTGTATGGGAGGACCCTCTGGAAAGACTTCGTCACATTCTCAATCTGCCAGTACTCCATCTTGGTGAGTACTAATCCAGTGGCCACTGGTGGCAACAAGATGAGATTGTGACATGCGGGTAAAGTGTACTACTTCTGCAAAAGATAATAAAATCTAAGTACTTAGCCGTGTCCCCGGTTATGGACAATACTGAGCAACTAAAGCTTGAAGCTATGGGAAATCTCGACATTCCAATTTCTAGAAGACTTGATGCACCTGGGGGTACCAAGGAGATCAAGAGATTTTTGATGAAAACTTGAACACTTGGGGTTACCAAGGAGCTCAAGAGATTTTGACAAAGACACTTGGTGGATTCCAAGTAGGTGACAAGAGATCAAAACCCTTTTTGAAAAGATAGGATAAATTATTGCTTTCTGCAAATGAGCCTAAAACCCTACTTAGCCAAATATGCATGTAATGATAGGATCCACTTATATTCTACATAGTAGTGAAACTTGCCAATACAATTCAAATGTATTGACCCTGGTGGTTGTAACTTGTAATGTTGCAGGTTTGATTGTTTTAGAGAAGATTGAATGATTAGGATTACAAAGACTACAACCAACATGTTTGCCTGTGGCACTTTGAAGGTGAAGGACCCCATGCTTATAGTTATTCCGCTGCAATGTATTGTAATAGCCAAATGATCTATGTAAGATGTAATAAAATTATGTTATTCCTGGTTATAAAGTTATATTATGACCTTTGTTTCTTGATATTACATCTTAACTGTGGATGCTAGCTATTGATCCAGGGACTAGCATTGTAAACACAGGGGACTCCACCTTATATTATTTAAAGGTTGGGACACTCCCTCTATAGTAGCTTAGGCTTTCTTTGCTCAAAATAGGTTTTACCTATCAGTTGAAAACACTAAGTTTTTCTTTGGAAAAAATTCCCAAGGAACCACCAATAGACATTGGTTAACCTTCACCCTTGTTCAACCACAAGTTTTAACTTAGAAAATTTGGATGAGGAGATTCTTGATAACTTCCATGTCTTCATGTTCAAATTGTCCATTACCGGGGACACGGCTAAGTACTTAGTTTCTTCCTTCTGCAGAGGTGGTGCACTTTCCCCACAAGACTTGATTTTCACCAAGACAGGACCTTTCAGAAGCCTTCCCTTAGGCAAAATGGACGCGTTCCAACCTATCACAAACTACCACCAACTGTCCAAATGGCTAAGTTATTGCAACCTATATGATCCAGGCAGAGCCCATAATGCCATGTGGTTGCACTAGAAGCTTCTTAACATATGGCATCTCAAATCCCTTTGTTCCTGGGTGGCATTCCACAAGTGAGATACACAGGGTAGAACATTGGAAAATGGGCCCTGGTAACCACTCAACCAAAATCCACCAAGCAATTACCAATCCACCCAGGTGTTTCATTCACTTAGTTGTTTTATTAAGCAAAAACATAAGTCAAAGACTTAGCAATATTTTTCCATAGCATGTATATGTTCCACCCTTGGTTGCTACTATCTAGGCTAATCATGGCAATAGCAAGTATCTTAACTTAGAGAAAATTCTAACAATTCTACAACTACTAGGATTTCCCACGCATAGCATATAGATACTTATCAAAAATTATCATGCAAACCCTATACAAAATATTTCTAATGCATAGTCAAAATATTGGTTTAAAAGTATGCAGCACCATTTGCCTGGGTAGTTGGGGGAGTAACCACAATCCTCACATCACAATCACCACTAGCACCAAAATCTACACATAAACTGATAGCACCAAATTCACATATCAAATAGACAGGCAAAAATATATGAATGCATGCAAATGCCATGTGATGATTTTTCTAAACCCAACAAGACAAGTAAAACATTATTGATCAATAAACCAAACATTTGTACATCAAATAAACTGTATTTGATCTTTAAAACATTTCCAATTAATTTTTATGCACAAAATAATCCTATAAATGTCTCTACAAAATCAACTAAGTTTACATAATCAATTCATTAAACAAAGTACATGGTTGGATAGAATTATTTTTCCGGATTCCATTGATATAAAATTTACAAAATTTGGACGTGTGGATCAAAAGTTATGAATTTTGCAAGTTTGAACATCTAATAGAAATGATTCTGTTTTTAAATCAAACTACAGGCCACGCGGCGTTTTCTGATTGGACGGTACCACTTCGCATGGACCACGCACATGCACCGTCAGAACTAAATGGGCTCCAGCAGCTCAGATCTGCCCGTACCCTTTCGGGCTTGCGTCTAATCTAGACCACTGGATCTAGATCCAGTGGATCTGATCGACCTGACACTAAACCTGCGGCGCAAATGGCCAGAGCGGCGGTGACGCATCTACCGGTGATGTTCCGGTGAGACCAGAGGGCAAGGGAAATGGTGTTGGGGCTTACAGAGGTCGCGGAAACACGACGGTGCTCAACGTGTAGGTGGTCGGGGTCGGGGTGCACGGACACGGCGGGGATTCCTCGTCGGAGTTGCATGCGGCCTCGGGTGTGCTAGGTCGTCGTCGCTAGGGGCGCTACAAGGCACAGGAGAGGAAATGGGGGCATCGTTAGATGGGCACGAGCCTGGCGAGTGTGTGAGCATGAACCAGAGAGGGAGGGGAAGGCTAGTTTTACCGTGCGAGCTCGTGGAGTTGATGGCTTCGTCGGGCACGTGCAGTCGTCGACGTTGGCGAGGTTCTGGGTGGTCCTAGCACACACCAGTGGTGTCAAAAGATGCACAAGGTTGTAGTGATCATACTGGCAAGACTAGGAGGCAAGGGGGGGGGGAGTGCTCACCGGAATTTACCACCGGAGATGCTCGATACTACGGCGGCGCGAGCTCGATTGTGGACAGCCTAGCGGTTCTCTGTGGTTGGTGAGTGAGGGGAAAGGAGCGGGGTTGGGAGGTGGTTAAGTAGCCAGAGTAGGGGCGGCATTCACGCGGTGAATCAATGGGAATTAAGCAGCTTCAATCGCGGCAGTGAATGGGGAAGGAAACGGGCGGTGACGGCGTCTGCGTGCGAGGTTTGTGGGAAACGATGCTGACGTGGTGCAGGGCCTAGTGTCAGTGGCTGCGGGGTAGGGTTCACGCGGGTGAGAGAGGGGGCAGAGGGGGAAATGGCTCGGGTGGGCTTTTGGGCTTGTTCTGGTGCTGGGCTCAAAGTGCAGCGCCTGTTTTTATTTTTTCCTTTTCCCTTTTATTTTTGTAATTTGATTTTCAGGAATGTTTTTCAAATGATTTTGAATTCAAACTTATTATGGATTTTTGTAGAGTGAAAATTGCACATATTTGAGTGTGGAACATTCCTGTTTTCTCAAAATTATATTGGCCCATTGAATTTAAAAATAAAATCATGTCTTAATTATTTTTTTTCAATAGGCATATGAATGGTTTTGAATTCATATTTTGTTTTGAATTTTTTTGACCAAGCTTTAGAAATATCAATCAAAACTATGTTCAAATCTTTTCTGGTTAAAAAAAGTATTCTCATAATAGAGAGTAGCAATAAGTTCATTGCCTTGCTTACATAAAATAATAAACAACAAATGCTTCTGTGTTTTGAAATCTCATTTGAAAATGATCCTAAAATGATTATGAATGCATGAATGATATGCAAACTTTGAAATCATGATTTTTGGGATGTTACAAATCTAACCCCCTAAGGTGAATCTCTCCCTCGAGATTCGGATTGGCTAGCAAATAGGTGAGGGTGGTGTTTCTGAAGATCATCTTCTCTTTCACATGTTGCTTCTTCTTCGGAATGATGGTTCCACTGAACTTTGCAGAATTTGATAGTCTTTGTCCGAGTAACTCTTTCTGTAGTCTCAAGAATTTTGATAGGTTTTTCCTCATAAGTGAGATCACTTTCCAATTGGACTTCCTCCAAAGGTATAGTATCCTTCAAAGAAGTCTCTTCCATCTCCGGATGGCATTTCTTTAACTGACTCACATGAAACACATTGTGAACGGCAGACAATGATTCAGGCAATTCAATCTCATATGCCACTTCTCCTTTACGACTTAGAATCTTGAATGGTCCAACATATCTTGGGGCCAATTTTCCTTTGACTCCGAATATCTTCACTCCACGAAGTGGTGATACTCTAAGATATGCTCTATCACCCACCTCATAGGTGACTTCTCTATGCTTTGGATCTACGTAGCTCTTTTGTCGGGACTGTGCTATCTTCAATCTGTCCTTTACCAACTTGACCTTCTCTTCAGCTTCCTTGATTAGTTCTGGCCCGAACAAATTCCTTTCTCCAACACCATTCCATAGCAATGGTGTAGTACACTTTCTTCCATAGAGAAATTCAAAAGGTGCCATCTCAATACTAGCTTGATAGATGTTGTTGTAAGAGAATTCTGCGTAAGGCAGACTTTCATCCCAACTAGCTCCATAATCTAGGGCACATGCCCTCAACATATCCTCTAAAATCCGGTTGGTCCTTTCTGTCTATCCATTAGTCTGGGGATGAAAAGCAATACTGAATTCCAATATCGTTCCCAATGACTCATGCAGTTGCCTCCAAAAATGGGAAGTGAATTGAGTTCCCCTATCTGACACAATACTCTTGGGTACTCCATGCAGACACACAATCCTATTCATATAGATCTTGGCTAACTTAGCACTTGTATAGGTTGTCTTCACGGGTATGAAATGAGCCACTTTAGTTAGGCGATCCACTACCACCCAAATAGAATCATATCCTGATCTAGTCCTTGGCAGTCTAATGATGAAATCCATGCCAATCTTGTCCCACTTCCAATCAGGAATAGGTAGTGGTTGTAACAATCCTGCTGGTTTCTGATGTTCCGCTTTCACTCTACTACATACATCACATAAAGCAATATGTTCGGCGATGTCCTTCTTGAGATTATTCCACAAAAATCTTTCCTTCACATCCATGTACATTATATGGTGAGTTGTGTGCTTCTTGTAAAATCAGTTTCCGAAGCTCCGGATCTTGAGGAATGCAGATACGTTCTCCATACCACAAAGTACCATGTTTGTCTTCATGGAATCCTTTGGATTTTCCATTGCCAATCTTTTCCTTAATCTCTTCAATTTCCTTGTCCGTCTTTTGGGCTTCCTTGATTTTGTCCAACAAGGTGGGTTGAACATCCAATGACATGAGATGTCCTTCAGGAACAATCTCCAATCTGAGATATTTGAATTGGGCACACAGATCATCTGGCAACTCTCCCTTAGTAAGGCCATTCACATAAACCTTACGGCTTAATGCATCCGCTACAACATTTGCTTTACTGGGGTGGTATTGCAAACTCAAGTCATAGTCTTTGATGAGTTATAGCCATCTTATTTGTCTCATGTTGATTTCTTTCTAAGTAAAGATATACTTAAAACTTTTGTGATCTATGAACACTTCACATCGCTTTCCCAAAAGATAATGTCTCCATGTTTTGAGTGCATGGACAACAGAGGCTAACTCTAAATCATGAGTAGGATAATTCACTTCATGAGTTTTGAGTTGTCTCGAGGCATAAGCCACAACTTTCCCTTCTTGCATCAGAACTGCACCCAATCCTTGGTGAGATGCATCACAATACACTTGGAAATCCTTCTCCAGGTCTGGCAGACATAAGACTGGTGCTGTCACTAGTCTCTTCTTCAACTCTTGGAAGCTGAGTTCACATCCTTCAGTCCAATCAAATATCTTGTCTTTCTTGAGTAACTCCGTCATTGGCTTAGATACCTTTGAGAAATTCTCAATAAACCTTATATAGTATCCTGCCAAGCCAAGGAAACTACGGTCTTATTTCACTGACTTAGGAGATTCCCACTCAGTTACAGCTGACACTTTTTTGGGGTCAACTGCTACACCATCTCCTGACACAATGTGTCCAAGAAATCCAACCTCATTCAGCTAGAATTCACACTTGCTGAATTTGGCATACAGTTTATGCTCTCAAATCTTCTCAAGTATCAAACGCAAATGTCCTTCATGCTCCTCATTGCTCTTGGAGTAGATCAAAATGTCATCGATGAAAACGACAATAAACTTGTCAAGAAACTCCATGAACACCTTGTTCATCATATTCATGAAATATGCTGGTGCATTTGTCAAACCAAATAGCATTACGGTGTACTCATACAATCCATACCTAGTGGTGAAAGTAGTCTAAGGTATGTCTTGTTCCCTTATCTTTAGCTGAAAGTAGCCTGATCGGAGATCAATCTTTGAGAACACACGGGCTCCTTCTAACTGATCAAACATGTCATTGATTCTGGGCAAAGGATATTTGTTCTTGATAGTCACCTCATTGAGTGAACGATAATCTATGCATAACCTTTGACTCCTATCTTTCTTTTCAACAAACAAGACTGGTGCTCCCCAAGATGAAGAGCTTGGTTGAATAAATCCTTTCTGTAACTGCTCTCCAAGTTGTTTCTTGAGTTCCTTCAACTCATCAACTGACATCTTGTAAGGTCTCTTTGCTATTGGTCCTGACCCTGGCAGCAAGTCAATCAGAAACTCTACATCTCTATCTGGTGGCATTCCCGGCAATTCCTCCGGAAACACATCTGGATATTCTCTCACAATTAGCACATTGTCTATGCTAAATCCCTTAATAGAATTTATCTTACTTCCTTTTGATTCAAAGTTAGTCTTGAATCTAATCGTTTTATTATCCGGGGTTGTGAGTGTCACAGTATGATTTGCACAGTCAAGCACTCCCTTGTACTTAGTCATCCAATCCATTCCCAAAATGACATCCAATCCTTGGAAATTTAGGATTATCAAGTTAACGGTAAACTTATACTTCCCAAATTCTATCACTAGGTCATCCCGAGTTCACTATCATGACATCCTGAGTTCACTATCATGTCTCCACCAGGAGAACTTACTTTTATAGGACACCTAATAGTTTCAACTGGAAGTCCATTTCTATCAACAAATGCTCTTGATATGAATGAATGCGATGCTCCAGTATCAAAAAGAAAAAGTTCTGGAACAGAATTGAGTTTGAACTTACCAGCCACAACATCAGGTTCCTCATATATCTATTCCACATTAATTTGGTTCACTTGTCCCTTCTAGAAAGGGTTGGGCTTGGTGGTTCCTTCAACCTTCTTCTCTGGGCACTCATTAGCATAGTGCCCCATCTTCTTACACTTGAAGCATTCAACCTGACTGATATCTCTCTTTGCAGGCTGACTTCCACTTCCACTTCCAACTTCTCTATGGTGACTCTTGTGTCCACTATTGTGGTTCTTGTACTTGTCATTATCATGACTGCGATGATGCTTGTTGTCATGATGGCGGTTGTGGCCGTGGTGGTTATTGTACTTTCCATGTTTGTGGGATCCAGAACTCCCACTATCATCATGATGGGAACGCTTGTGAGATGATCCCGAGCTGTGCTTATCAAAGCTGTGTTTTCTCTTCCTGCTCTCAACCTGTTTCATCTTGTTCTCCAAGATGGTAGCATTGTCACAAAGTGATTGGTAGGTTGGGACATAGGAAACAGACAGCTGCAGATTCAGTTCATCATTCAGTCCTTCGAGGAATTTCTCCTTCCTCTTGGCATCTGTATCAACTTCATCCGGTGAATATCGCGCCAGATTGTTGAACTCCTCAATGTATTCAGCCATGCTGCGGTGACGCTGCTTCAGATTGTGGAACTCCTTCTTCTTCAAATTCATCACTCCGGATGAGAGGTGAGCTGTACGGAATTCATCCTCAAAGATAGCCCAAGTCACATACTCAATGGGAGTGGTGATCTGAAAGTTTTCCCACCAAGTTGCTGCTGGCCCTTCCAGCAGATGTGCTGCAAACCTGACCTGTTCTTCGTCGGTGCAGCCGACAGTCACTAAATCCTTGTTCACTGAACGTAGCCAACCATTGGACACCATTGGATCAGTGGTTCCAGAGAACTTTGCAGGCCTCAGTCTTAGAAATCTGGTGAGCATGTCAAATCCTGGTGGATTATTCTGGTTCTTGTTGTTGTTGTTATTTTTGTTATTGTTGTTGTTGTTGTTACTCTGATTCTGGTTCTGCATGAAAGTGGTCATCATCTGCATCAATTGTTCTTGAGCTGTCATCTACTACTGCATCTCGGGAGTGACATTGTTGTTGTTGTTGTTTGGGTTGGGGTTGGCACGTCGAGGAGGCATCTGTGGTTTTCATAAGGCTAAGAATGAGAGACCCATAGATGCTTAACATGCACAATACATCACATAGACAATCACAATAACCAAGCATCAAAATAACATAGAGTTCGAACGACATAAACAACAAGTTTTGGAATGCAAAACACACCATAGCAAGCCACCCACATGTTGGATGGTCATTGTGACTCAATAATCAAAGTACGATAGATGAAAGATAAACGAGTAGTCTACACTACTACTCTGCATCAATCTCTATGTCAACGATGGTAAGACCTGCATTCTCCATGGCAGTCTTGTACTCATCAACACTAGTAGTCAAGCCCTCTATCTTGGCACTAAGAGCCCTCTTCTGTGAGCGAAGCCTATCGATCACTCCTTGCTCATGCTCAAGATCGAAGTCCTTCGCCTCTAGCTCTTCGTTCATTTCCTGGATCTTCTTGTTCCTGTCTTGGACTCTTTTCTCCTGGCTCTTGAATTTCTTGTCCTAGCTTTCAAACATGGCCTCCATTTCATTGACTATCTCGTCTTGATCCGTGAAGAGTTTGTCCTTCTCTCGGAGCTGAACCTGGATCTCATCATTGCTAAGCATGACGTTGGTCCTATCAGTATCTAGGTGCCTAATAAGACCCTCTAGGTCCTGGAGGTACAGACGAATCAGCTCCATCGTCTCTCTAGCAACATCCTCGTACTCTATAGCTTCACCCTCCTCGTTGCATCACCCGAACGGGTGAAAGTAAAGACCTCTAAGCTCTGTGGAGTGTCTCCCTACCAGGCGCCCAAGTAACTCCTGCATGACTACATCTAGGCCTTTCTCCTTGTCGTCATGCATCAGCTTGAAAGTGATGGTCTCCGTGGTTGGCTCTATCTGGCGTCCCGACTGAGTGACTCTGAAGCCCCAAAGGTCCTTCCTCTCAAACTTGGTGAGTGGAAGTGTCATGATGCTAGGAAGTGGAAGGTTGAACACACTAGTGAGCTCAATGAGACGAGTACCAAAACGAGTTCCCTTGAACTCCTCGGCCGTGTTGATAATAACATTAGGCATCTATTTTTAAGATACAGAAAAGTTAGCATCAACATCAATAGAGAAAATCACAAGACAAGCACATCATTTTGCAATAAACACACAAGTCATGGAATACACAAATCCATTACAAGCATCAAAGGTTCAACATAACTTAGACATATTTTTGGAAGTAAAAACGATAAGTGGGGTGGTCCAACTAACGAAGTATGTTACAACTCTCACTCACTAGACAAAATAGCTACCAGGGCATCCTTAGTAGCCATCTGTCTATCTTGATCACAAGACTCCCATATTAAATCTATAATGTCTCCCCTTAGTTGTTGGTTGGTAGCCTCTAACTCTTGGGTATGCTTCTTTTCTTCTCTAAGGTCATTTTTGGTGTTGAGCATTCTGCACTTGAGTCTATCAACAAGCTCCTTGATAGCATTCCAAGCTGCATTTCTTGCAGAGTCAAAGAATGTTGTGTGCATTTATGAGTTGGTGACCATGCAGAATCCTGACTCCTTGTGGTTGTCTTCCTTGTTTTTGTACAAGTGAAGTTGCACCCACCAGTACTCTTCTCCTTCATCCATCACAGGGAATCCTTTGTGCACAGCTGCCCCATGTATCCCCATGGTAACCATAAGGTTCTTGAGGGCCTTGGGAAATTCAGTCTCACACTCCAAGGTCATGGTCATGAGTGGTCCCTTCCTTACGGCTTCATTCATGGAGTTCATCTACAAATAGAGATGAGAAAGAAGATTAGAAAAGTTTACGAGAAGAAAAAGACAAGTGTGGAATTTTCGATGTGTTGAAATTTTTTCCTTAGTGGTTTCTAATCCAATCCTAGGGTCATAATACTATAGGCAACACAGTGCTTTGATACCATCTGTAAGACCCCACCTTTATAAAGTTAAAGGTCCCTATGATTGCAATGCTAGTCCCTGTATCAATTGCTAGCATCCACAGTTTAAGATGAAGTACATAGAAACAAAGGTCATTATTACATCGTCATTCCAGAGTGAACATAGTCTTTTACAACTCCATATCCATAGGCTAGTACAAGAGTTTAACTTAACAAAATAAATAAAAGTCTTCATCTTCATGTGCCACAGGCAAGCATGTTGAGTGTAGACTCATAATCCTAATCCTCACCAGAGTAACCTACAACATCACAAGTTTCAGCCACAGTGGGTCAATATATTGGAATAGTATTGTCAAGTGATGCCTTAGTAGAATAATTGAATCTAGCTTCTACATGAATTTGGATAAGTGTAGCTTAGGATTTCTTTGCTGAAAATAGGTTTTACCTATTAGATGAAAACACTAAGGTTTTGTTTGGCAAAAATTCCAAAGGAACCACCAATAGACATTGGTGAACCTTCACCCTTGTTCAACCACAAGTTTTAACTTAGAAAATTAGGATGAGGAGATTCTTGATAACTTCCATGTCTTGATGCTCAAATTGTCCATTACCGGGGATGTGGCTAAGTACTTAGTTTCTTCCTTCTGCACAGGTGGTGCACTTTCCCCACAAGACTTGATTTTCACCAAGACAGGACCTTTCAGAAGCCTTCCCTTAGACCAAATGGACGCGTTCCAACCTATCACCCACTACCACCAACTGTCCAAATGGCTAAGTTATTGCAACCTATATGATTCAGGCAGAGCCCATAATGCCATGTGGTTGCACTAGAAGCTTCTTAACATATGGCATCTCAAATCCCTTTGTTCCTGGGTGGCATTCCACAAGTGATATACACATGGTAGACCATTGGAAAATGGGCTCTAGTAACCACTCAACCAAAATCCACCAAGCGATTACCAATCCACCCAGATGTTTCATTCACTTAGTTGTTTTATTAAGCAAAAACATGAGTCAAAGACTTAGCAATATTTTTCCATAGCATGTATATATTCCACCCTTGGTTGCTACTAGCTAGGCTAAGCATGGAAATAGCAAGTATCTTAACTTAGATAAAATTCTAAAAATTCTACAATTACTAGGATTTCCCAAGCATATCATATAGATACTTAGCAAAAATTATCATGCAAGCCCTATACAAAATATTTCTAATGCATAGTCAAAATATTGGGTTAAAAGTATGAAGCACCACTTTCCTTGGTAGTTGGGGGAGTAACAACAATCCTCATAGTCACAATCACCACTAGCACCAAAATCTACACATAAAATGATAGAACCAAATTCACATATCAAATAGACAAGCAAAAATATATGAATGCATGCAAATGCCATGTGATGATTTTTCTAAACCCAAAAAGACGAGTAAAACATTACTGATCAATAAACCAAACATTTATACATCAAATAAGCTTTATTTGATCTTTAAAACATTTTCCAATTAATTTTTATACAAAAAATAAGCCTACAAATGTCTCTGCAAAAACAACTAAGTTTACAGAAGCAATTCATTAAACAAAATACATGGTTGGATAGAATTCTTTTTCCTAATTCCATTGAAATAAAATTTACAAAATTTGGACGTGTGGATCAAAAGTTATGAATTTTGCAAGTTTGAACATCTAATAGAAATGATTCTGTTTTTAAATCAAACTACAGGCCACGCGACGCTTCCTGATTGGACGGTACCGCTTCGCGCGGATCACGCACGTGCACCGTCAGATCTAAATGGGATCCAGCGGCTCATATCTGCCCGTACCCTTTCGGGATGGCGTCTTATCAAGACCACTGGATCTAGATCTAGTGGATCTAATCAACCTGACCCTAAACCGGCGGCTCAAATGGACAGGCGGCGGGGATGCGTCTGCCGGTGATGTTCTGGCGAGACCGGAGGGCAAGGGCGATGGTGTTTGTGCTTACCGAGGTCGTGGAAACACGGAGGTGCTCAACGTGCAGGTGGTCGGGGTTGGGGTGCACGGACACGGCGGGGATTCCTCGTTGGAGTTGCAGGTGGCCTCGGGTGTGCTCGGTCGTCATTGCTAGTGGTGCTAAAGGGCATAGGAGAGGAAATGGGGGCAGCGTTAGATGCGCACGAGCCTGGCAAGTGTGTGAGCATGAACCAGAGAGGGAGGGGAAGGCTAGTTTTACCGTGCGAGCTCGTCGGAGTTGATGGCTTCGTCGGGCACGTGCAGTCGTCGATGTTGGCAAGGTTCTGGGTGGTCGTAGCACACAGCAGTGGTGTCAAAAGATGTGCAAGGTTGTAGTGATCATACTGGCAAGACTAGGAGGCAAGGGGCGGGGAGTGCTCACCGGAATTTACCACCGGAGATGCTCGGTACTACGGCGGCGCAAGCTCGATTGTGGACAGCCTAGCGGTGCTCTGTGGTTGGTGAGTGAGGGGAAACGAGAGGGGTGGGGAGGTGCTTAAGTAGCCAGAGCAGGGGCGGCATTCACGCGGTTAATCAATGGGAATTAAGCAACTTAAATCGCGGCAGTGAATGGGGAAAGAAACGGGAGGCGACGGCGTCTGCGCGCGAGGTTTGGGGGAGACGATGCTGACATGGTGCAGGGCCCAGTGTTAGTGGCTGCATGGTAGGGTTGGCGCGGGTGACAGAGGGGGCAGAGGGGGAAATGGCCCGGGTGGGCTTTTGGGCTGGTTCTGGTGCTGGGCTCAAAGTGCAGCGCCTGTTTTTATTTTTTTCCTTTTCCCTTTTCTTTTTCTAATTTGATTTTCAGGAATGTTTTTCAAATGATTTAAAATGAGTTTGAATTCAACCTTATTATGTATTTTTTTAAAGAGAAACTTGCACATATTTGAGTGTGGAACATTTATGTTCACTCAAAATTATATTGGCCCATTGAATTTAAAAATAAAATCATGTCTTAATTATTTTTTTTCAATAGGCATATGAATGGTTTTGAATTCATATTTTGTTTTGAATTTGTTTGACCAAGCTTTGGAAATATCAATCAAACCTATGTTCAAATTTTTTCTAGTTAAAACAAGTATTCTCATAATAGAGAGTAGTAATAAGGCCATTGCCTTGCTTACATAAAATAATAAACAATAAATGCTTTTTTTTTTAAATCTCATTTGAAAATGATCCTAAAATGATTATGATTGCATGAATGATATGCAAACTTTGAAATCATGATTTTTGGGATGTTTTATTTAGTCCAAGGTAGAACTACTCACGCTTCATACCGGAGGCTGGCATGATGAAGAAGAAGGCCTCCGGGATGATCTCCCCTCCGACGAGGTGCTGGGAAGAGCTTCAGATCCCCCCGATCTAGGGACGATGGTGGCGGTGGATACAGACGGTTTCGTGGAATATTGATCGGTTACTTAGGGTTTAGGCATTGGGGGGTCTTTATAGGGGAAGAGGCGAGGCAGGGGGGTCTCTGTGGTGGCGCACCCCAGCGCAGTGGGGCCCACCAGCTGTGGTGTGGCCAGTGACTCTCCTCCGTCTCGTATTCCGGATTCGTGTTCCCATGGTAAAATATTGACTTTTGCTTTGTCCCGTCCAATTCCGAGAATATTGATTTTCTGCCTTTTTGGAACCAAAAACAGAAGAAAACAACAACGAGCATTGTGGCATCTTATTAATAGGTTAGTACCAGAAAAAATATAAAACACCTCAATGTGTAGAAAAAGCAAAGCAAAGTAGATACTAAACAAGCATGGAACATAAAAAATTATAGATATGTTTCCGATGTATCAAGCATCCCCAAGCTTAACTCTTGCACGTCCTCGAGTAGGTAAGTGATAAAAAGAATAATTTTTGAGGTGACATGCATCATCAAAATCAAGATCAAACCATTTTCAAGCATTGAAAGCTAGGATCAAAGAACTCTAAACATGAGCATGAAAGATGGAGTTCTAACAGTAAGACAAAGTAACTATGCATGCAATATGAAAGGTTGCAAACAAAGATCATGAATAACATGCATTGAAAAACGTTTGTTTGTTTCACATACAAAAAACATGGCATAGTGGCATTCAGCTTGTCCCACATGGAGTAGCAAATAGATGCAAAGGACACCTTCAAAGTTCATAAGAGTGACTAGATACAAATAGCACAAGAACAAGTAATATCAACAATATGCATCAATCAATAAGTTTTGGGACAATGCACATAGAACTAAGAATGAAAACTATGCTCTCTTAACTGGTGCCTAGAGGTAGAAGGTGGAGACTCAATATAATGGGTGGAAGAAAGTCCCTTTATAAAGGGAAGCAGAGATTTCAAGTCTCAAAAAGAGCTTCGAAAAATTATGGTACTTGTTAGCTTTCAGCTCTCATTGCCCCTATCATAAGTATCTTGAAGTGATTAAGGTTAAAGTGAACAAACTATGGAGTATATGCTTGACAAAGCATAAGTTGGCAATCTCATGTCCCTTGAATACGAGGGCTGCACCTCATGCTACTCAACTTTAGTCACCTGTAAGTTCTTGTCATAGTAAGTACATGTGTATCATGATACAGGAGCTATCCCATAATCAAAATGACAAGGCAAGCAGACAATGAGCATCTCAACAATCTTCTTATTTACCATGGGAATATGGTGATTTTTTCTATCTTTCCTCTTTTCAATACGTCTCCTTTTTTATAATAAGAAAGATTCATACATGTCATTATGGTGATGCTGCAAGTTTCCACCATGATTAGACATGTCTTAGGCTAGCGGCCCAGGCGTTTCTCTAACACACATACATAACTCCATGGACTTACAAGATCCCCTTTTATTTCACACCGGAGACATCCATAGACAAAATAGCATGATATCAACTATGTACAAAGTACAAGTGCAATGTTGAAAGCGTTCCCCATGACAGCACGATTCTGCTAATTCCAACGTATAAGTGCAAGCATATACAACATAGATGACACAATGGTTCAAGTTTATTAGGGGCAAGAAATATAAAGTGTAGCATCAAGTTTGTGAGAGCTTTAATCACTAAGTTTTCACATAACAAATACTTTTTAATTTGAAGATAGATGAAAACAAGAATATACTTGGAATGGTGTAACACACCATGCATAGGAATTTATAGTGGACACTTTGGAATAACTTGGTTTCTTAGGAGTTGGATGCATGAGTAGAGCTTACTCATACAAGTGGAGGCTAGCAAAAGACTAGGAGCGACCAATCAAGAGAGCAATAATGGCCATAATCATGCAGAGCGACAAAACATTACTAATCAAAGCATAAATTGGTACTACAAGTCAAGGACTAAATGATCATAGAGGCTATGGTGACTTGTTCATAGTCATAACATGGTGTGAGCATGTGCCAAGTCAACCCAAACAAAGCATCAAAGGAGAATACCACAATACTATGTTGTTGTATGCTAAAACAACACATGATTCTTTCAAGGCACACTAAGCAATCCCAATTGTTTGGAACAAGTCATGATACAACAATAATTACTAAGCATAAGGTCAAAACAACACCTACCATGACATGCTAAAGTCTAAGTCACAGTCAAAGCAAACTCCTCTTGTACTACTCAAGCTAGAACTTCTACTCCTTGCCAACACCAATCAACTTATTTCAAACAACACAGCTAGAATGGGGGTCCAAACTACTTTATTCAAGCAAACTAAGCAAAGCAAATGAAAACTAAGGCTCTCCAAGAACAACACAACGGTGCATGAATAAATAAAAACGAAGTGTCTAGAAAGACTTGAGCTTTTTATTGATGAAGAAGGGGATGCCTTGGGCATCCCCAAGCTTTTACGCTTGTACCTGTTGAATATTTCTTGGGGTGACACTGGGTGGCATCCCCAAGATTGATATTTTGTCCATTCTTGATCTCATTACATCAGTCTCTCTCTACACCTGAAATTTTTCCTTCATACATAACTTCACACAATCTTCATTAGCAACATTAGTGTATTCAAAATATAATAGACCTTTAGTCTTAGCTTTGGAACAGCAAAACTTTCACTAAAAACACAAGATACTGTAGCAATTCCCTCAAAAAGCTCAATTCCCCAAAAAGAACCCAAAAAGGAATCAATAAGAAGCAAATGCAAATAATGGCAGAAATCTGTCAAACCATACCAGCAGGTAGAAACCGATTTTTTGAAGACCTTATGTTTCTGAAATCAAGAAGTGTTGAACTAACGAAAGTTATCTAACATACTGGGGGATTTTTTCGTAAAATATCAGCTCAATCCTACCTATAGAGATTCCTCACGAATTTTTACGGTGGAGCACAAAAATATTTTTTGGGACAGCAACTCCCCAAATCTTACTTCCCTCTCATTAGAGGTCATTCTTGGCACAAAAAGCAAAAAAAGGATAAGGAGAGGTCATTACTGAATTAATAACTTCCAATACTAAAGAAAACTCTTGGGTTATCGCCCAACAAGTACTTTTCTTTAACGCCTTTAAGTTAGGCACAAGAAGCAAGAATCAAGTATTTTCAAATGAAGAGGCATTAACATCAAACCTTACTTTCAAAGGAGGAGCAAAAATCAACTTCTCTCTCGTCATAGGGAAGTGTTCAATACCTTTCTTGAATGGAAATTGATATTTAATGGTGCTTTCTTTCATATCAATAATGGCACCAACAGTTCTAAGAAAAGGTCTTCCCAAAGTAACAGGACAAGAAGCATTGTATTCAACATCCAAAACATAGAAATCAACAGGGATATAAGCATTGTTAACCATAATAAGAACATCATTAACACTCCCCATGAGTTTCTTTTTAGAATTATCATTAAGTGGGACATCCAAATAACAATCTTCCAAAGGTGGCAAATCAATAGAGACACTAGCATTATCATTAAGTGGGACATCCAAATAACAATCTTTCTAGGCATAATAGAGATACTAGAACCATGGTCACATGAAGCTTTGAGATCAAAGTAATTCACTTGCGTATTAATAATGGGTTCCCAACTATCTTCTACTTTCCTAGGAATTGAGGCTTTGTGTTTCAACTTCTCTTCCTTAGTTTTAATAAGAGCATCTGTAATGTGTTTGTTGAAAGCTACATGCATATCACTAGCATCACGACTTCTAGAAAGCTTTTGTAAGAACATAATCACTTCAGAAATATTGCAACCATCAAGATCAAAATCAAACTTAGCATCACTAGTAGTAGACTCATTGGGCTTAGGCATTGTAGGAGGAGTAATAGGGACTTCTTGTGGTTTTGTGGCATCCATATTGGTGGTGGTGATGGCGTACACACTATTGTTTCTAGCAATTTCATCTTCTGTTTCCCACTTAGCATGAAGTTGGGCTAACAGTCTAACATTTTCATCAATAGTAACTTGTATGGCATGAGTGGCAGAAAAGGTACTTTCCAAAGTTTTAGGTTTAGCAGCCATTTTATTAATCAAAGAGGACTGTGCTTCACACAAAGAGGAAATATTTTTCTCAACATTCAAAAGCTTTTCCTCCATAGTCTTGTTGAAAGTGGTTTGTTTACTAAAACTTTATTTGAGCATGACTTCAAGTTCAGAGGGGGGACTTCTAGTATTGTTGTAGGAGCTTCCATAGGTATTACCATTATTAGGAGGATAAGGCCTATAATTGTTGTTACTACAAAAATTATTCCTATAGGCATTGTTGTTGAAACTGTTGTTTCTAATGAAGTTCACATCAACTTGATCTTATTGAGCAACCAAAGAGGCTAAGGGAACATTATTTGGATCTAAAGGAGATTTCCCATTAACAAGCATAGCCATGATAACATCAATCTTATCACTCAAAGAGGAGGTTTCTTCAACAGAATTTACCTTTTACCATGTGGATCTCTCTCGGTGTTCCATTCAGAATAATTAACCATGATATTCTTAAGGAGTTTTGTTGCAGCACCCAAGGTGATGGTCATGAAGGTACCTCCAGCAGCTGAATCAAATAGGTTTCTTGAGGAGAAGTTCAAACCTGCATAAAAAGTCTAGATAATCATCCAAGCAGTAAGTCCATGAGTGGGACAATTCTTAACCAAATATTTCATTCTTTCCAAGCTTGAGCAACATGTTCATTATCAAGTTGTTTAAATTTCATAATATCACTTGTCATAGATATAATCTTAGCAGGAGGATAGTACTTTCCAATAAAAGCATCTTTGCACTTAATCCAAGAATCAATACTATTTCTAGGAACGAATAGCAACCATTCTTTAGATTTTCCTCTCAAGGAGAAAGGAAAACACTTGAGCTTAATAATATATCCATCTACATCCTTATACTTTTGCATCTCACAAAGTTCAACAAAGTTATTGAGGTGGGCAGCAACATCATCTGAACTAGCACCAAAAAATTGCTCTCTCATCACAAGCTTCAACAAAGCAGGCTTAATTTCATAAAAGGTAGCATCAGGAGCAGGTGGAGCAATAGGAGTGCTAAGGAAATTATTGTTGTTTGTGCGAGTGAAGTCACACAACTTGGTGTTCTCGGGGGAGTTCATTTTGGCAAAAGTGGAGCAAGCTAACACAGCAGCAACTAGAGCAGGAACTAATTTTTTGTGTTTTTGATAAGGGAAAACAAACCAAATTAAACTAATTTTTTTGGAGTTTTTAATAAAAATAGGCAAACAAAACCAAGAAAAACATACTAAGAAAAACAAAAACAATGTAAAGAGAAAGGTTGTGAAGGACTCCCCTTGTGAACATGTCCTTAGCCTCCCCGGCAACGGCACCAGAAATAGCATGATGGCGTGTTGTCAATGCCTTGTTGAGAGACCCTCAAGAGCAAGTTGTGATGAGAACAGCAGCAAGTTTTCCCTCAGTAAGAAACCGAGGTTATAGAACCAGTAGGAGGAAGGAAATGACTCAAAGGTGTTCCTAGCAACTTGGAGACCTACACAACACAAACTCAAGACTTTGCCCCAACAAACAGTGAGGTTGTCAATCTCACTAGTTTGCTGTAACAAAGGATTATCTGTATGGTGTGGAACGTTATAGTGGTTTGCAACAAGTAACAGCGGAAGATGTATCAATGGTATAGATTGGACCGCGTTCCATAGTTCACTAGAGGTGTTCTCCTTAGATAAACAATACTGGCATGCTAGGTAAGCAAATTACAGCAGGGCAATTGTCAGGACTGAGCAAGGCATAACAATGCAACACTAATCATCATGATCCTATGAGATTCGATTGGGGAATACAACAAGATACATAGACCGCCATCCAACTGCATCTATGACTATAAATCCACCTTTAGGTTATCATCCGAACCCCCTCGAGTATTAAGTTGCAAGCAACAGATAACTACTTTAAGCAAAGTGTGTAAGGTAAACAATTCACTTGTTCCATGAACAAGAGACCGTTGTTTTCTACCTAGTGGCAACAACACATCTAAAACCTTACAGATTTATGTCACTTCCTTTAGATTAAATAGAGGAATGAACCCACTATGTAGCATAAATACCCCGACTTGGAGTCACTAGCATCTACTTGGCCAAGATAGCTATCACATCCCAAAATTTTCCAAATTTTGAAATGTGAAAAATAAATAAATAAAATAAATAATTGTTGAAATTTAGGGTAAAAAGAAACTTTTGTTTATAAATGGAAACATTAAAACCCATCTTGAATAAACTTGGAATAAAGTTTGAATCCAACTAAATTCAAATCAAGTGAATGCATTCTTCATAAAAGCATCTTGAAATTTAAACACTTGGAAAATAAACCAAAACCCTAAAACCCTAATGGAAGAAAAACATTTCCAAGTTATCTCTAAGCCTATGGATTTGATCCACATAAAATTTGTCAAACAAACATTTCAAAATGATCAAGAATTATAAATGAAAATATTATAAAACCATAGAAATTGGTTTCACTTAATTTAGAGCCATAGATAAAATCTTATGAATTTAATAAGATAAGAAAATTAAATTTCCAAAGCTAATAAAGCTCCTATCTAAAATCCATACCAAATGGAGAGCAAATAATCCTAATGGGATTTAAAAAGATAAACAAATATTAAATAAAATTATAAAAGATGGAATCGCCATTTTTGGATCTTTAAATAAAAAGATATGGTTTTTTATATAAGCAAAAGAAGAAAAAATAAATATGGACTATTTTCAAGAGCCAAAGTAAAACTTGGCCAAGCAAATAAAATAAAATATTTTTGATTAATAAAAAGAGTAAAGGATTATTTAAATAAAATCATGAGGATTTATTATTAACCAATTTCATTTAGGTAAAGACATTTCCCATTTTAAATGAACATTAAAACATAATAAAGTATTTTAAATAATAATTCAAAGTGAATTATTTTCAAATAAAACCTACTGAAAAAGATTTAGTAAAATTTAGATTTCAAATGGAGTTTTAAAACATATTTAAGTCCTATTTAAAATAAAGACAAATGTCTATTTTTAAAATAAATAAGAGACCCTAAAAAGAATAAAAGAATTATTCTAAATTTGACTTTAGAATATGTTAAATAACAGTATTAAAATATACACAAATTTTGGTAGAAGTTTGAATTCAAATAGTGTTTGAATTGTTTGAATAAAAACCAAAGCAGATAAATAGAAAAAGGAAAAAGAAAAACGTTATGTACAAAAAAAAATGAATCGAACCCAACCCACTACCAGGCCTAGTCTAGACCAGCAAACTAGCCCACCTGCTCTCCCCACAGCGCATCGTTTTCCGCTCAGCCGTGAACCCGCGCAGTCACTGACAGTAGGACCCACCTAAACTTTTCCTACCTCGCTGACGAACGAACCCCACATGATTGTCCTTCTTTTCCACCGGCGATGACCTTGCCCTCACCTCGCGACCGTTTTCTACCATTTGAATCAAGGCGTAAATTCGCGTCAATGAGCGATCAATCCTCACCAGTAATCACGCGTACATAAACTCCCACGCCCCCTCTTCCATTCCCCCAAGCATCGCCTCCTCTCGGCCACCAGGCTGTACCAATTGACCACTTCATTCCATCTGCTCCGACGAGCCTCTCCGGCGAAATCCGTCGCCATCCGACCACCCCTTGCCTCCCAGTCCACACGTGCGTGCTCCCTATCGCCCCCTGCATCTCCCAGTGCCACTTGCTAGCCCGCGCGTTCACAGAGGTTCGGCAACATCAACATCAGAGCATCGTCGCCTCCTGCCTCGACTCCAGCGAGTCCCCCCGGTGAGAACAGACCGCCCCTGTCCCTCCCGTTGATGCTCCTGTGATCTACGCACTCGCCCGCGTGTAACGAAACCTTCCTCTTGCCTTCTAGTGGTCTGTAGCTCCGCCCCCGTCGACAAACAGAAGCACCTGGCGCCGCCTCTAACTCCAACGAGCAATCATCGCTGCTCCAGTGCGCCCCTCGACGAACTGAGGCCACCTTGAGCTTCCCCGCAACCGTGCGAGCACGGTGAGAATCCTCTCCCTCTCCTGCGCGACCTAGATCCTCGGCAACCTCCCCGTCTGAGCGCTCCGCCGCTCGCCGCCGCGCCAGCGCCGCCCGTTCCTGGTCAAGCTGCTGAGAGCCGTTGGATGTTGATCCGAGTGACACGATAGATCCACTTAGCGAACAGGTACGGAGCGTTCTATGACGCACGATCTAACTTAGATCTAAATATCCATAGAGTGTGATCCGCGCGAACCGGTACGCGCCAGTAAGAAAGCGACATGTGTCCAGGGTTTGTTTTAAAACAGAAATTTTGATCTATTAGATATACAAACTTGCAAAATTCATAACTTTTAATATACACGTCCAAATTTTGCAAAATTTATATCAATGGAATCAGAAGAACAAGTAATTTGCAACCATGCACTTTTTTTAATGAATTGCTTATGTAAAATTGGTTGTTTTTGCAGAAACTTGTGTAGGCATAATTTGAATATAAAAATTGTTCTAGAAATATTTTTAAGGTGAAATCTTTGATAAGTGGTTTGTTTTGAACCTACTGACCATGGAAACCAACTTATGGATTTAAAAATGTATTTTGTGAAGCCAAGAAATAAATCTTTGAGTTAAAGCATTTCTAGTTAAACAAAAATAATGATTATGGTATAAAAATACTTTTTGAGTAAAACCTTTGGAAAATGATTTGATTTAAACTCTCTGACCGTAAACACCAAGTTTTAGGATTTAAAAATATATTTGGTGAACTCTATAAAATTATTCCCTTATTTTAAAGGCATTTCCAACAAAATAAAATATGGCTTTGATTTAAAAATGGTTTATAAGTAAAACCTTTTGCAAATGGTTTTAACAATAAACACTCGACCATAAAACACTAACATTTGTGTTTAAAAATGTATTTGTCAAACAATAGAAAATATTATTTTGATTAAGAATCATTTCTAGCAAAACAAAATGATTTAAAATGGCCATTTTTCACTAACTTGTTATCAAATGGGTTTTCCACTTTTATAAAAGACAAATAAGTGTTTCAAAATATTTATAACCTATTAGAAACCACCTTACCAAATAAAACAATCTTTGGCATGCTTGCATGCATTGCTTTGTTTTTATTATTATATGTGATGAATTGCTTGAATGGTAGATTGAATATTTGCTTGCTTGATTGAATTGTAGTGAAATTTGAAGAGTGTGACTATTGCAAAATCAAGGAGTGAACTTATAATTCTCTACCAAAAAGGCAAGTGGTGCTTCATACTTTTGTCCTATTTTTTTCACTATGCATTAGTGATATTTTTAAGTAGAACTTGCATGGAATTTTTGCTAGTATAAACTATGCTATGGGAAATCCTAGTAGATGAAACCTTAGTAGAATTTTCCTAAGTTAAGATTCCTACTACTATCATGCTTAGCCTAGCTAGTAGAAAACAAGGGTGGATTATATTCATGCTATGGAATATTTCTAAGTCAAGGACTTGTGTTTGTTTAACAAACCAACTAAGTGAATGAATCACCTGGGTGGAATGGAAAGAATCATTTGTGTTGAGTGGTTACACAAGGCCCATTTATATGGTTTACCTTGTGTATCTCACTTGTGGATTGCCACCCAGGAACAAACAGATTTGAGATGTCAAATGTTGAGAAGCTTCAAGTACAACCACTTGGCATTATGGGCTCTGTCTGGATCATATAGGTTGCAATAAATTATCCAAATGGACAGTTGGTGGTAGGGGATGATAGGTTGGAACGCGTCCATTCTGGTCTAAGGGAAGGCTTTTGAAAGATCTTGTCTTGGTGAAAATCAAGTCTTGTGGGGAATGTGCACCACCTCTGCATAGTGTAAAATCTAAGTACTTAGCCATGTCCCTGGCAAAGGACAAATTGAGCATCAAGACATGGAAGCTATCAAGAATATCCTCATCCCAATTTTCTAAGTTAAAAACTTGTGGTTGAACAAGGGTTGAAGGATCACCAATTTCTATTGGGAGATGCCTTGGGTGGATTTTGACAAACAAAAACTTAGTGTTTTCAAATGATCAGTAAAATCTATTTTGAGCAAAGCAAGCCTAAGCTCCACTTAGCCAAATGCATGTAGATGATAGATACCACTATACTACCATAGTAACACTTGCCAATACAATTCAAATGTATTGACCCTTGTGGCTGTAACTTATTATGTTGTAGGTTTGTTTGATGTTAGTGAAGTATGTTGATTAGTATTACAAGTCTACAACCAACATGATTACCTGTGGCACTTTGAAGATGAAGTACTCCATGCTATAGTTATTTCTGCTCATTGTGATAAGATAGCCAAATGAGCTATGTAAGATGTAATGAATTATTTTATTCCTGGTTATAAAGTTGTATTATGACCTTTGTTTCTTGATATTACATCTTAACTGTGGATGCTAGCTATTGATCCAGGGACTAGCATTGTAAACACAGGGATCTCTACCTTATTAAAGGTTGGGACCACTACAATAGCTACTACCAGCGGAGAGCATGCAAGATCATAAACAACATAGACATGATAGAATCAATAAGACAAAACCAATAATCAATCTGACATAGTAATCTCAATATCCATCGGATCCCCGCAAACACAACATGCATGCTTACAAATAGATGAGATCTTGCTCATGAATGGAGCTCACAAGATCTAGACATCAAAGCACAAAGGAGGATATACAACCATCTAGCTACTACATGGACTCGTAGTCCAAGGTGGAACTACTCACGCTTCATACCAGAGGCTGGCATGATGAAGAAGAAGGCCTCCGGGATGATCTCCCCTTCGGCAGGGTGCCGGGAAGAGCTTCAGATCCCCCCGATCTAGGGATGATGGTGGCGGTAGCTATAGACGTTTTTCGTGGAATATTGATTGGGTACTTAGGGTTTAGGAATCGGGGGTCTTTATAGGCGAAGAGGCGAGGCAGGGGGGTCTCCAGGGCGGATGCACCGCCCCAGGCGTGGGGTGGGCCCACCAGCACGGCCAGGGGGTGTGTCCCCCTGGTGAATCTCCTCCGTCTCGTATTCTGGCTTCGTGTTCCCCACGGTAAAATATTGACTTTGGTTTTTGTCCCGTCCAATTCCGAGAATATTGATTTTTGCCTTTCTGGAACCAAAAACAGAAGAAAACACGCAATTGGCACTGCGGCATATTGTTAATAGGTTAGTACTAGAAAATATATAAAACACCTCAAAGTGTAGATAAAGGAAAGCAAAGTAGATACTAAACAAGAATGGAACATCAAAAATTATAGATACGTTTCCGACGTATCACGTAGCTTCACAGAATGGTTCCTAAAACCGTCTGTTACTCTAGTGTGGTGTGTGTTTATATTGGGTTCTATGAATGAATGAATGAAAAGAAAGTTGCTAGTTGGCAAAACTAGAGTCAAACTCAAAGTTAAACGTTTTTGAAAAACAAATACATGAACCTTAGAAATTTCCCTCTTGTCTCATGATCTATCACAGTCTTTAGATGCCTCGTAGAGGGAGAAGTTCATCTCAGGATCCAATGCTGCAAATCCTACAAATGTTGGTTGCTGACCGTGATGCTGGAAGAGCTGAACGTGAAGCTAAATTAGCCACCCTTCAAAAGATAGCTCAGATGTCCCATAATAATCAAGGCCATGGAAACCAGGACAACCATGGATCCAAGCTCAAGAACTTTCAAAACACCAATCCCCATATTTAGTAAGTCTGAAGAACCATTAGATGCTGATGACTGGCTGCAGACTATGGAGAACAACTTCGAGGTCTCAGGAGTGGAGGCCAATGAGAAAGTACTATTTGCCACCCATTATCTGGAAGATGATGCGAGAGCTTGGTGGAATAACATTCGTACCATGAATGGAGGATAGATTATGGATTGGGATGAATTGAAACTCAAGTTCAGACGAACCCATGTGCCACTAGGTTTGATTCTGCGGATGTGGGATGAATTCAAGGAGCTGAAGCAGGGAAGCATGACTGTGGTAGAGTACCATGACAGATTTCTGTCTTTGTCTAGGTATGCCCCTGATGAGATTAGTACTGAAGCCAAGAAGAAGGAGAGATTCTTGAATGGTATGCATGATGAGATGGAGATGGTGTTAGTCAATATCCCCTTCGCTGACCTTGAAGCTTCAGTGTATTCAGCAATCCAGATGGAAGGAACGATCAACCAAGCCAACGAGAATCGCAAGCGTCGAATGATGCATCAACCAGGATCCCACCATACCCTGAAGTATCGCCCCAACCCGTCTGCAGGATATGCCCAGAGAAACTTTAGACCCCCTATGTCCCATCCTAACTATCCCAACCGTGGAGGAAACCCAAGGCCCAGAGGAAACCACAACAACAACCCCGGCTACTCCAACAATTTCAACCGTGCACCGCCCAAGTCCAACAACCCCAACAACAACAATATGGCCCCAAGTACTGAAAGCAATGCCGTTCCTGTTGCAGGAAAAGACAAGTCTCTGCTTACTTGTTTTGAATGCAGAGTCAAGGGTCACTACTCCAACGAATGACCCAAGAAGCTTGTAGCAGCCAATGTGAATGCACCATCTCAGCAGCAATGCCGTGTTCAGCCTGGAAGGAGATTTGCCCCAGGGAACTCACTCAACCACAACGGCCGTCTGTTTCACATGAATGCTAAAAATGCTCAGGAAGCACCAGATGTCGTGATGGGTATCTTTTCTGTTAACTCGGTATTTTCAAGAGTGTTGTTTGATTATGGAGCATCTCACTCGTTTTTCACAGAATAATTTGCATGCACTAGTATGATTCAACCAACAAAATTGAAGTATTCTATCATAGTTCAAATACCTGGTTCAACCACCAAAGCTAGACAAATTTGCAAGGCCGTACCTATCAGAATCGATGGAATAGATTTTATGATAATCTAATAGTACTTGGAACCAAAGGTTTGGAAGTAGTACTAGGAATGAATTGGATGTTGAAACATAAAGGATTAATCGATTGTGCCAAGAAAGCCATAACCATGACTAGTACCACTGGAGTATCAGTAGAGCATGTATCTGAGACTTTGCCCCGTAAATTCAAGTGCAACAAGATTCTAGCCCAACCAACCATTGACCAAGTCAGAGTAGTCTGTGAATACCCCGACGTATTCCTAGATGAATTGCCCGGTATTCCCCCAGATCAGGATATCGTGTTTATCATTGAACTAATCCCTGGAACTGGACCCATAGCTCGGAGACCTTATAGTATGAACCCTTCTGAATTAGCGGAGCTAAAGAAGCAACTGGATGCTATGCTGGAGACAACTTTGATTCAACCAAGTGCGTCTCCATGGAGATCACCTATTTTGTTTGTGGATAAGAAAGATGGAGGTAATCGTTTGTGCACCGATTATTGGAAGCTGAATGATGTCACCATTAAGAACAAGTACCCACTACCGAAAATAGAAGATCTGTTTGATCAGTTGGCCGGTGCCAAAGTGTTTTCTAAGATTGATCTTAGAATTGGTTATCATCAAATCAAGATTCGTGCAACGGATATTCCAAAGACTTCCTTCACCACCAGATATGGATTGTATGAGTACACTGTCATGTCTTTTGGATTAACCAATTCCCCTGCTTATTTCATGAATCTCATGAATAATATTTTTATGAACTTCCTGGATAAGTTTGTCGTTGTTTTTATCGATGATATTCTGATCTATTCCAAATCAGAAGAAGACCATGAGCTACACCTGAGGACCATCCTTGAAACCCTTAGAGAGCATCAGTTGTATACCAAGTTTAGCAAATGTGAGTTCTGGTTAAAGGAAGTAGGATTCCTAGGACATATTGTGTCGGTAGGAGGAATTGCTGTCGAACCTTCCAAGATTAAGGATGTTGAAGAATGGAAATCACCAACCACTCAAACTGAACTTCGCGCATTTCTCGGATTTGCGGGATATTACCGCAAGTTTGTAGAAGGATTTTCGAGCATCGCACAACCCATGACCCAGTTGTTGAAGAAAGATAAGAAGTTTGAATGGACGGACAAATGTGAAGCAAGTTTTCAAGAGCTCAAGAAGAGATTGATTTCAACCCCAATCTTGATTATGCCGGATATCAAGAAGCCTTTTGATGTGTATTGTGACGCATCCAAGGTTATTCTCGGATGTGTGTTAATGCAAGAAGGAAAAGTTATATCCTATCTCTCCCGACAAATGAAGCAACATGAGCAGAATTACCCTACCCATGACCTCGAACTAGCAGCCATAGTTTTAGCCTTGAAGACATGGCATCATTACCTCATGGGTAACCATTGTGAGATTTATTCGGATCACAAGAGTCTGAAGTATATTTTCTCCCAGAAGGAGCTAAATATGAGGCAAAGGAGGTGGATACAGTTAATCAAGGACTATGACCTTGACATTCACTATCACCCCGGCAAAGCCAATGTGGTAGCAGATGCTCTTAGCAGATTGCTGTGTCGATTGAACACCATGATAAAAGAAGCACAACCAAGTTTGCATGAGGAGATGGAAAATTTAAGAATGGGGCTAGTTAGTGAAGGATTTTTGGATAGCCTAGAACTTCAACCCACCTTGATAGATCAGATCAAGGAGGCATAGAAAGGAAATGCTAGTATCGACGGAACCAAACATCGTATCGTTACACAGAAGGTACCCGGATTTACCGAAGATGAAGAAGGACTTTTGTGGTACAAAGGACGAATCTATGTACCCGCAGATTCAGAATTGAAACAACCTATTTTGTAAGGGGCCCATGATACCCTTTATTCTATCCACACGGGAGGAACGAAGATGTATCAAGATTTGAAGGAGCAATTTTTGTGGCACAAGATGAAGAGAGAAATTGGAAGCTACATAGCAAAATGTGATATATGTCAGAGAGTCAAAGTGGGACATCAGAGATACGCAGGACTTCTGCAACCATTGCAGATTCCAGAATGGAAATGGCATTCAGTTGGAATGGATTTTATCACCGGTTTGCCTACATCTAGTAGGGGAAATGACTCTATTTGGGTCATAGTGGATAGACTGTCTAAAGTAGCTCATTTCTTACTGGTCAAGACCACTTATCAGAGTTCGAAGCTAGCAGAGTTGTACATTGCTAGAATAGTCAGTTTACATAGAATTCGCAAGAACATTGTGTCGGATCGAGGAACCCAGTTTACCTCATGATTTTGGAAGAAAGTCCAAGAAGGATTAGGAACCAGACTGGATTTCACCCTCAGACTAATGGACAGACAGAGCAAGTAAACCAAATACTCAAAGATATGTTGAGAGCTTGTGTGTTGGAATATGGATCTAAATGGGAAGACTGCCTGCCTTTCGCAGAATTCTAATACAACAACACTTACCAAGCCAATTTGCAAATGGCCCCATTTGAATTTATGTACGGAAGGAAGTGACGTACCCCACTGAATTGGTCGGAAGTAGGAGAGAGTCAGATTTTCGGACCCGACATCCTAAGAGAAGCCAAAGAGAAAGTTCGCATGATCCGTGAGCACCTTAAGACCTCGCATCCAAACAGAAGAGTTATGCTGACAAGAGACATCGAGACCTGTCCTTCAATATCGGAGATTTTGTGTATCTGAAAGGATCACCCTTGAAAGGAATGTAGTGTTTCCAACTCAAATGAAAGCTAGTCCCCCCATATATTGGACCCTTTGATGACCCACAAATATAGGGGGTGTATAGTAGTACTTTTGATAAATATAAGTGTCGATCCCAACGAGGAGCAGAAGGTGTTGACTAGTGGTATGGAGCAGGAAATCTCTGTAAATACTTAGCAAATAGATTTTTAGGGGTTTTCTGATAAAGCAAGGAAATAAAGTGCAGGTAGTAAAGACAGCAAACAATTGCAGCAAGTGGCACAATCCTTTCTTAGCAAAGGACAAGCCAGTGGAAATACTAATGAGGACCAAACGTTCTCGAGGACACATGGGAATATTGTCAAGTGCTTTCGCTTCATATAGCTAAGTAGTCTTCTTTGGTTTTGTAAGTGTTGTGTGTGTGAACATGTGCTAATGTACCGAACTTACTTGGACTAGTACATACTTGTGATTAAACCCCTTGCAAGCATCCGCAACTACAAGAAAGCAACTAATATATAAACCTAACCACAACCTTAAACTTTGAGATCCTATGCTCCCTTGTGCAATGGTTTCCTAACGAGGTTTCTGTCACTCCAGCAACCCCACAATTAGTAGCCAAATACACAATGCATTCCCCTAGGCCCATAAATGGTGAAGTATCATGTAGTCGATGTTCACATGACACCACTAGAAGAATAGAACGACAACTTAAATACTAAACCATTGAACAATATCTCAACAAAAATCCACCACTAAGCGAAATACTCACGAGACATCATATGGATCAAGATCAAAGATGATATGGTGATGAATAAAAATCTGAACATAAATAATAATCCAATGGTTCCACTCACAAGCATCAACTACAATAGTAATCCACACTGGGAATGTTTCCCATAAGAACTACGCAAGATTCAACACAATTGTTATAGCGGGATGGAGTGGTGATGATGATGCTGGTGGAGATGATGGTGTCGATGATGATGATGATCCCTATGAAGTCTAGCTTGATGATGGTGTTGATGGCGATGATCTCCCCTCTCCGAGAAGGAATTTCCCCGGCAGAAATCTGTCTGCCGGAGAGCTCTTTCTATCTTGGTGTTTTTCGCCCCGTAGATGCGGCGGAATCTTTCTATGGTCACTCCCCATGTATTAGGGTTTTGAGGAGAAGGTATAGGCGAGAGGGCGGAGCAAGAGGTGGGCCACACACTCTGTAGGCACGGCCTAGGGTGGCCCGCTCCTGGGGGGTGTGGGCCCCCTGTGGCCCATTTCCGCCTCCACTTCTGGCTTCCTTCGTCTTCTGGGAAAATAGGATTTTCCATAGTTTTTCTGGTATTTTTCTGATCTTCGTGAAATTGCATCAAAACACCTCTTTTTTCCATCAGAATCCTGACTCCGGCAGTTCATCCTCCAAGAATCATCCAACATGCAAAAACAGATGAAAAGACATAAGTATAACCTCTTAATAAGGAATATATCAATGAATAGAGGCAAATTATGATATAGAATGGTGATGTAAATTGGACGTATCAACTCCCCCCAAGCTTAGACCTTCGCTTGTCCCCAAGCGAAAACTGAGCTCAGTAAACATGTCCCATGTTTATGGAGTGAAGTGTCGATAAAAAGAATACGGACAAGAAGAATCACACTTACCATTACACAACTCATAGAAGAAAGCAACTCACCATTATATAACTTAGCTTGCAACCAGTATAGGAGTCACAATAGAGATGCATAAAGATAAATCATAATTGGAATTGGCAAACTTTGTTCTTGGTTAGAGAATAGTTGGCAAATAGTTTCAAATAAAGATTTTGTAACAAAGTTGACAACATGAATACTTTTTGCTCAAACATAAAAGGTTTTTCCCAATGATAGCTTCCAATGTAATACTCATTAGATAAGAGTCTTTTGCAAAAAAGGAAGATAAAGAACATGATTGAATAAATCATCATATGAATGCCTGACACGCAAAAACTCAAATGCTTGCTAGAGATAGAGAGGAAGTAGGTTTACTGACTCAACTTAGAAATAGGAGAAAGGGACCTTCCTAGAGGAAAGCAGGTATTTCAAGTTCATAAAGAGCTTTCAAAAGATTATGGTACTTACTAGCTTTGAGCTCTCATTGCCCCTATCATAAGAATCTTGAGGTTTTTAAGGTTAAAGTGAACAAAGATGGAATATAATTTGGCAATCTCACGTCCCTTGAGTGCGAGGGACGCTCCTCATGCTACTCAACTTTAGTTACCGGTAAGTTCTTGTCATAGTAAGTACATGTGTATCATAAAGAACCACCAACGGGGTACCCCTTGCACATGATACAGGAGCTATCCCATATCAAAATGACAAGGCAAGCAGACAAAGAGCATCTTAGTGATATTTTTATTTTCTCTTTACATAGGTTTTGATTGAGGATGCTTCACTGATAGCTCACTGTGGTTATGCTACAAGTTTCCACCATGATTAGGCATGGATTATGTCAACACCCAGATTTTTAATCCCAGATGCCTGTTATACCATACATCGCAATCCCAGGATTACCATTTTCGCGAGACATAACATATTGGATATCATAGTACATCATCCATTACAAACCATACATAAAGCCTTACAACAAATAAAGAATCTCATGATCCAGTCTTAATACAATCATAGCAGCGGAATAACGTAATAACAACGGTAGCATGAGAGAAGCTCCATCTTCATGGTCACATGCAATGCTGACGATGGGAGATGATCCTAGTTGTCGTAACCTTCCTGCGGTCCATCCTCCTTATAGTCCTCTTAATAGTCTGGCCACGGGAATAGCCAGGGACAAAGCCATGAATCCGCTTTAAGTACGCGTAAGCTAAGACTAACAAGTGAAGTGGTTTTGAGTAGGAACACTAAGCTCTAGGTTGTTTTGCAAAAAGCCAGATTTATCTCTACTAAGTTCAGAAGCAAAGAAAGCTAGTTGAAAATTTTATAACACCTAAGTGGGAACTTGAGTTTCATATCACAACCCTGTTGTGGTCAAGTCAAAGGCATGATTCAATTCACAAGTCATTTTGAAAACATCTGATGACGAAATAGTATGGCCACTCCAACTGTCCATAACCGCGGACGCGGCTATTCGAATTGTTTGCCACCCTGCAGAGGTGGTACACTTTCACCACAATATTCGATTCATCCGTCAGGAACAATCCTGAATTCACCATACTTAGTATGCGGATAATAAATCCTAACCTTTCAATTACATGCCCTAGTATAGGCACCTCTCCTATGAGTTTGGCATCGCAACCATGACCATTTGTCATCTTGGGAACTGCATAGGTGGACAATCATCACAAGGTAGCCTCAGCTCAAACCTTGGCCGCAAGGGAACCCATACTAATGTATATAAATTTCCAGTCAAGCCCTACCCAAATTTCGGGTGTTGTGGTTGTACGGTAAAATTTGAATGGTATCGCATCCAGACAACCATCAGTTTTATAAAGGGCTAAGGCTCATGCCTTAACATTTTCATCATCAAATCATTTGGTGTTCAAGAACACATGTCAAAAACATTTCATTAGAATGACTCATCATTCTAAGGTTTTCATAACCATTTTTACCAAGTATTCCCATCTAAAATGATCAAGTTTTATGCTTAGCACTAGCATCTACAAGTGGTGTTAAAAACTAATGAGGGGTGTTAATCAAGTGTGAATGATCTAAGTTCAATCTCATGCCTCAGGATAACATCAAGATTATCTAACTTAGGCCAAGTTTTATGCTCTTTATGCTACCTTTAATAATCTTTCTAGAATCTACAAATCACTAAGTAAACTACAATAGAAAGCTTTGATAAAGAAATAAAATAACTAAGCTTGCGAATAAAACTAGGATTGGGTATCAAGTGGTGTAAGCTTGCAAGTAAAACTTGCATGGTCAGTAGCTTGCAAATATTAGCTTGCTAAGTAAGATAACTTGCAAGTTTTATCTTGCTAGGGTAGCTTGCTAAGATATTAGTATAAGCTTGCCTTGTGCAGAGAAGTGGTTGAAGTTCTCCTCGGCTTCTTCCTCGTAGTATTTTCCTTCCTCCTCATATCCTTGGTCGGTACTAGCGTCTATAAATAAATACGAGGTACACAATCAGCAATCAATCCTTAACTACTCTACTTAGCACACAGAGGCTCACACTAGATGATCTAGCATCATCTCTAGTAACACAAAGATTAAGGCACTTGTCTTATATATTTTATTTTAGAAAATTAATTTCTACTCATTGAAAAACTACTTAAGATTTAATATTCCCCAACTAAAACATGGGATCATGTTGACACATGTCATCACCACATATTTCAGTACATGGGAATGTCATTTAAAGTGGTGTCACAATTTAATAAGGTTTAACCTTTTTATTTTAATTAAATAAAGTGACTATAATTGCCTATGAGTCATTATTTTATTACTTGTCCATTATTTCTGCAAGTAAACTTAGATATTTTTATATATCCAGAAAGGTCTTGTCAAATATAATTTTTGAGAGTTGGAATCAACTAAAAAGCTTTTGTGGTTGAATTTTGAAAAATGTTTGAATGCAAAAAAGCTTCTGCCTTGTTATTTTTACTATATGTGATCTACAAATCTAAATGGTTTGAATCCAATGGGCTTGGATTAAGAATTCCAGTATCTTTCTAGCAAAATTAGTTTCATGCTATTTGGTTTAGTGAATCGATCTAGGTTGATTTTTGAATCTAGGTATAGAACTAAGTTTGAAACTAAATTAATAAACCTAAATTCAAACAACAGGGTCACGCGGGAAGTTAACTGGACCAGCCCACGGCGCACAGCGTGCACGCGTGGGTGGGTTTAAGTGAATGTCCCCACCAGTCAGTGAGATAGGGGGGAGCGAAGGGGTATGGGGCAATCTAGACCACACGATCAACATCTAAACGAACGACTGTGTCTTGTCATCTCCGTCGGGCAACATTGGCGATACAGAACACTAGCATGGCCAGTGGGGGTCGTGTGAGGCTCACTGGGGCTCAGGCGAGGGTCGGCGATGGGGGCGAACGACAAAGTCGATGACGGCGATCCTCCTGGTACCGGTGGCTTCTCCTGGAGCGGGTCCAATCGACAGTCCTCTTCTCCTCCTTCGCAGCAGACTCCGGCGAAATTCCGGCGACCTGCTACCGGCCTTACTCCCAGGATGAGGTGGGATGGTTCTGAGAGAGAGGGGAGTGTGTTGGTGTGAAGAAATCGAACTGGGGTGGCCTCTATTTATAGTGCAGCGAGGGGACCTAAGGGTGCGGGTGGAGCTCATCGTGGTCATCGTCATAGTGATCTACTGGCATGGGCGACAGTAGGGGATGTTGCTCTACCTCTTGGCAAAGATCAACGGCATGGTTGCGAAGCGTGGGGAGGTGCAATGTAGTCGGAACGTTGCGAGGCTCTAGACGGGTCCGACTGGAAAATTAATGGTGCACGAGCTGTCGTGGTCGCACGGCGATGAACGGGCATGTCCTGGCGGCTCCTAGGGCGGTGGTGATCACGCACGCAAGCAGAGAGGGCGGCGCGCGGTCTGTGCTCGCGTGCCGAGTGTGGCGCTCTGGCGCTCTCTTGGCATGCTTGGGCTAAGTGGTCCAGGGGCTGGCTACACTTTGGCGTTGGACAGGGGTGTCGGTGGACGGTGGTCAGTGTCCTAGACAAGGTTGGTGAGGCTAGAGCTTCTCCTAGCTTGCTGTCGACAATGGGGTGGCAAGCTGAGGCTCGGAATGCTCACCATTGATGGCAATGGCAAGCTCACAGTGAGCTAAAGCTTGTTAAATGAGCTAGATGATCTACTAATAGTGTGTTGTGAGCTAGAGAGGGAACAAGTTAGGCCCAAACACTGCTCACTATAGTGGTTTGTATTTGTTTGATTTCTGTTTGCAAGGTGTTTGATGAAATGGCCGAAAGAGATTTGAATTTGAATTTTTGGTTCAAACTTGGTGGGTGTACTAGTCACATACTAGGTAGTCTTTGGTTAGTTGGTTTTGCCAAGGTGCACTGGTTTGGTTAATTTTTGAGAAATGCTGATCTTCATATATGATATAGATTCAATTTTGAATTGTCATTTGAATCAAGTTGCCAAATGTTTCTGTGAGTTTGAAAGGTGTGCTTGGGTTCACTTCCACTTGGTATAGCAAGGGTTGAAAAGAAATGGAATTGTTTCTGTTTGAAATCTTGGACTAGAAACACTCAAAGT
This sequence comes from Avena insularis, assembly GCA_023614405.1. NCBI lineage: Eukaryota > Viridiplantae > Streptophyta > Magnoliopsida > Poales > Poaceae > Avena > Avena insularis. The sequence continues at coordinate 38,607,911 of CM042685.1, read as the reverse complement.
GGCCTAGTGAGCAAGATTGGCAAAAATGACTAGTAGCTCCTTTTGTTTGTTTTTGAATTTCTATTGATTTGTTTCTGCTTGGATTTGATTTAGATGATGTTGTTTTCATCTTGAAACCATTCCTTGCTATTCACATCAATCACACATGTCCATTCATGCATTCATACATTCATCCCATAGACACATGCATTCATATGATTTTAATTAGCAAAAGTTTTTGTTAACCCTAATTTTGGTGATTGGAAATTGATAATCTTGATCAATATTTTTGGGATGTTATAGATTAGGCTAGCAGCCCAGGTGTTTCTCTAACACACATACATAACTCCATGGACTTACAAGCTGCCATTTTATTTCACACCGACAACATCCGCAAACAAAAGAGCATGATATCAACCGTGTACAATGTACAAGTGCAATGTTGAAAGCGTTCCCCGTGACAGCACGGTTCTGCTAATTCCAATGTATAGGTGCAAGAATATACAACTTTGATGAAACAATGGTTCAAGTTTATTAGGGGAAAGAAAAATAAGGTCTGCCATCAAGTTCGTGAGAGATTTACTAACTAGTTTTCAAATAACAAAATAATTTTTAATTCGAAAGATAGATGAAGCTTGACAATTTACTTGGAATAGCAATAATGCTAATAGGTAGATATGGTGGACACAAATGGCACAGGTTTTGGTTTAAAGGGGTTGGATGCATGAGAAGTATATCTTCTCAAAAAATGTTTTTGGCTAGCAAGGCTGGGTAGCAAGCAAAAGAGTCGAAGGAAACAAACAAACCTACAAGTGATAAAGCCAAACATGCAATCTTCCTTGAAGACACAAAAGATCTTTAAATAAAGAATACTAAGCTTATGAGACAATCAAGAAAGAAACTAAATGATACAAAATACCTGTAAGCTTTTTCTCTTTTCCTTTCAAACCTTAAAAAGTTTTGCTACTGACCAGAGATCGGTTTGCCAAAACCAATTTAGATCTACTTGATGCTCCCAAAGTGATACCAATACTGATAAACAAGATCAATCATATAATAGAGATTGCAAACTAAAATAAGAGGTGCAAAAAGTAAAAGATGAAACTTCTCAATAATATTCCATAAAGGCACTCACACCAAGGGATACAAAGATAAACAACTAAAGGAGAGATACTTCCATAATGCATACCAACCTATAAGATAACTTCTCTACCCAAGATATGAATCTAGTAAAAAGGTAAAAAACAAAAGATAGTGATGTGATACCGTGGCACTCCCCCAAGCTTGGAACAAGACAACGTGATGCCAAACCTGATGATGAATTACTCCTTCGGTGGTGGTTGTGTTCTCTTGATAAGCTCTTCAATCAGTTCCCTCAAATCCTTAATCTCGAAGGTTAGAGTACGAATCAACTACGAATTATGCTCAATGCGGTTCATGATCAAATCCCAGTCCTTGTTATTCTTTCCCAAATCTTCCTTCTTAGAGTGTTCCTTCCCTGCATGGTTAGAACGAGGCAGATCCCAAACAGAGGGCAAGTTCCCTTTGGACACCTTTTGGTAATGTCGCTCAATTAAGAGAGTATGGAAAGGGTTCTTGGTGCGTGAAGGAAGTGACCGTGGAGCGAGGATATGACGTGGGGTTTTCCCTTCTGTAGACATCTGTGCTATCCTCCTAAGCTTGGTATGGTTTGCCACCACTCCAATGCTTGCAACGGTAGCGCGGGTGTCCGGATGCGCTTCCTCCCTCATGTCTTCTTCATCCTCAACCAAGATCTCCTCCTCCTTGGGGTTTTGACGATCATCTTCCATAGGATTCTTGCCTTTGTCGTTGGCAGAGACCATGATGCTCTAAACTTGAGAAGATTTCCTGACAGAAACAGATCGAAACGAAAACACGACGAGAACACAATAAACGAACCTCGGGGGATCCGAGGGTTATATATTACGAAGTTTCAATGCATAAGGAAGGTATTGTGTGAAAACGAGGCGGAGACGGACTCCAAGGGACTCACACCCCCTGTAGGCGCGGCAAGCTGGGGCCCGCGCCTAGGGTGGGTGTGGCCCCTCTAGCCCCCGTTTCGTCCTCTGTTTCATCTCGTAACTTTCCGTATGTAATAAAAACATCAAAAATATAAAAAGATAAGGTTTTCACAAACCTTCTATTTTCACCACTTTTACCTACTCAAAGACGAACTCTACAAATTCCTTTTCTCCATCCCATAAAAATTCCTTTCATACAAGGGCTTACACAACCCTCATTAGCAACATTAGTGTAAGCAAAAACCATAAAACTTTAGGTTCAAACTTCAAATGAAATTCATCAAAACAAAATCTACTATAGCAACTCCTTTTCAAAAGTCCAAAAGAATCTGAAAGGGAACCGATATAAGAAGCAAATGCAAATGATGGCAGAAATCTGTCAAAACAGACCAGCAGGTATAGATTGATTTTTTTTTGAGAAACTTCTGTTGCTCAAATCAAAATGTGCAAAACTAATTAAAGTGGGAAAACAACTTGGAGAACGAGCATAGAAAAAATATAGATCCATACGATGTACTAAGCTCCTTCACAAATTTTTACAATGCAGCACAAAAATCTGTCCTAGGACATCGACTTTTCACAACTCCTCTACCTCTCAAAAGTACTTGAACTTGACACAAAACCAAAACAAAAAGGATAAGGAGCGGTTATTACTGAGGTAATAACTTCCAAGACTCAACAAAACTATTGGGTTGTCTCCCAAGAAGTACTTTTATTTAATGCCTTTAAGTTAGGCTTGATAATTTCAAAGATGCTCACATAGGAAATATGGATTTGAAGTGAAAGAGGGCATCAAGAAGCAAATATCCAACACATTTGAGTCTAACCATGAAAGAACAAATTATTGAAACAAAAGGCCACTAGCATAGGAAGACAAAACAAATGCAACTTCAAAGCTTTCAACATAAAACGGGGAAAATTAATATTATTGAGATGCATAAAACCATGTTTCCCTATCTCATAATAACTTTCGATAGCACTATGAATAAAGTTGACAATATAACTGTCACAAGAAACAATTTTATCATCAGAAAGAGCATACTTACAATCATCAAAAAGAGGTCCAAGGTCATAAGCTGGATCAATAGAAGCAAGTTATTCCACCCTAAAATCTTCATTAGGCAAGGTATTTTCATAAGGAGCTTTAGTAAATTTGGAAAAGTTAAACTCATAAGAATCTCCATCAAACTTAGTTAAAACTTTCTCCTTTTTACAATCTGTAATAGCTCCACAAGTGTTCAAGAATGGTCTACCAAAAAATATAGGACAAGTTTTACTAGCTGCTGAACTAAGCACTAGAAAATTTGCGGGATACTTAATCTTACCACAAAGGACTTCCACATCTCTTACAATACCAATAGGGCAAATGGTTTCCTTGTTAGCAAGGTGAATAACAACATCAATGTCCTCAAGCTCACAAGGACCAATTTCATGCATAATATCCCTATAAAGCTCATAAGGAATAGGACTAGAACTAGCACCAATATCACATAAACCATAATAGCAATGAACGCCATTAACAGAAAGCACAGGGGCACTAGCTTTTCTAGATTTACTAGGATGAGATATAATATTAGAAGCGTCTTCACAGAATACAATGTGCTCATCCTCTATATTTCTAGTGACAAGATCTTTCACAATAGCTACCACAGGTTCATTATTTATTTGCTGATCAGGTTCCACAGCTTTCTTTGTACCTTCGTTATTCATAGCAATTATCATGGAATACTCCTTTACCTTAGCTGGGAAAGGTGTTTTCTCAACATAAGATTTAGGCAAAGTATGATTAGTAGTAAAAACTTCAGTATTTCTAGCAGGAACATGATTAACACCATCTTTATAAGGTGCATGGTACTTATTACACTTCTTTTTAGGAATTTATATGGAATAGGCAAAGGACTTAAAATATAGGCAATACTTTGGGAATAAAGACCATACTCAGTACTAATATCATGGAAGTCATCAGTTCCCATAAAAGATTTAATGCATTCATAATCAAAGTTTATACCGGACTTTCTTCCTTTGTCATTCTCCCAAGCTTTAGTGTTTTCTTGAATACGGTCTAGGAGATCCCATTTAGCTTATTCCTTCATACGTGTGAATGATCCAGCATAAGAAGCATCTAGTAAATATTTATCATGAAGAGAGATCCTTGCATAAAAGTTATTGATAATAATATTGTTAGGGAGTTCATGAATAGGACATTTAAGCATTACTAACTTCAATCTCCCCAAGCTTGAGCTGTAGTCTCTCCATCACGAGGCCAAAAGTTATATATTAGATTCCTATCCTTATAAATCTCACTGGGAGGATAGAATTTAGAATAAAAGAGAGGTACTATTTCCTCCCATTCCATGGATTGTCCATTCTTCAGCAACTTATACCATTCTTTAGCTCTTCCTTTCAATGATATAGAGAGTAACTTATTCTTCAGCTGTTCAGTTGTGATACCTGCACACTTAAACAACCCGCATAAAAGGATCTATCTCAACAGGCGATGGTTCATCTACTACCCTAACAGTGTTAGTAGTTTTCCCAAACAGAAAACCAAGTGGGTTTTCCATATTGGAAACAAAGTAACAAACATAAATAAAAACAATACTCACAATAGAAGTTTCCTTTAGCAGTTCCACTCTCCAATAGCGCTTCACTCCTCGGCAACGGCGCTATAAAATATACTTGATAACCCACAAGTATAGGGGGTGTATCGTAGTACTTTAGATAAATAGGAGTGTCGATCCCAACAAGGAGTAGAAGGTGTTGACTAGTGGTATGGAGCAAGAAATCTCTGTAAATACTTAGCAAACAGATTTTTAGGGGTTTTCTGATAAAGCAAGGAAATAAAGTCCAAGTAGCAAAGACAGCAAAAAATTGCAGCAAGTGGCCCAATCCTTTCTTAGCAAAGGACAAGCCAGTGGAAATACTAATGAGGACAAACATTCTCGAGGACACATGGGAATATTGTCAAGTTCTTTCGCTTCATATAACTAAGTAGTCTTCTTTGGTTTTGTAAGTGTTGTGTGGGTGAACTTGTGGTAATGTACCGACCTTAGTTGGACTAGTACATACTTGTGATTAAACCCCTTGCAAGCATCCGCAACTACAAGAAAGCAATTAAGATATAAACCAAACCAAAGCCTTAAACTCTGAGATCCTACACTCCCTTGTGCAATGGTTTCCTAACGGGGGTTCAAGTTTCTGTCACTCCGGCAACCCCACAATTAGTAGACAAATAGACAATGCATTTCCCTAGGCCCATAAATGGTGAAGTATCATGTAGTCGACTTTCACATGACACCACTAGAAGAGTAGCACCACAACTTAAATACTAAACCATTAAACAATATCTCAACAAAAATCCACTACTAACAACATGACTTCTCCCATGTCCCCAGGAACTAAACGAACTACTCACGAGACATCATATGGATCAAGATCAAAGATGATATGGTGATGAATAAAAATATGAACATAAACAAAAATCCAATGGTTCCACTCACAAGCATTAAATACAATAGTAATCAACACTGGGAAAGTTTCCCCTAAGAACTATGCAAGATTCAACACAATTGTTACATCGGGATGGAGTGGTGATGATGGTGCTGGTGGAGATGATGGTGTGGATGATGATGATCCTGATGAATTCTAGCTTGATGATGGTATTGATGGCGATGATCTCCCCTCTCCGGCAAGGAATTTCTCCGGAAGAAATCTGTCTGCCAGAGAGCTCTTTATCTCTCGGTGTTTTCTGCCCTGCAGAGGCGGCGGAATCTTTCCGTGGTCGCTCCTCGTGTATTAGGGTTTCGAGGAGAAGATATAGGCGAGAGGGCGGAGCCAGAGGTGGGCCACATCCCCTGTAGGTACAGCCTAGGGTGGCCCGCGCCTGGGGGGTGTGGGCCCCCTATGGCCCATCTCCGCCCCCCTTCTGGCTTCCTTCGTCTTCTAGGAAAATAGATTTTTCGTAGTTTTTCTGTTATTTTTCTGATCTTCGAGAAATTGTGTCAAAACACCTCTTTTTCCATAAGAATCCTAACTCCGGCAGTTCATCCTCTAAGAATCATGCAACATGCAAAAACAGATGAAAAGACATAAGTATCACCTCTTAATAAGGAATATATCAATGAATATAGGCAAATTATGATATAGAATGGTGATGCAAATTGGACGTATCACCCTTCAAGATTTTGAATTGCTGAGGAGAAGTATCATATCAACTAGAACTGCCAGAGGAGATGTCAGCCATGCATGATGTGTTCCATATCTCGTTACTTCGCAAATGCCTAGAAGTCGCGGAGAAGACCGAAGTTTTCAAGAATATTGATCATAGAACCATAGAGATCAACGAGGAGATAACTTATCGTGAAGTACCCATTCGTATTTTGGAAGAAGCCTTCAGAACAACCAGAACCCAGAGTATCAAGTTTCTCAAGATCCAGTGGAGTAACCATACGGAAGAAGAAGCTACTTTGGAGCGAGAAGATTACATTAGGACTGAGTTTCTAGGTCTCTTTAGTTCCTAGTTTTCTTTCTCTTAAATCTCGAGACGAGATTTTGTTTAAGGATGGAAGTTTGTAACACCTCAAAAATATTAAACAAGATTATCAAGTTCTAATCATCCAAGTTTAGGGTTAACAAAAACTTTTATTATTAAAAATAATATCAATGCATGTGTGTGTGTGATTAATGCATGAATGATTTCAATTGCCATGTTTGATTGCTATGAATGGTAAGGATTGGCTTAAAGATGAAAACAACATCATCTAGATCATTTCCACGTAGAATCAAATGAAGAGAAAATCAAATATAAGAAATATAAGAAAATGTTAATTTGGACCAAAGTTAACCACTAGACCACTTTGGGTGTTCCTAATCAAAGATTTCTAACAGAAACAAATATAATTATTTTCACCCCTTGCTATAACAAGTAACAGTGAACCCAATCCCACCATACAAACCAACAAAAACAATTTCAAAATTGAATCCTTAATAGGTACTAAGATCACCATTTCTCAAAAACCAACCAAATCAATTCACCTTGCCAAACGCAAGCAACCTCAGACTACCAAGCTTATAACAAGATCACTCACCAAATTTTTTCCAAACATTCAAATCTAAAATTCATGTAGCCATTTCATCAAACACCTGGTGAGCACAGTAATAGATGCCAAACTTCTACTGTTCTTGATCAATGCATTGTCTACCCATTGCCCCCATTTCACTCCCATTGTCTCCCTGAGTGCCCAACAATGCATTGAAGCAGCTACCCCTCTACCGTTTGGACCAGTGCCACGCCACCCGAGCCTCCATTGCCGGTCGACCATGGACAGCTCGCAGGAGGAAGCGCCACGCCCGTCCATGATGTCTAGGAGACAGGCCACCGTCCACCGCCACTTCCTGTCCACCCCTCGAGCGCAGCCAACCCGTGGACCACCAGAAAACCGCAGCGCCCATTTCTCTGCACCATGCCGAGAGCATGCTAGAGCACCACAACCTACATGCGCGCACACGCCGCGCCTCACCCTCACCACGCTTAACTGCACTTGCCATGACCCTAGCTACATCCCAGACACAACCGTTCGCTGCCGCACGACCAGTAGCCCTGTAAGTCGTCTCGAATACCGTCGTCACCGCACAGAGCACCGACCCATCCCGACCATCCTCGAACTCCCCGTGCCGCGCCTTTAAGCCCGTGATGATCGCCAGGAGACACTGCTCCATCCTACGCCCTCAGCCATGCCGTTAGCTCGCTGTATCATCGTTACCGACGAGCCCAGACCATACCGCACTGCCCCTCTCGCCGGTGTATAAATAGAGGCCACCCCCACCTCAATTCTTCACACCATCTCACTCCCCTCTCTCTCAGAACCACCCACACCTTTCCCCGGAGCAAGGCGAACACCAGCCTGCTAGAATTTGGCAAGAGTTCGCCGCTGCAGCGGAGGAGAGGAGCCATTGATTGGAGTCACCCAGGAGCCGATGCGACCACCGTTCAAATCGCCATCGTTGACAACGTCATTTGCCCCATCGCCGACCTTAGCTCGAGCCCAGGTGAGACTCATCGGTGACCTTAGCAGTTGCTGGCGCTTCTCGTCAAGCGGAGTCACGTTCCGGATATGATCAATAGTTAGTGGCTCTACGAGGAGATTGCCATACATCACTCTATCAGCGGGAGTCACGTGGACTGCTGCCGACGTGGATGCTGGAGGCGGCAAGTTTGCGGTGTTGTTGTTGCTCGGACCGGTGCCGAGTTCCTGCGGCTGCTGCACTGGTTTAGGCGGAGGAGGCATGACTCTTGCGCGATCATCGTCGGCAGCAATAAGTGGCCCCTTCCCCTTATCCAGTGCCGTAGGCGGAGCTTGCCTGGGATGGTCTTCATCCATCGCTGTCCCAATGGCGAAGAACACTCCTCGGGACATGATGGTGTTATTAGCTTGTTCGTCGCGCGAGTACTCCTCCTCCATCTCCTGCATAGCAGAGTCTAGATCTTCTGGACTGAAGTCTATTTCCTCGGAATCTGCACTGAAATCAGCATAAAGCGCGTCAATGACAGAGTCGGAGGGTGTCAGGACTTCCTCGATGACGGGCGGTTGAGGTCCAACGGCCTCGATGATGAGTGGAGGTGGTGGCGCTGCTGCGACGATGGCGGCCAGAGGCGGTGGTGGTGGTGGCTGAATCGGAGGTGCTCCGTCAATGAGCGCAAGAGCTGTCTGAGCTGCCGCTTCCGCCTCCGCGTAGTTGTTGACGGTGTTCACCATGCCTTCAAAGGTGAGGCGTCCTGACGCCTGTTGCCATCTTAGAGAATGTCGGAGAAGCGTGCCATGGTCCAGTCCTTCCACAAAGTGATAGATGGCATCATCATTGGGTTAATTGGCCAGGTCAGCCCGTATACGGAGCCACCTGGCGAGGTAGTCGCAGGGGTTTTCACCGTCTCTCTGAATGCAGCACTCCAGATCGAAGATGGTAACCACGCCGACGAACTTGGATCTCTGCTGTCCAGACGCACGGGTGAAGCCGGCGGATTTGCAGCGATCTTCCACCTTTATATCCTGCACAGGGGCGGTTTGGGTGGGTCTTGAATTTTTTCGATCTTTGCCGGCAAACTCCGAGGAGAGATCCGACATTGATCCTTTCCCAAACGTATCCTGCCCATAGGCGGTCCATGCGGGTCTTGATGCTCCTCCGACTCCCAGGGAACTAGTGCCTGAGTCGGTTTCGCCGATGAAGAGGTGGATGTCTCCGATAGGAACGATCGAACACCGCGTAGGGTTCGTCTTCGCCGGGATCCAGAACTCGTCCGATGGATACGGTTTCGCCGATTCCTGTGAAGACCGTGGTCCTCGCTCGTTGAAGAGCCTGAAGCGCCTCTTGCCCCATGGTGGGCGCCAACTGTCGTGGTATTGCCGACGAGTATGCCATGGAGGGATCCTCACAGTGCGTGTTTAGAGACGTGGGGTAAGGCGGACGGTTGACGGGTACGAGGTAACACAACTTACCCAGGTTCAGATCCCACAACGGTGGCGGAATCCTACTCCTGCTATAAATCACTATAATGGCAATACGCCGAGTTACAGAGATTAGGTTCGCTGTGCGAGGTGTGTATAAAATGATGCCCTAAAGGCTCCCATAGGCCCGGCTTATATAGTCGTCAGGTCCTAGGGTTACAGGGAAGAGTCCTAGCCGGACAGGTTACAGAGTTCTATACCGTCTATTACTAGTCTTGTGTATCTTGCACTCCAAGGCTCCGGGTACGCTGGTGACTCCACCGTAGCCTTCCTTTATCCGACATGGGCCTCCCTTCTGGATCCACCTAACTGGGCCGCCCAGCAGGCCATAGGCCATGCTACCGACTATGGGCCACCCGGGTTAGTCGGATAAGAGACATGCTATGAGGATACCCATATAGCATACCCCAACAACCGCATACCTCCACCGTTGCCGTGAGGGTTCGGTCTCGTCGGAGCTGTTCGCCGGAGACGACGAACCACAGTCATAGATCTTGTTCTAATCGTAGGGATGAGATTGAAACTTACCGCTTTGGGTTAGATGATCCGCTGACGCATGGACCCCCCTATCGGCAGCCCGCTGCGCGCGCAGTGCAGCTGGGCCAACCCATTTCATTTCCCGCGCGTATCCCATCAATTAAAATAGATATTTTCCATTTTAGTTAAACCCTAGTTCTGTTAGTAGATTCAAAAATCAATTCAAAGAGATTCACTGAACCAAATTGCATGATTCTATTTTTTTAGGAAGGTATTGAAATTATCTATCCAAGCCCGTTGGATTCAAATCATTTGAAATTATAGATTGCCTATAGTAAAAATAATAAGATAGAGACTTTTCCATATTCAAACATTTTTCAAAAATCAACCACAAATGCTTTTGAGTTGATTCCAACTCTCAAAAATCACATTTGACCATATCTTTTTGAATATGTAAGAATATTTAGATTGTCTACATGCAGTGATCTTGGACTAGTACTAAAAGAATGTTATATAAGCATTTCTAGTCACTTTAATTATATAAAATAGTAACTTTATATAATATAACCACCACTTTAAATCACATTCCCAAGTATTAAAATATGTGGTGATGACATGTGTCAACATGATCCCACATTGTAGTTGGAGAATATTAAATCTTAAGTAGTTTCCAATGAGTAGAAATTACTTTTCTAAAATAAAATAAAAAGGACTAGGTCTTTATTTCATGTGATGTGATGATTGTGATGATGCTAGATTATCTAGTGTGAACCTTTGTGTGCAAAATAGAGGTAGTTAAGTATTGTTTGGTGATTGTGTACCTCATATTCATTTATAGACGCTAGTATCGACCAAGGCTACGAGAAGGAGGAGTACTACGAAGAAGAAGAAAACTTCAACCACTACACCAATAAAGGCAAGCTATCTAATGCAAGATAACACTTGAAAGTTTCTTAACTATGCAAGCCATCCCAAATTGCAAGATAACCTATGCAAGATGCATTAGGCATGCTTTGGTTATGCAACCTTGATTATACAAAATCCCTGTTTTACTTGCAAGTTTTATTCCTTTATTTTTACCAAAGTTCTTTATTACTTTTAGTTAGTGCTTTGTGAGTTTTGGAAAGATATTATAGATAGCATAAAGAGCATAAAACTAGGCCTAAGTAGTTACAACTAGATGTCATACTAAGGCATGAGACTAGATTTGGATAGTCACACTTGATTAGAAGCCCTCATTAGTGAATACCTTCAATTTTAGTGGCTAGTGCTAAGCATAAAAATGGATCACTTTAGATGGGAATACTTGGTTAAAAGGATTATGAAAACCTTGGAATGAAGATTCATTCTATTGAAATGTTTTGACACGTGTTATGAACACAAGAGGATTTGATGATGAAAATGTTGAGGCATGAGCCGTAGCCCTTTTAAAAAAAATTGATGGTTGGGTTCGGATGCGATACTATTCCAATTTTACCGTACAACCATAATACCTGAATTTGGGTAGGGCTTAACCTGAAGTCTATATGTCTTAGTATGGTTTCCCTTGCGGAAGAGGTTGAGCTGAGGCTACATCGTGAATGTAAATGCCCTCTTATGTAGTTCCCAAGATGACAGATGGTCATGGTTGGGAGGCCAAACTCATAGGGGAGGTGCCTATACTAGTTTGTGTAATTGAAAGGTTAGGATTATCCGCATACTAAGTATGATGATTCAGGGTTACCCCTGATAGATGTATCGAATATTGTGGTGAAAGTGTACCACCTTTTGCAAAGTGTCAAACTATAGCCACGTCCGGGGTCATGGACAGTTGGAGTGGCCATACTGTTCCATCGTCAGATGTTTTCAAAATGACTTGTGAAATGAACTATGACTTTGACTTGACCACAACAGGGTTGTGAATGTGAAAACTAAGTTTCCACTTAGTTGTTGTAGAACATTAAACTAGTTTTCTTTACTTCTGAACTCAGTTTGAAATAAACCTGGCTTTTTGCAAATAAACCTAGAGCTTAGGATTCCTACTCAAATTACTTTAATTGCTAGTGATAGTTTGCGAGTACTTAAAGAGTACTCATGGGTTTTTCCCTAGCTATTCCTATGGCCAGACTATGAGGAGGACTACCAGGATGATGGACAGCAGGAAGTCTATGACAACTAGGATCATCTCCCATCGTCAGCATTGCCTGTGACCCTGACAATGGAGCTTTTACCATGCTACCGTTATTATATATTTCGCTGTGTTGATTGTATTAAGAATGGATAATGAGATCATTTATTTGTAAGACCTTTATTATGGTTTGTAATGTATGATGAACTATGGTACTAATCTATTATGTATCGCAAAAATGGTAATCCTAGGATTGCGATGTATGACATAACAGGCATTTGGGATTAAAAACCCGTGTGTTGACACCTATTAACCCTAAACCCTGACCAAGAAGGTACCATGCGGTTTAATAAAAAATTAGAGATACCTTCATCACATTGCGCTAACACTGTTCTAATTATTGGCAGGTCGAACATTATTGAAAATTCCCTAAACCCTAACCCCGTAAAGCCTAAACCCTAAGTCCTATACCCCTAAAAACCCTAAACCCTAACCCTAAGCTTGGACATAACCATGGATGCTAAAATACCCCTAAAAAACAAGTACCCTAAACCCTCAATACTTAAAACCTGAACCCTCAACCCATAAACCCTAACCAACTATGTATCATTCACTTATAGATCAAAATTTTAGATACTTTCATTATTAAATTGTTGCTAAGTCGTTATATTCCATGAATATATGCATAAAGCTTGAACTGTATTGAAAATTCCCGCAGCCATTAACCCTAAACCCCTAAATACCTAAAACCTAAACCCTAAAACCCGAAACACTAAACCCCTAAACCCTAAAACCCGAAACCCTAAACAATCATGACCTGGTAGGGTATCATCATAAGCATAAAGCTTGAATAGTATTGAAAATTCCCTAAACCCTAAACCCCTAAACGACCCTGACCAGGCACGAGTATCATCCACTTGTAGATCAACATTTGAGATATATTTTCATTAAATTATGGTCTCACCATTCTATTCCACGAATATAAGCCTGAAGCTTGAACATTATTGAAAATTCCCCAAAACCTAAACCCTAAACCCCTAAACCCTAGAACCGTAAACATTAAACCCTCAACCCCTAAACACTGACCAAGCAGGTAATAAGCAGTTATAGACACGTTATGATAAACTATGGCCGAGATATGGCCATGACCTTGGCCATCTTGTTTGAAAGATCTCAAAATATAATAATTATAATTTTTTGCAAATGTGTGTAAATGCCGTGTGGGTCCTGTCTTCTAGACAGGGCCAGCATGTGAGGAGCGGCTGCGACGAAGTAGCGTACGTCGGAAGCTTCAACCTCAAAATTTCCGCACAGCACCGAAACATCCCGTGCATCTATTCAAAAATCCTGCCCCGTGTTTTGTGATGCAAAATTACTCTTCCACTACTAGGAAAAAGGCCATTTGTGGTGCACCTGAAAAGAATATCCGTAGCGCACTGCTATCCTTGCGCTACGGCTAAAAGTTAGCCGTGGCGCACTAGGTGGTGCGTGACGCCTATGAAAATATAACCGTGGCGCACTATGTGTTGTGCGCCACGCGTATGAAATGATAAACGTGGTGCACTACGTGCTGTGCGCCACGGATACAAATTTCAAAACTCAAAAACAAAATCAGCAGATCTGGATCTCGCTGTCAGTGTCGTCGCTCGTCGGTGTATGTTGTGGCATCGTCATCGCCTCGTCGTCGTCGTTGTCACCTCATCGGGGAGGCCTCGTCGTCGTTGTCGGAACTGCAAGGAGGAGGAGGAGAAGAAGAGGAGGAAGAGGAGGAGAAGAAGAGGAGGATAAGAAGAGGAGGCCTCCTCATCGTCGTCGAAACTGCAAGGAGGAGGATGAGGAAGAGGAGGAGAATAAGAAGGAGCCCGCCATCGTTGTCGTCACATCAAGGAGGAGGTCGCCGTCACCATCTTCCCTGCAAGGAGGAGGAAGAAGAGGAGAAGGAGAAGGAGAAGGATAAAGAGAAGGAGGAGGAGGAGGAAAATGAGAAGGAGAAGGAGGAGGAGGAGAAGAAGAAGAAGGAAAGGAGAAGGGAGGAAAAGGAAAAGGGAGGAAAAGGAAAAGTAGAGAAGGGGAGGGGAGGGAAAAGAAAAGGGATAGGTGGGCGAGGCGGGGATTAAAATTTTGAATCCCGCCCAACTTACTCGTAGTGCACTAGTTAGTGGTGCGCTACGGGTAAGTTGCCATCATTTTTTCTGCAGGAAAAACAGTCTTTTGAACGTAACTTTTAACTCTTTTTGAATTTTGAACATCTAAATAATCGCTAAACAACCAGAGGCCATTTTACCGTGGCATGACTTTTTTTTGCAGAAAAATTGAAAACTCATGTTTTTTAATTTTCCTAGAAACTATAACACATTATCTACCAAAATATGAAAGGATTTTATTTTTTGAAGTGTTTATCATTTTATTTTATTTTTTGCAAAGCCTAAAAAGGCGATCCACTGGGGGAGTGTAGTTGGTGCAGGGTATTTAGCCGTAGGGCACTAGGGCAAGGTGCCCTACTACTAAGTTTACACATCTGTAGCGCACATGGCATAGTGCGCCACAAAACTTGCCACAACCGTAGCGCACCTACCCCATGTGCGCTACGGATATGTGGCATGCGGCTGGCAGGCCCCTGGCCCATACATATCTGTAGCACACATACCCCATGTGCTCCACGGTTGTTCTAGTTACTAGTAGGGCACTGCCCACAGGTGAGCCACGCCTATTTTATCGGTGGGTCTCTTCAACCATGTGAGCCACGGATGTGCGGATTACCTATAGCCCTTTTCCTAGTAGTGTTCTATCCCTGGCCCGGAAACAAGGACTATAGGAGCACTGCAATAATAGAGGTGTATAGGTGGTAAATTTGTGTCATCCCATCTATATCCACCCCATCGCATCTTTGCTGCCATCCCTCCAACCTCCACCTTCCTGCAACCGCTTCACAGCTAGCCCTCTCTTCTACACCGGAGCTCCTTCACCGTCGGTGCTCTCTTCTACACGGGAGTATACTCACCGCCGACGCTCTCTTCGACATCGGAGCTCCTTCCCGGCCGGCACTCACTTCCACTCGGGAACATCTTCACCGCCCAACTCACCGGATCCACCTCAAAATGCCTAGCTGACGCTCCCGCCGCCCTTGTGTGGGTCCCACCCACCCTTGCTGCACGGCGGTAATTTCTCTTGCCCATTTGCTATTTTTTTGTACTCGTAAGCTATGAAAGCTTGAGAATATTGTTCAATATCCTGGATGGTATTGCCATTTTGTTTGCGCCCACATATGGCAGTTCTTATACGCATCATAAGCTTGTCGCTATTATTTCCTTTCTTACAATCTCACACTATCTGTGTATTTCTGCAACACTAACTCGTAGATGCTATTCTTTCTGAGCGATCAAATGGGTCATGGGAATAGCTCATGAAGGATCCAACACTGACAATCTGACGCCAAGCAAGGATGAAGTGTGAGGTTTCTATGTGTTAATTAGGCTAGTTTCTTGTCATGTTAATAAGTTATATTGCATGTATGCGTATTATGTTAATAAGTAATTCTATCTGAAAAACTGCCATGACATTTCCATTCATGTTTTGTTGTGTTTCTATCTTAGAATGATTAATTCAGAAAATGTGCATCTTTTCATTTTAATGCTATCTTTTTGGTGTTTTCAACTGCTTCCATCCTTACAAACTAGCTAGCTAGTTTGAATCGTGCATCTGGTCATTTTAATGCTATCTTTTTGGTGTTTTCCAAGTGCTTTCATCCTTCCAAACCAGCTAACTCGGTTTTAAATGTTATGACTTAATTCAGAGAAATGACAATGGAGTACTACTGGCAGATTGACCAGGAGTCGAACCCGCTTGAGAAGGAGCAACTGTTAGCCTGAACGAGCTATTTTAAGTTTTTTTTTGAATATTTACTATAGAGGAGCACCCATAGGAATTTATTAAAATAAAACCAAATAACTTATGTACAAGCTAAAAAAATATGTACAAAAAGAGAAAAAACTATACAAAGTTACAGTAAATTTTCTATCTATGAATTCAGCTCTAGGATGACCTTCCGTTTGACTCTCTATTTTAAAAGTGAAACATCACTAACAAACCCTGATTTCTAAGATTTTGTCAATTCTCTGTTTCCAAAATATTCCAGCAGGCAAGGATAGCAATCTCTATAAAACATGGACCCTTGAATTTCTTCTTTGCATGCTTCAATATATCCTTATACTGAAATTGCACTCAAACAATAAATGTGACCAGTCTTCAAGGGTATGACAAGGGCATAGAACACAATTATGATTATCAAAAACATTCCAATTCCTTCTGAGTAACATATCCTTAGTATTAATGCAGTCATGGATTATAAGCCATGCAAATAATTGTGCTTGTAAGTACATTTACTTTTGCGATCCATTGGGAGGGAAAGTGGCTTGGGATGTGCTGGAAATATACCTTTGTACATGTCATTGAAAAAAAAAATCATGTTTTTGTATGCATATTTTTCCATTCATCATGCTTATTTTGATGAAGGGTGACATTAGCTAGTTGCTATTGTAAGTGTTGTAACTTAGAATTAGCTTCAATAGATGTTGGAAATGGAAAGGCTTCTGTGTAGAGGGAGTGTCCCAACCTTTATTAACATAAGGTGGTATCCCCTGTGTTTACAATGCTAGTCCCTGGATCAATAGCTAGCATCCACAGTTAAGATGTAATATCAAGAAACAAAGGTCATAATATAACTTTATAACCAGTAATAACATAATTTTATTATATCTTACATAGCTCATTTGGCTATTACAATACATTGCAGCAAAAAATCTATAAGCATGGGGCCCTTCATCTTCAAAGTGCCACAGGCAGACATGTTGGTTGTAGACTTTGTAATCCTAATCAACACACTTCACTAAATCAATCAACCTGCAACATAACAAGTTACAGCCACAAGGGTCAATACATTTGAAATAGTATTGGCAAGTGATACTATGGTAGTATAGTGGAATCTATCATTTATATGCATTTGGCTAAGTGGAGTTGAGGCTTGCATTGCTCAAAATAGATTTTTCCTTAACATTTGAAAATACTAAGTTTTTGCTTGACAAAATCATTTTCTCAATCAAAGATTTAAGATCCTTTAGCCCTTGTTCAAACCACAAGATTTTAACTTAGAAATTTGAATGATGAGATTCTTGATTGCTTCCATGTCTTGATGCTCAAATTGTCCTTTACCAGGGACATGGCTAAGTACTTAGATTTTACACTTTGCAGAGGTGGTGCACTTTCCCCACAAGACTTGGTTTCCCAAGACAAGATCTTTTAGAAGACTTCCCTTAGACCAAAATGGACGCGTTCCAACCTATCAAACTCTACCACCCACTATCCATATGGCAAAGTTCTTGCAACCTATATGATCTAGGCAGAGCCCATAATGCCAAGTGGCTGCACTTCAAGCTTCTCAACATTTGACATCTCAAATCTCTTTGTTCCTGGGTTGCCATCCACAAGTGAGATACACAAGGTAAACCATAGACATGGGCCTTGTGAACCACT
The DNA here is from genome assembly GCA_023614405.1 of Avena insularis. Lineage (NCBI taxonomy): Eukaryota > Viridiplantae > Streptophyta > Magnoliopsida > Poales > Poaceae > Avena > Avena insularis. The sequence continues at coordinate 38,590,275 of CM042685.1, read as the reverse complement.
CAACCAAAATCCACCAAGCAATTACCATTCCACCCAGGTGATTCATTAACTTAGTTGTTTTATTAAACAAAAACACAAGTCCTCAGACTTAGAAAATTTTCCATAGTGTGAATATATATTCCACCCTTGTTTTCTATTAGCTAGGCTAAGCTTGATAGTAGTAGGAATCTTAACTTAGGAAAAATCCTACTAGGGATTCATCTACTAGGTTTTCCTATAGCAAGGTTTATACTTAGCAAAATTCCATGCAAGTTTTACTTAGCAAATTCACTAATGCATAGTGAAAGTAATGGGACAAAAAGTATGGAGCATCACTTTCCTTTTTTGGTAGATTATAGGTTAACTCCCTTGTCCTTGCAACAATCACACTCTTCAAGTCACTACAAATCAATCAAGCAAGGCACAAACTCAATCTACCAATCAAGCAAAACATCACATAAAATCATAAAGTCTAGGAAATGCATGCAAGCATGCCAAGCTTTTTTTATTTGAAAAGGTGGTTCCTAATGGGTCATAAACATTTGAAAACACCTAATGGTCATTTTTTAAAGTGTCAAAGTCATTTGCTAAAGGTTTCACTTCAAAAACCATTTTCAAAACAAAGTATCATTTTATGTGGTGTAGAAATATTTTTACTAAGGCATTAATCTATAGGGTTCACCAAATATGTTTTCAAACCATAAAACTTAGTGTTTGGGGTCAGAGAGTTTAAAACAAAACATTTTCCAAAGGTTTTCTTCCAAAACCATTTTTAATAAATAAACCACATTTCTATTTGACTAGAAATGGTTTTAAATCAAAGAATCATTATTTTGTTTCACCAAAATCATTTTTGAATCCACAAAGTGTTTCCTATGGTAAGTAGGTTCAAAACAATCCAATTGCAAAAGATTTTATCCCCAAATTCATTTTTAAACAATTTTTACATCCTTAACAAGCATACAAATGTTTCTGCAAAAACAACCATTTTTCAGAAGCTTTTTACTAAACAAAAGGCATGGTTGGCTAGGGCTTGTCTTGCTGATTCCATTGGTATAAAATTTGTAATTTTTGTACGTGTGGTTTGAAAGTTACATGGTTTTCAAACCTGCATCTAATTCTGATTTCAAAATCTGTTTTAAGTCGTCTGGTGCCACGCGTCCTATTCTCATTCGTCGGTACCGCTTCACTCGGATCGGCTATTCTGGCGCGTTGGATCATGTTGAATCATGCGGCTCAGAAGCGTGCGGTACCCATTCGCTTACTTTCTATCCTATCCACCAGATCGAGATCGGACGGCTGCGGTGAACTTGACCCTAAACGAGCGGCGCTGCGGCGGGGGCTGGCGGCGGAGCGCTCAGGCGAGGTCATCGCCAGTGATACTAGACGCAAGGGAGAGAAGGAGAAGGCTCACCGTGATCGCAATGTTGTGGGGAAGCTCAAGGTGGTGCCGTCTTGTCGAGGGGCACACTGGAGCGGGCTTGATTGCTCGCCGGAGTGGAGCTGCGCCTCGGGCGGTTCTGGAGGTCGTCGAGGGCGAGGATGGGAGGCACCCTAGGACGAAAGGGAGACACCGTTAGGTTCGCAAGAGCATGGAGATCATCATCGTGTCCACGGGGAAGAGAGGGGAGGTCTGGTTTTCCTGGGAGACGTCGCCGCAGTTGGAGCAGACGGCGGCGCTGGCTCGGGGAAGATGTTGCCGACGCTCAGGAACGCGCGCGATCGAGCTGCGGTTGCAGAAAGGTCCGCTAGGGCTTGGGGTGTATGCGAGTGTGGTCAAGGAAACAAGGGGTGGCAATACACGGCCGGAATCGTGGGAAAAGCTCGTCGGTGGCAGTGAGGTTCGGAGAAGAATCAGGACGGCTTGGGGGCATGCTAATGCGGGGTGACAGAGGGGAAATGGAGAGGAGAGGTACGCGTTTAAGCTTGCGTGATCAAAGAGAGTAAATGTGGTCGCATTAAGACGAATTAAGCCTGAGGAATCAACGGCAGGAGCGGGGAAGAACAGGTCGCTGCGGGTGAGGACGATGAGCAGGAGGGGTGGGGCCGGCTGGTCAGTGAGAAAAGGAGTGAGGGGGAGGGGTCCACTTGTCAGCGTCTTCGCGGGTTGCTTCTGCGGTAAAGAAAACATTTCGAGGGCGAGGGAACAGGTGGGCTGGACTGGGCTGTTGGGCTGGCTCAGTTGGGTCAGGTCCGTTTCCATATTTTTTTCTGTCTGAATCTTTTTCTTTTTCCAATTTCAATTTCTGTTTTGAAATTTCAAACAACATTCAAATAATTCAAACACCTCCAAACTTGTATTGAGTTTTGGTTATGTTTGACAACATAAACCAAAGTCCAAAAAAAATAAACTAATTTTATTCTTTTTAGGATCTATTTAATAATTAAATAAAATAGACCATAGTTATTTAATCAAATAGGGTTTTGATTTATTTAATAAAATATCCATTTGAAATCTAAATATTTTCCAAAAACCAAATTAGTAGGTTTTATTTGAAAATAGAGAATACTTGGAAAACTTGTTTAAAACAAAATAACATTTTAATTTTAGGTTCCATTAATAATTATAAAATGGACCTTAGTTATTAATTCAAATAGGATTTGTTTTATTAAAATATTTATTTTGAAATCTAAAATAAAACCAAAACACTTCAGTAGGTTTTATTTAAGAAAAATAAAATACTTAGAAAACTTATTTAAAATAAATAAATAAGTTTTAGTGTTTATTTAAAATGGGAAGGGCCTTTACTTAAATAAAATTGGATATTAAATCCTAATTATTTTATTTAATTAAACCTTTACTATTTGTAATCAAAACAAAACATTTTATTTCAAAATATTGGCCAAGGTTTAATTTGGCTTTATAAAATAATCTTTATTTATAAAACTACCTTTTCATTTGAAAATCAAATCTTTTTATTAAAAGATCCAAAAATAGTAATTTTAACTATTTTGAAGTTTATTGTTTATTTATCTTTTTAAATCCCTTTAGGATTTTATTTGATCCAAATAGGTTTTGAAAGTTCCCAATTGGACTCAAAAAGTTTCTTCTCACCCTGAAAAATCAACAAAGTTTTATTTTATTCATTTATTTTTCACATTACAAGATTTGGAAAATCTTGGGATGTGACATTCTGACATCTGAGTAATTGAAATTGCTTGCTAAACAGAAGAGTCTTTATCAAGCACATGTGAGAATAAATGAGGATATGTTTAGTTGAGGGGTTTACTGTTCCAATTATCCAACCAAAACAATGTAGTATCTCCTAATCCCACTTAGCATCCAGAGATTGAAAGTTATTCCTCGTGTAAGCTCGTAATATTATGCCACCAGAAAGATCCAAAAATAGTAACAGTATGAGGTACCCTTTCATGATAGTATGTGTTCCATACTAATTTCACCCAAGGTAGATCAACTTTATTGTAAAAGTTGTGCATGTACTTCATAAGCAGGCATTTATTTTTAATTTGTAGATTTATGATGCATAAACCACCCTTATCTTTTGGATTATAGATCATTTCCCATGATGCCCTAGAATGTGCCTTATCATCATCGTTTCTCTTCCTCCATAAACAATGCCTTCTTGCTCTTTTTAAGACTTCTATTATACCCTTTGGAATGCTTAGGGGGCTTATGTAGTGCAAAGGTAATGAAGATAACACTAAATCCACCAAAACAAGCATGTCCCCATAAGACAGTAAGGAGGCTGAAGCAGTCAGTCTTCTTTCAACTCTGTCAGTCAGATGAGATAGATCTTTAATTGTTGGTTTTGTAATCCCCATGGGTAATCCGAGATAAGTGAAAGGCATTTTTGCTGTAACACATCCAATTTCCAAAGCAAGGGATGTAGCCTCATCTTGAATTATATTTATGGGTATCAAAGATGATATATGATAATTAACTTTTAGTATAGTGAAAGCTGTGTATTCTTCAAGGATGTGTCTGAGAGTGTTTAGTTGTTGTGGATCCGCTTGCATAATGATAATAGTGTCATCAGCATATTGGAAAATAGGAAAATCATTGGTGCCTCTATTGTGGATTGGTGCCACTAACCTCCCTTCACTGAAAGCTTTAATGATAAATCTCTACAACAAATCCCCCCAAGAACATATAATAGTGGAGAAAGAGGGTCACCTTGTCTAACATCATGTTTACAGATAAAATTTCTTCCAGGTACCCCATTCAATAGAATTGCTGAAGAGCCAGATGCTAGTATTTCTTTGACCCAAACAATGTAAACTTCATCAAACCCCTTGCATTTCAAAATTCTGATTATTGCTTCATGTTCAATTGTGTCAAATGCCTTTTCAAAGTCCAATTTTATTACCACTCTCTGTTTCTTTGAGGCATGACATTGATGTGGGTATTCAAAAGTCCATTCCAGACAATCATGTATTGTTCTGCATTTGATGAAGCCATATTGGTTCTCATGTATACACCTTTTAAATTGCTTCTGCAACCTGTTTGCAGCCAATTTTGTTAGGAACTATAGACAGTTGTTCGTAAGAGAGATAGGCCTAAAATCATTAATATATTTAGGGGTGTTTTTCTTGGGAACCAATGCAATGAAGGAGCCATTAATACTTGCTAGGGGAGTTAAACCCTTGTGAAAATCATGACATAGTAGAATAAATTCATCCTTAATGATATGTCAGCATTTCTTAACAAACATGCCATTAAAACCATAAGGCCCTGGAGCTTTATTAGTATTTATATACTTAACAAAATCCTCAATTTCACTATTACTGAACTCCTCAGATAGACATTCTAGATCATCTATTTTTGAGATAAAGTCAGTTATATCTGGCTTGTATTCAGTAGGAATTGAAACCCCCATTCTGTTTTTATAGCATTTATATAAAGCCTCTGCCTTGTCTTTATGTTGTACCAGAGTATTTCCATCTTCACCCTTGATTTGGATTATAACATTATGCATGTACCTTTCAGTAGATTTAGCATGAAAATATTTAGTATTTTCCCCTCCAAATTTGACCCAACATATTGTGCATCTGTTCTTCCAATAGATATACTGAGTATTGAGTAACTTCTTGAGTTGCAATTTAACAATATTCCTTAAGTTAAACTTAGGTGTGCTCAAAGTTCTCCTATCCTCAATAGCATCCAGCTTAACAATGACTTTGTTGCATTTGTCAATCAGGATTTTAATGTGTGATAATATTTTGCCCCATCTCTTCAAAGAATATCCTAAATTTTTGAACTTTGCAGTAATGATATTAGCAATAGGATCTTGCTTGATTGGTTGCTTCCAAATTTGTTCCACTACTTGGAAGAACCCAGGCTGTTTAATCCAAATATTCTCAAATCTGAAATTTTTTGCTCTTGGTTCTGTAGTTGAAATGCTGACCACACAAGGTACATGATCAGAAGTTGATTTTGATAAGGGGTTGAAAATTGTGTTGGGTATTTTAAAGTCCAGTCAGGAGTTGTAAAAAACCAGTCCAATTGTTCTAACAGATGATCTGTTGCTTCCATGAATGAGCCAACAAAAACTAAGCTATTCCATAAAACTATTAATCCACCCGATGCACCAATAGAGGGAGCAAATACAAACTGATCAAATCGTTTTGGACAGAAGGTTTTAATAAACGAATGGTCAAAATCTTCACGTTTTGTCTCCTGGAGATAGACAATTGAGCAATGACTTTCATTGATTTTATTGTAGATAACCAATCTTTATCTTTATCATTTAAACCTCTGACATTGCAACAAAGTACCAGCCAATCATGGTTTAGGGTAGAGAAATCATCCATGGGAAAACATTTTCAAATTTCATCCATCTAGAATGCACAACAGACCACAAGCAGTCAAAAGACACTAACTTTAGATAATAATTATAAACTGACATAAACATTGATTCCTCATCCAAACCAGATAACTGAGAATGCCAAAGTACACCAGAATACCACTTGACCATCAATAAATCAGTACAAAAAAGAAAAAATATTATGGATAACTAGAGACTCAAACATTGGAACACACTGACAAATGTAAACATCACTCTTCATTGCGAACCTTCTTGGACTTGGTGGAGGAAGGACCAGCCATAAGATTGTCCTAAGATAGCTCTTCTGGGGAATCTCCAACTATTTTCCTGTCCTTTGAAGGACATAAATTGGGATAAAAATGTCTGCTAGTTCCTCTATAGGCTTGGAAGATTTTGCCTTCTTTTTTGGCATTGAGATTTCAGTTGCCATGCTAATTTTGAATCCGGCATCCCTATTGGTTGTTCTGGCACTCCTCCTCACAGGATTATTCATTTTTTGGGCATCATCTCTTCCCACAAAAAGAGGCTTGGTTTGTGCATATTTAATAGTTTTTGCAGCACTTCTTGTTACTCTAACTTTCAGCGCTGGGGAGGCATTCTTTTTGTTCCTGGGAACACTGAGCGGAGAGGCTGTAAAAACCAATGGAGTGACCTATTGATCATTGGTGTTTGCAGAAGTGAGTCTTCTAGTAGCTGATCTTTGCTTTATACTCATTTTTCTAATTGTTTTTCTCATGATCCCAGATGACAGAGAAACCACATGAGCTGTTGAAAGCGCTAGACCAATCTCTCTTGGCCAACAGAGATTTGAAAGATTGCTCAACTGGCAAACTACAAGGAACAACATCCTTACTATATTGTGGGATCAGACACTTCAATAACTTATCAATATGCATGTTGGGGGATCACAGGCCCATATGAAGATGGTAGTAACATACTCTCCACAGGAATAATTCTTACATGGTTTATTATCAACTGATTGTGTGCCATCATATTATCATTGTTGAAAGACCCACCTGAATCATCAGATCCATCAATAATAATGGATTCATCAACTTGTTGTACTTCCTGTTCCTGTTGTGCTGCATCTCGTCATACATGTTTCCATGCATATCATGTTGGTCAGGTTGGAAGTTGCCTCCTAGGTCATGTGGGCCTTGTGGCTCATGGTTCTGATCCCAAACAAATTCAGGATATTATGGTCCAACAAAATTATTATTCATATGCATTTGACCAGGCATTGGGTGAGGATTACCATCCAATGGCATTGGGTCCTCATCATTAGCCAAAGCATCAGCAAATTGTGTTGTCAATATATAATAGACAGTGGTCCATCCTTCCCTTACTCCACCAACTGAAGCATAGTTGCCAAAAACTACATCCCTAGGAACTTTAGTAATAGCTGGATAAGAAGCATACTCCAATGTTCTTTCAAGAACATTTGGGTCTTGGTGCCAATGTAAAAACTTGCCAAAAGTGCCAATTGTATTAGCTATATCATAATCGTTCCTGTAGTCCAGGGGTAATCCAAGAAACATTAACCACCCAGTATTGAATACCACCTCAGCATTATGATTCTTCCTATCTCATGTGCTAAAACAAACAAAAGTTCCATTCTGAAGCTGGTATAAAGCATGATCAATTAGAGCTTATCTGGCCGCCTGACTATGTAGAACAAAAAGGCCAACTCCAAATAGACAAGGCTGAACATCATCAACAGCCCGGTGCAACTGATGAACAATAAAGTCTATGACCTGCTGTCGCCAGAAAACTTCATGTTGCTGTCGAGGTGGTGGCATGAGCTCAGCAATGCAGATGTGATCATGTCGATGCGGCGGCACCACCGAGGGAGTGTAAAAGGTTCATGGGAGTCTTATAGGTCCACCATCGATGATCTGATGTCCTTCAGGAATCCACCTTGTCGAATCAAGTGGGAAGTTTGCCATTGTCGCTGGGACGATCTCCGACAGCAGACTGGGGCTAGGGTTTGTTTGCAAGGGCAATGTGGCCGAGGTGAAGCACGAGGAGGACAAAGAGGACTGTGAAGCAGAGGAGTCCGGGTACTGTTCCACCTTGTTTGTGTTAGACTCGTCTGTTCCGTGTACGGGTCCAATTTTTTTCTTAGGAATCCATCCAATTTGACTCTTGAAATTGAGACAGTCCTTCTTTTTGTGACCATATTGAAAGCAAGTCTGGCACCGTATATTATTGACACATTGAGAATTGTTATGGCCCATACTTAGAAATATGCACCAATTTAAAACTTTATAGACCATGTCATCAATCATTTTTCAAATTCCACATCTTCATCCACAATATCATTATTATTAATAGAAGAGAAACCATTGTTGCTTTTTGAAGATTCCCCAAGTTCTAAAGAAGAAATGGTTCCAAAATTTATGTTGGACTTGGATCCCTACAAATTAGTTGGCAGAATAACACCAGATTTTTTTCTAATTTGAGGGCAATCATATCCTGCATCCAGAAAACAAAGTGCTTCTTCTTTACTATAAGGGAATTCATATCATATACAGGCATCATAGTGTTCAACCGTAGCAAAAGAGAGTCTTTTTTCACTTGTTGGCTATGCTGTCCAAAATTTGACTGTCGGATACTTGAAAAAGTTCATACTTACTTAAAATTTATGCGTCACCCTTAAGATTTTTTCTTGTGGACAAGGTCCACTATGTATATAGATAGTAGCACTTAAGTGGCACTTTTTGGCTTATAGTGTGGTTTATTCATACATAGTGGATGTCCAGCATGTGCAGCATTGGAGATTTGTGGTGTCTAGAGAGTCTTTTTCACTGGTGAGCGTGAGTCTAGCAAGTTTATTTGTGTCCCAGATGTGAGCCTTAGAGAATAAAAAATATTAATATATACTCTGTTGTTGGGTCCCACATATCAGCCTTATAGTATATAATAAAAGAAATTGCCATAACTACTATTTTGACCTTGATATGTTGCTGGGTCCCACATGTCAGCGTTCCGTGTGCAGGAAACGTGTCTATGCTGAGTCCCACATATCAGCCTCTATTTGAAAGAAACGTGGTATATATGTTGGACTATTTTTTTGGGTATAGTTCGTCGTTCTGACCTTGGCAGCATTGCTAGATACATCATTAGTTTATCTGGGTCGTAGATTTCAGCCTCAGAGTACAAAAAAGTTGATACAGTTAGTTGTGAGTATCTACGTGCCTTGCCACTGTGAAAGAAATAGTTAATACAATAGAATCATTAAACTGTACTGCTATAACTTACGAATTTGTCTCCTTAAAAAACTTTATTTGACCATGTTTATCTCCCATCAAATAATAAGGCGGTTCTCCTGGTAGCTAAACTAAAAACTGCACCATAATGCAGTAGTTTCTACACAAAAGTTCCACATAATGGAGTAGTTTCTTAAAAACATGGGTAGGCAGAGTTTTCTTTTAATTTTTGAGAGGTGGGGGCAATGCCCAAAAGGCTAGATTAAAAAGAGTTTGGCTATTCTACATGGGCTGCTTTATATGGGTTATACTCCAGAGGCTATTCCCCATGGGCTCCTTTCTCAAATTTCACTAGGATGTGCTCAGCAGTCCCCTGACACCTAAAAGGCTGAATTAAAATGTTCAGGGCTACTCTCCATGGGCTCCTTGCTCAAATTTCTCTAGGCTGTGGTAAGCACTCCACTGACCCGAAAATGCCGAATTTATGTATTCTAGGATAAAGAGGGGCCGAATGGGCTTAGATTTATTCTCCTAGTATATAAAAATTGCATTGTGCTCTGGCTCGTCCGGATTCGAAACAAAGACATCAGAGAGGGAGAGGGAAGAATGATAATTATTTTTGGTAGATATTCATGTAAAATTCAGCAGTATAAAATAAGATAGAAAAACTATCTATAGATTCGCAGTTCATATTCAGCAACACTTGACCAATTTAGCAGCATTTCAAAGTGAGCGATTCAGCAATAGAGACACCGAAATAAAATATTAGTATAGAGAGAACCAATTCTTGTTTCAACTCTAAAAACCTTATCACGCGATCAGTTTGCCATTTTCACCAAACACACTCGACCATTGGAGCATGCAAAACTGACGATCAAGTCTGCTTTGAGTACCTTCTTCTCACATCAATGCATGTGTGACCCCCATATGCCACCCAAAATTTCCAAGTCTCGTCTAGATTGTGACAAGGCCATGTTTCAAAACAAAAGAAAGACTATCTACTGCCCTTGATTTAAAAAAGTACCAGTACATCAGTATTAGTTTCACAAAATGCTTTAGTAATAGCAAGGATAGAACAATTGAGAGATTCAGTAGCTTTCCTACTTGAAATTCAATAGCATTACAGAGAGAATCGGTTATTGTTCCAGCTTAAAAACCCTTGGCGCACTATCAGTTTTCCCTGTTCTCCGAACAGACTCGATCATTGGAGTAAGCAAAACTGACAATCGAGTCTGCTTCTGTGTGAATAGATCCTTCTTATGTCAATGCCTGTGTGACCCCTATATTCAAGACAAAATGCCCAAGACGTATCTAGATAATTGTGACAATGCTAAGTTTCAAAAGAAAAGAAAGAAAATATGTTGCAGTTGATCTAAACAAGTACTCCAATTACATCATAGTTAGTTGTACAAAATATTGTACTAATAGTAACGATAGAATATTTGACATATTCAGCAGTATGTAATAAGTTTAAAAAAATGTTGACATATTTCGAGTTCATATTCAGAAGTACTTGACATATTAAGCAGCATCACAAACCCTATTAGTCATTGCTGGGACCATATTCTGCACTCGATAGGTTGATCTGAAAAAGTACCAGTACATGGTTATTGCTGCAAAATAGATTATCAAAGGAAGAACTCCATACAAAATACTCAGAAATACCTTAAGCTAGGAACCACATATCCCAAAATAATAAGTACCACTACATATAGTATAGTAGGTATTACTACAAAATACATTAGCGGTTGGTGAATTCCATAAAAATACTACTAAGTACAACTACTAAGAACATGTAGTAAGTCTTTCTAGCAGTGCAAATACTCCAACAAACATTAAGATGTGTTTATCTCACTCATGAATCTTGTCAATGCAAAGAAGATATTCTAAGGTGAACAACGATGGTCGACTAGCAACCAGGTGAGACATTAGCACTGGCACGAACCACTTCAGCTCATCAAACGGGACACCGTTTAGCGACACGGTGCTCTTCGGCATGCATAGCCCAAAATGTTTGAACCTTCTACCCTCAATCACGATCGACGACCAAAACTTCACCAAGTACTGCAGTGACAAGCATGCCGACGACCTGGCGCATACGATGGATACAACATGTAGCTATTGGTGCGTATCAAATCACACCACGAACACCGTACCATCATCCCCAAATCAGATGATACCTATTGTACATAGGCTTGTTGCCGGCAGAGGCTTAGAGGTGTACCTTCCTATTTTGCCGTGGTGGAAACTATGCACCCTGATCGAGTGAGCTTCACAGAGGTGGGCGAGGAGTGTTGCCGGCGAGGTGGCAAACACACAGTCATCCTTCATGCAGTTGCACGGGCCATGTGGGAACGCGATCATGTGGTTATGGATCTGTCGGTAGGCGACCAATGTCCTACAACCATCGTTGGGGGGATCTGCTACCTTTTTCGCTGGTGACTTGGAGGTTCAAATCCTTTGAGCATGCATCCAGCCGGACGGCGTTGGTAGTGTCCATATGCATAGAGATCTCGTTGAAGATGTCGGAGCCGACCTTGCTTCATCCGTCGTACCGCCTGTTGGTCCCCATTGCATCTCGATGGATTAGGGGCGAGGGCGTATCAATCTATGACTGTTGGAAGGACCGATGTTGCAAGTGAGATGGCAAGGAAAATGAGTGAAGCGTGCGCGGGATATGATACGAAATGCTACCGGAGATGGGGAAGATGGAATGGCTCTTTAAATGAGGAGTTTTTGCGTTTTCCTTTATTAGTCTTCTGTAGTAGGGTGCAGCTGCATCGAGGAGACTTTAATTAGCTCAGTAGTCTACCATACCAATACGTTCTATAGTGTACTCCTCAATACTAGTATTGATTCCAATACATATGGATGCCAATATGTTCTATAGTGTACTCCTCAATACGTGCCTTGCAACTCAGATAATACTACTAATGTACTACTACATAGTACTATTTGTAGAATGGCATATCATCACAATATAAAATTATAATATGTAAAGCATATAAAATAATTATAATTTCGAGCCATATCCATAAAGTATCGGGTGTATATTTGGTCCTTATGCGTAGTGTTCATCTTGCTTCTATCAATAGAATCTCTTAGATTCTGGAATGGAAAAGAAAATTAGATGGTTAGGTATGTTGGGACTTGCTAGTATTGATACAACCATTAATATTGAAAGTTATCCATGCACTATATAATGGTAAGATAAGATAAATCTCTAACGATATATGGTCTTGTCACATTTCCTTAACCAAATAGTAGTGCATGAGCCTAGAACCATTGAAGGAAAGGTTGTTTATATAGAGTATGAACGTTATTATACAAGCATTAAGGTGATTGTTGCCTAAAGTGTATGGCATGTGGTTTGTAATATCCTCCTGATGCTAAAAGTTCCATTTTTTTAAAGGAACTCTAGAATATGCGGACTAAAGTGCATCACGGTAAAGGTCCAAAGAAAATATAGTCAAGTATAGACGAGTAATTAAACTGATTACGATAAGACATAGTACCGATACAAGGGCGTGTTTCAAAGGAGAGAGACCAACAATTTAAAATATCATGACTTCAGACAACCAAACAAAATAAATAGTTCAACAGGGTCAAGAACTTTTTCTCTAATTGTAGTACCAAGTATTACATACGGAATGCATCATCACATACTGTGGAAATATGTATTGTTTCTTAGTTAAACATGATGTCGATTCCAATCGATGGTGTTTGCAAAGGTTGGGACAAACCAAAGCAGATGCTTCACAGTTCCTACCCAGAAGCGAGGGTCACAATTTCCCTACAAGACATTAATTTTAGAAGTAATACCGCAGTCTTTACCACTTAGACTAAAGTGGCATACTTCAGGATGCCACTCTTTGGAAAGCCATGCTGTAGTTGGTAAGATGTAGACACAGTTTATTCTGGTCAGATAACCTAAGGCAAGATCTACACTGCCTACATGCAGGATAATCAGATAGTTAAATCCAAGTAAAAGAGAATCTGATACAATGTCAACAACCCTTTCCTATGGATTAGCTTGATCAACCTAACCAGTGTTCATTGAGAACACCAAGCAGACAAACCCAGAAGTATAAGTGGAGATAGTGCAACCATAGTGTACAACACGAGGATGAGAAGCACCAGTATAATGGTGGCAATGACAAGTAAGTCAACAAGGATCATAAGAAGCGCCAAGCACATATATATGAAGAAGCCTAGAACTATCTGCAGATCTTGCTAACCACAAAAAAACAAAAAACTAATTGTGCTCATCTCTAGTAGTATTAAGAAATTCAACCACCAACTCATCCGCGGAAGCAACACTACCAGGAAAACGCATGTCCATGGCGCACCTAAAAAGTACATCGGTAGCTCACTAGCAGTGCGCCACTAGCCGCGCGCTACGACTATGTTTTACCCGTAGCGCTTGATGACCACAAGTGCATAGATTGATTGTAGCTAGTTTCAAAATAAAGATATCGATCCCGCAGAAAGCAATAGGCGAAATACTAAAATTCTTTTAACTAAAACTAAAAAAAGTACTTAAGGAATACTTCTAAGATGTAAGAAAGTAGAATTGTTTTTGGGTTTTTGGTTGGTTGAAATAGTGAAGTGAAGCAAACCTTAATATAGAAAGTAGTAATCGCGTGTGTGAGAAAGATTGAAACTGCAATAGGGAAAGACGTTCTTAGGGAGTGGTGGATACACTGCTAGAAATTGAGACCAAGTGATCAAGATTATTATAACGAATATTCTCATGATATGTATTTATATGGGAGGAGCTCCATATATGGATGATGAGGCAGCAACCACTGATCAGACCATCCTTCATAACCATAGTTGACAGATAAATGACATCAATCATATTACCACGCTATTAATGGATCTCTCTCGTGGCAAGGACATGGCTTACTGAGTTCTCTTTGATTTCCCAAGTTAGTACGTAAAGGATGAAAAAGAATTTATAGTCACAGTAAGTGCTACCATCCCTCCGTCTACCAATAAGTAATCCCCTTCATCAAGTCCCCGCGACAGGCAAATATTAAGGAGGTGCACAACTCCCAACATCAAGATGAAGACAATTAACACATACATATAATGATGTATAACATTATAATCTCTATCTCATCTCAATCATATACTAGGGTTTCTCCATCTCCCCAAGAACTAATGATCTACTCAGACATGGAGGCAATCAGCATCGTGAGAATGGTAATGGAAACGATTATTGATGAATAGTACTTGTATAAATCCACAACTAGTGCAAGAATTACAATAAGATCTAGATGCGATGGATAGAGATGATGGTAGTGATGAAGATGCAGCGGTTGATGAAGATGGAGATCGATGCCTTGGCCTCTTAGATCTGCTTCGGGAGAAGATGGATCCCCAGGGAAAGTTCCCCCTCTAGATGCCTTCCGGAGGTGAGTTTTAGCGATTTCTAGGTGTTCCATATGTCATATCCCCGAACCAGTTGCATGGGGTGAAACTATTTGAGGAGGCGGAGGCGGCGCCAACTATATGGCTGCAACTATATGGTGGTGGCCCGTATAGTTGGTCGTCAACTCCTCTGTATCCTTTGATTGCTTCGATTTTTCTTATAGTATTATTAATATTCCTCAAATGAGCGATTTACATAGTGTTTGGCTCATTTTCTGTCCAACACGACTGCTCGAAGAATTGTGTCCATTGGATCCATCATCTGATCTGATCCTGGTGAAAATAAACATAAAAGTGCATGCGAACGCCATAAAATACCAAGATCCTACATCTACAATGCAAAATAATAACCTAAAACATGATGAAAATATGCACTCATCAGCGCACTACCTGGTGCTCTACCGGTACAAAATTACCCGTGGCACACCACCTAGTGCGCCATAGGAAGGGGTCCAGGTGCGCCATGGCTATGTTTTTTGAAAAAAAATGCAAAAAACACCCTCGTTTTGAATTGCAAAAGAAATCTGGTCCGTGCATGGCCGCCGTCGTGTCGCCTTGCCGAAGCATGGCCGTGGCCACGACCTCCTACCGCAAGGAGGTGCGGGAGGCCGTGGCCGCGCTAGTCCTCTGGCATCGAGTCAGTAGGAGTAGGTGTGGTTGGAGAAAGGGAGGTAGGAAGAGAGGAAGGAAAAGAATAAGAGAGGGAGGTAGGGAGGTAGGTGGGGAGAAGGAGGCTGCCATTGCCCGTCGTCACTGGAAGGAGGAGGAGAAGGCCGCCATCGCGCCGCCGTCACTACAAGGAGAGGAGAAGGACGCCGTCACTGCAAGGAGAGGAGGAGGCCGGAGCAAGAACGCCGGAGCAAGGTGTCCGGAGAGAGAAGAAGGGGAAGGAGGAGAAGGAAAAGTAGAAGGACAAAGAGAAGGAAAAGGAAAAGGGAGAAGGAGAAGGGAGAAGGAAAGTAGAAGGGAAAGGAGAAGGGGGAGGGAACAGTAGAGGGGTTGGTGGGCGGGGTGGTGATTCGAATTTTGATCACAACTTTTTACTCTTTTCTAATTTTGAAAATCTAAAAAATCGCTAAACGTCATTTTGGAATATTAAGCGTTTTTTTCCATGTCGTATGAAAAAGTTATGCCCGTTTTACCGTGACATGACCTTTTTTTCAGAAAAAATCGAAATTCTTGTTTATTAATTTTCCTACAAATTAACCACATTACCTACCTACATATGAAAGGATTTTATTTTTTGAAGTGTTTATCATTTTGTTTTATTTTTTGCAAGGCTAAAAAGGCGATCCATAGGTGGTGGGGTGGAGTTGGTGTAGGTGTAGGGTACTTAGCCGTAGCGAACTAGGGAAAAGTGCCCTACGGCTAAGTTGACCCAGCAGACCGCAACCCACACATCCATAGTGCACTAGGTCAGGGTGCGCTACTACTAAGTTTCACACCCGTAGCGCACCCTGACCTAGTGCGCTACAGCTATGTGGTCTGCACCCACTTGTGCCCTGGCCCCCACATAGCCGTGGCGCACCACCCCCATGTGCGCCACACTTATGACAGTTAGTCGTAGGGTACCTGTGGGCAGTGCGCCACGCCTATTTTACCCTGGGGTACTACTAACACGTGCTCCGCAGATATGTGGATTATCTATAATCGTTTTTCTAGTAGTGTAGGTCGCACCAAGACCAGCGTAGGACCTTGAAAAAGGTAGAACGTGTTAACTGAAGATTCCAACATCATGATATAGTAAATCCTATTGAAAAACTTTCTTCCAATTGAACTGCATGCAAAGTAGCTCGAACATAAGAAAAACAACTACGGCCTAAAATCCTACAAAGAAAACAAAGCATTATATAATAGGTAAATACCCAAAAGAAGGGACTTGTCTTTTTTATCAAGACGAGCAATTTCGCGTTGTTTTATTTAAAAAAGGCAAAGAGAATTAACCGGTTCATTTGCAAGGGAACTGGCCGAAAACCTGTGAAAATGAAGAAAACCATTGAATGGATTCTTTTCCGAAGCCTCAAGTAGATCTTAAATTCCTATCAAATGAATTAAAATACATCCGAAAAAATCTACATAATTCAATTGGATGAGTCAAACAACTACAATAAGAATAAATCGTAGAGAAACCCTATGATTCATACAATTCATAGAGTCTAAAGTAACAACTCGTATTTTCATTTAAATATTCCCTAAGTCAATACAATAAAATAGCTTAGGAACATGAAGCCATTATGGTACATATGAAGGAATAATTACCAGGATGCATAGGATTCAAAACATGAACGTTGTCATACAGAGCCGTGGAGAACACTAGCCCGTTATAGGTAATTCCATCATTATAACTGTAAGGGCTCAGGGTGTTGTTAAGAGGAAGTGAAAGAACTGTCCATCCATCATCAACGCCCTAAAGAATAGCAATTCTGACGTTGAAGACTGCAACAAGCGAGAAATATTTATATCTACCAGCAGCTTTGGGAACTTGGAAAATAGCAATATTTAGCATTACAACTACAAGATTATTATCCAACAAGAACATAGTTTGCTGGTCGATTTCTTGGAACGACAATGCTGGGAGAGGAATATTGTGATGAGTTTACATGTTGTGAAGCTCCATCTTGTCTCTGAACCCATCCGTTCAAATCCAATCTTCATTGTCGCCTACTGACTGACTAGAACTATAGCCTGTTACTATAGCATCGGACGAGAACCTATCCAGCAGCGACAGCTTGCGTGGGACGCTATCAATTTTGAGGTAATGAAAGAAATCTGGCGGTCCCTTTGTCGAGGGTATGAAGAACACATGGGAGTACAAATGATACTGAAGCATCCAAAGTTGCACTAGCTTTCAGAGATTCAAGAAAAAGTTTGGATGAACTGATTAGGCTGGCTGCGGTGATGACGCAACATCTGATTATGAGTTCTTCAAAGGGGCCTTCGGTAAACACGCCGTGAAACAAATCAGAATCATGCTTACTATTCTTTCTTGTTGACGCCAGCGCAAGGCTATGACTATAATTTATTTATTGGGGTTTCAGAGGAGAGAGGGAATCAATGGCAGCAACTCCATGAGCGAGATGTGGAAGAGAATCCGAAAGCGGCATATGGCGGCAGTGGCGGTCCATGGTGTGGACGGGGAAAACGCTGGGAAGAGAGGGGGGCAGGGGGTTAACCACCTTGGAGAGGGGCTAGGGAATAGGCAAGGGGGAAAGACTAGATTAGTCAACACTAGCATGCGCTCCTCTCAGCTGCAATTCGAGGAGACAGTGACCCACCGACAACCTACTCCTTATTAATTGTAGTAGATGTCTAGATGGTCGAATTAGTTAATTTGGACGTGTGTTCCACTCTTCGGAAGAGACATGTCTGACTCCCTAATACTCCCTCCATTTGGAAATACAAGGATGTTTTAGATTAGTGAGATAATGTATCTAGGCACCTTTTAGTGTGTAGGTTCAAATGAATCAACATACTAAAAGGTGTTTAGATACATTTACTTCACAAACCTAAACCATCATACATTTCCAAATGGAGGGAGTAGTACTAGGCGCCTGGGGTACTGGTAGTAATTCGGAAATCCGAGCACTGTATTTTCCATTAACTCCAACGGAAGCTCATGTTTGAATTCTTTTGTTTTCCTATGATTTAGACACATACTTGATCCAAATTCTTGTATTTTTTATTCCTATAGGATTTTCAGTCCAACGGAACCTCATGTTTGAATTCCTTTGTTCTCCTGTGATTCAGACACATACTTGATCCAAATTCCTGTATTTTTCTGTTCCTATAGGATTCAAGAGGTCATGCAACTCCAATCCTACGAATTTCCTGTTCCTATAGTTTTAGATTCCTACAAATCAAACGAGCCCTTAATACTCAAAATTTTTGGGAATATGCTCAAGATAAATGAGAGAAGATTCTAGAACGATAGAGACGTGTGTTTGAGGTTTGTGCATAAATTTCATTGTGCTAAAGACTATCAATATAATCTTCTAGATCCCAAAATGGAAAGAAGATCCAACGGCTAGCAATGTTGGGATTTGTCAATCTTTGATCCAATGGTCAGTGTTCAAAGTTCTTTGTACACTATATAGTTGTAAGATGTAAGATAAGATAAGAAAAGTGAGGCCGGGGTAATTTATGGGCCCACACACAGCATCGTTGTTTACAAAAAAGCCCATGTGCTAGAGCTAAAATCTTGGGAATATGACAAGAAATGCGAATATCATGTCCATGCGCTGATCCAATGCAGGATTACTTCACAATGCTCAAGTTGAATTGTGACATAAAAAACCTTCTGATGCATAGGGATTATGCACTGTATAAGAAAAGAATCAAATTTTGTAAGACTTCAGCTAACTGAAAATTGACAATGCAATATTGAGTGAAATGCATATGTGTGGTTTTAGTTAACTTGACAATTGTAAAGGACATTGTCCAGCCAACCTAAAACAACATCAATCTACACAAAAACTCTACATGAACTTTCAAAAGCAATAAAAGTCATGGAAGGACACAAGTTATAGGTTCATAGTATTTTATGGTCTCAATCGGAGAAGCGCCTGGTCATGACAGCTAAACGTGTACGCATTTGTTCAAATAGGCTCAAATTTGCACCATGATGCATGTTGTGGGACTTATTTTGTCCACTTTGAAAGATATGGGATTAATTTGCACCCTAGTTGCAATAAGTTTTACTAAAACTGTACTGACCTCAATATTTAGCAAGAAACAAGTGATGCAGATCCTCTAACTTGCAAAAGTATCTCATGTTCAAACTACATAAAGATTCTGTTTGATGAAATGTTGGATGCATTGAGATTTACAAAGACCAGGTGAAACCAACAATTTGCAAAAGAAGTGCGAGGAGGAGAATAAATTGTATCATCCCAACCATACAAGTTATGAGTACCAAGAGCCATCGTCACCGTGATCTTGAGCCTAGAAGACGAGGCTTGAACCACATGGACGCACGATGGATGAACTTGTAGGCCCCTCCCATTGCCGGACCGGGTGTTGACCGGTTAGAAATAGGTAAACGAATCCAGTCCACCAGCATATATTATCTGAAACTTAGGCGATCAGAAGCAATGTACACGAAGCCTAGCCTCTCGAACGATAGGTACATGGTGTGAGGGCCATGCATCACATCATTATTAACAAACCCCAATAAGGGGATGATTTAGACCAAGGAAGAGGGAAACATGTCGCAGATGGCTCAGAACCCACTCCAGCTGAGGAAGGTTGCCGTGGCAGCAGCAGCGTTGGGCTGCTATCCTCTAGAAGATATGGCACCGAAGCAATGGATACAGTTTGAATGTCCTACCTTGGTGACTAATCATCTCCTTCAAAGGATTTCATTTGCCCCAGATGTGTATCCACATCAGTGTTGGCCTAAAATAATCCAGGAACCAGTGCAAGCGATAATCTATCCAGCCACAATCTAGGCCATTGACATTATCGTTCGGCACAGTGTGCTCATCCTCGTCTATTATTGGGGCCCGCACCTTCATAGGATCTGCATCAACAACTGTTCAATCCACACAATAGACAACAAATATATACATTAGTAATTAGCTCTTCTAACACATTAACAAAAGCAAGTCGAAAAAAAGAGCAGTAACTATAGTTTGGTACTAGACTCACTGTATTCGAAGGGTTGCCATCTAAAAACAGATCTGTCATCTAATATAGCAAAGATAATGTCATTCGACCACACAACATCCACATAGATTCTCGGGGTCACCACATGTATCATCCCCTAAAAAGTGCTCCATGTCTAGGATGGCAATGAACTTATCAAAGACCGTGATGAGCTTGTATAGCCACTTTTTGCAGCAGGTGGACATCTTAGGTTCACTACCAATATGTATATTAAGTAGCATGGTAAGGGACTAAATATATGAAAATAAACCTACATGTGTATGACAAAACCCGGTAGTTTCGAGTGAAGAGACCTGAATGATGGTTCCAGTATACAAATTCACTAGTTGTACTAATGATTTTCCAGGACCAGGATGACCAGCGAGATCAATCATGGCTACCCAGTTGCGGCTGTACCAGCCCAATAATCGTAGCTGGATTCTGGGATGATGAAGGGGCTGGCATAGAAGGGTCGTCTAGAGGTATCATGTTGGCATCAATCACTCCCTATTTAGTACTAGCGGGATATGGGGAAGAAGATGGACAATAGTTTAGAAGGAAAGGATAATCATAGAGGAAGAAGAAAGGCTTCTGAAGCGCAACCCATTCGAGGGAAAGGTATAGATCTGGGATGGCCTTGGAGAAACAGGACATGCTAAGAGGATCATATCGACTAGCGATTACACGGAAAGCATCATCATCTAACATCGACCAGTTGCAGACATGGTTGCTTGGATTGGCTCTGGCCAATGGTGATTTTTGGGGGGGGGGGGAGGGCTTCAGGGCGCAGCGAGGCTAACCTGGTCGCCGGTGAGGGTCATGAGGGGACGCTAGGGCTTGAGTTTGTTTGAAAATGTTCGGTGGGACTAGTAGGGCGGCCTAGCACGCGAAGGGGGTCGTGATATGTGGGGAAGGTGGTCGATGTAACTCACGCTGGCAGGACGACCCACCGTGCGGTGGACCTCATGCGTCAGCAAATCAAGATCGACTAAATACACATGGGGAACCCAAACTAGCATGGGAAATAGGAGAATATCTAGACCCCTATTCATACTGCTGCTCTAGGAGCAATAACTGACATAGGTTCTGCAGCATGTATTGAGTACGAGTGCACTGTAACACGACGAGTCTAGTCCACTTTGATATGCATTCTATCGAATCTTTGCATGCAGTACCTTGCGTGTATGTTTTCGTTTATACATGTACCAGTGTGAAAATGGTCAAAGACCACACTCACGCACACGCAAGAACAGTACACATGTTGTTTCATTGTGCATCTTGCTTAGCTAGACATGGCTGCGCAACATGATGCTAGCAAAAAGACTCTCATGGCTAATTATAGTAGTACAAGACTCAAGTCAACATAAATTAATGGAAGGCCCATAGTTAGTCTCTATATCTTTTTTATAATGGCATGTGATGCAAAATAGAAAAGCAATATTTACTGTTCCGTTTGCAAAGTAGTGGGTCCTATAAAATAATAGTTCTGCTACTTGGCAACCTTTTTCTGACAATATTTCTTAGAATCGAGCTAAGCAGTGTAAACACTCTAATCCAACGCTTAACAATGTTAGGATTTTCCAGTCTTGGTCAAATGGTGAATATTCAAAATTATCCGTATACTATATATCTATGAGTTGCACACATGCCATGCACAAGTGGGAATCAGATAATAGAAGTATGACATTATCATTTTTATATAAAATTATAATAGGTGGAATAATTATAATTTTAAGCCACTTCCATAAAGTATCCGGTGTATATATCATAAAACAACGAGAGTTTTGACGACAGGTTCAACTTCTTGCTAAAATTTTGCATATTTACATTTTAACGAAATTAGGTCAAACCTGAGCTACAAGTAAGCACGATAGAGTGCTCTTGAATTAAATGTAATTTCAGAGGTCGATGGGTTCATCTTCTTGTAGTAAATAATGGCGTCAGTGCGGGTGACCAACTATATCTGTAAACAACATTCTCAATTTTATGAGTGATGACGAGATTGTTCTTTTCCGGAAATAAAAGTCCAAAGAATATTGTATCTCAATGCCACACGCCAAGTTTTTATACATATATAGTGGACCAACATGTCGTACTTATGGTTCCCATGTTTTATGAGATTCTCAAATTTCCTAGCTAAATTTTCCCACTTGAATGAATTTATGTCGATTTATCGAATTAAGTCAAATTTGAAACTACAAGCAAATTGTAGGTGATGGGGATATGTCGAGTGGGGTATACCCAGCAGGACATTCCCTACTGGTTCATACTCCCAGCTAGTGGTCCTACAGGACAGCGAATGGACCGCGACCCAAAAGGAAACTAGGCGACTGGATGCTGAAGGCCCAGAAGCGTAGCTAGGCCCAGTCAGATTAGGTCAAAACCCTCTGAGTCCTTATCCAACTCGGTTGTAGATCTTTACATCTGCGAGGTGACTCTATATAAACCTCCCTAGGGCAGGCATAGAACTTACGTTCCATCATAAACCCCTTCGACTAGCTGCCTAGCCGCCGAGCTCGCCCATTATACTCTCTCATCAATACAATCTAGCAGGAGTAGGTCTTTACCCTCTAGGAGGCCGAACCTGGATAAAACCCTGTGTCTTTGCCCTCATCTCGCACCGCAGATGGCTGGCCGCCCTTGCCCCTCGTTCTACTACTCGCTGCCAATTGCATCATCTACCGTGGTCATCCCCACGATAGTGGCACCCACCTTGGGGCCTGGCCGGTCAGGCTTGTGTTCTGCGGCGAGATCCTCTAGATCTTGCCGAGCAGCTACATCCTGGCGGCGCGCCCGGTCATGCATAGCGTGATCATCCGTTTGGAACGATCATCCTCTTCATCGGCTTCACCGACGTCATCGTCTCGGAGGACTCGGCTCCCATCCTCGAGTCGCCACTGCATGATCGGCTCTCTGAGAGACAGGTCCGCACCATCCATCGCCTCGCGTCCGAGTACGGCTCGGCCAACAGCAACGTGGCCGAGTCTAGCGTGGCCGCAGACGACGTGGCCCTCAATGATGACATCGACTCGGCGACCCCGGCATCAATCGGCGGATCCATTGTCGTTGTGTGACCTGCGGGCTCCATCACCCAAGTCTCCAACATTGGGGACTTCGAGGATCATTTCCATCCTTGGGATCTTCGACTCCAATTCCGGATCGGAGAACTCCAGCGACCTCTACGCCGGATCCGGTCACTTCATCGCGACCTACATGGCGAGCGGCAGGAGCTCCCTGCCAGACCCCTTCTCTATGGCGATCCCGCCAACCGCGACGGCGATGGAGGTCGAGGAACTCCGCCTGTGCCTGGAGGAGGCGGTTCGCAAGGAACAAGCCGAGCATAAAAAATTTCTCCTCGAGTAGGCGATAGCGCAGGAGCTCTCGCTCTAACACCAGCGCCGCATCAGGTCGCGCCTGAACCCCACCGTTCAGGGCTGTGCCTTGAACTTCAACGACGAGAACGACCCAGCCTGCATGGCCGATCGCGCGGTCTGTGAGAACGAGCCACCGGGAGGAAGCGCTCGGCCATCACCTGGTGCAACAGTGAACATCGCTCCCCCACCACCGCCTGGTCGCACGCTCCCTCCAGACCAGCCAAGGATCATGATCTCCGCGCAAGAGCGGGACGCAAATGGCCTCTCGCTGTTCTCCACTCCGATGGAAAATGTCATCGTGAGTCGAGCCGCGGTCGCCAACCTAAATGTGACGGGGGAAGGCGCGCTGCAGATCCAGTACGCCAAGACCCTACTTGCTAAGGCCATCGAGCAGCAAGTCGCAGGAGCCGACTCGCGGGGGCGCATGTACTCCCGCTCCTCAGGAAGCAGGGAAGCCTCGAGCGGCCACCCAACGATGGAAAACACTTTCAATTGCCCACCACCTAAGCCGCTACAGCTCCAATCACGAACCACGCACGCGGCACTCTCCACCAACGACCCGCGACCGGCGAACAACATGGTCGCCGCCAATGGGAAGCCAGTCGACGCGCAGACCCACATCATCAACAACCAAAGCTGGCACGCACGCAGCCCAACATCCTGAGGCACACCCTCACCAACCGCCGCGACGGTGAGCTAAGGGGCTCGCTCAGCCGAGTCGGCCCCTAGTTTTTCGGACCAATGATCCGAGGGAAAAAATATCCGGCGAACTTGAAAGATCCAAAGGGGATCGAAAAGTACGATCCCTCATACGACCCATCCGTATGGCTGGACACTTACCTCATGGTGATGGGAATCGCCGGCAACACCGACCTACTCACTGCTCGCTACCTCCTCGTGATGATGGAGGGAGCGACTCGGCAATGGATCAACACCCTCCCAGCGGATAGCATCGATTCCTCGGAGGACATGCGCGACTCCTTCGTCAGGCACTTCGAGGGTTCCTACACCCATGCCACCAGCATCGAGGACCTGGAGCGATACATCTAGGGGCCCCGCACGTCGACCCGCAATTGGCTCCAAAGGTGGCAAGACATGTGGTTCAACGCGGCCGGTATCGACCCTGAGATGGCGATCCACTTCTTCAAGACATCATGCCGCTACGAACCACTGGTCGCAAAACTCAAGAGGGTGTACAAAACACTTGACAACATCTCAAACCTCCTTGAGATCGCAAAGCGGTACGCGGTGGAGGACTCAAACCTAGAAATCGACAAGTCGGGTGGAAATCGCCACCCAAGCGGCCACGACAACGGGAGGTGACCCGAGCTACACTACAGCAACACTCGTGTCACCGACAAGTGCCGCAGTGACGAGCGAGTCGACTTCTTCGCCAACGCTGGCTACGCGCCACGCGACCCCAAGAGCTTCCTCCGCGACGGAGACCAACACCGCGACAGCGGAAACTACAAGGCGAGGCCGAAATTCGACCCCGCGGCTCTCCTTAACCAGCCCTTTGTGTTCCATAGCAGGGAGGGGAAGCCTGCCACACACACGACCGCCGACTGCAACTCCCTGAAGGAGATCGAGAAGGCACAGCACGCATGGGAGGACCCCAACAACCACCCACCTAATGGTGGGGCATTCGGCAATGACGTCGGGTCGCTCCACACCTTCACCGGGTTCAGCACCAAGCGTGAGAAGAAGGTCATTGCCTGCGCCATCACCGTTAACACGGTGTCCCAGGTCGACGTCCCCCGCTTCCTCAACTGGTCCGAACAACGCATCACGTGGAGCCGTGAGGACCACTCACCGCGGATCGAATATCCGGGGAGAGTCTCCCTGGTGGCCAAGCCCAAAGTGGGCGACTACTGGCTCCCCAAGACATTGATGGATGGCGGGAGCTCCATCAACATACTCTATCTAGACACGTTCAGGCGGCTGCGGCTCCCGCAGTCGATGATCGAAACGACCTACACCACCTTCCACGGCATCGTCCCTGGTCAGAAGGCGTACCCGGTCGGGAAGGTGACGATGCCAGTCACCTTCAGCACACCAGCAAACTTCCGCACCGAGCCGATTGTCTTCGAGCTGGTGCCCCTCAACAGCCCGTACCACTGTGTCCTGGGGCGGAAAGGGTTCGCCAAGTTCATGGTGGCACCACACTACGTATACAACACGATGTAACTCCCATGGCCATGCGGCATCATCACCATCCATGGCGACCCCACCATGGCCACAGAGTGCGAGGCAAAGGGCGCCGAGCTCGTCGATGCCGTCATCGCCCCGGAGGCTAACCACGCCGAGGAGCTCGCCAGGTACGCGAGCGGGGTCGACAATGATGACCCCACAATACTAAATAAGCCCAACTCGGAGAACGGTGGTTCGACCGCGTTCGAGGCCACCACACACACACACGCTCTGTCAAGCTGGTCCCAGGCGACTCCAGCCAAACGGTGACGATTGGAATAGGCATGAGCCCCGCATAGGAAAGCACGCTCATCGAGTTCCTCCGTGAGAATAACGACATCTTCGCATGGAAGCCCTCCGACATGCCAGGTGTCCCGAGGGAAATCGTTGAGCACAAACTCAACGTCGACCGCAAAGCGCGACCTGCCAAGTAGTCGCTATGGCCCTTCAATGAAGAGCGCCGCCGAGCAATTGCCGAGGAGGTGTAGCGTCTACTCGCTGCAGGCTTCATACGGCCCATCAAATACTCCAAGTGGCTGGCAAACCCAGTCCTGGTCAAAAATAAGAATGGGACCTGGAGAATGTGTATCGACTACACAAACCTCAACAGCGCCTGCCCAAAGGAGCAGTTTGTCCTCCCTCAAATCGATCACATCATCGACTCGACCACGGGATCGGAGTCGTTGTGTTTCCTTGATGCCTACTCTGGTTACAACCAAATCAAAATGGCGGTCGAGGACTAGGAGAAGACAGCGTTCATCACGCCATTCGGTGCCTTCTGCTACACCTCCATGATGTTCAGTCTCAAGAACGCCGGAGCGACCTACTAGCGGTGCATGAAGGAGTGACTTGCGAGCCAAATTAACCGCAACATCCACATCTACATCGACGACATGGTGCTAAAATCCACTCGCCAGAGCAATCTACTCGCCGACCTAGCCGAAACCTTCACAAACCTACGGAGGTACAAGATCAAACTCAACGTAAGAAAGTGCACCTTTGGTGAACCTACTGGACATATGCTGGGGTAAGTAGTCTCCAAGCGAGGCATCGAGGCAAACCCCACAGAGATCAACACGATCGCCTGGCTCGGCAAACCTGAGTGCCTCCGTGACGTCCAGAAGTTGGCCGGGAGAGTCGCGGCTCTCAGCCGCTTCATCCCCCGGCTAGACGAGAAGGCAATGCCTCTCTACCACCTAATGCACAAGAACCCCACGTTCCAGTGGGACAAATAGGCTGACGACGTGCTCCACGCGCTCAAAGACGTGCTACTTGTAGCCCCGCTGCTCGCCGCCCCCATCGACAAGGAGCCAATGTTCGTCTACATTGCGGCATCCGAGCGAGTCATCAGCGCCGTGATGGTCGTCGAGCGGACAGAAGAGGGCAAGGAGCGCCCCGTCTACTACTTCCGAGCCCAGCGGCGACTGTCGCACTATTTACAGGAGCACCCAATCAAGGTCGTCTCCTCGGCACCGTTGTAGAACATCATCTGCAACCGCGAGGAGACCGGGCGAATAGCCAAGTGGGCCATCGAGACCGGCGTCCACGATATCAAGTACGAGCCGTGCAAGGCAATCAAGTCGCGGGTCTTGGCATTCTTCCTCGCCGATTGGGAGGAGGCGCAGCAGCCGGAGAAGCTTCCGTACCTCCACTACTGGTCTCTCCACTTCGACGGGTCCAAGAACGCAGACGGCGCAGGGACAAGGATCATACTCACATCCCCCAAGGGCAACAAACTGTGCTACGTGTTGTACCTCGACTTCACCCCTGCACCAACAACATGGCCAAATACGAGGCCCTCCTCCACGGCATGCGAGCCGCCAAGGAGATGAACATCAATCACCTGCGGTGCTACGGCGACTCTGACCTTGTCTTCGCGCAAGTCGCCGGTACATCTGATGCCGTCTCCCCCACCATGGCGGCATACTGCCAAGCAGTGGACCAGCTGGGAGGCCACTTCGCCAGATACTCTGTTGAGTGGATCGACCGACGCAAGAATGAAGAGGCCGATGCCCTCTCTAGTTTCCGATCGTCTCGCCTCACGCCACCCGCCGGTGTCTTCCTCAACACCATCACCAAGCTCTCTGTCTCGACCTCGGGATACCGCTGCAACCAGAACCAGCCCTGGTCGCCATGATCGCGGAGCCAAGTGACTGGACCATGGCATATGTCGCCTACCTCGAAGGAGGGATCCTACCAGCAGTCAAGACGGAGGCTCGTATGATCGTGCACCGCTTCAAGTCCTTCGTCATCATCAACGGCGAGCTCCACAAGCGCAGCGTGACCGGCACGTTCCAATGTTGTGTGCAGCCCACGGAGGGTCGCAAGATCCTCCAAGACATCCACGCTGAGGACTGTGGACACCACGCTGGCGCCCGGTCCCTGGTCGCCAAGGCCATGCGACAGGGCTTCTACTGGCTCACCGCACATGCCGATGCGGTTGACATCGTCCAGTGCTGCGTTGGGTGTCAAAAGTACGCCAATCAAACACATGTACCAAGCTCGGCGCTCATGACCATCCCCATCACCTGGACATTCGTAGTGTGGGGCATGGAAATGGTGGCCCCCTTCAAGAAGGTCCCCTCCGTCAACACCCACCTCCTGGTCGCAGTCAACAAATTCACCAAGTGGGTGGAGGCCAAGCCAGTCCGAAAGTGTGACGGGAAGACCTCCGCCAAATTCCTATGCGAGCTCATCAACCCCTACGGATTCCCACACAACATCATCATGGATAATGGCACCAACTTCGCAAGGGCTCCATGGACGAATACTACGATGAGCATAATATACGGCTCGACCTCGCCTCAGTCACCCACCCAGAGTCGAACAGACAGGTGGAGTGCGCCAACCAGAGCATCCTCTATGGCGTAAATCTGCGACCGCAACTCCCCCTAGAGCAAACGTCGGGGTGCTGGGTTGAGGAGCTCCCCTCCGTCATCTGGGGTATCCGCACCTCCATCAACCGGTCGACTGGGTTCATACCCTTCTTCATGGTGTACGGTGCCGAAGCCATCATGCCGACTAACCTCGAGCACGACTCGCCTCGGGTCGTCAATTACGCGCAGGACGGCAACGAGCTCGCACGCCAAGATGGAGTCGACCAGCTCGACGAAGCACGCGACCTAGCTCACTCCCACACCGTCATCTACCAGCAAGGACTCGGACGCTACCATAGCCACCGAGTTCGGAATCGCACCTTCTAGGAAGGAGACCTTGTCCTGTGACTGATCTAGGATAAGAAGGGCATGCACAAGCTCTCTCCCCGTGGGAGGGACCATTCGCCATAGGGTGAGTCCTAGGAAACGACGCCTATTACCTCATCGATGTCCGAGGCGACGGACAACTCGATGTCAAGCGGCCGTGGAATGTAAACCTCCTAAGGAAGTTCTACACCTAGAACTCCAACATGTACTCCTCCCGCCATGAAATAAAGATGTTCGTCTTGCACAAATTGTGTCCCCTCTCCAATTCTTGTGCCACTCACACTCATAAAAACAGCGTAACGCTAATCATAGAAGTCAACCCTTGGTCGCGCGACCGGCACGGCTAAGTAGTGCGACGCAAGGTCATCGTCAAAAGTTCGGGCCTTGCGTCGTCCATGAAAACCCCAACCCGGAGCCCCATCGGATTCGCCTCGTCCGACTGGCCTGCCAGGCCAAGACAACCGCATTCGCTTCTCACAGTGACCCGGTCCTCCACATCCTCGGTGCAATGACTCGAACAGTCAAGTACCACGCTCGGGGACTGATGCCATTCTAAACCCATGCGGCTAGGGAAAACACCAAGTACGAGAGCACGCCCTAGACTCGCCACGCGACTGGCTCTCCGAGTCAGGTGGAGTGACACGCCAAATACAATGCGCTTCGTCCTCACCTACCTTGGGCATGCGACTAGAACGGCTAAGTACCACGCTCGAGGACTCATCCAAACCAACCCCGTGCGCGTCCAGGAAAAAGGCTAAGTACAGAGCACCCCTTAGGATCAACAAGCGACTAGTTTCCTGAGCCACGGCTAGTCGACCTCAACTAACTAACAGTACAAAAAAAACATACACACAAAGACACGAGGTAAACCCCATAAAAGGGCGGATGCGTTGGGGGACTCACACAACAAAAGAGTTCAAAATCAAAACAAAGCTGACAAAAGCATACATACATTACTTATGGCAAAAAAAATTGTTCGCTTACAAGGGCAGGCATACACTTCTTACAACTAACGCCAATCGGCAAAGTCATCTACTCTGTAGGTTTCGACGACGACGCGCCACCACTACCGCGAACACGGATAAATGGAACCAACGGTTTCGACGGATACGTCGTCAAGGCGCCTGCCATCACAGATTGGAATGTCTGCTCCACCTTGAAGTCGCGATGCGACGGCTCGGGGTCATGGGGGCGACGATCGTCTCTTGATACGGCAGAAGATCACCCATCGCCAAGACCCGATCAGAGTAGACCGCTGCCCGGTCAGTCAACTTCAGCACGTCGGAGATCTCGACCAAGCCAGTAGACGAGGGATACCCGCTGGTGACGGCGTCGAGGTTGAAGTCGTCAGGGAAGTGCGCGAGCCCAAGGCTCAGCGCAGTCGTAGACCCACGGTGGAAAGCCAACCATGACATGAACTCCACAATCGCTGGAGCACTCTCCAGGTAGCGCCAGACCTCAGTGAGTTAGCTGGGGATCACCTCCGTCCCCGAGATCTCCTGAAGGTACGCGTGAATAGAGGTCGCCGAAAGGGCGGCAGAATCCACCATCATGGGGGTGACTCCTTGACGGCACCAGAGAACTTGGTGCTTGATGTGGAGTCTGTTGGGAACCCTAAGAGCAAGGTATGAAGCAGCACAACAATAAGTCTTCCCTCAGTAAGAAACCAAGGTTATCGAACCAGTAGGATGAAGGAAACGTCACACTAGTGTTGCTACCAAAGCGGAGACCTGCACAACATAAACTCAAGACTTTGCCCCAACGAATCAGTGAGGTTGTCAAGCTCACCGGTTTGCTGTAAAAAAGGATTGAATGTATGGTATGGAAGGTAATGGTTTGCAGCAAGTAAACAGGTAACAGTGGAAGATGTATCAATGGTAAAGATTGGACCGGGGTCCATAGTTCACTAAAGGTGCTCTCCTTAGATAAACAACATGGCATGAAGGGTAAACAAATTACAGCAGGGCAATTGACAGGAACTGAGCTAGGCATAACAATGCAATTACTAGTCATAAAGATCCTATGAGATTCGATTGGGCAATACAACAATATACATAGACCGCCATCCAACTGCATCTATGACTAGAAGTTGTAGAGGGAGTGTCCCAACCTTTATTAACATAAGGTGGTATCCCCTGTGTTTACAATGCTAGTCCCTGGATCAATAGCTAGCATCCACAGTTAAGATGTAATATCAAGAAACAAAGGTCATAATATAACTTTATAACCAGGAATAACATAATTGTATTACATCTTACATAGCTCATTTGGCTATTACAATACATTGCAGCAGAAAATCTATAAGCATGGGGCCCTTCATCTTCAAAGTGCCACAGGCAGACATGTTGGTTGTAGACTTTGTAATCCTAATCAACACACTTCACTAAATCAATCAACCTGCAACATAACAAGTTACAGCCACAAGGGTCAATACATTTGAAATAGTATTGGCAAGTGATACTATGGTAGTATAGTGGAATCTATCATCTATATGCATTTGGCTAAGTGGAGTTGAGGCTTGCATTGCTCAAAATAGATTTTTCCTTAACATTTGAAAATACTAATTTTTTGCTTGACAAAATCATTTTCTCAATCAAAGATTTAAGATCCTTTAACCCTTGTTCAAACCACAAGATTTTAACTTAGAAATTTGAATGATGAGATTCTTGATTGCTTCCATGTCTTGATGCTCAAATTGTCCTTTACCAGGGACATGGCTAAGTACTTAGATTTTACACTCTGCAGAGGTGGTGCACTTTCCCCACAAGACTTGGTTTCCCAAGACAAGATCTTTCAGAAGCCTTCCCTTAGACCAAAATGGACGTTTCCAACCTATCAAACTCTACCACCCACTGTCCATATGGCAAAGTTCTTGCAACCTATATGATCTAGGCAGAGCCCATAATGCCAAGTGGCTGCACTTGAAGCTTCTCAACATTTGACATCTCAAATCTCTTTGTTCCTGGGTGGCCATCCACAAGTGAGATACACAAGGTAAACCATAGACATGGGCCTTGTGGACCACTCAACCAAAATCCACCAAGCAATTACCATTCCACCCAGGTGATTCATTAACTTAGTTGTTTTATTAAACAAAAACACAAGTCCTCAGACTTAGAAATATTTCCATAGTGTGAATATATATTCCACCCTTGTTTTCTATTAGCTATGCTAAGCTTGATAGTAGTAGGAATCTTAACTTAGGAAAAATCCTACTAGGGATTCATCTACTAGGTTTTCCTATAGCAAGGTTTATACTTAGCAAAATTCCATGCAAGTTTTACTTAGCAAATTCACTAATGCATAGTGAAAGTAATGGGACAAAAAGTATGGAGCATCACTTGCCTTTTTGGTAGAGTATAGGTTCACTCCCTTGTCCTTGCAACAATCACACTCTTCAAGTCACTACAAATCAATCAAGCAAGGCACAAACTCAATCTACCAATCAAGCAAAACATCACATAAAATCATAAAGTCTAGGAAATGCATGCAAGCATGCCAAGCTTTTTTTATTTGAAAAGGTGGTTCCTAATGGGTCATAAACATTTGAAAACACCTAATGGTCATTTTGTAAAGTGGCAAAGTCATTTGCTAAAGGTTTCACTTCAAAAACCATTTTCAAAACAAAGTATCATTTTATGTGGTGTAGAAATATTTTTACTAAGGCATTACTCTATAGGGTTCAACAAATATGTTTTCAAACCATAAAACTTGGTGTTTGGGGTCAGAGAGTTTAAAACAAAACATTTTCCAAAGGTTTTCTTCCAAAACCATTTTTAATAAATAAACCACATTTCTATTTGACTAGAAATGGTTTTAAATCAAAGAATCACTATTTTGTTTCACCAAATTCATTTTTGAATCCACAAAGTGTTTCCTATCGTCAGTAGGTTCAAAACAATCCAATTGCAAAAGATTTTATCCCTAAATTCATTTTTAAACAATTTTTACATCCTTAACAAGCATACAAATGTTTCTGCAAAAACAACCATTTTTCCAGAAGCTTTTTACTAAACAAAAGACATGGTTGGCTAGGGCTTGTCTTGCTGATTCCATTGGTATAAAATTTGTAATTTTTGGACGTGTGGTTTGAAAGTTACAAGGTTTTCAAAACTGCATCTAATTCTGATTTCAAAATCTGTTTTAAAGTAAATGCGGTGCCACGCGTCCTATTCTCATTCGTCGGTACCGCTTCACTCGGATCGGCTATTCTGGCGCGTTGGATCAAGTTGAATCATGTGGCTCAGAAGCGTGCGTACCCATTCACTTACTTTCTATCCTATCCACCAGATCGAGATCGGACGGCTGCGGTGAACTTGACCCTAAACGAGCGGCGCTGCGGCGGGGGCTGGCGGCGGAGCGCTCAGGCGAGGTCGTCGCCGGTGATACTGGACGCAAGGGAGAGAAGGAGAAGGCTCACCGTGATCGCAATGTTGTGGGGAAGCTCAAGGTGGTGCCGTCTTGTCGAGGGGCGCACTGGAGCGGGCTTGATTGCTCGCCGGAGTGGAGCTGCGCCTCGGGCGGTTCTGGAGGTCGTCGAGGGCGAGGATGGGAGGCACCCTAGGACTAAAGGGAGACACCGTTAGGTTCGCAAGAGCATGGCGATCATCATCGTGTCCACGGGGAAGAGAGGGGAGGTCTGGTTTACCTGGGAGACATCGCCGCAGTTGGAGCAGACGGCGGCGCTGGCTCGGGGAAGATGTTGCCGACGCTCAGGAACACGCGCGAGCGAGCTGCGGTTGCAGAAAGGTCCGCCAGGGCTTGGGGTGTATGCGAGTGTGGTCAAGGAAACGAGGGGTGGCAATACACGGCCGGAATCATGGGAAAAGCTTGTCGGTGGCAGTGTGGTTCGGAGAAGAATCAGGACGGCCTGGGGGCATGCTAATGCGGGGTGACAGAGGGGAAATGGAGAGGAGAGGTGCGCGTTTAAGCTTGCGTGATCAAAGTGAGTAAATGTGGTCGCATTAAGACGAATTAAGCCTGAGGAATCAACGGCAGGAGCGGGGAAGAACAGGTCGCTGCGGGTGAGGACGATGAGCAGGAGGGGTGGGGCCGGCTGGTCAGTGAGAAAAGGAGTGAGGGGAGGGGTCCACTTGTCAGCGTCTTCGCGGGTTGCTTCTGCGGTAAATAAAACATTTCGAGGGCGAGGGAACAGGTGGGCTGGACTGGGCTGTTGGGCTGGCTCAGTTGGGTCAGGTCCGTTTCCATATTTTTTTCTGTCTGAATCTTTTTCTTTTTCCAATTTCAATTTCTGTTTTGAAATTTCAAACAACATTCAAATAATTCAAACACCTCCAAACTTGTATTGAGTTTTGGTTCTGTTTGACAACATAAACCAAAGTCCAAAAAAAAAAAAAATTTATTCTTTTTAGGATCTATTTAATAATTAAATAAAATAGACCATAGTTATTTAATCAAATAGGGTTTTGATTTATTTAATAAAATATCCATTTGAAATCTAAATATTTTCCAAAAACCAAATCAGTAGGTTTTATTTGAAAATAGAGAATACTTGGAAAACTTGTTTAAAACAAAATAACATTTTAATTTTAGGTTCCATTAATAATTATAAAATGGACCTTAGTTATTAATTCAAATAGGATTTGTTTTATTAAAATATTTATTTTGAAATCTAAAATAAAACCAAAACACTTTAGTAGGTTTTATTTAAGAAAAATAAAATACTTAAAAAACTTATTTAAAATAAATAAATAAGTTTTAGTGTTTATTTAAAATGGGAAGGGCCTTTACTTAAATAAAATTGGATATTAAATCCTTATTATTTTATTTAAATAAACCTTTACTATTTGTAATCAAAACAAAACATTTTATTTCAAAATATTGGCCAAGGTTTAATTTGGCTTTATAAAATAATCTTTATTTATAAAACTACCTTTTCATTTGAAAATCAAATCTTTTTATTAAAAGATCCAAAAATAGTAATTTTAACTATTTTGAAGTTTATTGTTTATATCTTTTTAAATCCCTTTAGGATTTTATTTGATCCAAATAGGTTTTGAAAGTTCCCAATTGGACTCAAAAAGTTTCTTCTCACCTTGAAAAATCAACAAAGTTTTATTTTATTCATTTATTTTTCACATTACAAGATTTGGAAAATCTTGGGATGTGACAGAAGTCCATCTTCAAGTTATCATCCAGACCACCTCTAGTATTAAGTTGCAAGCAACAGACAACTGCTTTAAGCAAAGTGTGTAAGGTAAACAGTCCACATGTTCCATGAACAAGAGACCATTGTTTTCTCCCTGGTAGCAACATCACATCTACAACCGACAAGATTATTGTCACTTCCCTTGGAAACTAGAGGCATGAACCCACTATCGAGCATAAATACCCCCTCTTGGAGTCACTAGCAACTACTTGGCCAAGATAGCTACTAACAACGAAGATCATGCAAGATCACAAACAACACAGACATGATAGAATCATAAAGACAAAACCATTAATCAAACCAACATAATAATCTCAATATCCATCAGATCCCCACAAACACAACATGCATGATTACAAATAGATTAGATTTTGATCATGAACGGAGCTCACAAGATCTATACATGAAAGCACAAAGGAGGAGATATAACCATCTAGCTACTACATGGACCCATAGTCCAAGGTGGAACTACTCACGCATCATACCAGAGAGAAGGCCTCCGGGATGATCTCCCCTCCAGCAGGGTGCCGAGAAGAACTTCAGACCCCCCCCCCCCGATCTAGGGACGATGGTGGCGGCGGATACAGACGGTTTCGTGGAGATTTGATTGGTTTCCTAGGGTTTCTGCATCGGGGGCTTCATATAGGCGAAGGGAGAGGCCGAGGCAACGACCTGGGGGTCAAACCCTACCTAGGCATGGGCCCACTCCTGGCCGCGCCTGGGGGGGTTTGGCTGCCCTGGCACGCTTCCTCGTCTCCCCTCTAGACTTCTTGTTCCCCACGAAAAGTAACTGAATTTATCTTTTGTCCCGTCCAATTCCGAGAATATTTCATTACTAGCTTTTCTGAAACCAAAAATAGCAGAAACAGGCAACAGGCACTGTGGCAACTTGTTAATAGGTTAGTACGGGACAACATGCAAAAAGCACCTCAAAGTGTAGACAAAGCTAGGCAAAGTAGATACTAACAAGCATGGAACATCAAAAATTATAGATACGTTTCCGACGTATCAAGCATCCCCAAGCTTAACTCCTGCTCGTCCTAGAGTAGGTAAGTGATAAAAGAATAATTTTTTAGGTGACATGCACCCTCACAATAAAGATCCAACCATTTGCAAGCATTGAAAGCTGGGATCAAAGAACTCTAAACATCTACATGAGAGATGGAGTTCTAATAATAGGACATAGTAACTATGCATGCAACATGAAAGGCTACAAACCAAGATCATGAATAACATGCATTGAAAAACATTTGTTTGTTTCACATACAGAAAACATAGCATAGTGGCAATCAGCTTGTCCCTCATAGAGTAGCAAATTGATGCATAGGACACCTTCAAATTTCACAAAAGTGACTAGAAACAAATAGCACAAGAACAAGTAATATCACAATATGCATCAATCAATAAGCTTTGGAACACTGCACATAGAATGACAACTATGCTCTCTTAATGGTGCCTAAAGGTAAAGGTAGAGACTCAATAATGGTGGAAGAAAGGCCTTTTTGTAAAGGAAGAAGGGATTACAAGTTTCAAAACGAGCTTCCAAAAATTATGGTATTTGTTAGATTTCAGCCCTCATTGCCCCTATCATAAGCATCTTGAAGTGATTAAGGTTAAAGTGACAAAGATGGAGTATATGCTTGACGAAGTATAAGTTGGAAATCTCAAGTCCCTTGAATACGAGGGCCACACCTTATGCATACTCAACTTTGGCAACAGGTAAGTTCTTGTCATTGTAAGTATTTGCATATCATTGAGAACCGCCAATAGGGTACCCCTTGCACATGGTACAGGAGCTATCCCATAACCAAAATGACAAGGCAAGTAGACAATGAGCATCTCAGCAATCTTCTTATGTACCATGGGAATATGGTGCTTTTTTCTCTCTTTCCTCTTTTATCAGTGTGTCTATTTTTTTATAAGAAGAATGTTTCATAGATGTCACTATGGTGATGCTGCAAGTTTCCGCCATGATTAGGCATGGGGCTTAGGCTAGCGGCCCAGGCGTTTCTCTAACACAGGATACAAACTCCATGGACATACAAGTTCCCTCTTTATTTCACACCGGTGACATCCATAGACAAAAGAGCATGATATCAACTGAGTACAAAGTACAAGTGCAATGTTGAAAACGTTCCCCGTGACATCACGGTTTTGTTAATTACAGCGTATAAGTGCAAGAATATACAACAAAGATGTCACAATGGTTCAAGTTTATTAGGGGCAAAGAATAAAGTGTGCCATCAAGTTTGTGAGGGCTTTAATCACTAAGTTTTCACATAACAAAATAGTTTTAAATTGGAAGATAGCTGAAAACAAGAATATACTTTGAATGGTGTAACACACCATGCATAGGAGTTTATAGTGGACACTTTGGAAAAACTTGGTTTCTTGGGAGTTGGAAGCATGAGTAGAACTTACTCATACGTGTGGAGGCTAGCAAATGACTAGGAGCAACCAACTAAGAGAGAAATAATGGCCATAATCATGCAGTGCAACAAAATATTACTAATCAAAGCATAGAGTGGTACTACAAGTCAAGGACTAAATGATCATAGAGGCTAATGGTGACTTGTCATAGTCATAACATGGAGTGAGCATGTGCCAAGTCAACCCAAGCAAAGCATCAAAGGAGAATACCATAATACTATGCTTTTGAATGCTAAAACAACGCATAATTTCTTCAAGGCACACTAAGAAATCCCAATTGTTTGGAACGAGACATGCTACAACAATAATCACTAAGCATAATTCCAAAATAACACCTAGCATGTCATGCTAAAGTGTAAGTCACAGTCAATGCAAGATCCTCTAGCACTTCAAGCAAGAACTTACTACTCCTTTCGAACACCCAACAACTTATTTGCAAAACAACACAGTGAGAATGGGGGTCCAAACTAATTTATTCAAGCAAACTAAACAACCTAATCAAAGTAAACTAAAACTAAGATGCTCCAATAACAACACAATTATGCATGAAACAATAAAAACGAAGTGTCTAGACAGACCTAAGCTTTTTATTGATGAAGAAGGGGATTCCTTGGGCATTCCCAAGCTTTGACGCTTGTACCTCTTGGATATTTCTTGGGGTGACACCATGGTGGCATCCCCATCTCTACACCTGAAATTTTTCCTTCATACAAAACTTCACATAATCTTCATTAGCAACATTAGTGTATTCAAAAGATATTAGACCCCTGGCAAAGGTTTGGAACAGCAAGGATTTTCACTAAAAACACAAGCTATTGTAGTAACTCCTTAAAAAATCTCAATTCACCTAAAGATAACTCAAAAAGGAATCAATAAGAAGAAAATGCAAATAATGCCATAAATCTATCAAAATAGACCAGCAGGTAGAAACCGATTTTTTGGAATATCTTTTGTTGCTCAAATCAAAAAGTGTTGAACTAACGGAAGTTTTCTAACATACTGGGATATTTAGTCGTAAATTTTGAGCTCAATCCGAGTTATAGTGTTTCCTCACGAATTTGTTTGGTTGAGGACAGAAATTTGTTTCGGGACAACAACTCCCCAAATCTTACTTCCCTCTCATTAGAGGTCATTCTTAGCACAAAAAGTAAACAAAAAGGGTCATTACTGAAGTAATAAATTCCAAGACTCAAGGAAACTCTTGGGTTATCTCCCAACAAGTACTTTTCTTTAACGCCTTTAAGTTAAGCACAAGAAGCAGGAAGAATCAAGTATTTTCAAATGAAGGAGCGTTAACATCAAACCTTGCTTTCAAAAGAGGAGCAAAAAGAAACTTCTCTCTCCTCATAGGGAAGTGTTCAATACCTTTCTTGAATGGAAAATGATATTTTAATGGTGCATTCTTTCATATCAATGAGAGCACCAACTGTTCTAAGAAAAGGCCTTCCCAAGGTAATAGGACCAGAAGCGTTGTATTCAACATCCAAAACATAGAAGTCAACAGGTACATAAGCATTGTTAAACATGATGAGAACATCATGGTACTCCCCATGAGTTTCTTATTAGCATTATCTTTGAGTGGGACATCCAAATAACAATCTTCCAATGGTGGTAAATCAAGCATTTCATAAATCTTCCTAGGAAAAAAATAGAGACACTAGAACCAAGATTACATGAAGCTTTGAGATCAAAGTCATTCACTTGTATATTAATAATGGGTTCCTAACTATCTTCTACTTTACTAGGAATAGAAGCTTTGTGTTTTAGCTTCTCTTCCTTCATCTTAACAAGAGCATATGTAATGTGTTTAGTGAAAGCAACATGCATATCACTAGCATCAGGACTTCTAGCAAGCTTCTGTAGAAACATAATCACTTCAGAAATATTGCAACCATCAATATCAAAGTCAAACTTGGCATCACTAGTAGTAGGCTCAATAGGCTTAGGAATAGTAGGAGGAGGAATAGGGACTACTGATTTCGTGGTGATGTGCACACACTATTGTCTCTATCAATTTCAGCTTCCCTTTCCCACTTAGCATGAAGTTGAGATAATAGCCTAACATTTTCATCAATAGTAACTTGTATGGCATGAGCAGTAGCAAAGGTGTTTTCCATGGTTTCAAGTTTAGCATCAATTTTATTAATGAAAGAGGTCTGAGCTTCAGACAAAGAGGATATATTTTTCTCAACAGTTAAAAGATTTTCCTCTATAGTCTTTTTGAAAGTGGTTTGTTTACTAATAAAGTCCTTGAGCATGACTTCAAGTTCAGAGGGGGCACTTCTAGCATTATTGTAAGAGATTCAATAGGAATTGCCATTATTAGGAGGATAAGGCCTATAGTTGTTGTTGCTACCAAAATTATTCCTATAGGCATTGTTGTTGAAATTGTTGTTTCTAATGAAGTTCACATCAACTTGCTCTTCTTGAGCAACCAAGGAGGCTAAGGGAACACTATTAGGATCTAGAGGAGCTTTCCCATTAACAAGCATAGCCATAATAACATCAATATTTTCACTCAAAGAGGAAGTTTCCTCAACAGAATTTACCTTCTTACCATGTGGAGCTGTCTCAACATGCCATTCAGAGTAGTTAACCATCATATTATCAAGGAGCCTTGTTGCTGCACCCAAAGTGAGGCCCATGAAGGTACCTAAAGAAGCTGAATCCAACAGATTTTTTAGGAGAAGTTCAAACCTGCATAAAAAGTCTGGATAATCATCCAAGCAGTGAGTCCATGAGTAGGGCAATTCTTAACCAAAGACTTCATTATTTCCCAAGCTGGAGCAACATGTTCACTATCAAGTTGTTTAAATTTCATAATGTCACTTCTCATAGATATAATCTTAGCAGGAGGATAATATTTTCCAATAAAAGCATCTTTGCACTTAGTCCAAGAATCAATACTATTTTTACGCAGGGAAAGCAACCATTCTTTAGATTTTACTCTCAAGGAGAAAGGAAAAAGCTTGTGCTTAATAATATCTCCATCTACATCCTTATATTTTTGCATCACACAAAGTTCAACAAAGCTATTGAGATGGGAAGCAGGATCATCAGAACCAGCACCAGAAAATTTCTCTCTCATCACAAGATTCAACAAAGCAGGCTTAATTTCATAAAAGGTAGCATCAGGAGCAGGTGGATCTATATGTGCTAAGGAAATCATTGTTGGTGGTGCTAGTGAAGTCACACAACTTAGTGTTCTTAGAAGAATTCATTTTGGGAAAGGTGGGCAAGCTAAAAACAGCAGCAGCAGCTAGAGCAGGAAATAATTTTTTTGTGTTTTTGAAAGCAAACCAAACTAGACTAATTTTTTGGGTTTTTTTGGAAAGAGGCAAACAAAACAAAGAAAAATAAACAAAGCAAACTAAAAACAAAGTAAAGAGAGAGGAAGTGAAGGACTCCCCTTGTGAAGACGTCCTTGGCCTCCCCGGCAGCGGAGCCAGAAAATTTGTTGGTGCCTCCTTGATGGCACCAGAGAACTTGGTGCTTGATGTGGAGTATGTTGGGAACCCCAAGAGCAAGCTGTGAAGCAGCACAGTAGCAAGTCTTCCCTCAGTAAGAAACCAAGGTTATCGAACCAATAGGAGGAAGGAAACATCACACAGGTGTTGCTAGCAACGCGGAGACCTACACAACACAAACTCAAGACTTTGTTGTAAGGTTGTCAAGCTCACCGGTTTGCTGTAACAAAGGATTAAACGTATGGTGTGGAAGGTAATGGTT
The DNA here is from genome assembly GCA_023614405.1 of Avena insularis. Taxonomy (NCBI): domain Eukaryota; kingdom Viridiplantae; phylum Streptophyta; class Magnoliopsida; order Poales; family Poaceae; genus Avena; species Avena insularis. The sequence continues at coordinate 38,549,127 of CM042685.1, read as the reverse complement.
TGCAGAAATTAAACAGGTAACAATGGAAGATGTATCAATGGTAAAGATTGGACCGGGGTACATACTTCACTAGAGGTGCTCTCCTTAGATAAACAACATGGCATGAAGGGTAAACAAATTATAGCAGGACAATTGACAGGAACTGAGCAAGGCATAACATTGCAATTAGTAGTCAAAAATATCATATGAGATTCGATTAGGCAATACAACAATATACATAGACCACCATCCAACTGCATCTATGACTAGAAGTCCACCTTCAGGTTATCATCTGAACCCCCTCTAGTATTAAGTTGCAAGCAACAGACAACCGCTTTAAGCAAATTGTGTAAGGTAAACAGTCCACATGTTTCATGAATAAGAGACCATTGTTTTATCCCTAATAGAAACAACACATCTACAACCTAAGAGATTATTGTCACTTCCCTTGGAAACTAGAGGCATCAACCCACTATCGAGCATAAATACCCCCTCTTGGAGTCACTAGCATTAATCAAACCAACATAATAATCTCAATATCCATCGGATCCCCACAAATACAACATGCATGATTACAAATAGATTAGATCTTGATCATGAATGGAGCTCACAAAATCTATACATGAAAGCACAAAGGAGGAGATACAAACATGTAGCTACTACATGGACCCATAGTTCAAGGTGGAACTACTCACGTATCAGACCGGAGAGAAGGCCTTCGAGATGATCTCCCCTCCGGCAGGGTGATGGGAAGAACTTTAGACCCCCCCGATCTAGGGACGATGGTGGCGGTTGCTACAGAAGGTTTCGTGGAGATTTGATCGGGTGCCTAGGGTTTCTGCATCGGGGCTTCTTATAGGCCAAGGGGGAGGCCGAGGCGGCGACCAGGGGGGTCAAACCCTACCCAGGTGCGGGCCTACCCTTGACCGCGCCTAGGGGTGTTTGGCCTCCCTAGCACGCTTCCTCGTCTCCCCTCTGGACTTCTTGTTCCCCACGGAAAGTAATTGACTTTGGCTTTTGTCCCATCCAATTTCGAGAATATTCCTTTACTAGCTTTTCTGAAACCAAAAACAGCAGAAAATAGGCAACTGGCACTATGGCAACTTGTTAATAGGTTAGTACCAGAAAACATGTAAAAAGCAGCTCAAAGTGTAGACAAAGCTAGGCAAAGTAGATACTAACAAGCATGGAACATCAAAAATTATAGATACGTTTTCGACGTATCACGTGGTGATACACTGTCGCGCGTCGAACGAATGTGCCTCAGGCTCGTCATCAAGAATTTTCCCTATGGGAGCACAAGCAGCTCAGCGTCAGAAGGATGCACGACTCAAATTTACCCCCTCGGGACACAATGACAACGGCGACCAGCCTGCTCCGGGACTCGCTAGTACAATCAAACAACAATACGAAGGAACTCACCAATCAGAGGACGGAAAAGCCCCGTAATGAAGTCTTGAAGACCCGACAAATCAGTCTGCATCCCCATGACGAGAGCATTCGATACCTTCCGCTCTTCCGCCAAGGCAGCGACAGCCACCTTAGCCCTCTCATCCGCCGAGCTCGCCTCCGCCTTTGCAGCCTTGATCTCTCGCTCTAGCTCGGCCACTCGCTTCTCTGTGACGGTCAATGACGACTGGCAGCCATCAACTAGCTAGCAGGGACCAAGCCCTCACGGGCCTTCACCACCGCGGCTGAGTGGCCCTCTGATGTAACGGAAGCGTGAGATCAAAAAACCAGAAACAAGACAGTTAGGGAGAGGGATACCTCGAAAACCTACCAGCAGTCGCTTGCAGCTGTTTGTTTATCTCCTGCACGAAGCGGAGGTCTTTCTCCAAATGCTCTTTGGCGGCCAGTCGCTCCACCGACTCGCATTGGAGGCCCTGCATAGACACGACCAAACATCAGCAAACATCGAAGAAATTCCTAAGTGCCTAGACACTGAAATTCAGTGACTAGCCACTCGGGGACTGGACATCAAAGAAATTCCTAAGTGCCTAGCCGCTGAAATTCAGCGAATATCCACTCGGGGACTGGACATCAAATAAATTCATAAGTGCCTAGCCGCTAAAATTCAGAGACTAGCCACTCGGGGACTGGACATCGAAGAAAAACAATAAGAATATACCCGCTGAAATTTAGCGACCAGATCCTCGGGGACTGGACATACCTGAATAGTCGCGCCCAGCATGCTGTCCAGCTCGACCGCATCCACCGACGGCAGCACAAGAGGTGTGCGCCCACAATGCTGCTCGACCTCCGAGCCCAAAACTTCGGGCGCTTGGGCCGACTGCGCCGACACACTTTCGGTGGAGGCCCTTGCCATAAAGCTAGGGAAGGTCGCCACCGCCGCCCCCACAACACATGTCGAAGGGCCCGACGTCCTGACCTACGCCGCATGGTCTATTGCTATGACCCCGCATCCACGACGGCCTTCACGGTCGCATACACTCTAGCAGGAGCTCCACTTGGGGCGTCGACTGGCTTGTCTGATATTGTGACGACCTCATCGCCCTTCACCTACTTCGCCCCCTTAGCTTCCTTGAGGGATCAGCTTCCTCCCCCATGGCGTCTACTGGAACCTTGGCCACCGAGGGGTGACCGATATTTTTCACGCCAGTCCTGCAAAAAAAATTACCAGCGAGCTCACCCGACAAATACGGACTAGTGGTTCAAGAGGTTACACCAAGACATTTACTTAACGACTAGGATGAAGCGCAGGCCGGTGCAGATATGCGCCGACTTCTCCAATTCCGGGATCAGCTTCCGGTTGAAGCCTGTCTCGAGCAGGGTCGTAGCCCACGACACAGAGGCCTTCTTCGAGGACGAGGCCGTGGCAGGAAGCTCCCCTTCGGTCGACGCGGGTGCCTCCTTGATGGCGACGCCCCCGCGGGTGGAGCAGCCCTGAGCCCGGTGACTGCTGAGAACGGCGGCGGAAGCGATGCCAATGGCACCTCGTCTTCCACCAGGCCGCACCGGCCGCCTTAGCCTCCTTCGCCGATGCCCCATCCCCAACCACATCAGCCGTGCTAGTTGCCTTGGAGCTAGTCGCGGAACGAGGCGAAGACACTACTTTTGGGCTCCCCCTTCTTCTTCAGCGACTTATTCTTCAATGGTGTAGCCACACGCCGTGAAGTATGTTCGAGGGATTCATCTTCACCCCCGTCATGAGCCTAGAGATTGCGCTGTCGTTGCCCTCGAGTTTTCTGAACCGCGGGTGCAGCGACCTCCACGACTTTGTTGTCATTGTCATCGTCATCATTGCCTTCGACATTATCCTTGCCGGAGGAGGACTTGCTCTCATCCTCGGCGGACTCGTCCGAGTTCTCGTCGTGGGCGGGAGGAAGCCAACCTTACACCACATGGAACACCTGCACAAACAATACGTGGTTGAAAGAACCGCGACTGCATTCCTGCGACTGCGAAATAGATAAGGAAAGATAGACTTACCGGTGGCGTCTTGCGCTTCATGGTGTATAGGGGAATCCTGGCCCTCGAGTCGAGGTATTATGCAACAATAATTTTCTTTAGTGCGAGGGCGTAATCATCAGCCTTCCACTCGATGATACAGGCCTTAGTCGCGTCGTCCTTGCCGGTGTACTCGTACATCCAGTGAGCGCGGCTGGCTAGGGCACCAGTCAGTGCCCGAGCCAGCAATTGTACATATTGCTGGTATCGTGCCCGTCTTTCTTTAGCTAACGAATCATCGTCAACATTTCATCGACCACCATCCACTGGCCGTGTGGTAGCTCGGCGACTTAGCCGGCGCGGCTCGGGCCGCTCGGTAGAGTACGTCGGGAGAGCCACCTCGCCATCTGGAGTCGACTTGCTGACGTAAAACCAGTGCTTCTTCCACTCGTTTGCCGCCTTCTTCGGCAGCATGAGGTCGAGGAAGGAGGCATTGGACTTCAATTGGAAGGTGAGGCCGCCTGCTGCCAGCACCGGGCTGCCTGATCCTTCGTGACCGACCCGCCCGTGGAATAGCTCTTGCCACAGGGCGAAATATGGGCGACAACCCAGATAACACTCGCAAAACGCCACGAAAATGACGAGTTGCTCGATGCTGTGTGGCCCCAGATCCGATGGCTGGATGATGTAATACGCGCAGAAGCGGCGAAAGAAGATCGAGGTGGGGAAGCCGAGCCCCCTCCCGAGATGGCTGGTGAAGCAGATTTACTCCCCGGCTCGCGGATTCGGCTCCATCTCTCCAGCTGCGGGGATTCGCCATCTCCCGACGCAGAGAATTCCCGTGTCTTCGAAGGACTTCAACAGCACCTTGGTACATTTGTATCTCCCCCACAAATCCTTTGGGGGCGCCATCGATCCGAGGATCTGGGATCGCAAGATTACTATGGGATCGCTATATCACTTTGGGTCAATCTTGAGGGAATGGAAGATTGGGATACGCGCGGAGTTAGAGGAAATGTGGGGAATGCTCTATTTTCGCCCGTCACTCTCCTTATATAGCGGTTGGTACCCGCCAATTTCGGGGAGCCGTTACCACACGGTGATTACGCTGATATTACCGTTGGATTACCCAACGTCTAGTTTGACCAGGATGACGGTCCAACTTCGTTTACTCGACTCGCCGACCCATTTGCCATAGCTGCGACTTGACTACTCGCCGACCCATTCGCCACAGCTACGACTCGACTACTCGTCGACCCATTTGCCACAAATGTGACTCGACTACTCACGGACCCATTCGCCATGGCTACGATTCGACTACTCGCCAAATTTGCGATTCGACTGGTCGCCGTTATTGCGACTGATGATGCACGCTGGAGATTCTTTCTTTCATTGAAGGAGTCCACCGCCAATTTGATTGGGCATCCAAGTTGGACCCGAATACTCCGACTACCAAAGAACACCTGCGAAGAATCAATGATGGCATCGGGGACTACTGATGGGGATATGCCGAGTGGGGTATACCTAGCAGGACGTTCCCTACTGGTTCATACTCCCAACAAGTGGGCATGCAGGACAGCGACTGGACCGTGACCCAAGAGGAAACTAGGCGACTGCATGCTGAAGGCCCAGAAACGTAGCTAGGCCCAGTCAGATTAGGTCAAAACCCTCTGAGTCCTTATCCAACTCGGTTGTAGATCTGTAAACCCTAGCGAGGTGAATCTATATAAACCTCCCTAGGGCACGCATAGAACTTACGTTCCATCATACACCCCTTTGACTCGCCGCCTAGCCGCTGACCTCACCCATTGTACTCTCTCAACAATACAATCTAGCAGGAGTACGTCTTTACACTCCGGGGGCCGAACCTGGGTAAAACCCTGTGTCTTTGCCCTCATCTCGCACCGCAGATGGTTGGCCGCCCTTGCCCCTTGTTCTACTACTCGCTGCCAATTGCAGCATCTGCCATGGCAATTCCAACGATAGTATGTTGCTTAGAAAGTTTACGAAAAAGATTTTGGAGGTACCCATCTGTTGGAGTTCGAGGGCAGAAAACAAAAAATTTCCTACTATCGAAACCCTAATGCTAGGATCTATCTACTAGTAATGCAGTAACGGGCGGGGACACGGTATTCATTCCTTTTAATACTCAGTGCGGTTAACATACCGCAAGGAACATGGATGAAGAATAGGCCATGACGCTGACCTCGAGGTCATGAAATCCTGTGGCTCCGACAAATCCTAGCACCAAAAGCACGGTGCCTCCAGAGGGAGTCACAGACGTAGGATGCTTGACGACAACCCCCTCTTCTCTCCGATCTAGCCGAGATTGTGGAATTAGATCTCCTGGCTCTGAATACCGCGGCGTGACGGTGCTCCATGGTGAAGAACTCCTTGCTCGCACAACCCTAACAAGGGGGGCATGATCGCAAGAGAGAGAAGATATAGGAAACATAGGCCTTTTATTTATTTCCAGGTGGAAATTGTTGTGTTTTACTCCTCCTATGGGCACCTCTTTATATAGGTGGAGGGAGGGGCAAAATTCGGTCCCAGATGGGTGCCAGTCGGGTGGGCTTCATGCCCAACTGCGCAAGGCCCAGCAAGCAAAGGTGGCGGCAGCATAAGCTGGCCGGAGCGCCGGCCGACCAGGCCGGCCTCTCGGCCCAACGCGTAGCTTCCCCAGGTGGGATGGTAAACTCCCGTGGCCCGAGCGGCAGTGAGAGAGCTAGCCGCCTCCTGGGTAGGCCAGTGTGGTGACCGCAACCCATCGGCACACGTAGCAGCACACAACGCTCTACCACCCAAGGCATAGCGTATTATTTGCTACTCGCCTCGGCTATTCAAAACAACCCTTCTGCCTTTTCTGTCTATTTCTTTTTTGGTAAAATCCCTCCGGGATTTTGCCTAACAAATAAAATGCCTTTATAAATCCTTATTGATATATTTATTTATTTAAATCATCATTTATCAAAAGCTGTCTTTGGTCCTTTTTCCTTTTTCCTTTCTCTGAACACCTTCGGATCTACCAGAACTTTTCTGGTCTTTCTGTACTCATTTTTTCAATGATTCCGAACTATCCATTAACGATCTAGAAGCTTCGTCAAGCCCTTAAGCATGCTACCCAACAGTTTGAGAATACTCCAGACATGGTCAAGACTCCTCTCTAAACAATGATCAATAGCGGGACCTAGATGCCCATGATGCCCACCTGTGTACTCAACAAAATTTGTCAGTGAACCATAAACACTATGTCTTATTCCTTTTGTATCTGCGATACTGTATTGTCCGATGCTTGATCAAATGGCATTTCCATTTAAAGGTTCAACCTTGTTACCGATAACACCTTCTTTACTCGATTTGACAAGTGATATCCCCGTGACCTAGTCACACGCCGCACAACTTATGGATATAAATTATCTGAATGGGACCATAGTATCTTCCATCACACGGGTGAAATAATCCCGCACTTGAAGCAGTCGCCTCAACCTGTTCTTCTGGATACCCAATGACACCCTTATGATCATTGTTCCACCGAGTGACATTAAGTGCCATCAAAGTAACCTCAGGAGATAGTGATTTGATAGGGTCTCATGATCTAAGGAAAGAGTCACTATGTTTCCTAATCATCATAACCTGAACTCTATGACATGATCATGATAAGATGTTATAGATAGGGTATGTTCACCTTCTCATTCTCTAATGAAATGACTCCATTGTCAATTAGGGGCCGATGCTCCAACATGATCATGAAACCTTTGATCATCCATTGACCAATGAATCAGTGACTAGAGTTTCACTGGGACTACTGGTTGTTTGTATATGACACATATATTGACGTTTCCTAATCAATACAGTTATAGCATGATATAAAATTTAATCATAAACTTATGAAATATGCCATTAACATTTGTCTCTAGGACATATTCCCTTCAGTCTACCACTTGCACTAGAGTACAAATAAACTAGCTGCATTTGTTATCCAATCATTAGTACCATACTCCTTGGTGCTTCTGATTATGCTTGCTCATGGAAGAGTTCTAAGTCTAAGAAATGAACATTTAATTACGTGTGCATTCTACATGACACTAATACATTTTACCATCTCTTTGATAATTTCTTTGGTATGTACAATATTTTGGCAATAGAAAGGGTTCTCACTTTCTAGATACCAGCAGTAAATTTAGATAGGTCTAGGGGACTTTCTCATGGAACACATGATAGTATTCATATACTTTGTTATCAATGTAGATTCCAAATTCAAAATGCACCATGTGCCATTTAGAATATTGTCCACCATGCTTCCGCTACGCCTCAGCTAACCTTCAATGCAGATATTTCCGATCTTCTAAAATTCAACATATGACCTCTCCAGTATAACACTTTATACTTTGGGTATGTTGTATTAAAGATCTGGAAACATGTCTACACATCTCAGCAGATGTTGTGGACAGTCCCAACTCAATGTTCAATGATTCACATTTATTCTTCTCAATAAGAATATGGATCATATTATGTTAACTAATCATCATGATATCAAAATAGAATCCTATGTCAAAACATAGTGGATGTTCAAACATCCCATTATTCCTGTTGAATCATCGATGCTTATTACTTAATGATTTTCGTAACATCGTATGACTTAGGAATCTTCTTGAATCATTTCATATTCTGAACCATTGTGAATCTCTTTACGAATTTCATTTCAACATAATCTTATAGGACCTATCTAAATCTCCAAGATTTCAATGTCGTATACTCTTTCAAATATTTTACCCATAAATTAATATTTATTTATTTATTGGTTTTTTGTCCTCATTCATAATGTGTCATTTACATACATGAATCATGTTAAGTTCCCACTCAAAATGTGCTAGCTACATATGTGAGTTCGAACTTTACAATATTCTACACACAAAAAATATGTCATACACATATTAATCTGGGAAAATCCGTTATCTCCCTCTCAATATTTTGCAAATTGCATATATTCTTGATATTTTGAATAATTCGAAATCTTTGATAAACTATCAATTCAAGACTTTCTTTAACAAGATTCTAGGATCCACCAGACTTTAGCATTTCTAAATCAAATTCATTTGAATTCGCCCAAGACACTTCTTGAAGAATCTTGCTTTGTCGTTTAAGACTCCCACTTATTTCTTATGACCTAGCGGTCTTTCAGAAATATCAAGTAACCACTTTACTTGATGAGATTCAGTAACATAGTTAATTTCTAATCTCAAGTGATTTTTTTCAGGATTTCTTGTAACTTTAGTTTACCATTAATTTCCTTGTTGTTCGTAGGTATGTCTTGTTCCATTAAAGTGACAATCAATTCCACTTATCTCCACACTAGGTGTAGGGCATATTTGTAAATACTACTACTTATGTAAAAGCACAACTGAAAATCCAAAATGATCAAATCATCGATTCCTTTTTCCTCTTAACATGAAGAGTTGTGTCGTGGAACATATTTTGTTACGCTTATCAATCATTCTGATGCATGGTAACAGACCTTCATTGTGTTTTTACTTTTACTTCATTAACACCATTGTCAAGAAACGCACTTTATTTAGAATGTACCAAACTTTTAGAAATAATAGCTTTGCCTCTCTTTGGTTATTGTCATGAAATTTGTCTTACAAGTTTCCAAGGACTTATTCATTTTTACTTTTGTTTTATCAAATAAACCCAAAAGCTTTCATGAATTTAGACATCTTACTTTATTCTAGATGAGTGTTTGCCATTTCAATGGTCTTTACTAACGCTATTGAGTACTATTTGGTTTATTGCCAGATGTATTTACCACATTATTCCAATTAGGAATTTTACAAATGTTCATGTATTATCAATTTGTTTCTTAATTCAAATAATTCAAACATAATTGAAAACAACATATAAACACAATAAAAATCATTCAAAAAAGCAGAACAACTGACTTATTACAAACTTGTATGAATAACCGTCTCACAAAATGTAAGACACACTAAAAGGTTCATATTCCACCGATTACAATCATTATTCAAAAAAAACTATAAACTAAATGATAAATCTTGAGGGATAGTGTCGCTGGCCATCATCATCATGATTGCCACCAACACGCAATATCGCCTCCTCTCTCACAAGCAACTGTCATGCATGACATGTTTTCATAAAAAAGAACAAGTATCAGATACTTGGATACTACAACAAGTGTTTGCAAGATTACAACATTTAGAAACTTTGTATATCATATATATACCTCACCATCGATGACCTCTCGAGCAATGGGTTCATCCTTCACGCTTATCAAGCGCAATATGAACTCATGTAAATCCACGGTCTCCATGTCACTTATCTTAATGCAGCCTAAATCATACTTCTGGTAGCTGGGGTAGCAATCGTAGAAGTTCCACTATTGCAAATGAGTCATCCATCCAATAATCCACGAAATGAACCATCCTCATGTATGCATCATGCATGCGTACGAGGTGGCTCTCCAGGAAGGTGTTTTCTCCCATCTGTATGGAAAGGAAATCACCAACCAATTGATGCTTCCACAGGCGAACCTGGGCAAGAAACTGTGCTCTTTGAAGATCCACCATATCATTAGGGTCAAGGTAACCCACAAGCGGTTTCATCTCATCATCCATCCTGTTGACCATCACCAAGTGGATGAACAAGGACATGTCACAATGAAAATAGCGGTCTATCCGGTGCTGGTAGGTATCTAATCCATCTTTTGGCGGCTCCAAATCCATACCATACTGTATGTAATCTACCACATCATGCTTGGCAAGGAGAGAGTTCAGACGCACTAGCCAATATGGGAAGTTTGATCCATCTAACTTGATTTTCTCGGCATCTACCCAATCAGCAACATCAAAATAGGCTTGGCAGTCGGCCATATTCTACATTTAAAAATTTGCAAAGGATTTGGACTAAGTTTCTGAAAATGTGAGTTCAAATAACTCCACTAGAAACATTATTCCTAAAAATGTCTTAGTCATTACATGATCCTTATTCACTACATCACCCACATCGTCATGGCCGACAACATAGCTGCAAAGGTGGACGCTACACGTCGATCACATCATTCTTGTGACTCGTGCTTGATCTTTCAATGATCTTGTGTTCCGAGGCCATGTCTACACATGATAGGCTCGCCAACTCTAACTCGTGTGTATTGAAGTGCAATTCTTAAACCCACTGTATGCTAACATAGGTATGTCTAACACCCGATCGTCATGGTCTACCTCATACGGAAGAACTTTCTTGGTGGTGCACACACAAGGGGAACACTATCATTGGAATTAAGTTGTTTAGGGATCATCTTATTAATGCTACCGTCGAGTATCTAATATTAAGCACACAATAAGATACACACAACAATCATACATCAAATTTAAGTGCGATGTGATATGGTCTTCGCACTGTGATCTCCATCTCAGAGCCTTGGATCTGACGCTAGGGGAGGGAGGCGCCCCGGGTTTGGTGCCAGGGAACTAGCTCCTCCGGGTCTTGCGCCATGGACCTAGTGCATCAGATGTCTTTGTACGCCATCACGATGACCGTTACTAATACTTAGCAACAGAAAGTAAACTAATTTACCTTGACTATAACCATATCACATCACAACGCCACTACAAAACAAAGTTAGACACCTCTACTTTATCTTTTGCAAGTTTTACATGGCTATTTAGGCTTTCGTTAACATCCCAATTTCAGAAACCCTAATTTAATGTCCAAATGGAAATAATCAAGTGGAACAAAAACTTTTTATTGACAAGTGTTGCCATGTTTGCTTACTTGTTTAACTTGTGTTCATGCCACTGATTATGTATTATATGGTATACTTCTTACCTCAACATTACTTGACAAAACTATTCTACAAAAGAGATGTCTTGGCTCATCTTCCATATTCTCAAAAGTTTTGGAATTTCAATCTTGACAAAATATGACTTTGCAACAACCAAATGTTTTACTAGTTTCTATTAACAAAACTATGGAAACCTATATATACTCCCTTTATGTTTCCAAGACAGAACTTCACCACTCTTACCTCTAGGTTTCCAAAACCTTTCCTAAAACCTTTTCATTCTAATCTTGGTAGAAATACCAAGAGGTCCTTATCTTACTTAAAAACCCAACCTATTCAAAATACCCATCCTTACCTCAAGATAGGCTTGTTGGTAACCTTAGTAGTAGTTGGATATGCTTGATAAGATGAATTGCCCTGATATGCAATTTGATGAATTGCTTTGATCTGCTATGTGTGATGACTTGTCTACTTAGTAAGTAGAATGAGCCAATCTAGGATCTCATCCTTTAGGACCAAACCAATAGTTGAGATCACCTATTTAAATAAAGCACCCAGAGCTAAATCTATCTTAGTCACTAAAGTAATCCTCTCATCCAACTCAAGCAGATCCCTCCTGAGCTTATCCACTTCTTTTAGCATCCAACTCATCAAAGACCAAATATATACTTGGAACCCCTCTAATTAATATATACTTAAATATCATCCACTTGATGATAATATTGGACCCTTGCATCCTCTCACAAACCCTTCCCTTTTTCATACTTCTCTAAACCCACAAATCTGTCAAACTTTGCCAAGTCTGAAATCCTTATCAAGATTCAATATTTGTAACTCCATCTACTCCAATAACCATGCCTTTCTAAAATGTACATCATTAGTAATAACAAAGCCCACTATTTCCCTTGACTAAACCCCTCATGAACCCACTCATTGATGATGGTTTCATAGACAAGATAATAATCTTTTCTACAAATCTTATCATGTTTCCTACTTTGGAAGAAGCTCATATCCATATGCTACCATACCTTGAACAACTATATTCATGGTTATGGCCTACTAAACATGGTCTATAAATCCACCCTTAACTTGTTTTCATTGGAGCTTTGTGCTTCTTAAACCCATATGGTTTATCAAGCTTCATGACACATCTGCTATGGTAGCCTTATTTTCAACAAAGTTTTCCATCACTTTTAGACCACCTCAAATACCACCAAGCCTAACTCTTACTGCCATGACCACCTATATAACTTGGTCTATCCATACACATATCCCTTGTACCATGGTGATCTTTGAGCTCCCTAATCCAACCAAGTTTAGGTGGCACAAAAATATCAATACCCTATAACATCCCAAATTCAGCAACCCTGATTTAAGTCAGAAAGGCAATAATCAGGGGGAACAAAAACTTTTTCTTGCATTGTGTGCTTACTTGTTTGCTTGTGCTCAAGCAACTGTTTGTGTATTAGTATGTACTCATCACCTCAACACCAGTTTACAAAAAGCTATTTTACAAAAGATATGTAATGGCTCATCTTTCATATTCTCAAATGTTCTGGCATTTAAAACCTGAGCCAAGATGACTTTGACAAAACCAAATGCTTTACTAGCTTCTATTGCCAAAACTATGGAGACATATATACGTACTCTCCTTATGTTTTCAAGACAGAACCTTCAACTACTCTTATCCCTAGGTTTTCCAAAACCTTATTAAACCCTTTTCCTCTCAATCTTGGAAGAGATACCAAGATGGTGCTTATATTACTTCAAGCAAAACCCCTTTCAACCTACCCATCCTTAACTCAAGCTAGGCTTGATGGTAACCATAGTAGTAGTTAGATAAGTAATAAGATGAATTTCCTTGATCTGCTGATTGATGAATTGCCTTGATATGCTGATTGCCTTGTTTGCTTAGGAACTAGAATGAGATAATCTAGTAGCTCATCCTTTAGGACCCAATCTATGCATGTGATCATCAATCTCAAAGCAAGCATCCAAGTCTAGATCTATCCTAAGCCACTAAGGTAACCAGCTCCCCTCATGCTCAGATCAATCCAAGGATAATCCCTCTGGATGGTTTCCAACTTAGTGGAGACCCAATCCAAGCATGGATCCCCTATTTGCAATCTATACCTTAACCTCAACCACTTGAGGTAAGGGATAAACCTTTGCCACCCTCTCAATTGTTTCCCTCTATGAAAAACTAATCAAAATCACCAAATCTGCCAAAATGGCTATGCGTGGATTCCTTATCCACATTCAATCTTTGGAGCTCTACCTCTTCCAACCAATGTGAATTATCGAGAATGCACTTGAACCATATTGAAGTACATTAGTAGTAATACCAAATCCCACTCTTTCCCTTGGCTAAGCCATTCCATGTCCCACTCCTCCATGATGGTTTTGTAGTCAAGATAATAATCTTTTCTGCAAATCGTATCATCTTGCCTACTTTGGTAGAAGCTCACATCTATATGCCACCTACCCTTGACCAACTCTTTGCATGGTTAGGATATACTAATCATGGCCTATCAAGCCCCACTTAACTTGTTTCCATTGGATCCTTGTGCTTCTTAAACACACATGGTTTAGGAGGCTACCTGATGTATCTGTTATGGCAGCCTTATTTTCAACAAAGTTTGCCATCACTCCAAAACCACCTCAAATCCAACCAATCCAAACTCTTGCTTCCATGATCAAATATATGACATGGTATATACATCCATATACCCCTTGTACCAAGGTGAGCTCTAAGATCCCTAATCCAACCCTGTTTAGGTGGCATCAGAGTAACCAAACCCTAGATCCTCCAAGAATATAGTTTTCACACTTTTCACCACTTTTATTCAAGACCAAAGTTGACCTTGATGCCCACATCAAGTTTTCATCATCTACCTTGAATATAAGCATCGCCAAATAATTCCCATAATTATTTGGATTAGTAAACTATTTAATTTCCTATACTTACCAAATTCTCAAAATCTTTATCTTTAAGGGCAAGTTTGCTTTTCTCCCAATCACCTTGCCAAATCGAGGCATATTTGATGCCTATATATCATATCCCATCTTTCCAACTCAAAAATAAATATTTTTGAGATTCTTTATTATTTATTTTTGCCCTTTTTCCTAAATGGCAGAAACAAGAAATAATACCCCAAAAATACTTTTCAACCGCAATAAATCCCAATAAAATTACCCAATGTGTCTTATGGAATTTAGGACCATACCACATCAAAAACCAAGGTTGTCCAATATAAAAATATCATTTTTGCTTCCATAAACTATTTCTGCACTTTTTGAATAAGTGCATTTAAATGGGATTATAATATTCAGAAAAATCCCATTTAAACCATGCAGATATTGTTTGACCCCATCTATCTACCAGTACCATTTCCACGCTTTGCCAATGCAACTTTTGCAAATTCCTTCACAAGTCTCCTTTTGATCAACTTTGCCAAAACAATCAAATCTTGATTCAAACCAACTCTACTCCTCACCATATCTTGTCAAGTACTCCTCCACAGCAGCACACACACCCCTTTGGTCGACCAACACTGTAGCATCACTGAGCACTTGTCCTCTTGTGCTTGTTTGAAGAGGGAGACAAAGGTCATGTCCCTTCAAAGCCATATTAAAACTCATTGCAGCGCCCCCACTCTCTCTCTGCTCTATGCACGACCCTAAGCACACCACACCCTCTCCCCACCGCCCCTGGCCACCAATGGGAAGCCCATAAACCAAGACCCCCATGCACCACTCCATCTCTAAATAAAAGGGCTAGAGGCCACCCCAGCCTCCACTTGTTGCTCATTTGACCCCACTCACCTCCCAGAACACCTCCTCCCCTCTCCCCTGCTCTGTTCTGCTTGTGGGAAGAAGAACAAGAAGCTTCAGCCATTTTATTCCCGCAAGCACCACTCTCTCCTCCCTCTACCTCTCTCGCTGCATGTCACCTAGAAATACTCCCCTCCCTCTGACCTATATACTCGTGTCCTTGTTTGTGCTCAAGACCTTCTGGAGCATCGTCTAGGGTAAGCTCTGGCGAGCTCCCTCTCGGACGTCCTCACGCGAGCACCTCCCCGACGACGAATCACCCTGTGCCGCCCCTCCATAGACTCGTCGTCGTCGTTTGCGTCGACTCATCGCCTCCACGGCCTCCCCCGAGCCCTCGATGATCTCCCCCACATCTCCTTGAGCCAGTTAGGGTTTCCCTCGCTGGCCAGCCAGCCCCGCGGAGACGACGCCTCACGCCCGTCAGATCTATCCAGATCCGACGGTCGAGAGCACTCGATACCCCTTCGCCGGGCGGGCCAGCTTATGGGAAACAGCTGGCTATGCGTCGCTCGCGTGCGCGCTGCCACCGCTGGGCCGATTCCTCCTGGACGTCCCACCCCTCTAGCAGATCTGGCCCGTTGGTCCCAGCCCCTTTTTCTTTTTTTTAAATATCAGATATGGGATTAGCACTTGGTTTAAATCCAAAAAAATAGTAATCCCCATATTTTGGCTAGATCTAAAATTCCACCCAAGCATACACCTTTTCTCTAACCTGCAGACCTAGATCTGGACCAAAATGTTGTTTAAATTAAATATGATAAATCCTACACTAAGCTCTGTCTAGAACACTAATGAATTTCTCCAGAAATTTTGGTAAATCCAATTGGTGATGAAAGGTATAAACCATACCCTTCAAGTCCCGCTAGCCCCACCTTAGTTTGCTTCCTAGTTTGCCCTTGGCAAAAATAACAAAAACAGAGCCTTTCTGACTTTAGTAAATTCTCTAGGTCAAAGAAAAAGAGGTTCTGACCAAATTCCAACTCCTAGACGATCCACTTAACAATATCTTTCTTTATCCAGCAGCTCATAATTTTATGAGTCCTTGTTGAATTTTAGTGAACTAAACTCTTCTGTGCATGGTTTATTCACTAATAAAAACATCACAGTAGCTATGTAAATCCAAAAAGGTTGATTCCAATTTCTACAGAAAGGTATTTCCATCGGGTAACATGTGACCTTGGAATTAACTAAAAATGTCCTGTAAATTAAATCTGATGAAAAAGACAAATCCCATGTAGTACTATCTTTGGGAATTTCTCAAGGGCATTATGGTAATTGTTTTGAGGTGATCCCAACTCCTCTTGTTTTAGTCCATCATATACAACTTAAACTAGAGTAGTTCTGGTGAATTATTTCCTAAATCTAGACTTTTATCCACTATAAAACCCTTTATAAATAAAGGGAAATTGATAAAATAGTGAAACCACCTTTGTTGGCTTCATGTTATCTATAGCTATCTGATGGTATCATTTTCATACAATGGTATCATACAGATCAGGTCCTTAATCAAAAACTCCTCTCTTAGGTAGTTCCTAGACTATAAATCCAAAGGGATCCTTTTTCCCAATGCCCCCAATTTTTGCCAACCTTACCAACCAATCATCCCACATCCTACTGCTTCATATCATGTATCTATCCTTTGATTGCTGTATGGTTGGTGCTTGTATGCCTTGTATTGATTGGTGTATTGATTGGTTGCATGTATTCTCGATAACGGCGATAGTTGCGATTGTGTGACGTCGAGAAGAAGGAATCATCGGGGTTATATTTATTATTGTCATTATCGGTATTCTGGTTATCTAACGCTGTCAAGGGACTTCTCGCTGGTCATAGTCAAGCCACCATTCCTGAACTCCTGTATTTACCTACTCCCGTTTATCAGATGTTTTATATCTCGTTTATAAATTGCATGATTAAAGGCATGTTTTGTATTCAAATAAATAGACGTGAGTAAATTGGCTCCCCCGAGTTATGAATGAGTATCCCTTGGACACCCACCCTATTGACACCTTCTTTTACCCCTTAGAACGAGGCTAAGATGATTAGCATCTTCCCTCTTGGAACCCACAGATTTACAAACGATAAAACTATTTTGTGTTATACCCTATGTAACACCCTCAGAATCGGTCCTATGCAAGTCTTAGCGATTCCCGCCAAAGCCGCATAGAAATGATTCAAAGGTGCTCACCAGGCACTTGCAGGCGGGTGGAAAACGACGTAATATCATTACAATATAGTCCACGATGGAACCCACAAAATATATTGTAACATCCCAAAAATATTAAACATGGATCATCATATGCTAATCATCAAAATTAGGGTTAACAAAAACTTTCCTATCTAAAAGTATGAGAGCATTCATATGTATGTGTATTTAAAATTAGGATTCTTTTGAATTGCCATGGTTTTGTGTTTCTTTGCTTGTAAAATGATTCTTAGGTTAAATAAGCATCATCTAAATCATTCCCAAATTTTTCCCAAAGACAAATAACTCAAAATGAACAAATGAAGTGAATGGTCATTTTTCCAAATTAACTCTCATGCCTACTTTGGCTATTCCAAGAACTCAAAACTTAGCAGAAACCTTTGTGGATCTTTGCACCCCTTATTAGTACTCATAATGAGGTACCAAGGCCCACTTTGTGATCTTCCAAAAACATTCAAATGCTAAGTTTAAATGACAGTTTAAAATTGAATCTATCTAATATGGGAAGCTCCCAATATTTCAAAAACAACTCAAACAAGCTCAATTTTCAAAACCCAAGCACCTACAGAACCTCCAGCACATGCCTAGCACACCCACCAAAAATCTTGCGGCCATTTCATCAAACACTTGGCAGGAAAATTTAAACCAAATCAAATTCACTGTTTTTAAAAGTGTTTTGGCCTATCATGTTCCCTCTCTAGCTCACAGCAACCATTTAGTAGATCATCTAGCCTAATTGGAAACCCCTAGCCTCACTATAAGCTGGCCATTATCATCAATGGTGAGCAAGCCGAGCACCCCTCGCCGGACAGCTTGGTCGTCGCCGCAGCAAACCACCTCCCCCTCTCTCGCCATGTCTGGGAGCTAGCCAGCACTTCACCGCCACCCACTGTCCCCTCCCCGAGGCAAGGAAAGCCGTGGACCATCGAGCATGCCCCGCGCCCAGTGCCACTGCGACATGCCGAGAACGCCCTAGAGCGCCGCACATGGCACGCGTGCACACGCCGCCCCTCGTCCGCAGGACGCGCCCACCGCTTCGCCATGACTCAAGGAACACGCCAGAGATCCCCGTTCGCCGGCCAATGCCTCACATCCACCACTCGCCGTAGAAGACGCCGCCTCTGCCGCTCAGAGCGCCAGCCTCGCCCGACCGTTTACCACCGCCCCTAAGCCCGCATTCAAGTTCTAGAGCATCGCCAGGAGACCGTGCCTCGATCGCCACCCTCAGCCATGCCGCTAGCAGCCCATAGCCATGTCGCCACTGTCGCCTGCCCATCCCTCTCGGTCTCGTCGTCGAGCCTATAAAAGGAGGTCACCCCCAGCCGTTTGAAGCACACCATTCCCCTCCCCTCACCTTACTGATCGTTCCACCCTCTAGCCAGAGCACGAGGAGCAGCAGCTCACCGGAATTGCACCGGAGCAGGCCGCCTCTGGAGGAGAAGGGGGCCGTTGATTTTGACCACCCCCGGAGCTGCCTCGACTGTCCCTGAGCTCGCCGTCGACCACTCGTTCGTTTGCTCGCCTCGCCGTTGTCGCTGGAGCCCTGGTATGCCCCCTATGCACCCCTACTGAGCCGCTAGGGTTCGAGCTCGCCGGTGACATGTTCATTGTCGACGACGATCCCCAGCCGTCGATCTCCCTTCTAATCCAACAACCCACATAGCCCCGTACCGCTTCGTGTGTTATGAGCCGCTGACTGGTAGACCCCTCCTGTCAGCTGAGCCCCGCGCTGTGGAGTGACACTGGACCGGCCCATTAACCTCTCCCGCGCGACCCAACCGTTTGAATTTAGATTTTTCTATTTTTATTCAAACACAGTTCTGTACATAGATTCAAAAATCAACCCATCTCGATTCATTGAACCAAAAATCATGAAACTAATTTTGTTAGAAAGGTACTAAAATGCTTAATCCAATCCTATTGGATTCAAATCATTTGGATCTGTATATCAACCTTGGTAAAAATAACAAGGCAGAAGCTTTTCTCCATTCAAACATTTTTCAAAATTTAACCATAATACCTTTTGAGTTGATTCCAACTCTCGAAAATCACATTTTATCATACCTTTCAGAATATATAAAAACATTTGGGTTTACTTACAGAAATAATTTTCATGTAACAAAAGAATGCCACATAGGCATTTCTAGTCACTTTATTTATTTAAAATAAAAAGGGTAAACTATATTAAATTCTGACACCACTTTAAATCACATTCCCATGTACTTAAATATGTGGTGATGACATTTGTCAACATGATCCCATGTTTGAGTTGGAGAATATTAAATCTTAAGTAGTTTTTCAGTGAGTAGAAATTACTTTTCTCAAATTAAAATAAATAAGACAAATGCTTTAATCTTGTAATGTAGGTGATGATGCTAGATCATCTATAGTACACCTTTGTGTGATGATTGAAAATAGTTAAGTATTGTTTGGTGATTGTGTACCTCGTATTTATTTATAGACGCTAGTACCGACCAAGGATACGAGGAGGAAGGAGGATACTACGAGGAAGAAGACGAGGAGAACTTCAACCACTGCACTGCACAAGGCAAGCTTATACTAATATCTATGCAAGCCTTACTACCCAAGTTGACCTATGCAAGCAAATACTTGCTTGTTACCATGCCAACTATATGCCTTAAGTGAAGGGTTTCGCGGCATAGTAAATCAAAAAAATTCTACGGATGCGAACAGAGGGAAAGCCAAGATCTAATCTAGGAGATGCAAACAACGAGAGAGATTGGATTAGATCTTCATACCCTTGAAGATTCGCGATTGGAACGTTAAATCGGAACGTGGGTGATGTAGTCGTACTCGCTTCTCCTCCTCGCGATCCGATCCGATCTAGCACCACAAGTGGCGGTGCCTCCGTGAGATGCACACGTGCAGCACCTCGACGTCTCATCCTTCCTTGGTCCAGCAAGTATGGTGGAGATATGGGTTGGATCTACAACGCGACGGCGCGGTGCAATTGGTGGAGAATTTCTGCAGCAGGGCTTCCCTACGATCGGGAGGGAGAGAGGAGGGCAGCAGGGCGGCTAGGGTTGGAGGGGAAGGTGTAGGGGGTTGGTGCGCCCCCAGCCCTCTATATATAGAGGGGTGGGCGCAGCCCTAGCCCCTCCCCCAAGCCAAACCGGCGGCCCCAAAGGAGGAAGAGTGGGGGGCAAGGAAACCCCCCTTCTAGAAGGTCTATCTAGGGTTTAAACCCCTCTTGGCCGGCTGGGCCCTATGGGGCCTTGTGCCCCTATTTAATGCGGCCAGGGCACTCCCTCATAGGCCCATGCCTCTCGGAAGGTGGGGCCACGTTGGTCCCCTTCCGAAGGTTCTAGAAGCTTCCGGTACAATACCGATTAACGGAACAATTCCGAACTCCAAAACTGCCCGCCTTATATGAATCTTATTATCCGGACCACTCCGGAACCTCTCGTGATGTCCCGGATCCCATCCGAGACTCCGAACAAAAACTCATAAACCAATTATCCAATCTATCCTAGCGTCGAGACACGTTAAGTGTGTGACCCTGCGGGTTCGAGAATATGCAGACATGATCTTCTATCAATAATCAACAGCGGGTCTGAAACCCATATTGACTCCCACACATTCATCGATGATCATATCGGATGAACCACGATGCCAGGATTCAATCAATCCCATATATATTCCCTTCGTCTCGCGATATTTTACTTGCCCGAGATTTGATCGTCGGTACCGTCATACCTAGTTCAATCTCGTTCACAACAAGTACTTTACTCGTTCCGTAATCCTATATCACTTTGTGATTAACTCCTTAACCACATGCTTGCAAGCGGTGTTGATATCGATTACCGAGTGGGCCCTAAGTATATCTCTCCGACTTGGGAGGGACAAATCCCATCTCGATACATACAACCCAACAGATACTTTCCGATCACCTGAGAGACACCTTTATGATCACCCTCTCATAGGATGATGTTTGATGACCTCAAAGCTTTCTTCCGATACCAGGGAGTTGTATTATCTCATGGTCTAAGGAATAAAATATTTGACATAAGAAAAGCTTCGCAAAGACGAACACGATGACACGATCTAATTGCTTCGCTTAGTTTGGGTCTGTCCATCATATCATTCACCCAATGATATGATCTCATTATCAATTGACAACTCATGTCTATGGTTAGGAAACCTTAACCATCATTGATCAATGAGCTAGTCCATAGAGGCGTACTAGGGACACGGTGTTGTTCACAAACCACACAAGTATTAAAGTTTCCGCTTAATACAATTCTAGCATGGAATATAAACATTATCATGAACAAGAATTATTATTTTTTTGAGGGTAAAACAGTAGGGCAAAAAACCCCACTACAACTTTTATAGATTATATAGAGTTACAAAAGAAAATTTACAACCATATTCCACCTCAAAAAAGAGGGATAACATGCTAATCAACTATCTCCTGTCTAAATTGGTTTCAATCCAAATCTTAAGGCCCTGATAATACTTCTTCTTAATTCAATAAAGGACCCATCTTAATTCCTGGGCTACAATAGCCTTCCAAGTCTCCATCGATGCATGCTGATTGTTGAAAATTTCATTATTTCTGCAAATCCAGATGCTCCAAGTTCCAATAATCAGAATTTCCATTGCAAAAGGGACCTTGAGATCTTTTTTAATACTGTCTAAAACTATAAAGATGCTTTGATCAGCCGAATTGACCTGTGAAATTTCAGCCCAGCAGTCTCTTGCAAAGGGGCATTCCCAAAACAAATGTAAACTGGTTTCTTCACTATTGCAGCACTGGAAGACACAATCATAAGATGCCAGAGAAAAACATTTCCTTTTCAGAAGATTTCTTGTGTTGAGTCTATCAAGCAGTAAGAGCCAGAAGAAGAATTTGTGCTTTTGTTGACAAGAAGATTTCCATATCCAAGAGAAATGTGGCTGCACTGGTTGGTAACCGACTAAAGAGCAGTAAGCCTTTTTGACCGAAAAATTACTGCCCCAAATGTAAGACCAACAATCAGATTCCCCTTCCCTGCCAAAATGAACACGAATTATAATAATAACATCTTTATTATTATTGCCTCTAGGGCATAATTCCAACAGTCTCCCACTTGCACTAGAGTCAATAATCTAGTTTACATTTGGCAACAATCTCACACCCATGGCACTGAGGTGCTGATCATGTTTTGCACGCGGAATAGGTTTAGTCAACAGATCTGCGACATTCAGATCTGTATGTACTTTGCTAATCTCCAGATCTCCATCTGCTATATATTCTCGGATTATATGAAACTTCCGGTTGATATGCTTGGTCTTTGGATGATATCTTGGTTCCTTAGCGAGTGCTATGGCGCCAGTGTTGTCACACAATATCTCCAGTGGGTCCAATGCACTTGGAACCACGCCAAGCTCAGTGATGAAGTTCCTGATCCAAACTCCTTCACTTGACGCTTCTGCAGCAGCCATGTATTCCGCTTCTACTGTAGATCCCGCGATCACGCTTTGCTTGCAGCTTCTCCAGCTCACAGCTCCTCCATTCAAAATATACATGTATCCTATCTGAGATTTAGAATCATCCTTGTCGGTGTCAAAACTAGCATTGACGTAACCTTTTACGACAAGCTGTTCATCACCCCCATAGACTAAGAACATTTCTTTAGTCCTATTTAGGTACTTTAGGATGTTCTTTACGGCTGTCCAGTGTTCCACTCCTGGATCACTTTGATATCTGCTCGTCAAACTAAGAGCATTGGACACATCCGGTCTAGTACACAGCATGGCATACATGATGGAACCTATGGCCGAGGCATAAGGCACTTTGCTCATAGCTTCCCTATCATTTACCGTAGCTGGACCCTGAGCCTTGCTCAACATCTTACCTGACAACATAGGCACCAAACCTTTCTTTGCCTTATCCATTCTGAACCTTTTCAGAACTTTGTCTAGGTATGTACTCTGGCTTAAAGCTATCAGGCGTCTTTGTCTATCTCTATAGATCTTGATGCCCAATATATAAGCAGCTTCACCTAGGTCTTTCATTGAAAAACACTTGTTCAAATAACTCTTCACATCGTTAAGCATGTTGATGTCATTTCCGATAATCAATATGTCAAGCACATATAGTACCAGAAACGTCACGAGCTCCCACTTACTTTCTTGTAGATACAAGCTTCGTAGCAATTTGGAACAAATCCAAAGCTCTTGATCACTTGATCAAAACGAAGGTTCCAACTCCGAGATGCTTGCTTCAGTCCATAAATGGAACGCTGAAGTTTGCATACTTTATCAGCATCCTTAGGATCGACAAAACCTTCGGGTTGCATCATATACAACTCTTCATCAATGTTGCATTGAGGAACGCAGTCTTGACATCCATCTGCCATATTTCATAATCATGAAACGCAGCAATTGCTAATAAAATCCGAATGGACTTAAACATCGCTACGGGAGAGAAAGTCTCATCGTAGTCAACACCATGAACTTGTCTAAACCCCTTTATATATGGTAACATTACCATCCGCTTCCGTTTTATTCTTGAAGATCCATTTGCACTCAACGGCCTTTCGGTCGCTAGGAGGGTCCACCAAAGTCCATACTTGGTTTTCGCTCATGGATCCCAGTTCGGATTTCATGGCTTCTAGCCATTTCTCAGAGTCTGGGCTCATCATCGCTTCCTCATAGTTCGTAGGTTCACTGTCTTCTACTAACAAGACAGTCAAGACAGGGTTGCCCGTACACACGGGAGGGGCACGTGACCTTGTCGACCTGCGACGTTCGATGTGACATCGTCAAAGCTTCATGATCCTTGTCATTAGCTTCCTCTATTGTTGGTTCAAAGTGACTTTGGAACAATTTCAGGTGCTGCGCTACTCTCCAATTCAAGAGAAGGTTCAACAACCTCGTCTAGCTCTACTTTCCTCCCACTCACTTCTTTTGAGAGAAACTCCTTCTCAAGAAAGGAACCGTTCTTTGCGACAAACACTTTGCCTTCGGTTCTGTGATAGAAGGTATACCCAATAGTTTCCTTAGGGTATCCTATGAAGACGCATTTCTCCGCTTTGGGTTCGAGCTTGTCCGGCATCAACTTCTTGACGTAAGCTTCGCATCCCCAAACTTTAAGAAACGACAACTTAGGTTTAGCACCAAACCACAGTTCATACGGTGTCGTCTCAATGGATTTAGATGGAGCCCTATTTAAAGTGAATGCAGCGGTTTCTAATGCATAACCCCAAAATGATAACGGCAAATCAGTAAGAGACATCATTGATCGGACCATATCTAATAGGGTTCGATTCCGGCGTTCAAACACACCATTGCTATTTGTGGTGTTCGGTGGCGTGAGTTGTGAAACGATTCCACTTGCTTTAAGATGCGTGAGAAAATCATAACTCAAATATTCACCTCCATGATCGGATCGTAGAAACTTAATCTTTCTGTTACGATGGTTCTCCACTTCATTCTGAAATTCTTTGAACTTTTCAAACGTTTTAGATTTATGTTTCATTAAATAGATATAACCATATCTACTTAAGTCATCGGTAAAAGTGAGAAAATAGCGATATCCACCGCGCGTCGAAACACTCATCGGTCTGCATACATCGGTATGTATGATTTCCAACAAGTCTGTTGCTCGCTCCATCATCTGGGAGAACAGGGGTTTTGATCATCTTGCCCATGAGGCATGGTTAGCATGTGTCAAATGATTCAAAATCAAGAGACTCCAAAAGTCCATCGTAATGGAGTTTCTTCATCGCTTTACACCAATATGACCTGACAGCGATTGCCACAAATAAGTAGTATTATCACTATCTACTTTGCATCTCTTAGCCTCAATGTTATGGATATGTGTTTCATCCCTTTCGAGATTTAGAAGAAATAAACCATTCACAATAGGTGCATGACCATAAAAGATGTTACTCATATAAATGGAACAACCATTATTCTCCGATTTAAATGAATAACCGTCTTGCAATAAACAAGATCCAGAAATAATGTTCATGCTCAACACAGGCACATAATAACACTTATTAAGGTTTAAAACTAATCCCGAAGGTAAAACTAAGGAGAGCGTGCCGACGGCCATCTCATCAACTCTTGATCCGTTGCCAACGCGCATCGTCACCTCATCCCTCGCAAGCCGCTGTCTATTCCGTAGCTCTGTTTGAGTTACATATATTAGCAACCGAACGGTATCAAATACGAGCACTACAACGAGGGATAGTAAGGAAAACATCAATAACATGTATATCAAATATACCTTTGATGGTGCCAGCCTTCTTGTCCGCTAAGTACTTGGACGATTCGCTTCAGTGACCCTTGTCCTTGCAATAGAAACACTCGGTGTCCGGTTTAGGACCGGACTTGAGCTTCTTCTCGGCGAGGGCAACGCCGCCTTTCTTGAAGGGCTTCCTTGCACCCTTACCATTCTTGAAGGTGGGGGGCTTGTTGAACATCAACACATGATTATTCTTTTTGATGTTCACCTCCGCTACTTTCATCTTAGCAAAGAGCTCAGTGATCATATCAGTGGAACCAATCTGGTTGTGATCAACTACAAAACTTTTGTAGCTAGGAGTGTCAATCTTGAGCTCCTCTGGAATCTTGCGATCCGATTTCTCAAAGGCGTTGAGTGTAGCCGTCATCTCAATGGCGTGCTCACTAATGGAACCCCTTCCTCCATCTTGTAGTTAAAGAATTTCTTAGAGATCTCATATCTCTCGAGCAGGCTTGAGTCTGAAACATGTTTTAAGCTCCTCGAATCTCAAAGGGCCGAACTCCTCAAAACGATTTTGAAGATCCGATTCCATAGCATACAACATGGCGATCTTAATCAAATCATAATCATCCTTGCGTGACGATAAACAGCTTTTCATCAGCGGTAGCATCTATAGTGAGCGTCACCTAGCGCTTTCTCAAGGACATAGTCCTTTTGTCCGCCAGCGAGAATGATTCTTAGAATGCGGAACCATTTGGTGAAGTTAGACCCATTGTTTCTAAGCTTTTCTATCTCAGCAAAAACGTTGAAGTTGAAGTTGGACTTGGCCATGTGATCTATAGTATTTGCAAGTACAATTTAGACTATGTTCATGATAAATAGTTCAACTTAATCAAATTACTAGATGAACTCCCACTAAATTCAACATCCCTCAAGTTGTTTAGTGAACACGATCCAAATTCACCACACCTAATCCGATCATCACGAGAAGAGATGTGGTTTCAATGGTGGACAACGAAGTGTCGATCATATCATTCATATGACTCATGCTTAACCTTTCGGTTCTTGTGTTCGAGGCCATGTGCATACATGCTAGGCTCGTCAAGTTAGACCAAGTATTTCAGCGTGTGCAAAACTGGCTTGCACCCGTTGTATGTGAGCATAGAGTCTATAGCACCCGATCATCACGTGATGCTTGGACACGACAAACTTTCGCAGTGCATACTTGGGAGAACAGTTTTTATCTTGATCTTTAAGTGAGGAATCATCTTATAATGCTACCGCGATCTAAGCATAATAAGATACATAAAAGGATAAACATCACATGCATATAACTTTATGTGACATGGTATAGCCAATCTTCGCGCAATGATCTCCATCTTGTGTGTTCCGGCATGATCTCCATCACTCCACCATGATTGCCTCCACCACGAATAGCAACTACAACTATTGCTAACTACTTAGCGATAAAGTAAAGCTATTACATAGCGTATAAGAAGTTGACTCGCAGGTCATACACAATTATAAAGACAACCATATGGCTCCTGCCGGTTGTGTACTCATCGACATGCAAGTCGTGAAACATTACAAAACATGATCATCGCATACAATATACACATCACATCTTGGGCCATACCATATCACAGAAAACACTCCCTGCAAAAACAAGTTAGACGCCTCTACTTTGTTGTTGCATGTTTTACGTGGCTTATGGGAGTAGATGCTAAGAACGATTCTTACCTACGGAAAGCCACAACGGTGATATTATGGTTGCCAAACTCCGGTGTTAATCCCATGAAAACTATAGTGAGAGAAACTGACATCCACCAGCCGCATGTGTGGAACAAGCCACACGTCAAGTGCGGAGCCGGTCTCGCGAACAACGTCGCGTAAGGTTGGCCTGGACCACTTCAATCTCACTATCCCGTGTCATAAGAAGAACACAAACAAGAGGCTTGCAACACAAAACATCAACGCCCGCAACAACCATGTTGCGTTCTACTCGTGAAACACATCTACGCATAGATCTAGCTCTAATACCACTGAAGGGTTTCGCGGGATAGTAAATCAAAAAATTTCTATGGATGCGAACAGAGGGAAAGCCAAGATCTAATCTATGAGATGCAAACAACAAGAGAGATTGGATTAGATCTTCATACCCTTGAAGATTCGCACAGCGGAACGTTCGTCAGAACGTGATTGATGTAGTCGTACTCGCTTCTCCTCCTCGCGATCTGATCTGATCTAGCACCACAAGTGGCGGTGCCTCCGTGAGATGCACACGTGCAGCACCTCGACGTCTCCTCCTTCCTTGGTCCAGCAAGTATGGTGGAGAGATGGGTTGGATCTACAACGCTGTGCCGGTGCAATTGGTGGAGAATTTCTGCAGCAGGGCTTCGCCTACAAGCAGTCGGGAGGGAGAGAGGAGGGCAGCAGGGCGGCTAGGGTTGGAGGGGAAGGTGTAGGGGTTGGTGCGCCCCCAGCCCTCTATATATAGAGGGGTGGGCGCAGCCCTAGCCCCTCCCCCAAGCCAAACCGGTGGCCCCAAAGGAGGAAGAGTGGGGGGCAAGGAAACCCCCCTTCTAGAAAGTCTATCTAGGGTTTAAACCCCTCTTGGCCGGCTGGGCCCTATGGGGCCTTGTGCCCCTGGCCCAATGCGGCCAGGGCACTCCCTCATAGGCCCATGCCCCCTCCTGGAAGGTGGGGCCACGTTGGTCCCCTTCCAGAAGGTTCTAGAAGCTTCCGGTACAATACCGATTAACCCGGAACAATTCCGAACTCCAAAAATTGCACTGCCTTATATGAATCTTATTCTCCGGACCACTCCGGAACCTCTCGTGATGTCCCGGATCCCATCCGAGACTCCGAACAAAAACTCATAAACCAATTATCCAATCTATCCTAGCGTCGAGACACGTTAAGTGTGTGACCCTGCGGGTTCGAGAATATGCAGACATGATCTTCTATCAATAATCAACAGCGGGGTATGGAAACCCATATTGACTCCCACACATTCATCGATGATCATATCGGATGAACCACGATGCCAGGATTCAATCAATCCCATATATATTCCATTCGTCTCGCGATATTTTACTTGCCCGAGATTTGATCGTCGGTACCGTCATACCTAGTTCAATCTCGTTCACAGAAAGTACTTTACTCATTCCGTAATCCGATATCACTTTGTGATTAACTCCTTAACCACATGCTTGAAAGCAGTGTTGATATCGCTTACCGAGTGGGCCCGAAGTATATCTCTCCGACTTGGGAGGGACAAATCCCATCTCGATACATACAACCCAACAGATACTTTCCGATCACCTGAGAGACACCTTTATGATCACCCTCTCATAGGATGACGTTTGATGACCTCAAAGCTTTCTTCCGATACCAGGAAGTTGTATTATCTCATGGTCTAAGGAATACAATATTTGACATAAGAAAAGCTTCGCAAAGACGAACACGATGACACGATCTAATTGCTTCGCTTAGTTTGGGTATGTCCATCATATCATTCTCACAATGATATGATCTCATTATCAATTGACAACTCATGTCTATGGTTAGGAAACCTTAACCATCATTAATCAATGAGCTAGTCCATAGAGGTGTACTAGGGACACGGTGTTGTTTACAAACCACACAAGTATTAAAGTTTCTGCTTAATACAATTCTAGCATGGAATATAAACATTATCATGAACAAGAATTATAATAATAACATCTTTATTATTATTGCCTCTAGGGCATAATTCCAACATTAAGCATATGTGATCATACCTACTTGATAACCCAATCCTAGTTTTACTTGCAAGCTTTATACTTTACTTCTTTATCAAAGCTTTCTCTTAGAGTTTACATAGTGAATTGAAGAGACTAGAAAGATAATGGAAGGTTTCATAAAGAGCATTAAATTTGGCCTAAGTAGATAATCTTGATGTCATCCTAAGGCATGAGATTGAACTTAATTAATCTCCACTTGTTTACCACCCCTCATTAGTACTTACCCCACTTGTAGATGCTAGTGCTAAGCATAAAACTTGATCAACTTTAGATGGGAATACTTGGTGAAAATGGTTATGAAAACCTTAGAATGATGAGTCATTCTACTGAAATATATTGACATGTGTTTCCGAACACCAGATGATTTTGATGATGAAAATGTTGAGACATGAGCCTTAGCCCTTTATAAAATTGATGGTTGTCTGGATGTGATATCATTCCAATTTTACCGTACAACCACAATACCCAAAAATTGGGTAGGGCTTGACTTGAAACTTATATACCTTAGTACGGGTTCCCTCACGGCCAAGGTCTGAGCTGAGGCTACCTTGTGAAGATTGTCCACCTGTGCAGTAACCAAGATGACAGTTGGTCGTGGTTGGGAGGCCAAACTCACAGGAGAGGTGCCTATATTAGGGCGTGTAATTGAAAGGTTAGGATTGATTATCCGCATAATGAGTATGGTGAATTCAGGATTTGTTCCTGACGGATGTATCAAATGTTGTCGTGAAAGTGTACCATCTCTGTAGAGTGTCAAACTATTCGAATAGTCGTGTCCGTGGTTATGGACAGTTGGAGTGGCCATATTGTTCCCCCGTCAGATGTTTTTTTCAAAATGACTTATGAAATGAATTGAGACTTTGACTTGACCACAACAGAGTTGTGATATTAAATTCAAGCTCCCACTTAGGTGTTATAAAACTTCAACTAGTTTTCTTTGCTTCTGAACTTAGTAGAGGTAAATCTGGCTTTTTGCAAAACAACCCTAGAGCCTAGTGACCTAACTACAAAAACCCCCTTAACTTGTTAGTATTAGTTTGTGAGTACTTAAAGAGTACTCATGGCTTTGTCCCTCGCTATTCCCGTGGCCAGACTATGAAGAGGAGTACCAGGATGATGGACCGCAGGAAGGTTACGACAACTAGGATCATCTCCCATCATCAGCATTGCCTGTGACCCCGAAGATGGAGCTTCGCCTACGCTTTTTTTACTATTATGTTATTCCGCTACTTGAGTTGTATTAAGAACTGGATCATGATATCCTTATTTGTGTAAGACCTTATGTATGGTTTGTAATGGATGATGTACTGTGATATCCAAATCTGTTATGTATCTGGGATTAAAAATCCGGGTGTTTACATAGATATATACAACAACGACTCCATGAGTCAAGAATACATATATACGATACAAAGATCCAAATCACCTTGAAAACGATACAGCATCCGACTATGGACAAGATGCAAATTGAGCTAAGAGCCCTGAAGAATAACCAATGGTCTACATAACCCTGCCCAGGCCAAGCCGGAAGGGTAACCCTGCTAACGACGTCGATCTCAAACCTGCTTCAATAAAAGGGGTGTCGACAAAGGGCAAAAGAAAAAAAGAGCAGTCAGTATTGAGGCCAGTACATGACGAGACTAGAATTCAGCGGTCCTCGCCTACATAGGTATGGTGGACTGAAGCGGCAGCGCAACATGCACTAAACAACCTATAGAGACTCGATACAACTGTCAGCTATTAGAGAGGGATAAGAAAGACCTATTCGGATCCAACCTAATACTAACACCAATCATACCGATCCAGGTGTTTCCCCCTCGATACCAATCGAGGTAGTCGTACCGAGGAAACTCACACAGTTGGCTATTTTATCCATTCCCTTATAGTTGCAGCAATTACTAGTCAGATATAGATAGCATGAGTCATCCTGATAACTTAAGCAATGGGCAGTTTTAGATAACCATTCAGTTGTAGTTGCAATACTTACTAGTCAAATACATATACCATGAGACATTCAAAAACCCAGCAGTTGTTGGTACTTTTATTTAGCCATTCTGTTATAGTGAAGCTGATTACTAGTGATTCCAAAAGCAAATTTATAGTACTACATTAGTTATAGTTGTCTATGATCGAGATACTGTGCTCCAAGTCGTCAATAACCGCGGACACGGCTTTTAGAAAATTTTACCCTATAGGGGTGCATAAATAGCAACACACGCACGGTCAACCTCGGAAAAAACCATATGAAAACCCAATGAGGCATCACGACAGAACATTCGCAAGATTCATATTTGATTTTAGGGGGCCACCCAATGGTTTGTGCCAATGACTGTAAACGACTGGGAACCTAAAAGTGTGACTAGGCTTGTCGATACCGTGAAAACATTCCACATTTGTTCCTAAATAGTACAGGCGCTCCACGCGCAATCGTAAATAAAGCAGTAAAGTGTGGCATAAGTACAGGATAGTAATAAATTCTCAAACTACTTTGTGGCCCAAGGAATTAAATATGACTCAAGCTAGGGTTAGGGGGATTCATGGTCCCATATGCGGATAGTGCGAATATTCAAAGAACAGGTATCAAGTACTCGGGGTCCTACGGGACACAAGTGGACGGTTAAAAACCAAATAACATCTATTGCCCACCTCTGCCTCTGCATTATTTACCTACTTCAATTTTAGTTATTAAACGGTAATTAAAGTCATGATCATCTCCAACATTAAACATGCGGCATTACTCTAACAACTGTGGAAGATCGATAGCGCGACACATCACCCGCGCAAGCAACTACAAATCGCAAGGCCGACTATCTACCAAACAATATGTAATAGGATTTGTCCATGGCAATATAAGGGTTGTAGGGGAGTATAACGGGGTACGAAATCTATAGCATCGCAACACAGTTAGGAATAGATCAACAGGAGGAATAAAGACTATAAATGTAAAATAGGTAGAAAGGGGAAGAATGCTCGCCTGAAAACATCGTCGAAGGTTCATCCGAAGATCGGGTCGACAATCGCATCTACTCATCGGCCTAATCCGTGAAGAAGCAAATCACTAGAAAAGACACCGGATGCACTATTTAATACTATGACAGAAGATCGGGCATGATGCATATATGATGTATGACATGGCAAGGATGTAATGCAATTAGGCCATAGTAAGTGGAACCGAGGTTCCGACATTTACTTAGATGGTTAAGTTGTGTAGATACCCCGCAATTTAAACATGACATCGGTTCGGTATACAAACTTAAACGGGACCAATATTAGACTAGATTCGCCCGCATATGGTCTCTATAATTAATTTAGGTGAATCTACGAAATAGCCCCAAATATCCATAATATGCATGCAAACATGAACAATTTAATGTATTATAAAAATAGGGTCCAAAGAACAGGGTCACACGTTGAGGGGTCTCGGCGATCTTGGGGCTCGGAGGCCAGGATCAGGCTTCGGATCGGGGCGTCGGGGCTTCGGTGTCCATGTGGCGTTCTTGGCGTTCCATGACGGCGTCCGTGACGTAGATCTTGGGTGTCGACTTGGATATGAAAAGAACGACGAGAGGGATCTCGTGCGGCAACAGGAGGAAGTGGGGCTTGGGATCACCCAAACATGGTCTTGGCCGCAAGAAAAACTCGGATGCACCAAACAAGGTATCAAGAGGCTGCGACCAAACAAACAGGTTGGTTCAAACATAGACACAAATAGAGAGCCGACACTAGGCTCTAGCAAAGGAGGTCACTAATGCAGCGTGCTGGTGACGGTGCTTGGCGAGGACGGCGAACGGCGGTGTCGGCGCTACTTCAGAGGCCGGTTTCGGGGAGGCCTTAAGCGGAGCGTCAGTGACCGGAGACGCGTGGGGAGCAGCAAGGGGGTTGGCAGGCGACGGCGTCGGTGCCTACAGGATGGCGGCAGAGAGCCGAGATCGGTGGCGCCGGTTGAGGCGGCTCGGTACCGCGGGGTCGAGGACGGAGGCCGGCGCGATGTAGAGGGGCGTCACGAGATCGCTGGCGGTGCGGAGCCTACAGGAGACATGGACTAGGCGACCGAGACGCTGCAGACCATGGCGCGATGGCGGAGGCAAGGAAGGTGACCGACAAAGAAGCCGGGAGGAGCGACGGGCAGCGGAGCTTGGAGATGATATGGGGAAGGCGCCCGTGGTGGGGGACGGCGCGCCTGGAGACGAGTGGCGAGGGGCGCTCTCGGTTGAGGAAGCCCAGTGAGGCGGCGGTGGAGCTTGGCGTCGAAGGGGCCGCCGAGGAAGGTCGCGGGCGAGGACGGTCAGAGATGGCGTTGATGGCGGCGCAAAGAAGCTCGAGGGAGGGACTCGCGGTAGGTGGGGGAGCGGGGTGCTAGCGAGGTGGTGGGGCCATGTGGGTCTAGGTTTAAGGGGATTTACGGCTGGGAGCGGGCGTGCTAGCGTGCGTGCGTGTGGCGCTGGGATGTTGCACACAACGACGGGGCTCAGCGGGCCAGGGGTGGGGCCAGCTATCATGGGGGTAAGAGGGATTAGCGGCAGAGTCAGAGAGGTGTGCAAGATCACTTTCAGCATGATAGCGTGGCAATAGGTATGGAACTGAATGATGAGGCGTTGGCGCCAGCCTCGGGCGCCATGAAGGCCATCGGATGAAACTGCCAAGGCATGGGCAAAAGCCTAGGCAGTCCTAAAATGTGCCATCTTGCCAGGATGATCCACTCAACCAATGCTCAGGTGACTTTCATTTCTGAAATTAAATCTTCTAAAGTTAGTACCGCTGATCTTGTTGCTAGATTTAACATGTCTGATAGTATTGTAGTGCCTTCTCAAAGACGCTCGGGAGTGCTATGGCTAATGTGGAATGATGAAGTGCAAGTCTCTGGTCATAGTTACTTCCATGTTATCTTAGCATCGGTTTTTATCAAAAGTAGTAATCAGAAGTACGGTCTAGTCTGTATATATGGCGATCCCTATCATCAATATACTAGTCAGATTTGGAATCAGGTAGCCTCTTTTGTGTATGATAATTCTAGTATGCCAGTTGTGTGTATCGGGGATATGAATGAGCTTTTGTATGATATAGACAAAAATTCCCCGAATATAAATCATTCCCGTATGAATGCTTTTCGTTTGATGGTCAAGCAATGTGGTTTATTTGATCTTGGCTTTAGCGGACCTGCTTATACTTGGACAAATAAACGGTTCTCCTCTAAACCTATTTATGAAAGACTTGACCGATGCTTAGTAAATGCTGATTGGTGTGATGTTTTCCCAAACTCAAATGTTTATAGCATGCCTCTTATTC
This sequence comes from Avena insularis, assembly GCA_023614405.1. NCBI lineage: Eukaryota > Viridiplantae > Streptophyta > Magnoliopsida > Poales > Poaceae > Avena > Avena insularis. The sequence continues at coordinate 38,514,634 of CM042685.1, read as the reverse complement.
ACTCTCTTAGTGATCATGCTCCCATTTTGCTCTCAACTGACGGCCCTGCACGGAAAATTAAACGTTCTTTCAAATTTGAAAATTGGTGGCTAAAAGAAGATGATTTTCAAATACATGCAAAGAATGCTTGGATAGAAAGTGCTAAGCGGCCTTTCTCGGCTATAACTAATCATCTTGCTAGAGCCCTTAAGATCTGGTGCAGGAAAAAAAACCTTTACAGGAAGAGATCAAGGAACTAGAGGAGAAGATCAAACAGGTCTAGCTTCAACCTGTTCAACAACAGAATCATACTCTAGAAGCTGATTTGGTAACAAGGTATGAGAAGAACTTGACTAAACTTACAGATTTTTATGCTCAACGTGCAAAGCAACACTGGATCAAAGATGGAGACAGGAACACCTCCTATTTCCACAAGGCAATCACGAAAAGAAGAAGAAGAAGAAACACGATAGTTTTGGTAAAGGATGAAAATGATATTGTTCAGTTCATGCCTAAAGAGATTAGTAACACTTTTGTTAATTATTTTAGGCATATTTTTGCTTCTCACAACACTAACAATGGCAGGCCTTACCCACATGTTCAGCTACCTGATTCAAATAACGATTGCACCTACACGATTCCTGACAAGCAGGAGCTATGGGAGACATTGAGGGAGATGAAAAGGAACGCATCGCCAAGACCAGACGGTTTCAACATCGAATTTTATTTAGCAACCTGGAGCTGGATTGGGGAAGATGTCTACATGCTGGTAATATCATTCTTTGAATCGAGCAATTTGCCTGCTCATATTAATGACACTCACATTGCCTTAATCCCTAAGAAGCTCGTTCCAGCTGTTCCAGCTGATTTTAGGCCTATTAGTCTTTGCAATGTGGTCTACAAAGTGATAGCGAAATCTCTAGCTAACAGACTTAAGCCCCATTTACCTGACTACATCCACCCTGCTCAACAAGCTTTTATAGAAGGTCGTCGTATCAGTAATAATATTATTATTGCCCAAGAAATCACACACTCTTTTGCTCTCTCTAAGTGGAAATACAAAGCTTTCATGCTTAAGATCGACCTAGCCAAGGCCTTTGATCGCATCGAATGGAATTTTGTTGTTCATGCTCTCACTCGTAAAGGACTCCATGGTCATTTCATAAATTTGATACACGCGTGTATCTCATGGCGTACTTTCTCAGTAGTCATTAGTGGTCAACCTTTCGCGAGATTTCATAGCGAGAGAGGTATTAGACAGGGCTGCCCGTTATCCCCCTACCTTTTTGTCCTCGCTATAAATGAGCTATCCATTACTTTACAGGAAACTATGACAAACTCCGCGCTTGCAGGCATTGTTTTGGGGAAAGACTGTCCTCCAATTCACTCTTTGCTCTTTGCGGACGACCTCTTAATCTGTGGCAAAGCTGATTTTCAAGAAGCTACAACCATGAGGAATATTCTCCAGTCTTTTTGTGCCCTTTCTGGCCAAATTCCAAACTGGCAAAAATCTGGTATCATTTTTAGTAAGCATGTTGATCCCGAGACTGCTACAACCATTAGACAATTTTTTCCTGTCACGCTCATAGATGCTTCCTTTATTCACCTCGGGCACCCATTAATCCTTCCAAGCAAAGACAGAGCTTCTGCTTATAATTTTGTCCTAGAAAAATTCAAAACCAAGCTCACCACCTACAAGGCAGACCATCTCTGTCACGCGGCTCGGCTTACTCTCATTCAATCTGTTTTTGCCTCTATCCCAGTCTATTACATGTCAAACATCCTTTTTTCAAAAAAAATCATTTCAAAATTAACTGCCGTCATCAGGACCTTTTGGTGGACTGGGGTAAGGGAAGATAAATCTAGCAATGCCCTTTGCTTGCGAGCTTGGAAAGACATTTGTACACAAAAAAAGGAAGGCAGACTAGGTATTAGAAATATCCAGGCAATTAACCAAGGTCTTATTCTCATGGCTTCCTGGCGCATTGCTCAAAACCCAGATGACTTCCTTCACAGAGTTTTCAAGGCCAAGTACTTTCATGACTCTTCCATATGGCGTGCAGATACAAATGTACCTAAGTCGGCCTTTTGGACCTCCGTCCTCAAAGTTTTACCCATCCTTAAGGCTCACTCCTACTACCAGATCACTCAAGGAAACATATCCATCTGGAGTACCCCTTGGTGTCAAAGCTGGGCCAAAATCTATGACAACCTCATTATCCAACAGGCTAACTACAAATATCCAGCCAAAGTAAATGACCTTTGGTTACCCAATCAACAAGCTTGGGATGAGAACCTCATCGACTCTCTTTTCCAATAACCATTGGCACATTGTATTAAGCAGACTCCCATCATTTCTTCTCAGGATCAAGATCTTTTATGTTGGAAGCTTACTCCAAATGGTAAATGTACCTCAAAGAGCGCTTACTATGCTTGTTTACAAAGATTGCATGACTTAGGTGAGCCAAGGCCGAGACAGGTATCAAATGAAACCGCAAAATTATTGTCTCAGGTCTGGAAGTCCAAGGAAATCCTACCAAGGATCAAGACATTTGCTTGGCGTTTTCTTCGCACGGCCATACCCACGGGAAGTCGAGCAGGGAAATATTCCAATCACATCAGCAAATTTTGCTACAGATGCGGGCTGGAAGAAGATGATGTTCATCTTTTCTTCACTTGCCACTTCGTCAAAGTAGCTTGGTTCAGTCCCCCTGGTATATCAGGACTGAAATTATAACGCATAATGCTCATTCTCTAACCCAAATCATTCTAAACATGCTAAACATGCCACATCCACATGCTTCTCTCACGAATGTTCTTACTTTTTTGTGGTGCATCTGGAAATCTAGAAATGACTACCGCTTTGGAAGGAAAAAGGGAGAGCCCCATCAAATTAACATAAATGCACAGGCTTTACTAAAGAATATGGAACTTCTTGATATTACTGATCCTTATGTGCAGGATAACCAAATACCAAAGGTAACTGTGGAGCAATGCAATGAAATACAACAAGGGCACACTCTCTCTTCTGTCCACGACATTGCAGGTCCAAAGATTTTCTCAAATGCTTCATGGAAGAACAATGAGGAAGACTCAAGAATTACAGGGATTGGTGTGTTCATTCAAGGTGATGAGGAAGACTGCAATTTCAACATTAAAATTCAAGCTTCCACGGTACAGGCTGAGTCGGTCCTGCAAGCTGAGGCGAAAGCATTGTTATTTGCAATGCAAATCGTCAGAGAGGAGTTAGGTGGTGGCGGCGGGATGAGGGACTGGGTCTGGTTGCTGAGAGCCTAGCTATGGTTATGGCTGGGGTTTGGTTATCGGGGGTGGTAGGTGGTCTTCCGACTGGGCCTTTGGGCCTGATCGTTTGACTGCCTCCCATACTAAACACATTTTTATTTTAAAGAACTTTTGTAAATAGTTTTTAGGCAAACAAAATATCTAGATACGACTGGGGCTTTAATTTGAATAGGCGAGGAATATTATAGGAAATAAAATAGGGTTTAGTAAAAATATTTTTAGATGCAAAAATTCATGATGTCATGATGATGCATAGAGTATTATTTAACCGTTATTTTCTAGTAGTGGTTTTACCCGGTGTGCTACAATTCGACACCACTAACAATGGATCTCGCCTCGAGATCCGCCTCACGATATGGGGAAGAAGGCCGACGATCTGAATCTTCTCACTTCATGTAGATCCTCGTGGCACCATTAATGAAGATTCTTCCTCCATCTTGGAATCGGTGAGACCAGCAACAAAGGTCGGTGCTTACGTTCATTGAGAGAACACTTCGGAGAACAACGGATAAAGGCAAAGGTATAAAAAGATAAGGCCACCTCTAACTTCCGTGGAAGGAGTGAAATTGCATTGATCCACCATTCAATGTACAAAAGCGAATGATATGAGTAGTGGTATGGTCGCGACTCCATCCCGCACTCAAAGCATTACTCTATACATGAATAGGAGACTATGCAACCAACTCTCGAAATTCAGACTAAAAATCCCGACAAGCGAGGTTCGGAAACAAAGGAGTGATGCAGGATATTCATCATATCTGGCGTAGAAGAGGTCGTCCCAAACAAGAACACCGGAAGATACAAGGAAAAAATTTAGTGAATTTTTGGTCCACTGAAAGGTACAATAGAGGAAAATTCCTCAGATAGCATGAAGATCGGATGCTGAAACACCGTTACCAAAGGAAGGAAGCGAAACCCTGAAGGTACGACAAAAACCCAAACACGAGAATTCCTGGACTCGAAGAAAAGATAAGAGAGCAAATTCAAAACACGGGGAGGTAAGAAGAAAATAGCAGAGGGGTAAGGAGTAAAAGAAGACCTAATCAGATCTATCCAATCGATTTTCCAAAATAGTTTTGAGAGTCTACATCGACCGTTAGCTAGGTTATCCTATAGGCTAGACCAGTGGGGTATCGTAACTACTGAGCTCTGATACCACTCTGTAACACCCTCAGAATCGGTCCTATGCAAGTCTTAGCGATTCCCGCTAAACCCGCATAGAAACGATTCAAAGGTGCCCACCAGGCACTTGCGTGCAGGTGGAAAACGAAGTAATATCATTACACAATAGTCCACGATGGAACCCACAAAATAGATATATACAACAACGGCTCCATGAGTCAAGAATACAGATATACAATACAAAGATCTAAATCACCTTGAAAACAATACAGCAACCGACTATGGACAAGATGCAAATTGATCTAAGAGCCCTGAAGAATAACCAATGGCGTCCATAACCCTGCCCAGGCCAAGCCGGAAGGGTAACCCTGCTAACAACATCGATCTCAAACCTTCTTCAATAAAAGGGGTGCCGACAAAGGGCAAAAGAAAAAGAGAGCGGTCAGTACTGAGGCCAGTACACGGCGAGACTAGAATTCAACGATCCTCGCCTATATAGGTATGGTGAACTGAAGCGATAGGGCAACATGCACTAAAAAACCTATAGAGACTCGATACAATTGTTGGCTATTAGAGAGGGATAAGAAAGACCTATTCGGATCTAACCTAATACTAACACCAATCATACCCGTCCTGGTGTTTCCCCCTCGATACCAATCCAGGAAGTTGTACCGAGGAAACTCACACAGTTGGCAATTTTATCCATTCCCTTATAGTTGCGGCAATTACGAGTCAGATATAGATAGCATGAGTCATCATGATAACTTAAGAAGTGGGCAGTTTTAGATAACCATTCTGTTGTAGTTGCGATACTTACTAGTCAAATACATATACCATGAGACATTCAAAAACCCAGCAGTTGTTGGTACTTTTATTTAGCCATTTAGTTATAGTGAAGCTGATTACTAGTCATTCCAAAGGAAAATTTATAGCACTACTTTAGTTATAGTTGTCTATGATCGAGATACTGTGCTCCAAGTCGTCCATAACCGCAGACATGGCTTTCAGAAATTTTACCCTGCAGGGGTGTACAAATAGCAACACACGCACGATCAACCTCGGAAAAAAAAAGAAAACCCAACGAGGCATCACGGCAGAACATTCGCAAGATTCATATTTGATTTCAGGGGGCCACCCCACCAAGCTACCCGCGACGAAGTTGGCCGGCTCCTAGACGGACCCAGAGGTTTGTGCCAATGGCTGTAAATGACTGGGAACCCGAAAGTGTGATTGGGATTGTTGATACCGCGAAAACATTCCACATTTGTTCCTAAACAGTACAGGCGCTTCACGTGTAATTGTAAATAAAGCAGTAAAGCATGGCATAAGCACAGGATAGTAATAAAGCTCAAACTACTTTGTGGCCCCAAGAAATTAAATATAACTGAAGCTAGGGTTAGGGGGATTCATGGTCCCACATGCGGATAGTGCGAATATTCAAAGAACATGTATCAAGTACTCGGGGTCATACGGGACACAAGTGGACGGTTAAAAACCAAATAACATCTATTTCCCACCTGTGCCTCTGCATTATTTACATACTTGAATTTTAGTTATTAAACGGTAATTAAAATCATGATCATCTCCAACACTAAACATGCGGCATTACTCCAACAACTGTGGAAGATCGACGGCTCGACACAACACCTGCGTAAGCAACTACTACTCGCAAGGCCGACTATCTACCAAACAACAGGTAATAGGATGTGTCCATGGCAATATAAGGGCTACAAGGGAGTATAACAGGGTACCAAATCTATAGCATCGCAACACGGTTAGCAATAGATCAACATGAGGAAATAAAGACTATAAATGTAAAGTAGGTAGAAAGTTGGAGAATGCTCGCCTGAAAACATTGTCGAAGGTTCATCCGAAGACCGGGTCGACACTTGCATCAACTCATCGGCCTAATCCGTGAAGAAGCAAAGCACTGGAAGAAACACCGGATGCACTATTTAATACTACGACAGAAGATCGGGCATGATGCATATATGATGTATGATATGTCAAGGATGCGATGCAATTAGGCCATATTAAGCGGAACCAAGGTTCCGACATTTACTTAGATGGTTAAGTTGTGTAGATAGCACGCAATTTAAATGTTGTCTTAACAAGTCGAAACATGGCATCGATTTGCTACACAAATTTAAACGGGACCAATATTAGACTAGATTTGCCCACATATGGTCTCCATATTTAGTTTAGGTGAATCTTCGAAATTGCCCCAAACACCCATAATATGCATGCAAACATGAACAATTTAATGTAACAAGTAGATATCATATATTATAAAAATAGGGTCCAAATAAAGGGGTCACACATTGAGGGGTCTCGGCGATCTTGGGGCTCGGAGGCCGGGATAGGTCTTCGGATCGCGGCGTCGAGGCTTCGGTGTTCCGTGTGGCATTCTTGGCATTCCATGACGGCGTCCGTGACGTAGATCTTGGGTGTCGACTTGGACATGAAAAGGACGACGAGTGTGGTCTCATGCGGCAATAGGAGGAAGTTGGGCTTGGGAGCACCCAAACATGGTCTTGGCCGCAAGTAAAACACGGATGCGCCAAAAAAGGTATCATGAGGCTGCGACCAAACAAACAGGTTGGTTCAAACATAGACACAAACAGAGAACCGACACTAGGCTCCAGCAAGGAGGTCATTGATGCAGCGTGCCGGCGATGGTGCTTGGCGAGGACGGCGAACGGCGGCGTCGGCGCTACTTCAGAGGCCGGCGTCGGGGAGGCCTTAAGCGGAGCGTCCGTGACCGGAGGCGCGTGTGGAGGAGCAAGGGGGTTGCTGGGCGACAGCGTCGGTGCCAGCGGGATGGCAGCAGAGAGCTGAGTTCGGTGGCGCTGGTTGAGGCGGCTCGGTACCACGGGGTGGAGGACGGAGGCCGACTGAGGCCGGCGCGATGCAGAGGGGTGTCACGAGCTCGTTGGCGGTGCGGAGCCTGCAGGCGACAGGGACTTTGCGATCGAGACGCTGCAGACCGTGGCGCGATGGCGGAGGCGAGGAAGGTTACCGACGAAGAGGCACAGGGGCCACGGCTCGCGGATGGAAGCCGGCAGGGGCGACGGGCAGCTGAGCTTCGAGACGAGATGGGGAAGGCGCCCATGGTGGGCGACGGCGCGCCTGGAGACGAGCGGCAAAGGGCTCTCCTGGTCGAGGAAGCCAAGTGAGGCGGCGGTGGAGCTTGGTATCGGAGGGGCCACCGAGGAAGGTCGTGGGTGAGGACGGTCAGAGATGGCGCCGATGGCAGCACAGAGAAGCTCGAGGGATGGACTCGCGGTAGGTGGGGAAAGGAGGGTGCTAGTGAGGTGGTGGGGCCACATGGGTCCAGGGTTAGGGGGATTTACCGCAGGCAGCGGGCGTGCTAGCGTGCGTGTGATGCTGGGATGCTGCACGCAGCGACGGGGCTCAGCGGGCCAGGGGTGGGGCCAGCAATCATGGGGGGAAGAAGGATTAGCGGTAGAGTCAGAGAGGAGTTGGGTGGTGGCGGCGGGATGAGAGAGTGGGTCTGGTTGCTGAGAGCCTAGCTAGGGTTAGGGCTGGGGTTTGGTTATCTGGGGTGGTAGGTGGTCTTCCGATGGGCCTTGGGGCCTGATCGTTTGAGTGCCTCCCTACTAAAAACATTTTTATTTTATTTTTATTTTAAAGCACTTTTGTAAATAGTTACTAGGCAAACAAAATATCCAGATACGACTGGGGCTTTAATTTGAATAGGCGAGGAATATTGTAGGAAATAAAATAGAGTTTAGTAAAAATATTTTTATATGCAAAAATGCATGATGTAATGATGATGCATAGAGTATTATTTAACCGTGATTTTCTAGTAGTGGTTTGGATCTCGCCCTCGATATCCGCCTCATGGTACTGGAAGAAGGCCGACGATCTGAATCTTCTCGCTTCGTGTAGATCCCCGCGACACCACTAACGAGGATTCTTCCTCCGTGTTGGAATCGGCGACACCAGCAATAAAGGTCGATGCTTACGTTCATTGAGAGAACACTCCGGAGAACAACGGATAAAGGCAAAGGTATCAAAAGATAAGGCCACCTGTAAAATCCGTGGAAGGAGTGAAATTTCATTGATCCACCATTCAATGTACACAAGCGAATGATAAGAGTAGTGGTATGGTCGCGACTCCACCCCGCACTCAAAGCATTACTCTGTACATGAATAGGAGACTATGCATCCAACTCTCGAAATTCAGACTAAAGATTCTGACAAGCGAGGTTTAGAAACAAAGGAGTGATGCAGGCTATTCATCAGATCTGGCGTAGAAGAGGTCGTCGCAAAGAAGAACACCGGAAGATACGAAGAAAATATTTAGTGAATTTTTGGTCCACTGAAAGTTAGAATAGAGGAAAATTCCCCAGATAGCATGAAGATAGGATACCGAAACACCGTTACAAAAGGAAGGAAGCGAAACCATGAAGGTACAACAAAAACCCTACCACGAGAATTCCTGGACTCGAAGAAAAGAAAAGAGAGCAGATTCAAAACACGCGAAGGTAAGAAGAAAATAGCAGAGGGGTAAGGAGTAAAAGCAGACCTAATCAGATCTATCCAATCGATTTTCCAAAATAGTTTTGACACTCTACATCGACAGTTAGCTAGGTTATCCTATAGGCTGGACCAGTGGGGTATCGTAACTACTGCGCTCTGATACCACTCTATAACACCCTCAGAATCGGTCCTATGCAAGTCTTAGCGATTCCCGCCAAACCCACATAGAAACGATTCAAAGGTGCCCACCAGGCACTTGCGTGCGGTTGGAAAACGAAGTAATATCATTACACAATAGTCCATGATGGAACCCACAAAATAGATATATACAACAACAACTCCATGAGTCAAGAATACAGATATACAATACAAAGATCCAAATAACCTTGAAACCGATACAGCATCTGACTACGAACAAGATGCAAATTGAGCTAAGAGCCCTAAAGAATAATCAATGGTGTCCATAACCCTGCCCAGGCCAAGACGGAAGGGTAACCCTGCTAACGACATCGATCTCAAACCTGCTTCAATAAAAGGGGTGCCGACAAAGGGCAAAATAAAAAGAGAGCGGTCAGTATTGAGGCCAGTACACGGCGAGACTAGAATTCAGCGGTCATCGCCTACATATGTATGGTGGACTAAAGCGGCAGCGCAACATGCACTAAAAAACATATAGATACCTATTCGGATCCAACCTAATACTAACACCAATCATACCCATCCTGGTGTTTCCCCCTCGATACCAATCCAGGAAGTCGTTCTGAGGAAACTCACACAGTTGGCTATTTTATCCATTCCCTTATAGTTGCGGCAATTACTAGTCAGATATAGATAGCATGAGTCATCCTGATAACTTAAGTAGTAGGCAATTTTAGATAACCATTCCGTTGTAGTTGCAATACTTACTAGTCAAATACATATACCATGAGACATTCAAAAACCCAGTAGTTGTTGGTACTTTTATTTAGCCATTCCGTTATAGTGAAGCTGATTAATAGTCATTCCAAAGGCAAATTTATAACACTACTTTAGTTATAGTTGTCTATGATCGAGATACTGTGCTCCAAGTCGTCCATAACCGCGGACACGGCTTTCAGAAAGTTTTACCCTGTAGGGGTGCACAAATAGAAACACACGCATGATCTACCTCGGAAAAAACCAAATGAAAACCCAACGAGGCATCACGACAGAACATTCGCAAGATTCATATTTGATTTCAGGGGGCCACCCCACCAAGCTACCCACGACGAAGTTGGACGGCTCCGAGACGGACCTAGAGGTTTGTGCCAATGGTTGTAAACGATGGGAACCCGAAAGTGTGACTGGGCTTGTCGATACCGCGAAAACATTCAACATTTGTTCCTAAATAGTACAGGCGCTCCACTGCAATCGTAAATAAAGCAGTAAAGCATGGCATAAGTACAAGATAGTAATAAAGCCCCAAACTACTTTGTGGCCCCAAGGAATTAAATATGACTCAAGCTAGGGTTAGGGGGATTCATGGTGCCACATGCAGATAGTGCGAATATTCAAAGAATAGGTATCAAGTACTCGGGGTCCTACGGGACACAAGTTGACGGTTAAAAACCAAATAACATCTATTGCCCACCTGTGCCTCTGCATTATTTACGTACTTCAATTTTAGTTATTAAACGGTCATTAAAGGCATGATCATATCCAACATTAAACATGCGGCATTACTCCAACAACTATGGAAGATCGATGGTGGGACACATCACCTGCGCAAGCAACTACTACTCGCAAGGCCGACTATCTACCAAACAATAGGTAATAGGATGTGTTCATGGCAATATAAGGGCCGCAGGGGAGTATAATAGGGTACCAAATCTATAGCATCGCAACACATGTAGCAATAGATCAACAGGAGGAAATAAAGACTATAAATGTAAAATAGGTAGAAAGGGGCAGAATGCTCTCCTGAAAATAGGTCGAAGTATCATCCGAAGATCGGGTCGACACTCGCATCAACTCATCGGCCTAATCCGTGAAGAAGCAAAGCACTAGAAGAAACACCAGAATCACTATTTAATACTACGACAGAAGATCGGGCATGATGCATATATGATGTATGACATGGCAAGGATGCAATGCAATTAGGCCATATTAAGTGGAACCGAGGTTCCGACATTTACTTAGATGGTTTATTTGTGTAGATGCCCCGCAATTTAAATGTTGACTTAACAAGTCGAAACATGGCATCGGTTCGCTACACAAATTTAAACGGGACCAATATTAGACTAGATTCGCCCGCATATGGTCTCCATATTTAATTTAGGTGAATCTTCGAAATAGCCCCAAACACCCATAATATGCATGCAAACATGAACAATTTAATGTAGCAAGTAGATATCATATATTATAAAAATAGGGTCCAAAGAAAGGGGTCACACATTGAGGGGTCTCGGCGATCTTGGGCTCGGAGGCCAGGATCGGTCTTCGGATCGGGGCGTCGGGGCTTCGGTTTTCCGTGTGGCATTCTTGGCGTTCATGACGGCGTCCGTGACGTAGATCTTGGGTGTCGACTTGGACATGAAAAGAACGACGAGAGCGATCTCGTGCGGCAGCAAGAGGAAGTTATGCTTGGGAGCACCCAAACATGGTGTTCGCCGCAAGGAAAACACGGATGCGCCAAACAAGGTATCATGAGGCTGCGACCAAACAAACAGGTTGGTTCAAACATAGACACAAAAAAGAGCGGACACTAGGCTCCAGCAAGGAGGTCACTGATGTAGCGTGCCGACGATGGTGCTTGGCGAGGACGGCGAACGGCGGCGTCGGCGCTACTTCAGAAGCCGGCGTCGGGGAGGCCTTAAGCGGAGCGTCTATGACCGGAGGCGCGTGGGGAGGAGCAAGGGGGTTTCCGGGTGACGGCGTCGGTGCTTGTGGGATGGAGGAAGAGTACCGATATCGGTGGCGCCGGTTGAGGTGGCTCGGTACCGGGGGGTGGAGGACGGTGGCCGGCGTAATGTAGAGGGGTGTCACGAGCTCGCTGGCAATGCGGAGCCTGCAGGCGACAGGGACTACACGACCGAGACGCTGTAGACCGTGGCGCGACGGCGGAGGCGAGGAAGGTGACCCACGAAGAGGCACAGGGGCCACGGCTCGCGGATGGAAGCCGGGAGGGACGACGGGCAGCGGAGCTTGGAGACGAGATGGGGAAGGCACCCATGACGGGCGACGACGTGCCTGGAGATGAGCGGCGAGGGGCGTTCCCTGTCGAGGAAGCCCAGTGTGGCGACGGTGGAGCTTGGCGTCGGAGGGGCCGCCGAGGAAGGTCGCGGGAGAGGGCGGTCAGAGATGGCGTCGATGGCGGCGCAGAGAAGCTCGAGGGATGGACTCGCGGTAGGTCGGGGGAGCGGGGTGCTAGCAAGGTGGTGGGGCCACGTGGTTGCAGGGTTAGGGGGATTTACGGAAGAGAGCGGGCGTGCTAGCGTGCGTGTGACGCTGGGATGCTGCACGCATCGACGGGGCTCAGCGGGCCAGGGTGGGGGCCTGCGATCATGGGAGGAAGTGGGATTAGCGGTAGTGTTAGAGAGGAGTTGGGTGGTGGCGACGGGATGAGGGAGTGGGTCTGGTTGCTGAGAGCCTAGCTAGGGTTAGAGCTAGGGTTTGGTTATCTGGGGTGGTAGGTGGTCTTCCGACTGGGCCTTTGGGCCTGATCGTTTGACTCCCTCCCCCACTAAAAACATTTTTATTTTATTTTTATTTTAAAGCACTTTTGTAAATAGTTTTTAGGCAAACAAAATATCCAGATACGACTGGGGCTTTAATTTTATAGGCGAGGAATATTGTAGGAAATAAAATAGGATTTAGTAAAAATATTTTGAGATACAAAAATGCATGATATGATGATGATGCACAGAGTATTATTTAACCATGATTTTCTTGTAGTGGTTTTACCCGGGGTGCTACACCCTACTGCAAAGTTTTCAATATAAAACCCTTGGAAAGAGGCATCCTTTCCAAGTGGAAGTTTTACTAAAAGAAGATATGAGGTGGATGAAGAGAAAGTTAAGTTAGAGAAAGGAAGGGATGTTCAAAGCCAATGTCTGTAACAATTTATCCGTGCAACCACATTACCCAGACGCTGGGGCTTAGCTCGTAGTTTGTGATCTTTAGCCAGGGCTGCTCTTACTCGCTAAAGGGGAGTAATCCCCTGAAATCCGGGCTACCTGTAGGGTAAGGCACTGTTGCAACAATTGGGTCTCTCACGGACGGTATGCGTTTAGGTAGTACGGATGGAATATTGTCACTATTGCTATCTGCCAGACTTCGGTCTGGAGATAGGGGTCAGTACGGAAGGAAGGACCAGGGTTGTAGTACCCCATACTCGTACCAGCGATATAAACCCAAAAGGAAAAGACGCCATTGCTAGGGATGGACAAATGAAAAGCGTGAGTTTGAGTATCCGAGCCCCTGTCTACCGTGTGTAGCAGGCCGTGGTTTTATCCCGGCGGATGTATTGATTCTTGTGGGTAAAGTGCACAAACTCTGTAGAGTCTAATCTCTTAGAATAGCCGTCTCCACGGTCAAGGACGGTTGGAATGGCAAGTGCTCGGAGCACCCTTCGGTTAAGTTGAGATGAAACTAAAGGATGTGACTTGGTCACGAGGAAAGATAAGAATGAGTTTGGTTTTGACCAGTAATGGTCGGAGACATTTAAAAAGGGTTTTACAACAAGAATGTTTTTAAATCTTTTAACAAGGATGTGGAGATGTCCGGATTTTCAAAAAGGAGGCATATTTCTAAAAAATCTTTTTCAACAAAGCTATAGACATGCCAAGGTTAGGTCTTTAAAAACAACTATAGTGTAGACCTATCTCGCCACAGCCAAATATGCATTATCTTTGATTACCTTATCTCGGTGGTTTGCGAGTACATTCAAAGTACTCACCGGCATTGTCCCTAGCTATTTACTTGGCCAGATTGCAGATGTTAAGAAGGAACGAAGGTGCTGACGTCTATTCGAACTAGGCTGTCTTCCCAGTCAGTTGCCTGTAGGTTAAGGCACGGGCTCTGCGCCGAAGACTTCCGCTACTTGTGTTGTAATCGCCATAATGGACGCTTTGTAAGTTTGTACTCATTATTGTATGGATGTTGTAATGATACGAGTCGGTTATGCTCACGGCTCACTGATCATGGGAACGTGAATTGTATGCATAACTGGTATTCTCGGACCGTAAATCCGGGGTTCCACATATCCTAGATCCTCAAATCCTTGCTCTCTCCCAAAAAGCATCTTGTTTTGCAAAACCCAAGGTTGCTAATGATTTATAATGCAAGTTAACATCATCCACATTTGATATAAAATTTTACCAAATAATTTCCATAATTATTTGGAACAAAAACTATTTAAATTCCACTCTTTGCAATATCTTCAAAAACCTTCCCTATGAAGGCAAGTTTGTTTTTCTCCAAACTACTTTGCCCACTTAAGGCACATTTGAGGCCTATAAACCATACCCTACCTTACCACCTCAAAAATAAATATTTTTGAGATTCTTTATTATTTCCTTTTGCCCTTTTTCTTAAATGGCAGAAACAAGAAATAATAGCTTAAATATACTTTTGCTTCCAAATAAATCCTAAGAAAATTCTCCAATGTGTGATATGGTATCTAGGACCATCTAAAACAAAAAATCAACCTTGTCCAATATAAAAATATCAAATGAGCTTCCAGAAACCATTTCAGCACTTTTTGAATACATAGTTTTTACTGGACTTCAATTTCTCTGAAAAATCTAAAATAAATCTGGGAGAGATAATTTGATCATACCCTTGACACACCTTTCCAAGACCAAATTATTAGACTTTCTTCACAATCACCTAAATGGCCAATATTTATATTATTGCAAATTCAAGCTCTCAAACCAAACAAGTTACCACCAAAATGTTCAAGCAAGCTTCTCTAGCACAACTCACACCCCCTTGGTCGTGTACCATTGTAGGAGCAGCCCACTCCCTTGTCCTATAGCTCTTGATAAACTAATAGAGAGAGATGGTCATACCTTTCCCAAAATATCTTGGATATTAAAACCAGCAGCCACCAACCTCCCCTCCACTCACCTTTTCGAGCACTTGGCCCACACACCTCCCAGCACCACCCCTCCTGGCCAATCCCATGCTCTTTAATACTTCGGACACTACGCTCTAAGACACAAGCCAGGATGAACCCAAAGTGCCAAGGTGGTTCTACCGCGGAGGCCTAGAGGCCACCCACGTGTAGGCCCATCTAAGCGGAGTAGGGCACGGTACCAGCCAAACACCTTATCCACTTTGCAAGAACATCGTATCAAGTGTGAGCGGCATAGTCGATAGGCATGCAAACAAAACATACACAAGGGTGTATGTCAGCGACATATAAGAGTACATCAGAGCCAAACCATCTAAAATAAATAGAAATATTCAATGACATAGGCAAGATCCAAAATACTCGATAGCTAATAGTTTAGGATACATCCTCATACATCACGCATCAGAGTATCAAGTAGAACCGTAAATCAAGATCCGAGTACAAATAAGAAGCAAATTAGCATAAGATACCCTAAAAATAAGCATATCCTGCCCACAGATCTCATGGATATCCATCCCTAGAATCTCTAAACTAGACAGTCGTTGCCACCATCAATGGTCACCTCGACCCAATAACCTTCCTATGGATATACATGTCCATCTGAACCAGTATTTTAACGTGTGAGACACTACGGGACTCAGCAAGTCTTTATGCATCTAAAGGGAATAGCTTGAGGGTGACGCAATTGTAGAAAAATTAAAGCCTAGCAGTTCTATAGAGACACGCTACAACATCTGCCTAACCAATGTTAGACGGATGTTCATTAAATAAACATTAGTAAATTACCCAACAAATATATATCAACATAAATAAACATCGCTCACCCACCTCCCCATTCCCGAACAAGAATGCGAACGAACATCCCATCCATTGGCAGTTTTATTAATTATTTCGTGAATATTGCACTATTACTAGTCAAGTTTTAGTCAATTTAAAAGCAGTACTTTAATTATGCTTTTCTATGATCGAGAAATAGTGCTCCAAGTCGTCCATAACCATGGACATGGCTTTCAGAAAGATTTACCCTGCAGGGTTGCACAAATAGCAACACACGCACAATCAACCTCGAAGAAACCAAATAAAACTCAATGAGGCACCACGACAAAGATTTTGAAAGATTCATAATTTATTTCAGTGGGCCACCCCTCTAAGCTACCCACTACGAAGTTGGCGGACTCTGCAATGGACCGAGGGGTTTGCGAGAACGGCTATAAACGTCTAGGAACCCAAAAGTGTGACTAGGCTTGTTGATACAGCGAAATTGTGTCGCGAACCTAAACATTACAGTAGTAAACGCTCCTCGAGCAGCAGTAGTAAATAAGCAGTAAAGCATGCCATAAGTACAAGATAGTAATAACGCCCCAAACTAGTTTTTGGCCCCAAGAAATTAAGTATGACTCAAGCTAGGACTATGGGAATTCATGGTCCCGCATGCAGATAGATAGTACGATAGTCAAGGAACAAGAATCAAGTACTCAGGGCCCTACGGGACACAAGTGATCATAAAGGACCAAATATCAGATATTGCCCACCGATGCCTCTTTCATTAGTTATTCCATTACTACTCAATTAAGTTGTTTAGGTACCTCATTATTCAAAGAAACTCACAAACCATACACATGCCATTCTACGACTCGCATGGCTCAAACAACTCCTATAGTAATGGCTCATAGGATGGAGGAAATAAGCTTCGGTGGGGTTTAAAACTAAAGGCTAGGCAATAATTGGGATTCAATTCTATTCGGATCGCGACATATGATGCAAGAATAAGATAGATGCAATAGGTGCTATATGTAGTGCAAGCTTGGGGAAATTCTTGCCTGGTAGTTCAGTTGCAGAATAAGATGGATCCAGGTAATACTCCTGAGGTTCCTGATATTCTCCTTGCTCGGCATCTATCAGGATAAGAATAAAACACACAAGGGGTCGAAATAAATACATTGCACAATCATTTAAATTATAGGAAACAAGCAACCAAGTATGCCATGATGGAATGATGCACAATTTACATGGCATAGCATAGCATGGGTGAGGTGTGGGTACAAGAATAAGGCATTTTATGAAGTTTTTTATCATGTTTTGCTCCCATAAATAGTGTTGTATACTTAATAATTATATCATGCATGCTTTAATTCATATCATGGAATAAAAAGTTAGATAGGGCTCGTTGAGCTAATTGATTTGGACATCATTTGTTGAATTCAGAGCTACAGATTTAAAGTTATGCAATATTTAAGAAATGGCATTTATTAGCATTTAAATAATTTCAAAAGTTTAAATTTCTCAAATGGTATTATAAAAAGCATAAACAGATTCCTCATATTTTTCCTATTCAAAAACCTATATTATTTAGAATTATGGATTCAAAACAATATTAAATGCAAATATTTAAAAATGGTCAAATGTCAAATATTTGACTAGTTAATTTGAAAATATGGATGAATTTATATTTTAAAAACATTCATATTTCATTTTGAAAGTTTCTTCAAATTCACAATATTTCAAAAGATATGAATTAATTTGAATTCATCCCTTTCCTAGAATTTTATTTATTAGGAAAATGTTTTCTAGAACTTTTTGTTGCAGAGCCCACTACTAGGAAATAGGTCGTTTGTGGCGCACCTGTAAACAACATCTATGGCGCACTGGGTGTGCGCCACGAGCCTCGCGTTACGACTATCTCCTAGCCGTGGCGCATTGCCTGGTGCGCCACGATTGTGTCGAGATAGGCGTAGCGCACCTGCTAGTGCGCACGACTATGTGGGCAGGTGCGCTACGCTTTGGATCTTCTGTGGTGCATGTTGCAGTGTGCCACTAAGCTACACATGTGCGCTTTAGATGTAGTGCGCCACAAAAGCTAGGTCATGTGCGCCACGGGTGTTTTTTTTATTTCAGAGGCAGATGATATACAATACAGTATATACAATACTACAGGCAGATATACACACAAAGATACAAGATATACAATTATATATATAAATACACAATTTGCAAAACAAGATTGAAACAAATACATATAGATAAGTCTCATACATGAATATATAGTATAAGTTACATTGTTTCGATCAAGTTACAAAGTAGTTGGCGACATGCGAATACATGTGTCTCGAACAAGTTAGAGCTCAGAAGCTCGCCTAGACATCTAAATTAGCTAGACACAAACACGGGATAAGCAACCAAAGACGATAAGCATGATCACCGCGACGAGGGTGTAGGTCTTCATCCGGTTCCTCGTCCTAACTCCCGCTAGATAGCGCGTGTATCTAGCTTCCGCCTCCGCCATAGTGTTGTACCCTTTGTAGCTATTGCCTCTGAAATGGTGCACCTGTCTCCGGTAGTCTTCCCAATCATCGTAGACTCCGGGAACACGTCCCTTGTACACGACGTACCACGTCATCTACAAGTTGAAAATAATAATTAACCGGTGATTAAAAAACATGTATAATTAAAGTCACATATGAAGATACACTTATAGAAAGTACTCCTAAATCGAAAAGACCAAACTCAAAAAACATGCCTCATATATAACTAGGTTGTTCGACACAGGAATATGCTACGATGGAACCGTCCGCCAAGTAGGATGCACAACACCTGGACCTGTCCATAGCAGAAGGCGAACAATCCCATCATAGCACATTCACATATATAGGGTGCCACGACATTTCAATCATTGGCATTCTCTAAAAAGACCAAAGTAACTCAAAAATCATGCCTCATATATAACTAGGTCGTTGGACACAGGAATATGCTACGCCGAAACAGTTAGCCAAGTAGGATGCACAACACCTGGACTTGTGCATATCACAAGGCTAACTATCCCGTCGTTGCACATTCACATATATAGTGTGCCACGACATTGAAATCATCATCATTATTCTCAGAAAAATACCAAAGTAACTCGAAAACAATGCCTCATATATATACATAGGTTGTTGGACACAGGAATATGCTACGATGGAACTGTGAGCCAAGTAGGATGCACAAGACATGGACTTGTGCATATCACAAGTCTCATAATCCTGTCGTAGGATATTCACATATATATCGTGCCACAATATTTCAATCATTGGTATTATTCTTGAAAAAGACCAAAGTAAATAAAAAAGAATGCCTCATATATATATACATAGGTCGTTGGACACAGGAATATGCTACGATGGAACTGTAAGCCAAGTAGGATGCACAAGTCATGGACTTGTACATATCACAAGGCTCACAATCCCGTCGTAGCACATTCACATATATAGTGTGCCACGACATTTCAATCATCGGCGTTATTCTTGAAAAAAGACTAATAAAGTAAGGAAAAAAGAAGTAAGCGATGATTCATATAGGCGTAGCGCACTTGCCACATGTGCGCTACGGCTATCCCTAACAACCGTAGCGCACCTCCCCCATGTGCGCTACTTGTATGCGGCATGCGGCCAGCAGGGCCCTGGCCCACACATATCTGTGGCGCACTATGACCATGTGCGCCACGGTTGTTCTAGTTACTAGTAGGGCACTGCCCACAGGTGAGCCACGTTTGTTTTAGCCGTGGTGAACTTCAACCATGTGAGCCACGGATGTGCTGATTACCTATAGCCATTTTCCTAGTATTGGCCTAATCCAGCCATGGTCAATGACATGTGGGGCCTTGCTGTTGACTGGCTGCTCCGCAAGCGGGTGCATGAGGGGATGACAAGTGGCGGAGTGGAGGGATGGCGGGTTGAGATGGGAGAAAAACTGGGGGCCTTTTTAGAAAAGTGCATGTTGGTTTGTATGACGGAACTCAAGAACAATGCACGGAAACTACTAGTTGGTCCAATCTTGCGACGAAGATGGCGACCTTTCCATTGCGAATTTGAGAAAACCACAAAAACAGAAATTGGAAAGGATAGTTATGGATACAACTTTCGTGAAGGAAGTTTTCTAGGAGGAGCCCCAAAGCAATGGGAAAACGGTTATATTCAGAGCACGAAAAACACACGCCGGTTGACTGTCGGGTTCGTCAGGTATTTGACGAGATGCACCAGTGAACTTTGGCAGATCATGGAGAATGCTAGGGTGCTAGGGTGCTCCGTTTGGAACATGGTTGGCCTCGTTGGAAAGGTGGGACTTCCGGGAAGGTCCGCCGTGTTTGAAGTTTCTTCGGAGAAAGAACAGGTGCAAAATAATTTGTGAGGGAACACAGGGTGCTCGAGGGGTTTTCTGTTGCTGCCATGCGGTGCGCGTCGCTGCTTGCAGATACACACCTGCTGGGCAGCGACATGGAAGAAGAGGAGGGAACAGGGAAGTGGAAGGAGTAGCTTACCAGGGCGAGAAAGCCGGTAGGTGGCGTTGTGGCCCGAGGAGAGGAAGAAGGCGGCGGCGGCCATGATGGAGAGGTGCTCCAGACAATGGCCTTCTTGATCTTGTTATAAACAGCTTCAGAAGCTTGGCGGGGTGGTCCTCCTGGCCGAGATGGTGGCATGGTAGTGTCTTGGAGGAGAAGAAGGGGAGAGGAGGGAGAGGCTTCGATCTTGTTGTTCGCTTGGTGGTGCTGCTGCTTTGAGGAGGAAGAGAGAGACCAGCTAGAGGGAGGGGGAAAGGTAGAGATGAGGGGAGAGGGATCATGCAAGGGGCGTGTCCATGGGAAGGTTAAGTGGGCAGCTGGATACTTTGCCAAAAGTTGAGAGGAGAGGCGAGAGGGGTAGTTGGCTGCTTCCTTTTCTTCTCTTCCTTGTCGCTGAGAGAGGGAGGAGGATCCTGGCGTGCTGGTGGGGGCTGGTCTGGTGCAACTAGGTCAAGGGGAGGGGCGCTGGTAGGGAGATATGATATGTTCCCTTTGGATCGCATCAAGGGAGATGGGGGTATCTCTCGGTTTGGGTTACGGCTTGGAGGGTAGATAGATTAGGTAGGTGGTTTAGGTCTAGGTAGGATAGGTTAGCTAGATAATTTTCTTTGTTTCTTTTTATTTTACTTTGTTTTGATTGTGTGAAAACAACCTATTGCAAAAACTTCCTAAAAGGAACATGGTCAAAAGAAACAAGGAAGAGGAACGATGGGGAGTGGAAAAGAACTATGGAGTTTTACAATAATTCGGAATTAAGCATCTTGTTTGAATCTAAACCAAACTAGATTCTCATAAATTCAAAAAGAAAACAAGAAGGAGGAAGAAGGCACTAGTGCACAGGTAGGCCTCTAACACCGGTTCGTAGAGGCCTCTAACAGCGGTTCCAGAACCGTTGTTGGGGGTTCGTTGATAGAGGCCCCCCCTTTAACAGTGGTTCTTATACGAACCGATGTTAAAGGGTGCCGCACGTGGGGCTGCCGCAGCACCCAGCCCCCCCTTTAACACCGGTTTGTAACACGAACCGGTGTTAAAGGTTCTCTGTCGCGGTAGGAAAACGGCATAAATCTCTGCCGCGGCAGAGTTCTGCCGCCGCCCCGTTCTGGGCGTATTTCTGCGGCGTCGCGGGGATGGAGAGGTGGGGGGAGGGGGAATCGATCAGGAGAGGTATACACATACATCGTCGGTACATACGAGTACATGAATAATTAAGCAACTATTATTATACAAAAACATTGTCATTGTGGTATTCTCCGTACACGTTGAAGCATCAAGTACAAGACAAACACGTTCAAGCATATATACAATATAACATCTCCGTACATGTTCATTTTGGTGGATATCTAAAGAGTTCTCCGCCTGGCGTGACGACCTCATCAAGTATGAACCCCGCCAATTCCTATTGAATGGCTCGTATGCGGTCAAATGGTAGGAGTTGGTCCCGCATCCGTTCGATCTAAATATATATGAAGAATGGGGTCGATATATATATATAAATAAAACTCAACACAACTGATGGTAATAAAATAATGTTGTGTACTTTGTTTACTTACTCTAAGTTGTTCTAGTGCGGCTTGGCCTGTCGCACATATCGTGTTGCGAATGAACTCGCAAACATAGTATCCACATAAGTTATTTCCGGGTCCCTGATGCACGCACTTGATGAGAATAGAGAGTTCAATCAAAATAATATTCAATAAAGTATGATATAATGGAATTGGAAGCAGAATCAAAGAGATACGCAAACCTAGCTGGCTAGTATTACTTATATTTTTGTCTACAAATTTTAGTTCTTCTGACCATTCACCCACGGCCCTGCCCGTGAACCTTTTCCGGCAAAGTAAATGGATAAAGGAGTAATTAAATACTTGTTGTCACGGAAGTTGCCGAACTAGTGCGATAATATGATTGAAATTACCTCTAGAGCATCTCTTTAAAGTCTGCCCATAGCTCTTGGTATTTTCATAACGAGTCCATGACAAGGACTTTTCCTGAGTCAACTTGAATGACTAGCAGAATAAAGTGGAACCTACGCACACATAACTCATCATCAGTTACACTTAACTTCGAATAAGCCGAAACAGAATGTGTACAAGAGAGGGTAACACTCACGAGAAGTTGTAAGGCAATAGTATTTCCCTTTTGGTTTGTTGTCTCAGTAAAGACGTTAGCAAGAAATCTTATGTTTTCCCGGGTTTGTGTTTTACCACTTCTTCATGAAATCTATTTGGGTCAACGAACCCAATGTCAAAAGGGCCTCCTTTCATGCATTCCATAAACTTTTTCCTGCATAATAGCATATACATATATGGTGAGCATATATATACATGCAATTAATGAATTGAATGAGATGAGATAGAAATTACAGAAATAGTACTTACATACAATAAAGGCTGATGGCAGCTTTGTCAAGTTCCTTCTGATTGAATAGAAAATGCAAGTCTTGAATGTTGAAGCTGATCTCGTCGTCTCTGCACAAGAAAATTTGATCTCTTATATGCGTCGTGATCCATTCTTCCTTTCTCGTCTTGCGGAAATCAAGGTACCACTTATGCAATCTTCGCATCTTTGTTGGTATATTCTTGAGCTCCTCTTTCTTGACGAGATTCTTCCCATACTTCCATGGTTGTATGGGGTTGGCATCGCCTTTGGTCACGTTGTCTCCCATGATGTTCAAGTATGCAATGTAAGTCATCCCCATCTCATTGGCCTTTCTTTGTAGCTCTGCCTCATAATCATTTACAGGAGGAGCGTTCCGTGTGTCGAACACTTGGAGCAGGACGCACGATTGCCTTGCATCCCCCTTCATAATCTGGCGCTCGTAGTCCGGCACAAGTGGGGTTTCAGGTTTCAAAACATTATTGTAAAACTTCTCCACCACCGCCGGATCTAGTTTCTCCTTTGGCTCGGCTCATCTAGGTGCAAAGAATTTCTTGACCTCTTCTTCCGATATGCTCTTGGTCTCCTCGTCGTTGCGATTCCATGGTAATACTGGCAATGGCTTGGCGGAATGCTGCGGGACGTAGTTTCTTGAACTCTTTGGCGTATGGTTTCCTGTGGATTTCTTCGTGGCAGTGCTAGTGATGCTCTTCGTGGCAGTGCTCTTCCGCTTACGCTGACGCACAGGAGATGGCTGAAGCGCCGGAGATGGCTGACACGCAGGAGATGGCTGGCGCGCCGAAGATGGCTGACGCGCAGGAGTTGGCTGGCATGCCGAAGATGGCTGGCGCGCAGGAGATGGCTGGCGCGCCAGAGATGGCTGGCACGCAGGAGATGGCTGAAGCGTCGGAAACGACAGGGGAGTATTATGATGACTTGGAGACTGCTGAAGCTGCGGAGACGGCGGGGGTGCTAGTGGCCTCCAATTTGGAAGCATGATTTCTTCCTTCTTCCAAAGAATGGTTGTTTTCACTGCAAATTTGAGTTGAATTTCCACTTCACCTGTAGCATGGTCAAGCTGTGCTTCCTCATATTCCTTCACAACCTCATCCACCCCGACAATAGCATAGCCATCTGGAATTGGTCGGCAGTGGTAAGTTCCACCAGCTACAGGAGGTAAGGCATAGCTGACCGCCACCTTAATGGATAATCCCATTAATCTCACATGCAGCGCATCATGTTCGCTCTCCGTGATCTCATCCACGGGGTATCGAGGACCCGCCATTTCAAACGTGGGCTGCACGTTCTCCGTGGAAGCCATGCTCCTTTTCCGCACAGAGTCTGGGCCGCCGGCAGCTTCCAATGCAGGATCTTCGTGCCGCTGAGATGTGCCCTTAGCTTGCTGGCTCTTTTGTTCATTCACTTGCGCTTGCAGCGCCAGAAGTGCATGTTCTATCTATGTTATCCGGTCTGTATGCTCTTTTTCTTTTCTACCGTGCCATCTGTAAGACTCGCCCAACTTGGCAAACCCATCCTTCCACGTCATACCCCCTGTGCCCCATGCAAGTCTAGGGTATTCCTTTTTACAGATGGCGCGTGTCAGCTGGTCATTCTCTCTGTTGGGATGGAAGGTCCTGGCGGCTATTTCCTCGTATGCCGTGATGAGTTCAGTGACGGGTTTGGCAAGAATTGTTGGGAAGATACACAATCCAATTTCTGGGTACAACCTTGCCCGATTCCGTAGAACCAAGTCTTTGCACGTAGGTCCCACCCATGTGTCTAGGGTGTGATCCCTCTATCGCGCAGGGCCTTCTCTGCTTCCTCCCACTTAGGCCTCTGAGATATGTAACCACCTGACCCCGTCCTCTGGTGATATTCCTTCTTCTAGGCATTTAGCGTATTGGTTTCTGACCTCTTTGTAGCTATAGAACCTTCCTTGTATGCCACAAATTCGGGCCAGTGAGGTCTTATATTTGCATAATATGCGTCTTCGAAATCTGGAGTCTCGCGAGCTTTGACAAATTTGTTCAATTTTGTCTTCCAGTTGCAGAAAGAGTCAGCCATATTCTTTAGAGTCCACACTTTGACCTTTTCCTTTATAACCGGTTTATTTTCATCCTCCTCTAGCAGTAAGATGAAATTTACCAACAGCGAATTCCAAAGCGTTTCTTTGGATCTTTCATCGACAAAGGTACCATCGCCCTTCTTTGGCTTATTCCAATATTCAATTATGATTGGGATTTGGTCCCTAACAAGAACTCTAGCCTGATGTATAAATTTGTCTGCGGCCTTCTTGGGCTCCATCGGCCTGCCATCAACATGGACTACTTCGATCATGAACTTTGCACGATCTTTCAACCGATGGCTCGCGCCTCGCTTGCTCTTTTTCGTAGAATAAGATTGTTGCTGGATGGTCGATCCGGAGGGCTAAAAGAAGAAAGAAGCATTAATTAATACATGTACATATATATACAAATCAATCGGTGCAAGTCAGCAGAGGCTTAATCCATGCATATACCTCGACGGACTTTGTAATCACTAAAGTGCGTTCACCGGAGTCGTCATCTTCTCCATGACTACTTGAGCTGTCATCATGTCCCTCCAAGTTCAGATATTGTGAGGTCTCCTCGTGGATCATGTTCTCCATTATTTCTTCATCTTCAAGGTTTCTACTGAGTGGATCCATAGTTTCTCAAACAATAATATTATCACACAAATATCAGTAATACATCTATTGAAATGCTCGAGCAAGGATGATGATATGATAGGTTAAAATTATTGAAATGTAACCCTAATACATGCTTGGTCATTTTAAACGGGGTCCAAACCCTAATTCGGTGAAACCCCGGATTCATATGAGAGGGTACATTTACTTCTCCTAATTAACTGGTCATGAAAGTTGATTAACAATGCATGGTTATAATGCTATTAACAACGAGAGGTGTGCTAGGGCAGCGACTGGCGGTGTTAGGGATAGAGCGGGGATGCGTGGGGGTGTGCGTTCGAACCAACACGACACGTGTGTAGGCTTAGCGAGGGCAACAAGAGCAGGCCAATCATTGGTGGTTATGAAAAGAAACACTCGTAGGTCAAATGGCTCCCCTTTGTGCTCATCCCACATACGTACACCTGGTTTGGCCCACAGCTGTAAAAGTTCTTCAACTAATGGCCTTAGGTACACATCCGGGTTGCCTCGGGTCTTGGATGAGCACTGGCATCATAATGAACTTCCTCTTCATGCACAACCAAGGAGGAAGGTTATAGATACATAGAGTCACAGGCCAGCTGTTACTGCAGCTTTGCTCACCAAAAGGATTCATGCCATCTGTACTTAGACCAAACCTTAAGTTCCTTGCGTCACGTGCAAAGTCCGGGTACTCTCGCTCGACTTCTCTCCACTGTGACCCATCAGCGGGGTGTCTCAACATCGCGTCTTTCTTATGGTCTTCCATATGCCATCGCAACAACTTGGCATGCTCTTTATTTCTGAAGACATTTTAACCGTGGTATTATAGGAGCATACCACATAACCTTGGCAGGAACCTTCTTTCTAGGGGCCTCACCCTCAACATCGCCAGGGTCATCTCATCTGATCTTATACTGCAGTGCAGTGCATACAAGGGCATGCATCCAAATTCTCGTACTTCTCACCGCGGTAGAGGATGTAGTCATTAATACATGCATGTATCTTCTGCACGTCTAATCCTAGAGGGCAGACGACCTTCTTTTCTTGGTATGTACTGTCGGGCAATTCATTATTTCTTGGAAGCAGATTCTTCATTTTTTTACCAACAACTTTGTAAATGCGCTGCCAGTCACACTATTCTCTGCCTTCCACTGCAGCAAATCCAGTGTGGTACCTAGCTTTTTGTGGCCATCTTTGCAAGTTGGGTACAACAATGTTTTGTGATCCTTTAACATCTGCTCCAGCTTCTCCTTCTCCTTTTTAGTTTCACATTCTTCCTTTGCATCAGTAATGGCCCGACCAAGATCGTCATCAGTGGGCCCATCTGCTGCCTCTTGATCTTCATTATCTACCCCCATTGCAGTATCATTGTATTCATGATACATATTATGATAGTTGTCATCATCCTCTTCTTCTTCGTTGTCTTCTATCACAACCCCTTTTTCTCCGTGCTTGGTCCAACAATTATAGTTGGGCATGAAACCGGATCGAAGCAGGTGGGCGTGAATGGTTCTGGTATTTGAGTAGTCTTTCTTGTTCTAACAGTGAACACACGGACATCACATAAAACCATTGTGACAAAGGTTTGCATTAGCCACAACGATGAAATTTTGGAGTCCCGTAATGTACTCGCAAGTGTGTCGGTCACCGTACATCCATTGTCGGTTCATCTACATTATATAGTACTATATCAAAAATTAATAGGGAGATGACCACTTATACAGTACATCAATGACACATGAAAGGATAAAGTTGCCAACCTCGACCAAGAAGGAAAGAGCAACGAGAAAATTTAATTCGAGCTCTCGGGCATTTCACCGAACACCTGTTCTGCATAGGAAAAAACACAAACTAGCACACCTCTCACCCTCTTGCTAAGCTCCAAAATGAGAGAGTGAAAAAAATGAGAGAGAGGGGTGTGGGCTGCGGTCTGTTATATAGGCGCACCCCCTTTAACACCGGTTCAAGCCACGAACTGGTGTTAAAGGGGGCTGCATGGGCTACTGGTGCAGGGCCTTTAACACCGGTTCGTGGCTCGAACCGGTGTTAAAGGGGGTGCTCCTTTTTGCTCTCTGGACCATGCTGGTACGGGCGTTGCGGTGACCCAGCATACCACTGCATGATGTAGTATACTATAGTCATTGACATAACACCAATGAAACACCATTCACTAGTATTACATCCATCAGAATCACACAACAGAAACACAACAGGTCCAATACATGGCTAAAGGTTACAACTCACTCTTTACACAAGATCCAGAGAACACTCTAGGTTACAGAGAGAGAAAGAACTTCTTACGAAGAAGAATCAAAGATAAATAACGCAAGAACTATTATACTATTAAAACTAGAATTTTAACTAAGGGATTGGCATTGTTGCTATTGCAATGCACTACAGAATTAGGTTCTTTGGCTAGAGATCATATTCCTATCTAATCAGTAACTTCATCTTCACTTGAGTTGAGGTATATGTTGACTTCCTTGTCTTCATTGAAGAGCTTTAGATTTGCATGATAAGTCCTGGAGCATAACTTGATGTGGTTGTTGTCTATTCCGGCTTCAGAATCTAGCAAGGGTTAAGAAGATACTTTGAGTACGAGCGTACTCAGCAAATTCACTAGAAAAGGAGTGTTTGATGCACTATAACTACAGCCACAGACCATGGGTCATAGGAAATGCAAGTTTTCATAAACATTTCTTCAAAGGTTGCTTTTATTCTGAAAAGCTATGTTCGTCAGCCTTCATGGGTTTACCAAAAGTTTCATGGAGTTCCTTTCCCGCCGCGTTCGCAGCTCCTTCCGGGAACTGGGAGTAACAAGTTACAGTTCTTACACTCTACAGAGTGGTGTCACTTTACCCATGAGAGATCAACTCTTTGTTGAACAGCCGGGTAGCTTATTCCCGTCCACAATTCCATGAAGTGGGGCCTAGAAGATGATCCAACCCAATCACTGCCCCCTTCGCGACCTCGCATGCCTCCTTGGTGTACACCATGCCCACATATTGGATTACGGCAATGGTTTGTACAAACCATTAGATGCTAGAACTATCGTGGGACGATGAGGGTTCCCACCCATATGCTGCATATCCTCTACGAATTATCAATTAATATGCATGCTTCGAGGATAACAGCCACGACCTGCACATCCGGCTTCATGCGAGAGGAAGAAGATACAGTTGATTTCTCCGTCCCATTCCAAATCTCATGGTCAACGCGTAATATACGGCGCAAGAATCACTGGCGACATTGGTTGTTAAGTCCTAGGTGATATAGTTCTGAACAGTGGTATTCCAACTGTAAGATTTATTAGATTAGCTGATCACCCTGGATCAGTAACCAATAGTTCACATTATTATCGAAATTAGTGTTTTTCGACCTTTTTCAAATGCAGGTGATAACAGCACTGGATTTGTAAAATACATTACAGAAAATAAACAAAGTACATGAGCAAGTGTGAACTTGCCTTCTGTGATTGCAAGATTATGCACTCACGGTCTTCGAGTCACTATAAGATCCAAAATCTGATATCAGCATCATTGGTCCAGTAAGGACTAATGTTTAAAGAAGCAATATGCTTTTATGCAAAAGTAATCTGATGCACGTTATAAACGTGAATCTCGAAAATAATGTTGTTCTAGGTTTTGGATTCCGGAAATGGTTACTTTAGAATGTGTTATCCTTTTAGATAAGTTTCACACTTGTGCTTATTATTAGGGCTTGTGAGTGTGTGCGAACAACACATATTTATGTAGCAATAAAATATATACCTATGAAATTCTCTTCAAGATTATTTACACTTTAATTGTTTATCTTCAAACTTGACTTTATAAGTATAGTCATTTATAAATAACTTAAGTGTTATCGCTCCTAGGTATACAAGTGAAGTATGAAATAAGGTGATCTTGATTATTTGTCATACATTGTCTGAAGTGGCAAAACGAATAAGTTTTGAAGAATAAATTCTTTTTCCAAGGTTTAAACAATCTTTGTGGTTAGTTAGTGGTGTTTGATGTCATTTGTGTTTTCTTGAATAGTTTTAGCTTGAGATGCTTTATAACTTAACTAGTTCAGACCAAAGTTAACTATAAAACATATAATAATGCTTATAGTGTTATATTTAGATTCTTGTATACTAAAGTTAACTTTAAAACAAGGATAGTTTGAAAGTATAATGCTTATGATATTTATATCTTGTGTACCTGGTAATGTCTCCTTAAGGTTACTTAATAATGGTTATTCTTTTAATTGGTGTAGTGGTTTCTTGATTTTATAATGGAGTAGTATCATTTACCTTCTATAGATGAGTGGTTATAGTTTATAAACCAAGATATAATTTTACTTAATTACTTATGAACTTACTATAGTGTTGTGGTAGTTTTTGTAATTTGGTGGTTAAAGTAGATAGAAAGGATCTGATTTATTCACAAGTTTTTCTTTAAGGTTTTTATTATGAATAGGAATCATTATAGAATGTAGTCTTCAATTAATGTTGAAGATAATTTTAAAAAATTATAATGTTTTAAACCATTATGGCTTATTATTATTAACATTTAAAATTAATATTATTTATTATACTTAATTTACTCATTTTAGGAATATTAATAAATTTTATTTATCCTTATATGAATTGTTAATGAAGTAAATAAGTTTAAATTTGAGTTATTAAAATATTTGAATTTTTATTTAACTCAAAAGTAGAATATTAGATTTTTAACATGTAGATATTATTTTTGTGATCATTTTGGTATATTACATTTATTTTTGTGATTTATAAATAATAAGATATGAATTTTATAATTCTTATTACTTTATAATTACTTAATAAATAATAAATATTTAATTAAGTGAAATAATAATACATGATTATGGTTTCAAATTATAATTTTTATTTTTCTAAGATTTTTGGTATTTTATTTATATTATTAACATTTACCATTATTAAAATATGAATTATCAAAGTTTTATTACTTATAAAACCTTTATTAAATAATATTTATTTAAATAATCATCATAATAATATTTGATAATAATTTTAAGTTGTAGATTTTATTTTTCTACAAATTTTCATATATTATACACATTTTTCTGAATTATAAATCAAAAGTTATTAATTAAACAAGATTTAATCATTTATTTGATTTCTGGAATATTAATAATTGAGTTATAGCATTTTATTTATTTCTTAAACAGGGAATACGTTTTACACCGCACCTAAGACTAGCCTGAGTCACTGACCCGTGGGCCATTGTCGACCTTAGATCTCAGGTTTAGAAAATGTATTTGTTACCGACTCTGTCTCTATCCCCAGTCAATGACATATGGGCCCAAGGCCATGTCATTAGCCACGCGAGACAAAGACCAGGTAAAACAGGGTACTGGGTCCATGGTGGCATCGGCGTAATGTAGCTATGACGTCAGCACCACCACCGCCGTCAGTGGTTGGTCGCCGGCGACGATCTACTACGCCCTAGCAAACGAAATGAACCTAGTTCGAATCAGCGCAACTCGCTAAACCTTAAAGTGGCGGCACCGCTCGGAAATAGTCATCGGAGCCTCAGCTCTGATGTGCTCCGATGGTGACCGACGGTGACAGAGGTGCGATGGCGTTTAACAAGGAGATACAACGATTTAGGAATGCTGGAGTGTTCAGGAACTCACCCTGATGATGATAGAGAGGTTGGCGAGGACAGGCGTGGTTGGAAACGAGTTCCCAGACGAGGATTCCGACGAATTGCCGCGAAGAGGAATGACAAAATTCACCCTCTCCAGTTCTCCCCTTGATGCCAGATTCTACTCAGAGGATCTACGGAGGACGGGGCTTCTCCATGGCTGCTTGGAAGAGTGTGGGGAGATGTGGTTCGATGGCGAGGTGTGGCTCCGGTGAGCTAGGGTTTCGTCCCCATTCGAATCAGATAGGATAAGGAGGGATTGTGGATACGGATTGAAGCAGGGCATCGCGGTGGCCTTCTTATCCCCCTCTGGAACAACGACAAGCATCTTGATGCACGACTGACGATGACGACGGCATCAGGCGGCGGCGAGGTCCTCCAGCGAGATGCTTGTGTGCGTGAGGATGATGAAGACGTAACTTTTGCAGAAAACCCCCTGGCGATTCTTTCAGCTCAACCCGCGGTCCTTCTTTGGTCCCACTTGTCAGTCACAGATGGAAACGAGCTGGGCTGGTTGCTGGGCTACTGTGGGCTGCACATGGGTGTCAGATAAGGAAAGAGATGTTGGGCCACGGCCAGGTAATGTTTTTATTTGTTTTACCTTTTTCTATTTTCTGGTTTCCTTTTCAGATTTGAATTTGATTTATATATTCAACTTTTCTTTGTAGGATTTATTTGCTAGATAATTGCAATAATACTAAAATATATTTAGTATCATTTGTGAACTTTTATTATATAATCTTTTTGTATTTCTTTTATTTACTCAATATAAACCCCTTTTAATAACTTGTAGAAACTTTTCTTATTATTTTTCTCTCTTCTTTTAGTTATGGATTTCTTGAATGATGTATTCTTATTTGTTTATAAGAGTTAACTCTAGTTGACTCAGAGTTTGAATATAAATTTTTATATGTATAATGATCCTATATCATTATTTGATGCATGACATATAAAATAAATTAATATGATTCTTACTACTTCCATTAATTTGGAAAATGACAATGTATATATTCTATTATGATAAACAAAGAGGTTTATGATTTTGGATTATGATTATTTACCCTAGGGTTTAGGATTTTTTTAAATATACTTAGACTCCTTTATGGATGTGGTTAAAGATTCAATAACTAAGCATATTGTTTTCTGTTTGGGATATTTGATGACATCACCTTTAATACTTGAAAGTTATATCTTGAATGTTTTATAGAAAGGAATTGATAAAGATACTCCTAAGCACATTTAATTATGATGGTTGGAATTGTCAGAGATGTGTTTATGTGATTTGTTCTAGGGAAATGATCCTATCAAGTGATATAGATATAAGATGAGGAATTCTTAATATGAAATGGATATTATACTTGGTTTTAAGATTAAGAGTTTATTGTTTACCAAGAATTACTATCTTACATAATTCATAATTCTAGACTTCTTATTAAGGAATTCCTTTCCTAGTTATACTACCTTTTTCTATCTATCATCATGATTAGCATGACGAGTTTTACTTCATAGTACTATTCTCATTCCCTAATTAACCTTCTAAACTCATGGATGAATCAAATGAGTTTGATACTAAAGTATTTCATAACTTCCTCATATCCTTGCTTGGTTGTATTTACTACTATACTATTGATAGCCTTCCATCCAACAAATAGTTCCCTCAAACTCTACTCATAATCTTCCTTAATCATTCATTACTAATGTATCTCTATTAGTTGTATGCATCCAACTACCTTTATAACTCTATGCTATACTAGCTTTAATTGAATAATATCATCCTATATTCACTTTACTCCAACCCTGAATTATATTTATGTGGCTTGCAATGACTATTATAGGATAACTTATCTCTACTAAGGTTCCAATCATGTTCTACCCACCAGTATTACTTACAATAAATATAAGCATTCAATATTGGTGGCTAAAGTATCACCATTATGATCCTTTAATCATTTATTGTTGGGGTTCGTAGCATGGAAAACAAAAAAATTCTACCGCATGCAAACAAACAAGCCAAGATCTATCTACTATATTGTAGCAACGAGTCGATATAGGAACTCACCCTCGAAGATTCCAAAGCGGTTAACGAGAGCAGATTCTCGTGGGTGATGTAGTCGTACTCTTGCCGATCTCAAGATCGCGTAGACGATCGTTCCGGTGCTGCGTTCCGGCAGCGCTTCCGCAGTCGGTCACACGTTTGGTACTCGATGAAGACCTTCCTCTCCCTTGTTCCAGCAGGCAGCGGAGGTTGTAGCACTCTCCTCGCGATTCCGGCATCACGACGGCGTGGTACCGGAAGTAGAGGGGAGATCCCGCAAGGCTTCGCCTTAAGGCGGAGCAAGTATGGTGGACTATGAGAGAGGACTTGGTGATCTAGGGTTTAGCGGGAACCAAGGGGCGGAGCTTGGACGGCGGTTAGGGCTTGGGGAAGCCCCAAGTTGGCGGCTAGGATAATCCCTAGGAGGAGGCCGGCAGCTAGGGCTAGGGTTTTGGGTGTGTTGGGTGTGAGGGAGAGGGGCAACCCTGCCCCTCATTTTATAGGTGGGAGGGTGTGGCTTTGGAGGAGGGAGTCCTCCCCCAAGTCGGCCTCCTTGGCCGGCGGGTGGAGGGAGAGGAACTCCTCCCCAAATAGATTTCCTACTCTCCCTCCACCAAGCAAACTTGTCGTTTGACTTTTTCAAATTGGCGTTTAACTTTCAAACTAGGATTTGATTTCTCCCTTTATTTTGCCCAGCCATGTTACCTAGTACATGATGCAACCATTCCATATTGTCATGACACATTCATGTACCCTTTCCCTCCGGAGTGCCGGACCTTCCGGACCCTTCTAGAACATTCCTGGTGAAAACACCGGAATCATTCCCCAACTCCGAAACAGGACTTTCCTTATATGAATCCTATTCTCCGGACCATTCCGGATCTTCTCGTGATATCCCGGATCCCATCCGAGACTCCGAACAACATTCGGTCTCTTACTCATCATTCCATAACTACTCAACAACATCGAATCCTTAAGGTCTACATCATTCGAGAGAAGGTTCAACAACCTCATCGAGTTCTACTTTCCTTCCAGTCACTTCTTTCGAGAGAAATTCCTTCTCTAGAAAAGATCCATTCTTGGCAACGAAGATTTTGCCCTCGGATCTGTGATAGAAGGTATACCCAATAGTTTCCTTCGGGTATCCTATGAAGACGCATTTTTCCGCTTTGGGTTCAAGCTTGTCCGGCTATAACTTCTTTACATAGGCTTCGCAACCCCAAACTTTAAGGAACGACAATTTAGATTTCTTACCAAACCATAATTCATACGGTGTAGTTTCAACGGATTTAGATGGTGCCCTTTTTAAAGTGAATGCGGCTGTTTCTAAGGCATAACCCCAAAATGATAGCGGTAAATCTGTAAGTGACATCATAGAATGAACCATATCTAAGAGAGTTCTATTACGATGTTCGGACACACCATTACGCTGTGGTTTTCCCGGCGGTGTCAATTGTGAAAGTATTCCACATTTCTTCAAATGTTCGCCAAAATCGTAACTTAGATATTCACCTCCACGATCAGAACATAGAAATTTAATCTTCTTGTTATGTTGATTCTCTACCTCACTTTGAAATTCCTTAAACTTCTCGAAAGTTTCGGACTTATGTTTCATGAAATAGATATACCCATATCTACTCAAGTCATCCGTGAAGGTAAGAACATAACGATAACCACCGCGCGATGCTACACTCATTGGTCCACACACATCGGTATGTATGATTTCCAATAAGTCTGTAGCTCGCTCGATCATACCAGAAAATGGAGTCCTAGTCATTTTACCCATCAGACATGCTTCGCATCTTTCAAGTGATTCGAAATCAAGTGATTCAAGAAGTCCATCAGAATGGAGTTTCTTCATACGCTTCACTCCGATATGACCAAGACAACAGTGCCACATATAGGTCGAGTTATCGCTCAATTTCAAACGTTTAGCCACAATGTTATTTATGTGTGTATTACTACAATCGATATTCAATAAGAATAGACCATCTATCAAAGGTGCATGTGCATAAAACATATTACTCATATAAATCGAACAACCATTATTCTCGGACTTAAACAAGTAACCGTCTCGCAATAAACAAGATCCCGATATAATGTTCATGCTCAACGCAGGCACCAAATAACAATTATTTAAGTATAAAACTAATCCCGATGGTATATGAAGAGGTAGCGTGCCGACCGCGATCACATCATCCTTTGATCCATTTCCAACGCGCATCGTCACCTTGTTCTTCGCTAGCTTCCTTTTATTCTGCAGCACCTGTTTCGAGTTACAAATGAGCAAACGAACCAGTATCAAATACCCAAGCACTACTACGAGTACTAGTGAGATACACATCAATAACATGAATATCGGATATACCTTTCTTCTTGATGTTGCCATTCTTCAAATCTGCCAAGTACTTTGGGCAATTCCGCTTCCAGTGACCTTCTCCCTTGCAGTAAAAGAACTCAGTATCAGGCTTAGGTCCTTGGTCTTCTTCGCCGGTGCGGCAACTTTTTTACCACCCTTCTTTAAGTTTCCCTTTTGCTTAGATTTGCCTTTCTTGAATTTGGTGGTCTTATTGACCAACAACACTTAGTGCTCTTTCTTGATCTCCACTTCTGCAGATTTCAACATGGAGAAGAGTTCTGGCAACGTCTTGTCCATGTTTTGCATATTGTAGTTCATCACAAAGTTCTTGTAACTTGGTGGCAGTGATTGGAGGACACGGTAAATCCCCAAAGAATTAGGAATCACTATACCCAAACTTTGGAGTTTGTTTGCGTGCCCAGACATCCTAAGCACATGCTCACTAACGGAACTGCCCTCTTCCATCTTGCAGTTAAAGAACTTTTCAGAAGCCTCATAACTATCAACTGCCGCGTGAGCCTCAAATATCATTTTGAGTTCACGGACAATATCATGTGGGTCATGGTTCTCAAACCTTTTCTGAAGATCCGATTCCAAACCATACAAGATAGAACACTGAACTGTGGAGTACTGATTCTTCCGAGTGAGGTAGACATTCTTTACTTCATCGGTAGCAGTAGTTGCAGGCGGGTCACCCAGCGGTGCATCCAGCACATAGGTCAAATTACCAGCATTGAGGACAATCCTCAAATTGCGGAACCAATCCGTGAAGTTGCTTCCATTGTTTTTCAACTTTTCTTTCTCTAGGAACGCATTAAAATTGATGGTAGGGGCCGCCATTGATCTACAACATATTTACAATAGTTTAGACTAAGTTTATGACAAATTGAGTTCTAATTAATAGTGAAATTAATCTAGGTGAACTCCCACTCAAAACAATATCCCTCACATTGTTTTAGTGATCACACGAACCAAATCCACCACATCAAAACCGATCATCACGAGAGTTGATGTAGTTTCAATGGCGAACAATCAACATGTTCATCATATCTACTATATGACTCATGCTTTACCTTTCGGTGATCCGTGTTCCGAGACCATGTCTGTACATGCTAGGCTCGTCAAGATCAAACCTTAGCTTCTGCATGAGCAAATCTGGCTTGCTCATGTTGTATACACTCGCAGAATCTAACACACCCGATCATCACATGGTGCTTCGAAACAACGAGCTTTAGCTATGGTACTTACTAAGGATGAACACTTTAAAACTTGAAATTTGTGTGCTTGAGGGATCATATTATAATGCTACCGTCGTTAACTAAGCAATACAATATGCATAAAGGATTAACATCACATGCAATTCATAATATGTGATATGATATGGCCTTTCTTCTTGTGCTTCTGATCTCCATCTTCAAGCCCGAACATGATCTCCATCATCACCGGCATAGCGTCAAGGTCAATGGCGCCGTTTCATGGTTGTCGTCCACCAGCTTCAACTATTACAACTACTTTGAATAGACACGTGGGTCTTAACAAAATTTAAAGACAACCATATGGCTCATACCGGTTGCAACTTACAATAAGGAACATTCCATACATCAAATATAATCACAATCATGGCCATATCACATCACAGCACACCCCTGCAAAACAAAGTTAGACGCCTCTAATTTTCTTTGCATATTTTACGTGGTTTGGGGCTTTCAATAAGTGTCGTTCTAACTTACGAACAAGAACCACAACGTTGATGCTTGAACTATCAAGTGCCCGTTGTAAATTGGATCTATACTATAATGGGAGAGACAGACACCCGCAAAGCCACTTATGCAATACAAGTTGCATGTTGAGTGTTGAGAAAGTCTCATGAACGATGTCATGTAAGATTAGCCCGGGCCGCTTCATCCCATCATATCGCAAGATGCAAAGTACACAAGAATAAATTGATAATAAAAGCACCACCGCACACAATGACCATTGTGTTCTACTCATGCAACAAATCTACATATAGACACGAATCTGATACCACTGTTGGGGTTCGTAGCATGGAAAACAAAAAATTTCTACCGCATGCAAACAAACAAGCCAAGATTTATCTACTAGATTGTAGCAACGTGTCGATAGAGGAACTCACCCTCGAAGATTCCAAAGAGATTAACGAGAGCAGATTCTCGTGGGTGATGTAGTCATACTCTTGCCGATCTCAAGATCGCGTAGACGATCCTTCCGGCGCTGCGTTCCGGCAGCGCTTCCGCAGTCGGTCACACGTTCGGTACTCGATGAAGACCTTCCTCTCCCTTGTTCCAGCAGGCAGCGGATGTTGTAGCACTCTCCTCGCGATTCCGGCAGCACGACGGCGTGGTGTCAGAAGTAGAGGGGAGATCCCGCAGGGCTTCGCCTTAAGCTGGAGCGAGTATGGTGGACTATGAGACAGGCCTTGGTGATCTAGGGTTTAGAGGGCACCAAGGGGCAGAGCTTGGCTGGCGTCTAGGGCTTGGGGAAGCCCCAAGTCGGCGGCTAGGAGAAAACCTAGGAGGCGGCAGCGACTTGGAGGAGGCCGACGGCTAGGGCTAGGGTTTTGGGTGTGTTGGGTGTGAGGGAGAGGGGCAACCTTTTATAGGTGGGAGGGCGCGGCTTGGGAGGAGGGAGTCCTCCCCCAAGTCGGCCTCCTTGGCCGGCGGGTGGAGGGAGAGGAACTCCTCCCCAAGTAGGTTTCCTACTCTCCCTCCACCAAGCAAACTTGCCGTTTGACTTTTTCAAATTGGCGTTTGACTTTAAAACTAGGATTTGATTTCTCCCTTTATTTTGCCCAGCCATGTTACCTAGTACATGATGCAACCATTCCATATTGTCATGAAACATTCATGTACCCTTCCCCTCCGGAGTGCCGGACCTTCCGGACCCTTCTAGAACATTCCTGGTGAAAACACCGGAATCATTCCCCAACTCTAAAATAGGACTTTCCTTATATGAATCCTATTCTCTAGACCATTCCGGATCTCCTCATGATATCCCGGATCCCATCCGAGACTCCGAACAACATTCGGTCTCTTACTCATCATTCCATAACTACTCAACAACATCAAATCCTTAAGTGTGTCTCTGTACGGTTTGTGAATTATGCGGACATGATCGAGACACTTCTCTGATTAATAACCAATAGAGGAATCTGGAAATTCATATGGCTCCCGCATATTTCTATGATTACTTTGCGATCGAATGAACCACTTACATACGATACCAATTTCCCTTTGTCTCACGATAGTTTACTTATCCGAGGTTTTGATCGTCGGTATCTCTGCATACCTAGTTCAACCTCGTTACTGATAAGTACTCTTTTCTCGTTCCCGTGATATGTGATCCCTTGTGAACCAGTCACATGCTTGCAAGCTAATTGGATGACATTCCACCGAGAGGGCCCAGAGTATATCTATCCGTCATATCGATGGACAAATCCCACTCTTGATTCATGTGTCTCAACCCATACTTTCCGAACACTCAATGCCACCTTTATAGCCACCCAGTTATGATGTGGTGTTTGATGTCATCAAAGCATCCTTCCGGTGATGGTGATAAGCATGATCTCATGGTCGAAGGAATTAGGTTACTATGTATCAGAAAGCTTATAGCAATTGAACTATTAAAATGACTTGATCTTTATGTTACGCTTATCAATAGGAGTATGTCCATCATACCATTCTCCTAATGATATGATCTTGTTGATAATAATATCTCAATGTTCATGATAGGGAAACCACAATCATTTATTAACCAACAAGCTAGTATTATGAAGAGGCTTTACTAGGGACTCTAATTTAGTTTACAAATCACACAAGTATTAATGTTTCCTGGTTAATACTGTTATAGCATGAATGTAAACATTTATCATAAACACAAAGATATAATAATAACTACATTTATTATTGCCTCTAGGGCATATCTCCAACATTTATTGCTTAATTTCTTAGTTGGCTAAGCAAGGCTTTATCAATCCTACTTCTCCATTGTCTTGAAATTATCTTCTTAGTATCTCATATTGGATTAAGGTTATTAATGGACTATGCCCTCTTTAAAAGATTTAAGTAGATATTATGATAAGATCAAGAAATAGTAGATCAAGGATTGATAGTTCAAGGATTTGTGAATCAATGGGGAATTACCCAACATAGATGAACAACAGATATTAAGATAAGTTCCATAAAGATTGCTATAGAAAGAAAGACATATAGTGGATGATCTTGACTTAGTCTCTTTCCAACTCCAACTTATTAAAGAGTTCAAGGCTAGGTATTACTATGATACTCATAGTAAGAATAGATAAGAATAAGATAGGTCAGCATTAAGCATTGCATTTTTATTATTTTAGTGGTAATCTTAACTTAGTATTGATAGGTTGATATGATGAATAGTATGATATGATTCCCTAAGGATCATATATGAATCATTTAAGCATTGTATTATGAGTGACATTTTATTATATCTGGTCTACCCTTAGACGAAATCATGTTTAACCAAATAAGGTTTTAGCAAAGGTCATATTGAAACTTATCGCATTTAACTTGATGATCTACTTCAATTCCATCAAGTTAAGAGAAGCTTCAATAAATTTGACAAGTTCTGTTTTAAAAGCGCGAAAATTATTCGGATTTTCTATGCATGAATGCAATGCACACATATGGGTTCCGCTTATTTCTAAGCACGAAAATAATGATTTTGGAGAACTTATCAACCACTATGAAAATAGCATTGTTTCTTCCCTTGGATTTAAGAAATGAAGTCCGAAAAACAATATTTCCTTGAATAATAGATTTCCTTGATATCAATGGAAAGATTGGGATCCTAACTTGTCGGATTAGATTCTTCTTGGCGCTGGTAAGGAGCAAAGGATCATGCAAAGGAGGTGTGTAGATTTATCTCCTTTAGAAAAGTATGACACGGGTTTATGGTGGAGTCCTAAAAAGGAGTTGAAGATATGGAGTTATTGCAAAGATGCTTATTGCTTTCCTTAACCATGAGATTATTGCAATAGATTTGCGATTGATGGCATTGACCATAACTTGCTTTACCAACAGAAAATAATTAAACAAATAGAATTAGATATATCTTCCATCCATCTTGTTTGACGATGTCGGGCTCCGATAGAATGAATACTATAATGGAAAGATATGCATTTGTTTCCAATCATTGAAGATTTTTCACCATCTTGAAATAGATGAGACCACCGACAAGAGATTATTGGATACATTCTTGAGAGAACACTCCAGAAAAACAAGGATGCAAGTACAAGTATCAGGAGATAAAGGCTACTTCTAAGGTCCATGTAATAAGTGAAATTGCATTGACCAACCAATTCAATGTACAAGAGCATATGATAAGAGTATTGATATGGTCATGACTCCATCCCTCACTCAAAATATTAGTTTGCACATGAATAGAAAAACTATGCACCCACTCCCCAAAACATATTAAAGATCTTGACAGGCAGAATTCATGAAGCTCTGTAAGAAAACAAAGAATTGATGCAAACGATTCATCAGATCCAAACATATGTTTTCGTCATGTCGGAAGTCCCAAGCCATCAGAAACAATATAAAGGAAGATCATGAAAACATATGAAGGATTCACTAGATAGATTACAGATAGCAACCAAAACCTGAAACGGAAGAATTACGAAAGATCTAGAAATCTTCGTGGCACCCGACGGATTGATGATAGAAGATAAATGTAACATCCCAATTTCAGTAATCCTGATCTTTTGTCAAAAAGGATAAAATCAGCGTGAACAAAAACTTTTTCTTATTAAGTGTGGCAATGTTTTCTTACTCGTTTGCTAGTGTTCATGCAACTGGTTGTGGATTAGGTGAAATACTTCTTATCTCGACACTATTTGACAAAAACTATTTTACAAAAGAGATGTCTTGGTTCATATTTCATACTCTCAAATGTTCTGGCATTTGAAAACTGAGGGAAGATGATTTTGAATAAACCAAATACTTTATTAGTTTCTCTTTACCAAAACTATGGAGACCTATATATAATCTCCTTATTTTTTCAAGACAGAACACGCAACTACTCTTATCTCTAGGTTTTCAAAAACCTTTTTCCTAAAACCTCTTCACTCCAATCTTGGTAGAAATACCAAGAGGTCCTTATCTTACTTCAAAGGAAAACCAATTCAAAATACACATGATTATGTTAGGTTAGACTTGATGGTAGCCTTAGTAATAGTTGGATAGGTTGATAAGATGAATTGTCTTGATCTGTTGTCTAATGAATTGCCTCGATCTGCTGATTGTCTTGTTTGCTTAGGCAGTAGCATGAGCCCATCTAGGAACTCATCCTTAGGGACCCAATCAATGGTTGAGCTCATCAATCTCAAACCAAGCATCTTTATCCAAATCTATCTTAGTCACCAAGTGACCTCCAAATCTACTTACCTAGACCAATCCTGAGCTAATACTTTGTATTAGAATCCAACTCAACAGAGACCAAATACAAGCATGGAGCCCCTATATTCAATATATAATTCAATATCAACCACTTTATGAAGCTGATGGACCCTTGCCTCCTCTCCAAATGTTTTCCTATCCCATACTAGTCCAAAACCACAAGTATGCGAAATTTAGCTGAGTCTGGAATCTTTAAGTAGATTCGATCGTTGGCACTCCACCTATTCTAAACCTCATGCATCCTTGAGAATGTACCTAAACCATCTTGTTGTACATCATTACTAATACCAAATCCCACTTTTTATCTTGGCTAAACCCTTCTTGAACCCAATCATCCATCATGGTTTTTTAGTCAATATAACAATCTTTTCTGCAAATCTTATCATCTTGCCTATTTTGGCAGAAGCTCACATCTAAATGCCACCTCCCCTTGACCAAATCTTTGCATGGTTATAATCTAATAACCAGGGTCTTTCAATCCATCCTTCACTTGTTTCCATTGGAGCATTGATCTTCTTAAACCTACATGGGTTATAAGGCATCATGACAATCCTCCTATGGCAGCCTAGTTATCAACAAAGTTTGCCATCTCTTCTATATCACCTAAAATACAACCAAGCATAACTATTGGAACCATTTTCATCTGTATAACTTGTTCTATCTATCCATCTATCCCTTGTACCAAGGTGAGGTCTGAGCTCCCTAATCCAACCATGTTTAGGTGCCATAAAAATAGCAAACCCCTAGATACTCTAATCCTTGATATTTTCTAAAAATCCATCTTTTCTTGCAATACCCAAGGTTGGTTATGATAGATACTTCAAGTTGACATCATACACCTTGGATAAAAGCATTTGCCACATAATTCCCATAATCATTTGGAGCCTAAAACTATTTAGATTCCTTTATTTTCCAAATCCTCAAAACCCTCTCTAAAAGAAAAGTTTGTTTTCCTCCAAAGCACTTTTCCAACTCAAGGAACATTTGATGCCCATATATCCTATGATATCTTCCCAACTCAAAAATAAATATTTGTGAGGTTCTTTATTCTTTCTTTTTGCCCTTTTTCTTAAATGGCAGAAACATGAAATAGTACCTTAAAAATGTTTTCCCTTCTCAATAAATTGCAATAAAATTCTCTAGTGTGTGACATGGTATTTAGGGACATATCACATCAAAAACCACCCATGTCAAATGTAAAAATATCAAATTAGATTCTACAAAAAGGTTCTGCACTTTTGGGATATATGAGATTAGATGGACAAATAATCATTAGAAAAATCCCAAATAATTCTTGGAGAGCCACCTTGACCCCCTTTACACACCAGCACCTTTTACCTACCTTGACCAATGGAACATATTCCACTTCCTTCACATGTCTCAAATTGATCAATCTTTGCAAGAATCAATCAAACCTTAATCAAAACGACCCAAACCATCATCAAACTTGGTCTAGTAAACTTACAAAACACACCTCACCCTCTCCAGGTCATGCACTATAGCAAACCCTCCCCCCTTGTCCCATGTGTTTAAGTGAGAGAGAGTGGACACTGGTCAAACACCCAACTTGTCAAAACCCCACGAGTAGTCCCCTTGTCCCTCTCTGGTCAAGTAACTGACCCCACACCCCCTCTCCACCGCCTACATCAGCCAATGGAAAGGCCATGGACCAAGAAATGGCCATGTGTGCACTTGGTGTACCCTACACCACCCCTCTATTGTTAAATAGGACAAAGGCCTTCCTTCTCTCCCCTGCTCCCTCATTTTGCCCCCATACCACAAGAGAGCCTCCCTAGAGCTCCCCCTTCCTTCCCTTGCTCTGCCCTGCTCATAGGAGAGGAGGAGAGAAGCTTCGGCCATTGCTCAAAAGTTGAGATTTCTGTAAGATCCCACCTTTATAAAGGCAAAGATCCCTGTGATTGCAATGCTAGTCCCTAGATCAATTGCTAGCATCCAGAGTTTAA
Organism: Avena insularis; assembly: GCA_023614405.1. Lineage (NCBI taxonomy): Eukaryota > Viridiplantae > Streptophyta > Magnoliopsida > Poales > Poaceae > Avena > Avena insularis. Next base: position 38,470,775 of record CM042685.1, on the reverse strand, counting down.
GATGAAGTACACAGAAACAAAGGTCATTATTACATCATCATTCCAGAGATAACATAGTCTTTTACAACTCCATAGCCATAGGCTAGTACAAGAGTTTAACTTAATAATATAAAAATAGAAGTCTTCATCTTCATGTGCCACAGGCAAGCATGTTGAGTGTAGACTCATAACCCCTAATCATCATCAGAGTAACCTGCAACATCACAAGTTACAACCATAGTGGGTCAATACATTTGAATAGTATTGGCAAGTGATACCTTAGTAGAATATTAGCATCTAGTTACTACATGAATTTGGCTAAGTGTAGCTTAGGCTTGCTTTGCTCAAAATAGGATTTACCTATCAGTTGAAAACACTAAGTTTTTGTTTGGTAAAAACTTTCCCAAGGAACCACCAATAGAAATTGGTGAACCTTCACCCTTGTTCAACCACAAGTTTTTACTTAGAAAATTGGGATGAGGAGATTCTTCATCGCTTCCATGTCTTGATGCTCAAATTGTCCAATACCAGGGACATGGCTAAGTACTTAGTTTCTTCCATCTGCAGAGGTGGTGCACTTTCCCCACAAGACTTGATTTTCACCAAGACAGGACCTTTCAGAAGCCTTCCCTTAGAACAAATGGACGCGTTCCAACCTATCATCCCACTACCACCAATTGTCCAAATGGCTAAGGTATTGCAACCTATATGATCCAGGTAGAGCCCATAATGCCATGTGGCTGCACTAGAAGCTTCTTAACATTTGGCATCTCAAATCCCTTTGTTCCTAGGTGGTATTCTACAAGTGAGATACACAAGGAAAACCATAGAAATGGGCCTTGTGTAACCAGTCAACACAAACCATTCTTTCCATTCCACCCAGGTGTTTCATTCACTTAGTTGTTTTATTAAGCAAAACATAAATCAAATACTTAGAAATATTTCAATAGAACGTATATATAATCCACCCTTGGTTACTACTAGCTAGACTAAGCATGGCAATAGCAAGTATCTTAACTTAGAGAAAATTCTAACAATTCTACAACTACTATGATTTCCCAATCATAGAATATAGATACTTAGCAAAAATATTCATGCAAGCCCTATACAAAATATTTCTAGTGCATAGTTAAAATATTGGGTCAAAAATATGAAGCACCACTTGCCTTGGTAGTTGGGGGAGTAGCAACAATCCTCACAATCACAATCACCACTAGCACCAAAATCTACACATAAAATGATAGCACCAAATTCACATATAAAAAAACAAGAAAAAATATATGAAAGCATCCAATGCAATGTGATAATTTTTCTAAACCAAAAAAGACAAGTGGAACAGTAATGAATCATAAACAAAACAATTATACACTAAACAAAATTAATTTGGACCTTAGAACATTTTCCAAATAATTTTTATATACAAAATAAGATTATAAAAGTATCTAAAGAAACAACCCATTTTACAGATGCAATTTATTAAACAAAGTGCATAAGTGGATAGAATTCTTTTTCCTGATTCCAATGATATAAAATTTTCAAAATTTGAACGTGTGGATCAAAAGTTATGAATTTTGCAAGTTTGAAAAACTAATATATCTAATTTCAGATTTTAAATCAAAACACAGACACGCGGCGCTTTCTGATTCGTCGATACCGTTTCGTGTGGATCGATCAACGAGAGCAGTTGGATTTAAGTGGCAGCGCACGGCCAGATCTGCGCACACCGGTTCACTTAAGTGATGTAATCCTGAGCATCAGATCTAGATCTAACGGCTACGACGCAAACGACCAAAGACTGGCGGTGCCAATGGGTGCTGGCGGCGGTGGCGTTTCTGCCGGTGATGCTCCGGTGATTCCAGAGGGGGTTAGGGGCTGCTAGTGGCTTACCAGACTCGTGTGAACACGACAGTGCTCAAGGTGTCGTTGGCGTGGACGGGGGCGTGCTGCAGAGGTCGCTGGGCCTCGTCGGAGTTGCTGGCGGCATCGGGTTCTTGCAAACGAGGTCGTTGCTGAGGCTCTGGATTGCCCTAGCACGAACCAGATGTGTTAGGAAGTGTGCAATGTCATGGAGAACACGACAATATCGAGGAGAAGGCAAGGGGCGCTCGGATTTTACCTAAATCGCTTGTCGGAGTAGAGCGGCGGCTCAGGCGTTTGCGGGCGTGAACGGGGACGGTGACCTGGGTCATGAGCAGGAAAACCAGAGGTGTCAGCAGATTCACAAGGACACGAGGGTCACGCTCGTTTGAACCAGAAGCAAAGGGCGGTCGGAGCTCACCGTAATCGCTTGCCGGAGCCCGTCGGACAGCGGCGGTGCAATTCGATATACTGGCAGCCTAGTGGCGAGGTGAGTGTGCTGTGTGGGGGAGTGGAAATGACCGCGGCGGCGAGGTGTTTAAATAGCCAGGAGGGGCGAGAGAATTACGCAGTGGTTAAATGCCAATTAAGCGAGAAATCAAAGCGGCATTTATGGAGGAAACGGCGGTGGCGATGGAGTCTGCGCGCGGGGGTGGGAAAGAAGATGCTGACTGGCTTTGGGCGATGGCGGTGTTAGCGCCAGAGCGGAAGGCGGGGTGAGAGAGAGAGAGAGGAGGGAATTAGCCCGGATGGGCTTAGTGGGCTGGATCCTGTGCTGGGCCAAAATGGTAGCGTTGGCCTTTTCCATTTTCTTATCTCCTTTTCTATTTCTATTTTGATTTTTAGGAACCAAATTCAAATGAATTCCAAATGATTTTGAATTCAAACCACTACTGGATTTTTGTAAAGTGAAACTAGTACACATTTGGCTACAGAACAAAGTTGTACACTTAGAAATACATTGGCACATTGGAATTTAAAAAATAAACAATGCATTTATCAAGTGTTTAATAAAGACATATGAATGGTTTTAAATTCATACTTTGTTTTGAAAACTTTGTCCAAGCTTTGGAAAACATCAATCAACCATAGGATCAATTCACTACTGATCAAAACAAGTTCTTCCTTCTTATAAGGTAGAAATAAGACTCATGCCTTGCTTGCATAAAATAATAAACCTTCAAATGCTTCTGTTTTTGAAATAACATTGAAAATGATCCTAAAATGATTATGAATGCATGGATGATATGCAAACTTTGAAATCATGATTTTTGGGATGTTACAAATCTAACCCCCTTAAGGTGAATCTTGCCCTCGAGATTCGGATTGGCTAGCAAATAGGTAAGGGTGGTCTTTCCGAAGGTCATCTTCTCTTTCCCATGTTGCTTCTTCTTCGGAATGATGGTTCCATTGAACCTTTCAGAATTTGATAGTCTTTGTCCGAGTAACTCTTTCTGCAGTCTCAAGAATCTTGATATGTTTTTCTTCATAAGTGAGATCACTTTCCAATTGGACCGCCTCCAAAGGTATAGTATCCTTCAAAGAAGTCTCTTCCATCTTCGGATGGCATTTCTTTAGCTGACTCACATGAAACACATTGTGAACGGCAGACAATGATTCCCGTAGATCGATTTCATAAGCTACTTCTCCCTTACGACTCAAAATCCTTAATGGTCCAACATATCTTGCGGCCAATTTTCCTTTGACTCCAAATCTCTTCACTCCACGAAGTGGTGACACTCTAAGATAAGCTCTATCACCCACCTCATAGGTGACTTCCCTACGCTTAGGATCTGCGTAGCTCTTCTATCGGGACCGTGCTATCTTCAATCTGTCCTTTACTAACTTAACTTTCTCTTCAGCCTCTTTGATTTGTTCTGGCCTGAACAAGTTTCTTTCTCCCACACCATTCCATAGTAATGGGGTATTACACTTTCTCCCATATAGAAACTCAAATGGTGCCATCTCAATACTGGCTTGATAGCTGTTGTTATAAGATAATTCTGCGTAAGGCAGACTTTCATTCCAACTAGCTCCATAGTCTAGGGCACATGCCCTCAACATATCCTCTAGAATCTGGTTGGTCCTTTCTGTCTGTCCATCAGTCTGGGGATGAAAAGTAGTGCTGAATTCTAATCTCATTCCCAATGACTCATGCAGTTGCCTCCAAAAATGAGAAATGAATTGAGTTCCCCTATCAGACACAATACTCTTCGGTACTCCATGCGGACACACAATCCTATCCATATAGATCTTGGCCAACTTACCACTTGTATAGGTTGTCTTCACGGGTATGAAATGAGCCACTTTAGTTAGGCGATCCACCACTACCCAAATAGAATCGTATCCCGACCTGGTCCTTGGCAATCCGGTGATGAAATCCATGCTAATCTTGTCCCACTTCCAATCGGGAATAGGTAGTGGTTATAGCAATACTGCCGGTTTTCTGATGTTCAGCTTTCACTCTACTACACACATCACACAAATCAATATGTTCGGCGATGTCCTTCTTAAGATTATTACACCAAAATCTTTCTTTCATATCCATGTACATTTTGGTGTTACCCGGATGAATGGAATATGGTGAGTTGTGTTCTTCCTGTAGAATCAGTTTCCAAAGTTCCGGATCTTGCGGAACACAGATACGTTTTCCATACCATAAAGTACCCTGTTCGTCTTCATGGAATCCTTTGGCTTTTCCTTTTCCAATCTTTTCTTTAATCTCTTCAATTTCCTTATCCGTCTTCTGTGCTTCCTTGATTTTGTCCAACAAGGTGGGTTGAACATCTAATGACATGAGATGTTCCTCAGGCACAATATCCAACCTAAGGTCTCTAAATTGGGCACATAGATCATCTTGCAACTCTCCTTTAGTAAGGCCATTCACGAATACTTTACTGCTTAGTGCATCCGCTACCACATTTGCTTTACCAGGGTGGTATTGCAAACTCAAGGCATAGTCCTTGATGAGTTCTAGCCATCTTCTTTGCCTCATGTTGATTTCTTTTTGAGTGAAGGTATACTTCAAAGTTTTTTGATCTGTGAACACTTCACATCGCTTTCCCAAAAGATAGTGTCTCCATGTTTTGAGTGCATGGACAACAGAGGCTAACTCTAAATCACGAGTAGGATAATTCACCTCATGAGTTTTGAGTTGTCTCGAGGCATAAGCCACAACTTTCCCTTCTTGCATGATGAGATGCATCACAATAAACTTGGAAATCCTTCTCCAAATCTGGCAGACATAGGACTGGTGCAGTCACAAGTCTCTTCTTCAATTCTTGGAAACTGAGTTCACATCCTTCAGTCCAAGAAAATTTATTGTCTTTCTTTAGTAACTCCGTCATTGGCTTAGCTACCTTGGAGAAATTTTCAATGAATCTTCTATAGTATCCTACCAAGCCAAGGAAACTACGAACTTCTTTCACTGACTTAGGAGAATCCCATTCAGTTACAGCTGACACTTTTGCAGGATCAACTGCTACACCATCTCCTGACACGATGTTCCCAAGAAATCCCACTTCATTCAACCAGAATTCACACTTTCTGAATTTGGCATACAACTTATGCTCTCTAAGCTTCTCAAGTATCAAATGCAAATGTCCTTCATGCTCTTCTTTGCACTTGGAGTAGGTCAAAATGTCATCGATGAAAACGACAACAAACTTGTCAAGGAACTCCATGAACACCTTGTTCATCATATTCATGAAGTAAGCTGGTGCATTGGTCAAACCAAATGGCTTCACGGTGTACTCATACAATCCATACGTAGTGGTGAAAGCCGTCTTAGGTATGTATTGTTCCCTTATGTTAAGCTGGAAATAACCTGACCGGAGATCAATCTTTGAGAACACCTAGGCTCCTTCTAACTGATCAAACAAGTCATTGATTCTGGGCTAAGGATATTTGTTCTTGATAGTCACCTCATTGAGTGAACGATAATCGATGCATAACCTTTGACTTCTATCTTTCTTTTCCACAAACAAGACTGTTGCTCCCCAAGATGAAGAACTTGGTTGAATAAATCCTTTCTGCAGCTGTTCTCCAAGTTGTTTCTTGAGTTCTTTCAACTCATCAACTGACATCTTATAAGGTCTCTTTGCTATTGGTCCTGATCCTGGCAGCAAGTCAACCAGAAATTCCACATCTCTATCTGGTGGCATTCCCGGTAATTCCTCCGAAAATACATCCGGATATTCTCTCACAATTGGTACACTCTCTATGTTAACCCCCTTAAGAGAATTTAGCTTACTCCCTTTTGATTCAAAGTTGATGCTGAATCTAATCCTTTTATTATCCGGGGTTGTGAGTGTGACAGTATGATTGGCACAATCTAGCACTCCCTTATATTTGGTCATCCAGTCCATTCCCAAAATTATATCCAGACCTTGGGAATTTAGTATTATCAGACTCACTGGAAATTTATACTTCCGAAACTCTATGACTAGATCATGACATCCTGAGTTCACTATCATTTCTCCACTAGGAGAACTTACTTTTACAGGATACCCAATAGTGAAACCCATTTCTATCAAAAAATGCCCTTGATATGAATGAATGCGATGCGCCGGTATCAAAAACAACAAGTGCTCGAACGGAATTGAGTTTGAACTTACCAGCCACACCATCAGGTTCCTCATAAATCTCTTCCACATTACTGTGGTTTACTTGTCCCTTCTGGAAAGGGTTGGGCTTGTTGGCACCTTCAACTTTCTTTTCTGGGCACTCATTAGCATAGTGCCCCATATTCTTACACTTGAAGCATTCAAACTGACTAAGAACTTTCTTGATAGGCTGACTTCCACTACCACTTCCACTTACATCGCGGTGGTTCTTGTATCCACTCTTGTGGTTCTTATACTTGTCATTATCATAACTACGGTGATGCTTGTTGTCATGATGGCGGTTGTGTCTGTGGTGGTTGTTGTACTTTCCATGTTTGTGGGATCCAGAACTCCCACTATCATCAAGATGGGAACGCTTGTGAGACGATCCCGAGTTGTGCTTGTCCGAGCTGTGCTTCCTCTTTCTGCTTTCAACCTGTTTCATCTTGTTCTCCTAGATGGTAGCCTTGTCACGAAGTGATTGGTAGGTTGGGACATAAGCCACAGATAGCTGCAGATTGACTTCATCATTCAGTCCTTCGAGAAATTTATACTTCCTCTTGGCATCAGTATCAACTTCATCTGGTGCATAACGCGCCTGATTGTTGAACTCCTCAATATATTCAGCACGCTGCGGTGACGCTGTTTCAGGTTATGGAACTCCTTCTTTTTCAAATTCATCACCCCGGATGAGATGTGAGCTGTGCGGAAACCATCCTCAAAGATATCCCAAGTTACATCCTCAATGGGAGTGGTGATCTGGAAGTTATCCCACCAAGTTGCTGCTAGTCCTTCCAACAGATGTGCGGCCAACCTGACTTTCTCCTCGTTGGTGCAGCCGACAGTTACCAAGTCCTTGTTCACCGAACGTAACCAATCATTAGCCACCATTGGATCAGTGGTTCCTGAGAACTTTGCAGGCCTCAGTCTTAGGAATCTGGTGAGCATGTCAAATCCTGGTGGATTGTTCGAGTTGTTGTTGTTGTTGTTATTCTGATTCTGCATAAAAGTGGTCATCATCTGCATCAGCTGTGCCTGTGCTGTGATCAGTTGCTGCATCTCGGGGGTGACATTGTTGTTGTTTGGGTTGGGGTTGGCACATCGAGGAGGCATCTGTGGTTTTCATAAAGATAAGAATGAGATACCCATAGATGCTTATCATGCACAATACATCACATAGACAATCACCAAACCAAGCATCAAAATAACATAAGGTTCAAACGACGTAAACAACAAGTTTGGAAAAGAAATCACACCATAGCAAGCCATCCACATGTTGGATGGTCATTGCGACTCAAAAATCAAAAATACGGTAGATGAAAGATAAATGAGTAGTCATCACTACTCCTTCGCATCAACCTCCACATCAACAAGTATAAGACCTGCATTCTCCATAGCGGTCTTGTATTCATCAACATTTGTAGTCAAGGCCTCTATCTTGGCCATAAGAGCCCTCTTCTGTGAGCGAAGCCTCTCGATCACACCCTGCTGATGCTCGAGCTCGAAGTCCTTGGCCTCCAGCTCTTCCTTCATCTCCTGGATTTTCTTGTTCCGTTCTTCGACTCTCTTCTCCTGGCTCTTGAATTTCTTGTCCTGGCTTTCAAACTTGGCCTCCATTTCATTGACTATCTCGTCCTGCTCCGCGAAGAGCTTGTCCTTCTCACGAAGCTGCACCTGGAGCTCATCATTGATAAGCATGACGTTGGTCCTATCAGTATGTAGGTGCCTAATAAGACCCTATAGGTCCTGGAGGTATAGATGAATAGGCTCCATCGTCTCTCTAGCAGCATCCTCGTACTCAATAGCCTCACCCTCCTCGTTGCGTCTCCCGAAGTGGTGAAAGTAAAGACCTCTAAGCTCCCTGGAGTGTCTCCCTACCAGGCGCCCAAGTAACTCCTGCATGACTACATCTAGGCCTTTCTCCTTGTCGTCATGCATCAGCTTGAAGGTGATGGTCTCCGTGGTTGGCTCTGCTTGGCGTCCGGGCTGAGTGACTCTGAAGCCCCAAAGGTCATTCCTCTCAAACTTGGTGAGGGGAAGCGTCATGATGCTAGGGAGTGGAAGGTTGAGCACGCTAGTGAGCTCAATGAGACGTGTGCCAAAACGAGTTCCCTTGAACACTTCGGCCGTGTTGATAATAACATTAGGCATCTATTTTTATAAGATAGAGAAAAGTTAGAATCAACATCAATATAGAAAAATCACAAGACAAAGTATCACAAGCATATCTTTTGCAACAATCACACAAGTCATGGCATACACAAATCCATTACAAGCATCAAGAGTTCAACATAACTTAGACAAATTTTTGGAAATGAAACGATAAGTGTGGTGGTCCAACTAACGAAGTACATTACAAATCTCACTCACTAGACAAAATAGCTATCAGGGCATCCTTAGTAGCCATCTGTCTATCTTGTTCACAAGACTCCCAAATTAAGTCTATGATGTCTCCCCTTAGTTGTTGGTTGGTAGTCTCTAACTGTTGGGTATGCTTCTTTTCTTCCCTAAGGTCATTTTGGGTGTTGAGCATTCTGCACTTGAGTCTATCACCAAGCTCCTTGATGGCATTCCAAGCTGCATTTCTTGCAGAGTCAAAGAATGTTGTGTGCATTTCTGAGTTGGTGACCATGCAGAATCCTGACTCCTTGTGGTTGTCTTCCTTGTTTTTGTACAAGTGAAGTTGCACCCACCAGTACTCTACTCCTTCATCCATCATAGGGAATCCTTTGTACACGGCTGCACCATGTATCCCCATGGTAACCATAAGGTTCTTGAGGGACTTGGGAAACTCAGTCTCACACTCCAAAGTCATGGTCATGAGTGGTCCTTTCCTCATGGCTTCATTGATGGAGTTCATCTACAAATAGAGATGATAAAGAAGATTAGAAAAGTTTACAAGAAGAAAAAGACAAGTGTGGAAATTGTTGAAATTTTTTCCTTAGTGGTTTCTAATCCAATCCTAGGGTCATAATCCTACAGGCAACACAGTGCTCTGATACCATCTCTAAGATCCCACCTTTATAAAGGTAAAGATCCCTGTGATTTCAATGCTAGTCCTTGGATCAATTGCTAGTATCCACAGTTTAAGATGAAGTACACAGAAACAAAGGTCATTATTACATCGTCATTCCAGATATAACATAGCCTTTTACAACTCCATAGCCATAGGCTATTACAAGAGTTTAACTTAATAATATAAAAATAGAAGTTTTCATCTTCATGTGCCACAGGCAAGCATGTTGAGTGTAGACTCATAACCCCTAATCATCATCAGAGTAACCTGCAACATCACAAGTTACAGCCATAGTGGGTCAATACATTTGAATAGTACTGGCAAGTGATAACTTAGTAGAATATTAGCATCTAGTTACTACATGAATTTGTCTAAGTGTAGCTTAGGATTTCTTTGCTCAAAATAGGTTTTACCTATCAGTTGAAAACACTAAGTTTTTCTTTGGTAAAAACTTTCCCAAGGAACCACCAATAGAAATTGGTGAACCTTCACCCTTGTTCAACCACAAGTTTTTACTTAGAAAATTGGGATGAGGAGATTCTTGATAGCTTCCATGTCTTGATGCTCAAATTGTCCAATACCACGGACATGGCTAAGTACTTAGTTTCTTCCATCTACAGAGGTGGTGCACTTTCCCCACAAGACTTGATTTTCACCAAGACATGACCTTTCAGAAGCCTTCCCTTAGACAAAATGGACGCGTTCCAACCTATCATCCCACTACCACCAACTGTCCAAATGGCTAAGTTATTGCAACCTATATGATCCAGGTAGAGCCCATAATGCCACGTGGCTGCACTAGAAGCTTCTTAACATCTGGCATCTCAAATCCCTTTGTTCCTGGGTGGCATTCCACAAGTGAGATACACAAGATAAACCATAGAAATAGGCCTTGTGTAACCACTCAACACAAACCATTCTTTCCATTCCACCCAGGTGTTTCATTCACTTAGTTGTTTTATTAAGCAAAACATAAATCAAAGAATTAGAAATATTTTCAATAGCATGTATATATAATCCACCCTTTGTTACTACTATCTAGGCTAAGCATGGAAATAGCAAGTATATTAACTTAGAGAAAATTCTAACAATTCTACAACTACTAGGATTTCCCAAGCATAGAATATAGATACTTAGCAAAAATATTCATGCAAGCCCTATACGAAATATTTCTAGTGCATTGTTAAAATATTGGGACAAAAATATGAAGCACCACTTTCCTTGGTAGTTGGGGTAGTAGCAACAATCCTCACAATCACAATCACCACTAGCACCAAAATCTACACATAAAATGATAGCACCAAATTCACATATCAAAATAAACAAGCAAAAATATATGAATGCATGCAATGCAATGTGATAATTTTTCTAAACCAAACAAGACATGTGGAACAGTAATGAATCATAAACAAAACAATTATACACTAAATAAAATTGATTTGGCCCTTAGAACATTTTCCAAATAATTTTTATATACAAAATAAGCTTATAAAAGTCTCTGCAAAAAACAACCCATTTTACAGATCCAATTTATTTAAAAAGTGCATAGTTGGATAGAATTATTTCTCCTGATTCCAATGATATAAAATTTACAAAATTTGAACGTGTGGATCAAAATTTATGAATTTTGCTAGTTTGAACAACTAATAGATATAATTTCAGATTTTAAATCAAAACAAAGACACGCGGCGCTTTCTGATTCGTCGATACCGTTTCGTATGGATCGATCAACAAGAGCCGTTGGATTTAAGTGGCAGCACATGGCCAAATATACGTGTACCGGTTCACTTAAGTGATCTAATCCTGAGCATCAGATCTAGATCTAACAGCTATGACGCAAACGACCAAAGACTGGCGGCGCCAATGGGTGCTGGCGGCGGCGACGTTTCTGCCAGCGACACTCCGGTGATTCCAGAGGGGGCTAGGGGCTGGGTAGTGGCTTACCAGACTCGCGTGAACATGACGGTGCTCAAGGTGTCGCGTGGGCGGCGTCTGCGAGGTCGCAGGGCTCGTCGGAGTTGCTGGCGGCGTCGGGTTCTTGCAAACAAGGTCGTTGCCGAGGCTCTGGATCGCCCTAGCACGAACCAAATGTGTTAGGAAGTGCGCAGGGTCATGGAGAACACGACAGTATCGAGGAGAAGGCAAGGGGCGCTCGGATTTTACCTAAATCGCTCTTCGGAGTCGAGCGGCGGCTCAGGCGTTTGCGGGCGTGAACGGGGATGGCGACCTGGGTCATGAGCAGGAAAACTAGAGGTGTCAGCAGATGCACAAGGACACGAGGGTCACGCTCGTTTGAACCAGAAGCAAAGGGGTGGTCGGAGCTCACCGTAATCGCTTGCCGGAGCTCGTCAGACAGCGGCGGTGCAATTCGAAATACTGGCAGCCTGGTGGCGAGGTGAGTGTGCTGTGTGGGGGGAAATGACCGCGGAGGCGAGGTGTTTAAATAGCCAGGAGGGGCGAGAGAATTATGCAGTGGTTCAATGCCAATTAAGCGAGAAATCAACATGGCCTTTCTGGAGGAAAGGGCGGTGGCGACGGAGTCTGCTCGCGCGGGGGTGGTGAAGAAGATGCTGACCTGGCTTGGGCCCAGTGGCAGTGTCAGCGGGGCAGAGCGGGTGCGGGTGAGAGAGAGAGGAGGGAATTAGCCCGGGTGGGCTTAGTGGGCTGGATCCTGTGCTGGGCCAAAATGGCAGCGCTGGCCTTTTCCATTTTCTTATCTCCTTTTCTATTTCTATTTTGATTTTCAGGAACCAAATTCAAATGAATTCCAAATGAGTTTGAATTGAAACCACTTCTGGATTTTTGTAAAGTGAAACTAGTACACATTTGGCTACAGAACAAAGTTGTACACTTAGAAATACATTGGCACATTGGAATATAAAAAATAAACAATGCCTTTATCAATTGTTTAATAAAGACATATGAATGGTTTTAAATTCATACTTTGTTTTGAAAACTTTTTCCAAGCTTTGGAAAACATCAGTCAACCATAGGATCAATTCACTACTGATCAAAACAAGGTCTTCCTTCTTATAAGGTAGAAATAAGGCTAATGCCTTGCTTGCATAAAATAATAAACCTTCAAATGCTTCTGTTTTTGAAATAACATTGAAAATGATCCTAAAATGATTATGAATGCATGGATGATATGCAAACATTGAAATCATGATTTTTGGGATGTTATACCCTCTCTCCTCTTGCTCCCTCCCTTTGCATGTCCCTCTCCCTTATACTCCTTGCTCTCCTTGCTCTAACCGTTCCTGTCTTGCTCACCTGCAGCAACCCCCATGAACTGTGCTTGTCAGAGTGCTTTCTCTTCCTGCTTTCAACTTTTTTCATCTTGCTCTCCAAAATAGCAGCCTTGTCACAAAGAGACTGGTATGTGGGAACATAAGCCATAGCTAACTGCAGGTTCAATTCATCATTCAACCCTTCAAGAAACTTTTCCTTCCTCTTAGCATCAGTGTTAACTTGATCCGGTGCATATCGCGCCATATTGTTGAACTCCTCAATATATTCAGCCACGCCGCGGTGGCGCTGCTTCAGGTTATGGAACTCTTTCTTCTTCAAACTCATCACTCCGGATGAGATGTGAGCAGCACGGAAACCATCTTCAAAGATAGCCCATGTCACATCCGCAATGGGAGTGGTGATCTGGAAGTTATCCCACCAAGTGGTTGTTGGTCCTTCCAACAAGTGAGCTGCAAATCTGACTTTCTCTTCATCAGTACAGCCAACAGTTACCAAGTCCTTGTTCACAGAGCGTAGCCAATCATTGGCCACCATAGGATCAGTAGTTCCTGAGAACTTTGCCGGCCTCAGTCTCAAGAACCTGGTAAGCATGTCAAAACCCGGGGGTTTTCTGATTGTTGTTGTTGTTATTGTTGTTGTTGTTCTGATTCTGGATGAACATAGTCATCATTTGCATCAGCTAAGTCTGAGCTGTCATCATTTGCTGCATCTCAGGAGTGATGTTGTTGTTGTTGGGGTTGGGATTGGCACGTCGGGGAGGCATCTGTGGTTTTCAATAAGGATAAGAATGAGATACCCATAGATGCTAACATGCACAATACATCACATAACAAATCACAATCATGCATCATAGTAATAAAAGTCCAACAACATAGACAACAAGTTCTGAAAAGTAAACACACCAATAGCAAGCCATCCACATGTTAGATGGTCATTGCGACTCAATAATCAAAGACATGATAAATAAAGGTAAATGAGTAGTCATCACTACTCCTCTTCATCAACTTCCTCTTCAACAAATGTAAGACCTGCATTCTCCATAGCGGTCTTGTATTCCTCGACATTGGTGGTCAAGGTCTCTACTTTGGCTTTGAGAGCCCTCTTCTGTGAACGAAGCCTCTCAATCACAGTCTGCTGATGCTCGAGCTTGAAGTCCTTGGCTTCTAGTTCTGCAGTCATGTCTCGAATCCTCTTGTTCCTATCTTGGACTCGCTTCTCTTGACTCTTGAACTTTCTATCCTGACTCTCAAACTTAGTCTCCATCTCCTTGACTATCTCATCTTGCTCCGCGAAGAGCTTTTCCTTCTCACGAAGCTGCACCTGGAGTTTGTCATTGCTAAGCATGACGTTGGTCCTATCAGTGTCTATGTGCCTAAGAAGAACCTCTAAGTCCTGGAGGTATAGACGAATCGGCTCTGCCGTCTCTCTCGAAGTATCCTCGAAGTCAATGGCCTCACCATCCTCATCACGTCTACCGAAGGCGTGGAAGTGAGTACCTCTAACCTATCGAGAGTGTCTCCCTAACAGACGTCTAATCAAATCCTGCATGACTACCTCTAGGCCTCTCTCCTTGTCATCATGCATGAGCTTGAAGATGATTGCCTCTGTGGTAGGCTCAGTCTGGCGTCCGGGCTGATTAACCTTGAAGCCCCAAAGGTCTTTCCTCTCAAGCTTGGTGAGGGGAAGCACCATGATGGTAGGAAGAGGGAGATTGAGCAAACTAGTGAGCTCAATAATACGAGGGCCAAAACGAGTTCCCTTGAACTCTTCAGCTGTGCTGATAGTAACAGTAGGCATCTATTTATAAGATAGAAAAAGTTAGAGTCAACACAATTTAAGACAAATCACATGACAAGGCATCACATGCATAACTTTGGAAATCAAAACACACAAGTCATGGCATACATGGATTCATTACAAACAACCAAGGTTCAACTTATTTTAAACAACATTTGGGAAATAAAATGATAGGTGTGGTGGTCCAACTAACGAAGTACGTTACAATCCCATCTCACTTGCCAAGTTGGCTAACAGGGCATCCCTAGAGGCAATCTGTTTGTCTAGATCACAAGACTCCATTGCTAAGTCTATGATGTCCTTTCTTAAGCTTTGGTTGGTAGCCTCTAACTCTTGGGTATGCTTCTTTTCTTCCCTAAGATCATTCTGGGTGTTAAGCATTCTGCACTTGATTCTATCACCAAGTTCTTTGATGGCCCTCCAAGCTGCATCCCTTGCTGAATCAAAGAATGTGGTGTGCATCACTGAGTTGGTGACCATGCAGAATCCTGAGTCCTTGTGGTTCTCTTCCTTGTTTTTATACAAGTGAAGTTGCACCCACCAGTACTCAACTCCTTCATCCATCACAGGAAAACCTTTGTACACAGCTGCACCATGTATTCCCATGGCAACCATGAGGTCCTTGAGAGCCTTGGGGAACTCTATCTCGCATTCCAAAGTCATAGTCATGAGTGGTCCCTTCTTCGCGGCTTCGTTGATGGAGTTCATCTACAAATAGAGATGAGAAAGAAGACTAGAAAAGTTTACCAGAAGAAAAGACAAGTGTGAAAGTAGTTGAATTTTTTTCCTTAGTGGTTTCCAATCCTAGGGTCGTAATCCTACAGGCAACACAGTGCTCTGATACCATCTGTAAGATCCCTCCTTTGTAAAGGAAAGGACCCTGTGATTGCAATGCTAGTCCCTGGATCAATGCTAGCATCCACAGTTTAAGATGAAGTACACAGAAACAAAGGTCATTATTACATATCATTCCAGAGACAAACATAGTCTTTTACAACTCCATGGCCACAGGCCTAATACAAGAGTTCAAATATATAATAAGATAAATAAGTCTTCATCTTCATGTGCCACAGGCAAGCATGTTGAGTGTAGACTCATGACTCCTAATCATCATCAGAATATCTTGCAACATCACAAGTTACAGCCACAGTGGGTCAATACATTGGAATAGTATTGGCAAGTGATACCTTAGTAGAATAATGGTGGACTAAATACTATATGCATTTTGGCTAAGTGTAGCTTAGGCTTGCTTTGCTCAAAATAGGTTTTGCCTATCAGTTGAAAACACCAAGTTTTCTTTGATGAAAATCTTTCCCAAGGAACCACCAATAGACATTGGGGTCCTTCACCCTTGTTCAACCACAAGTATTTACTTAGAAATTTGGATGAGGAGATTCTTGATAGCTTCCATGTCTTGATTCTCAAGTTGTCCAATACCAGGGACATGGCTAAGTACTTAGATTCTTCCATCTGCAGAGGTTGTGCACTTTCCCCACAAGACTTGATTTTCACCAAGACAGGACCTTTCAGAAGCCTTCCCTTAGACCAAATGGAGGCGCTCCAACCTATCATCCCACTACCACCAACTGTCCAAATGGCTAAGGTATTGCAACCTATATGATCCAGGCAGAGCCCATATTGCCAAGTGGCTGCACTAGAAGCTTCTTAACATATGGCATCTCAAATCTCTTTTTTCCTGGATGGCTTTCCACAAGTGAGATACACAAGGTAAACCATAGAAATGGGCCTTGTGTAACCACTCAACATAAACCATTCCTTCCATTCCACCCAGGTGTTTCATTCACTTAGTTGTTTTTATTAAGCAAAACATAGTGCAAAGACTTAGAAATATTTATTCATAGCATGAATATAACCACCCTTGGTTGCTACTATCTAGGCTAAGCATGGCATTGGTAAGACTTAGAAAAATTTCTAGCAATTCTACAACTACTAGGATTTCCCAAGCATACCATATAGATCCAAAATATCCATGCAAGACTAGCAAAATATTTCTAATGCATATGTAAAATCATAGGAATAAAATCATGAAGCACCACTTGCCTTGGTAGTTTGGAGAGTAGCTACAATCCTCACAATCACAATCACTATTTGCACCAAAATCTACACATAAAATGATAGCACCAAGTCACATACAAAATAAATACAAGCAAAAATATATGGATGCATGCAATATGATATGTGATGTTTTTTCTATACTCAACAAGACAAGTGCACCGTACTAATTCATAAACAAGCTCAAAACTTGTCAAACAACTTTTATTTGAACATTAAAACATTTCCCAAAATTTTGTTATACACAAAATAGGTCTACACATGTTTCTGTAAAAATAACCATTTTAATAGAAACAAAATATTAAACACATTGCATATATGGAAATGGATTTCTCTCCTGATTCCATTGATATAAAATTTGTCAAATTTGGACGTGGGAATCAAAAGTTATGAATTAAACAAGTTTAAACTGTTAATAGATCAAATTTCTGATTTTAAATCTAACTCACTCACACGCGGCGGCATCTGATTGGCTGGTACCATTTCGCGCTGGATCGCGTCTGCGAACCGTTGGATCTAACCCCAGGAGCCCATTATTTATTGTAAGATCCCTCCTTTGTAAAGGAAAGGATCCCTGTGATTGCAATGCTAGTCCCTGGATGAATGCTAGCATCCACAGTTTAAGATGAAGTACACAGAAACAAAGGTCATTATTACATATCATTCCAGAGACAAACATAGTCTTTTACAACTCCATGGCCACAGGCCTAATACAAGAGTTCAAATATATAATAAGATAAATAAGTCTTCATCTTCATGTGCCACAAGCAAGCATGTTGAGTGTAGATTCATGACTCCTAATCATCATCAGAATATCTTGCAACATCACAAGTTACAGCCACAGTGGGTCAATACATTGGAATAGTATTGGCAAGTGATACCTTAGTAGAATAATGGTGGACTAAATACTATATGCATTTTGGCTAAGTGTAGCTTAGGCTTGCTTTGCTCAAAATAGGTTTTGCCTATCAGTTGAAAACACCAAGTTTTCTTTGATGAAAATCTTTCCCAAGGAACCACCAATATACATTGGGGTCCTTCACCCTTGTTCAACCACAAGTTTTTACTTAGAAATTTGGATGAGGAGATTCTTGATAGCTTCCATGCCTTGATGCTCAAGTTGTCCAATACCAGGGACATGGCTAAGTACTTAGATTCTTCCATCTGCAAAGGTTGTGCACTTTCCCCACAAGACATTATTTTCACCAAGACAGGACCTTTCATAAGCCTTCCCTTAGACCAAATGGACGCGTTCCAACCTATCATCCCACTACCACCCACTGTCCAAATGGCTAAGTTATTGCAACCTATGTGATCCAGGCAAAGCCCATATTGCCAAGTGGCTGCACTAGAAGGTTCTTAACATTTGGCCTCTCAAATCCCTTTGTTCCTGGGTGGCTTTCCACAAGTGAGATACACAAGGTAAACCATAGAAATGGGCCTTGTGTAACCACTCAACATAAACCATTCCTTCCATTCCACCCAGGTGTTTCATTCACTTAGTTGTTTTATTAAGCAAAACACAAGTCCAAAGACTTAGAAATATTTGATCATACCATGAATATATAACCACCCTTGGTTGCTACTAGCTAGGCTAAGCATGTCATTGATAAGACTTAGAAATATTTCTAGCAATTCTACAACTACTAGGATTTCCCAAGCATATCACATAGATCAAAAATAACCATGCAAGACTAGCAAAATATTTCTAATGCATAGTTGAAAACATAGGAATAGAATCATGAAGCACCACTTGCCTTGGTAGTTTGGAGAGTAGCTACAATCCTCACAATCACAATCACTATTTGCACCAAAATCTACACATAAAATAATGACACCAAAATCACATACAAAATAAATAGACGCAAAAACATATGGATGCATGCATAATGCCATGTGATGATTTTCTACAACAAACAAGACAAGTGCTTGGTACTGAATCATAAACAAGTTCAAAACAAGCTAAATAAACTTTATTTGAACATTAAAACATTTTTCAAATAATTAATATACACAAAATAGGCCTACACATGTTTATGTTTAAACAACCATTTTAACAGAGGCAAAACATTAAACACGTTGCATAGTTGGAAAGGATTTTCTCTCCTGATTCCATTGATATAAATTTGTCAAATTTGGACGTGGCATTCAAAAGTTATGATTTAAACAAGTTTTAATATCAAAATAGATCAAATTTCAGATTTTAAGCCCAACTCACAGACACGTGGCGGCATATGATTGGCTGGTACCGCTTCGCGCTGGATCGCGTCTGCGAACCGTTGGATCTAACTAAAACGTGCGGCACAGATTGCTACTTACCCCTTCGGCTAGGATCTATCGCGTCCACTAGATCTAAATCAAATGGCCACAGATCTATCGACCATAGACGGGCGGCCCTAGCGGCGGCGACTAGCGGCGGCGGCTCTGTCAGAGTCGTTGCTGATGTTCTAGGTCGCGCGGGAGAGGGAGAAGGGTCTTATTGTGCTCGCCGTGTGCTGCTGATGCTCAAGGTGGGCTTTGATGGCGAAGGGGCGCGCAGAGGTGGTCGCCGGAGCTCGTCGGAGTCGTGCACGGTGTCGGGTGGATGCAGATGTCAACGTTGCCGAGGCTCTGTGTCGTCCGTGATTTCTCAACGGAGAGGAGGAAAGCGTCGGGCACTTGCGGTCGTCGTTGTTGGCGAGACTCCAGATGGTCCGGAATCGCACGCCGGAGTCTGTCGGTACTGCGGCGGTGTGAGGGCAAATACTGGCAGCCTGGTGGCGCTCCTGGCTAGCTTTGTTGGGGGAAATGGTCGCGAGGGGGAGGGTTTTAAGTAGGCAGCAGCGCGACAGGAAACGCTCGCAGAATCAAGGCTAATTACACCGCGCCATTATCGGCATCAACGGCAGCGGCAACGTGGTCTACGGGCGGGATTTTGGGGACGACAGAGTGACGTGGCTGTAGGGTCCACTTGTTAGCGAGGGGGTATGCGCGAACGCGGTGAGAAACAGAGCAAGAGGGGGAAACCCGGGTGGGCTGGTTGTTGGGCTGGTTTCGCTGTTGGGGCAAAAGTCTGGCCCCGGCCTTTTCTTATTTCTTTATTCCTTTTCTTTTTCTGTTTGAATTTCTAGGAAACATTTTCATATGATTTCAAAAGCCATTTGAATTCAAACCTTTTCTGAATTTTTGTAGAGTGTAACACTCATATTTCTGGGCATAAAATCATGTGGTCTCTCTGTATTATCTTGGTCCTTTTGATCAAACAAAATAAACAGTGCTATAGCACATGATTTGAATAAGTTTTGGAAATGGTTTCTGAATCATATTTGTTTTGTAAAAATTTCACCAAACTCCAACAATCAAACAAAGTAACAAGAGAGAAAGCAAGGCTTGGTTTAAAACAAATAACTCTTCAATTGAGAGTGGCATTAGATTAATAGTTGTTCACATAAAATAATGAGCATCAGATGCTCCTGTTTTGAAATGGTTTTAAAATGGAGCCCTAAATGATCATGGATGCATGGATGATATGCATGAGTTTTGAAACATGATTTTAGGGATGTTACATTTATTGAGCCCCTCTTGATTTATGGTAAATTAAACATTTCTGTGCATAGTTTATTCAATAATAAATACACCACTTCAGTTCTGTGAATCCGAAAAGGGTGATTCAAATTTCTATAGAAAGGTATTTGAAATACCTACCATGTGTCCTTGGAATCATATCGAAAAACCTTACAGATTTAATCTGGTGAAAAATTCAAATAACATCCAGTACTGTCTTTAGGTATTTCCCAAGGGAAATCTGGTAATTATTTTAACATGATTCCAACTCCCCTTGTTTCAGTCCATCAAATCCTTCTGGACCATCCAAGGAAATAATTTTTGGAACTCCAGAACTATTCTGGTCAATTATTTCCTAAAAACTAGAGTTTTATTCACTATAAAAATCACTATAAATCAAGAGAAATTGATAAAATAGTGAAACCACTTTTGGTGTTTTCATTTTATCAATACCAATCTGATGATATCATTTTTATAAAACTATATCGTAATGAATTTTACCTTGATCTAAAAACCATATTCTACTTAGTTCCTAGACTAATAAACTCCTAGGGATTTCCTTTAAATATTCCAAGGCATCCCCAAATCTTCATACTTCCATTATTTCCCAAACCCTACTGAGTTGTAACATGTTTTTCTTGGTTGTTTGAAATGATGATTTTATGCCTTATGTTGATTCTGCCCTTTCTTTTTTGCATGTATGATCCCTGACAACGATAGTAGCGATTGTGCGACTTCGAGAAGAAGGACACATTGGGTTATTCCATTATTATTGGTATTCTTGGGTATTCTGGTAATCTCTTGAAGAAGTGCAGGGACATCACGCTGGTCACAGGCAAGCCACCTTCTTGCTCATATGCCATATTCCTACTGTTTTACTTATGCATGATTTATCTACAGTTTCCGAAAATGCATTATTTTACTATATAATGTTTTATACCTAGTAGTGTCTTGGCTCCTCCAATTAATACCATTTGTACTAATAAGTACAACCCCTTTCTAACACCCACCTGCCCCTAGTATGGTAGATTGGTGTATAACACCATGCCCCTTTGGAGACCCCTTTTTAAGCCTAAGTAATAGTATAGGATGGGAAGACCCCTGGAATATGTTTATAAATTGTTTTATGAGAAAACCTTGGTGAGGTTTGATCCACCAAGAGAGGTTTTAAAAATGAGAAAGGTTTTGTTTTACAAAATGGTTGGATGAAAGATGGAGGAAAAAGGTTTACAAAAATGCACCCGGTTCTTTGCATTTTTGCTTGAACAATTAACCTGTGCAACCACATTATTCTGGAATGGGACAGAGCTAGATTTGAAGTTTGCTACTTTGGTATGGGAATTCTCACGACTACTTATAAGGTATCATCTCCCTTGAATGTTGGGGTTCCTTTACATAAAGGGTCAACTGCAAGGCAGTCACCTAGAGGAATTGTGAACTGCCCTCGGAAGCAGCCGGGCGATACTATGAGCCTCTCATTTAAAATGCTGGCTTTGGAGGAGTTGGGAGACTCTGGTTGGTCCGTGGATCCTGATGTCCCGGTGTTGATAGGAACAACTCATAGGGTAGGGCCTATACTAGAGTGGCATCCGCAGATTCTTGGCCAGTTACTTGACCCACGATCAATGTAGATCAGGGCAGGGTACCCGGTTTGTACAACCTCTATAGATTGTAAAACTATTCGAATAGCCTAGTCCTTAGTCATGGATGGTTGGGAAGGATGTTGTAGATCAGTGCTTGTTTGATTTCAAAAAGGAAATCGGAAAAGCATTGGCTGAGAAATGATTTGATCATGTGATGACCGGAAGGAAAAGCAAATGGGTGACCCAATCTTAGTGTTTTCTAAAAACTTTTCAAAAAGGTTTCCAAATGTTTTACAAAAGTTTTTCAACAAAGATATAGAGATAGTTTATATCTACAAGAGAAACTAGTTTATAAAAGAACCTTTTATGGAGCCACCCTACCACAACCATACTGCATATCCTTTATTATTGTTCTCTTAAGGTGATCGAGAGGAATACTGGAGTACATTCAAAGTACTCACCGGCAATGTCCCTGGCTATCTAATTGGCCATACTTTCAGATGATCGAGAGGAATACTGGAGTTGTTGGCGTCTATGCGAGATAGGCCGTCTTCCCAGCAAGTCGCATGTAGGTTAAGGCATGACATGGGATCTTCGATTGAAGACTTCCGCTATGGATGTTGTGTCGTCATAATGGCTCTTATGTAAGTACTTGTATCTGTATTTATGGATGTTGTAATGATACTTGTCGGTTATGCTCACGGCTCACTGATCATGGGAACGTGAATTGCAGGTATAATAGGGATTTCAGACCCTAAATCCGGGGTCCCACATACTTGGTATCAGAGCCATCCTTACTGTAGGAGACCTTAGTTAGCATGGACGTTAGACAGGACAACCATTATTTCAGAAAACACCGGCTTTCGAAAACTATTTTCTCAAAAGCTTTCCAAAAGACCTCTTAATCTTACCTTCTCTGATATTGACTATTTGAAAATGGCTTACTCCTTGTCCTGTCTACCCTCAAATATTCTGTTTACAAAAACAAGTCCAATTGGAAACCGCAAAGACGGAGATCCTAAAATGAAGAGACACCAAGACAAGCAAACCAAAGGAGCTACCAATAATGAAAGACACTACAAGATCGCCCTACCAATGGAGTCCTTCACTGCCTCAAGTAAATCAAGTACGACATCGACGACCCTAGAGGACT
This sequence comes from Avena insularis, assembly GCA_023614405.1. Taxonomy (NCBI): domain Eukaryota; kingdom Viridiplantae; phylum Streptophyta; class Magnoliopsida; order Poales; family Poaceae; genus Avena; species Avena insularis. Next base: position 38,447,918 of record CM042685.1, on the reverse strand, counting down.
TGACAGAAGTTAAGACCCCCGTAACACCCGTACATACGATAAGTATCCTCAATACATGATTTATCCTTAATGGTGCGTAGATACTTCTTAGTACCTATGGTACACCTTGTTTTTTTGCCATGTGCTTAGATGATGCTTGGAATGTGTTGTTTGTCTGCCTTGGATCATCCGATCCTAAATTTCAGACCACCTTTATGGTGTATCTCGACACCAACACCCCTCATCCCATAAAATGAAACCTCTCCGCATTAGGATGGCCACATAAAAAAAATCCCCGACAACTCCTACTCGTGCATTAGTTCTAAGAATCCCCAAAGGAATGATAATCCAGTCAAGCCTTTGTCGAGCCAACATGAAGTCCTCGTCATGAGACGAATGCCCCAAGAATCCTGAAGAAAAGGAGCCCCGAAGACAACACGACTCATCCTTGAACCGAAGCAATGCCAAGAGTTCAAGTGAAGACAATCCCTACGGATCTAAACTGCCTCCTCCTCGACTAAGGACCAAGAAGAAGCGTCGCTAACCGCTAAAGCTACCCCGAGCTTACTCTTATGGCTTCGATGGGTAACCACCATAGAAGGTTAGTCGCACTAAGGCGTCACCCGAAGACCTCAATTCAAGTGTCACACTAATGCTCCAAGGAGAAGGATCTAACCCAGCCTCTACGACCTCAAGTAAAGCTCTAATGTGCGTATTTCCACTCAACTCCAGAAGACCGCTCATGAAAAGATAGTACAAGAAGATCTCCAATCCAAGAACCTGCCCAAAGAACCACCTTGAGAGTCGTCAGAGGAAACCAAAACTATACCTGCACTTAATACTAATATTATACCTTGATAAATCTACATCTATCTATTTAACCTCACCCCTAAACAAAAAACCCTCCTTTGTGCAGATGGAACCCACTGACGAAGCATGGGTAAGCATAGGATTCCCTGTGCTCCTCTGGGACTCCCTGTAGATTTGCGGATACACTCAACCGCCCACTTATACTCTTCACAAAGGACTGGAAACCAGGCTATATCTGGGACAAGTTACCATTCCTCCAAAGGATGAAGTATCAGGAGAACCCATTTATGCCACTGGACTTCGAGTGCCGACCTAGTGCTGGCTATCGATATGGCCGTAAGAGAGGCACTTTTTCACATTCGAGATGTTCTTCCTGAAATGTGGCAGCCCACAACCTTCTACCTACCCCTCAAAGGAAGTGTGGACTCATCTGAACAATCCCAAGACCCTCGCTTGATCTACCCCACCCTATAAATGAGCTCCTCATCGCCGTTGCCGACGAATATCGCCACACCCAAATGGAGCTTCATCGTGTGCAAGCCATCCTGACTCGCAAGGAAGCTCTAAAAGTCCAGAAAAGGAATCAAGCCATGATCAAGAAGCCGGAAGAAATTGCAGTGGGGTTTGTAAATATTCTTTGAGGTGGATTGAGTTTGTAAATATTCTTTTGTAACTCTCTATAATATATAAAAATTGTAGTGGGGTTTTTTGCCCTATTGTTTTACCCTCAAAAAAAAGAAGCCGGAAGAAACCTCGGGAAGCAGTCTCCCCAGAGAAATAAAGAAGTGCATCACCGCTCGCCAATAACATAGGAGGTTCAAGCCACCACAGAAAGCCCAAGAATCCTCCACCCGTCTCCCCGAAGGCGAGGATGAATACAAAGAAGGACGCTCCGAGTAATTAGCAAGCGACTAAGAATAAGTCGCCCTCCATGTCTAGAGGAGAGATATGTATCATCCATGAACCCGCTTTGTAAAACTCTAAGTGCTCCTGCGCTCTACAGCACCAACCCGTTTTGTAATACCCTAAGTACCCTCGCCGTTAGCCAGGAATGATCTTCTAAGTTATGTATGATACATGTTTGATGATATGCAAGTATGATGTCCTTCTTTCCGTGTTTTACCCATGTCATTGCATCAGACCAAACCCGGAATGACCTCATTCCAAAGGACCTCATTCCTAGACCGCCAAACTCCAATGACATCCTTCAACCTATCAAACCTCTAACTAGCTCAGAAACTAGCTACCTAGAAGCTAGTAGACGCCCTTTTCGATAGACCTCTTACCTCAAGAAGTGGTACTTGCACCCCTCTAGAGGTAGGATCTACATGAACGACTAAAGATTGCCAATCTCGGAGAAGAAGTACGAGTTTCTCCCCAACTGCATACCACAACTCCAATAAATAGGGTACAACATTCTCTAGATATATCCAACCAATAAGATTTACTAATTCATCAAGAACTACTAGTATCTCTCTAAGGGGGGAGACTGCGTCCTTCCCGCAAAACCAGAATAACCCTAAGAGAGTCGACCCCAAATCATTGTCAGGTGATAACCACCCCTAAATCAGAATCGTCGACCATGTATGAAGGACAACAAATTGACACTTCTCCAGAATCATAAGGTACTTCAGGAAAGTCCTCCATCAACAAGTCGACCGTCCAGCCAACACCCCGATGTGCCAAGACCTAGAAGGCAGAAAAGCTAACTTTAGCAAGAAAGGATTGAAGAAGGTTCAACTCATCGTCTCACTTCTCGAAGAAGAATGGATTCTATGCTAAACCTACCTAGAATCGTCCTAAGGGGAAAAGACTACGTCTTTTCCACTTGTTCATCTAAACCGCCCAATCTAAAGCCACTCAGCTCCAACCCATAGCTCACCACGCCAGTTTTTTATAAAACCTGTTAGCATCCAATATTTCAATCGCTAAAATGGTTAAGCTGATGTTATCGCCCAACTCTGCTCCTACCTAATCTCGGGACAAGATTATTTTAAGGGGGAAAGGAGTGTAACATCCCAATTTCAGCAACCCTGATCTTTTGTCAAAAAGGAAAAAATCAGGGTGAACAAAAACTTTTTCTTATTAAGTGTGGCAATGTTTTCTTACTGGTTTGCTAGTGTTCATGCAACTGATTGTGGATTAGGTGAAATACTTCTTATCTCAACACTATTTGACAAAAGCTATTTTACAAAAGAGATGTCTTGGTTATTTCATACTCTCAAATGTTCTGGCATTTCAAAACTGATCCAAGATGATTTTGAATAAACCAAAATGCTTTATTTTCTCTTTAACGAAACTATGGAGACCTATATATAATATCCTTATGTTTTCAAGACAGAACACTCAACTACTCTTATCTCTTGGTTTTCAAAAACCTTTTTCCTAAAACCTCTTCACTCCAAGAGGTCTTTATCTTACTTCAAAGGACAACCAATTCAAAATACCCATACCTCATGTTAGACTTGATCGTAACCTTAGTAATAGTTGGATAGGTTGATAAGTTGAATTGCTTTGATCTGTGTTCTGATGAATTGCCTCGATCTGCTGATTGCCTTGTTTGCTTAGGCAGTAGCATGATCCCATCTAGGATCTCATCCTTAGGGACCCAATCAATGGTTTATATCATCAATCTCAAGCCAAGCATCTTGAACCAAATCTACTTTAGTCACCAAGTGACCTCCAAATCTACTTACCCAGACCAATCCTGAGCTAAACCTTTGTATTAGCATCCAACTCATTAGAGACCAAATACAAGCATGGATCCCGTATATTCAATATATACTTCAATATCAACCACTTGATGAAGAGTATGGACCCTTGACTCCTCTCCAAATGTTTTCCTATCCCATACTAGTCCAAAACCACAAGTCTACCAAATTTGGCTATGTCTGGAATCTTTAACTAGATTCAATCTTTGGCACCCCACCTATTCTAACCCTTGTGCATCCTTGATAATGTACCTGAACCATCTTGTATTACATCATTATTACTACCAAAGCCCATTTTTTATCTTGGCTAAACCCTTCTTTAACCCACTCATCCATCATGGTTTTGTAGTCAAGATAACAATCTTTTTTTGGAAATCTTATCATCTTGCCTATTTTGGCAGAACCTCACATCTATATGCCACCTCCCCTTGACCAACTCTTTGCATGGTTATGATATACTAACCAGGGTATTGCAATCCATCCTTCACTTGTTTCCATTGGAGCATTGTTCTTCTTAAACCCACATGGGTTATAAGGCATCATGACAATCCTGCTATGGCAGCCTAGTTATCTACAAAGTTTGCCATCTCTTCTATATCATCTCAAATACAACCAAGCCTAAAACTTGGAACCATTCTCATGTATATAACTTGTTATATCTATCCATCTATCCCTTGTACCAAGGTGACTTCTAAGCTGCTTAATCCAACCATGTTTAGGTGACATAAAAATAACAAACCCCTAGATCCTCTTATCCTTGATCTTTTCAAAAAATCCATCTTGTCTTGCAATACCCAAGGTTGGTTATGATAGATACTTCAAGTTGACATCATCCACCTTGGATATAAACATTTTCCACATATTTCCCTTAATCATTTGGATCCTAAAACTATTTAAATTCCTTTATTTGCCAAATCCTCAAAACCCTCGAAAAAAAGACAAGTTTGTTTTCCTCCAAAGAACTTTTCCAACTCAAGGAACATTTTATGCCCATATATCCTATGATATCTTCCCAATTCAAAAATAAATATTTTTGAGGTTCTTTATTGTTTCTTTTTTCCCTTTTTCTTAAATGGCAGAAACATGAAATAATACCTTAAAAATATATTCCCTTCTGAATAAATTGCAATAAAATTATCCAATGTGTGACATGGTATTTAGGGCAATATCACATCAAAAACCACCCATGTCAAATTTAAAAATATCAAATTAGCTTCTATAAAATAATTCTGCACTTTTGTGATATATGAGATTAGATGGACAAATAATCATTAGAAAAATCCCAAATAATTCTTGGAGAGCCACCTTGACACCCTTTACACACCTTTTCCCTATCTTGCCCAATGCAACATATGCAAATTCCTTCACATGTCTAAAATTGATCAAACTTTGCAAGAATCAATCAAACCTTGAAAAAAACCACCCAAACCATCATCAAACTTGATCTAGTAAACTTACAAAACACACCTCACCCTCTCTAGGTCGTGAACTATAGCAAGATCACTGTAGCACCCTCCCCCTTGTCCCATGTGTTTAAGTGCGAGAGAGTGGACACTTGTCCAACACCCAACTTGTTAAAACCCCCCAACGGTCCCCTTGTCCCTCTCTGGTCGAGTACCTAACCCCACATCCCCTCTCCACGGCCCATAGCAGCCAATGGAAAGGCCATGGCCATGTGTGAACTTGGTTCCTTCCCTATCTCCCCTTCTCCCTCATTTCTCCCCCAGACCACCAGAGAGCCTCCCTATAGCTCCCCCTTCCTTTCCCTTGCGCTTCCTTGCTCTAAGGAGAGGAGGAGAGAAGCTTCGGACATTGCTCAAAAGTTGATCTTAGCCCTCTCTCCTCTTGCTCGCTCCCTCTGCATGTCCCTCTGCCTGACACTCCTTACTCTCCTTGCTCTAACCGTGTCCGTCTTGCTGACCTGCACCAAACCCAGAAGTCACGTCGGTGAGATCCCGACAGCCTCGTGTAACAACCTAGTTTTAGTTAATATTTAATTAGTATTGATTGTGCATTCATGACCATCATCATTTAAAATGTGTGCCACAAATAGAGCAAACCCTAAACCATAGTATCCCCTCTCTTTTTAACTATTTCAAACGGTTTCAAATATTTCGAAAATAGTAAAAAAGTTTGGAAACCGAAATGGCTATAAGGGTCTCCATAGTATTTTAAATGTTTGGAAAAGGTTTTGTATTTTGAAAATGAATAATACAAATAGAAAAACAGAAAAAGAGAAAAGGAAAAAGAATCTGCAAAGAAAAACAGTTTCCTAACCTACAAGAGGCCCATCTCTCTCTCCTCTCCTCTGCTTTCAGTACTTGATGCACCAGCCAGCCCATGCACGGCCCGCTACCGGCCCGTACCCCTTTGCCCCTGTCCGTCTTCGTCTACCTGCAGACAGGCAGGTAGCTGCCTATCGCCGGCACCGCCATCGATCGTCGTCGCGCCAAGATCCCCGCTCCGTCGCTATTCTGGAGGGGATAAGACCGCCACGGACGCCTCTGCGTTGTCCCTATCTCCTCCTTCTCCCTAGAGACCTCTCTTCCTCTCCCACTGTCGGTCCAAAACCCTAGCTTCTGACGCCGTATCGCGTCGCCGTCTCTGGCCTACCCTCGCTCAATCGAGGCTACCACAAGCTCTGCATCATCGTGCTGGTTCTTATCCCTGAAAGAATTGGACCCGCTCGATCCCAATCGTCGCCATCGATGCCATCTTCCTCGTCACCGATGACCACTGATGCCACCATTGCCCTCGACCATGACCTCATATGCCCTTGCTGAGCCTGCACATGCATTGAGGGTGAGTCTCCCGTCCTCCTAGACCCCTCCATTTATCCCCTCTCGCTCTAGTTCGCTCCTGTGTCATGCACCTGCAAGCTCCACCGTCACCGCTGTTCGCTGCTGCTTCTCCGGTGAACTTTAGCTAGTGGCGCCGCCTCTATCGTGTTCGCGTTGCTCTGCTGATTCGAACGAGACCAACCCCACTTCCCCGTTTGCCTTCTAGCGCCGCCAGTTGCCGTCGTCCGCAGGTCCTCCGATGAGTCCCACATGGAGCCAAGGTGGCACCCGCGTGGCCAAGGTCCCACCCATCAGCCGAAGTGGCTAGATGTCCCTGTGGTGCAGAAAGTATTAGTGTTAGTTTAAGCTAACATTAGCCTGAGGTGATAATTAGGTTTAATAATTTCAGGATTTGATATAATCTTGTAATATTAATAACTAATTATCTGTAGTTCAGAAAAATCTATATAATATATCAAAATGTTCAAAAAATGAGATCTACCTAATTAAACTATAATCATACATTTTTAAACAGCTTCAATTGCAAGTTAGTTATAAGAACTAAATTCACCCTCTCATATACATCTGGGGTTTCTCTGAATTAGGGTTTGGACCCTCGAACCGCGTTTAAAATGACCAAGCATGTTTAGGGTTTCAATTTCAATAACTTTTAACTTGTCATATCATAATAATTGTTTGAGCATTGCATCGATGCCATGTGTTGATTGTTTCCCTTCCTTTCCGGTGTTTGCTTCTTCCTGGTAGAATATGATATCAAGATCGAGATCAACACCGTCGAAGCTCAAAGAACAATACTTGAGCAACTATAATCAAGTCAAGTACCAAATGTCGGAAGCTCTGCAAGAGAAACCCCACACATGATATAATCCTATGTTTTCAAAGTATTTCTTCCTTCCATGTGCATATGATTCCAAAGTCTTTTATCGATAGATGGAGTAATCCTATCTGATGCGTGTTAACTTTTAAGCCTATATTCCCTGATCCACTGCTCCTAGCATAACTAGGGTTTGGCTTGTGAAGCGTTGCTAGAGTTGTTACATCTATTGTGCTTAGCCATGCTTAGTTATTACCGCTGGTCCATTCGGTTGATGAATCAGGGCTATGAATGAACCTAGTTGGATAGGATGACGTGGTAAGATCAGAGACAAAAGTTAAACATGCTAAGGCTTGTATGGGAGGCCATGGTGGGTAGTGGTTTTTGCAGTCCCATACTTGCCACTACTAGGATTTGAGTTCTTGCCTCTTGAACTAAGACGAGCGTATAGCCACACGGGGGGCTGGAAACCCCCTCGACTAACTAACTTGCCTAGTAGATTCCATTAGTCACTATAGCACCCCGAGTAAACACTAATTATAATATCGTCTGTTGTCATATATTTTGTGCACCATCTTTGCATCATGCATTTATTTTGCCTCATAAAATGTTTCAACCAAAGCTATTTTTGTTTACTGCAATACCTCTTCTCTTGTTTCAAAACAAAATCCTATATTTATCTGCTAAACTATTTTCCTAAAAACTATTTGCTGAAATATTACAAAACAAAAAAAATATTTCATTAAAATAATAAATCTAAACCTAGACCTAAACCGGCCAGGCCCAAAGGCCCAGCCGACTGGACCCAATCCAGACCAAACCCTAAAACCTACCCAGACCAAACCCTAATTCTAACCCCTCCAAACCCTAACCTGAACCATCCCCACCATGCTGCCGCCACTCACCTGACGTGCGCGTCACCTTGCACGCTATCCCCGCGCGTGCACGGGAACACCCCAATCGCCATCCCCTGGCCCCACCCCCGATCGCCCTGTTCCCCGTGTGTCCTCCCCTCCCGTCGCGCGAACCCTGAACTAACCCCGGGCCAAGCCCCTCTCCTCCTCGATCGGTACCTGCCGCCAGGACCTCCTCGCGATGCACCTCTCTGCCACCTCGTCACCGTCCTTCGCCGCGCCTCCCTCTCTCCATCTCGGAACTCCAGGAACTACCTCACGGATCCGAAGTCCGAAGCCCAAAGCTTTTCGAACACCAAGATTGCCTTCCTGGATCCAAACCCCCCAAGATCGTCGAGACCCCTAACGTGTGACCCCTATCCGAGTCCATATTTTATAAATGATATATAAATTGTTGCATATTAAATTGTTCATACTTGCATACATTATGGATGTTTGGGGGTATTTGGATGATTCACCTAATTTAAATATGGAGGCCATATGCGGGCGAATCTAGTCTAATATTGGTCCCATTTAAATTTGTGTAGCGAACCAACGATATAATTTTTTTTTTGCATTTTTAATACAACTATTAAATCGCGGGGTATCTAAACAACATGAACCGTCTAACTAATTGTCAGGACCCCGGTTCTTCTTAATATTGCTTAAATGCATCGCATCCTCGCCATGCCATACATCATATATGCAGCATGCCCGATCTTCTGCCGTAGTATTAAATAGTGCATCCGATGTTTCTTCTAGTGCTTTGCTTCTTCACGGATTAAGCTAATGAGTTGATGCGATTATTGACCCGCTCTTCAGATGAAACTCCAGCAATGTTTTCAGGCGAGCATTCTCCCCCTTTCTACCTATCTTACTTTTATAGTCTTTATTTCCTCCTGTTGATCTATTTCTATCCGTGATGTGATGCTCTAGTTTTCGTACCCGTGATATCCCTTGCAGCCATTAAATTGCCTTGGACACATCCTATTACCTGTTGTTTGGTAGATAGTCAGCCTTGCAAGTCGTAGTTGCTTGCGCAGGTGTTACGTCGCGCCGTCGATGTTCCACAGTTGTTGGAGTAATGCCTTATGTTTAATGTTGGAGATGATTATAACTTTAATTACCGTTTAATAACTAAAATTGAAGTAGGTAAATAATGCGAGAGAACGCAATTGGGCAATAGATGTTATTTGGTTTTTAACCGTCCACTTGTGTCCCGTAGGACCCCGAGTACTTGATACATGTTCTTTGAATATTCGCACTATCCGCATGTGGGACCATGAATCCCCCTAGCCAGAGCTTGAGTCATATATTATTTCTTGCCGCCACAAACTAGTTTGGGGATTTGTTACTATCCTGTACTTATGCCATGCTTTACTGCTTTATTTACGATTGTGCGTGGAGCGCCTATACTGTTTAGGAATTTTGATACGTTTATGCGGTATCGACAAGCCCAGTCACACTTTCGGGTTCACAGTCGTTTACAGCCGTCGACACAAACCTCTGGGTCCGCCTCGGAGCCGGCAAACTTCATCGCAGGTAGCTTAGTGGGGTGGCCCCCTGAAATATTATATGAATCTTGCAATTGCTCTATTGTGATGCCTCGTTGGGTTTTCATTTGGTTTTTCCCGAGGTTGATCGTGCGTGTGTTGCTATTTGTGCCCCCCTACAAGGTAAAACTTTTTGAAAGCCATGTCTGCGGTTATGGACGACTTGGAGCACAGTATCTCGATCATAGACAACTATAACTAAAGTAGTGCTATAAATTTGACTTTATAATGACTAGTAATCAGCTTCACTATAATGGAGTGGCTAAATAAAAGTACCAACAACTACTGGGTTTTGGGATGCCTCATGCTATATGGATCTGACTAGTAAGTACTACAACTACAACGGATGGTTAACTAAAACTGCCCACTACTTATTATCTCAGGATGAATCATGCCATCTATATCTGACTAGTAATTGCCGCAACTATAACAAAATGAATAAAACTACCAACTGTGTGAGTTCCTTGGTTGACTTCCTCGTTTGGTCTCGAGAGGGACATACCAGGATGGGTATGCTTGGTGATAGTTTCAGGTTGGATCCGAATAGGTATTTCTTATCCCTATCTCATAGCCGCCAGCGATATTGAGTCTCTATAGGTTGTTTAGTGCATGTTGCGCTGCGCTCCAGTCCACCATACCTATGTAGGCGAGGACCGCCGAATTCTAGTCTTGACGTCTACTGGTCTCAGTACTGACCGCTCTCTTTTTTCCTTTGCCCTTTGTTGGCACCCCTTTTGTTAAGCAGGTTTTGAGATCGACGTCGTTAGCAGGGTTACCCTTCCGGCTTGGCCTGGGCAGGGTTATGGACTCCATTGGTTATTCTTCAGGGCTCTTAGCCCAATTTGCATCTTGTCCGTACTCGGGCGTTGTATTGTTTTCAAGGTGATTTGGATCTTTGTACTGTATATCTGTATTCTTGACTCATGGAGTCGTTGCTACATATATCTGTTCTGTGGGTTCCATCATGGACTATTGTGTAATGATATTACTTTATTTTCCACCCGCACGCAAGTGCCTGGTGGGCACCTTTGAATCGTTTCTATGCGGGTTTGGCGGGAATTGGTAAAACTTGCATAGGTCCGATTCTGAGGGTGTTACAAAGTGGTATCAGAGCTCAGCAGTTACGATACCCCACTGGTCCAGCCTATAGGATAACCTAGCTAACAGACGTTATAGAGTGTCCAAAACTATTTTGAAGAATCGTTTGGATAGATCTGATTAGGTCTGCTTTTACTTCTTACCCCTCTTCTATTCTCCTCTTATCTTGACGTGTTTCGAATCTGCTCTCTTATATTTTCTTCGAGTCCAGGATTTTTTGTGGTTGGGTTTCCTTCGTAGCTTCAGGGTTTCGTTGCCATCCTCTTGTAACGATGCTTCAACATCCGGCATTCATGCTATCTGATGAATCTTTCATCTTTTGTACCTTTCAGTGGACCAAAAATTCACTAAAATTTTTCTTTCTATCCTCCGGTGATTTCCGATACGACGAAGTCATCTACATTAGATCTGATGAGAATCTCCATCCCTCCTTAGTTTCTGAACCTTGTTTGTCGAGATCTTCAGTCTGAATTCTGAGAGTTGGTTGCATAATTCTCCTATTCATGTGCAGACTATGTTCGCCGAAGTTAGAGGTGGACTTAAACTTATGAGACCTCTGCCTTCGTTTGTGTTTTGCCAGAGTACCAAGCAATGTTCCTCTCAAACTAAGTGACATATCAGTGGTTCGTGGTATTCTGGATGTCTTCTATAAGTACCTCCATGTTGGCACATGATCGTGTTGTCTGGTTCTTTAGCAAGCACGTTCTCTGAACTTCTCTTTCCCCAAGGATCTGTACTGGATACCCTGATGTCACATCCCAAGATTTTCCAAATCTTGTTATGTGAAAAATAATTAAACAAAATAAACAATTGTTCAAAATCAGGGTGAAAAGAAACTTTGTTTCTAAAAGGAAACTTAAAATCCCATCTTGAACAAACTCTGGTAAATGTTTGAATCCAACTAAATCCAAATCAAAAGAAATGCATTCCTCATAAAATACATCTGGAAATTTAAACACTTGGAAAATAAATCCAAACCCTAAAACCCTAATGGAAGAAAATCATTTCCAAGTTATCTCCAAGCCCATGGATTTGATCCAAATAGAAATTTGTCAACAAACATTCACAAATGATCAAGAAAGACAAATAGAAATATTATAAGACCATATAAATTGGTTTCACTTAATTTGGAACAATAAATAAAATCTTACGAATTTAAATAAGATAAGAAAAAGTAATTTCCAAAGCTAATAAAGCACTTATCTAAAATCCATACAAAATGGTGAACAAATAATCCTAAAAGGATTTAAAAAGGATAAACAAATATCAAATAATATTTTGCAAATTGGAGTCACCAAGTTTGGATGTATAAATAAAAAAAGATATGGATTTTATAAGATAAAGAAAGAAATATTAAATAAGGAATATTTAAAGACCAAATTAAATCTTGGCCTAATCCCTTAAGCAAATGGAATGAATATAATCCAAATCCAAATAAAAATAAAAAAAAGATGAAGCATTTCCAAATAAAATAAAATGACATTAACCATTCTATCCCTATTTTAATAAAGACAAATATCTAATAAGAATAATTATATAATTCATTTAAAAAAATTAATTTTGGAATTTACCAAAGTGGAATAAAAGTGGTTTAATTAACTTAAATAAAATAAATCTTCCAAATAAAATTTAGGGAATTAAACTATATTTAATTCCATTGGAATTAAAACCAATACCCAATTCAAATGATTTATGAATCATATTAAATACTTTCCAAATAATTCAAGATGAATTATTTGAACCCAAATAAACAAATAAAAACCTACTGAAAGGATTTGGAAAGTTTAAAGAATTTAAATGGTGTTTGAAATATTACTAAATCCTATTTGAGTTAAAACAAGGGCTTTTTGAATAAGTAAAAATACCCCAAAAAGAATAAAGTTTTATTCAAAAATTGACTTTAGATTATATTACTAATCAGTATTTAAACCTACACAAATTTTGGCAAAGGTTTGAATTCAAATGAGTGTTTGAATGGTTTAATCAAAATCAAAACAGAATAATAAGAAATGGAAAAAGAAAAAGAAAAAGGAACAAAAAAATATAAAAAGGACTCAGCCCAGCCAGCAGGCCCAACTAAGCCCAGTCCAGCCCACCTCTCCCTCTCACCCGAGCGAATTGTTTTCTCACCACTACTCTCACCCGCTTAGCAACTGACCAATGGACCCCACCCCCACACTCTCTCTCTCGCTGCCAGACGACCCCACGCCACGTCATCGTCTTCCTCACCCCGCTGACCCCGCCTCTCACCTCGCCGACCGTTGAAGGCGATTAAAGATCGACTTAATCTGCGTTAACGGCGCAGTAAAACCACCCTGCGACCATGCCCTCATATTCGCCTGCGTTTCCTCTCTGTTTCCCCCTCAGTCCCCCACCCTAGTGCGCCCCCAGGCTGCTCAATTTTCCCCTGCACTGCCCTCTGCTCCGGCGAGCTCCACCAGCGATTCCGGCAGCCCCTCGCCGCCCCTTGTCTCCTCGACCATGATCACATGATCCCCACCTCCTGGCGAACCTCCCCGTAGCGCAAGCTCGTCCCCGCGCGCCCCAGAACCTCGGCAACGACGACGACCACTGTCGCCACCGTCTGCTTCTCTCCGGCGAAGCCTCTGGTAAGAATCTGACCGCCCCTCTCTTTATCTTTCACACACGCATCCTCACCACGACCTTGCGCATCTTACCGTGTCTTCCACTCGTCTTAGCATGCTCTATAGCTTCGCCACCAATGACGTCTGAGCGAGACCGACGCCGTCACCGACTCCGGCGAGGAATTCCGACCGATCCCGTGCGCCCCTCGACAAACTGCAAACACGTTGAGCTTCAGCATCACTTCATGAACTCGGTGAGCATCTCCCTTCCCTCTCTCGCTTCCTGCATCACCGGCAACGCCACCGCCAAGCCGCTCCGCCGCCAGTCGCCGCCGCCAGCGCCGCTGCTTATTGGTCAAAGCAATAGGGACCGTTAGATTTTCATCTGATGGCTTGGATAGGTTGACTAATCGAAGGGGTAAGGATGAACCTGAGCCGCTCGATCTAACTTAGATCCAACGCACCAGAGAGCGTGATCCAGACGAACCGGTACCAGCGAATAAAATCAAGACACGTGGCCCTGTTAGTTGATTTAAAACAAAAACTTGTCTATTTGATGTTCCAATTTGAAAAATCCATAACTTTCAAACCACACGTCCAAATTTTGCAAGTTTCATATCAATGGAATCATCAAGACAAGCCCTATCCAACCATTCCCTTTGTTTAGTAAAATGCTTCTGTTTAATTGATTGTTTTTGCAGAAACTTGTGTATGCATGTTAGAATATAAAAATTGTTCTAAAATGATTTTGGGGATAAAATCTTTGGCAAATGGTTTTTTTTGAACCTACTGACCCTAGAAATCAAATTGTGGTTTCAAAAATGTATTTGGTGAAGCAAAAGAATAAACTTTTGATTTAAACCATTTCTAGTCAAATCAAAATAATGTTTATTTGTTAAAAATGCTTTTGGGAGAAAATATTTGGGAAAATGTTTTGGAATAAACTCTCTGACCCCAAACACCAAGATTTATGATTTGAAAATATATTTGGTGAACCCTATAAAACCATTACTTTGCTAAAGACATTTTCAACCACATAAAATAATGACTTGATTTAAAAATGATTTTTGAAGTGAAATCTTTTGCAAATGATTTTGCCACTTTATAAAATGACCATTAGGTGTTTTCAAATGTTTATGAACCATTATAAACCACTTCTCCAAATAAAACAATCTTTAGCATGCTTGCATGCATTGTTTAGTTTGTTTTGTTTCTATCATTTTATGTGATGTTTTGCTTGAATGGTAGATTGAAATATTGCTTGCTTGATTGAATTGTAGTGGAACTTTAAGAGTGTGATTGTTGCAAGATCAAGGAGTGAACTTATACTCTCTACCAAAAAGGCAAGTGATGCTTCATACTTTTGTCCCATTATTTTCACTATGCATTAGTGATATTTCTATGTAGGACTTGCATGGAATTTTGCTAAGTATAAACTGTGCTATGGGAAATCCTAGTAGATGAAACCTTAGTAGAATTCTCCTAAGTTAAGATTCCTACTACTATCATGCTTAGCTTAGCTAGTAGAAAACAAGGGTGGAATATATATTCATGTTATGAAATATTTCCAAGTCTGTGGACTTATGTTTTGTTTAATAAAACAACTAAGTAAAGGAATCACCTGGGTGGAATGGAAGGAATGTTTGTGTTGAGTGGTTCACAAGGCCCATTTCTATGGTTTACCTTGTGTATCTCACTTGTGGATGGCCACCCAGGAACAAAGAGATTTGAGATGTCAAGTGTTGAGAAGATTCAAGTGCATCCACTTGGCATTATGGGCTCTGCCTGGATCATATAGGTTGCATTAACTTAGCCAAATGGACATTTGGTGGTAGGGGGTGATAGGTTGGAACGCGTCCATTCTGGTCTAAGGGAAATCTTCTGAAAGATCTTGTCTTGGTGAAACCAAGTCTCGTGGGGAAAGTGCACAACCTCTGCAGAGTGTAAAATATAAGTACTTAGCCATGTCCCTGGCAAAGGACAATTTGAGCCTCAAGACATGGAAGCAATCAAGAATCTCCTCATCCCAATTTCTAAGTTAAAACTTGTGGGTGAACAAGGGTAAAGGTTCACCAATGTCTATTGTTGGTTCCTTGGGAAAGATTTTGTCAAGAAAAAACTTAGTGTTTTCAAATTATATGGAAAATCTATTTTGAGCAAAGCAAGCCTAAGCTCCACCTAGCCAAAAGCATATAGATAATAGACTCCACTATACTACCATAGTATCACTTGCCAATACAATTCAAATGTATTGACCCTTGTGGTTGTAACTTGTTATGTTGTAGGTTTGTTTGATATTAGTGAAGTTTAATGATTAGGATTACAAGTCTACAACCAACATGTCAGCCTGTGGCACTTTGAAGATGAAGGACCCCATGCTATTGTTATATTCTGCTGCATTGTAATGAGATAGACAAATGAGCTATGTAAGATGTAATAAATTATTTTATTCCTAGTTATAAAGTTGTATTATGACCTATGTTTCTTGATATTACATCTTAACTGTGGATGCTAGCTATTGATCCAGGGACTAGCATTGTAAACACAAGGATCTCTACCTTATTAAAGGTTGGGAACCTTACAGATGGTGTCAGAGCATTGTGTTGCCTGTAGGATTGTAACCCTAGGATTGGACGAAAACCCTTAGAAGAATAGGAGTTGTATTTATTCCAAAACTTATTTACAAACAATCTTGTAAACTCTTTCCTCAACCATTTTTGTGTTTGATTCTACATCTATTGTATTTCAACTTGATGGACAAAGCCTTCCCATGGCCAAAGACTTCACCCTGTGTAAAGGACTTCATCAACTCTAATGACTTCAACATCTTCAAGTGAGTTCAACCTTATTCTCAACAAGGACTTCAACCTTGGATATCACTAAGGATTACAAGTGAGACAAGAAATCTTGCTCAAGACTTGAAGACTAAGGAAACACAACTTAGAAGGAATCATCATCACCTTTGAAGTTTTGTGACCAAGATTCAAGAAATTCTCCAAGGATACAAAGATCTTGTTCATGAAGAATCAACTAAGAAGGATGGAAAGATCTCAAGTGAACCATATAGTTGGACCACCATATTTAGTTTAAGTCAAACCCACCAACCTATGTTGTGTAACAAAATATTTTGTTGCCTAAAAATATGCTTGAAACTTGTTGTTTGAGTGGAAAGCTTGTTTGTGATTGCTTGCACATTGCTTGTGTGAATTGTGATGTGTGTGATTAGAAATTTTACCCTTAGAAATCGTTTGCCTATTCTAATCCCAATCCAACCCAAACAGATGACTTCTCCAAGAGACTCCAACATCAAAGATGGTGACAACAACAACCAAGAGGACAACATGAGAGAACTCATAGTAACCCAAACCCAGTTGAACCAAGTGACGGCTCAATTTATAGCCAACACCAGTGAGGTAGATCCAACCATGCAAAGGTTTTTGGAAACCCAAACCCAATTGTTGCATAAGGTGACAGATCAAATGATCAACATGGGAAACAACTCTTCCAAAGGAGTTTGTGACAACAAGGATGACAAAGATGATATTCTAGAAGGAACCCAAGCTTGCAATATTTGTGGAGACAAGGATCACACTTCCAAGGAGCATGAAGATCAATGCCCCAATTGTGAAGAGAAACATCCAGCTAATCAGTGCCCCACAACCCAAGCTACTTGTTACTTATGTGAAGGAAATAATCATGTCCGTATTCAATGCCCCATCTATTCCATAGTTCAACAAAGGAAACAAGGTGGAGTGCAATAACTGATTGCAGATTACCATGAGAGAGCCAAGTCTACCAAGAAGGATGAAGACAAAGGAAAATCTCAGCTTGCACCCCCATGCAATATGACTCAATTTAAAGGACCAAAGAGGAGACATATGTATTATCCAAGGAATAAGAAAAGGTCAAGGAGACCAGGAAACATTCCTACCTTTGATATAACATATGAAGAACATGAACTAGAAGCACTCCTAGCTTTGGAGAAACCCAAGAAGAAAAAGTATAAGGAGATTAGCCAAGTATGGTGCAACAACTGCAAAGAGTTAGGCCATTATGTGTCAACTTGTCCATAGAAGATACGTGAAGAACTTAATCTTAACACATGTTACAATTGTGGTAACCAAGGACATTATGCAAGCAATTGTCCAGAAAAGATGAAGCACAAGATAAAGCCTATGAAGGATCTCAGCCTTGTCACATGTTTCAAGTGTGGAAACAAAGGACACTATGCAGATGTTTGCCTAGAGAGATTTCAACAAGATCCCAAGAAATCCAAGATGTAATCTAGTTGGAAAATTTTTAAGGGTGGTAGTACCCTAGTTGTTTTGAGTCAACTTGTAACCCCTAGCCTCCCCAAATCTCGGGACGAGATTTATTTTAAGGGTGGTAGCCTGTCACATCCCAAGATTTTCCAAATCTTGTTATGTGAAAAATAAATAAACAAAATAAACAATTGTTGAAAATCAGGGTGAAAAGAAACTTTGTATCTAAAGGAAACTTAAAATCCCATCTTGAACAAACTCTGGTAAATGTTGGAATCCAACTAAATCCAAATCAAAAAAAATGCATTCCTCATAAAATACATCTGGAAATTTAAACACTTGGAAAATAAATCCAAACCCTAAAACCCTAATGGAAGAAAATCATTTCCAAGTTATCTCCAAGCCTATGGATTTGATCCAAATATAAATTTATCAACAAACATTCGCAAATGATCAAGAAAGACAAATAGAAATATTATAAGACCATATAAATTGGTTTCACTTAATTTGGAACCATAAATAAAATCTTATGAATTTAAATAAGATAAGGAAAAGTAATTTCCAAAGCTAATAAAGCACTTATGTAAAATCCATACAAAATGGTGAACAAATAATCCTAAAAGGATTTAAAAAGGATGAACAAATATCAAATAAAATTTTACAAATTGGAGTCACCAAGTTTGGATGTATAAATAAAAAAAAGATATGGATTTTATAAGATAAAGAAAGAAATATTAAATAAGGAATATTTAAAGACCAAATTAAATCTTGGCCTAATCCCTTAAGCAAATGGAATGAATATAATCCAAATACAAATAAAAATAAAAAAAGATGAAGAATTTCCAAATAAAATAAAATGACATTAACCATTCTATCCCTATTTTAATAAAGACAAATCTCTAATAAGAATAATTATATAATTCATGCGAAAATAGTATTTTGGAATTTACCAAAGTGGAATAAAAGTGGTTTAATTAACTTAAATAAAATAAATCTTCCAAATAAAATTTAGGGAATTAAACTATATTTAATTCCATTGGAACTAAAACAAATACCTAATTCAAATGATTTATGAATCATATTAAATACTTTCCAAATAATTCAAGATGAATTATTTGAACCCAAATAAACAAATAAAAACCTACTGAAAGGATTAGGAAAGTTTAAAGAATTTAAATGGTGTTTGAAATATTATTAAATCCTATTTGAGTTAAAACAAGGGCTTTTTGAATAAAATAAAAGACCCCCAAAAGAATAAAGTTTTATTCAAAAATTGACTTCAGATTATATTACTAATCAGTATTTAAACCTACACAAATTTTGGCAAAGTTTTGAATTCAAATGAGTGTTTGAATGGTTTAATCAAAATCAAATCAGAATAATAAGAAATGGAAAAAGAAAAAGAAACAGGAACAAAAAAATATAAAAAGGACTCAGCCCAGCCAGCAGGCCCAACTAAGCCCAGTCCAGCCCACCTCTCCCTCTCACCCGAGCGAATCATTTTCTCACCACTAATCTCACCCGCTCAGCAACTGACCAATGGACCCCACCCCCACACTCTCTCTCTCGCTGCCAGACGACCCCACGCCACATCATCGTCTTCCTCACCCCGCTGACCCCGCCTCTCACCTCGCCGGCCATTGCAGGCGATTAAAGATCGACTTAATCCGTGTTAACGCTGCAGTAAAACCACCCCGCGACCATGCCCTCATATTCTCCTGTGTTTCCTCTCTGTTTCCCCCTCAGTCCCCCACCCTAGCACGCCCCCCAGGCTGCTCAATTTCCCCCTGCACCGCCCTCTGCTTCGGCGAGCTCCACCAGCGATTCCGGCAGCCCCTCGCCGCCCCTTGCCTCCTCGACCACGCTCACATGATCCCCACCTCCTGGCGAACCTCCCCGTAGTGCCAGATCGTCCCCGCGCGCCCCAGAACCTCGACAACGACGACGACCACCGTCACCACCGTCTGCTTTCTCTCCGGCGAAACCTCTGGTAAGAATCTGACCGCCCCTTTCTTTATCTTTCACGCACGCATCCTCACCACGACCTTGCGCATCTGACCGTGTCTTTCACTCGTCTTAGCACGCTCTGTAGCTTCGCCACAAATGACGTCTGAGCGAGACCGACGCTGTCACCGACTCCGGCGAGGAATTCCGACCGATCCCGTGCGCCCATCGACAAACTGCAAACACGTTGAGCTTCAGCATCACTTCACGAACTTGGTGAGCATCTCCCTTCCCTCTCTCGCTTCCTGCATCGCCGGCAACGCCACCGCCAAGCCGCTCCGCCGCCAGTCGCCGCCGCCAGCGCCGCTGCTTATTGGTCAAAGCAATAGGGACCGTTAGATTTTCATCTGATGGCTTGGATAGGTTGACTAATCGAAGGGGTAAGGATGAACCTGAGCCGCTCGATCTAACTTAGATCAACGCGCAGAGAGCGTGATCCAGACGAACCGGTACCAGCGAATAAAATCAAGACACGTGGCCCTGTTAGTTGATTTAAAACAGAAACTTGTCTATTTGATGTTCCAATTTGAAAAATCCATAACTTTCAAACCACACGTCCAAATTTTGTAAATTTTATATCAATGGAATCAGCAAGACAAGCCCTATCCAACCATGCCCTTTGTTTAGTAAAATGATTCTGTTAAATTGATTTTTTTTGCAGAAACTTGTGTATGCATGTTAGAATATAAAAATTGTTCTAAAATGATTTTGGGGATAAAATCTTTGGCAAATGGTTTGTTTTGAACCTATTGACCCTAGAAATCAAATTGTGGTTTCAAAAATGTATTTGGTGAAGCAAAAGAATAAACTTTTGATTTAAACCATTTCTAGTCAAATCAAAATAATGTTTATTTGTTAAAAATGCTTTTGGGAGAAAATCTTTGGGAAAATGTTTTGTAATAAACTCTCTGACCCCAAACACCAAGATTTATGATTTTAAAATGTATTTGGTGAACCCTATAAAACCATTACTTTGCTAAAGACATTTTCAACCACATAAAATAATGACTTGATTTAAAAATGGTTTTTGAAGTGAAATCTTTTGCAAATGATTTTGCCACTTTATAAAATGACCATTAGGTGTTTTAAAATGTTTATGAACCATTATAAACCACTTATCCAAATAAAACAATCTTTAGCATGCTTGCATGCATTGTTTTGTTTCTATCATTTTATGTGATGTTTTGCTTGAATGGTAGATTGAAATATTGCTTGCTTGATTGAATTGTAGTGGAACTTGAAGAGTGTGATTGTTGCAAGATTAAGGAGTGAACTTATACTCTCTACCAAAAAGGCAAGTGATGCTTCATATTTTTGTCCCATTATTTTCACTATGCATTAGTGATATTTCTAAGTAGGACTTGCATGGAATTTTGCTAAGTATAAACTGTGCTATGGGAAATCCTAGTAGATGAAACCTTAGTAGAATTATCCTAAGTTAAGATTCCTACTACTATCATTCTTAGCTTAGCTAGTAGAAAACAAGGGTGGAATATATATTCATGCTATGAAATATTTCCAACTCTGTGGACTTATGTTTTATTTAATAAAACAACTAAGTAAATGAATCACCTGGGTGGAATGGAAGGAATGGTTTGTGTTTAGTGGTTCACAAGGCCCATTTCTATGGTTTACCTTGTGTATCTCACTTGTGGATGGCCACCCAGGAACAAAGAGATTTGAGATGTCAAGTGTTGAGAAGCTTCAAGTGTAGCCACTTGGCATTATGGGCTCTGCCTGGATCATATAGGTTGCAATAACTTAGCCAAATGGACAGTGGGTGGTAGGGGATGATAGGTTGGAACGCGTCCATTCTGGTCTAAGGGAAGGCTTTTGAACGATCTTGTCTTGGTGAAACCAGGTCTTGTGGGGAAGTGCACAACCTCTGCAGAGTGTAAAATCTAAGTACTTAGCCATGTCCCTGGCAAAGGACAATTTGAGCATCAAGACATGGAAGAAATCAAGAATCTCCTCATCCCAATTTCTAACTTAAAACTTGTGGGTGAACAAGGGTAAAGGTTCACCAATGTCTATTGGTGGTTCCTTGGGAAATATTTTGTTAAGCAAAAACTTAGTGTTTTCAAATGATAAGGAAAATATATTTTGAGCAAAGCAAGCCTAAGCTCCACCTAGCCAAAAGCATATAGATAATAGACTCCACTATACTACCATAGTATCACTTGCCAATACAATTCAAATGTATTGACCCTTGTGGCTGTAACTTGTTATGTTGCAGGTTTGTTTGATATTAGTGAAGTTTAATGATTAGGTTACAAGTCTACATCCAACATGTCAGCCTGTGGCAGTTTGAAGATGAAGTACCCCATGCTATTGTTATATTCTGCTGCATTGTAATGAGATAGCCAAATGAGCTATGTAAGATGTAATAAATTATTTTATTCCTGGTTATAAAGTTGTATTATGACCTATGTTTCTTGATATTACATCTTAAATGTGCATGCTAGCTATTGATCCAGGGACTAGAATTGTAAACACAGGGATCTCTACCTTATTAAAGGTTGGGAACCTTACACCTGAACTAGTTGGTTGAGCTTGAACAACAACTTGGAGAGTTGTAAGACAAAAGTTCCATCCAACTCAGTTCCTTCTTAAAGAGGTGTCTAGATCTGTTCGTGTTGAAGTAATATAGTATGTCCTTTGTGGATATGTTATCTTCCGCGCCTTTGATTTGGTTTGGGGAATTTTCAAATCAAACTCAGTTCCAAGGACTATCATGTCGGTGTATCTACTTGTGATGTTACACCTGATAACATCTTCATGTCCTCTATCCTGACCAATGTCTATGCCTTGTTCATACAACCTGTGTGTAACATCCCAAAAATATTAATCAAGGTTATCAATTCCAATCACCCAAATCTAGGGTTAACAAAAACTTTTGTGAATTAAAATCCATATGAATGAATGTGTGTATGTGATGAATGCATGAACGCTTGTATGGACTTGTCTGATTGTTATGAATGACAAGGATTGGTTTAAAGATGAAAAAACATCATCTAAATCATTTCCAAGTAGAATCAAATCAATAGAAATTCAAAAAAACAAACAAAATGAGCCAATGGTCATTTTTGCCAATCTTGCTCACTAGACCACTTTGAGTGTTTCTAGTCCAAGATTTCAAACAGAAAGAAATCCAATTCCTTTCACCCCTTGCTAGACCAAGTAAAAGTGAACCGAAGCCCACCTTGCAAACCCACAGAAACATTTAGCAACCCTATTCAAATGACATTTAAAAATTCAATCTAGTTCATATGGTAAGATCAACATTTCTCAAAACCCAACCAAACTAGTTCACCTTGACAAATCCAATCAACCAGATACTCACTAGTATGTGACCACTACACTCACCAAGTTTCATCCAAAAATTCAAATATAAATTTCTTGCGCCCATTTCATCAAACATCTAGAGACACAAATCACATTTGGCAAAACTTCACCATTTTGAGCAGTAATTTTGCCAAACCTTGTTCCCCATGGATCACCCTTATCTCCCCCAGTGTCAACCAGTGCATTGAACCAACCTAGACCCCTACCAATGCACCATGTCGTCCATGCCCGAGCCCACCCTTGCCAGCCGACCATGGCAAGCTAGAATGAGCCATCGCCGCGCCTAGCCACCATGTCTAGGAAGCACGCCACCGTCCACCACCACCCCCTATCTAGCCCTCGAGCCTTGACAAGAAGTGGACCATCGAGTACACACGCGCCCAATTTTTCTCTGCCATGTCCAGAGCGTGCTAGCTCGCCACGCTCGCACAGACCGCGTATCGCCTTCGCCGCCCGTGCTTGTGATCACCACCATCCCAGGAGACCACCACACATCCCCATTCGCCGCCACGCGACTAGGAGCGCCTGTGTGTCGTCAAAAATGTCGTCAGTGCCGCTCAGAGCACCATTGCGTTCCGACCAAACCGCACTACCCCTTGCCGCTCCATCAAGCTGTTGAGGACTGCCAAAATACTGCGCACCGTCCCCTAGCCCCAGCCATGCCCGTAGCTAGCTATAACCCCGACCCTGACGAGCACTGCCCATGTCGCTCGGCCTCTCCCGCTCGCCTATAAAAGGAGGCCTCCCTCGCTCATTTTCTTCACCCCATCTCACTCCCCACCTCTCACTGATCCTTCCCACTGCTTCCCGGAGCAAGGCGAGCGTAGCATCATCGGAATTTTTCCGGAGCCTGTCGCTGCTGGAGGAAAAGGGCGCTATTGATTGGATCCACCCCAGGAGGAGCCGCCAGTACTAGGAGATCCACCGTTGTTGACTTCGTCGTTCGACCCCATCCCCGACCATCACCTGAGCCCTGGTGAGCCGCCCCAGACCCCCACTGGCCATGCTAGGTTTTGATCCCGTCGTGTTCTGTTCGATGAGGATGATGGTCGTGAGCCATTGATCCTTGATCTAATCCTACGGTCATAGTTAGCCCGTACCCCTTCACACACCCCTGTCCCACTGACGCGTGGGGACACCACTTAACCAGCCCCCACACGTAGTATGCATAGTGGGCTGGCCCAGTTAGCATTCCCGCATGACCCCGTTAGTTTGAATTGAGATTTATCTATTTAGTTTCAAACCTAGTTCTGGCAGTAGATTCAAAATTCAATTCAGAGATTTTTACTAAACCAAATAGCATGAAACCAATTGTTTTAGAAAGGTATAGAAATTCTTAATCCAATACCGTTGGATTCAAACCATTTGAAATTATAGATCACCTATAGTAAAACTAACAAGGAAGAGACTTTTTTGCATTCAAACATTTTTCAAAATTCAACCATAAATGCTTTTGAGTTGATTCCAACTCTCAAAAATCACATTTGACAAGACATTTCTGAATATATAAAAATATCTAGGTTCACTTGCAGTAATATTGGACAAGTAATAAAAGAATGCCCCATAGGCACTTCTAGTCACTTTAGTTAATTAAAATAAAAAGGTTAAACCTTATTAAATTGTGACACCAATTTAAATCACATTCCCAAGTATTAAAATATGTGGTGATGACATGTGTCAACATGATCCCATTTTTTAATTGGAGAATACTAAATCTTAAGTAGTTTTTCAATGAGTAGAAATTAATTTTCTAAAATAAAATAAATAAAATTATTGCCTTAATTCTTGTGATGATTGTGATGATGCTAGATCATCTAGTGTGAACCCTTGTGTGCTAAATACAAGTAGTTAAGTATTGATTGGTGCTTGTGTACTTCATATTTATTTATAGACGCTATTACTGACCAAGGATACGAAGAGGAAGGAGACTACTACGAAGAGGAAGGAGACTACTACGAAGAGGAAGCAGAAGTGAACTTCAACCACTGCACTGCACAAGGCAAGCTTCACATTACAAGTTAACTTAGCAAGCTAACTAAGCAAGCTAGAACTTTGCAAGTTAACACTTGCATGATAACTATGCCATCTAGATGCCTTAGGCATATGTGATTATACCACCTTATTATACCAAAGCCCAGTTTTACTTGCAAGCTTTATTAGTTTATTTCTTTATTAAAATTCTTTGCTTACTTTTAGGTATTGTTTGTGATATTTTGGAAAGATATTAGAGGTAGCATAAAGAGCATAAAAATAGGCCCAAGTTAGGTAGAACTTGACGTCATCCTGAGGCATGAGATTATACTTAAATAGGTCACACTTGATTATCACCCCTCATTAGTGATTACCCCCAACTTTAGTGGCTAGTTCTAAGATTAAAACTTGATCACTTTAGATGGGAATACTTTGTGAAAATGGTTATGAAAACCTTAGAATGATGATTCATTCTAATGAGATGTTTTGACATGTGTTATGAACACCAGATGATTTTTTATGATGAAAATGTTGAGCCATGAGCCTTAGCCCTTTATAAAACTGATGGTTGTGTTCAGATGCGATACCATTCCAATTTTACCGTACAACCACAATATCCGAAGTTGGGTAGGGCTTGACTGGAAGTTTATATACCTTAGTATGGGTTCCCTTGCGTCCGAGGTTTGAGCTGAAGCTACCTCGTGATAATTGACCACCTGTGTAGTTCCCAAGATGATAGATGGTCATGGTTGGGAGGTCAAACTCATAGGAGAGGTGCCTATACTAGGGTGTGTAATTGAAAGGTTAGGATTGATTATCCGCATACTGAGTATGGTGAATTCAGGATTGTTCCTGACGGATGTATCGAATATTGTGGCGAAAGTGTACCACCTTTGCAGAGTGTCAAACTATTCGAATAGCCGCATCCACGGTTATGGACAGTTGGAGTGGCCATACTGTTCCGTCGTCAGATATCTTCAAAATGACTTGTGAAATGAATCATGACTTTTACTTGACTACAACAGGGTTGTGAACATCAAAACTAAGTTTCCGCTTAGGTGTTATAAAACCTTCAACTAGCTCTCTTTACTTCTGAACTCAGCTAGAGATAAACCTGGCTTTTTGCAAAACAATCTAGAGCTTAGGATTCCTACTTGTTACTGATAGTTTCCGAGTACTTGAATAGTACTCATGGCTTTGTCCCGGGCTATTCTCGTGGCCAGACTATGAGGACGACTACCAGGATGATGGACAACAGGAAGTCTACAACAACTAGGATCATCTCCCATCGTCAGCATTGCATGTGACCATGAAGATGGAGCTTCTCCCACGCTACCGTTATTATATTATTCTGTTGCGTTGATTGCACTAAGACTGGATCATGATTTCCTTTATTTGTAAGACCGTTGTTATGGTTTGTAATGGATGATGAACTATGGTACCAATCTATTATGTCTCACAAAAATGGTAATCCTGGGATTGGGATGTATGGCATAACAGGCATCTGAGATTAAAAATCCGGGTGTTGACAAGTTGGTATCAGAGCCATCCTGACCATAGGAGACCCTAGTTTACAGTGGACGCTTGAATCAAAAACTTAGTTTCAAAACAAAAGAAGTGAATATTTATGAAAAACTATTCTCATTCTTATCACTTAGATTATTTCATGAAAATTCATGTTCCTCAAAAATTCTTGCAAACTTACATAAAATTTGACACACTTGATCACTCTACTAACTTACTCATCCTACACTCTTATAGATGGACGTGAAGTATAGCAAGTTCTATCAGTTGGGCAATGGGAGAGATATCATCTTTGAGCGTGATTTGGAGGAACTCTCGGATCTTCTGGAGTGCCCGCAACTCGAGTTCTTCGGAGCCTAGCTCAACGATCAGGAAGGAGGAGAATTGCAATGGCTTATTATTGCAAGTCTTAGAGGGAAGATTGAAGCACCCACCTAAGAGGAAGTCCAGTTCACATTAAGAGAGAACAACTGGCTAGATGGACTCGCTCGGGCCATGCAGGAAGCTCTTGCCCATGTTTGTGGGAAAAGCATCAATCAGATCAAGGGCACGCGCTTTGAGTACTACCCAAGGCGTGATGCTATGGGACAACCATTGGAGGCACCATATCACCCGGAGTTGAAGCATCAAGTGGACCACCTTAGCTTCATGATGTATGACAGGCAGAAGGAGTTGGACAATATCTGCTCCTACACCAATCACAACTATGCTATCGCAGTCAAGAAGGACTAGACCATTGCCATGCTTGTGAAGGATCGCTACTCTCGTCGCTGTCAGCTTGATAAGAAGGATCGTATTATTGCCCGCCTTCGTCACCGAGTGACAGACTTGGAGGAGACCATCCACGAGAGGGACATGCATCTTGAGGAGAGGGAGAATGCAGGGGAAGATATCCGTGGAGACCCCTACTCTTACCTCAGTGATGATGATGACTTCCTGGAGGATCAAGCCATGGACTTCTTCAGCGATGATGATGACTCCGCCTTCATTGATGATGATGATGAAGCCACCGATTCCGAGGAGTAGTAGCACTTGAGCACTAGCGTTAGTGAAGTGGTATCCGGTCCCACTGTATCGTAGTTTCACAGAATGGTTCTTAAAACCATATGTTTCCTTGTTGTGGTTTGTGTTTGTATTGTGTGCTATGAATGAATGAAATCAAGTTGCTAGAAAAAAATCTGAGTCAAACTTTAAAAACTTTTGAAAAAAAAACCCTGAACCATAGAAATTTCCCTCTTTTCTCATGATCTATCTCAATCTTTAGATGCCTCGCGGAGGAAGCAGTTCATCACCGGACCCAATGCTGCAAATCTTGCAAATGTTGGTTTCGGACCGCGAAGCTGAAAGAGCCGAACGTCAAGCCAACTTAGCCACCCTCCAACACATAGCTCAGATGTCTAACAACAATCAAGGCCATGGAAACCAGGACATCCATGGATCCAAGCTCAAGAATTTTCAGAACACCAATCCACCCATTTTTAGCAAGTTTGAAGAGCCATTAGATGCTGATGAATGGCTCCAGACTATGGAAAACAACTTAGAAGTCGCAGGAGTGGAGGCCAATTAGAAAGTACTGTTTGCCACCCACTATCTGGCATGAGATGCAAGAGCTTGGTGGAATAGCGTTCGCACCATGAATGGAGGACAGATGATGACTTGGGATGAAGTCAAACTCAAGTTCAGCAGAACCCATGTGCCACCGGGTTTAATCAAGAGGATGAGAGATGAATTCAGGGAATTGAAGCAAGGGAGGATGATAGTAGTTGAGTACCGTGAAAAATTTATGTCATTAGCGAGGTATGCACCAGATGAGATTGACACTGAAGCCAAGAAGAAGGAGAGATTCTTGAATGGTCTGCATGATGAGATGCGGACAGTATTAGTCAATATTCCGTTTGCTGACATTGAAGCCTTAGTGGATTCTGCCATTCAGATGGAATGCAAGATTAACCAAGCCAAAGAGAACTGCAAGCATCGAATGATGCATCAACCAGGAACCCACCATACCCCAAAGTATCACCCCAACCCGTCTACAAGATTCGCCCCTAGAAACAATATACCCCCGATGAACCGTCCAACCTATCCCAACCGTGGAAGAGGAAACCCAAGGCCTGGAGGAAACCACAACAACAACCCCGGCAACCACAGCAATTTCAACTGTGCACCGCCCAAGTTCACCAACAACAATGTCGCCAACAACACCAATACTTCCCCAAGGACTAGAAGCAATATTGTGCCTGTTGTAGGAAACAACAAGTCTCGGGTGACTTGTTATGAATGCGGAACCAATGGTAACTACTCCAACGAGTGTCCCAAGAAGCTTGCAGCAGCCCCCAATGTGAATGCCCCATCTCAGCAGCAGTGCCATGTTTAGCTTGGAAGGAGATTTTCCCCAGGGAATTCGCTCAACCGCAATGGCCGTCTGTTTCACATGAATGCTGAAGAAGCCCAAGAAGCTCCAGATGTCGTGCTGGGTATGTTTTCTGTTAACTCAGTACTTGCAAGAGTGTTGTTTGATTCTGGAGCATCGCACTCGTTTGTTACAGCAGAATTTGCATGCACTAGTAAGATTCAACCAACAAAACTGAAGCATGTTATGATAGTTCAAATACCTGGTTCAACCACCAAAGCTAGATAAATTTGCAAGGCCGTACCTATCAGAATCCATGGCATAGATTTTTATGCTAATATAATAGTACTTGGAACCAAAGGTTTGGAAGTAGAACTAGGAATGGATTGGATGTCGAAACATAAAGTATTAATCGACTATGCTAAGAAAGCCTAACCATGACCAGTACAGACGGAATATCAGTAGAGCATGATCTGAAACCTTGCCCCATCAATTCAAGTGCAACAAGAGTCTAGCCCAACCAACCATTGACCAAGTCAGAGTAGTCTGTGAATACCCCGACGTATTTATGGATGTTTTCCCCGGTATGCCCCCAGATCGGGATATCGAGTTTATCATTGAACTAATCCTTGGAACCGGACCCATAGCTCAGAGACCTTATAGTATGAACCCATCTAAATTAGTGGAGCTGAAGAAGCTACTGGATTCTATGCTGGAGATAGGACTGATTCAACCAAGTGCGTTGCCATGGAGATCACCTGTCTTGTTTGTGGATAAGAAAGATGGAGGTAACCATTTGTGCACGGATTATCGGAAATTGAATGATGTCACCATCAAGAAAAAGTACCCACTTCTGAAGACAGAAGATTTGTTTGACCAATTGACCGGTGCCAAAGTGTTTTCTAAGATTGATCTTAGAACTAGTTATCATCAACTCAAGACTCGCGCAGAGGATATCCCAAAGACTGCCTTTACCACCAGATATGGATTGTATGAGTACACTGTCATGTCCTTTGGATTAACCAATGCCCCCACTTATTTCATGAATTTCATGAATAAGATTTTTATGGACATCCTGGATAAGTTTGTCGTTGTTTTCATTGATAACATTCTGATCTATTCCAAATCAGAAGAGAAACATCAGCTACACCCGAGGACCATCCTTGGAACTCTTAGGGAGCATCAGTTGTATGCCAAGTTTAGAAAATGTGAATTCTGGTTACAGGAAGTAGGATTCCTCAGACATATCGTGTTAGCCAGAGGAATTGCTGTTGACCCCGCCAAGGTTAAGGATGTTGAAGAATGTCAAGCCCCAACCACCCAAACCGAAGTTCGTGTATTTCTCGGATTAGCGGGATATTACCACAAGTTCGTAGAAGGATTCTCGAGTATCGCAAGACCCATGACCCAATTGTTGAAGAAAGATAAGAAGTTTGAATGGACGGAAAAATGTGAAGAAAGTTTTCAAGAACTCAAGAAGAGATTGATGTCATCCCTAATCTTGATCATGCCAGATATCACGAAACCTTTTGATATGTATTGTGATACATCCAAGATCGGTCTAGGATTTGTGTTAATGAAGAAGGAAAAGACATATCTTATATATCCTGACTACTGAAGCAACATGAGCAGAATTATCCTACCCATGACCTTGAACTAGAAGCCGTAGTTCTAGCCTTGAAGACATGGCGGCATTACCTCATGGGAAACCGCTGTGAGATTTATTCGGATCACAAGAGTTTGATGTATATATTTCACCTAGAAGGAGCTAAATATGAGGCAAAGGAGATGGATAGATCTAATCAAGGACTATGATCTGGACATTCCCTATCACCCCGGTAAAGCCAATGTGGTAGCAGATGCCCTTAGCAGATTGTCGTGTCGCTTGAACTCCATGATTCTGAAGGAGCAACCAAATTTGCACAAGGAGTTGGAAGATTTCAGAATGGGCTCATAAGTGGAGGATTTTTGGATAGCATAGAACTTCAACCCACTTTGATCAGTCAGATCAAGGAGGCGCAGAAAGGAAATGCTAGCATCGACGGAATCAAACGTCGTATTGGTATAGTAAAGGTCCCTGGATTCACCGAAGTTGAAGAAGGAGTTTTCTGGTACAAAGGAAATATCTGTGAGCCAGCAGATTCCGAGTTGACGAAAGCTATTTTGAAAGAAGCTCATGATAATCTTTATTCTATCCACCCCGGAGAAACTAAGATGTATCAGGATTTGAAAAAGCAATTTTGGTGGCATAAGACCGCGCACCGTCGCCTAGCCCCAGCCATGCCTGTAGCTAGCTATAACCCCGACCCCGACGAGCACTTCCCATGCCGCTCGGCCTCTCCCGCTTGCCTATAAAAGGAGGCATCCCCTGCTCGTTTTCTTCACACCATCTCACTCCTCACCTCTCACTGATCCTTCCAACTTCTTCTAGGAGCAAGGAGAGTGCAGAATCACCGGAATTTCGCCAGAGCCTGTCGCTGCTGGAAGAGAAGGGCGCTAATGATTGGAGCCACCCCAGGAGGAGCCGCTAGTACTAGGAGATCCACCGTCATCGACTTCGTCGTTCGCCCCCATCATAGATCATCGCCTGAGCCCCGGTGAGCCGCCACAGACCCCCACTGGCCATGCTAGGGTTCGAGCCCGTCGTGTTCTGTTTGATGAGGATGATGGTAGTGAGCCATTGATCCTTGATCTAATCCTACGGTCGTAGTTAGTCCGTACCCCTTCACACACCCCTCTCCCACTGACGCATGGGGACACCACTTAACCAGCCCCCACACGCGCTATGCATAATGGGCTGGCCCAGTTAGAATTCCCGCGTGACCCAGTTAGTTTGAATTTAGATTTATATATTTAGTTTCAAACCTAGTTCTGTCAGTATATTCAAAATTCAATTCAGAGAGTTTTACTGAACCAAATAGCATGAAACCATTGTTTTAGAGATGTATGGAAATTCTTAATCCAAGCCCGTTGGATTCAAACCATTTGAAATTATAGATCACCTATAGTAAAACTAACAAGGAAGAGACTTTTTTGCATTCAAACATTTTTCAAAATTCAACCATAAATGCTTTTGAGTTGATTCCAACTCTCAAAAGTCACATTTGATAAGACATTTCTGAATATATAAAAATATCTAGGTTCACTTGCAGTAATATCGGACAAGTAATAAAAGAATGCCCCATAGGCACTTCTAGTCACTTTAATTAGTTAAAATAAAAAGGTTAAACCTTATTAAATTGTGACACCACTTTAAATCACATTCCCATGTATTAAAATATGTGGTGATGTCATGTGTCAACATGATCCCATGTTTTAATTGGAGAATATTAAATCTTAAGTAGTTTTTCAATGAGTAGAAATTACTTTTCTAAAATAAAATAAAATAAATTATTGCCTTAATTCTTGTGATGATTGTGATGATGCTAGATCATCTAGTGTGAAACCTTGTGTGCTAAATAGAAGTAGTTAAGTATTGTTTGGTGATTGTGTACTTCGTATTTATTTATAGACGCTAGTACCGACCAAGGATACGAAGAGGAAGGAGACTACTACGAAGAGGAAGCAGAGGAGAACTTCAACCCTGCACTGCACAAGGAAAGCTTCACAATAAAAGTTAACTTAGCAAGCTATCTAAGAAAGCTAGAACTTTGCAAGTTAACACTTGCATGATAACTATGCAAACTAGATGCCTTAGGCATATGTGATTATACCACCTTATTATACCAAATCCCAGTTTTACTTGCAAGCTTTATTAGTTTATTTCTTTATAAAAATTCTTTGTTTACTTTTAGGTAGTGTTTGTGATATTTTTGAAAGATATTAGAGGTAGGATAAAGATCATAAAACTTGGCCTAAGTTAGGTAGAACTTGATGTCATCCTAAGGCATGAGATTATACTTAAATAGTTTATACTTGATTATTACCCCTCATTAGTGATTACCCCAACTTTAGTGGCTAGTGCAAAGCATAAAAAATGATCACTTTAGAGGGGAATACTTGGTGAAAATGGTTATGAAAATCTTAGAATGATGAGTCATTCTAATGGGATGTTTTGACATGTGTTATGAACACCGGATGATTTTTGATGATGAAAATGTTGAGGCATGAGCCTTAGCACTTTATAAAACTGATGGTTGTGTTCATATGCGATACCATTCCAATTTTACCATACAACCATAATACCCAAAGTTGGGTAGGGCTTGACTAGAAGTTTATATACCTTAGTATGGGTTCCCTTGCGGCTGAGGTTTGAGCTGAGGCTACCTCGTGATGATTAACCACCTGTGCAGTTCCCAAGATGACAAATGGTCATGGTTGCGAGGCCAAACTCATAGGAGAGGTGCCTATACTAGGGTGTGTAATTGAAAGGTTAGGATTGATTATCCGCATACTAAGTATGGTGAATTCAGGATTGTTCCTGATGGATGTATCGAATATTGTGGTGAAAGTGTACCACCTCTGCAGAGTGTCATACTATTTGAATAGCCGCGTCCACGGTTATGACCAGTTGGAGTGGCCATACTGTTCCGTCGTCAGATGTTTTCAAAATGACTTGTGAAATGAATTATGACTTTTGCTTGACCACAACAGGGTTGTGAACATGAAAACTAAGTTTCCCCTTAGGTGTTATAAAACCTTTAACTACCTCTCTTTACTTCTGAACTCAGCTAGAGATAAACCTGGCTTTTTGCAAAACAACCTAGAGCTTAGGATTCCTACTTGAAACCTCTTTACTTGTTAGTGATAGTTTGCGAGTACTTAAAGAGTACTCATGGCTTTGTCGCTGGCTATTCCCATGGCCAGACTATGAGGAGGATTACTAGGATGATGGACAACAGGAAGTCTACGACAACTAGGATCATCTCCCATCGTCAGCATTGCCTGTGACCATGAAGATGGAGCTTCGGCCATGCTCCCATTATTATATTATTCCACTGCACTGATTGTACTAAGACTGGATCATGGGATCCTTTATTTGTAAGACCGTTATTATGGTTTGTAATGGATGATGAACTATGGTACCAATCTATTATGTATCTCAAAAAT
Organism: Avena insularis; assembly: GCA_023614405.1. Taxonomy (NCBI): domain Eukaryota; kingdom Viridiplantae; phylum Streptophyta; class Magnoliopsida; order Poales; family Poaceae; genus Avena; species Avena insularis. The sequence goes on along the minus strand of CM042685.1, from coordinate 38,414,169 downwards.
AGTAATCCTAGGATTGCGACGTATGGCATAACAGGCATATGGGATTAAAAATCCGGGTGTTGACAAGTTGGTATCAGAGCCATCCTGACCATAGGATACCCTAGTTTAGACTGGACGTTTGAATCAAAAACTTAGTTTCAAAACAAAAGAAGTCAGTATTTATGAAAACCTATTCTCATTCTTATCACTTAGATTATTTCATGAAAATTCATGTTCCTCAAAAATTCTTGCAAACTTACATAAAATTTGACACACTTGATCATTGTACTAACTTACTCATCCTGCATTCTTGTAGATGGACGTGAAGTATAGCAAGTTCTATCTGTTGGGCAATGGAGGAGATCTCATCTTTGAGCATTATTTGGACGAACTCTCGGAACTTCTGGAGCGCCCGCACCTTGAGTTCTTCGGAGCCCAGCTCAACGATCAGGAAGGAGGAGAATTGCAATGGCTTATTGGTGGAAGTCTGAGAGGGAAGATTGAAGCCCCCACCTAAGAGGGAGTCCAGTTCACCTTCAGAGAGCTAGCCTCGCTAGATGGACTCGCCCGGGCCATGCAGGAAGCTCTTGCCCATCTGTGTGGTCAAAGCATCAATCGGATCAACGGCACACGCTTTGAGTACTACCCAACGCATGATGCTATGGGACAGCCATTGGAGGCACCATATCTCCCGGAGCTAAAGCATCAAGTGGACCATCTCAGCTTCATGATGTAAGACCGTTATTATGGTTTGTAATGGATGATGAACTATGGTACCAATCTGTTATGTCTCACAAAAATGGTAATCCTGGGATTGCGATGTATGGCATAACAGGCATCTGGGATTAAAAATCCGGGTGTCTACACTGTGACTCCATCCTCTTGGAGTGTGTAGATAAGTTTGGTCTCGAGCCCATCGATGACATCCTTAAGTTGTCCATGTTGTATCAGAATTATATGGAACAATTGGCATTAATATTGGAAACTTTTGAGAATCATCTTCAAGATATCTCGAAGTATGTGTTCTGGATGTTAGAGTAACCTTCTCCGATTCATGTGCAAATTTTGAAAGATGTCACCGTGGATTCGAGTAGCGTTATCTTTGTTTCCTTGGGAATCATTCCAAATTGGTAAAGAATGAGTGAAGTATTCTTTAAATAATAGGTTGTTACCTTTACATCTCGAGAAGATCCTCCAATCACAACAATCCACTAATTGATTTGTTCACGGAAGATAAGAAGTCCAACAAAACTTCTATATCCTCCTAAATGTTTCTAAACAGGATCCAATTGTGTTTAGTTGCAACCAATTCATGTAGGTGCAATTATCTTTTGATAACTTTCTATCACATGGGTTTCGCAATCTAGCTCATCTTTTGGAGCTTGACATTGAAGTCCATGTCTTGGGAATCTAGTGACTTTACCTCTGTGGTAAATGATGCACACTTTCTATTCGGACATGCTGAGTTTGAAGTATCTCTCCACTTAACCAAAGTTGAATCTCAAGCAGCAATAATGGTTGGTGTTCCGTAAGATTTTGACATAGGTCTCTCTACACATCCAGCAAGATTGATGTAAGGGTTGACACAATGATCTGGAAGATCTATTGCTACATTATCTTGATTAAGCAATAACAGCCACTCCTCATGAGGCATCTTCTATGATTTGTTATAGGAGTTGTGCTTATGGTTTCCTTGCATCTGAAGTACGACCTTTACTTGATGACTGTTTAAAGGCTTGTCAGTAGCCTGATATCTGTGTTTGAAACATCAAGGAGAACATTTAAAGTAAGGTTGCTAATGTTTCTCGGTCGCTCCTCTAGATCCTTTTACGTTGGTAAGCATTTAGTTGTGGTAAGTACCTGGAGTCTGAGAATGAAGTTTCTTTCTTCTTGTGTTGTTAAGAATATTCTTGTCTATTCATATGGTGGTGTAAAGTGCTATCTTGATAAACCTAGATGAATAAAGAGTTCCTTCCTCTCTGTCTGCACATGTTTGAAGAGTGATTACGCTTTTGGTAATCAATAGTTTTTATTCTTACATGTTCCTTGTGGCTCTTACGAGTCCTCTCCATAAAACACCTTTCTTTCTTAGCCTTTTGTTGAATGAAAGTGTGACCCTTCTGTATAAAAAGTAGTTCAACAGCTTGGTTTTGTTGATATCTATCTCCTTCACCTGTGAAGCTCTATTTAAGTTATCTAGTAGAGGTTCATTTCCCGAAGTCTGTGATTCCTTTTCCATTTGTTGGAAGTCTCCTTTCCTCGGAAGTTTACCTTTTCTACAAGCTCCATGGTCTCAATCCTTATGAAGACCAGTTATCTGTCACCTTGAAACCTTCTACTTTTGTTTCCTCCGTTACCTTGGCGTGTTTCATCTCTATTGGCTTTAGAGATGTTCGCGAAACATCTATCCATCAGTTGACCATGAGATACTCAGTTTGTGGTTCTATGTCATTCCATCTTTTCCTTAGTGTGAGCTGCCACCTCGAAGATTACGAAGCACTTTGTCCACTCGTCATGGTGGTATGGATCAACCTCTTCGCGAAGATCGTTGAAGTTTAGTGTGACCTTGTTCCTTCTATCTTCGTACCTAGGAATCTCGGGACGATATTATTTTAAGGGGGATAGAATTGTAACACCCTATTTTTAGTTAATATTTAATTAGGATTGATTGTGCATTCATGAGCATCATCATTTAAAATGTGTGCCACAAATATATAAAACCCTAAACCCTAGTATTCCCCCTCTCTTTGTAACTATTTCAAACGGTTTGAAATATTTTGAAAATAGTCAAAAAGTTTGGAAACCCAAATGGTTATATGGGTCTTCATAGTATTTTAAATGTTTGGAAAAGGTTTTGTATTTTGAAAATAGTCAAAACAGATTACAAATGAAAAATACAAATAGAAAAAGAGAAAAACAGAGAAGGAAAATAATTTGCAAAGAAAAACAGTTTCCTAACCTACCTGGGCCAAGCCCATCTCTCTCACCCTCTCCCTCTGCCGCTCAGCGCACCCGCAGCCAGCCCATGAACGGCCCACTACCGGCCCATACCCCTTCGCCCCTGTTCGTCGTCGTCTACCTGCAGATAGGCAGGTAGCTGCCTGTCGCCGGCGCCACTGTCGATTGTAGTCGCGCCAAGATCCCCACTCCGCCGCTGTTTTGGAGGGGATAAGACCGCCACGGACGCCTCTGCCTCGTCCCTATCTCCTCCCTCTCCCTAGAGACCTCTCTCTTCCTCTCCTGCTGCCGGACGGAAACCGTAGCTTCTGCCGCCATATTGCATCGCCATCTCCGGCCTCCCCTCGCTCAACTGAGGCTACCACAAGCTCCGCCTCGTCGCGCTGGTTCTTCTCCCCGAAAGAATCGTCCTCGCTCGATCCCAATCATCGCCATCAATGCCATCTTCCTCATCACCGACGACCACCGCCGCCACCATTGCCGTCGACCCTGACCTCCTCTGCCCTCACTGAGCCTGCACACACATCGAGGGTGAGTCGCCCGTCCTCCTGGACCCCTCCGTTTATCCCCTCTCACTCCAATTCGCTCCCGTGTCGTGCAACTGCAAGCTCCATCGTCGCTGCCGCTCGGCACTGCGTCTCCAGTGACCTTTATCTAGCGGAACCGCCTCTATCGTGTTCGCGTTGCTCCGTTGATTCGAACGAGACCAACCCCGCTTGCCTGTTTGCCTCCTAGCGCGCCAGTCGCCGCCGTCCGCAGGTCCTCCGGCGAGTCCTATGTGGCGCCAAGGTGGCACCCGCGTGGCCTAGGTCCCACCCATCATCCTCAGTGGCTAGATTGTCCTTGTGGTGCAGAAAGTATTAGGGTTAGGATAAGCTGACGTCAGCCTGAGGTGATAATTAGGTTTAATAATTTCAGGATTTGATATAATCTTGGAAAATTAATAACTAATTATCTGTAGTTCATAAAAATCTATATAATATATCAAAATGTTCAGAAAAATGAGATCCACCTAATTATACTATAATCATGCATTGTTAAACAACTTTAATTGAAAGTTAGCTATAAGAACTAAATGCACCCTCTCATATACATCCGGGGTTTCTATGAATTAGGTTTTGGACCCCTCGGACCCCATTTAAAATGACCAAGCATGTTTAGGGTTTCATTTTTAATAACTTTTAAATTGTCATATCATCATCCTTGTTTTAGCATTGCATTGATGCCATGTGTTGATTGTTTCCCTTCCTTTCTGGTGTTTGCTTCTTCCCGGTAGAATATGATATCAAGATCGAGATCGAAGACCGAGATCAACACCATCGAAGCTCGAAGACCAATATTGACCAACTGTAATCAAGTCAAGTACCAGATGTCCGAAGCTCTGCTTTCTGGATATCAACTGGCAAAGGCAAGTGAAACCCCACACATGATATAATCCTATGTTTTCAAAGTATTTCTTTCCTGCCATGTGCATACGATTCCAAAGTCTTTTATCGATAGATGGAGTAATCTTATCTGATGCATGTAACCTTTGAAGCCTATTTTCCCTGATCTACTACTCCTAGCATAACTAGGGTTTGGCTTGTGAAGCGTTGCTAGAGCTGTTACATCTGTTGTGCTTAGCCATGCTTAGCTTTTACCGCTGGTCCATCCGGTTGATGAACCAGGGATACGAATGAACCTAGTTGGACAGGATGAGGTGGTAAGATTAGAGACGAAAGTTAAACATGCTAAGGCTTGTATGGTATGCCATAGTGGGTAGCGGTTGTTGCAGTGCCATACTTGCCACTTCTAGGATCTGAGTTCTTGCCTCTTGAACGAAGACGAGCGTACAGCCACACGGGGGCCTGGAAACCCCCTCGACTAACTAACTTGCCTAGTAGATTCCATGAGTCACATAGTTCGGGCTTTCCATTCGACATACGCATCTTGGTTGTTCTTGAATGGAGGTGAATGTGGTGCATTCATACAGGTAGGTAAGCGTGACAGGGAACAAGAGATGGCCGACATCCGTAATCTTGAACCATGTGCACATCATTAGGGACCGACTTCGGGACTCGACCCATTACGGAGGCATCTCCCTAGTGCGTGACTCATGGTCTCGGCGAAAGCAAGGTAAAGGTCGTGTCTAACCACCCTCTGTCGGCCTTCCAAGGAAGAGGGCTAGTCATGTGGCATTAAGAGAAGGTTAGTACGCGTGGGTAAAGTTGTACACCCCTGCAGGGTAATAATCTTTTCGAAAAGCCGTGTCCGTGGTTATGGACGACTTGGGAACAGACGTGATGATCATAGAGAACTCGAACCTAATCGTAAAACTTGGCAAGTTAAGAATGTGTGCTTAAGGATGCTTCCTTAGGGATCGAGTGGGTGATCCTAGATAGGTTCAACTGACGATGATTCGGTGGATATCAAAAGATGATCAAAGATACAGATACTGCTCTCTTATCCCCTTTTTAAATATTCTGATTAGTCGAGATTCTTCTCCCTCTTATTTTACAAAACAAAGATGGCTTTATGCAAAATAGCTCCACCAACCATAAGTCTTGCGGATTACACCCTATACTCACCCTTCCTTTGTTGATACTTTTGCAGCAGAGTAAGTGTTACCATAGGAGATGAGTTCTTCACAACATCGACATTGATGAGTAGTTTGGAGTTCCCAGCCGGCAGTCTGGGATCTATGGATTAGACGTCATCGTTATGCTTTAGGCCCCTTAGGGCATTTGTTAAGTTTGCTATACTTAATAGCATAATTTGCCTTCCGTTGTTTGATGTCTGTGGTCAGTGACCTCTGCTTGTAATATTTTGGTTCTCCGCTCAGTTATGAGCTTGCTGTAATAATTTTTGTGTCGTAGGGTCACTGTTGTGTTATCAATTCTACCTCTGTATGCTTTCGAGATTGTGACATCCCTAAAATCATGTTTTCAAAGATTTCATATCATGCATGCATATCATTTAGGGATCAAATTCAAACTCTTCAAACTCTTTTTGGAAAGAAAACAGAACTTGGGAGCTATGATTTTATGTGATCAAGCATTAATCAAATACCACTCTCAAATGGAGATTATTTGTTTCAAAACCAAACCTTGTTGCTCTCAAAATGTTTTGCTTGATTGCTAGTGCTCAAACCAAAGATTACAAAACAAATATGGATTTAAAACCATTTTCAAAATTTGTTCAAATCAAGTGTTATGTCACTGCTTATTTTGTTTGAACAAAAGGACCAATGTAATATAGTGAGACCACAAGTTTTTTATACCCAGAAATATGAGTGTTACACTCTAAAAAATCCAGAACAAACTTGAATTCAAATGGCATTTGAATTTGTTTGAAAATGGATTCAGAAAATTAAAATAGAAATGGAAAAAGAATAGAGAAAAGGGAAAAGGCCGGCGCCAGGCTTTTGGCCCAACAACGAAACCAGCCCAACAACCAGCTGTAACATCCTAAAAATCATGTTTCAAACTCATGCATATTATCCATGCATCCATGATCATTTAGAATTTCATTTCAAAAATCATTTCAAAAACAGGAGCATTGTTGCTCAATATTTTATGTAAGTTTACTCAAGCCCTTGTGCTACTTGTTTTTGAGAAAGGTACTATTAACCATTCAGTATTGTTTAGAATCCAAACTCAAGTGATTTCAAAAACTTGAGCAAAGTCTCAAAGCAAAATATGAAATAAAACCAATTCTATGCCTATTATCACACCTCATAAAGGCATGGTTTTATTTTATTTTCAAAAGACCCAAGTGTGTTTGAGTGAACAGATGTGTTTGAAACTTATTTGAGTACAAGATTTATTGTACAAAAATCCTGAAAAGTTTTGGAATCAAACAGATTTGAATTGAAGTTTGAAAACCATTTTAGAAAAGCAAACAGAAAAAGAAAAATCTTAAAAGAGAAAAAAATAAGCCTTCAGTCGAATCTGGCCCAACTGGCCCAGCTCCAACACCCCCACCCATGAACCGCTTTTCCTTCACTCGCCCCCGCACCCGCTGAGTGACTGACAGGCAGGACCCACTCCCCCTCTGTTTCTCTCGCTGACAGCCAAGGCCCACACGGCGTCGTCGTCTCCACCCTTACCGCGACGTGTTCTTCCCCAAATCACGCCGTGCGTTACCTGGTTGATTCGCTCGTCAATTCGCGTTGATTGCAGGAGTAATTCATGCCCTGCCTAGCCTACTTAAACCCCCCTCTGCCCCCTCTCCATTTCCCCCCAAACTCCGAGCACTAAGCGTCCCCAGGCTGCCCGCATTCATCCTCGCACCGCCGCAGACAGAGAGCACTCCGGCGACCGATTCCGGTGAGCCTCGTGCGCCCCTCTCCCTCTAGTTCTTGCAGACAGCCTCGCCACTTCATTGTGCATCTTCTAACACCCCTGGTTTGGCTGCTCGTGACCCAGGACGCCGTCTTCGTTCACGCCCGCAACCACCAGAGCCGCCGCTCGACTCCGACGAGCAATAGCGGTAAGAATCGAGCGCCCCTTGCCTCCCCTTTGGTACTATCTTGTTCGCCAGGCCTTTGCGCATCTCCTAAACCCTCTGGCTTGTGCTAGGACGACGCAGAGCCTCGGCAACGTCTTCGAGAGCAAGAAGCAGACGCCGCCCGCTACTCCGACGAGCTCCAGCAACCGTGTCCGTGCGCCCCTTGCCAAACCACTGCCACCTTGAGCATCAGCAGCACACTGCGAGTCTGGTAAGCTCCTTCCCCCTCTCCCGCGTGACCTAGAACGCCGGCAGCTGCTCTGACAGAGGCTCCGCCGCCTGTCGCCGCCACTAGATGGTCAAGGTGCTGTGCGCCGTTAGATCTAGATCTTGCCGATAGGATAGAACGCGAGCGAAGCGTTAAGTTTAGATCTGAGCCGTGCGATTAAGTCAGATCCATCGGCTTAGAAGCGCGATCCAACACGAAACGGTACGGGCCAATTAGATTAAGACACGTGGCATCGGTTAGGATTTAAAACCAGGATTTAAATCTATTAGATGTTCAAATTTGTTTTGGCTATAACTTTTGATTCCCACTTTAGAATTTGACAAATTTTATATCAATGGAATTAGGAGAGCAAACCCTTTCTAAATATGCAATGTGTTTAATGTTTTGCTTCTGTTAAAATGGTTTTATTTGCAGAAACTTGTGTAGGGCTAATTTGAGTATATGAAATGTTTAGGAAATGTTTTAGGGTTTAAATAAATGTTGTTTGGCAAGTTTTTAACTTGTTTATGAACCAGTACTGTATACTTTCTTTGTTGAGTTTTAAAAATCATCACATATCATTTTGCATGCATGCATATATTTTTGATTGTATATGTTTTGTTTGTGATATGTTGCTATATTTCTTTGTGTAGATTTTGGTGCTAGTGATTGGGATTGTGAGGAGCGTAGCTACTCTCCAATCTACCAAGGCAAGTGGTACTTCATGAATATTTTTATCCCTATGTTTTCTACTAAGCATTAGAAATATTTTGCTAGTCTTGCATGCTATATTTTGCTTATATGCCATGTTGGGAAATCCTAGTAGTTGTAGAATTGCTAGGAAAATTTCTAAGTTAAGATGCTTATCTATGCCATGCTTAGCCTAGCTAGTAGCAACCAAGGGTTGGTGAATTATACATGCTATGATGAAAATATTTCTATGTCTTTGGACTTGTGTTTTGCCTAATAAAACAACTAAGTTAATGAAACACCTGGGTGGAATGGAAGGAATGGTTTGTGTTGAGTGGTTACACAAGGCCAGGAAACTGCTGAACCTCGTGTATCTCACTTGTGTAAAGCCACCCAGGAACAAAGAGATTTTAGAGGCCAAGTGTTGAGAAGCTTCTAGTGCAGCACTTGGCAATATGGGCTCTGCCTGGATCATATAGGTTGCTAGAACTTAGCCATTTGGACAGTTGGTGGTAGTGGGAATGATAGGTTGGAGCGAGTCCATTTGGTCTAAGGGAAGGCTTCTGAAAGGTCCTGTCTTGGTGAAAATCAAGTCTGGTGGGGAAAGTGCACAACCTCTGCAGATGGAAAAAAATCTAAGTACTTAGCCATGTCCCTGGAAAAGGACAACTTGAGCATCAAGACATGGAAGGTATCAAGAATCTCCTCATCCCAATTTCTAAATAAAATCTTGTCGGTGAACAAGGGTAAAGGACCTCAATGTCTATTGGTGGTTCCTTGGGAAAAGTTTTGACAAAGAAAAACTTAGTGATTTCAACTAATAGGCAAAACCTATTTTGAGCAAAGCAAGCCAAGCTACACTTAGCCAAATTGCATATAGTATCTAGTCCACCTAAATTAGACTAAGGTATCACTTGCCAATACTATTCCAATGTATTGACCCACTGTGGCTGTAACTTGTGATGTTTTAGGTTACTCTGATGAGGATTAGGTGTCAGGAGTCTACACTTAACATGTTTGCCTATGGCACATGAACATGAAGACTTTTATTTATTTACTTATTCAAACTCTTGTACTAGGTCTGTGACCTTGGAGTTGTAAAGACTATGTTTATCTCTGGAATGGCTGTAATAATAACCTTTGTATCTGTGTACTTCATCTTAAACTGTGGATGCTAGCATTGATCCAGGGACTAGCATTGCAATCACAGGGATCCTTTTTCCTATATAAAGGAGGGATCTTACACCAGCCCACCCGGGTTTCCCCATCTCCCTCTGTTTCTCACCGCGTTCGTGCATACCCTCTCGCTGACAAGTGGACCCTGCGGCAACGTCACCCCGTCGTCCCCAAAATCCCGCCTGCAGACCACGTCGCCGCTGCCGCTGATGCCGATAATGGCGCGGCGTAATTAGCCTTGATTCCGCGAGCATTTCCTGTCGCGCTGCTGCCTACTTAAACCCCTCCCCTCGCCGCTCATTTCCCCTCACTCAGCATAGACTCCACGCCACCAGGCTGCCCGTAATCGTACCCACACCGCCGTAGCACCGACGACCTCCGGCGACCAATTCCGGTGAGCCTCGTCCACCCCTTTGTCTCTGCTTCATGCGAGCATGTTCTACATGACCCTGCGCATCTTATCATGCATTTCTTTCTCTCTGTATCATCCTAGAACATCGTCATCGTCCCCTACTGGAAGCAACCGAAGCTCGGCGCAACTCCGGCGACCCCTCTTGGTAGTTCTCGACCACCCCTTCTCACCTTTTCGATACGTACATGTTCGGCTGGTTTGTGCGCATCTAACAGCCTCACTGGTTCGTCTTAGCGCGCACCAGAACCTCACCTCCGACGATGCCAAGGTTTGCCCGACGTCTGTCTCTACTCCGACTAGGAATCCTCACTGTGTCCGCGCGCCCCTTGTCAAGCCACTGCCACGTTGAGCTTCAGCACCTCGCCGCGAGTCTGGTAAGCATCTCCGACGACCCCAACCCCCTCTGTAGCCACCGCGCCGCCGTAGAGAGAGCGCGCCGCCGCTCACCGCCGCCGTGCGCCGCCAGTTCTTGGTAGGTTAATCGAACACCGTAGGATCTAGATCTAACGCATAGGATAGATCACTTAACGAAGGGGTAAGTTTAGATCTGTGTCTTTAAAATCAGAAATTTGATCTATTAACATTTTAAACTTTTTTAATTCATCACTTTTGATTCCCACGACCAAATTTGACAAATTTTATATCAATGGAATCAGGAGAAAAGCCCTTTCCATGTATGCAATGTGTTTAATGTTTTGTTTCTGTTAGAATGGTTATTTTTACAAAAACATGTGTAGACCTATTTTGTGTATAACAAAAATTTGGGAAATGTTTTAATGTTCAAATAAAAGTTGTTTGACAAGTTTTGAGCTTGTTTATGAATCAGTATTGTGCACTTGTCTTGTTGAGTATAGAAAAATCATCACATATCATATTGCATGCATCCATATATTTTTGCTTGTATTTATTTTGTATGTGATTTGGTGCTATCATTTTATGTGTAGATTTTGGTGCAAATAGTGATTGTGATTGTGAGGATTGTAGCTACTCTCCAAACTACCAAGGCAAGTGGTGCTTCATGATTTTATTCCTATGATTTTAAATATGCATTAGAAATATTTTGCTAGTCTTGCATGGATATTTTGGATCTATATGCTATGCTTGGGAAATCCTAGTAGTTGTAGAATTGCTAGAAATATTTCTAAGTCTTATCAATGCCATGCTTAGCCTAGATAGTAGCAACCAAGGGTGGTTATATTCATGCTATGAATAAATATTTCTAAGTCTTTGGACTATGTTTTGCTTAATAAAAACAAGTAAGTGAATGAAACACCTCGGTGGAATGGAAGGAATGGTTTATTTTGAGTGGTTACACAAGGCCCATTTCTATGGTTTACCTTGTGTATCTCACTTGTGGAAATCCACCCAGGAACAAAGAGATTTGAGATGCCATATGTTAAGAAGCTTCTAATGCAGCCACTTGGTAATATGGGCTCTTCCTGGATCATATAGGTTGCAATAACTTAGCCATTTGGACAGTTGGTGGTAGTGGGATGATAGGTTGGAGCGCGTCCATTTAGTCTAAGGGAAGGCTTCTGAAAGGTCCTGTCTTGGTGAAAATCAAGTCTTGTGGGGAAAGTGCACAACCTCTGCAGATGGAAGAATCTAAGTACTTAGCCATGTCCCTGGTATTGGACAACTCGAGCATCAAGACATGGAAGCTATCAAGAATCTCCTCATCCAAATTTCTAAGTAAAAACTTGTGGTTGAACAAGGGTGAAGGACCCCAATGTCTATTGGTGGTTCCTTGGGAAAGATTTTCATCAAAGAAAACTTGGTGTTCTCAACTGATAGGCAAAACCTATTTTGAGCAAAGCAAGCCTAAGCTACACTTAGCCAAAATGCATATAGTATTTAGTCCACCATTATTCTACTAAGGTATCACTTGCCAATACTATTCCAATGTATTGACCACTGTGGCTGTAACTTGTGATGTTGCAGGATATTCTGATGATGATTAGGAGTCATGAGTCTACACTCAACATGCTTGCCTGTGGCACATGAAGATGAAGACTTATTTATCTTATTATATATTTGAACTCTTGTATTAGGCATGTGGCCATGGAGTTTTAAAAGACTATGTTTGTCTTTGGAATGATATGTAATAATGACCTTTGTTTCTGTGTACTTCATCTTAAACTGTGGATGCTAGCATTGATCCAGGGACTAGCATTGCAATCACAGGGATCCTTTCCTTTACAAAGGAGGGATCTTACAGATGGTATCAGAGCACTGTGTTGCCTGTAGGATTATGACCCTAGGATTGGAAACCACTAAGGAAAAAAATTCAACTACTTCCACACTTGTCTTTTCTTCTCGTAAACTTTTCTAGTCTTCTTTTTCATCTCTATTTGTAGATGAAATCCATCAACAAAGCCGTGAAGAAGGGACCACTCATGACTATGACTTTGGAATGCGAGACAGAGTTCCCCAAGGCTCTCAAGGACCTCATGGTTGCCATGGGAATACATGGTGTAGCTGTGTACAAAGGTTTTCCTGTGATGGATGAAGGAGTTGAGTACTGGTGGGTGCAACTTCACTTGTATAAAAACAAGGAAGACAACCACAAGGACTCAGGATTCTGCATGGTCACAAACACAATGATGCACATCACATTCTTTGATTCATCAAGAGATGCATCTTGGAGGGCCATCAAAGAACTTGGTGATAGAATCAAGTGCAGAATGCTTAACACCCCGAATGACCTTAGGGAAGAAAAGAAGCATACCCAAGAGTTAGAGGCTACCAACCAAAGCCTAAGGAAGGACATCATAGACTTAGCAATGGAGTCTTGTGATCTAGACAAACAGATTGCCTCTAGGGATGCCCTGTTAGCCAACTTAGCAAGTGAGATGGGATTGTAATGTACCACATTAGTTGGACCACCACACTTATCATTTTATTTTTCCAAATTTTGTTTAAAATAAGTTGAACCTTGGTTGTTTGTAATGGATCCATGTATGCCATGACTTGTGTTTTGATTTCCAAAGTTATGCATGTGATGCCTTGTCTTGTGATTTGTCTTAAATTGTGTTGATTCTAACTTTTTCTATCTTATTAAATAGATGCCTAATGTTACTATCAACACGGCTGAAGAGTTCAAGGGAACTCATTTTGGCCCTCGTATTATTGAGCTCACTAGTTTTCTCAATCTCCCTATTCCTACCATCATGGTGCTTCCCCTCACCAAGTTTGAGAGGAAAGACCTTTGGGGCTTCAAGGTTAATCAGCCCGGATGCCAGACTGAGCCTACCAAGGAGGCAATCATCTTCAAGTTCATGCATGATCACAAGGAGAGAGGCCTAGAGGTAGTCATGCAAGACTTGATTGGATGTCTGTTAGGGAGGCACTCTCGATAGGTTAGAGGTACTCACTTCCACACCTTAGGTAGACGTGATGAGGATGGTGAGGCCATTGACTTCGAGGATACTTAGAGGGAGACAGCAGAGCCGATTCGTCTATACCTCCAGGACTTAGAGGTTCTCCTTAGGCACATAGACACTGATAGGACCAACGTCATGCTCAGCAATGACGAACTCCAGGTGCAGCTTCGTGAGAAGGACAAGCTCTTCGTGGAGCAAGATGAGATAGTCAAGGAGATGGAGGCCAAGTTTGAGAGTCAGGACAGAAAGTTCAAGAGTCAAGAGAAGTGAGTCCAAGATAGGAACAAGAGGATTCGAGACATGACTGCAGAACTTGAGGCCATGGACTTCGAGCTCGAGCATCAGCAGACGTTGATTGAGAGGCTTCATTCATAAAAGAGGGCTCTCAAAGCCAAAGTAGAGACCTTGACCACCAATGTCGAGGAATACAAGAACGCTATGGAGAATGCAGGTCTTAAATTTGTTGAGGAGGAGGTTGATGCCGAGGAGTAGTGATGACTACTCATTTACCTTTATTTATCATGTCTTTGATTATTGAGTCGCAATGACCATCCAACATGTGGATGGCTTGCTATTGGTGTGTTTACTTTGCAAAATTGTTGTCTATGTTGTTGAACTACTATTATTATGATTCATGTTTGGTGATTGTTTATGTGATGTATTGTGCATGATAGCATCTATGGGTATCTCATTCTTATCTCAATTGAACAAACCACAGATGCCTCCCCGACGTGCCAATCCCAACCCCAACAATAACAACATCACCTCTGAGATGCAGCAAATGATGACAGCTCAGACTCAGCTGATGCAAATGATGACTACGTTCATCCAGAATCAGAACAACAACAACAACAATAACAATAATAACAACAACAACAATCAGAACAACCCCCCGGGTTTTGACATGCTTACCAGATTCTTGAGACTGAGGCCAGCAAAGTTCTCAGGAACTACTAATCCTATGGTGGCTAATGATTGGCTACGCTCTGTGAACAAGGACTTTGTAACCGTGGGCTGTACTGATGAAGAGAAAGTCAGATTTGCAGCTCACTTATTGGAAGGACCAGCAGCCACTTGGTGGGATAACTTCCAGATCACCACTCCCATTGCGGATGTGACATGGGCTATCTTTGAAGATGGTTTCCGTACTGCTCACATCTCATCCGGAGTGATGAGTTTGAAGAATAAAGAGTTCCATAACTTGAAGCAGCGCCACCGCAGCCTGGCTGAATGTATTGAAGAGTTCAACAATCTGGCGCGTTATGCACCGGATGAAGTTGACACTGATGCTAAGAGGAAGGAAAAGTTCCTTGAAGGGTTGAATGATGAACTGAACTTGCAGTTAGCTTTGGCCTATGTTCCCACATACCAGTCTCTTTGTGACCAGGCTGCTATTTTGGAGAGCAAAATGAAACAAGTGGAAAGCAGGAAGAGAAAGCACTCTGACAAAAGCGGCATCGTCTCTAGCGTTCCCATTATGATGACAGTGGAAGTTCTGGATCCCACAAGCATGGGAAGTTCAACAAGCACCACAACCACAACCGTTATCATGACAACAAGCATAATTGCAGTCATGACAATGATAAGTACAAGAACCACAAGAGTGGATATAAGAGCCACCATAGTGGGAATGGTAGTGGCAGTGGAAGCCAACCTATCAAGAAGGATCTTAGTCAGATTGAGTGTTTCAAGTGCAATAAGATGGGGCATTATGCAAATGAATGCCCAGAAAAGAAAGTTGAAGGACCCAACAAGCCCAGCCCTTTCCAGAAAGGGCAAGTGAACCACATCAATGTGGATGAATTCTATGAAGAGCCAGATGCTGTTGCTGGTAAGTTCAAACTCAATTCTATTCTAGCACTTGTTCTTTTTGATACTGGAGCATCGCATTCATTCATATCAAAAGCATTTGTTGATAGAAATGGGTTTCCAACTGAAAACATTGGGTGTCCAATAAAAGTAAGTTCTCCAGGTGGAGATATGATAGTAAGTCTTGGATGTCGGGATCTAGTGATAGAATTTGGAAAGCATAAGTTTCCAGTGAGTCTGATAATCCTAGATTCCCAAGGACTGGATGTAATTTTGGGAATGGATTGGATGACCAAGTATGAAGGAATACTAGATTGCGCCAATCGTACTGTTGCACTCACAATCCCGGAAAAGAAACGGATTAAATTCAAGTCTAACTTTGGATCAAAAGGAAGTAAGCTAAATTCTCTTAAGGGGGTTAGCATAGATAGTGTGCCTATTGTGAGTGAGTATCCAGAAGAATTGTCGGGAATGCCACCATGTGGAGTTTCTTATTGATTTGCTACCAGGATCTCGACCAATAGCAAAACGACTGTACAAGATGTCAGTTGATGAGTTGAAAGAACTCAAGAAGCAGCTTGGAGAACAGTTGCAGAAAGGTTTTATCCAACCAAGTTCCTCATCTTGGGGAGCACCAGTTTTGTTTGTGGAAAAGAAAGATAGAAGTCAAAGGTTATGCATAGATTACCGTTCACTCAATGAGGTGACTATCAAGAACAAATACCCTTTTCCAAGAATCAATGACTTGTTTGATCAGTTAGAAGGAGCTTGTGTGTTCTCAAAGATTGATCTCCGGTCAGGTTATTTTCAGCTTAAGATAAGGGAACAAGACATACCTAAGACATCTTTCACCACAAGGTATGGACTGTATGAGTATACCGTGATGCCATTTGGTTTGACCAATGCACCAGCGTACTTCATGAATATGATGAACAAGGTGTTCATGGAATTATTTGATAAGTTTGTTGTCGTTTTCATTGATGACATTCTGATCTACTCCAAGAGCAAAGAAGAGCATGAAGGACATTTGCGTTTGATACTTGAGAAGCTTAGAGAGCATAAGCTGTATGCCAAATTTAGCAAGTGTGAATTTTGGCTAAATGAAGTTGGTTTTCTTGGACACGTGGTGTCAGGGGATGGTGTAGCAGTTGATCCTGCTAAAGTTTCAGCTGTAACTGAATGGGAATCTCCAAGTCAGTGAAAGAGGTTCGTAGTTTCCTTGGCTTAGCAGGTTACTACAGAAGGTTCATTGAGAATTTCTCCAAGGTGGCAAAACCTATGACAGAATTGCTAAATAAAGACAAGAAATTTGCTTGGTCTGAAGGTTGTGAACTCAGCTTTCAAGAATTGAAGAAGAGACTAGTGACAGCACCAGTCTTAAGTTTGCCAGATTTGGAGAAAGATTTCCAAGTGTATTGTGATTCATCTCATCATGGATTAGGTGCAGTACTTATGCAAGAAGGGAAAGTTGTGGCTTATGCCTTGAGACAACTCAAAACTCATGAAGTGAACTACCCTACTCATGATTTAGAGTTAGCCTCTGTTGTCCATGCACTCAAAACATGGAGACATTATCTTTTGGGAAAGCGATGTGAAGTGTTCACAGATCACAAGAGTTTGAAGTATATCTTCACCCAGAAGGAAATTAATGAGACAAAGAAGATGGCTAGAACTCATCAAGGACTATGACTTGAGTTTGCAATACCACCCCGATAAAGCAAATGTTGTAGCGGATGCTCTAAGCCGTAAAGTTTTTGTGAATGACCTTACTAAGGGAGAATTGCCAGATGATCTGTGTGCCCAATTTAGAGATCTCAGATTAGAGATTGTGCCTAAGGGACATCTCATGTCCTTGGATGTTCAACCCACTTTGTTGGACAAGATCAAAGAAGCCCAAAAGACAGATAAGGAAATTGAAGAAATTAAGGAGAAGATTGGCAAGGGAAAAGCCAAAGGATTCCATAAAGACGAACAGGGTACTTTATGGCATGGGAAACATATCTGTGTTCCGCAAGATCCGGACCTACGGAAACTGATTTTACAAGAAGCACATAACTCACCATATTCCATTCATCTGGGTAACACCAAACTGTACATGGATATGAAGGAAAGATTTTGGTGGAATAATCTCAAGAAGGACATTGCCGAACATATTGCTTTGTGTGATGTATGTAGTAGAGTGAAAGAGGAACATTAGAAACCAGCAGGATTGTTACAACCACTACCTATTCCTGATTGGAAGTGGGACAAGATTGGCATGGATTTCATCACCGGATTGCCAAGGACCAGGTCAGGATATGATTCTATTTGGGTAGTAGTGGATCGCTTAACTAAAGTGGCTCATTTTATACCCGTGAAGACAACTTATACAAGTGCTAAGTTAGCCAAGATCTATATGAGCAGAATTGTATGTCTACATGGAGTACCCAAGAGTATTGTGTATGATAGGGGAACCCAATTCACTTCTCATTTTTGGAGGCAGCTACATGAGTCATTGGGAACGAGGTTGGAATTCAGCACTGCATTTCATCCTCAGACCGATGGACAGACAGAAAGGACTAATCAGATTCTTGAAGATATGTTGAGAGCATGTGCTCTAGACTATGGAGCCAGTTGGGATGAAAGTCTGCCTTACGCAGAATTTTCTTACAATAACAGCTATCAATCCAGTATTGAGATGGCACCATTTGAGTTTCTCTATGGGAGAAAGTGTACCACCCCATTGATATGGAATGGTGTGGGAGAAAGAAGTTTGTTCAGACCAGAACTAATCAAAGAAGCTGAAGAGAAAGTCAAGATGGTTAAGGACAGGTTGAAGATAGCACAGTCCCGACAAAAGAGCTACGCAGATCCTAAACGTAGAGAAGTCATCTATGAAGTAGGTGATCGAGCTTATCTTAGAGTGTCACCACTTCGTGGAGTGAAAAGGTTTGGAGTCAAAGGAAAGTTGGCCCCAAGATATGTTGGACCATTCAAGATTCTGAGTCGTAAAGGAGAAGTAGCTTATGAGATTGAATTGCCAGAGTCTTTGTCAGCTGTTCATAATGTGTTTCATGTGAGTCAGCTTAAGAAATGCCATCCAGAAATGGAAGAGACTTCTTTGAAGGATACTATACCTTTGGAAGAGTTCCAATTGGAAAGTGATCTCACCTATGAAGAGAAACTATCAAGATTCTTGAGACTGCAGAAAGAGTTACATGGACTAAGACTATCAAATTCTGCAAAGTTCAATGGAACCATCATTCCGAAGAAGAAGCAACATGGGAAAGAGAAGATGATCTTTGGAAAGACCACCCTCACCTATTTGCTAGCCAACCCGAATCTCGAGGGCGAGATTCACCTTAAGGGGGTTAGATTTGTAACATCCCTAAAATCATGTTTTCAAAGATTTCATATCATGCATGCATGCATATCATTTAGGGATCAAATTCAAACTCTTCAAACTCTTTTTGGAAAGAAAACAGAACTTGGGAGCTATGATTTTATGTGATCAAGCATTAATCAAATACCACTCTCAAATGGAGATTATTTGTTTCAAAACCAAACCTTGTTGCTCTCAAAATGTTTTGCTTGATTGCTAGTGCTCAAACCAAAGATTACAAAACAAATATGGATTTAAAACCATTTTCAAAATTTATTCAAATCAAGTGTTATGTCACTGCTTATTTTGTTTGAACAAAAGGACCAATGTAATACAGTGAGACCACATGTTTTTTATACCCAGAAATATGAGTGTTACACTCTACAAAAATCCAGAACAAACTTGAATTCAAATGGCATTTGAATTTGTTTGAAAATGGATTCAGAAAATTAAAATAGAAATGGAAAAAGAATAGAGAAAAGGGAAAAGGCCGGCGCCAGGCTTTTGGCCCAACAGCGAAACCAGCCCAACAACCAGCCCACCCGGGTTTCCCCCTCTCCCTATGTTTCTCACCACGTTCGCGCATACCCTCTCCCTGACAAGTGGACCCTGCGGCCACGTCACCCTGTCGTCCCCAAAATCCCACCCCCCGACCACGTCGCCGCTGCCGTTGATGCCGATAATGGCGTGGCGTAATTAGCCTTGATTCCGCGAGCGTTTCCTGTCGCGTTGTTGCCTACTTAAACCCCTCCCCTCGCCGCTCATTTCCCCTCACTCAGCATAGACTCCACGCCACCAGTTGCCCGTGTCGCACCTTTCCACACGACCTCCGGCGACCAATTCCGGTGAGCCTTGTCCACCCCTTTGTCTCTGCTTCATGCGAGAATGTTCTACATGACACTGCGCATCTTCTCATGCATTTCTTTCTCTCTGTATCATCCTAGAACATCGTCACCGTCCCCCACTAGAAGCAACCGAAGCTCGGCGCAACTCCGGCGACCCCTCTTGGTAGTTCCCGACCACCCCTTCTCTCCTTTTAGATACGTACATGTTCGCCTGGTTTGTGCGCATCTAACAGCCTCACTGGTTCGTCTTAGCGTGCACCAGAACCTCTCCTACGACGACGCCAAGGTTTGCCCGACGTATGTCTCTACTCCGACGAGGAATCATCGCCGTGTCCGCGCGCCCCTTGTCAAGACACTGCCACGTTGAGCTTGAGCACCTCGCCGCGAGTCTGGTAAGCATCTCCGATGACACCAACCCCCTTTGTAGCCACCGCGCCGCCATAGATGAAAGCACGCCACCGCTGCCGCCAGACAGCTCACGCTGGCCGCCGCCAGTTCTTGGTAGGTTGATCGAACACCGTAGGATCTAGATCTAACGCATAGGATAGATCACTTAACGAAGGGATAAGTTTAGATCCGTGCCGCACGATCTAGTTAGATCCAACGGTTCGCAGACGCGATCCAGCGCGAAACGGTACCAGCCAATCAGATGCCGCCGCGTGTCAGTGAGTTAGATTTAAAATCAGAAAATTGATCTATTAAAAGTTTAAACTTGTTTAATTCATAACTTTTGATTCCCACGTCCAAATTTGACAAATTTTATATCAATGGAATCAGGAGAGAAATCCCTTTCCATATACGCAATGTATTTAATGTTTTGTTTCTGTTAAAATGGTTATTTTTATAGAAACATGTGTAGACCTATTTTGTGTATAACAAAAATTTGGGAAATGTTTTAATGTTCAAATAAAAGTTGTTTGGCAAGTTTTGAGCTTGTTTATGAATCAGTACTGTGCACTTTTCTTGTTGAGTATAGAAAAATCATCCCATATCATATTGCATGCATCCATATATTTTTGCTTGTATTTATTTTGTATGTGATTTGGTGCTATCATTTTATGTGTAGATTTTGGTGCAAATAGTGATTGTGATTGTGAGGATTGTAGCTACTCTCCAAACTACCAGGGAAAGTGGTGGTTCATGATTTTATTCCTATGATTTTAAATATGCATTAGAAATATTTTGCTAGTCTTGCATGGATATTTTGGATCTATATGCTATGCTTGGGAAATCCTAGTAGTTGTAGAATTGCTAGAAATATTTCTAAGTCTTATAAATGCCATGCTTATCCTAGCTAGTAGCAACCAAGGGTGGTTATATTCATGATATTAATAAATATTTCTAAGTCTTTGGACTATGTTTTGCTTAATAAAAACAACTAAGTGAATGAAACACCTGGGTGGAATGGAAGGAATGGTTTATGTTGAGTGGTTACACAAGGACCATTTCTATGGTTTACCTTGTGTATCTCACTTGTGGAAAGCAACCAAGGAACAAAGGGATTTGAGATGCCATATGTTAAGAAGCTTCTAGTGCAGCCACTTGGAAATATGGGCTCTGCCTGGATCATATAGGTTGCAATAACTTAGCCATTTGGACAGTTGGTGGTAGTGGGATGATAGGTTGGAGCGCGTCCATTTGGTCTAAGGGAAGGCTTCTGAAAGGTCATGTCTTGGTGAAAATCAAGTCTTGTGGGGAAAGTGCACAACCTCTGCAGATGGAAGAATCTAAGTACTTAGCCATGTCCCTGGTATTGGACAACTTGAGCATCAAGACATGGAAGCTATCAAGAATCTCCTCATTCAAATTTCTAAGTAAAAACTTGTGGTTGAACAAGGGTGAAGGATCCCAATGTCTATTGGTGGTTCCTTGGGAAAGATTTTCATCAAAGAAAACTTGGTGTTTTCAACTAATAGGCAAAACCTATTTTGAGAAAAGCAAGCCTAAGCTACACTTAGCCAAAATGCATATAGTATTTAGTCCACCATTATTCTACTAAGGTATCACTTGCCAATACTATTCCAATGTATTGACCCACTGTGATTGCAGGATATTCTGATGATGATTAGGAGTCATGAGTCTACACTCAACATGCTTGCCTGTGGCACATGAAGATGAAGACTTATTTATCTTATTATATATTTGAACTCTTGTATTTGGCCGGTCGCCATGGAGTTGTAAAAGACTATGTTTGTCTCTGGAATGATATGTAATAATGACCTTTGTTTCTGTGTACTTCATCTTAAACTGTGGATGCTAGCATTGATCCAGGGACTAGCATTGCAATCACAGGGATCCTTTCCTTTACAAAGGAGGGATCTTACAGAGATTTAGGTTAGGATTATATCAGATAGAGGTCTAGGATTTGTTTATCCCTAATCCCCGGGGTGTCACACCTCGCTCCGGCCGTCCTCACACGATCCTCGTTCCGGAAGAAAACGACATCATGCCACCCATCCCCGGAGTCATAACCATCGATCGTGTCTCCCTGTCGCATGTGCATCGCCTCTCGAGCCCTCAGGTGAGCTCCCTATGCTCCCCAACCCTAGATAGGGTTCGTGTTATGTCTGCGTCGGCCAGAGGTGGAAGACGAATCCTAAAACGTTAGATCCCCTTTAAGCCAACAGCGAGGATCCTCCATACCTCTGCACCCTCTCCCTCACTAACTAGCGGGGCCTCCCCTCCCCTTTAAGCATGCAGCACCAAGATTTGACCCACATATTACTCATATTAATTTCAATAATATAATACCTAATGGTACTCTTTTCATAAATAAATTGTTTTCTTTGAGTTTTACAACTCCAATTGTCATGAACCCAAGTGGTACTGAAAGGTACCCCAAATACCTTGTTTGCCACATTGACCCCATTATAAATTGCTTCCTAAAATTCCCTTTCCAAAAATAACAAAATCAGAACATCTTGGACGTTAATAAGTTCCCTAGGTCAAACCCTAAATGTTATCGACCTAATTCCAACTCCTAGTAGACAAACATAACTATATCCTTCAAACCCAAGGAGCCCATTATTTATTGAGCCCGTCTTTATTTATGGTGAAATAAACATTTCTATGCATAGTTTATTCACTAATAAATTCAACACTTTAGTTCTATGAATCCAAAATGGGTGATTCTAATTTCTAAGGAAAGGTATTTTAAATACCTACCATATGTCCTTGGAATCACATAGAAAACCCTTATAGATTTAATCTGGTGAAAAATCGAACTAACATCTAGTACTGTATTTGGTTATTTCCCAAGGGCATTCTTGTAACTATTTTGATATGATTCCAACTCCCCTTGTTTCATTCCATGAAATTCTACTGGACCATCCAAGGAAATAATTTTTGGAACTCCAGAACTATTCTGGTCAATTATTTCCTAAAAACTAAAGTTTTATTCACTATAAATATAACTTAAATCAAGGGAAATTGATGAAATAGTGAAACCACTTTTGTTGGTTTCATTTTATCAATACCAAGCTGATGATATCATTTTTATACAAATATATCATATTTAATGTGACCTTGATCTAAAAAACCTATTCTACCTAGTTCCTAGACTAATAAACCCCTTGGGGTTTCCTTCAAATATTCCAAGGCATCCCCCAGTATTCATACTTCCATTATTTCCCAAACTGTACTGAGTTGTAATATTTTTTCCTTGGTTGTTTGAAATGATGCTTGTATGCCTTGTGTTTATTGTTCCCTTACTTGTTTGCATGTATGATCCCTGACGACGATAGTAGCGATTGTGTGACTTCGAGAAGAAGGACGCATTGGGTTATTGTATTATTATTGGTATTCTTGGGTATTCTGCTAACCTCTTGAAGAAGTCCAGGGACATCATGATGGTCACAGGCAAGCCACCTTCTTTCTCATAAGCCGTGGCCTACTATTTTAGTTATGCATGTTTTATCTACAGTTTCCAAAAATGCATTATTTTACTACATAATGTTTTATACCTGGTAGTGGCTTGGCTCCTCCATCTAATACTATTTGAACTAATAAGTACAACCCCTTTTTAACACCTACTTGCCCCTAGTATGGTAGATGGGTGTATAACACCATGCACCTTTGGAGAACCCATTTTTAGCCTAAGTAAAAGTATATGATGGGAAGACCCCAGGAAGATGTTTATAAAATGTTTTATGAGAAAACCTTGGTGAGGTTTGACCCACCAAGAGAGGTTTTAAAAATGATAAAGGTTTTGTTTTACAAAAAGGTTGGATGAAAGGGGGAGGAAAAAGGTTTACGAAAACGCACCAAGTTCTTTGCAGTTTTGCTTGAACAATTAACCCATGCAACCACATTATTCTGGAATGGGATAGAACTGTATTTGAAGTTTGCTACTCTGGTATGGGAATTCTCATGACTACTTATAAGGGATCATCTCCCTTGAATGTCGGGGTTCCTTTACATAAAGGGTCAACTGCAAGGCAGTCACCTGGAGGAATTGCGAATTTCCCTCGGGAGCAGCTGGGCGATACTATGAGCCTCTCATTGAAAGTGCTGGATCTGGAGGAGTTGGGAGCACTCCGGTTGGTCTGTGAATCCCGATGTCCCGGTGTTGAGAGGAATAACTAGGGTAGGGCCTATACTAGAGTGGCATTCAGAGAGTCTTGGACGGTTACTCGACCCATGATCAATGTAGATCAGGGCAGGGTACCCATTTAGTCTGAGTAAAATGTACAACCTCTATAGAGTGTAAAAATATTCGAATAGCCGAGTCCTTGGTCATGGATGGTTGGGAAGGCTTCTATAGAACGATGCTGGTTTGATTTCAAAAAGGACTTCGGAAAAGCATTGGCTAAGAAATGTTTTGACCATGAGATGGTCGGGAAAAGGAAGGAAAGGAGTTTGGTCATGTGATGACCGGAAGGAAAAGCAAATGGGTGACCCAATCATAGTGTTTTCTAAAAACTTTTCAAAAAGGTTTCCAAATGTTTTACAGAAGTTTTCAACAAAGATATAAAGATAGGTTATATCTACAAGAGAAACTAGTTTATAAAGTAACCTTTTATGGATCCACCCTACCATAGCCATACTGCATATCCTTTATTATTTTTCTCTTAAGGTGGTTTACAAGTACTTTCAAAGTACTCACCAGAATTGTCCCTGGCCATATACTTGGCTAGACTTTCAGATGATCGAGAGGAACACTGGAGTTGCTGACGTCTATGCGAGTGTAAGATCCCTCCTTTATAAAGGAAAAGGATCCCTGTGATTGCAATGCTAGTCCCTGGATCAATGCTAGCATCCACAGTTTAAGATGAAGTACACAAATACAAAGGTCATTATTACAGTCATTCCAGAGATAAACATAGTCTTTACAACTCCAAGGCCACAGGACTAGTACAAGAGTTTGAATAAGTAAATAAATAAAAGTCTTCATCTTCATGTGCCACAGGCAAACATGTTGAGTGTAGACTCATGACTCCTAATCTTCATCAGAGTAACCTGCAACATCACAAGTTACAGCCACAGTGGGTCAATACTTTGGAATAGTATTGGCAAGTGATACCTTAATATAATTTAGGTGGACTAGATACTATATGCAAATTTGGCTAAGTGTAGCTTGGCTTGCTTTGCTCAAAATAGGTTTTGCCTATTAGTTGAAATCACTAAGTTTTTCTTTGTCAAAACTTTTCCCAAGGAACCACCAATAGACATTGAGGTCCTTTACCCTTGTTCACCCACAAGTTTTTATTTAGAAATTGGGATGAGGAGATTCTTGATAGCTTCCATGTCTTGATGCTCAAGTTGTCCTTTTCCAGGGACATGGCTAAGTACTTAGATTTTTTTTCATCTGCATAGGTTGTGCACTTTCCCCACCAGACTTGATTTTCACCAAGACAAGACCTTTTAGAAGCCTTCCCTTAGACCAAATGGATGCGTTCCAACCTATCATTCCCACTACCACCAACTGTCCAAATGGCTAAGTTCTAGCAACCTATATGATCCAGGCAGAGCCCATAATGCCAAGTGGCTGCACTAGAAGCTTCTCAACACTTGGCCTCTAAAATCTCTTTGTTCCTGGGTGGCTTTCCACAAGTGAGATACACAAGGTTCACCAGTCCCCTGGCCTTGTGTAACCACTCAACACAAACCATTCCTTCCATTCCACCCAGGTGTTTCATTAACTTAGTTGTTTTATTAGGCAAAACACAAGTCCAAAGACTTAGAATATTTTCATCATAGCATGTATATTTCACCAACCCTTGGTTGTTACTAGCTAGGCTAAGCATGGCATAGATATGCATCTTAACTTATAAATTTCCTAGCATTTCTACAACTACTAGGATTTCCCAACATGGCATATAACCAAAAATTATATCATGCAAGTCTAACAAAATATTTCTAATGCTTAGTAGAAAACTTTGGGATAACAATATTCATGAAGTACCACTTGCCTTGGTAGTTTGGAGAGTAGCTACACTCCTCACAATCACAATCACTATCACCAAAATCTACACAAAGAAATATAGCAACAATCACATACAAAACATATACAATCAAAAATATATGCATGCATGCAAAATGATATGTGATGATTTTTAAAAACTCAACAAAGCAAGTGTACAGTACTGATTCATAAACAAGTTAAAAACTAGCCAAACAACATTTATTTAAACCCTAAAACATTTCCTAAACAATTCCTGTACTCAAATTATCCCTACACAAGTTTCTGCAAATAAAACCATTTTAACAGAAGCAAAACATTAAACACATTGTATATTTAGAAAGGGCTTGCTCTTCTGATTCCAATGATATAAAATTTGTCAAATTCTAACGTGGGGATCAAAAGTTATAGCCAAAAAATCAAACTTCTAATAGATTCAAATTCTATCTTTTAAATCTAACTGCTGCCACGCGTCTTGTTCTAATTGGCCCGTACCGCTTCGCGTAGGATCATGCTTCTGAGCCGTTAGATCTACTTAAACCACACGGCTTAGATCTACTCGTAACGATTCGTTAAGTGATCTAATCCTACACGCTGGATCCAGATCTGATGGCTCTGGATCAAACAACCAAAGTTGGGCGGCGCTGGCGGTGGCTACTAGCGGCGGCGAGCTCGGCCTCTGGCGCGGCGCTTCTGAGTGGTCCTAGGGTCGCCGGAGGCTTACCAGGCGTGGCGACACTGATGCTCAACCTGGCGGCGGCTTGGCAAGGGGCGCACGGAGTGGGTTGCTGGAGCTCGTCGAAGTTGCGGGCGGCGTCGGGCTTGGGTGGACGGCGACGTTGGTGACGCTCCTGGTCTCCCTAGCACGAACAAGACTGTGGCGAACAACATCGTGTGAGTCAGAGGCAAAGGGGAACAAAGGGCTTACGGAATTTGGTCGCCGGAGTTGAGGGTGTCGTCGGGAGCTTGCGGTGTTGAACGGAATCGACAACCTGGGGCAGTATAAAAGGAACCAGCGGTGTCAGTAGATGCGCAAGAAAGTGGCGAGGCTGTCTGCCAGAACCAGAGGGAGAGGGGTGCACGGGGCTCACCGGAATCTGTCGCCGGAGTGCTCTCTGACTGCGGCGGTGCGAGGTTGAATGCGGGCAGCCTGGGGGCGCTTTGTGCTCGGAGTTTGGGGGGAAATGGAGAGGGGGCAGAGGGGGTTTAAGTAGGCCAGGCGAGGGCGTGAATTACTCCTGCAATCAACGCGAATTGACGAGCGAATCAACCAGGTAACGCACGGCGTGATTTTGGGGAAGAACACGTCGCGGTGGGGTGGAGACGACGACGTCGTGTGGGCCTTGGCTGTCAGCGAGAGAAACAAAAGGGGAGTGGGTCCTTCCTATCAGTTACTCAGCGGGTGCGGGGGTGAGTGAAGGAAAACGGTTCGCGGGGTGGGGTGTTGGGCTTAGCTGGGCTAGTTGGGCCAGATTCGGCTGAGTGCTATTTTTTTCTCTTTTAATCTTTTTCTTTTTCTGTTTGCTTTTCTAAAATGGTTTTTCAAACTTCAATTCAAATCTGTTTGATTCCAAAACTTTTCAAGGCTTTTGTACAATAAATATTGTACTCAAATAAGTGCCAAACACAACTGTTCACTCAAACACACTTGGGTCTTTTGAAAGTAAAAATAAAACCATGCCTTTATGCGGTGTGATAATAGGCATAGATTTGGTTTTACTTCATATTTTGCTTTGAGACTTTGCTCAAGTTTTTGAAATCACTTGAGTTTGGATTCTAAGCAACACTGAATGGTTAACAGTACTTTTCTCAAAACAAGTAGCACAAGGGCTTGAGTAAACTTACATAAAATATTGAGCAACAATGCTCATGTTTTGAAAAGATTTATTTGAAATGAGATTCAAAAGATCATGGATGCATGGATGATATGCATGAGTTTAAAACATGATTTTAGGGATGTTACAGCGAGCTAGGCCGTCTTCCCAGTCAGACGACTGTAGGTTAACGCATGACATGGGCTCTACGATTGAAGACTTCCTCTATTGATGTTGTAACGTCATAATGGCTCTTATGTAAGTACTTGTATCTATATTTATGGATGTTGTAATGATACTTCTCAGTTATGGTCATGGCTCACTGATCATGGGAACGTGAATTGCAGGCATAACGGGGATTTCGGACCGTAAATCCAGGGTCCCACAATAAATCTAGAGGGTTTCAAAAAAATTCCTGATGAGTAGAAGACCAAAGAATTTATCATCATTCTTGAGAATATCTGAGAGATATTTGAGCGAGATTTAGCCGTCTTGAGGAAATCTTTAGTAGAACAATGATGATAACATGCCCTATTAGGAAAACTCTAGAGTTGGTTGGAATCTTATGATGGTGAAGATTAACAATTGATTTGACAATTCCATAATTTTAGCAATGTCTTTAGAAGAAGTATGTGGTCGAGATAGGTGACTATACAAGTCAGGATTTACACTTCGAGAAATCTACATAGATGTGGTGTTCTCGAATCTTGCGAGGATGAAAAGTTCTTCATGTTCTTCCATTGATATAGAATAGGCGATAATATCTTCAAGATATACCACCACGAAAGATCAACATGAGAAAGGATTGGTATTTAGAAAGATGCATTGAAAGAATAGATTATCTAGCCCTTCGGATAAGAAACGAGATAACGACTTGTTCACCTTTTTGATGGAATCACCGATTGAAAAGAGAAGTGATTTTGGATATGAACCGATGATAACTCATACATTTAATAAAAGATATCTTAGATGAAAGGATGGGATTCCCTTGAATCAAAGGTAACATTTTGCAGATGTGGAGTTCACAAAGATGTGAAGAATGATAAACGGATGATAATCCACCATAGTGCCTGAAGAAACCTCCGGCTTGCCAAAGATACTTGAATATGATATACATATGATCGCGGTATAACTCAAAATCACAAGATATAACTGCCATGATTTGGGAGGATAAGATTAATAGCATTGACCATATTCCACTTATGATAAGTGTCATCTAACTATACCGAGGACAAAATTACAAACACAAACATCGCATCGACACCGTTATGTATTTTAGCCCAAAAGATTTTGAAGGTGGAATGAAAACTCCAAATTGAAGTGCCGGTAGCAAAATGTCGAGTTAGCATGGACATGCTGATAAAAGAAGGTGAAAAGTGTATCACACATGACTTAAAAGGAGTGTGAATACACAGATGTATCAAAGAAAAAATTCTACCTTTTCCGGCATTGAAATACCAATAGATTCCAAAAATAACTTAACAGATAGAGATTAGCAACTCCACATTCTGTGAAAGCATGCAGGAAGGACGAACACTTTTAACAAGATTGCGCTGCCTAACATTGAGTTGGAGAGATCGCGTCGGTTTACAAATAAGCCTGTCAGTATGGAATGTACCAACAGTTGATAACCAAAGGCAGATTGTGAAGGAAAGTTGGATGCAACAGATAGACAACGGAAACCTAGAACACGTGAATCTTAATTTGAATTTTTAAAAGAGAACTGATAAACGTTACACTTCCTTGCCATAAAAAGGTGGGTGGAATGGTCAGAAAAAATAGGAGCAGTCCTACTCTCATGTTTATTTTTCCTATTATACATAACTACCAAAATATTTGCTAGTATTACAACGACCATCTTGGCTAAGACCCTGAAGGGCGGAATGGCTCTGATACCTGACTTGTTGATGGCATGTTGTTGATGTGGGAGCTTCTTCTTCTTTAATTCCCTGGCAACGGCACTAGATGACTTGTTGATGGCGCCTGATAGCGCTTCTACGGGAAACCCCAAGAGAAAGGTGTGAAGAGCATAGCAGCAAGTCTTCCCTCAGTACCAAACCGAGGTTATCGAACCAGTAGGAGGAAGGAAACGTCTCAAAAGTGTTGCAAGCAACTCGGAATCCTGCACAACACAAAATCAAGACTTTGTCCCCAACGAATAGTGAGGTTGTCAATCTCACCGGTTGCTGTAACAAAGGATTAACTCTATGGTGTGGAAGTTAATAGCGATTTGCAGAAAGTAAACAGGAAAAGTGGAAGATGTATCATTGGCAAAGATTGGACCATAGTCCATAGTTCACTAGAGGTGTTCTCCTTAAGATAAACAAACATGGCATGCTGGGTAAAGAAATTACAGCAGGGCAAATGACAGGACTAAGCAAGGCATAACAATGCAATAATAGACATTCATGATCCTATGAGATTCGATTAGGCAATACAACAAGATACATAGACCGCCATCCAACTGCATCTATGACTAGAAATCTACTTTCAGGTTATCATCCGAACCCTTCCAATTTTAAGTTGCAAGCAACAGATAACTGCTTTAAGAAAAGTGTGTAAAATAAACAATTCACTTGTTCCATGAACAAGAGACTGTTGTTTTCTCCCTAGTGGCAATAGCACATCTACAACCTTAGAGATTTCTGTCACTTCCCTTAGATAAAATACAGGCATGAACCCATTATCTAGCATAAATACCCCTTCTTGGAGTAACTAGCATCTAATGAGGCCAAGATAGCTACCAGAAACGGAGAGCATGCAAGATGACAAACAACACAGATATGATATAATCAATAAGACAAAACAATTAATCAATCTGACATAGTAATTAATATCCATCAGATCCCCGCAAACACAACATGCATGATTACAAATATATGATCTTGATCATGAACGATGCTCACAAGATCTAACACATGGTAGCACAAAGGAGGAGATACAACCATCTAGCTACTACATGGACCCGTAGTCCAAGGTGGAACTACTCACGCTTCATACCGGAGGCTGGCATGATGAAGAAGAAGGCCTCTGGGATGCTATCCTCTCCGGTAGGGTGCCAGGAAAATATTTAGATCCCCCCGATCTAGGGACGATGGTGCGGCGGCTACAGACGGTATCGTGGAATATTGATCGAGTCCTTAGGGTTTAGGCATGGGAGGTCTTTATAGGCGAAGGGGCGAGGCAGGGGGGCGGCCAGGGTGGTCACACCCCCAGGCGCGCCTAACCATAGCCCGTGCCGCCAGGAGGTGTGGCCCCTGGTGCCTCGCCTCCATCTCATATTCTGGCTCCGTGTTCCCCTCGGTAAAATATTGACTTTGACTTTTGTCTCATCCAATTCCGAGAATATTGATTTTCTGCCTTTCTAGAACCAAAAACAGAAGAAAATAGCAACTGACACTGTGGAATCTTGTTAATAGGTTAGTACCATAAAACATATAAAAAACCCTCAAAGTGTAGACAAAGCAAGGAATGTAGATACTAAACAAGCATGGAACATAAAAAATTATAGATACATTTCCAATATATCAAGCATCCCCAAGCTTAACTCCTTCTCATCCTCGAGTAGGTAAGTGATAAAAAGAATAATTTTTGATGTGACATGCACCATCAAAATCAAGATCGAACTATTTGCAAGCATTGAAAGCTGGGATCAAAGAACTCTAAAATGAGCATGAAATAAGGAGTTCTAACAGTAAGACAAAGAAGCTATGCATGAAACATAAAAGGTTACAAATAAATATCATGAATAACATGCATTGAAGAATGTTTGTTTGTTTCACATATAGAAAACATGGCATATTGGCATTCAGCTTGTCCCTCATGGAGTAGCAAATAGATGCATAGGACACCTTCAAAGTTTATAAGAGTGACTAGATACAAATAGCATAGTGAAAAGTAATATCAACAATATATTCACTACTGCAAAATGGCTTATAGCCTCCAGGTGGTTAGTGACAGGCAAAACTAGACCTATCACTAGTAAGTATTACCAGCGACGGGCAAGAATATGCCTGTCACTAGTACAAAACACTAGTGACAGGCGTATAACAGTGACTGTCACTAGTATATTTTATCGAGCCCAGCTAAATAAAAAATTACTCAGTGACAGGCATATATAAATGCCTGTCATTAATATAGCTACGATTAATGACAGTCTTAAATGTGCCCGTCACTAATATTTTCCGTGAAGAGCGGCTATACAGACAAATTCCTTACTGATGGACATCTTTAAAGGCTTTTCACATGTAACACGGTTATTTTTTCCTTAACAACTTCTCAAACCGTATGTCCTAATCCCGGAAAATCAGGGTAACAAATCCACTAACCTCGCACGTATCCGTCTCAACCGTGTGGAGGAAGATTTCATCTCTGCTATGTGGAACTATTTTTCACAAAGATAAAACTCAACAAAAGAAAGATTTAAACATATCGGTCCACAAGTCAGCGTTAGACCACTACCACGTTAGTTCTTTTTTCGTTAAAAAACTACCACATTATTAGTTGACTAGTAGTCGACCCATTTCATCTGCTTCATCTCGTGGAGAACGCACGAAGACATCCCAATCCTTCCCGTAAAAAAAGCCTTCGAGTCTCTAACCTCTCCTAGCGACTACCTAAGCGGCGATGGAAGAACGAAGCACGGAACGCGATAGTGCGACGGCGGCGTGAGACTCAGACCATCTGGCCGGCTGCCGGCGTACATGGCAGGACTAAGATCGATGGCGCATAGCCGCGCGAGGGTTAACTGCGGTGAAATCCCTGGTATGTACCCTTCTTCCTGCTATCTTGGGCACAAATTAGGGCTCAGCCGCCATGGAACGTGATCGTGACCCGGGCATCGACCCACGTCAACCGCTGTCGCCTTTTTCCATGGATATACCTCTATTTAAATCCTTGTCCTACCAGCTTCGTTTTCTTGCGTTTACACCTATTCTTACTGAGCCTTTCGCGTCCATCCTACCGTAAACAGATCTTTGTGGTCTTCTCCTCAGCATCATGGCGTATTTGGAGATCGATTCTTATACTTTGAGGAGTGTGAAGTTGTGATCCGTGGACAGTAAGGTTTCCGTTAGGATAATCTCACAATTATTTCCTTTCTCTTATGGATCATTGATCCCAAATACACGTGCAGTACCGTGGTTACAATTAACAGATGCATAATATTATACTCCCTCCATCTCAAAATAGATGCCTAAGCTTTTTAAAAATTTGATGAATCTATATACTCTCTTTAACCCTTTTTTTTCGAATCTAGACAAATCCAAGTCAACTAATATGATTTCCTCCAATCCATATTATTTGACTTGGATTTGTCAAAATTTGGATGAACCTATATACTAAATAGTGTCTAGATTCATCCAAATCTAGACAAATCCAAGTCAACTAATATGGATCGGAGGGAGTACTAAATAGTGTCTAGATTCATCTAAATTTTGACAAATTTGAGACTTGAGATGAAGGAAGTACTAATTATTTAATTGTTGTTGTAGACATGTTTACTCTTGTCTGAAGGCAGCTGATAGACTTTGGCCATAACTATACTCATGTGAAATAGCACAGACAGAAAAGAGGCAAAGGAGCAGATAAGGTGCTAGACTCATACTAATCTTTGGATGGTGTTGTACTGACTAAGTTTCGAGATATGCCATCACAATCGTTCGGTCACGGATTAAAAGTATATTCTTTTTTTATTTCTCTAAATGTTAGGTACATCATCGACTCCAAAGCATTGCTTTTTGCTAGAAATATACATCATGTATGCACCGTAGTTAAAGATATGTCGCACAGATTTTATCTTGATTTGTGTCTGACAGAATCATCACTCATGGAAGCTATCTGATTTGCTTAGTAGAACCTTATTTTTTTTGGACTTACCATATAACTATATCTTCTATCTATTGACATGTTATTAGCTTATTCTTACCTATGGATCCTCTTTTTGGCAGCAGCGAGCAGTTACACAAAAGGGATGTTAGTCCATGTATTGTCTTTACATGCTGATCATTACATAGAAGAGAAAATATTAAGGTATCACTTCCGACACAAAAATAAGCTTTAGGGTTATATTGTCCACACCTGTTGTTTAACGTTGTTTCTAAGTGTTTGATGTAGGTCATTCATAATCTTATTCAACATGTGACCAGGCTGATTACTTCTTTGTCTAAATTTATTTATCATGTTAAGTTCCTCGAAGTGAACATCACAAGTTATTTGATAAATTGGTCATTTTGCATCCATAGTAGGCTAAGGAGATGCAACCGGCTACCTTGGTTTCAGCACTGCGTGATGAAATAACTTCTGCATTGTAGATTCTCATTTAAAGGTATTATCATTTCAGGTTATTTTCAGATTTTACATTAACTCTGCTAGCTATCAACATCATCAAGTTTGGATCATTGGATGATAAAACTAAGTGCAGTGGTCATCAAGGAATTTATTGTTTATGTTCATCAGCCTCATCTTCCGAACCTAAATGCTAGTTCTCATGCATAGGGGTGTATGCTTACTTGCACACTGTAAAAAAAAGGAGTACGCTAATATACTAACTAGAATTTCTAGAAGAGGATAAGTAGATCCTTTCTACTTATTTATATTATATTAAAAGGTGTACGTTTAATATACTAACTACATATACGATTTACCTCCTAGTTGCTAAGTATATTCTTTTGAATTTAGGGACAAATAATAGAGAAAGCTGATTTTTATGCCACTATTTGATATTTTTATTTAGAATATGTTTACTCTCCAACCAGTTCTTATCCAATTGGTGACATTTCTCACAATTATATGCTTATTTCCTTGTTTGTATCAGGATAAGCACATCATCAATGTCCGTGATTCACGTCTATACAAGAAAGGCGTAATGAAAGAATTTGCACCTCAACACTATGATGAAAATGTAGCACAATGAAAGAAACTTGCAGCAACGCATTTGACCATAATACATGTATTGTGGTGTTTCTATTCTTTGGAGTTCAAACTACTACACAACTAAGAAAAACTTCCATCGTTAGGGTTTAGGGTTAGTCTACGATAGATTGCAACTTCTTATGCCAATGTGTTATATGTGTAAATATTATATCATATTGTGTTGCAAATATTAAGTCATATTGGGTTACATGAGTGTATCATTGGTACAACATCTTATTTTGATATTTAAGTTATTTTTAGAAAATGTATTTAATTTGTATAACAATTTATTGTACTAAACATATTTTTTTATTCCTGAGTTTCAAACAAGTGATGGGCAGGATAATGAGTCTGTCACTACAAAGCCCCACAGGGCTGCTGCCTTTGATCGCAACTAGTGACATGCATCTCTTTTGTCTGTCACTGATATACACATACTAGTGACTGGCACATGTAAAAGCATGTCACTGGTACAGATACTAGTGACAGGCACTTGCCTGTCACTAGCAACCTCATACTAGTAAGTAGTCATCAGTGACAGGTGCTTTGCCTTTCACTAGTAGGCCTTTTAAGCCTGTCACTGATAGCCTATTCTGCAGTATGCATAAACGAATAAGTTTTGGGACAATTCACATAGAACTAAGAATGGCAACTATGCTCTCTTAACTGGTGACTAAGGATAGAAGGTGAAGAGTCAATATAATAGTGGAAAAAAGGCCACTATGGTACTTGTTAGCTTTCAGGTCTTATTGCCCCTATCATAACAATCTTGAAGTGATTAAGGTTAAAGTGAACAAACTATGGAGTATATTCTTGACAAAGTATAAGTTGGCAATCTCATGTGCCTTGAATACGAGGGCCGCACCTCATGCTACTCAACTTTAGTCACCTATAAGTTCTTGTCATAGTAAGTACATGTGTATCATTGAGAACCTCCAACAGGGTACCCCTTGCATGTGATACATGAGCTATCCCATAATCAAAATGACAAGGCAAGGAGACAATGAGCATCTCAGCAATCTTCTTATTTACCATGGAAAAATGGTGATTTTTTCTCTCTTTCCTTTTTTCAATTTGTATCTTTTTTATAAGAAGAGAGCTTCATAGATGTCATTATGGTGATGCTACAAGTTTCCACCATGATTAGGGATGGCTTAGGATAGCGGCCCAGACATTTCTCTAACACACATACATAACTCCATGGACTTTTAAGATCCCCTTTTATTTCACACAGTCAACATCCATACAAAAGAGCATGATATCAATTGTTTACAAACTACAATTGCAATGTTGAAAGCGTTCCCCGTGACAACACGGCTCCGCTAATTCCAACATATAAGTGTAAGCATATACAACATAGATAACACAATGGTTCAAGTTTATTAGGAGAAAGAAAATAAAGTGTGCCATCAAATTCGTGAGAACTTTAATCACTAAATTTTTACATAACACAATAGTTTTGAATTGGGAGATAGATGAAAACAAGAATATACTTAGAATGGTGTAACACACCATGCATAGGAATTTATAGTGGACACTTTGGAATAAGTTGGTTCCTTGGGAGTTGGATGCATGAGTAGAGCTTACTCAATACAGGTGGAGGCTAGCAAAAGACTGGGAGCGACCAACTAATAGAGCAATAATGGCCATAATCATGTAGAGCGACAAAACATTGGTAATCAAAGCATAAAGTGGTAATACAAGTCAAGGACTAAATGGTCATAGAGGCTATGGTGACTTGTTCATAGTCATAACATGGTGTGAGCATTTGCCAAGTCAACCCAAACAAAGCATCAAAGGAGAATACCACAATACTATTCTATTGTATGCTAAACGAACACATGATTCCTTCAAGGAACACTAAGAAATCCCAGTTGTTTGGAACAAGTCATGCTACAACAATAATCACTAAGCATAAGGTCAAAACAACACCTAGAATGACATGCTAAAGTCTAAGTCACAATCAAAGCAAGCTCCTCTTGTACTACTCAAGCAAGAACTTTCTACTCTTCTCCAACACCAATCAACTTATTTGCAACAACACAGCGAAAACGGGGGTCCAAACTACTTTATTCAAGCAAACTAGCAAACCAAACGAAAACTAAGACGCTCCAAGAACAACATAATAGTGCATGAAACAATAAAAATGAAGTGTCTAGAAAGACCTGAGCTTTTTATTGATGAAGAAGGGGATATCTTGGGCATCCCCAAGCTTTGACGCTTGGACCTCTTGAATAAGTCTTGGGGTGACACGGGGTGGCGTCCCCAATATTGAGCTTTTGTCCATTCTTCATACCATTACATCATTCTCTCTCTACACCTGAAATTTTCCTTCATACAAAACTTCACACAATCTTTATTAGAAACATTAGTGTATTCAAAAGATAATAGACCTTTGGGTTTAGCTTTATAATAGAAAAACTTTCACTAAAAACACAAGCTACTGAAGAAATTCCCTGAAAAAGCTCAATTTCCAAAAAAGAACCCAAAAGGAATCAATAAGAAGCAAATGCAAATAATGGTAGAAATCTGTCAAAACAGACCAGCAGGTAGAAACCAATTTTTCCGAAGACCTTCTGTTGCTCAAATCAAAAAGTGTTGAACTAAAGAAATTTAGCTAACATATTGGGGGATTTCAAAAAATATAATCTCAATCCGACTTATAGAGATTCCTCACGAATTTTTATGGTGGAGCACAACAATCTGTTTCGGGACAACAACTCCCCAAATCTTACTCCCCTCTCATTAGAGGTTATTCTTGTCACAAAAAGCAAACAGAAACGATAAGGAGAGGTCATTGCTAAAGTAATAACTTCCAAGACTCAAGAAAACTCTTGGGTTATCTCCCAGCAAGTACTTTTCTTTAACGTCTTTAAGTTAGGCACAAGAAGCAAGAATGAAGCATTTTCAAATGAAGAATTAAGATCAATACTTGCAATCTCTTCAACTAGGAAAGGTATCTCATCCAAATGAGTTTTGGAGGATCCCTTCTCATCTCTCCTTGGTTCATTACTTTCATCAAAAGGTTTTTTAGGAACAATCCAATCAAAATTCTTTTCTAAGGCTTCATGCATTCCTACAAGTTTAACCGGTATGGGTATCTTAATTTCCTCTTTGGTTTTGGTTTTATCCAAAGTACCTCCAGGTATATTAAAATGAGCCTAGCATATTAAAATGTTCAAAGACCTTTTTGGCTTCATTAGCAACATCATTGAACTCTTTTAGTAAGGTTTCTAGGATAAAATCTCTCTTTTTAGGATCCTCTTCTTCTTTTAGTTTAAGGAACAAGATTTGCATCATGAGGTTAAGGTTAAAAAACCTAGCCTCCAACATATGAACTGAAGAAGTTGCAGCAATTTCATAATTAGGAGCAAATTCTGCTATAGATCTATCCTCAATATCCTCATGTTTGCTAACATGATTAAAGAATTCCTCAATATTTTCTTTCCCAATTATGGAGCCACTACCTATTGAAAGGTCTTTCAGGGTGAACTTGGGGATCAACATGGTGAGCTAGAGCAAGGTGACAACTAGAGTAGGAACTAATTTTTTTATGTTTCTGATACGAGAAAACAAACCAAACTAAACTAATGTTTTTGGAATTTTTGATAAAAAGAGGCAAACAAAACCAAGCAAAAGAAACTAAGCAAAACAAAAACAAAGTAAAGAGAAAGGTTGTGAAGGACTCCCCTTGTGAAGACGTCCTTAGCCTCCCCGAAAACAGCGCCAAATGACTTGTTGATGGCGTGTTGTTGACGTGGGATCTTCTTCTTCTTTAACTCCCCAGCAATGGCGCCAGATGACTTGTTGATGGCGCCTGCTAGCGATTCATCGGGAAACCCCAAGAGCAAGGTGTGAAGAGCATAGCAGCAAGTATTCCCTCAGTAAGAAACTGAGGTTATTGAACCAGTAGGAGGAAGGAAACGTCGCAAAGGTGTAGCAAGCAACTTGGAAACCTGCACAACACAAACTCAAGATTTTGCCCCAATGAACAGTGAGGTTGGCAACCTCATCGGTTGTTGTAACAAAGGATTAACTATATGGTGTGGAAGGTAATAGGGGTTTCCAGAAAGTAAACATGGACAGTGTAAGATGTATCAATGGAGCTCACAACATGCATGATTACAAATAGATGATCTTGATCGTGAATGGAGCTCACAAGATCTAAACATGATAACACAAAGGAGGAGATACAACCATCTAGCTACTACATGGACCTGTAGTACAAGATGGAACTACGCACGCTTCATACCGGAGGGTGGCATGATGAAGAAGAAGGCCTCCAGGTTGATCTCCCATCCGGCAGGGTGCCGAGAAGAGCTTCAGATCCCCCGATCTAGGGATGATGGTGGCGGTGGCTACAGACGGTTTCGTGGAATATTGATCGGGTCCTTAGGGTTTAGGCATCGGGTGGTCTTTATAGGCGAAGAGGCGAGGCAGGGGGCGGCCAGGGTGGTCACACCCCCAGGCGTAGCTAACCCTAGCATGCGCCGCCAGGTGGTGTGTCCCCCTAGTGCCTCTCCTCCGTCTTGTATTCTAGCTCCGTGTTCCCCATGGTAAAATATTGAATTTGGCATTTGTCCCGTCCAATTCCGAGAATATTGATTTTCTCCCTTTCTGGAACCAAAAACAGAAGAAAACATGCAACTGGAACTGTGGCATCTTGTTAATAGGTTAGTACCAGAAAACATATAAAAACACGTCAAAGTGTAGACAAAGCAAAGCAAAGTAGATACTAAACAAGCATGGAACATCACAAATTATAGATATGTTTCCGACATATCAATACCTATGTAATACCTCGGACACTATGCTCTTTGGGAAAACCCTGGATGAACCCAAAGTGCATAAGGTAGTTCTACAGCGGAGGCCTAGAGGCCACCCATCTATAGGCCCGTCTAAGCGGAGGAGGGCACGGTACTGCCCAACCACCCTATCGACTTTGCAAGAACATCGTATCAAGTGCATAGTCGACGGGTATGCGAACAAAACATATACAAGTGTGTATGTCAGCGACATACAAGGGTACATCA
This sequence comes from Avena insularis, assembly GCA_023614405.1. Lineage (NCBI taxonomy): Eukaryota > Viridiplantae > Streptophyta > Magnoliopsida > Poales > Poaceae > Avena > Avena insularis. The sequence continues at coordinate 38,374,701 of CM042685.1, read as the reverse complement.
GAGCCAAACCATATAAAATAAATAGAAATATTCAATGCCATATGAAAGATCCAAAATACTAGATAGCTAATAGTTTAGGGTACATCCTCATACATCACACATCAGAGTATCAAGCGGAAGCGGAATCAATATCCGAGTACAAATAAGAAGAAAATGGGCATAAGATTCCTTGAAAATAAGCATGTCCCGCCCACAGATGTCACGGATCTCCATCTCCGGAATATCTACACCATACAGTCGTTGCCACCATCAACGGTCTCCTCGACCCAGTATCCTTCCTATGGATATACCTGTCCATATGAACCAATATTTTGTTGTGTCCGACCCAAAGGGACTCAACAAGTCTTTATGAATCTAAACGGAACAACTTGGGGGTGACGCAATTGCAGCGAAAATAAAGCCTAGCAGTTCTATAGAGACACGCTACAATAACTGCCTAATCGATGATAGATAGACGCTTGTTAAATAAACAACACTGAATTACCCAACATATATATATCAACATAAATAAACATTGCTCGCCCACCTCCCCGTTCCTGTACGAGAAGGCGGAAGAACATCCCATCCATTGGCAGTTTTATTAATCATTCCATGAATATTCCACTATTACTAGTTATGTTTGAGTCAATTTAAAAGTGGTACTTTAGTTATGCTTGTCTATGATCGAGAAACTATGCTCCAAGTCGTCCATAAATGCGGACACGGCTTTCAGAAAGATTTATCCTACATGGGTGCACAAATAGCATCACACGCATGATCAACCTCGGAAAAACCAAATGAAAACCCAATGAGGCATCACGACAAAGCATTCGCAAGATTCATAATTTATTTCAGGGGGCCACACAGCTAAGCTACCCGCTACGAAGTTGGACGACTCCGCGAGGGACCGAGGGGTTTGCGAGAACGACTGTAAACGTCTAGGAACCCGAAAGTGTGATTGGGCTGGTAGATACCGCAAAATCGTGTTGCAAACCTAAACAATACAGTAGTAAACGCTCCTCGAGCAACAGTACTAAATAAGAAGTAAAGCATGGCATAAGTATATGATAGTAGTAAAGCCCCAAACTAGTTTGTGGACCCAATAAATAAAGTATGACTCAAGCTAGGACTAAGGGTATTCATGTTCCCACATGCGGATAGTGCGATAGGTAAGGAACAAGAATCAAGTACTCGGGGTCCTACTGGACACAAGTGAGCATAAAGAACCAAATAGTAGATATTGCCCACCGGTGCCTCTTTCATTAGTTATCCCATTACTACTCAATTTAGTTATTTAGGTACCTCATTATTCAAAGACACTCACAAACCCTAAAAATGCAATTATACGACTCGCATGGCTTAAACAACTCTTGTAGTAATGTCTTAGAGGATGGAGGGAACAAGCTTTGACGGGGTTTAAAAATAAAGGCTATGCAATACTTGGGATTCAATTTTATTCGGATCGCGACATATGATGCGAGAATAACATAGATGCAATAGATGCTATATATAGTGCAAGCATGCAGAAATGCTTACCTGGTAGTTCAGTTACAGAATAAGATGGATTTAGGTAATACTCCTTAGGCTCATGATATTCTCCGTGCTCGGTGTCTATCCGGATAAGAACCAAACACACAAGGGTTCGAAATAAACACATTGCACAATCATTTCAATCATATGCAATAAGAAAACAAGTATGCTATGATGGAATGATGGACAATTTACATGGCATAGCATAGCATGGCATGGGTAAGGTGTGGGTACAAGAATAAAGCATTTTATTAAGTCTTTAGTCATGTTTTGCGCCCATAAACATTGTTGTATACTTAATCTATATATGATACATGCTTCAATTCATATCATGGAATACAAAGTTAGAACGAGCTCGTAGAGTAATTGATTTAGACATATCATTTGTTGAATTCGGAGTTACTGATTTAAAGTTATGCCATATTTAAGAAATGTCATTTATTAGTATTTAAATTTTTTGAAAATTTTAAATTGCTGACATGAAATTATAAATAGCGTAGACATATTCCTCACATTTTTCCGATTTAAAAACATATAATTTTTTGTATTACTTAGAATTATGGGTTTAAAAAAATATTAAATGCAAATATTTCAAAATGGTCAAATGTCAAAGGTTTGACTTGTTAGAGTCAACTCTAGTCAAATTTTAAAATATGGATGATTTTACATTTGAAAAACATTCATATTTCATTTTGAAAGTTTCTTCAAATTCACAATATTTCAAAAGATATGAATTAATTTGAATTCATCCCATTTCCTAGAATTTTTTATTAGGAAAATGATTTTTGGAAATTTTTGTATTGAGCCTAATCCAACCATGGTCAATGACATGTGGGGCCTTGCTGCTGACTGGCTGCTGCGCAGGGGGGTGCATGAGGGACGGCGGGTTGAGATGGGAGAAAAAATGGGGGCCTTTTTTAGAAAACTACAGGTTGGTTTTCTTTGATGGAACTAAACAACAATGCGTGAAAACTGCTTGTTGGTCCAATCTTGTGACAAAGCTAGTGAGCGTTCCGTTGTGAATTTGAGAAAACCACAAACACGAAAATTGGAGAGGATAGTAAATTCTACAACTTTCATGATGGAAGTTTTCCCGGAGGAGGCCTGAAGCGATGGGAAAAATGTTATGTTCAGAGAACAAAAAACACACGCCGGTTGACTGTCGGGTTCGTCAGGTTTTCGACGAGATGCAGCAAAGTTCGGCAGATCATGGCAACTCTATGGTGCTTCGTTTAGAACATGGTTGGGCTCTTTGGATAGGTGGGACTTATGGGATGGTCCTCCGTGTTGCAAATTTCTCCGGAGATAGAATAGGTGCGCCGGAATTGGTGAGGGAATATATGGAGCTCGAGGGGTTTTCTGTTGCTGCAGTGCCGTATGCATCGCTACTTGCAGATACACGCGCACTGCGAGCGTGGCTACTGGTGCGGCAATGTCAGCGAGGCAGCGCTAGGCAGCGACATGGAAGAAGGGTAGGGAACAGACATGTGGAATGAGTAGCTCACCAGGGCGGCAAAGCCGGTAGGTGGTGGTGTGGCCAGAGGAGAGGAAAAAGGTTGCAGCGGCCGTGAAGGCGAGGTGCTCTGGACAATGTCCTTCTTGCTCATAGTATGAACAGCTTCAGAAGCTCGGCGTAGTGGTCCTCATAGACAAGATGGTGGCATGGTAGTGGCTTGGAGGAGAAGAAGGGGAGAGGAGGGAGAGGCTTCAATCTAGTTGATGGCTTGGTGGTGCTTCTTCTTTAAGGAGGAAGAGAGAGACTAGCTAGAGGGAGAGGGGAAAGGTAGAGAGATGAGGGGAGATTGTTCATGCAAGAGGCATGTCCATGGGAAGGTAACATGGGCAGCTGGCTTCTTTGCCAAAATTTGAGACGAGAGGCGAGAGGGTGGCTATCTGCTTCCTTTTCTTCTCTGCCTTGTCTCTTAGAGAGGGAGGGAGATCCTTGCGTGCTGGTGGGGGATATAGTCATCCATGTCCGTATTTAAACTATATATTTATTCATATATTTGATGAAATATCCCTCTAAAACCTGCCACTAATTCCTAATGATCAAAGGGGTATGCAATCCTTTCTTGCTATTTTTCCCTACGCAGATAATGACGTAAGATGATGGCAATCACTATATAAATGCCAAAGATACAAGATTTCCAACACGTCAAAGAACCCATGAGCCATGAAGTTAATATTGAAACTTTGACGACCAAATATACGGCGGGAATTTTATTCCAGCTGTATAGTTGGCATCACTTCATTAGGTCAAAAAGAATAATTTTCGTGAAGGGACCCTTATATAAAGAGGCTTCGGGCGATGGGAAACATCTGCTTCTTTTCGACCTCAACTCTCCCTACCACCAGAAGCCGCCATGCCGGAGGAATGGATCTAGATCTAAACCTCTAAACCCTTCTCCACAACCATAGCCATCTTCCAGCACTCGTAATAGTAAATATCTTCTCCAATTGGTGACATTGTAAGACCATTTTCTATCAATCTTATGATCTCTATTGCAATGTTTATGATTGTCGATTTCATCTCTATGTGTGATTAATTCTCCTTGGGCTAATGGCTTCGGCCTAGCCATGTATATTTTTGTGCATGTTATTTATCATAGATGGGATCATGTATTAGTTTGTATGACATGATTGTAGTACCCTCTCTTGCCTCAATCTAAGGACTTGTCAGGTACCCAAGACCCCGAGGATTGATCCAGGTAAAGGGAGTGTGAGTAATGACTGATTTACATGATAGGAACCCGAGTGACAGAAAGGGTAGTACGGCTGTATGTGAGGAATTTACTTGGGATAACGGTGACATCACGATACATATCATTAGTTATCTTTCTTCTATGGATGAGACTAGTAGGTTATTTCTATAAGCGGTTGAAGAGGCGATAAAAATTATGGATGCACTCCCCACATATAATTATCTTGCTCTAACAATTACATGTATACTTTATTATTATCTATTCTTCCCATCAGATGTTTTGCACAGCTACTGGTGAAAACCGAAGACCTTAGTCTCTCTCTCTCCATCGTCAACAAAAACAACAAAAAGATCGCAAACTCTTGGTCCGCTGAAATCGCAATAGGAATTCTAAAACTCTCGAAGGTTCGTTTAAGTAATCTCAATTTGCTTTCTGCTTCCCGAGGATTCAATAAACCTAGGTCTACTAGGGAAAAGAGCTATACAACGACCATAATCCGGATCGAAGTTATCTATCCTTTCTGTAGCGCCGTTGCCGGGGAAGCAATAGCTACCCTGGTGAGGTTTGTAGGAACCTTCCTAGTTTTAATTCTTGTTTTTAATTTTGTTAGTTTGCTTTTAGTATTTATTTGAAAAACCAAAAAAATTAGTTAGTCTGTTAATTATTGTTTTATCATCATCAGTACTTGTTTAAGAAAATAAAAAAACATAGGAAGTATGGCTGAAAAGAAGCTTCGGGAGTTTTCAACTCCTAACAATGATTATTTGCGTACTCCTATTACTCAGCCAACAATTGCTGCTGAAGATTATGAAATTAGGCCCCATTATTTAATTTTGGTTCAACGGAATCAATTTGGAGGCTCTACTGTAGAAGATGCAGGTATGCACTTAAATACTTTCACTAAAATATGTGATATGATGCGCTTTAAAGATGTTGACCCCGACGTGGTGAAGTTGGTATTATTTCATTTCTCTCTTAGAGGAAGAGCAAAAGAAACGTTGCTACCTTTGCATAGAAACACTATTGCATCATGGGTGGAATGTATTTCTTTATTTATGACTAAATTCTTTCAACCTGCAAAGACTATGCAACTCATATCTAATATTTCCGGTTTTAGACAGGAAGAGTGTGATCCAGTAGCGCTTGCATGGGAGAGAATGAAAAAATGCATGAGAAAATGTCCCAGCCATGGGATGGAAGATTGGTCAATTCTCCATTTATTTTATAATGCTCTTAACCATGTGTCTAATTCTATGCTAGATACTGCAATTGGAGGAACATTTATGGGTAAGCAAATTACCGAAGCAAAGCAGCTGCTAGACAATATGCAAGACAACCATGCCCAATGGCATGTGGAAAGATCAAACACAAAAAAAGGTGAACTCCGTCACACCTCATGTAACATCCCAAATTCTGTGTTTGGATGTTATTAGTGGCATGCATCATCCTTGCATCATTTGCATCCTACATTTGAAAAGTTGCAACAACAAAATCCTAACACAAAAACCCATTTAAAAACTCTATTTAATATTCCCATAAGTGAGCACCTTGTTGTAGTAAGTTGACCCTTCAATATAAACTGTGAAAACAATAAACTATGGTCCTATATTGACCACCTTATTTTTACAAAAATTTGGAAACAAGTTTCAACATTTTTGGACTTGTCTTGCAAAAGTTATGTGAGTTTTATCAAACCAGAAATAGAGAAAAAGATAACAGTAAAAAAAACAAAGAGGCACAGAGGCAGACCTAGCTGGCGCAGCCCAGCACCGCCGCCTCCTCCCTCCCTCACTGACGCGGGGGTCCCACCCTATCGTCTCCCTCCGAGACATGGCGGACACACGGCTACCGTCCAGACTGCACTCAGACCCGGGACTCGCCCCTCGCCCACGTCTCCGGCCATATAAGCCCGCAAACCCACTGCCTCGAAACCCTAAAGATTTGTTTTTCGCCACGCCGCCGTCGCAAACGCGCTACGGATCTCGCCGGAGTTGAGCTCGGACGAACTCGAGGCAGAGGTTCCGAGCCTCGCCTCCACCTCTTCTTACCCTCCGCGCGACCCTCGCGTTCGACCCTCTCCCCTCGCGCTAACTTTCCCCTCTCTCTCGCAGCGACGCGCTTGCAATTGCTCGCCGGAGCTTCGCCGGGGACGGAGAAGGACGGCATGGCCCTGTCTCCAGACGAGGAAGCAAGGAGGATCTAAGAGGACACGAGCACGACCGCGAGGACCAGGCGCTTCCAGTCGACCACGCCACCACCACGGAGCGCCACCAGCCATCACGACGCCACCGCCGCCCCACGCCGCCACAGAAGTCGCCGCCGCCTCTCATAACCGTCGGATCGAAGATGAACGCGCAGGATTAGATGTAGGCCGAAGGGGTATCGGTGAATAGGGGCTTGCCACGTGGACCCATCAGACGGTGACACCTGGCTAGGGTTTTTAAGTGAAATTAGATCTGTTTGCACATTGGATTTTAAAAATTGCGAAAATCATATAAAATCAAATATTTGGCCAAATTTAGCTTATAATATACAGTTGGATTCCTAATTTTATGTAGAATCCAAATCTGTAATAATATTGCAGGTTTGCAGTAATGTTTTAGGTGTAGTTTTTAATCATTGGATTAGAGAGTTTAATCTATAGAAAAATAATTGAAATTCCTTTTTATTTGATTCTTGTTGCAATAATTTTGTTTCCAATACCTACTGATCCAAATCATTAAGCCTTGCTTAGGATTATTAGATCTAACTTGGGGCTATTTAGATGGTTTGATCTCCTATAATCCTAGGAATTGTTTTAGTGATTCAAATTAGATCTAAACCCTTGGAAGATCAATCCTAGTGACACCCTTAAAACTATCACAACACAAACTTGCTACCTTGATTAATTTAACCAACCTTGCATAAACTACCATGTTGCATGCATGCATGTTTTCCTTTGTGTTATGCTTTGAACAAGTTGTGATAGATCTATGTTTGTGATTCGTTAGATTGCTCGGAGTGCGCTAAGGAGTGCTATTGTGTAGAGTGCTGCTCGGATCAAGGCAAGTTACACCACTTGTTCATATTATCGTCACTGTTTTGATTCTATGCATGTGATCTTCAAAATTCTGTAGTATGCATGTGTAGGATGTTCTAGTAGAATTTTTCCTTAGTATTATTTTTCAAGTGCGATGATTTTGTAGTATGCCATGAGTAGCTCTATACTTAGGAATTTTCCATCCTAATAGGTTACCCCTGTTTTTGCTAAGTATTGCTTGCTATGCTATATATATACAAAGTACCGTTGGGGGGGTTCGAAAGACAAAGAATTTTCTAAGTATAAAGGCTCTCTAGAGCAAACTTTTCCTCTCAAAACCACTTCAAAATAAAACTAAGTTTTCTTCTGGGCGGAATTGTAATCGGGTCAGCGAGTGTGATTTTGGTGGAGGACGGCCGCCCAGGAATCAAAGAAGTCTGCCATGTTTCAGAATTCAGAAGCTTCCAGTGCAACCACAATACATTATGGGCTCTGTCTTGGCCTAGTACTTAGTGGGAAACCTCACCTGGGTACCAACATTTGGTGGTTCTTGGCACGGTTGGATCCAGAAGGTAGAGGGGCTACTAAGGGAAAGTATCGCCATGGTCTTGTCTGTAAAAGGGCTTGATCGTGGATTATGGGTAAAGTGCACAAACTCTCGAGAGTATTGCAATCTGATCGATCAGCCGTGTTCACGGTAACAGAACAACAATGAGCGTCTGAAGGATGGAGCCTCTGAAGGATCTTCCTCTCTCTTTTCTAAAACAAAGTTTTGAAACCCCATGGCGTGCGTAATATCGCAAATGGGTGGGAATTTGGGGACTTGGTGTGTAATATCCAAGTGACGCTTGGTGCGTAATATCCAAGTGTTTGGTTGTTTGGACACTTGGTGCGTAATATCCTGATGTGCCACTCGACCTTATTTTATTCAAGCAAATGTTTACAAAGTAGGGAAATCTTCTATTCTTCTCTCTACTTAAGAAAAAATAGCTTTGAGCAAAAGAACTCTACAGCCTATACCAGCCTTGCATGTAGAGATAGTCTTTCTCTCCTTGGTGTAATTTGCCAATACATTCAAAGTATTGACCCAACTTGTTGGCTGCACGTCTTATGTGCAGAATCCGAAGATTAAAAGGTGCGTAGGGATCGCGGGTCTACACTCGACAAGCCTGGGCGTTGATGGACTCATGCTGCTTTTATGTTTCCGCTATTATTTGAGCTAGCATAATGCTAAGCAATTTTTGTAATAATTTCATACTCTGAATTTTCCGTGTAATAAAGACTATGTGTTTTACATGATATTTCATCGACTGTGAGTGCTAGCTATTGATCCAGGGACTGGCATGTTAATCACAGGGACTTAGGATCCTTACCGATCCGAGGTCACTACAGATGGTATCAGAGCACATCGTTGCTTATAGGACGTGACCCTAGGATTGGAACCACCTCTAACCTTAGTGCCTTACTTGTTTCCTACTAAGTTATTTTCCGCACATCTAGTATCTTCTTTCCTCTACTTGTTTAAGTATCTAACCCTCATTCTTCTAACTCAAAGATGACAAGCTTCCTCTACGACACCGTCGCGGACATCGAGCCCCTTCGCTTTGGAGGATGCCTCATGGATCTACTCACACGTTTGGACCTTCCTCTCCCAACAATCCAAGGGAGCACAATGAAGAAACTCCACAAGGACGGCTGTTGGGGAGTCAAGGTCATCCAGCCAGGAAAAGAGCGAGGCAAGAACCCGGAGGAAGACATAGCAATCCACATTGTTAGCGATTCCAAGGAGAAGGCCCTTAACATTAGCTTGCAGCAACTCATTGGTCGCCTATGTGGACGTCATCATGAAGCTCTTCAAGGACACTGCGGCAGCCTCTTTGGAAGAAGAGATGAGGAAGGAATTCCCATGGAGTTAACCTTTGAGGAAAGAACTTCTACCAAACGCCGAAGAACACAATATCAAGACTTGGAGTGCCACATCCATGACCTTGAAAAGGGTACCTTCCTCGAGATGTTGAAGAACGACGAGCTATGCGCCCTCATCAAGGAGAAGGAAGAAATGATCAAGCAGTAGGAAGAGGCAATGAAGCTCCAAGAGATAAAATTCCAGGACCAAGATAAGAAGTTCGCTAACCAAGAGAAGAGGGTAATAAATAAAAACAAGAGAATTAGGGAACTTAAACAGCAGATCGATGGAGATGAAGTGCAAACTGAAGGCCTTTGCAAGATAATCGATGATGTGCGTGCTTCCAAGAGGGAATTGGCAAAGCAACTTGAAGCCGCAATGAAGTCAAGTTTAGTGGAGGAGCTACAAAGCGAGAAGGAGGGACTTCAGGAGCAGCTGGAAGCCACTACCAAGAAGCTACAGGATGAGATAAAGGACCTCCAAGAGAAGCTTGAAGCCACCACAAAGGAGATGGAGTTGTACAAGACAACTCTAGAGCAAGAAGGCTACTCGTTCGAGGACGAGGAAGAGGAAGGCGTGGAAGATGTGTAATAGTTGGACCACCTTTAATTCTATAGTAGAACGTTATTCGCAAATGTAATAAATACCAAGACAAGTCTGGTTTAGTTAAATTTGGTTGTTTCCTGTGCTAAATCTGTGGTGTGTGCCTTGTGTGCCTTGTGTGTTTGGTGTGTTTTTCATAAGGGTAGGAGTTTACTACCTAGTCTTTCTGTCCATTTCTTAACTATTCTCTTAAACCCCACAAATGCCGCCAAGACGTGCGAACCCCGAAATCCCGCCAGAAATAGCAGAACTTTTGGCCACTCAGAACCAGCTGATCCAACTACTCACTCAGAACATGCAGAACAACAACAACAACAACCCGCCGCCACCACCACCTCCGCCACCTCCTCAACAGGATCGCTTGACTCGGTTTTTGAGGCTGAACCCACCTACCTTCACTAGCAGCACCGGACCAATCATCGCTGATGACTGGCTGCGTACGATCAACAAGAAGCTAGACACCGTGCAAGCTGTCGGAGCCGACAGGGTGCGTTATACCGCACACCAGCTTGAAGGACCTGCTGCAGAATGGTGGGATAACTACCAAGTCACCCACCCGGACATTGATGCTATCACTTGGGAACAGTTTGAGTTAACTTTTCGCACTCATCATGTGGCTGCTGGTATCATGGCTCTGAAGAGGCGCGAGTTTCGCGACCTACACCAGCTGCACCGTTCTGTCACCGAGTATGGTGAGCTTTTCAATAAGCTAGCCCGTTATGCACCCGATGACGTTTCTACTGATGCCAAGAGACAGGAGGAGTTCTTAAGAGGGCTCAATGATGAGATATCCATTCAGCTTGTGGCTCAGAAATTTGACAACTTTCAGGAACTCCTGGACAGAGCCATTGTGGTTGAATCAAAGAGGAAGAGCATAGAAAATCGCAAGAGGAAATCTAACCCTCACAAACACTTTGTTCCGTACCAGAAGCAGCGCAATTCCTCACCACCACCTTATAACAATAATGGCCACAACCATAACGGTCATAATCATGATGGCCACAAACACAATGGGCACAAAAACCGCAATGGAAATGGCGGCAATGGAAAGGATCTCAGTGAGGTGACATGCTTTAAGTGCAACAAGACAGGGCACTATGCAACCTCTTGCCCCGAGAGGAAGAATGGCAATGGCAATGGCAATGGGAATAGTAATGGACACAACCATGGCAATGGAAACGGGAAGAAGCCAAATCCGTTTGTCAAAGCCACGGTGAATCATGTTTCTATGGAGGATGCTTGTGAGGCGCCAGACTCAGTGATTGGTAGGTTCAAACTCAATTGTATTCCCGTAGTTGTTCTTTTTGATACTGGTGCATCGCATTCATTCATATCAAGGGTATTTGTGGATAGAGGCAAGATACCAACGGAGTCTATAAACTTTCCTCTAAGGGTAAGTTCTCCTGGGGGAGAAATAGTGGCAAACTCCGGTTGCCGGGATTTAGAACTAAGGATTGGGGCACACATTTTTCCCACCATCCTAGTAGTTCTAGAATCACAAGGATTAGACATAATCTTGGGCATGAATTGGATGACCGAATATGAAGGAGTCATAGATTGTGCCAAGAGAACTGTCATGCTCACAACACCGGAAGGGAAGAGGATTTGTATCAAGTTGAATTTCGCACTTAAAGAAGTCATGGTGAACTCTCTTAAGGGGGTTAGCTTGGAGGAGGTACCTATTGTAAAGGAATACCCAGATGTCTTCCCAGAAGAGTTACCCGGAATGCCACCCGACCGTGATATCGAGTTTCTCATTGACTTAATGCCAGGCACGGGGCCGATAGCTAAGAGACCATACAAGATGGATGTGGACGAATTAAAAGAACTCAAGAAACAACTTAGGGAACAATTGGACAAGGGGTTCATTCAACCCAGCGCGTCATCTTGGGGAGCACCCGTCCTATTTGTGGAAAAGAAGGATAAGACCAAGAGGCTGGTTGTGGACTACCGCTGAACAAAGTGACGATTAAGAATAAGTATCCTCCGCCCAACATCAACGACTGTTTGACCAGCTAAAAGGAGCCAGTTTCAAAGATCGATCTACGATCGGGCTATTTTCAGCTAAAGATTCGAGAATAGGATGTGCCCAAGACAGCATTCACCACAAGATACGGATTGTATGAGTACACCGTGATGTCTTTTGGTCTAACCAATGCCCCAGCATACTTCATGACCATGATGAACAAGGTGTTCATGGAATACTTGGACAAGTTTATCGTAGTGTTCATAGATGATATACTCATATACTCAAAGGATGAGAAGGAACATGAGAAACATCTACGCCTTATTATGGAGAAACTAAGAGAACACAAGTTGTATCCCAAGTTCAGCAAGTGCGAGTTCTGGTTAAAGGAAGTGGGATTCCTTGGTCATGTTGTGTCAGCTAAAGGAGTTGCCGTAGATCCTAGCAAGGTAGCTTCCGTAACGGAATGGGAGTCACCCAAGAATGTGGGAGATATTAGAAGTTTCTTGGGCCTCGCAGGATATTACCGGAGGTTCATCGAAAACTTTTCCAAGATAACAAAACCCATGACGGAACTATTAAAGAAGGAAAAGAAATTCCTATGGACCGAGGCATGTGAAGCAAGTTTCAAGAGTTGAAGAAACGCCTTGTAACGGCACCAGTTCTGTGTATGCCTGATATCCAGAAGGATTTTCAAGTCTATTGCGACGCTTCTCGACAAGGACTTGGAAGTGTATTGATGCAGGATGGGAAAGTGGTATCCTATGCCTCCCGACAACTTAAGAACCACGAACACAATTATCCCACGCATGATTTGGAACTTGCATCTGTGGTTCATGCACTCAAGGTATGGAGACACTACCTCATGGGCAAACATTGTGATGTGTTCACAGATCATAAAAGTTTGAAGTACATCTTCACCCAAAAAGAGTTGAATATGAGACAATGAAGATGGCTTGAGCTAATTAAGGATTATGACTTGTAATTACAGTACCACCCCGGAAAGGCAAACGTGGTGGCTGATGCCTTAAGCCGTAAGGTATATGTAAATGGACTTACTGCAGGGGAACTTCCAGAGGATTTATGCAAGCAATTCAGGGATCTCAGGTTGGAGATAGTCCCAAAAGGACACGTAGCGACTATGGAAATAGTGTCCACCTTCCAAGAAAGGATCCAAGAAGCACAAAAAGGGGATAAAGAGTTGGAAGAAATAAGAGTCAGGATAAATGAAGGAAAGACTAAAGAATTTCGTCTGGACGAACAAGGAACCCTCTAGTATGGGAAGCGTTTGTGCGTTCCCAATGACCCCGATATCAGGAAGATGATTCTACAAGAAGCTCATGATTCGCCATACTCAATTCATCCAGGCAACACAAAGATGTACATGGATGTGAAGGATAGGTTCTAGTGGAATAACCTAAAGAGAGATATTGCAGAGTATATTTCTCTGTGTGATGTGTGCAACAGAGTTAAAGCCGAGCATCAGAAACCAGCAGGATTACTACAACCACTACCTATACCCGACTGGAAGTGGGACAAGGTAGGCATGGATTTCATCACAGGATTACCCCGACTGCTCGATTTGATTCTATCTGGGTAGTGGTGGACCACTTCACCAAGGTGGCTCACTTCATCCCCGTAAAGACCACATATACAAGTGCTAAGCTTGCTAAGATATACATGTCAAGAATTGTAAGCCTGCATGGTGTTCCCAAGGGAATTGTGTCAGATAGAGGCACCCAGTTTACTTCAAAGGTTTGGCGACAACTACATGAGTCTCTTGGAACCCGACTAGAATTCAGTACTGCCTTCCACCCTCAAACAGATGGCCAAACAGAAAGGGTGAATCAAATTTTGGAAGATATGTTGAGAGCTTGCGCACTAGACTATGGGTCTAGTTGGGACGATAACCTGCCATATGCTGAGTTATCATACAACAACAACTACCAGACAAGTATCAAGATGGCTCCGTTTGAAGTTCTATACGGCAGGAAGTGTAGGACTCCATTGCTATGGAATGGAGTTGGAGAACGCAGTCTTTTTGGACCGGACTTGATAAAGGATGCCGAAGAAAAGGTGCGACAGATTCAGGATAGGCTAAAGATAGCCCAATCCCGACAGAAGAGCTACGCTGATTCCAAACGCAGAGATGTGGCCTATGAAATAGGGGACCGTGCATATCTCCGAGTTTCACCCCTACGTGGAGTTAAGAGGTTCGGAATCAAGGGCAAGTTATCCCCATGATTCATAGGACCATATAAGGTTCTGGCCCATAGAGGAGAAGTTGCTTATCAGTTGGAGCTACCGGAAGGACTGACTGTTCATGATGTGTTTCATGTGTCACAACTAAAGAAGTGTCACCCGGAGATGGCTGAAACACCGCTAAGAGACACCGTTCCCCTAGACGAGGTTCAATTGGAGAATGACCTTACCTACGAGGAAAAACCCATCAAAATACTGGAAACAGCCGAAAGGGTTACCCGCACTAAGACTATAAGATTCTGCAAGGTACAATAGAACCACCACTCCGAGGAAGAAGCTACGTGGGAACGTGAAGACGACATGAGAACGGAGCACCCACGCTAGCAAACCCAAATCTCGAGGACGAGATTCTTCTTAAGGGGGGTAGGTTTGTAACATCCCAGATTCTGTGTTTGGATGTTATTAGTGTCATGCATCATCCTTGCATCATTTGCATCCTACATTTGAAAAGTTGCAACAACAAAATCCTAACACAAAAACCCATTTAAAAACCCTATTTAATATTCCCATAAGTGAGCACCTTGTTGTAGTAAGTTGACCCTTCAATATAAACTGTGAAAACAGTAAACTATGGTCCTATATTGACCACCTTATTTTTACAAAAATTTGGAAACAAGTTTCAACATTTTTGGACTTGTCTTGCAAAAGTTATGTGAGTCTTATCAAACCAGAAATAGAGAAAAAGATAACAGTAAAAAAAGAGAGGCACAGAGGCAGACCTAGCTGGGCCGCAGCGCAGCCCACCAGCACCCACCAGCCGCCGCAGCCCAGCACCGGCCGCTCCTCCCCTCCCTCACTAACGCGGGGGTCCCACCCCGTCGTCTCCCTCCCCGGACATGGCCGGACACGGCTACCGCGTCGGACTGCACTCCAGCGGACTCGACCGCCCCCTCGCCCACGTCTCCGGCCATATAAGCCCGCAAACCCACTGCCTCGAAACCCTAAAGATTTGTTTTTCGCCACGCCGCCGTCGCAAACGCGCTACGGATCTCGCCGGAGTTGAGCTCGGACGAACTCGAGGCAGAGGTTCCGACCCTCGCCTCCACCTCTTCTTACCCTCCGCGCGACCCTCGCGTTCGACCCTCTCCCCTCGCTTCTTCCCCTCTCTCTCGCAGCGACGCGCTTGCAATTGCTCGCCGGAGCTTCGCCGGGGACGGAGAAGGACGGCATGGCCCTGTCTCCAGACGAGGAAGCAAGGAGGATCTAAGAGGCCACGAGCGCGACCGCGAGGACCAGGCGCTTCCAGTCGACCACGCCACCACCACGGGGAGCCACCGGAGCGCCACCAGCCATCACCGCCGACGCCACCGCCGCCCCACGCCGCCGTCACGCCCTGTAAGTCGCCGCCGCCTCTCATAACCGTCGGATCAAAGATGAACGCGCAGGATTAGATGTAGGCCGAAGGGGTATCGGCGAATAGGGGCTTGCCACGTGGCCACGCGCGTCAGCACGCACGCGCCAACGCCGCGTCGCTCCAGCTGGACCAATCAGACGGTGACACCTGGCTAGGGTTTTTAAGTGAAATTAGATCTGTTTGCAGATTGGATTTTAAAACTTGCAAAAATCATATAAAATCAAATATTTGGCCAAATTTAGCTTATAATATACCGTTGGATTCCTAATTTTCTGTAGAATCCGAATCTATAATAATATTGCAGGTTTGAAGTAATTTTTTAGGTGTAGTTTTTAATCATTGGATTAGAGAGTTTAATCTATAGAAAAATAATTGAAATTCCTTTTTATTTGAATCTTGTTGCAATAATTTTGTTTCCACAATACCTACTGATCCAAATCATTAAGCCTTGCTTAGGATTATTAGATCTAACTTGGTGCTATTTAGATGGTTTGATCTCCTATAATCCTAGGAATTGTTTTAGTGATTCAAATTAGATCTAAACCCTTGGAAGATCAATCCTAGTGACACCCTTAAAACTATCACAACACAAACTTGCTACCTTGATAAATTTAACCAACCTTGCATAAACTACCATGTTGCATGCATGCATGTTTTCCTTTGTGTTATGCTTTGAACAAGTTGTGATCAGATCTATGTTTGTGATTCGTTAGATTGCTCGGAGTGTGCTAAGGAGTGCTATTGTGTAGAGTGCTGCTCGGATCAAGGCAAGTTACACCACTTGTTCATATTATCGTCCCAGTTTTGATTCTATGCATGTGATCTTCAAAATTCTGTAGTATGCATGTGTAGGATGTTCTAGTAGAATTTTTCCTTAGTATTATTTTGCAAGTGCGATGATTTTGTAGTATGCCATGAGTAGCTCTATACTTAGGAATTTCCCATCCTAATAGGTTACCCCTGTTTTTGCTAAGTATTGCTTGCTATGCTATATATATACAAAGTACCATTGGGGGGGGTCGAAATACAAAGAATTTCTAAGTATAAAGGCTCTCTAGAGCAAACTTTTCCTCTCAAAACCACTTCAAAATAAAAATAAGTTTTCTTCTGGGCGGAATGGTTGTCGGGTCAACGAGTGTGATTTTGGTGGAGGACGGCCGCCCAGGAATCAAAGAAGTCTGCCATGTTTCAGAATTCAGAAGCTTCCAGTGCAACCACAATACATTATGGGCTCTGTCTTGGCCTAGTACTTAGTGGGAAACCTCACCTGGGTACCAACATTTGGTGGTTCTTGGCACGGTTCGATCCAGAAGGTAGAGGGGCTACTAAGGGAAAGTCTCGCCATGGTCTTATCTGTAAAAGGGCTTGATCGTGGATTGTGGGTAAAGTGCACAAACTCTCGAGAGTATTGCAATCTGATCGATCAGCCGTGTTCATGGTAACAGAACAACAATGAGCGTCTGAAGGATGGAGCCTCTGAAGGATCTTCCTCTCTCTTTTCTAAAACAAAGTTTTGAAACCCCATGGCGTGCGTAATATCGCTAATGGGTGGGAATTTGGGGACTTGGTGTGTAATATCCAAGTGACGCTTGGTGCGTAATATCCAAGTGTTTGGTTGTTTGGACACTTGGTGCGTAATATCCTCGTGTGCCACTCGACCTTATTTTATTCAAGAAAATGTTTACAAAGTAGGGCAATCTTCTATTCTTCTCTCTACTTAAGAAAAAAGAGCTTTGAGCAAAAGAACTCTACAGCCTATACCAGCCTTGCATGTAGAGATAGTCTTTCTCTCCTTGGTGTAATTTGCCAATACATTCAAAGTATGGACCCAACTTGTTGGCTGCACGTCTTATGTGCAGAATCCGAAGATTGAAAGGTGCGTAGGGATCGCAGGTCTACACTCGACAAGCCTGGGCGTTGATGGACTCATGCTGCTTTTATGTTTCCGCTGTTATTTGAGCTAGCATAATGCTAAGCAATTTTTGTAATAATTTCATACTCTGGATTTTCCTTGTAATAAATACTATGTGTTTTACATGATATTTCATCGACTGTGAGTGCTAGCTATTGATCCAGGGACTAGCATGTTAATCACAGGGACTTAGGATCCTTACCGATCCGAGGTCACTACAGATGGTATAAGAGCACATCGTTGCCTGTAGGAAGTGACCCTAGGATTGGAACCACCTCTAACCTTAGTGCCTTACTTGTTTCCTACTAAGTTATTTTCCACACATCTAGTATCTTCTTTCCTCTACTTGTTTAAGTATCTAACCCTCATTGTTCTAACTCAAAGATGACAAGCTTCCTCTACGACACCGTCGCGGACATCGAGCCCCTTCTCTTTGGAGGATGCCTCATGGATCTACTCACACGTTTGGACCTTCCTCTCCCAACAATCCAAGGGAGCACAATGAAGAAACTCCACAAGGACGGCTGTTGGGGAGTCAAGGTCATCCAGCCAGGAAAAGAGCGAGGCAAGAACCCGGAGGAAGACATAGCAATCCACATTGTTAGCGATTCCAAGGAGAAGGCCCTTAGCATTAGCTTGCAGCAACTCATTGGTCGCCTATGTGGACGTCATCATGAAGCTCTTCAAGGACACTGCGGCGGCCTCTTTGGAAGAAGAGATGAGGAAGGAATTCCCATGGAGTTAACCTTTGAGGAAAGAACTTCTACCAAACGCCGAAGAACACAATATCAAGACTTGGAGTGCCACATCCATGACCTTGAAAAGGGTACCTTCCTCGAGATGTTGAAGAACGACGAGCTATGCGCCCTCATCAAGGAGAAGGAAGAAATGATCAAGCAACAGGAAGAGGCAATGAAGCTCCAAGAGATAAAATTCCACGACCAAGATAAGAAGTTCGCTAACCAAGAGAAGAGGGTAATAAATAAAAACAAGAGAATTAGGGAACTTAAACAGCAGATCGATGGAGATGAAGTGCAAACTGAAGGCCTTTGCAAGATAATCGATGATGTGCGTGCTTCCAAGAGGGACTTGGCAAAGCAACTTGAAGCCGCAATGAAGTCAAGTTTAGTGGAGGAGCTACAAAGCGAGAAGGAGGGACTTCAGGAGCAGCTGGAAGCCACTACCAAGAAGCTACAGGATGAGATAAAGGACCTCCAAGAGAAGCTTGAAGCCACCACAAAGGAGATGGAGTTGTACAAGACAACTCTAGAGCAAGAAAGCTACTCGTTCGAGGACGAGGAAGAGGAAGGCGTGGAAGATGTGTAATAGTTGGACCACCTTTAATTCTATAGTAGAACGTTATTTGCAAATGTAATAAATACCAAGACAAGTCTGGTTTAGTTAAATTTGGTTGTTTCCTGTGCTAAATCTATGGTGTGTGCCTTGTGTGCCTTGTGTGCTTGGTGTGTTTTTCATAAGGGTAGGAGTTTACTACCTAGTCTTTCTGTCCATTTCTGAAATATTCTCTTAAACCCCACAAATGCCGCCAAGACGTGCGAACCCCGAAATCCCGCCAGAAATAGCAGAACTTTTGGCCACTCAGAACCAGGTGATCCAACTACTCACTCAGAACATGCAGAACAACAACAACCCGCCGCCACCACCACCTCCGCCACCTCCTCAACAGGATCGCTTGACTCAGTTTTTGAGGCTGAACCCACCTACCTTCACTAGCAGCACTAAACCAATCATCGCTGATGACTGGCTGTGTACGATCAACAAGAAGCTAGACACCGTGCAAGCTGTCAGAGCCGACAGGGTGCGTTATGCCGCACACCAGCTTGAAGGACCTGCTGCAGAATGGTGGGATAACTACCAAGTCACCCACCTGGACATTGATGCTATCACTTGGGAACAGTTTGAGTTAGCATTTTGCACTCATCATGTGGCTGCTAGTATCATGGCTCTAAAGAGGCGCGAGTTTCGCGACCTACACCAGCTGCACCGTTCTGTCACCGAGTATGGTGAGCTTTTCAATAAGCTAGCCCGTTATGCACCCGATGAAGTTTCTACTGATGCCAAGAGACAGGAGGAGTTCTTAAGAGGGCTCAATGATGAGATATCCATTCAGCTTGTGGCTCAGAAATTTGACAACTTTCAGGAACTCCTGGACAGAGCCATTGTGGTTGAATCAAAGAGGAAGAGCATAGAAAATCGCAAGAGGAAATCTAACCCTCACAAACACTGTTCTGCATTGTATAAGCGCAATTCCTCACCACCACCTTATAACAATAATTGCCACAACCATAACGGTCATAACCATGGTGGCCACAAACACAATGGGCACAAAAACCGCAATGGAAATGGTGGCAATGGAAAGGATCTCAGTGAGGTGACATGCTTTAAGTGCAACAAGACAGGGCACTATGCAACCTCTTTCCCCGAGAGGAAGAATGGCAATGGCAATGGCAATGGGAATAGTAATGGACACAACCATGGCAATGGAAACGGGAAGAAGCCAAATCTGTTTGTCAAAGCCACGGTGAATCATGTTTCTATGGAGGATGATTGTGAGGCGCCAGACTCAGTGATTGGTAGGTTCAAACTCAATTCTATTCCCGCAGTTGTTCTTTTTGATACTGGTGCATCGCATTCATTCATATCAAGGGTATTTGTGGATAGAGGCAAGATACCAACAGAGTCTATAAACTTTCCTCTAAGGGTAAGTTCTCCTGGGGGAGAAATAGTGGCAAACTCCGGTTGCCGGGATTTAGAACTAAGGATTGGGGCACAAATTTTTCCCACCAGCCTAGTAGTTCTAGAATCACAAGGGTTAGACATAATCTTGGGCATGAATTGGATGACCGAATATGAAGGAGTCATAGATTGTGCCAAGAGAACTGTCATGCTCACAACACTGGAAGGGAAGAGGATTCGTATCAAGTCGAATTTCGCACTTAAAGAAGTCATGGTGAACTCTCTTAAGGGGGTTAGCTTGGAGGAGGTACCTATTGTAAAGGAATACCCAGATGTCTTCCCAGAAGAGTTACCCGGAATGCCACCCGACCGTGATATCGAGTTTCTCATTGACTTAATGCCAGACACGGGGCCGATAGCTAAGAGACCATACAATATGGATGTGGACGAATTAAAAGAACTCAAGAAACAGCTTAGGGAACAATTGGACAAGGGGTTCATTCAACCCAGCGCGTCATCTTGGGGAGCACCCGTCCTATTTGTGGAAAAGAAGGATAATACCAAGAGGCTGGTTGTGGACTACCGCTCGTTGAACGAAGTGACGATTAAGAATAAGTATCCTCTGCCCAACATCAACGACCTGTTTGACCAGCTAAAAGGAGCCAGTGTGTTCTCAAAGATCGATCTACGATCGGGCTATTTTCAGCTAAAGATTCGAGAACAGGATGTGCCCAAGACATCATTCACCACAAGATACGGATTGTATGAGTACACCGTGATGTCTTTTGGTCTAACCAATGCCCCAGCATACTTCATGACCATGATGAACAAGGTGTTCATGGAATACTTGGACAAGTTTATCGTAGTGTTCATAGATGATATACTCATATACTCAAAGGATGAGAAGGAACAGGAGAAACATCTACGCCTTATTATGGAGAAACTAAGAGAACACAAGTTGTATCCCAAGTTCAGCAAGTGCGAGTTCTGGTTAAAGGAAGTGGGATTCCTTGGTCATGTTGTGTCAGCTAAAGGAGTTGCCGTAGATCCTAGCAAGGTAGCTTCCGTAACGGAATGGGAGTCACCCAAGAATGTGGGAGATATTAGAAGTTTCTTGGGCCTCGCAGGATATTACCGGAGGTTCATCGAAAACTTTTCCAAGATAGCAAAACCCATGACGGAACTATTAAAGAAGGAAAAGAAATTCCTATGGACCGAGGCATGTGAAGCAAGCTTTCAAGAGTTGAAGAAACGCCTTGTAACGGCACCAGTTCTGTGTATGCCTGATATCTAGAAGGATTTTCAAGTCTATTGCGACGCTTCTCGACAAGGACTTGGAAGTGTATTGATGCAGGATGGGAAAGTGGTATCCTATGCCTCCCGACAACTTAAGAACCACGAACACAATTATCCCACGCATGATTTGGAACTTGCATCTGTGGTTCATGCACTCAAGGTATGGAGACACTACCTCATGGGCAAACATTGTGATGTGTTCACAGATCATAAAAGTTTGAAGTACATCTTCACCCAAAAAGAGTTGAATATGAGACAATGAAGATGGCTTGAGATAATTAAGGATTATGACTTGGAATTACAGTACCACCCCGGAAAGGCAAACGTGGTGGCTGATGCCTTAAGCCGTAAGGTATATGTAAATGGACTTACCGCAGGGGAACTTCCAGAGGATTTATGCAAGCAATTCAGGGATCTCAGGTTGGATATAGTCCCAAAAGGACACATAGCGACTATGGAAATAGTGTCCACCTTCCAAGAAAGGATCCAAGAAGCACAAAAAGGGGATAAAGAGTTGGAAGAAATAAGAGTCAGGATAAATGAAGGAAAGACTAAAGAATTTCGTCTGGACGAACAAGGAACCCTCTAGTATGGGAAGCGTTTGTGCATTCCCAATGACCCCGATATCAGGAAGATGATTCTACAAGAAGCTCATGATTCGCCATACTCAATTCATCCAGGCAACACAAAGATGTACATGGATGTGAAGGATAGGTTCTGGTGGAATAACCTAAAGAGAGATATTGCAGAGTATATTTCTCTGTGTGATGTGTGCAACAGAGTTAAAGCCGAGCATCAGAAACCGGCAGGATTACTACAACCACTACCTATACCCGACTGGAAGTGGGACAAGGTAGGCATGGATTTCATCACAGGATTACCCTGGACTCGTTCTGGATTTGATTCTATCTGGGTAGTGGTGGACCACTTCACCAAGGTGGCTCACTTCATCCCCGTAAAGACCACATATACAAGTGCTAAGCTTGCTAAGATATACATGTCAAGAATTGTAAGCCTGCATGGTGTTCCCAAGGGAATTGTGTCAGATAGAGGCACCCAGTTTACTTCAAAGGTTTGGCGACAACTACATGAGTCTCTTGGAACCCGAGTAGAATTCAGTACTGCCTTCCACCCTCAAACAGATGGCCAAACAGAAAGGGTGAATCAAATTTTGGAAGATATGTTGAGAGCTTGCGCACTAGACTATGGGTCTAGTTGGGACGATAACCTGCCATATGCTGAGTTATCATACAACAACAACTACCAGACAAGTATCAAGATGGCTCCGTTTGAAGTTCTATACAGCAGGAAGTGTAGGACTCCATTGCTATGGAATGGAGTTGGAGAACGCAGTCTTTTTGGACCGGACTTGATAAAGGATGCCGAAGAAAAGGTGCGACAGATTCAGGATAGGCTAAAGATAGCCCAATCCCGACAGAAGAGCTATGCTGATTCCAAACGCAGAGATGTGGCCTATGAAATAGGGGACCGTGCATATCTCCGAGTTTCACCCCTACGTGGAGTTAAGAGGTTCGGAATCAAGGGCAAGTTATCCCCATGATTCATAGGACCATATAAGGTTCTGGCCCATAGAGGAGAAGTTGCTTATCAGTTGGAGCTACCGGAAGGACTGACTGTTCATGATGTGTTTCATGTGTCACAACTAAAGAAGTGTCACCCGGAGATGGATGAAACACCGCTAAGAGACACTGTTCCCCTAGACGAGGTTCAATTGGAGAATGACCTTACCTACGAGGAAAAACCCATGAAAATACTGGAAACAGCCGAAAGGGTTACCCGCACTAAGACTATAAGATTCTGCAAGGTACAATAGAACCACCACTCCGAGGAAGAAGCTACGTGGGAACGTGAAGACGACATGAGAACGGAGCACCCACGCTAGCCAACCCGAATCTCGAGGACGAGATTCTTCTTAAGGGGGGTAGGTTTGTAACATCCCAGATTCTGTGTTTGGATGTTATTAGTGTCATGCATCATCCTTGCATCATTTGCATCCTACATTTAAAAAGTTGCAACAACAAAATCCTAACACAAAAACCCATTTAAAAACCCTATTTAATATTCCCATAAGTGAGCACCTTGTTGTAGTAAGTTGACCCTTCAATATAAACTGTGAAAACAGTAAACTATGGTCCTATATTGACCACCTTATTTTTACAAAAATTTGGAAACAAGTTTCAACATTTTTGGACTTGTCTTGCAAAAGTTATGTGAGTTTTATCAAACCAGAAATAGAGAAAAAGATAACAGTAAAAAAAAGAGAGGCACAGAGGCAGACCTAGCTGGGCCGCAGCAGCCCACCAGCACCCACCAGCCGCCGCAGCCCAGCACCGACCGCTCCTCCCCTCCCTCACTAACGTGGCGGTCCCACCCGTAAATCTCCTCACTCAGCGGCCGGCCATACAAACGCACCTCTAAATCTCCCTCAGAGAGTCGGACTCGCACTCGCCGGACTCGACCGCCCCCTCGCCCACGTCTCCGGCCATATAAGCCCGCAAACCCACTGCCTCGAAACCCTAAAGATTTGTTTTTCGCCACGCCGCCGTCGCAAATGCGCTACGGATCTCGCCGGAGTTGAGCTCGGACGAACTCGAGGCAGAGGTTCCGAGCCTCGCCTCCACCTCTTCTTCCCCTCCGCGCGACCCTCGCGTTCGACCCTCTCCCCTCGCGCTAACCTTCCCCTCTCTCTCGCAGCGACGCGCTTGCAATTGCTCGCCGGAGCTTCGCCGGGGACAGAGAAGGACGGCATGGCCCTGTCGCCAGACGAGGAAGCAAGGAGGATCTAAGAGGCCACGAGCGCGACCGCGAGGACCAGGCGCTTCCAGTCGACCACGCCACCACCACGGGGAGCCACCGGAGCGCCACCAGCCATCACCGCCGACGCCACCGCCGCCCCACGCCGCCGTCACGCCCTGTAAGTCGCCGCCGCCTCTCATAACCGTCGGATCGAAGATGAACGCGCAGGATTAGATGTAGGCCGAAGGGGTATCGGCGAATAGGGGCTTGCCACGTGTGCCACAGCGTCGACGCGACGCTAACGCCGCGTCGCTCCAGCTGGACCAATCAGACGGTGACACCTGGCTAGGGTTTTTAAGTGAAATTAGATATTTGGCCAAATTTAGCTTATAATATACCGTTGGATTCCTAATTTTATGTAGAATCCAAATCTATAATAATATTGCAGGTTTGCAGTAATTTTTTAGGAGTAGTTTTTAATCATTGGATTAGAGAGTTTAATCTATAGAAAATAATTGAAATTCCTTTTTATTTGAATCTTGTTGCAATAATTTTGTTTCCACAATACCTACTGATCCAAATCATTAAGCCTTGCTTAGGATTATTAGATCTAGCTTGGGGCTATTTAGATGGTTTGATCTCCTATAATCCTTGGAATTGTTTTAGCGATTCAAATTAGATCTAAACCCTTGGAAGATCAATCCTAGTGACACCCTTAAAACTATCACAACACAAACTTGCTACCTTGATAAATTTAACCAACCTTGCATAAACTACCATGTTGCATGCATGCATGTTTTCCTTTGTGTTATGCTTTGAACAAGTTGTGATCAGATCTATGTTTGTGATTCGTTAGATTGCTCGGAGTGTGCTAAGGAGTGCTATTGTGTAGAGTGCTTCTCGGATCAAGGCAAGTTACACCACTTGTTCATATTATCGTCCCAGTTTTGATTCTATGCATGTGATCTTCAAAATTTTGTAGTATGCATGTGTAGGATGTTCTAGTAGAATTTTTCCTGACTATTATTTTGCAAGTGCGATGATTTTGTAGTATGCCATGAGTAGCTCTATACTTAGGAATTTCCCATCCTAATAGGTTACCCCTGTTTTTGCTAAGTATTGCTTGCTATGCTATATATATTTAAAGTACCGTTGGGGGGGGTTCGAAAGACAAAGAATTTTCTAAGTATAAAGGCTCTCTAGAGCAAACTTTTCCTCTCAAAACCACTTCAAAATAAAACTAAGTTTTCTTCTATGCGGAATGGTTGTCGGGTCAACGAGTGTGATTTTGGTGGAGGACGGCCGCCCAGGAATCAAAGAAGTCTGCCATGTTTCAGAATTCAGAAGCTTCCAGTGCAACCACAATACATTATGGGCTCTGTCTTGGCCTAGTACTTAGTGGGAAACCTCACCTGGGTACCAACATTTGGTGGTTCTTGGCACGGTTGGATCCAGAAGGTAGAGGGGCTACTAAGGGAAAGTCTCGCCATGGTCTTATCTGTAAAAGGGCTTGATCGTGGATTGTGGGTAAAGTGCACAAACTCTCGAGAGTATTGCAATCTGATCGATCAGCCGTGTTCACGGTAACAGAACAACAATGAGCGTCTGAAGGATGGAGCCTCTGAAGGATCTTCCTCTCTCTTTTCTAAAACAAAGTTTTGAAACCCCATGGCGTGCGTAATATCGCTAATGGGTGGGAATTTGGGGACTTGGTGTGTAATATCCAAGTGACGCTTGGTGCGTAATATCTAAGTGTTTGGTTGTTTGGACACTTGGTGCGTAATATCCTCGTGTGCCACTCGACCTTATTTTATTCAAGCAAATGTTTACAAAGTAGGGCAATCTTCTATTCTTCTCTCTACTTAAGAAAAAATAGCTTTGAGCAAAAGAACTCTACAGCCTATACCAGCCTTGCATGTAGAGATAGTCTTTCTCTCCTTGGTGTAATTTGCCAATACATTCAAAGTATTGACCCAACTTGTTGGCTGCACGTCTTATGTGCAGAATCCGAAGATTGAAAGGTGTAGGGATCGCGGGTCTACACTCGACAAGCCTGGGCGTTGATGGACTCATGCTGCTTTTATGTTTCCGCTGTTATTTGAGCTAGCATAATGCTAAGCAATTTTTGTAATAATTTCATACTTTGGATTTTCCGTGTAATAAAGACTATGTGTTTTACATGATATTTCATCGACTGTGAGTGCTAGCTATTGATCCAGGGACTAGCATGTTAATCACAGGGACTTAGGATCCTTACCGATCCGAGGTCACTACACCTCAAGAAAATGAAGAACTCAATGCTAAGTTGGATGAGCTCACATTAGCCGTTAAAGGTAAGGAAACCCCGGTAAGAGCTACTCTCAAACCAACTATTGAAGAAATAGACTTCATATCTCATAATGATTATAACCCTACTTGGAAAAATAATTATAATCCAAACTTATAGAAAAATTATTCTAGTCCTACAGGTAACTCTAATAATACTATGGCATGAAGTAATAGTAGTCTCCAAGAAACTCTTAAATCTTTTACGGATTCACAAAATGAGAAAAACAATATTCTAGTCAAAATTATGGAGAATCATGATGCTATGCTTGGTAAATTATCTAACCAAGCTATTAGTTTGAGAAATGATTTCTAGGCCCTCCAAGAAAGAACAAGGATTGTTGAGGCACAACTAGGTAATATAACCGAGAGTCAAACTCTCATTCTATCTATATTTGCAGGTAAACCTGAGCCTAATCCAGTTGAAGACCTCAAGATGATAAGGATCCAAAGGGAGGAGCCCGAAGAACATGATTAGCACTGCTCCTTCACCGAACTACATGATTGAAGATCATGTAAAAAGGATCAATGTCAAGATCACGGTAAGTGAAGGACATGTGGAAGACATGTATCAACACTTTGTTAATCAGGTAGCAATAAAGGTATGTGAGCTTGAAGAAGAATATAAGAAAATTGTTGAAAAATTACCTGTTCAGCTAGATGATATATTTGAGCCTACTATTAAGATTAAAATTGGGACTAATGAATGTCACATCCCAAATTTTAGATTTGGTTCTGCATATCATTCATGCCATTGCATCATACTCTTCCATGCAAAACCATCGATTGAAAAGATTCAGCAAAACACTATTTTCTAAACCCTACTCTATTTTACTACGAGGCTCCTACGGGAGGCTTTAGTAGGACTTGTATTGTCCACCCTTTTAGCCTAGTGGTTTCACTCATTCCTTGACCCTAGGTTGTTCCCCTCGTTTTTACAAAAATTTAGGAACAAGAATCGCCCAATTCGGAGCTCGTATGAAAAAGTTACGGAGGTTTTACTGAAATGCAAAAAGGAAAAAAAGGAAAAGGATAAAAAAGAGGCGCCAGCTGATGGGTCAGCCGGCCAACCAGCGCCCGCCCAGCATGGATAGCCCGCCGTCGCCTCGCGCCCCGGCCCACCGACAGGTGGGGCCGAGTCCGGGTAGGACCCCGCGTGGGACCCCCACAAAAGGACGCGGACCCCACCCGCGCCCTCTCTCTCCCCACGCAGCCGCCGCCGCCTCCCTGGACCCCGCACCCGTCGCCGCCGCCTCGGGAGCTGCGCCCGCCGCCACCGCCTCGGTAAGCGTGCATGGCCAGCCGCCGCCGCATGCCAGCGCCAGCTCATCGCCACTTCGCCGCCTTGTTGCCGCCACAAGACGCTTGCCGCCGGCCATGTACAGACGCCTCGCGCCGCCGCCGCGTTGACCGCCGCCGTCCCGCGCTGACCGTCTCCCCCTCTCCGTGCAGGACCCGCTGAACCGCCGCCGTTCCGAGCCACCGGAGCACCGCCGCCGGTAAGCCGCCGCCGCCTTTCCTCGGCCGTCGGATCTAAGATCTGCGGCCCAGATCGACCGGAGACCACGCGGTTGACTAGTCAACGGCTAGTCAACCCGCGCTGAGTCAGCGCTGAGTCAGCAGGGAATATTCCCGGAATATTTAAATCGTTTTAGAAATTGCAGATTTTCGTAGAAACTTGTAAATTGCGTAGATATTAATCCGCTGGGCCAAAAATTGCAAATAAAATATGTGTGGATTCAGTGAGTCGTGTAGAATAGTGTTGTACCATTGTTTCACACTTTTGCTGCAAGATTTAGTACAGTTTAATCAAATGAGTTAATGGCCTTTTTGGAGTAATTAATTCGTAGAAAAAGATCTGTAACTCCAAAAATTGCGTGTAATATGTCCCTAGATTCAGTAGAACGAGGGAAATCTCATCGTGAATTAAAAGGATAGGCTTACAGTGAAAACTTCTGCAGAAACTGTCTAGTGGCTTTCTGCAGTGTTTTAATTACTCGGGGAGTTTTATAATTCCTTTTTGAATAATTTCAGTTGGTACTATTTCTAATTAGCAATGCCTATACAGTAGAATTCTCCCAGGATTTTACAAATAGTATACTACTGGTAGTGAATTAATTGGTTTCTAGCTCTAGTTTTGAGTATTATATTTTGCATATTAGTTTTCCTTGCGCTAAAACTATTTTCCAAGTATGCAATCAGTAGCTCTATTGAATAGGATTATGTGGTACAGCTGTAGCACCAATCCACTTGTCGTGCATGCATTCATGCATCATCTTTGTTGCATATGCTTGTGGATTGTTTGTTTATGATTGCAATTGTATCGTGTAGATTGTGACGAGTGCAACGCTTGCTCGTGTGTGGATTGTTCTTCCGACTGCTACAACCAAGGCAAGTAGATGCTATTTTGTTCATAATATTGTCCTACTATTTTCTATGCATTGTCGTGTATTTTGTAGACGCATGTGTAGGATGATACTATCGCTATGCTATGTCCTATTATGTGGTAGGGCTTTCCCTGTAGATGAACCACCGTTGGTAGATGTGCTTAGCCATGCTATGATGAACGAGGGCTGGGTTACATCACCGAAAGTTGTTTCTAAAAGTGTTGGTTTGCAAAAACTAAAACAACTTAATCAATGAATCTCCTGGGTGTCATGGGATTGATAATTTTTGGTGGTTTATTGCGGAAAGGCACCCAGGTATCGAGAGAAATTGATTGGCTTCTTTATTTGGTAGCTTACGTGTACAGCCATGTGCCAATAATGAAATAGGCGGTTGGTTGGACTTAGTAGGTTGTGGTAACTCGAACCCGCGTATCCAGAGATGTAGAATTTTGGTAGGTTGGACCGGTGCGCGTCGGGATTGGGGAGCTACTTCCCGAACAGTCTCTTCTTGGACTTCTCCCTATCATCACCCAAAATGAGAGTGATGGTACGAGCTGGGCTGGCCATGTCACATGGGTAAAGTGTACTAACCCCTGCAGGGTGTATAATCTAATCGATTAGCCGTGTCCCCGGTTATAGACATCTGAGTTGCTTGATATTGATTCCATGACATGTTTCTCGCTCATTCCAATTTCATAATTGTTTTAATATTGTTGGGTTACCTTAGTTGGGATCTTTTCAAAGAAAATCAAAAACTGTTTATGAAAGTAGGACAAAGGTATTTGCAAATGCAAGCCAGACACAGCTCCACTTGCCATATATGCATGTAGATGTTAGTACTATTGTCTCCTTTACTAGCTCTACTTGCCATACATTCCATGTATTGACCCTTCGGGGCTGCTACGTTTCATGTTGCAGGTTATTCCGATTCTGAGTAATCGATATAGGCCACGGTACTCACTCGGCACTTGTTCACTTGTGGGCAATTTGAAGAATGGAGGATTTACTTTATTTATGCTGCTACCTGAATAATTTGAGCTAGCCTTGAGCTAAGCTTTTATTGTAATAATGGTACTCTGGATCTTCGTTATTTATGATACACGGATATTTTGCTATGTTATTCATCTTATTCTATTGTGGGCCAATGAACCGATCCAGGGACTGGCATGTCACATAGAAGCCACGGTCTTTTCAGAACCGCGTTGTTACAAGATGGTATCAGAGCCCGTGTGTTGACTGTTGGATCGTGACCTAGGATTGGATTAGGAAGCCATAGATTTATTAAAACCTATATTAACTCTGTCTTTCATCTTATGCCTTTCACCCTCGTAAATTCTTACCATGTGCTATTCACACAATTTCCTCTTTAATTGATAGATGGGAGAAGTCAGGACTGAGTATGCCACCATGGAGTCACCAAGGCCCTTTGCAAGACAGTTAGCACAACTCTCGCAGTCATTGGGATTGCCACTGCCCATGTTCAGGGGAGGAAGGTTGTACACCTATTGATATGGTGAGGATGCATGGGAGATCACCACCTTCATCTTCAGGGATGCCGCCTTGCCAAACCCTGTGCACCTGATCTACACCAAGACATACTGCAACTGGGGACTTGGAATCAACTTGGCCATACATGAAGCCTGTCTACCGAGGCCATCATGTCCGACACTGCCGCCAGATTCACCCTACCGTGACTATGGGAGGCGTGATGAAGATGGGCACATTGTGGTTACCCCGGGCGACAGGAACAACATGCCGCCCCGTCGGAGACACATAGAGGACATGGAAAGGGAGAATGGAGCCCTAGCTGAGAAAGTGATGATGATAAAGGAGATTGCAGATTTTGCTAGCAATGGTATGGTGGTCCAAGGACAGGAGATTGACACCTTGCATGAAGCTGTGGGAGTTCTGGAGAATGCCCTAATAGCCAGAGATGAAACCATAGCTCATCTTCATGGTACTGTGCAGGAGAACACCCAGAACATACAACAGTTGCAAGGGACCGTCCAAGAAAGGGATCAAACTATTGAAGCTATGACAGCCCAGATTGCCGCTCTCTAAGCACAGCTAAATCCACCCTCTGAGGATGACAATGGAGATGATGGTAACAATGGGGATGATGATGACAGTGGGAACGATGATGATGATGAGGACGAGGATGATGACGATGGAGACGATGATGGTGGAGGAGATGAAGCTATTGCAATAGCAGCAGAGAGTGAAGAAGAAGAGGAGGATCCAGAAGAGGTGGAGTTTGAGATTTCAAGTGATGAGTCAGGAGAGGTGTACACTCCGCCACCATGGTTGAACCGTGGACTGAAGCGCCAACGCATGAGTGCAAGGACCTACCGCAACCTCTTCAAGAAGTAGATAGAAGTCCACCAATTAGTCCTCGTTAGGTAAATTCGTTAGGATTAGTCTCGATCGATGTGAAACTTAATTACGGTTAGTTTAAGTGTGTTTAGTTGCTTATTTGTGTACTCTAATATCCCAGGAATTATTTGTGCAAATTTTATGAAAGAGTTATGGCAAGTTTGGTTACTATCTGTGTTATTTTTGCTGAAGTTTTCTGCTGATACAGCAGTACTGTACGATTTTTCATATTTTTCTGGTAACTGGGAAAAATCTGAAAAAATAGGGCTGGTGCGAAACTCTCTGTACTGTATGTGCAAAAATCGGCTAAATTTTCTGACGAGTCTAAGTCAGGTAGAAAAATTCGTGAACGCTGCTAGACTGTTCTGGCAAATTGCTGTTTTTGTTGCTTAGTTGATCAACTGTTTAGTTAACCATTGCCAACTCTTGTAAAACTATTTCAGTAGGTAAATACTGCTAGGATAACCCCTGGGATGTTGCTGGATCACTTGTTTGTTGATGTGTTGCTTGCTTGAGATTATCTGCTATTGATTGTTGTTGTTTGATCATATGCATGGGTAGAATCCTATTATGGTAGTTGATTCTTTCTAAGCTTACCTGTGCTGAACCGCAGATGCCTCCCCTCCGTCAACCCACTGAGTTGGAGCAGCTCATGGCAGCTCAGGCACAGCTGACCCATGTTATGACTCAGTTCATGGAAGCTCAGAACAACAACAATGGAAACAACCAGCCTCAGGGAGATGCTCTCACCAGATTTCTGAGGCTAAGGCCAGCTAAGTTCTCTACTGCAACAGAACCAATGGTTGCTCTCGACTGGTTACGTTCAATCAACAAGGATCTGGTAACTGTTGGATGCACTGATGCGGAGAAGGTGAGGTTTGCCGCTCACCTACTGGAGGGACCAGCCGCTTCTTGGTGGGACACTTTTTAGATCACCCACCCGCTGGACACTGTGACTTGGGCAATGTTTGATGAAGGTTTCAGGACCAACCACGTGTCTTCAGGAGTTCTGAGCCTGAAGAGGAAGGAGTTCCGCAACTTGCGCCAAACCAACCGCACCGTGGCTGAGTACATTGAGGAGTTCAACAACCTGTCCCGTTATGCACCTGAGGATGTTGACACTAATGCAAAAAGGAGGGAGAGATTCCTGGATGGCCTCAGTGATGAGCTTTCAGTACAGCTACTAGTGGTTTATTGCCCCACTTTCCAGGAGCTTATGGACAAGGCCAGGATCTTGGAAGGGAAGCACAAACAGGTGGAGAACCGCAAGATAAAGAGTAACAATCACCACTCGGGTTCACATCACAAGTCTCGCACTTCATATGATGGATACTCCAAGCATGGAGGGAGTGACTATGGGAGCCATGATCGCAACCGCCATGGGGGCGATGGACATCGTCATGACAACCACAAGAGCAACCACCACAGCCACAAGGGAGGACACTCTCATCACTCTGGAGGACACGGTGGACATGACCGCAACCGCGATCGCAGCTTTGTGAAGAAGGATCTGAGTGAGGTGACATGCTTCAAGTGTAAACAGAAGGGACACTATGCTGACAACTGTCCGGAGAGGAAAGGACTGAAGCCAACCAACAACGAGAAGGCCACAGTGAACCACATGAATGTGGAGGAGATTCCAGATGAGCCTGACCTTGTGATTGGTAAGTTCCCAATCAACACTCACCCAGCTTTCATACTTTTCGATACTGGTGCATCGCATTCATTCATATCAAGGGCATTCGTGGATAAGTATAAGCTACCTACTGAGTCTATGAAAAGGTCTATTAGAATGAGTTCACCTGGAGGAGATATGATAGCTAGCGCGGGATGCCGCGACTTAACTGTGATGATTGGAACACACAACTTCAGTGCACATTTGGTAGTGTTGGAATCACAGGGGTTAGACGTTATTCTGGGTATGGATTGGATGTCTATGCATGAGGGACACATAGATTGTGCACAGCGAGCTGTTTCACTCAAAACCCCGGATGGTAAGAGAATTAGATTCAAGTCGGCAGTGCGACCGGGAAGGTGTAAGCTGAATTCTCTTAAGGGGGTTAGCATGGATACTGTGCTAGTGATTAGGGATTATCCCAACGTGTTTCCGGAAGAGCTGCCAGGGATGCCACCTGACAGGGAAGTAGAGTTTCTTATCGACCTGATGCTGGGAACAGGACCTATAGCAAAGAGACCATACAAGATGGATGTGGATGAGCTGAAGGAATTAAAGAAGCAGCTGAAGGAGCAGTTGGACAAGGGATTCATTCAGCCTAGTTCGTCGTCATGGGGAGCACCTGTTTTGTTTGTGGAGAAGAAAGACAGCAGCAAGAGATTAGTGGTGGACTATCGCTCGCTGAATGAAGTGACTATCAAGAACAAATACCCCCTGCCGAACATAAATGATTTGTTTGATCAACTGGAAGGAGCAAAGGTGTTCAGCAAGATTGATCTGCGATCTGGCTACTTCCAATTGAAGATCCGGGAGGAGGACATACCAAAAACCGCTTTCACTACTAGGTATGGTTTATATGAGTATACAGTTATGTCATTTGGACTAACGAATGCCCCGGCATATTTCATGACCATGATGAACAAGGTATTTATGGAGTACTTGGACAAGTTCGTGGTGGTGTTTATTGATGACATACTGATATATTCCAAGGATGATGCTGAGCATGAGAAGCATCTGCGACTGATTATGGAGAAGCTGAGGGAACACAAGCTGTATGCCAAATTCAGCAAGTGTGAATTCTGGCTTAACACTGTTGGATTTCTTGGACACGTAGTGTCAGGAGAAGGAGTCGCTATTGATCCAAGCAAAGTGACCGGTAGTGATGGGAAGCACCCAAGAATGCAGGAGAGATACGAAGCTTTTTGGGACTTGCTGGTTATTACAGGAGGTTCATTGAAAACTTCTCCAAGATTGCTAAGATGATGACGGAACTTCTGAAGAAGGAGAGGAAGTTTGAATGGTCAGACGTATGTGAAGCCAGCTTTCAGGAACCAAGGCCGACTAGTGATCGCACTGCTACTGGTTTACCTGATCTTCAGAAGGATTTCCAAGTGTACTGTGATGCTTCTCGACGGGGACTTGGGAGTGTGCTGATGCAAGATGGGAGAGTAGTGTCGTATGCCTCGCGGCAACTCAAACACCATGAGCGGAATTACCCCACACACGACTTGGAGTTAGCGTCAGTGGTTCATGCGCTCAAGGTATGGAGGCATTACTTAATGGGAAAACACTGTGATGTATACACCGACCACAAGAGCCTGAAGTACATATTTACACAGAAGGAACTAAACATGAGGCAAAGGAGATGGTTGGAACTTATCAAGGACTATGATATGAATCTGCAATACCACCCAGGAAAGGCCAATGTAGTAGAAGATGCTCTGAGCCGGAAGGTCTATGCCAACGGATTGACAATTGGGGAATTGCCTGAGGATTTGTGCAAGCAGTTCAAGGACCTTAGACTAGAGGTAGTATCTGAAGGGTACTTGGCAACGATGGAAGTCCAACCAACACTACAGGATAGGATCAGGAAAGCTCAAGTGGGAGATAAAGAGATAGATGATGTAAAGGAAAAGATGAAGGAGGATCGAGCGAGGGAATTCCGTGAGGATGAGCAAGGAACCTTGTGGTATGGAGATCGTTTGTGCGTTCTCAATGATCCCGAGATAAGGAAGTTGATTCTACAGGAAGCTCACGACTCGCCGTATTCCATACATCCGGGCAATATGAAGATGTATATGGACCTAAAGGACAGATTCTGGTGGAACAACATGAAAGGAGACATCGCAGAGCATATTGCCCTATGTGATGTATGTAGCCGAGTAAAGGCGGAACATCAGAAGCCAGCAGGTTTGCTACAACCATTGCCCATGCCTGATTGGAAGTTGGATAGAGTGGGAATGGATTTTATCACAGGATTGCCCAGGACCCGGTCAGGATATGACTCCATTTGGGTAGTGGTCGACCATTTGACCAAGGTAGCCCACTTTATTCCGGGGAAGACAACCTACACGAGTGCAAAGTTGGCCAAGATTTACATGGACAGGATTGTGTGCCTACATGGAGTTCCCAAGAGTATCGTATCTGATAGAGGCACCCAATTTACCTCACACTTCTGGCGCCAACTGCACGAGTCACTTGGTACTAGATTGGAGTTTAGCACAGCATTTCACCCACAGACCGATGGACAAACCGAGAGGGTGAATCAGATTTTGGAAGACATGCTAAGAGCTTGCGCTTTGGCTCATGGTTCTAGTTGGGATGAGAATTTGCCATATGCTGAGTTTTCCTACAACAACAGCTATCAAACCAGCATCAAGACGTCACCGTTTGACGTACTGTATGGGAAACGGTGCCGAACTCCATTGCTATGGGATGGAGTAGGAGAACGCTAGTTTTTTGGACCTGATTTGATCAAGGACGCTGAGGAGAAGGTCGCCTTGATTAGGGACAGGCTGAAGGTAGCACAGTCAAGACAGAAGAGCTACGCTGACGCCAAGCGCAAGGAAGTGGCGTATGAGATAGGTGATAGAGCATACCTCAGAGTGTCGCCACTTCGTGGAATCAAGAGATTTGGAATTAAGGGTAAGCTGGCACCTCAGTTTATTGGACCATATCGAATCTTAGCACGCAAGGGAGAGGTTGCTTATCAATTGGAGTTGCCAGAGGCTTTGTCTGCTGTTCACAATGTGTTCCACGTATCCCAGCTGAAGAAGTGCCATCCGGAGATGGTGGATACACCATTGAGAGACACTGTACCGCTAGAGGAAGTTCAGCTTGAGAACGACTTGACCTATGAGGAGAAACCGGTCAGGATTTTGGAGACAGCGGAGAGGACTACCCATACCAAGACGATCAGGTTTTGCAAGGTGCAGTGGAGCCACCACACCAAAGAGGAAGCCACTTGGGAGCGTGAGGATGACATCCGAGAAGACTATCCACACCTATTTGCTAGCCGCACCAAATCTCGGAGACGAGATTCATCTTAAGGGGGTTAGTCTTGTCACATCCCAAATTTTAGATTTGGTTCTGCATATCATTCATGCCATTGCATCATACTCTTCCATGCAAAACCATCGATTGAAAAGATTCAGCAAAACACTATTTTCTAAACCCTACTCTATTTTACTACGAGGCTCCTACGGGAGGCTTTAGTAGGACTTGTGTTGTCCACCCTTGTAGCCTAGTGGTTTCACTCATTCCTTGACCCTAGGTTGTTCCCCTCGTTTTTACAAAAATTTAGGAACAAGAATCGCCCAATTCGAAGCTCGTACGGAAAAGTTACGGAGGTTTTACTAAAATGCAAAAAGGAAAAAAAGGAAAAGGATCAAAAAAAAAGGGGGCGCCAGCCTGCTGGGCCGCGCCGGCCCAGCCGGCCAGCACCGCGCCGCCCGCGCGGCGGATAGCTCACCATCGCCTCGCGCCCCGGCCCACCGATAGGTGGGGCCGAGTCCGGGTAGGACCCCGCGTGGGACCCCCCCACAAAAGGACGCGGACCCCACCCGCGCCCTCTCTCTCACCACGCAGCCGCCACCGCCTCCCTGGACCCTGCACCCGTCGCCGCCGCCTCGGTAAGCACGCCACCGCCTTACCGCCTCAGCCCTGTCGCCGCCGCTGGCGCCCGCTGGCCGCCAAGCTCTGCTGCTTCGCCAGCGCCGCCACCGCCATAGCGTTGCCGCCATGCAGCCATAACCGCCGCCGCCGCCGCGTTGACCGCCGCCGTCCCGCGCTGACCGTCTCCCCCTCTCCGTGCAGGACCCGCTGAACCGCCGCCGTCCCGCCGCCAACCGCCGCCGTTCCGAGCCGCCGGAGCACCGCCGCCGGTAAGCCGCCGCCGCCTTTCCTCGGCCGTCGGATCTAAGATCTGCGGACCAGTCGAGAGACAGCGCGGTTGACTAGTCAACGGTTAGTCAACCCAAGCGCTGAGAGTCAATACGAGGGAATATTCCCTCTTGATTTAAATCGTTTTAGAAATTGCAGATTTTCGTAGAAACTTGTAAATTGCGTAAAAATTAATCCGCTGGGCCAAAAATTGCAAATAAAATATGTGTAGATTCAGTGAGTCGTGTAGAATCTTGCTGTACCATTGTTTCACACTTTTGCAGCAAGATTTAGTACAGTTTAATCAAATGAGTTAATGGCCTTTTTGGAGTAATTAATTCGTAGAAAAAGATCTGTAATTCCAAAAATTGCGTGTAATATGTCCCTGGATTTAGTAGAACGAGGAGAATCTCATCGTGATTTAAAAGGATAGGCTTACAGTGAAAACTTCTGCAGAAACTGTCTAGTGGCTTTCTGCAGTGTTTTAATTACTCGAGGAGTTTTATAATTCCTTTTTGAGTAATTCCAGTTGGTACTGTTTCTAATTAGCAATGCCTATACAGTAGAATTTTCCCAGAATTTTACAAATAGTATACTACCGGTAGTGAATTAATTGGTTTCTAGCTCTAGTTTTGAGTATTATATTTTGCATATTAGTTTTCCTTGCGCTAAAACTATTTTCCATGCATGCAATCAGTAGCTCTATTGAATAGGATTATGTGGTGCAGCTGTAGCATCAATCCACTTGTCGTGCATGCATTCATGCATCATCTTTCTTGCATATGCTTGTGGATTGTTTGTTTATGATTGCAATTGTATCGTGTAGATTGTGACGAGTGCAACGCTTGCTCGTGTGTGGATTGTTCTTCCGACCGCTACAACCAAGGCAAGTAGATGCTATTTTGTTCATGATATTGTCCTACTATTTTCTATGCATTGTCGTGTATTTTGTAGACGCATGTGTAGGATGATACTATCGCTATGCTATGTCCTATTATGTGGTAGGGCTTTCCTTGTAGATGAACCACCGTTGGTAGATGT
The DNA here is from genome assembly GCA_023614405.1 of Avena insularis. Lineage (NCBI taxonomy): Eukaryota > Viridiplantae > Streptophyta > Magnoliopsida > Poales > Poaceae > Avena > Avena insularis. The sequence goes on along the minus strand of CM042685.1, from coordinate 38,336,756 downwards.
GCTTAGCCATGCTATGATGAACGAGGGCTGGGTTACATCACCGAAAGTTGTTTCTAAAAGTATTGGTTTGCAAAAACTAAAACAACTTAATCAATGAATCTCCTGGGTGTGATGGGATTGATAATTTTTGGTGGTTTATTGCGGAAAGGCACCCAGGTATCGAGAGAAATTGATTGGCTTCTTTATTTGGTAGCTTACGTGTACAACCATGTGCCAATAATGAAATGGACGGTTGGTTGGACTTAGTAGGTTGTGGTAACTCGAACCCGCGTATCCAGAGATGTAGAATTTTGGTAGGTTGGACCGGTGCGCGTCGGGATTGGGGAGCTACTTCCCGAACAGTCTCTTCTTGGAATTCTCCCTATCATCACCCAAAATGAGAGTGATGGTACGAGCTGGGCTGGCCAAGTCACATGGGTAAAGTGTACTAACCCCTGCAGGGTGTATAATCTAATCGATTAGCCATGTCCCCGGTTATGGACATCAGATTTTCTTGATATTGATTCCATGACATGTTTCTCGCTCATTCCAATTTCATAATTGTTTTAATATTGTTGGGTTACCTTAATTGGGATCTTTTCAAAGAAAATCAAAAACTGTTTATGAAAGTAGGACAAAGGTATTTGCAAATGCAAGCCAGACACAGCTCCACTTGCCAAATATGCATGTAGATGTTAGTACTATTGTCTCCTTTACTAGCTCTACTTGCCATACATTCCATGTATTGACCCTTCGGGGCTGGTACGTTTCATGTTGCAGGTTATTCCGATTCTGAGTAATCGATATAGGCCACGGTACTCCACTCGGCACTTGTTCACTTGTGGGCAATTTGAAGAATGGAGGATTTACTTTATTTATGCTGCTACGTGAATAATTTGAGCTAGCCTTGAGCTAAGCTTTTATTGTAATAATGGTACTCTAGATCTTCGTTATTTATGATACACGGTATTTTGCTATGTTATTCATCTTATTCTATTGTGGGCCAATGAACTGATCCAGGGATTGGCATGTCACATAGAAGCCACGGTCTTTTCAGAACCGCGATGTTACAATGAAATAGCTACACTCTATGATCTAGGTGAAAGTGTTACAACAATTCCAAAGAGTCTTTTTAACAAGTTAAATCTTGGCTCTTTTGAAATCACCGAACAAAAATTACATCTAGCAGATTCTACTTATAAACAAGGAGTAGGCATTAAAGAGAATACCTTAGTATTCATTAAAGGTTGTCCTGCTCTTATTGATTTGGTTGTTGTTTACATGCCTGAAGATGCTACTTCCCCTATTATATTAGGTCGTCCTTTCTTAAGAAGTATTAAGGATTTAATCAATTTGCATGAAGGGAACGTGAAGCTCCAATTGCCTTCGCGGGATATTTTTGTTATTCATTTCTGTAGGAAAAAGAAAGCCAAGCAACATGATAAGGAGGCCATCACTTTGAAGGCCAACTACTTTGCAGTGGGTGTTCCACTCATATGGCCTAAGTGAGCAATATCAAGATCAAGCTATTGACCATAAAAGAATGTTGTATGGGAGGCATTCCATGTGAAATAAAGGTCTAAGTAAAGTTTTTAAGTTTTAGTTTAAGTTTTATATAGAATAAGGAGTCCTAGAAAACTCTAGTGAGAAGGAGAGATTCAGCGGTACTAAAAATTCCTGCTTTATATATGCCAAAGTTGGTCGACAATTTAGTCTGTCATTTTTTCTGTCAAAACTAGGTTCGCTAAGTTTTAGTCGAAAAAGTAATTCTTAAAGAAATAGAAATTTTTTGATGTGTATGGAAGCTTTAGCGACCAACTATACATCGGGAATAAAAATTCCCGTCGTATAGCTCCGGTCGTATTGTTATTTGACTCATACACAATTTTTCATCTTAGGATACAAAATGTTTGATGACCAACTATACGACGGGAACAAAAGTTCCAGCCATATAGTTCCGGCCATATAGTTATAACCGCCAGGAAAGAAACCCTAGAAACCCTAAAATTTTGCCATCAGAACAACTATACGGTGGGAACAAGTGTTTCGGCGTATAGTTGCGACCGTATAGTTGCGTTCGACCACTTCAACGCACAGGGAGGTACCCAAAACATCAAAACATCAATCCTTTTTCTCTCTTCTACCTACAAACTCTCTTAAAACCTCAAGGGATCTTTACCCCTACTCATTTTTGTTCGATTTCATCGCACACAAGTGATCTACAGTATGTTTCTCCTCCGATCCTCCAATTACTTTTCATGAATTCATATCTAATCTATTGTCATTGTCAATCTAGGGTGAGACTTACTTTGAACAAGTTGCCATGATTAACTTGCCTAGATTATTATGTTGAGGAGATTCTTTAGTGTGCTATCATGGGGATTATGCTATGACTATTACTGTTGGATCAAAAAGTTTTATAATTGTAATTCATATTTTTATTTTTTTAGAAGATGAACACGAGGATCCAGACACGTGCTCTTTCTGCCGCCAGTTCTTCTCGGGCTACAGGTCAGGAACGCATGGGGATTCGATTCAAGAACGAGTCTCACCGTGATCGTTTCGACAAGATAAAAAACCGAGATGTCAAGGTAACCAAGTGGGCTTGCCCCATCACATTGAACAAACTCAGTATTTCTGATGACTTTAATATACTTTGCAATAGAGTTGTCCTGCTAAACTTTGTATTTTATGATACACCAACCTATCACCGGTTAACCATTGAATTCCTTAGTTCTTTGAAAATCACCGTTAAAGCATGGCATGGGAAGGATAGAATTTCTTTCTGACTCATGAACAATAATTATTCATTATCACTTAATGAATGGTGAAATAGTTTTGGTTTACCCAAGAATGATCCTAATGCTCTACGCGCATCTTTTTACCAGCATAGAACCTTCCCCTGAACTCTGTTATAATAGAATGAGCTTTACTTCTAGAGTCAGCATAGGGAAAAATATTCAACCTCCTCTATTTGTTATTTGTTCTATGTTATTGCTAACACCTTGCAGGCGCGTAATGAGTTTACACGACTCAATGCGGAGGACATATTATTCCTCGCAAAAGCTACTTTCAACTATGACAACTTGTCAGTTCACTTGGACGCAATTCTTGTGCATTACTTGGAGTACCAATCCTACCAAAGCCAAGGACCAATCACTCGTGGAGCCATCATCACCGTGCTCGCCAATGTCCTAGGCTTCAACCTAGGTGAGTTACAACCGGTACTAGGTGAGTGAAGTGTTGGTTTATCTACTTTGAGGGCTTGTGGAATGCTCACTAGGAGAGGTGGTGTTTATTATCGGCATATTGCTGGAGTTGGGCATCTCTACCCTGCTCCTTTGCCTAATGGTCTTTTCTCTATCAAGGAAGGACGCGTTCTCTATGACTTGCAGATTGAGCAACACCAACCCAAGGAAGAGATTCCAGAAGCGGATGAGGACCAAGAGGAGGAGCAAGAAGTCCCTCATCAGGAGCAGCATCAACCAAGCTAGTTCACTACATTTCAAGATTCCCAAGAACTTGGGGGAACTGTGGACTGAATGCATAATCTCGTCCTGAACCTCTGAGAAACAACAAGTAAACTCTCAACTCAATTTGCGGACTGGAGTTACAACTTTTTACCCCACCACAGTGATTTGAAGGGCTTGCAAAAGCCTAAGATTGGGGAGGTTTTCTATCTATTTCTATTTGGATTTCATTTTCTTTATTTTATTTTTGAGGTTATGTTTTTATTTGAGTTTATAAGCACTCGTGCTGGTTTCCCCAACACTTTATCCTAGTTATTTTATTTTGTTTGAGATTTGCAAGCCAAGCTTTGCCGCCAAATTTCTATTCTTTAAATTCCCCTTCTCAAAAACCACAAAAGTATTTTTCCATTTATCTTTATTTCCCTCTCACCTTTTCTTTTTGCCTCGAAGTTCTCATTGATTTGCAGGAGGGCGATTGACTTCGAGTTTCCAAGAAAAAATAAAAAGGGAAGAGAGAAGTGGAGCCGAACATGAGAGGTATGCCTTATAACTCCCCACTTTTGAAGTTTGATAAACCCATGCTAGTTAGCAGTAATTTTAAGATGTTATATCGGGGGAGTGAGTCTCCATGTTGTAATAAAATTTTGTTTGCATGGGTATTTAATTTGGTACATTTTGTTCCAGCTCTTGTAGTTAACCAAAGTCTTTCCTAAAATTTGCTAAAAGATGGAACTAATAAAAAGTCTCACAAATTGAAAACTTGGGTGTTGTAGTGTTTAGTCTTGAAAGATTATTCCTAGTGACACTCAACACAACATAACATAATGATTTACTTGATACCTCTCTTTGAAAAGATCTGTTCAATTGAATTAATATTTAGCGGTTTTTGTGAGCATGCCAAAGTTTGACTTGTAAATCATAAGAATGATATAGCTTTATGCATGTAAAACTTCATGGTATGCCAACAACTCCTCTAGCCTACGAATGATCTTCATCAAGGAAACTCCTAGATTTCGGCTATGAGTTGATTAAACATATGTAGCAGAAATGCTATAATGGGTAAGATTCTTGGAACTCCCGGGTAGATGTAGACATGATGGAATCACTCCTCTGGCTGATATGAGAAATCATTATACAAAAGGAACAAGACCTTAGTGATTCCACGAGTGTCCATCACATCCCGATAAACTAATGAAAATCTTTGGCATGCTCTCAATTATTTAAGAACTAAAATTCTTGAAGGACAATGAATAGAAAAGTAGTGCTTGAAAAGTCTTAATTTATTAATGTGTGAGAATTGAGATACTTTAGTGTATATGCTGTTCATGATAAACTCTCACACTCTTAATTCTACATGATTACACTTTATTGTTCAAAGGCAAGCTTATGAGTTGATTACATGACATGTAATAAAGTTTACTCTTCTAAATCATCCATGCTTACAATAATTTGGCTACTCTATCTATGCTGAAGTTTTTCATGAAACCCATATGATATGCTTGACATTACTCTATCTATGCTGAAGTTTTTCAGATTAATAAAGTGAAGGAAACATGAGACTACTAATCATGAGTAAGATCATCATCTCGTTATTTCATTTTAAATGCTGAGTTCCCTTTTGATTTTGGTTCTCTTGCTCGAGGACGATAAAGTTTAAGCTTGGGGAGGTTGATGGCTGTGAAATATAGCCATCCACTGCTGCATTTAAACTAGATATTATTCATATATTTGATGAAATATCTCTATAAAACTGTAAGGTTCCCAACCTTTAATAAGGAAGAGATCCCTGTGTTTACAATGCTAGTCCCTGGATCAATAGCTAGCATCCACAGTTAAGATGTAATATCAAGAAACAAAGGTCATAATACAACTTTATAACCAGGAATAAAATATTTCATTACATCTTACATAGCTCATTTGGCTATTACATTACATTGCAGCAGAATATCTATAAGCATGGGGTCCTTCATCTTCAAAGTGCCACAGGCAAACATGTTGGTTGTAGACTTGTAATCCTATTCAACAAACTTCACTAACATGAAACAAACCTGCAACATAATAAGTTGCAGCCACAAGGGTCAATACATTTGAATTGTATTGGCAAGTTTCACTACGAAGTAGAAATATGTGGATCCTATCATTACATGCATATTTGGCTAAGTGGGGTTTAGGCTCATTTGCAAAAAGCAATATAGTTTTATCCTATCTTTTCAAAATAGTTTTTGATCTTTGTCAAATCTTTTGAACTTCTTGGAAAACTCCAAGTGCTTCAAATCCCTCGTTGTCACCCTCAAGTTTTAACTTTGAGAAATTGGAATGTCGAGATCTTCCATAGCTTCAGGCCTTAGTTGCTCAGTATTGTCCATAACCGGGGACACGGCTAAGGACTTAGAATTTGATCTTCTGCAGAAGTTGTACACTTTACCCACATGACACAATCTCATCTTGATGCCACCAGTGGCCGCTGGATAAGTACTCACCAAGATGGAATCTTGGCATTGAGAATCTGACAAAGTCTTTCCATAGGAGTCCTCCCAATACACAATGCTAGCTTGTCATCCAGGCACCAATGTAGGGTTTCAAGTTCCCTTACACTATCCTAGTTGACCTGATGATGCCAATGCATGGGTTTTCCACTATGTAGTTGACTAAGCCAGAGCCCATTTAGCATGTGGTACATACCTTTGAAGCCTTTGTCTGAGAAACATGTTCAATCTCTAAGTTCCTGGGTGGTTTCCTTCTAGTGCACATACAAAAAGAGATAGACATATAAACATGGTTCCTTTTGTTGCCACCTTGTCCAAGCTTGAGTATCCTTGTCCACCCAGGTGGTTCATTGAGTACTTGTTTTATTATATAAAACATATGTATTTTCAATTCTTCATATAATCATATTATGTATCCCATCCCAATATATAGCAGGGCTAAGCTTACTACAACTACAATGTTTCCACTAAGGAATATATAAGGGTATCCTATTAGGATTTAGCATAGCATAAAATATAGAAATCCTTTTCATGCATGTTACAAAAATCCACTAAGTGTAATGAAAATAGTAGGACTTGGATGATAGTGTCACTTGCCTTTTTTAGTAGAGAATGTTGGTTCACTTCTTGATCTTGCAAATGTCACACTCTTCTAATTCCACTACAATTCAATCAAGCAAACACAATTCAACTAGCATTCCAACCAATATTCAAACAATTTATCACACATAAAATAATAGAAACAAGGTCATGCATGCAAGGATGCAAAGGATAGTTTTATTTGCAAAGGTGATTTCTACTAAGGTCTAAACATTATAAGGTTCAAAGTGGTCATTTTCTAAAGTGTTAAAACCATTTGCAAAAGGTTTTATCAAAAAACCATTTTTAAATCAATTCATTATTTTATGTGGTTGAAAATGCTTTTAGCAAAGCAATAATTTTATATTGTTCATCAAATAAGTTGTTAAATTCACAAAAATTGGTGTTTAGTGTCAGAAGGTTTGAATCAAATCATTTCCCAAAGGTTTTACTCAAAAATCATTTCCAAAAATCAATATATTTATTTGACTAGAAATTAGCTAATTCAAGTATTTATTCCTAAACTTCACAAAATTAATTTTTAAATCCATGAGTTGGTTCCTAGGGTCAGTAAGTTCACAAAAAATCATTTTGCAAAGATTTCACATTAAAATTATACCTTGAATTTTTTTTATATTCATAATAAGCTTATACAAGTTTCTGCAAATTCAACCAATTTTCCAGAAGGAAAACATTAAACAAAGTGCATGGTTGCAAAGTACATGTTCTACTGATTCCATTGATATAAAATTTTCAAAATTTGGATGTGTAGAATTAAAGTTATGAATTTTACAAGTTTGCATAACAATCAGATTTCAATTCTGTTTTTAAACAAAACTCTGTACACATGGTTGTTTCCTATTGGTCGGTACCGCTTCGGGTGGATCGAGCTCTCTGGACCGCTGGATTTCATTTAAATCATACGGCGCAGATTGACTGATACCCCTTCGTTAAGTGATCTGTTCCTACGCGTCAGATCGAAATCTAACGGTGCAGGATCATGCGACCAAATAGGGGCGGCGCTGCGCGGCGGCGAGCGGCGGAGCACGCTCTGGCGGTGGCGTCGTGCTGATTCCAGGAAGCGAGGAAGAGGGGGAGAGGGATCACCGTGCTCGCAGAGGTGTGGCGAAGTTCGAGGTGGCGCTGGCTTGGCGAGGGGCGCACTAGAATCAAGGGAATCTCTCGCCAGAGTTGGTGGCGTCGTCGGGCACGCTCAGGTGTCATCGGGGATGGGGCTGCAGGTCGCGCTGAGGCACGGTAGGGGCACAGTTAGACGCGGGCTGAACTGGGGATGATGTGAGCATCAACAGGAGGTTGTCACATCCCAAGATTTTCCAAATCTTGTAATGTGAAAAATAAATGAATAAAATAAAACTTTGTTGATTTTCAGGGTGAGAAGAAACTTTTTGATTCCAATTGGGAACCTTCAAACCTATTTTGATCAAACAAATCCTAAAAGGATTTAAAAAGATAAACAATTAATAAAGGAAGTTTTAAATATTTGGAATTACTATTTTGAATCTTTTAATATAAAGTTTTGGTTTTCAAATGAAAAAGAAGAAATTTAAATAAGGATTATTTTATAAGCCAAATTAAAACTTGGCCAAGCCTTTGAAATAAAAATATTTCTATTTGATAAAAATAGTAAAGGTTTATTTAAAATAAAATAATAAGGATTTGATATCCAAAGTTTATTAAAAATAAAGGTTCTACTATTTTAATTAAACATCAAAACCTATTTATTTATTTGAAACAAGTTTTTCAAGTATTCTTTATTTCCAAATAAAACCTACTGATTTGGTTTTGATAATTTTTAGATTTTAAATGAAGATTTTAAATAAATCAAATCCTATTTTGATTTAATAAACAAGGTCTATTCATTTAATTATAAATGGACCTTAAAATAAAAATATTATTTTTATTTCTGGAACTTTGGATTATGTTGTTAAACAGAACCAAAAACTCAATACAAAGTTTGGTGAATGTTTGATTTGAATTGAATGTTTGATTTGTTGTTTGAATTCCAAAACAGAAAATAGAATTGGAAAAAGATAAAGCTTTCATGAAGGAAAAAAATAGAATCAACAGCAGCCCAACCCACAGCCCAGAAGCCCATGAGCCAGTCTCTCTTCCCCTCTGCGAAACGTTTTTCACTTAAACTCTCACCCGCAGAGCAATTGACCGATGGCCCTCTTTCCCTCTCACTTTCTCGCTGACAGCAAGGTCCCACAGCACTGTTCATCGTCTTCAAACCCGCGCTGAATCCTCCTCGCCGTTTCCTGTCTTTACTCCGGCGATCAATTCGCGCTGTTAAACGGCCATTAATCCCCAGCGACCACGCTCCCTTAAACGTCTCCCTCTCCTCCCCATTTCCCCTCTGTCGCCACAACCTACAGGCCACCAGGCTACGCTAATTTCACCAGAAAACCCTCACTACTCCGACGAGCTTCCTCCTTGATTCCGGCCGAACCTCGCCACCCCTTGCCTTCCTAAGCACACGACCGTGATCCCCACTCCTAGGGGAACCTGTCTGTGCCCTCCGTTCACTCGCGGGCGCCCCAGAGCGTCGACTTCGACAACTTCGGCGTCCGCGTCGCTTCCACTCCACAGGTAAACTCCGTTCGCCCCGGCACTCCTCGATGATACTCCCACACTTGCCTCACTCTCCTGCATCTGACCATGCTCTTGTATTGCCTTAGGGCGATTTGCAACGCCGACCCCGACCACGAACAGAACCATCTGACGCCGACGACGACTCCGGCGAACGATTACTCCCGTCCCCGTGCGCCCCTTGCTTCCTCGAGAGCACCTTGAGCACCACCACAACCATGCGAACACGGTGAGACCTTCCTCTGCCTTTTTTGCTTCCTGTAACCACCGTTAGCTCATCGTCCGACCGTGTGCTGCCGCCAGCCGCCGCGCAGCGCCGCCAGCCTTTGCCAAGCGTCTGTGAGCCGTGCGGGGCCAATCGTCTGGCTAGGAATAGAACCTGAGCGAAAGGGTATGGGTCATTCCGCGCCGTGCGATTAAGTGAAATCCAACGCCCCACAGAGGCCGATCCACCCAAACCGGTATCGACCAGTAGCATCACGCCGCGTGGCACCAGTTTGTTTAAAACAGAAATTTGAAATCAGATTTAGATGCAGATTTGAAACCCTTGTAACTTTTGATCCAGACATCCAAAATTTGCAAACTTTATATCAATGGAATAAGTGGAACAGTCCCTAGCCAACCATGCAATTTTTTTAGTAAAAAGTTTCTGTTAGATTGTTTGTTTTTGTAGAAACATTTGTATGCTTGTTTAGGTTATAAAAATTATTCCAAAATGTTTTTGGGGTTGAAACCTTTGAAAATTGGTTTGTGGTGAACTTACTGACCCTAGGAACCAACCCATGGATTTAAAAATGGATTTTGTGAAGATTAGAAATGAAAACTTGAATTATCCCATTTTTAGTCAAATGGAAATATAGCTTTTGTTATGAAAATGATTTTTGGAATAAAAACTTTGGGAAAATGATTTGAATCAAACCTACTAACTCTAAACACCAAGTTTTGAGAACTAACAACTTATTTGGTGAACAACATAAAGTTTTTGCTTTGATAAAAACATTTTCCACCACATAAAATAATGATTGGATTTAAAAATGGTTTATGGATAAAACCCTTTTGCAAATGGTTTGACCCTTTATAAAAATGTCCACTTTGAGCCTTACATTGTGTAGAGCCTAGTAGAAACCACTTTTGCAAATAAAACTATCTTTTGCATGCTTGCATGCATAACTTAGATCCTATTATTTTATGTGTGTTAATTTGTTTGATTGATTATTGGTTGGAATGCTAGTTGATATTGTGTTTGCTTGATTGATTTGTAGTGAAGTTAGAAAACTGTGAAACTAGCAAGATCAAGAAGTGAACCAACATTTCCTACCAAAAGAAAGGCAAGTGACACTATCATCTAAAGTCCTACTATTTTCATTATACTTAGTGGATTTTGAAACATGCATGAAAAGAATTTCTATACTTATGCTATGCTAAATCCTAATAGGATACCCTATACATTCCTTAGTGAAAACAATGTAGTTGTAAAATGCTTAGCAAAGCTAGATATTTTTGAGAAGAGATACATGTTGTGATTTTATGAAATTGTGAAAAGACTTATGTTTTATATAATAAAACAAGGACTCAATGAACCACCTGGGTGGACAAGGATACTTAGAGTTTTGATAAGGTGGCAACAAAAGGAACCATGTCTATGGCAATCTCTTTGTGTTGTGCACCAAAACAAAACCACCCAGGAACTTAGAGATTGGACATGTTTCTCCAATTGTGGCTTTCGTGTACAGCCACATGCTATTATGGCTCTGGCTTAGTCAACTACATTGGGAAGACCCATGCATTGTCTTCAGGTTACTGAAAATGAGGGAACTCGGAATCCTTCATGGGTACTGAAGACAAGCTATCAATCGTGTATGGGAGGACCCTCTGGAAAGACTTCGTCACATTCTCAATCTGCCAGTACTCCATCTTGGTGAGTACCAATCCAGCGGCCACTGGTGGCAACAATATGAGAGTGTGTCATGTGGGTAAAGTGTACAACTTCTGCAGAAGAAAATAAAATCTAAGTACTTAGCCGTGTCCCCGGTTATGGACAATACTGAGCAACTAAAGCTTGAAGCTATGGGAAATCTCGACATTCCAATTTCTAAAAAAAAAATCTTTAAAGTGACAACAAAAGACTTGAAGCACTTGGGGGTACCAAGGAGCTCAAGAGATTTGGATAAAAATTTGCAGCACTTGGGGTTACCAAGGAGCTCAAGAGATTTTGATAAAAACTTGAAGCACTTGGGGATTTACCAAGGAGCTCAAGGGATTTTGACAAAGACTTGAACACTTGGGGATTTACCAAGGAGTTTAGAAAGTTTTGACAAAAGGAACAAAACCATTTTGAAAAGATAGGATAAACTATTGCTTTCTGCAAATGAGCCTTAAACCCTACTTAGCCAAATATGCATGTAATGCTAGGATCCACTTATATTCATCATATTAGTGAAACTTGCCAATACAATTCAAATGTATTGACCCTTGTGGCTGTAACTTGTAATGTTGCAGGTTTGATTGTTTTTAGTGAAGACTGATTGATTAGGATTACAAAGTCTACAACCAACATGTCTGCCTGTGGCACTTTGAAGATGAAGGACCCCTACTTATAGATTTTCTGCTGCAATGTAATGTAATAGCCAAATGAGCTATGTAAGATGTAATAAAATTATGTTATTCCTGGTTATAAAGTTATATTATGACCTTTGTTTCTTGATATTACATCTTAACTGTGGATGCTAGCTATTGATCCAGGGACTAGCATTGTAAACACAGGGGACTCTACCTTATTTAAAGGTTGGGACCCTTACAGATGGTATCAGAGCATTGTGTTGCCTGTAGGATTTGTAAACCTAGGATTGGACAAAACCCCTTAGCAAAATAGGAGTTGTGTTTGTTCCAAAACTTATTTACAAACAATCTTGTAAACCCTTTCCTCAACCATTTTGGTTTTTGATCCCACATCTCTTCTATTTCAACTTGATGGAAAAACCTACCCCATGGCCAAAGACTTCACCATGTGCTAAGGAGATCTTCAACTTTAATGACTTCAACTTCTTCAACTCTAATGACTTCAACTTCTTCAACTCTAATGACTTCAACATCTTCAACTCTAATGACTTCAACATCTTCAGCATATTCACCAAGGACTTCCAAATTGGATACCACTAAGGACTACAAGTGAGAGAAGGAAATCTTGCTCAAGATATGGAGACTAAGGAAATGCAAAATTAGAAGGAGTTCACCTCACTTGAGGTATTGTAACCAAGAGTTTTCCTCAAGGAAACCATGAACTCATGTAAGAAGGAATCAACCAAGAAGGATGGAAAGATCACAAGTGAACCATATAGATGGACCACCATATTTTAGTTAAGTCAAACAGACCAACTTATGTGGTGTAACAAAAATATTTTGTTGCCTAAGTATGTGCTTGAACTTTGTGGGAGTGAAAAGTTGTTTGTGATTGATTGCACCTTGTTTGTGTGAATTGTGATGTGTGTGATTAGAATTATTTCCTTAGAAATATCTTGCCTATTCTAATCTCCATCTAACCCAAAAAGATGACTACTCCAAGAGACTCCAACATCAAGGTTGATGACACCAACACCAACCAAGAGGACAACATGGAGAAACTCATAGCAACCCAAAACCAGTTGAACCAAATGACAGCTCAATTCATAGCTAACACCAGTGGAGAAGATCCAACCCTGCAAAAGTTTTTGGAAGACCAAGATGAAATGTTGCATAAGGTGACAGACCAAATGCTCAACATGGAGAGCAACTTTTCTAAAGACAAGGATGTTATTCTAAAAGGAGCCAAAGCTTGCAACATTTGTGGAGACAAGGATCGCACTACTAAGGAGCATGGAGATCAATGCCCCAACTGTGAAGAGAAACATCCTGTTGGCCAATGTCCCACCTCACAAGCTACTTGCTACATATGTGAGGGAAACAATCATGTCCCTATCCAATGCCCCATCTATTCCATAGTTGAACAAAGGAAACAAGGTGGAGTGCAACAAATGATTGCAAACTATCCAGAAGGATCCAAGTCTACTAAGAAGAAGGATGACAAAGGAAAAAGTCCACTTATACCTCCATGCAATACAACCCAATTTAAAGGACCAAAGAAGAGGCATATGAATTTTCCAAAGAGCAATACAAGGTCCAAGAAGCACGTAGACATTCCTACCTACCATATAACATATGAGAAACATGAACTAGATGCACTCCTAGCCTTGGAGAAGCCCAAAAAGAAAAAGAAGGACAAAAGCCATGTGCAATGTCATCATTGTAAAGAAATGGGACACTATTCTAGTGAATCTCCAGAGAAACAGAAGTATAAAGAGATTGGACAAGTATGGTGCAACAACTGCAAAGGACTAGGCCATTATGCAGCAACTTGTCCACAAGAGACACATGAAGAACTCAAGCTTATCATATGTTTCAATTGCAAAGGACCAGAACATTATGCAAGCAATTGTCCAGAAAAGATGAAGAACAAGTTAAACAAGCCTATGAAGGATCTCAACCTTGGCCCATGAGTCAAGTGTGGAAACAAAGGACACTAAGCAGATGTTTGCTCAGAGAAGTTCCCCAAGATCCCAAGCAAACCAACATGTAATTTAGTTGGAAATTTTTTTAAGGTTGGTAGTACCCTAGATGCTTTGAGCCTACTTGTAACCCTAGCTTTCCCAAATCTCGGGACAAGATTTATTTTAAGGGTGGTAGCCTGTCACATCCCAAGATTTTCCAAATCTTGTAATGTGAAAAATAAATGAATAAAATAAAACTTTGTTGATTTTCAGGGTGAGAAGAAACTTTTTGATTCCAATTGGGAACCTTCAAACCTATTTTGATCAAACAAATCCTAAAAGGATTTAAAAAGATAAACAATTAATAAAGGAAGTTTTAAATATTTGGAATTACTATTTTGAATCTTTTAATATAAAGTTTTGGTTTTCAAATGAAAAAGAAGAAATTTAAATAAGGATGATTTTATAAGCCAAATTAAAACTTGGCCAAGCCTTTGAAATAAAAATATTTCTATTTGAGAAAAATAGTAAAGGTTTATTTAAAATAAAATAATAAGGATTTGATATCCAAAGTTTATTAAAAATAAAGGTTCTACTATTTGAATTAAACATCAAAACCTATTTATTTATTTGAAACAAGTTTTTCAAGTATTCTTTATTTCCAAATAAAACTTACTGATTTGGTTTTGATAATTTTTAGATTTTAAATGAAGATTTTAAATAAATCAAATCCTATTTTGATTTAATAAACAAGGTCTATTCATTTAATTATAAATGGACCCTACAATAAAAATATTATTTTTATTTCTGGGACTTTGGATTATGTTGTTAAACAGAACCAAAAACTCAATACAAAGTTTGGTGAATGTTTGATTTGAATTGAATGTTTGATTTGTTGTTTGAATTCCAAAACAAAAAATAGAATTGGAAAAAGATAAAGCTTTCAGGAAGGAAAAAAATAGAATCAACAGCAGCCCAACCCACCTGGCCCAGGAAGCCCACTCGCAGCCCAGTCTCTCTTCCCCTCTGCGAAACGTTTTTCACTTAAACTCTCACCCGCAGAGCAACTGACCGGTGGCCCTCTTTCCCTCTCACTTTCTCGCTGACAGCAAGGTCCCACAACACTGTTCATCGTCTTCAAACCCGCGCTGAATCCTCCTCGCCGTTTCCTGTCTTTACTCTGGCGATCAATTCGCACTGTTAAACGGCCATTAATCCCCAGCGACCACGCTCCCTTAAACGTCTCCCTCTCCTCCCCATTTCCCCTCTGTCGCCACAACCTACATGCCACCAGGCTACGCTAATTTCACCAGAAAACCCTCACTGCTCCGACGAGCTTCCTCCTCGATTCCGGCCGAACCTCACCACCCCTTGCCTTCCTAAGCACACGACCGTGATCCCCACTCCCAGGCGCACCTGTCTGTGCCCTCCGTTCACTCGCGGGCGCCCCAGAGCGTCGACTTCGACAACTTCTGAGCGCCGCCGCGTCTGCTTCCCACTCCGGCGAACTCCACAGGTAAACTCCGTTCGCCCCGGCACTCCTCGATGATACTCCCACACTCGCCTCACTCTCCTGCATCTGACCATGCTCTTGTCTTGCCTTAGGGCGATTTGCAACACCGACCCCGACCACGAACAGAACCATCTGACGCCGACGACGACTCCGGCGAACGATTACTCCCGTCCCCGTGCGCCCCTTGCTTCCTCGAGAGCACCTTGAGCACCACCACGACCACGCGAACACGGTGAGACCTTCCTCTGCCTTCTTTTCTTCCTATAACCGCCGTTAGCTCATCGTCCGGCCGCTGCCATAACCGCCAGCCAAGCGTTTGTGAGCCGTGCGATGCCAATCGTCTGGCTAGGAATAGAACCTGAGCGAAAGGGTATGGGTCATTCCGCGTCATGCGATTAAGTGAAATACAACGCCCCGCAGAGGCCGATCCACCCGAACCGGTATCGACCAGTAGCATCACACCGCGTGGCACCAGTTTGTTTAAAACAGAAATTTGAAATCAGATTTAGATGCAGATTTGAAACCCTTATAACTTTTGATCCACACGTCCAAAATTTGCAAACTTTATTTCAATGGAATCAGTGGAACAAGACCTATCCAACCATGCAATTTGTTTAGTAAAAAGTTTCTATTAGATTGTTTGTTTTTGCAGAAACATTTGTATGCTTGTCTAGGTTATAAAAATTATTCCAAAATGTTTTTGGGGTTGAAACCTTTGCAAATTGGTTTGTGGTGAACTTACTGACCCTAGGAACCAACCCATGGATTTAAAAATGGATTTTGTGAAGATTAGAAATGAAAACTTGAATTAGCCCATTTTTTGTCAAATGGAAATATTGCTTTTGTTATGAAAATGATTTTTGGAATAAAAACTTTGGGAAAATGATTTGAATCAAACCTACTGACTCTAAACACCAAGTTTTGAGAACTAAAAACTTATTTGGTGAACAACATAAAGTTTTTGCTTTGATAAAAACATTTTCCACCACATAAAATAATGATTGGATTTAAAAATGGTTTATGGATAAAACCCTTTTGCAAATGGTTTGACACTTTAGAAAAATGTCCACTTTGAGCCTTACATTGTGTAGAGCCTAGTAGAAACCACCTTTGCAAATAAAACTATCTTTTGCATGCTTGCGTGCATAACTTAGATCCTATTATTTTATGTGTGTTAATTTGTTTGATTGATTATTGGTTGGAATGCTAGTTGATATTGTGTTTGCTTGATTGATTTGTAGTGAAGTTAGAAAACTGTGAAACTAGCAAGATCAAGAAGTGAACCAACATTTCCTACCAAAAGAAAGGCAAGTGACACTATCATCTGAAGTCCTACTATTTTCATTATACTTAGTGGATTTTGAAACATGCATGAA
Source organism: Avena insularis (assembly GCA_023614405.1). Taxonomy (NCBI): domain Eukaryota; kingdom Viridiplantae; phylum Streptophyta; class Magnoliopsida; order Poales; family Poaceae; genus Avena; species Avena insularis. The sequence continues at coordinate 38,320,220 of CM042685.1, read as the reverse complement.
AAGAATTTCTATACTTATGCTATGCTAAATCCTAATAGGATACCCTATACATTCCTTAGTGAAAACAATGTAGTTGTAAAATGCTTAGCAAAGCTAGATATTTTTGAGAAGAGATACATGTTGAGATTTTATGAAATTGAGAAAAGACTTATGTTTTATATAATAAAATAAGGACTCAATGAACCACCTGGGTGGACAAGGATACTTTGAGTTTTGATAAGATGGCAACAAAAAGAACCATGTCTATGGCAATCTCTTTGTGTTGTGCACCAAAAGAAAACCACCCAGGAACTTAGAGATTGAACATGTTTCTCTAATTGTGGCTTTCGTGTACAGCCACATGCTATTATGGCTCTGGCTTAGTCAACTACATTGGGAAGACCCATGCATTGTCTTCAGGTTACTGAAAATGAGGGAACTCGGAATCCTTCATGGGTACTGAAGACAAGCTAGCAATGGTGTATGGGAGGACCCTCTGGAAAGACTTCGTCACATTCTCAATCTGCCAGTACTCCATCTTGGTGAGTACCAATCTAGCAGCCACTGGTGGCAACAAGATGAGAGTGTGTCATGTGGGTAAAGTGTACAACTTCTGCAGAAGAAAATAAAATCTATGTACTTAGCCGTGTCCCTGATTATGGACAATACTGCCTAACTAAAGCTTGAAGCTATACGTAATCTCGACATTCCAATTTCTAAAAAAAAATCTTTAAAGTGACAACAAAAGACTTGAAGCACTTGGGGGTACCAAGGAGCTCAAGAGATTTGGATAAAAATTTGCAGCACTTGGGGTTACCAAGGAGCTCAAGAGATTTTGATAAAAACTTGAAGCACTTGGGGATTTACCAAGGAGCTCAAGGGATTTTGACAAAGACTTGAACACTTGGGGATTTACCAAGGAGTTCAGAAAGTTTTGACAAAAGGAACAAAACCATTTTGAAAAGATAGGATAAACTATTGCTTTCTGCAAATGAGCCTTAAACCCTACTTAGCCAAATATGCATGTAATGCTAGGATCCACTTATATTCATCATAGTAGTGAAACTTGCCAATACAATTCAAATGTATTGACCCTTGTGGCTGTAACTTGTAATGTGGCAGGTTTGATTGTTTTTACTGAAGACTGATTGATTAGGATTACAAAGTCTATAACCAACATGTCTGCCTGTGGCACTTTGAAGATGAAGGACCCCTACTTATAGATTTTCTGCTGCAATGTAATGTAATAGCCAAATGAGCTATGTAAGATGTAATAAAATTATGTTATTCCTGGTTATAAAGTTATATTATGACCTTTGTTTCTTGATATTACATCTTAACTGTAGATGCTAGCTATTGATCCAGGGTCTAGCATTGTAAACACAGGGGACTCTACCTTATTTAAAGGTTGGGACCCTTACAGAGGTGCCGGGGCGGTCGAGACTTACCAGGGGGAGGTTGCCGGAGGAGGGACAGACGGGGCGGCGCGTTGAGCTTGTCCTTGCCGACGCTCTGGGGCAAGCGCGGGCGAACGGGAGGCACTGGCAGGTGCGCCTTGAGGTGGAGAACAGGCTAGTGTGCAGTGGGGGTCGAGGCGAAGCTGGACGGCGTCGGAATTGGTCGCGAAGTTCGTCGGAGTCCGCGGCGGTGCAGGGGAAAATCTGGGCAGCCTTGGGGCAGAGAAGATGCGCTGTTTTGGAGGAAAGGTAGAGGGGAGATGGGTGCTTAAGGGGGCATGGTCACGGCGAGGAATTACTCGGTTATTTACTCGTATTGACGCCGTCAATAATCGTGGCAGCAACGGCAGGGGACGGCTGGCGCGGGATTGAAGACGACTGCGTGGCAGTAGGGTCCATCTGGCATTGAGGGAGAGAGAGGGCGTTGGGTCCACTCGTCAGCGTCTCTGCGGGTGCGAGAATGAGTGAAAAATGTTTCGCTGAGGGGGGAACAAGCTGGGCTGCGACTGGGCCTTGCTGGGCTTGTTGGGTTGGGTCGTTTTGTTTCACTTTTTTTTTATTCTGTAAGCTTTTTCTTTTTCTATTTGATTTTCTGTTTTGATTTTCAATCAAACAATTCAAACACCAAATGAATTCGAACTTCCACCAAACTTTGCATCATTTTTAGTTCTGTTTAACAACATAATTCAAAGTCCAAATAAAATAATACTTTTATTCTTTTAGGATCTATTTAATAATTAAATAAAATAGTTCTTAGTTATTAATTCAAATAGGATTTGATTTATTTTTCAAAATTCTATTTGAAATCTAAATTAATACCAAAATCAATTCAGTAGGTTTTATTTGAAAATATAAAACTCTTGGAAATCTTATTTAAAATAGATTAACAAGTTTTAGTGTTTACTTAAAATGGAAAAGCCTTTACTTTAATAAAATTCGATATTAATAAATCCTGATTATTTTATTTAAATAGAGCTTTATTCAAAATAGAATTATTTTATTTCAAAAGCTTGGCCAAGATTTAATTTGGCTCTATAAAAATAATCCTTATTTATAATTCTACCTTTTTCTTTTGAACACCAAATCTTTTTATTAAAGGATCCAATAATAGTAATTCCAACTATTATAACTTTATTTATTATTTGTTTATCTTTTTAAATCCCTTTAGGATTTATTTGATCAAAATAGGTTTGGATGTTTCCAAATGGAATCAAAAAGTTTCTTCTCACACTAAATTTCAACAAAGTTTTATTTTGTTTATTTATTTTTCACATTTCAAAATTTGGAAAATTTTGGGATGTGACAAAAACCTACCACTAATACCTAATGATCAAAGGGGTATGCAATCCTTTCTTGCTATTTTTCCCTGCGTAGATAATGACGTTTGATGATGGGAATCACTACATAAATTACAAAGATACGAGATTTCCAACACGTCAAAGAAACCAAGAGTCGTGAAGTTAATACTAAAGCTTTAACGACCAACTATACGGCAGGAATTTTATTGCGGCCGTATAGTTCCGGCCGTATAGTTGGCATCGACTTCATTAGGTCAAACAGAACAACTTTCGTGAAGGTACCCCTATATAAAGAGGATTCGAGCAACAGGAAATATCTGCTTCTTTTCGACCTCAACTCTACTTGCCACCAGAAGTCGCCACGCCGGAGGAATAGATCTAGATCTAAACCTCTAAACCTTTCTCCACCAACATAGCCATCTTCCACCACTTGTAATAGTTGATCTCATCTCTAATTGGCTTCACTGTAACACTATTTTCTATCAACCTTATGATCTCTACTACAATGTTTATGGTTGTCGATTTCATCTCTATATGTGAGTAATTATCCTTGGGCTAAGGGCTTCAGCCTAACCATGTAGCTTTTTGTGCATGTTATTTATCATAGATGGGATCATGTATTAATTTGTATGACATGATGATTGTATTACCCTCTCTTTCCTCAATCTAAGGACTTTTTAGGTACATAAGACCCCAATGATTGATCTAGTTAAAGGGAGTGTGAGTAATGACTGATCTGGAGGATGGGAACCCTAGTGACAGAAGGCGTAGTACGGCTGTATGTGAGGGATTTACTTGGGATTGATGGTGACATCACTATGCATATCATTAGTTCTCTTTCTTCTATGGATGATACTAGTAGGTTATTTCTAAAGCAATTGCGGAGGCGGTAATAATTATGGATGCACTACCCACATATAATTATCTTGCTCTAACAATTACGTGCATACTTTATTATTATCTATTATTCCCATCAGATGTTTTGCACAACTACTGGTGAAACTGAAGACCCTAGGCCCTCTCTCTCTCTCCATCGTCAACAACAACAAAAAGATCGCAAAATCTTGGTCTTATGAAAACACAATAGGAATTCTAAAACTCTTGATGGTCCGTTTATGTAATCTCACTACTATTTCCGCTTCCTGAGGATTCGATAAAACTAGGTATACTAGGGAAAAAGAGCTATACTACATCCGTAATATGGATTGAAGGTATCAGCTGGCCTGGTGCAACTAGGTCAAGGGGAGGGGTGCTGGTAGGTAGATTGATCATGGGAGATGGGGGTAGCTCTCTGTTTGGGTTAGGGCTTAGAGGGTAGATAGATTAGGTAGCTGTTTTAGGTCTAGGTAGGATAGGTTAGCTAGATAATTTTATTTGTTTCTTTTTATTTTGTTTTATTTTGATTGTGTGAAAACTACCTATTGCAAAAACTTCCCAAAAACAACATGGTCAAAAGAAATAAGGAGGAGGCAAGATGGGGAGTGGAAAAGGACTATGGAGTTTTACAATAATTTGGAAGCATCTTGTTTGATGAAATTCTACCTAATTGAATGACTTTATCCTGATTTATCAAAATTAGGAAAAAATTGAACTACTACTAGTAAATAGTGGGCTACTTTGAAAGTTTACGAAAAAGCTTTTGGAGGTACCTGTTGGGGGGGCACAATTAGTATATCAAACCACCGAGAGTTTTGACGACAGGTTCAACTTCTTGCTAAAATTTTGCACCATGAAAATTTAATGAAATTCGTTTAAACTTGAGCTACAATTAAGCGCGATATATTGCTCTTGATTTAAATGTCTTTTTGGAGGTAGATGGGTGCATATTCTTATAGTAAACAATGTTGTCAGTGTGAGTTTCCAACTAGCAGTAAAGAACATTCTCAATTTTCCTAGTGATGAAGAGATTGTTCTTTCCCATAAAGGAAGTCCGAAGAATATGGATCTGAATGCCAGAAGCCAAGTTTCCAGACATTTGCCATAAGGTAGGACCCACAATATATATGGTGAACCTTAGAGGATGAAAGATAGGCCTTAAGGTATTTTTTAACACATTGTGGATGCCAAGGAAAAAGCAAATAATGGGCACACTTGGAAGTGTATGACCAAGCTATAAAAGTCCTATGCAAAAGTTAGCATCTTTAGTTTAGTAGGTCCCATGAATAATCTCATATACGCACTATCTAAATGGTGTAGCTTACTCTTACTAGTACTGTAATGTATCTGTTTGCTTAGACATATGCTCACCTTTGTCCATGCGCTATAAATGCAGAGAGAATAAAACGAAGGAAGAGGAAGAGCGCATCAACTAAGAGAGAAGAGGAGTTGAAGGAGGTTCAATGTCAGAGAAATTTTTATTACTGATGGGTTCCAAACACGAGTAGTAAATTTCAAGACCTATGCACACAAAACAAACTTGTGTGTTTTCTCTCTATTTCGCTGCCTCTCATCTCTCCACCCCTATCCCCTCGTGTATCCGCCCAGCTGATCTCTCTCTCGTCCACAGCATGGGGCTACGCATGTGTGCCTTGGTATGTCGGCACTGTTTTTTTTGAGAGGGCAGCCCTATTTCTCTAGTGTGTTCGGCGGACGCCTTGGTGTGGAGTAGGAGGAGTAGTTCATAGGAAGGAAACCACTTTGGTCCTTGGCGGCAAAATATTCACACTTGTCCTGTTTCTGAATTCGAACATTCAATGTTGGATCAAGACGGGCAAATCCAAACATTGCTAACCATTGGATCTTCCTTTCCATTCTGAGCATCTAGAAGATTCTGTTGATAGTCTTTATCACAATGAACGCTAGTATGCACAAACCCCAAACCACACTTCATTGCTTAGTTTCAGGGACCTTGTACTAAATGCATGGACTTGGATGTAATTTTCATTTTAACGAGGTCCTTGATGTAACTTCTAATTCCATCGACTGTGTCAACTAAAGCACCTTGCTCCTACGAGACCTACCACAATTAGAAGAAAATGGAACCCTCCCAATTATCCAACAAAGTGGACCACGCTTTCTTATGTAATTCCAATTTTCATGCTTCCTAGATAACCTCGCACAATTCACTAACTTCTTACCGATTTAACGAAATTAGGTCAAACTTGAGCTACAAGTAAGCGCGGTAGATTGCTCTCGAATTAAATGTAATTTCAAAGGTAGATGGGTGCGTCTTCTTGTAGTAAACAATGTTGTCGGTGTGAGTTTCCAACTATCTGTAAAGAACATTCTCAATTTATCGAGTCATGATCAGATTGTTCTTTTCCATAAACAAAGTCTGAAGAATATGGATCTGAATGCCACAAGCCAAGCTTGCACACATATTAAGTCGACAAACATGTTGTACTTAATTAAGATTTCCATGTTTTATGAGTTATCAAACTCCCTACCTAACTGCTCCCTCTTGAATGAATTTATGCCCATTTAGCGAAATTAGGTCAAATTTGAACTATGAGTAAATTGTAGGTTTCTTCGGAAGTTTTATGAAAAATATTTTGTAGGTACCCATCAGGGGGTCAATTAATATATCAGAGAGTTTTGACAATAGGTCCAACTTCTTGCTAAGACTTTGCATCTTGACATTTTAATGAAATTAGGTTAAACTTGAGCTACAAGTAAGCGTGATAGAGTTCTCGTGAATTAAATGTAATTTTAGAGGTAGATGGATTCATCTTCTTGTAGTAAAAAATGTCGTCGGTGTGGGTGTCCAACTATATCTGTAAAGAACATTCTCAATTTTAAGAGTGATGACGAGATTGTTCTTTTCTGTAAAGAGAAGTCTGAAGAATATTGGATCTCAATGCCCAAGCCAAGTTTTCAGACATATATAGTGGACCAACATGTTGTACTTACGGTTCCCATGTTTTATGAGTTATTAAAATTTCTTTGCCAACTCTTCCCACTTGAATGAATTTATGTAGATTTATCGAAATTAGGTCAAATTTGAAACTATAAGTAAATTGTAGGTTGCTTAGAAAGTGCACAAAAATCTTTTGGACGTACCCATCGAGGGTCACAATTAATATATCAGAATCCACTGAGAGTTTTGACAACGGGTTCAACTTGTTGCTAAGAGTTTGCATCCTGAAAATTTAATGAAATTAGGTTAAATTTAGCTACAAGTAAGCGCGATAGATCGTTCTTGAATTAAATTTGTTTCAGAGGTAGATGGGTGCATCTTCTTGTAGAAAACAATGTTGTGAGTGTGAGTTTCCATCTATCAGGAAAGAACATTCTCAATTTTCTGAGTGATGACAATATTGTTCTTTCCCATAAAGAATGTTCGAACAATATGGATCTGAATGCCACAAGCCAAGTTTCCAGACATTTTCCACAAGGTAGGACCCACAATGTATAAGGTGAACCTTAGCGAATGCCACATAGGCCTTAAGGTGTTTTTAGCACATTGCAGATGCTACGGAAAAACCAAATAACGGGCCCACTTAGAAGTGTATGACCAAGCTATAAAACTCCTATGTAAAAGTTAGCATCTTCAGTTTAGTAGGTCCCAGAAATCATCTCATATAGACACTGTCTAAACGGTGGAGCTTACTCGTACTAGTACTATAATGTATTTCTTTTCTTATACATATGCTCACCTGTGTCCACGCGTTATACATGTAGAGAGAATAAAACGTAGGAAGGGGAAGAGGGCAGCAACAAAGAGAGAAGAGGAGTTGAAGGCGGTTCGATGTCAGAGCAAAGTTTATTATTAATGGGTTCCTGACAGGAGGTACTACTAACTCTACTAGTAGTAAATTTCAGAACCTATGCACGCAAAAAATGTGTGTTTTCTCTCTCCTTCACTGCCTCTCATATCTCCACCCATCCCCCCTCGCGCACCAGCCCGGCTGATCTCTCCCTCATGCACAATGTGGCACTATGCATGTGGCCTTGGTATGACGGCTCTGTTTCTTTTTCATTTTTGAGAGGGCGGCTCTGTTTCTATGGAATTTTCTACAACCATGTTGGAGTGGATTAGATGTAGTAGTACATAGGAAGGAAACCACTTTGGTCCTTGGAGGCAAAAAAATTCAAACTTGTCCAGTTTCTGAATTCGAACATTCACTATTGGATCAAGACTAGAAAATCCAAACATTGCTAACCATTGGATCTTCTTTTCCATTCTTAGCATCTAGAAGATTCTATTGATAGTCTTTAGCACAATTAACGCTAGTATACGCAAACCTCAAAACACACTTCATTGAGTAGTTTCAGGGACCTTGTGTTAAATGCATGGACTTGGATGTAATTTATTTTTTTACAAGATCCTTGACATAACATGTACTTCCACTGACCGTGTTAACTAAGCACATCACTCCTACAAGACCTACCATAGTTAGAATAAAATGCAACCCTCGCAATTATCACACAAAGTGGACCATAGTTTCTTATATAGTTCATTGTGCTAAAGACTATCAATAGTATTTTTTAGATTCTAGATAGAATGGAAAAGAAGATCCAACGGCTGGCAATGTTGGAATTTGCGAGTCTGCTTGATCCAACACTCAATATTCAAAGTTATTCGTACACTATATGGTGGGTAAGATAAGATAAGAAAGACTATCAATACAATCTTCTAGATGATATATAATAGAAAAAAGAAGATCCAAGAGCTGGAAATGCTGGGATTAGCCAATTTTGATCCAACTGTCAAAGTTAAAAGATATTCATACAGTATATATACACCCTAAGTCCAGAAATCACTTACTTGGTTTTGCCTACATTCAAATCTATCTAGATGCATTTTCGTGTATAGATGTACATTTGAATCTAGAAAAACCCAAGTCATTTATTTCTGAGTAGAGGGAGTATAATGGTAAGATGAGATATATAGTGGTAAGATATACTAATCTGGTTGCTCCATTTCACACCATGGGAAGACGAAGGATGCTCGTGTCCATCAGACATACACACATACAAACAAACAAACAAATAAACAAACAAAAGAATGTCTGTGAGTGCCACACAAGCGCATGGAATTTTTTATATTTCACCCTTTAATGTTTTTTCCAATCATTTTGGCTACAACATTACCTACTTAAATGACATTTTAGGTCAACCTTGAACTGCAAGCATGCGATATGTTTCTCTTAATGTTATGTGCTAACAAATTCGCCCACTTGAAAGACTTTAAGAGAATTTACATAAATTAGGTCAGATTCGATATTGATGCTTATGGTACATATACCCCTCATAAAATTGTCCATGAATCGTTTTACTCAGAAAGGGCAACATGATTTTATTGGGTCCGCAGCATAGAAAACAAAAAAAATCTACGATGGGTACTATGAAGCACCAAGATCTATCTACTAGATACATGCAATGGGTGTATATATATCCATAGAGAACATACCTTTGTAGCCCGACAAAGTTTAATGAGGTTGTACTCATGGATGATGTAGTTGAACGCTTGCTAATTTCAAGATCGAGAACAAGTCCAGCGCCACAAATCAGCAGCGCGTCCGTGATCGCACACACGTTCAAGCCACCGAACAACCTCTGCCTACTTGCTCCAGCGATGCAGCGGAAGCAGCAACTCCTTCTAGATGAAAAGCCACCAGGAACATGTATCTCGCTAGTTCGAGACCATGGGAGAATAATTCTAGAGGGGGAGAGAGAACCTTCACGAGAAGGTGTAAGTGAGAGAGAGGGAAAGGGGGGATTTTTATAGGAGGAGGGGGGCACCCCAAGGGGTGTGGCCGGCGCATGGAGCTGCCCCCACCCCTCCCTCCATTTATTTGAGTTGACCTCCCACTCACAAATTGCCTCTCCATTTTCTCCACTCAAAATCCCATTAAATTTCCACCAAATTTAATGTAATCTCTCATTAAATAAAACTCCTTTTATTTATTTATTCAGAATTTTGTAAATTACATTAATTAACAAACATTCACATAAAACCCCTTGCTACTTTTCAATTTCACATGTAGAACCAATATCAGCAATTTCACCTGAAACAATTTCGGTGTCCATTGAAATAATTCTAGCGCTTTGCAATTATTTCATCTAGAATATTTAGAACAAATGGTGTTGGTGTCCCTTAAGTGTGTCACCCTACGATTCGCGAATAATGCAGACATGATCGAGACCCCTCTCGGATCAATAATCAGAAGTGGGATCGTGAGAACCTTTTACGCTAGTAACTTATCCCTTTGTATCGCTATATATTACATGTCCGAGATTCGATCATCGGTATCTCCATACCTAGTTTTATCTCCTTACCGACATGCACTGTTTTCTCGTTCCCGTGATATAACATTCTAGTGATCACATCACTTGCTTGCAAGCTAACTAATATGATATCACCGAGAGGTCCTAGAGTATATCTATCCATCATCGGGCTGGAGAAATTCCAATCTTGATCCATGAGCCTCTACATAACACCTTCGTAGCACTTAACCCACCTTTATAGTCACCCTGTTACGTGTGACATCTGATGTTATCAAGATACTCTTCTAGTGTTAGTGATTGACATGATTTCATGGTCTAAGGACTAGGATTAATTTGTATGATGTTAGAGCAATATAAACACAATGACTTTAATTGTAATGCCATACTTAGGTTGAATGTTCATCACATCATTCCAACAATGTTGTGACCTAGTTATTAACAACATACAATGTCCATGATCAGGAAACCTTGATCATCTTGTTAATCAATGAGCTAGTTTATAAGAGAGGCATAACTAGGAACTTTTTATTTGTTTATTAAACACACATGTATTACCATTTCCGTATTAATAAAATTATAGAATGCAAAATAAACGTCTATCATATACTCGGAATACATATAATAACAACTTTATTATTGCCTCTTAGTGCATATTCCCTTTAGTCTCCCACTTGCACTAGAGATAATAATCTAGTTACATAGTGATAAATCTAACACCCATGGAGTTCTGGTGTTGGTCATGTTTTCCCTATGGAGAATTTTAGTCAATGGATCTGCTACATTGAGATCCTTGTGTACTTTACAAATCTTCATATCTCCATCCTTGACATGTTCGCGGATGGAGTGAAACCGACGCTTAATATGCTTGGAATCTTGTGAGACCTTGGTTCCTTGGAATTGTCTATGGCTCCATTATTGTAACAATAGATCACCATTGGGTACAACGCACTAGGAACCACACCTAGTTCGGTTATGAACTCCTTCATCCAAACTGCTTCCTGTGTTGCTTCTGAAGCAGCAACATATTCAGCCTCCTTTGTTGATCCTACCACCACAGGTTGTTTGGAGCTCCTCCAAATAACTATTGCTTCGTTCATGAGAAATACATATCCGGATTGATACTTAGTCATCCGGATCGGTGTCGAATCTATCATTGACATAACATTTAGCGACAAGCTCTTCTTCACTTCCGTACATGAGAAACATTTCCTTAGTTCTCCTTAAGTACTTAAGGATATTCTTGACCGCTATCCAGTGTTACCTACCTGGATCAGATTGGTACTTTCTATTCAATCTAATAGAATGTGCAACATCCAGTCTTGTATGGAGCATGGCGTACATTATAGACCCTATGGCTGAAGGATGGGGGATCTAGTCCATTATCTCTCTTTCTTCTGCCATATCCGGACTTTGAGTCTTACTCAATGTCTTGCCTTGAAACATAGGTAAGAACCCCTTCTTACTTTAGTTCATTTTAAACTTCTTTAAAATCTTATCAAGGTATGCAATCAGTGATAGCCCTATTAGGCATCTTGATCTATCTCTATAGATCTTTATGCCTAATATGTTTGACGCTTCACCTAGGTCCTTCATTGAAAATTTGCTTTTTAGATAACTTTTAACACTGTCTAAAATATCTACATCATCTGTAATCAGTAATATGTCATTCACATATAATATCAGAAATGCCACATCGCTCCCACTCACTTTCGTGTAAATACAAGCCTCTCCATAATTTTGGACAAATCCAGGATGCTTGTTTTGGTACATAGATAGATCTCTGAAGCTTGCATACCTTGTCAACATCCTTAGGATCGACAAAACCATTTGGCTTTATCATATACTGCTCTTCTTCAATGTTGCCATTGAGGAACACAATTTTGACATCCATGTGCCATATCTCATATTGGAAATAAGCAGCAATTTCTAACATAATCTTAACTGACTTTAGCATTGCTATGGGAGGGAATGGCTCATCGTAGTCAACTCCTTGAATTTGTCGAAACCCCATTGCGATAAGTTGAGCTTTATAGATGGTTACATTACCATCAGCATTAGATTTTCTTTGTTCTCAACGGCCTTTAGATCATGAGGTAAGTCCATCAAGGTCCAAACCTAGTTTTCGTACATGAATTCCATCTCGCATTTTATGGCTTCTAGCCATTTGTTGGAATCCGGGATCATGATCGCTTCTTCATACGTCGCAGGGTGTCATGGTGGTGTCATGGCAGGTGCCATGGGTAGGCTTAAGTTGGGGGCCGAATGGACGCTTGAGGTAACCCGGGAGGGAGTGCATAGTCTCGCCGCGCATGAATAACACGAAGAACTCTCCACACTTAGGATTTTTATTCCTCCAACAAGTTTACATGTGCTCCTATAGCTGTTGTAGCATAGCCTACGGGCACTAGTTTCCTACTTGGTCCAACCTCCTTAAACCCTAGCTATGTCCCTCCTTATATAGGCAATGGACAGATAGGTTACAAATTTTGGTCCTAGGGTTACTGTTTTGATCTTTGTCCTTACTGTGCGGGCCGGGTCTTGGGCTAGCCCTGAGCCCTTGACCTAGTCCTCAAAGCTATACAGCCAATGGTCTTCCCGTACGTAGGTGCTAGTTCTTGGGCATCATGCGGTTCTTTCGTATGTTAGCCCTTTCTTTTGGCATCACCCGGCTCCTTTTATGTCACGGCATCGCCCTTCTCTTTTGACTATGCTTTACCATGGTCCCTCTTGAGTCTCACTCGGAGAGCTGCCACACGTCCTTCCTGACCCGGCCTTCCCTCGTGAGACCCGGATCGTTGCTACCTGCAAGGTAAGCATCTTTGTCCTATGCGGCCGACATACTTCTTATGTAGGCCACACATAGGCTTTGTATCGCGGCCGCTAAGTCCCGTCTAGAGATTTCTTTGACTCGACATAAGCCAAGCTGGGTAATGTTTTACCCCTTATGACCCTACCGGGGGTTATCCCCCCGACATTAGTCCTCAAAGCTAGTGAGGCCTAGCAGTTTTTGCGGTTAGGCGTCTCCAGGTTCCTTTAATGTATTTTGAACTTTTCTTTTTTCTTTGCATTACTTATATAGGACGCACTATTTGGCGTAATCTCGATCTTTGCCGAGTTTGTTTTGTTCTTTCTGAGTCTTATCTTTGACTTTCTGCTCCCTTCTTGTCCCATGCCGAGTCATATTTTACGTTGTCGAGTCACTCTGGGATTTTTATATTTTGCCATAGTCACAGATAGGTTGTAATCATGATTGCTTGCCTCAAATTCTGTCTCAAATCCTGACTGCACAGTGACGGCGACGCAGTTACTCCCATCACTATGCCAGTCTCATCGCTCAGTGCCTCGTTTCCTGCGCAGCATGATGTGGCTCGGGATTTTCCGTGTATCGAGTAAACATGGTGCTTGCTGATGCACTCACTCGGCCAGGTACACGGCAACACCACGGCCACACAGCACAGAGGGATCCCACGCCTGGGGTTTTTACTCCCCTTAAGTAGGGGCGCAACTACTCCCGCTGGTTCAGTTTCCCCCCAAGCCTTCTTATTCCTTATTGTCCCTCCTTCTTGCTTCATCGTTCAAACGATTCTCTCCTCCTTCTTCCAATTCCCTGATGGGTCCGCGCCTTTCTAGGACTCTTCCAACAACGGGAGAGCCCGAGCCACAAGAGGTCATGGATGCACGTGACGGCGGCGAGGAGGTGGAGGAGCACGAGACCGTTGGCGAGCGCGGTGGTTGGGAAGGCTCTGAGGTCACCGAAGAGGAAATCGAGTGGCCGCGCTCTACTAGGAGCATTCCACTTGAGGTTGATTTCTGCCTCCCCCTCGGTGATATTGCTCCTAAACCCGAGCCCAATGAACGGGTGGCTTTCCTTTCTCATTTTGAGCGCGGCTTTGCTCTTCCCATTAGCAATTTTTTCAAGTCTTTTCTTTCTACTTTTCATCTGCAAACCCATCATCTTCCGGCCAATGCTATTGGCTCTCTTTCGTGTTTCATCTCTGCCTATGAAGGCTATCTTTCTCTTTGGCCCACTGTCCTTCTTTGGGCCAAGTATTTCAACTTCCGCATCCAAGTCATTCCTGACCCTGGCGTTCCTTGTTCTGAGGAGAGGACTACTAGGTGCGGTGCTACAAGCATCCCGACCAGGAGAGATTCCATTTTCCCTGGGTCACCGGCATTGATTCTTGCAAGAAGTGGCATATAACCTTTTTCCATGTCAAAAATAGCGGTTTCAATGACTACATCCGTCTCCCCCTTTCAAGGATGAGGTTCCCAACAAAGATCTTTGGAAACTTGACCCACAGGATCAAAACCCAACGGTGAATGAGACCCATGCTATCATTGAGCGGATCCTTAACCCGGGGGAGGGGTTCAACCTTACTGAGGAGGACTTGATGTGCACTTTCATCTCTCGTCGGGTCAACCCCTCCAGGCTCGGTGCCATAAAATCTGTTTCATGAGTGGTCCTTGCGACCCTACTCGGCACTCCACTCTGGAGCTTGCCCATGATTCTGTGGCCCACCGAGTCAGCTCCATCTTTAAGGTAAACCTAGCGAGTGACTAAGCCTGGAGCTGCACACCGTTCAGCCAAGATAAGCCCGTCCCCTGGGTAAGTTGCCGAGTAAATCCGTTCCACCGGCATATTTACCCGACTACTAATGGTCATTTGTTTCCCGAACTGACTTTGGTTTCTTCACTCTTTTGCAGAATCTCGTGCACCAAGTTGACGACAACACTGTCCCACCCGGACATTACTTCGAGGATCGCTCTGACGACGACGAGGCCGAGTTTGACTTGGAGTGCTTTATGCCTATTCTGCACGCTGCTGTCGCTCCAGCTCCGGGTAAGAATTTCACCCGAAATCCTTTGCAGGATTGGTAAGATGATGACGATGACGATTGTGTGGTCTTGAATGTACTTATCCTTTGTCCTAATCTTTTGGCTTGTCCCATTGAACTTTGCATTTACTGATGCAGCTGGCCAGGTACACGAGGATCCTCCCGTTGCTATCGACGGTTATGGAAAAATCCCTACCACCAAGGTGGGTAAGCGACACGGAACCTACTCCAGTACTCAGCCTTCTAAGAAGCGCTGGGTCGAGACTGCTGCTGCTCCTGAAGCCACATCTTCCTAGCCTCGCAAGACTACACGCCGGGTTGTACGTCGCGCCCCACGTGGCCCCATCATTTCCGGGTAACTTCCGCTACCTGTTACCTTACATTTTTCTCTTATGTGTTTTTTTCCTTACAGACTTCCGTTTTTATTTTCAGCGTTGCTTTGTCTGCTAACCAAGAAGCTCCCATCATGACCTCTTCCATCTCGAAGCCTATTTCTCCTCCCCGTGAAGATCCAGCTTTGTAGAACCCCGTTCGGGTCACTTCCCCCACAGTTGAGGTTCCCGAACCTTAGAGTGAGGCTGATCCGGCGGCGCGTTCGTCAGAGGAGACTCGGCCTTCTTCTCCTGTTGCCCTTTCCGATCCGAACCTAGGACCCGGCGCCAGCAATATCGGTGTCGAGTCCACCCAGAACACTCCTATCGTGCCTCCTCCTATTGTTGGTCCACCAGTGAACCCAGCTATTGCTCCCCAGCATATCACTGAGCCTGCTCATTCGGCTCCCTCGTCTTCACAACTCAGCATCATATCTTCTCCTTCTGCGTCTACGGTCAAGAACAAGACCCATCCCGTTCCTCAAGGACAGAGTCGCTCTGCGCCCGTCTGGCCACCAGGTTCCAAACAACATACTTTGGCTCTACTCCGCAGATTAGGCCCACACTACCAGCAAAGACACCTACTCCGGTGGGTCCGTTGGGCAAATCTACTGCTAGCGGGTCTGGCGGCATTCCCAAAGCGAGCACCTTGCATGCCAGCGCTTCCGCTATCCATGCCGGAGTGGGGGCTACTTTGAAAAGAGGGCAAGTCCTTACTCGAACACTCAGCGGGAAGGGCCTTGGCTCCGTAGAGCGCTTTGCCTTAGATTGGAATGCCGCATGCGACCAAGAGGCAAGCTCGGGCTCTGGTCTGCATCTGCAATTGGGTCCCAAGAACGTTTCTGAGATGACCTAGCAGGCCATCGCACTAATGGATCAAGAAGATCGGGTGAACGAGGTACGTGACCGCATTACTTTTTTGTGTACTGAGTATATTTATATACATATATATTCCCTAGTCCCCGAGATTACTGCAGAGTAATGGACTTACTCGACTGTAAGCTCTTAGGTGAAATATGTCTTCTCTTTTTCTTGCCAAAGTCTTATACCGAAATTTCGACCCTTAGCCCCTGAGGTTGCTGCCGAGTAATGGATTTACTCGGCCGTAATTTCAAAAGTTTGCATGCATCTTTTCCACTTTCTGTCGGGATAGAATCACTTGATCTACTGATCATTCTCTTATTAAATATCTTTATTGTAGCTTATGCACAATGAACGTGCCAAGGAACACCAGGCTTTCCTTCTAGAGTATCGAAAGCTCGAGGTTGCTCATCAGGATCTGAAGGCTGAGGCTCAGGGCCAATGTATTTTTCTTACTCGGCTTGTCTTTTACTAGCAGATCTTTTTTATTCTGTCATCTTGATTTTCCTTGCTATTCTTTCCATAGGTTCTGCCCAATCCACCATTGGCACTGCATAAGCAAATCAGTGATGCTGAAAGTAATGCCCTTCTCCTTAGGAATTTTGTAACTGCCTATTGTGTTTCCTTATTTTCCATTTTTATCTCGGCAAGGCCGAGATGCGTTGCTGTTACTGACGAATCACACGTTCCGAATAAGCAGGTTAGCACCAGGTCGAGCTCCAGAAAGAGCGAGACAAGGTGACTCAGCTGAAGTAGCAAATGGCGGACATGGAGCAGAAGAAAAGTATGAATTGGAGGGTCTGCGCCAGGAGCTCGCCAAGAAAAATGGGCAATATGCCATTAGAGCTAAGAAAACCAATCAGTTGCTCAAGGAGGCCGAGTCAGCGGTGGAGTCAGCTCACCAAGAATTAGATGCTCTTCAGGCCAAGGCAAAGATCTGGCAAACCAAGCTCGGCATGATCAACTCTTTTATCGGTAGTGAGTTCTTACCCTTTTTCACTATTCTCTTGTTCTGACTCTTATCTCTCTTGGTGTTTTTGATGATCCTCCCCTTATTGCAGAGAATTTTCCTGATGCCGACATGTTCGCCTTAAGAGCCATGAAAAAAGTGCGAGCTGAGTCTAGGCCCCCAGCAGATGGTGAAGTTACGATCGATGAGCATCTTGCTGCCCTCACAGAGCGTGTGACTACCTTAAACTCATGCGGTGTCGACTTACTTAAGTCAGATATCCATGCATTTAGAGCGCTCTAGCCGGATGAATATGCGTCTGCGCTCGTTGATCCCCTGGCTGCTAAGATCCTACTCCCTGAGGAAAGTCTTGATCAATGGCGCGAGTTAGCTGGCCGTGTCGTGGCCGACAAGGCCCTGGCCTTCGTGCTATCATGGTATGACGACATTAATCTTGATGTTCTTCAGCACATGAGGGCCAAAGGGAGGTGGATCCATGATGCGGAGCTTATAAAGAAGCGCAAGGAGCGAGCTTACACTATGGTGGAATATGCTCTGGTGCACACTTGGTGCGATGGGCCAAGCTTCCTTGATCTCGCCGAGCCCCTTGCCGAGATTGCCGATGATGATGGTGTTGACAGCGAGGCCACCGAGTCAGATGCGGCAGACTCGGCCCACGTACGTGACTCATCACACCCTGATGATGCTCCTAGTTCCAATCCCACCGATGCTCCTTTCAGTCCAGCTACCTCTTAGGCTGGTTTAGAAAAAACACTTAATTCTCATGAGATCCCCGGTATGCCGGGTGCAGATGTAACAATACTGCCATTCTTTTGGGTGTGTGCCTTTATGAAGGCTTAAACTTTATTTTCCTTAAATTTGAATCATCCATGGGCAAGTCCCCGAGTTTCATTTGTCATTTTCCTTATCCTTGAATTTGGCTCTTATCTACCTTTTTTGGCGTTCGACATTAGAGTCTCAAAGTTCCAAAGATTACGTTGGCGGATATGAAACTAGACAACTTGACTATGGGTCACTCGACATACAAGCCAACATATACTACAATGCGTTAGTTATAAGCATACATAGGGTTGACTCGCGTTTCTTCCCTTACTTATCTGATGTTCATGTTTACCCGTCCTTGGTCTTTTTCTCTTGCTTACCATGAAGCCGTGTTTTCGGACAACAGCATAGTCGAACAGTTGACCTCATACGAGTATACATTACTTATTCCAAGATAAGTTTAGATTTCAATGCCAGCCGACATGAAATATGTAAGACTAAACATGAGGGGGAGTCCCCGAGTCAGTTTTTTGAGTCATACCATTTTATTCTCAGCACATAGCCAACATAAGTGTCCGACATATGAGAGTTTGAGAGATACATACATTTCTTCCCCCTAAGTGTAGAAAGTACGGAGCAATACCACATTCCATGACCTTTTGGTCTCATCACCCTACCGGTCCGCCTTGTTCTTTTGTGATTCATGAGAATCATTATGCAACGCTTTGCTTACAATGAATGGTCCTTCCCATGGTGGTGATAATTTGTGCATCCCAACTATACGTTGCACTAGTATGAGCACCAGATCCCCTTCTCAGAAGACACGAGGTTGGACTTTCCGGCTATGATAGCGCTGGAGATTTTGTTGGTATATGGCGGATCTGGACAATGCCAACTCTCTTGCTTCTTCGAGTAAATCTACTGCATCTTCTCGGGCCTCTTTTACCTCGGCTTCTGAGTATTTCCTTACTCTTGGCGAGACATGTTCTATGTTGCCAGCCAAAACTGCTTCTACCCCGTACACAAGGAATAATGGTGTATGGCTTGTTGATCGATTCGAAGTTGTTCTTAAGCTCCATAGCACCGAGGGTAGTTCCTCTATCCACCAACCAAGTAATCTCTAGAGTGGTTTCATTAGGAGGGGTTTTATCCCGGATAGAACTAAGTTGTTAGCTCATTCAACTTTTCCATTTCATTCTGGGTGAGTAACTGACGCTACATCAAGTATTATTAGGGTTTCCCTACAAAATCGAGCAAAAGCTCCTTCGGAAAAGATTGTGCCATTGTCTGCAATCACTATATGCGGGTGACCGTATCTTAAAATTATATCCTTTAGGAATGTGACAGATTATTTTCCATCAAGTTTTTTGATGGGCTTCACTTCTATCCACTTGGTAAACTTGTCAACCATCACTAGTGTGTGGGTCATGCCGCCCCGTGCTGGTTTGAATGGTCCCACCATATCCAGGAACCATACCGCAAATGGCCAGGTGATTGGTATAATTTTTAATTCGGATGCAGGCAAGTGTGACTTTATGTGTAGCGTTGGCACCCGTTGCATTTTCTCACCAGGTCTTGTGCTTCCATCAGTGCTCTTGGCCAATAGAATCCATATCGTAATGTCGTGGCTACCAATTCTCTGGACGAGGAATGATGCCCACTTTATCCTTGGTGAATATCCAACAATATTTGTTGGCCTTGCTCTAGACTTATGCAATGTTGCAACACACTTGTCACACTCCTCTGGTACAGCTCCTTGTTAATTATTGTGTATGCTTTTGATCTTCTTTCTGTTTGCCTTGACAATATATCATCATTAGGGAAAGTTCCATCTCTTAAGTAATTGAATATAGGCTGTGCCTAGACTGGTATTACTGGTGCTGGATCTATTTCTCCATAAATCTCCATTGGCTCAGCCGACATAGTTTCTGTCGACATAAGATGAGGAGTCGCCGAGTGTGATTCGGCAACCCCTGATTTAGGCAGAACAGTCCCCGGGTTACTCGAACCTGCCCCTGTGTCAATGTCCATTGGTATAGCATCCGAATCCTGTCTTGCCGGGATGAATATTGACTCAGATTCGAGTGATGGTTTGATTGATGGCTTCCTGATTGATGGATTATTGCTAAGATGAGCCTACCTTGGATAACACATCAGCTGTCTTATTTTCTGCTCTAGGTATGTGATGAAATTCACAGCCATCAAAGTATCCCAAAATTTGCTGCACATGGAAACAATAAAGTGCCATATTTGCATCCACTGCGTCCCAATGCCCAGATACTTGCTGAATAACGAAATCCGAGTCACCAAAACACATGATCCTTTTGAAGCCAATTTCTTTGGCCACTTTTATCCCATGGACAAGTGCTTCATACCCGGCAACATTATTGGACGCAGCGAAGTGGATTTGCAACACATATTTGAGCTAGTCCTTCTTAGGTGAAGTAAGTACTATCCCGGCACCCAGGCCCATTTTTGTCTTGGACCCGTCAAAATGCATTCTCCAGTAATTCGGGTCTAGAAAGGGTGGTTCATATTGCATTTCCATCCAGTCCATGATAAAATCCTGTACAACTTGATATTTAATTGCATCTCGCCTATCGTATTGTGGAGTATATCGTTCTACCATTTTGCCACTCGGCCGCTGGCATCTTTACTGCCCAATATGTCCGAGATAGGTGCCTCACATATTACCCGGATTAGGTGTTCTTGAAAATAATGCTTCAGCTTCTTTGCTTCCATATACACCCCATATGTAATTTTTTGATAATGAGGGTAGTTTTGTTTTGATGTAGAGAGCACTTCACTCAGGTAATAGACTAGTTTTTAGACTGATTTGCCCTCTTCTTCACTATCTACCACTATTACTGCACTGACAACTTTATTGGTTGCTGCGACATAGAGCAACATTGGCTCTTTGGATAGTGGTGAGGCTAATATTGGTGTCGTTGCCAACATCTTTTTAAGTTCATGGAATGCGCTATCAGCTTGCTGTGTCCATGTAAATTTGTCTGATTTTTTCATCAGTTGATATAATGGTAAGGCTTTTTCTCCTAGCCAACTGACAAACCTACTCAACGAGGCCATTCATCCTATAAACTTCTGTACATCGTTGAGGGTTTTCGGCAGCTCCATTCTTTCGATGGCTTTGATCTTTTTCGGGTTAGCCTCAATTCCTTGGCTCGATACGAGGAATTCGAGTAACTTTCTAGCCGGGACACTAAAGGTGCATTTTGCCGGGTTAAGCTTCATCCGGAATCTTCTCAAGTTTGCGAATGTTCGACACAATTCCTCGATTAGAGTATGACTTTGTTTGGTTTTTATCACCACGTCATGGATGTATACTTGGAAATTTTAGTCAAGTTGATCTTGCAAGCATTTTTGCATGCATATTTGGTATGTTGCACCTGCATTTCGTAACCCGAATGGCATAGTAGGATAGCAATAAGCCCCGTACGGGTTGATAAAAGCTGTCTTTATTTGATCATTCGTATTTAGTGGTATCTGGTGGAAATCAGAATACGCATCCACAAATGACAACAACTCACACCCGGCAGTAGATTCAATGACTTGATCGATCTGTGGTAGTGGAAATGGATCTTTTGGACACCCCTTATTGAGGTTCGTGTACTCAATACACATGAGAAACACCACTACCACATTCGGGTCATCCTTCTTCTTCTCTACCAAGACTGGATTTGACAACCAATCTGGATGCAGTACTTCCATGATAAACCCAACAGCCAAGAGCCTGGCTTTCTCGTCAGCTATCACTTTCCTCCTATCTTCGGCGAAGCAGCGGAGGGGTTGCTTCACTGGCTTGGCATCTGGCCTTACATGAAGAGAGTGCTCAGCCAGCTCCGTACTTCCTGCAAGTCTTGTGTGGACCATGCAAAGATATCCCGATTCTCACGGAGGAAACTGGTGAGCTCGCATTCCTATTTGTCAGATAACCCGGCGCCAATAGTCATTGTGCGCTCTACGAAAGCCTCATCAATATATATCTTCTTTGTTTCCTTGGTGGCTTGGAAAGACACACTACCATGCGGGTTAGTGAGTGCCACCATAGACATCTCTGCCGCCTTGGTGAATGCTGCGACTTCCATCATTTGCTATTTTTCCTAGGCTATCACCAGTGACTCGGACAGCAAAGATCCGGCTGAGGCGCATGCGATAGATTGCTTGTAGTCACCCTCAACTGTGATAACTCCACATGGACCTGGCAGCTTCATCTTTAAGTAGGCAATGTGAGGAGTGGCCATGAACTTTGCCATAGCTGGCCTGCCGAGTAAAGCATGGTATGAACTGACCAGGTCTACGACCTCGAAATCTATGGCTTTAGTGCGATAGTTCTCCCTGTTGCCAAATAAGACATGAACCCAGATCTTCCCAATTGGCTCGCATGATAATCCCGGCATAATGCCATGGAAGTTCGTCTTAGTCGACTCTAACATGTTCATGGTGATGCCTAACTTAAGCATGGTATCCTTGTACATGATGTTGATGCTACTGCCATTGTCTATCAGTACCTTGAAAAACATCACATTGATATCTAGGACCATGAAAGTTGGATCCAATACATGATAATATCCTCCCGGTGTCGGCATGATCTTGGGGTGATCCTTTATGCTCCAAGTTATCTCCTGCTCAGACTAGTGCATGTATTTTGGTATTGCTAGCATTGTCGCATTTACTTCCATGATCCGTCTCTATTGACTTTCTTGTCAGTTGGCTCTGTAACAAACACGACATAGCTCTGGTGATGCTCTTGTTGGATTATTAGGCATAATTTCCATGATTAATTTCAGAATATAAATCATGACAGCAGCAACTATAATCACGTGAACCTCTAACATACTAGATGTATTGACCAACATGAACAGTAGGAGATTACACACACTAACAGCCATAGTAAAATAATAGATCTGTTGAGAGTGTACGTACTGATCGGTTGTCGATGTAGTCTTCGTTTGTGTAGTAGCCTGACGAAGAAGTCGGCGTTAAAGACGACGCGCACGAGGTCCGACTTGACGACCGGGAAGACGCGCCGTGATGACGAACTTGAGCAGTCGCACGGAGCGCTTCCCAAAAACGTTATTCGTCCTCTCCCGTACAGGATCGCAAAGACGAGTGGTTCCGGAGACCTGCTCTCCCGACCATCGGTGCATGCCGACAAGAGGGATGGAGTAGACTACGGTGGCGGCGCAAGCAGAGAGGATGGCTAAACCCTAGATTGGTTTGGTGTTGTGCGTTGTGGAAGCCGCACATGCGTTTATATAGAGCGGCTTGGAAATCCCGTATCGGACACAGAGTGGACCAAGCCCACGTCGCGCATGTTCGGGTCGGTTATAGATAGCCCACGATTCGGGAGCGACCCAAATCCGCTAACTGTTGACACGTCTGTCTAACCGCACACATTTTCCTGAGCAGCAAAATAAAGCTCAGCTCGGCGAGATTCCCGCAACCCGCGGCACGCGTGTCGTGACGAGGCGAGCGTGCGTGCGAGCGGTGGCATCGTCGGAGGAGGAGCGCGCGTGTATCTCTCTTATTGTCACTCACTTACAAAGTGGTGCAACACTCCACCATATAAGGTGGTGCAACTCTCCTTCAACTTTCCATGTGGGACTAAACTTTAGCTCCCACAGCTCTTCCCACACACATGTGAGCTGCCACCAACTTGGGCTAAATCACATATGGGCTTCCACATACATGGGCTTTGAGATTTAGGGAAAATCTGAAATCACACATGGGTCTAATGATTTATCTAACAATCCCCCACCAGATCTCAAATGCCCATTTGAAGATTTGCCAATCCTCACTACTTGTTTATATACCAGTGTTTCAGCAGATACTGTTAACTTAAACTTCCGCCAAGAATCTTGAACTACGTCTATCAACAACTTGAACAATGGACGAACTTTGAATTGCAAGTTTGGTGCCAATAGATTTCACTCAAAATCATAACTAGTACCTGGATATAAAGATTTTAATAACTTACACACCTTTATCTCTTCACCTTTTACCACAAACCCATCCGACTGATCCATATAGATCTCCTCTTCCAACTCTCCATTAAGGAAAGTTGTCTTCACGTCCATTTGATGAACGAGAAGACCATAAGAGGCAGCCAGGGATAGTTATCTTCTCCTTCTTTCTGTGTGTAGCCCTTAGCTACAAGCCGCACCTTGTACTTTTCAATAGTACTATACGTCCTTAGCTTCTTATTGAATACCCACTTACAGCCCACAGGTTAACAACCATAGGGTCGTTCTGATAATTCCCAAGTTCCATTAGAAAGAATCGAGTCCATCTCATTTTGGACAGCTTCTTTCCAATCATCCGCATCAGGAGATGCATATGCCTCTGCAATGGATCTGGGAGTATCATCCACAAGGTACACGATGAAATCATTACCAAAGGATTTTGCAATCCTCTTCCTCTTACTCCTCATGAGAGGTTCGTTGTCATCCTTCTCAAGGACTTCCTCATGTGGTTGTTCAGAATTCTCAATATATGCACTAGATTCAGGAAGTATTTCAGAAGAAATTCTACCAATGCTATGCATATCTTTTATAGGAAAAATATTCTCAAAGAATGTTGCATCACGAGATTCCATTATAGTATCAACACGCATATCAGGTACCTCAGATTTAACCACTAGAAATCTATAGCCTACACTCCGTGGATCATATCCTAGAAAGATACAATCCACTGTCTTGGGTCCAAGCTTGTGTTTCTTGGGAATCGGTATGTTGACCTTCGCCAAACACCCCCAAGTGCGCAAATACGAAAGTGATCATTTTCTCCCAGCCCACTCTTCACAAGGGGTCTTTTCATTGTTCTTGTTAGGAACTCTATTCAGGACATGAAAAGATGTCAACAAAGCCTCCCCCCACCATGCCTTTGATAAACCAGCAGTGGCTAACATGGATCTCATCAAGTCAGTTAGTGTGCGGTTTTTCCTATCGGCAACCCCGTTTGATTGGGGCGAGTTAGGGAGGCGTCCTCTCATGAATAATTCCGTGTTCCTGACAGAATTCATCAAATATTTTGGGAAAATACTCACCACCATGATCCGACCTAAGACGCTTGATCTTTCTCTCTAGTTGATTTTCAACTTTGGCCTTATAGATTTTAAAGTAGTCTAAAGCCTCATCTTTTGTTTGCAACAAGTAAACATAGCAGAATTTAGTAGATCATCTATCAACGTCATGAAATATCTCTTTTCACCTTTTGTCAACACACCATTCATATCGCATAGATCAGAATGTATGAGTTCTAGAGGTGCCAAGTTTCTCTCCTCGGCAGCCTTGTGAGGCTTTCGAGGTTGCTTTGATTGCACACAACTATGGCACTTAGAACCTTTGGGAATAGTGAAATTTGGAATTAAACTAATACTGGACATCCGAGACATCAAACCAAAATTAATGTGACATAAAAGAGAATGCCAAACACTGGTATCATCATTAACATCAC
This sequence comes from Avena insularis, assembly GCA_023614405.1. NCBI lineage: Eukaryota > Viridiplantae > Streptophyta > Magnoliopsida > Poales > Poaceae > Avena > Avena insularis. The sequence goes on along the minus strand of CM042685.1, from coordinate 38,295,041 downwards.
TACAAATATGATTCACGGATTTATTACAAAACTCTAAGAGTGAAAACCAGAAAAAGCCTACAAACTCATAACCTTTACCAATAAATTGTCGATGTTTCGAAACAACGACTTTACTGGACTCTAACACAACCTTAAACCCATCTCTACACAGAAGGGAGCTACTAACGAGATTCTTGTTCATAGTAGGGACATGTTGCACGTTCCTCAGCTGCACGATCTTTCCGGAAGTAAACTTCAGATCCACCGAACAGAAGCATGTGATCCATTCCCCATTAGGACGGCTGAATCCCGAGCGAACTGATAAGAAGTGAACATAAAGATGTCAGCACACACATGAACATTAGCACCCGTATCAGTCCACCAACATGGTGATTTAAATACTGAAATAACAGTAAATAAATTACCGTACCCATCACTGTTGCTAGCGGTGACGACGATGACAGTCTTCCCACGTTTCCCTCTGTGATCTGCACGATCTGGCAGTCCTTGGAAAAGTGGCCGAGCTCTCCACATGAATAACAATGTAGCTCGGCCTTGTTCAACTTCTTCTTCTTCTTGAAGGTTATAGTATTTTTAGGCTTGTTGAACGAGGGATTATAGTTCCCTTTGTTCTTTCCGAAGGTCTTCTTCTATGCCATGTAGGTGCTAGACCGACCCTGGCCTCCTCTCTCAGCAGTGTCCTTAGCCCGAGCCTTCTCCTCAACATCAAGAGACGCTATCCGGTTTTCAACCGATATCTCCCGTCTCTTGTGTTTGAGAGTTGTGGTGAAGTTCCTCCATGACGAAGGCAACTTTGCAATAATGCACCCAACCACAAACTTGTCGGGTAAGATACACTTGAGGATTTCAAGATCCTTGGCAAAGCACTGTATCTCATGAGCTTGCTCAACTACAGAATGGTTGTTAACCATCTTGTAGTCATGAAAGCTCTCCATGATGTATATCTCACTGCTAGCATCTGCTACACCGAACTTAGCATTCAGTGCCTCCTAGAGCTCTTTCCCATCTTTGATGTGCATATACACATCAAATAGCATGTTGTCAAGAACAGTCAGAACGCATCCACAAAGGCAAGATTCGTTTCCTTGAACTTGTTTTGAACCTCGTCAGATGTAGTTCCTTCAGGTAAACCCTCACTATCCTCAGCCACATAGTGGTCTTATACTTCCACCTCTTAAAATGAATACATGTAAACTTTTTCGGCTTCATAGCATCGGCCAAGTGTCCCATGTTTAATCAATGAAATTTCCTATAATAAGGTTTTTGGATTGTTGGACTATTAGGCATAATTTCCATTATTAATTCTAGAATATAAATCATGACAGCAGCAGCTACAATCACGTGAACCTCTAACATACTAGATGTATTGATCAACATGAACAGTAGCAGATTACACGCACTAACAGCCATAGTAAAACAACAGATCTATTGACATAGTGTACATACTGATCGGTTGTCGATGTAGTCGTCGTTGGTGCAGTAGCCTGACGAAGAAGTCGGTGTTGAAGACGACGCACACGAGGTCCGGCTTGACGACCGGGAAGACGCGCCGTGATGACGAACTTGAGCAGTCACGCGTAGCGCTTCCCAAAAACCTTATTCTTCCTCTCCCGTACAGGATCGCAAAGACGAGTGGTTCCGAAGACCTGCTCTCCCGACCACCGGTGCACGCCGGCAAGAGGGATGGAGTAGACTACGGTGGTGGCGCAAGCAGAGAGGATGGCAAAACCCTAGATTGGTTTGGTGTTGTGCATTGTGGAAGCTGCACAGGCATTTATATAGAGCGGCTCGGAAATCCCGTATAGGACACGAAGTGGACCAAGCCCACGTCGCCCACGTTCGGGTCGATTATAGATAGCCCACGATCCGGGAGCGACCGGAATCCGCTAACTGTTGACACGTCTGTCTAACCGCATACATTTTCCTGAGCAGCAAACTAATGCTTGGCTCGGGAGATCCCCGCAACCCGCGGCGCGCGCGGCATGACGAGGTGAGCGTCCGTGCGAGCGGCAGCATCATCGGAGGAGGAGCGCGTGTGTATCTCTCTTATTTTCACTCAGTTACAAAGTGGTGCAACACTCCACCTTATAAGGTGGTGCAACTCTCCTTCAACTTTCCATGTGGGACTAAACTTTAGCTCCCACAGATCTTGCCACACACATGTGAGCTGCCACCAACTTGGGTCAAATCACATATGAGCTTCCACATACATGGGCTTTGAGATTTAGGGAAAATCTGAAATCACACATGGGTCTAATGATTTAGCCCATTATTTCTAACAGCTCTCTATACTCGTTTCTGGTCCCATGGCCGATATGAGTGCCATCACCACTTGGGTCATGCACTTTATGTACAACCTCTCATATTTCTTGGTTATGATATCTCGGCTGTCGATTCTCATATCTATGCTCAGTTCCAACAACCTAAGAATTTCCACCTGTGAGCGGTGGTGGGGGAGGTGGTGGTAGCTGCTGAGTTGGCGAGTCTACTCTGTCACCTTTCTGGAACAAAGTGCATTGTCTAATTATGTGATTCTCCGGCTTAATTGGACTCGGCGTGTGAAACTTGCACGGCTGATCTAGCATCATTTCATAAGTGTACTTTTGCCTCTCTTGATATGGCTTTCTCTGTTCATATGGCTTTTGGCCATCATTTTTTGTATCCATTGTTGTTAACCACTTGTCCTTTAACGCTGGCTGCTTATATCATCTAGATGATCTTGAATTACGGCGGCGACCTGAGTCGAACCGTACCTGTAATCTGGTCTCTCATCTCGTTGTTTGCCTTGAACTCGCCTCTTTCATGGAACCTCTATGACCCGGCTGCGTCGTAGATGTGAGTCTCATTCATCCCTCTGCCGACATGAGCAGAGGCTGAGTCAGATCTCCTAATGCGTACGAGTTAGCAATTCTTATCATTTCGGCTAAACTTGCTGACATATCTCTCTGTAACCTTTGCCATAACACATTTCCGTGCCTGCATCCTTGTGCAAACCACGCAATGGCCTGGGACTCGATTGCTCCTTCACAAGAGTTGCGTATAGTGCACCATCTAGTGAGAAATTCCCTGTCTGTTTCATTCGGTCTTTGCTTGCACATAGCCAGTTGTTGTGGGTGATTCGGGATCTTGTAGGTGCATGTGAAATTACTCACAAAAGCTTCTTGGAAATCAATCCAGCTATTGATGCTTCTTGGTGGAAAATTATTGAGCCACACCCGCGCTGGTCCCTCTTGCATTTGTGGTACATATCGCACTGCCCATCTCAGATTTCCCTGTGCGATTTTTACCATAGTTCCGTAATCAATGAGCCAGTCCTCTAGTTTTGTGCTTCCATCATAGGTTTTTTGTTCCTCTTGCTAGCTGAAAGTTTGACACTAGCGGCTCTCTCGTGATCCTTGGGCCAAAACATGGTGAAACTTGTCGACCTTGTGACTCGATAAGATCTGCCATCTTTAGTCGGTCAAGCTTTAACCTTGCGTCATCCGGCTGGATGTTTCTGCCTCTGAGTCTTGATCCCATAGCTTGATACACGTCATCCGGCAATTCATACCCGTCATTCACCACTGCCGAGTAACCATCATTGTACCTGTTAGCGTTCGACTCTGCGAGTTGCTGCACTGCTTTTCCTGCACTTTGTTGTTTTTTCGGGTTGGGCCGGCGAAGGATTCAGAGCTGGGTTTCCTCCACCTGCCCCACGCCTAGGCTGATGTGCAAAGTTCTGCCCTATGTTATCATTTCTTTGTCCTCCTTGCCTTTCTTGGCCTACGTTTTCTTGGTTATCATTTCCTTGAGTGGCAGTTTTTCTTGTACCCTGTGCACGAGCCGGGTTTCCTTGAGCCACTGCCGGATCATAAGCAGCCATCAGCTTGTTTCTTCCTGAGTCCACACTTTTTTATTTTCTCTATCTCGGCGCAACTCCTGGCGAGGAGTCCGTATGCCTTGCTGACCTTGCCGGGATTGGAGTTGCCGAGTGAACGAGTTGTGACCTTCCAGCTATACTCAAATTTGCCTTGTAGTATGCTCCATTCAGCTTTCCTGCTGCTCTCACCAACTCATTTACTCGCTCCTGTTGCTTTTTCTTTGCCTCACCCGTCAAGTGGGGTAACTCGGCCATTGCTTCCTCTTCGGCTCTCAGGTTTGCTGCTGTCGTGTTGTATGTCGGCCAAATGGCTGTTTCGTTGGTGCACTCTGGTGTTATTTTGGATGTAGCATCCGCCAGCTTTTCATTGAGGTTCTTTCCTCTCATCCTTGTTGCATCAAGTCGGGTCCTAGAGCCCTTGACTCGATTTTTCGAGTCATACTCTCGGATTGTGATATCCATATACTGCTGCATCTGGGCTAATTCCCTGTCCTTCTCCAACACTTTTTTCCTGTTTTCCTCTAACTCGGCTTGCATGCGCACCGGGTCATCCGCCAATGGCACTGGCTCTCCTAATTTTTCTATTTCTTCCTGCAACTCTTTGGCTCTTTTACTCCTAGCTATGTTTTTGGCTTCTCTAGTGGCGCTTTCGCAGTTCTTGTTGCCCTTGGTGTTGCATCTAGGTTTTCTTCCTCATCATTCCCATTCACTACAGGAGCTACTGGAGGTGTTGGGGGACGCAATGGATCTGGAGCTGTCATCGTTACCTCGGCGGAGACGAGCTAACGAAGCTTTCCCGCAGCGCGAATCGCAGGTGGATCCGGCGGCAGGATGACGCGCTCCGGGTATGCTCACTCCATGTGCACCGCGACATATACCTGGTTCTCTCCGAACATGATGAAGCGACCGCCCCTTGAGAAAGGCTTGGTCCCAAAGCAGCCAGTGTTGTCGCTGACGAAGTTGAGCGCCCCAAACCTCTAGATGAGGCCAGAATAGACGCGCTCGCCTATTGGAGCGATGATGTTGCTAGTCAATATGAAAACTATAGCAAGCGCCTGCTTCTGCCCCATGGTGGGCGCCAACTATCGTGGTGGTGTCACGGCAAATGCCATGGGTAGGCTTAAGTTGGGGGCCGAATGGATGCTTGAGGTAACCGGGGAGGGAGTACACGGTCTAGCCGTGCACGAAGAACACGAAGAACTCTCCACACTTAGGATTTTTATTCCTCCAAGAAGTTTACAAGTGCTCCTAGACCTGTTCTAGCATAGCCTACGGGCACTAGTTTCCTACTTGGTCCAACCTACTTAAACCCTAGCTATGTCCCTCCTTATATAGGAGATGGACAACTAGGTTACAACTTTGGGTCCTAGGGTTACTGTTTGGATCTTTCTCCTTACTATGCGGGCCGGGTCTTGGGCTATCCCTGATCCCTTGACCTAGTCCACAAAGCTATACATCCAATGGTCTTCCCGTACGTAGGTGACAACTCTTGGGCATCACACGGTGCTTTCGTACGTTAGCCCTTGCTTTTGGTGTCACCGGCTCCTTTTATGTCACCTGACGTCGCCCTTCTCTTTTGACCATGCTTTACCATGGTCCCTCCTGAGTCTCACTCGGAAAGATGCCACGCGTCCTTCCTGACCCGGCCTTCCCTCGTGAGACCCGGCTGTCGCTACCTGCAAGGTAAACAACTTTGTCCTATGCGGGTCGACATAATTCTTATGTCAGCCACACATAGGCTTTGTATCCGCTAAGTCCCGGCCAGCAATTTCTTTGACTCGGCATAAGCCAAGCTAGGTAATGTTTTAGACCTTATGACCCTACCGAGGGTTATACCCCCGACACAGGGTCATCAATTTCATGGACCATGAATTTCATAATAGGATTTCTGTACAATTCAGGAGCTGCATGTGTCATGCTTGACCTGCGAGGTTTGGTAGTGTTCTCTTTTGGAGTTTCATGATTATTATCATTAGTTACCTCTTCATTTAGTGAAGTCAACTCTAGAACAACTTCCGGTGCTACGCTACTCGCCGTTTTATGAAGAGAAGGTTCAATAACCTCTTTGAGTTCTACCTTCCGACTACACACACCTTTCGCCAGAAACTCTTTCTCTAGAAAGGATCCATTCTTGGCAATGAAAACCTTTCCCTCGGATCCGTGATAGAAGGAATACCCAATAGTTTCCTTAGGGTATCCAATGAAGACACATTTTTTCACTTTGGGTTCGAGTTTATCAGGCTAAAGTTTCTTCACATAAACATCGCATCCCCAAGCTTTAAGAAATGATAGCTTATATTTGTTTCCAAACCATAATTCATACGGTGTCTTTTCAAAGGATTTTGATGGTGCCTGATTTAAAGTGAATGCAGGAAGTTTCTAGTGCATAACCAAAAAATAACAGTGGCAAGTCACTCGAATACATCATAGATCGAACCATATCTAATAAAGTATGATTACGACATTCCGACACACCATTATGCTGTGGTGTTCCGGCAGGTGTGAGTTGTGAAACTATTCCACACTCTCTCATATGTGCACTATACTCGTAACTTAGATACTCACCTCCATGGTCGAACCGCAGAAATTTGATCTTTCTATTATGATGATTTTCCACTTTACTCTGAAATTCCTTGAACTTTTCAAAGGTTTCAGACTTGTGTTTCATCAAATAGATATACCCGTATCTACTCAAATCATCCGTGAAAGTAACGAAATAACGATATCCACCTCGCATCGACACACTCATTGGACCACATACATCAGTATGTATGATTTCTAATAAATTATCGCCCGTTCTATTGAACCAGAAAACGGCGTTCTAGTCATCTTGCCCATAAGACATGGCTCACATGTATCAAATAATTCAAAATCAAGTGATTCCAAAAGTCCATCCAAATGAAGTTTCTTCATGCGTTTAACGCAAATATGACCTAGACGGCAGTGCCACATATATGTAGATATATCATCATCACTTTTAATCCTTCTAGCATCAACATTATGAATATGTGTAACAATATTATCAAGATCCAACAGACATAAACCATTCATCACAGGTGCATGACCATAAAAGATATCGTTTGTATAAATTGAACATCCATTGTTTTCAGAATTAAATGAATAACCACTTTGCATCAAACATGATCCGAATACAATGTTCATGCTCAGTGCAGGCACCAAATAAAAATTATTTAGATTTATCACTAATCCCAACTATAAGTGGAGAGCAGCGTTCCAACAGCGATCACATCAACTTTTGATCCATTGCCGACGTGAATCATGACCTTACCCCTTTCTAGCGATCGCTTGTTCCACAGCCCCTGATTCGAGTTACATATATTAGCAACCGATCTAGTAACAAATACCCTGGTGCTACTGCGAGTACTAGTCAATTACACATCAATAACATGTATATTTTATATACCTTTGTTTGTCTTGCCAACCTTCTTGACTGCCAAATACTTGGAACAGTTGCGCTTCCAATGGCTAGTCCCCTTACAATAATAGCACTCAGACTTAGGGCCATCACAGGATTTCTTTTCAGGCGCGGCAACAGATTTGCCGCCCTTCTTTCCTTCTTGTTTACCCTTCTTGTCTTTCTTAAAACCGGTGGTCTTATTTATTATCAACACTTGGTGTTCTTTATTGATCTCCACCTCTGCAGTCTTAATCATTGACAGAAGCTCCGGGAGAGACTTCTTCATGCCCTGCATGTTATAGTTTATCACGAAGATTAGCTAGGTGGAAGCGATTGGAGAAAATGATGTACGCCTAAGTCAATGGGAATCGTTATTCCCAAGGACACAGGCTTATTAGCTTACCCAGACATTTTGAGTACGTGCTCACTCACGGAGCTATGCTCTTCCATAATGCAGCTAAAGAACTTTTCATAATAATTATAACTCTCTCCGTCAGCATGGGTATCAAAAATCATTTTCAATTCACCCATTGTATCAAAGGCATTGCCCTTTTCGAAATGCTTTCTAAGTTCTCGCTCTAGCCCATACAATATGTCACAATGAACTAAGTTGTGGTCCACCTGACGAGTCAAATAGACATTCTTTTCTTTGTCATGATCATCATCAAGTGGTGGGGGTCCTATCGACACTTCTAGCACATATTGCTTTTGTGCAGCAGTGAGGAGAATCCTCAAATTCATGGTCCAGTCGGTAAAGTTGCTACCATTCGTCGAAAGTTTCTCTTTCTCCATGAACACATTGAAATTAAAAGCAGGCGGTGCCATCTACAATAGAATTTGTAAAGTTTAGATTATGTTTATGATATATCGAGTTCAACTAATCCAAATTATGAATGAACTCCCTCTCAAAAACAATATCCCCCGTGTCTTTTTGGTGATTACATGAACCAAATCCTCTACACCAAGTCCGATCATCATGTGAGTCGGTGTAGTTTCAAAGGTGAGCATCTATATCAGCATCATATCAAATATACGACTCATGCTTAAACTTTCGGTCCGTGTTCCGAGACCATGTATGTACATGCTAGGCTCTCCAAATAAGAACCTTAGTATTTGCGTGTGTAAAACTGTTTTACACCCGAAATATGATTGTGGATTCAAGTACACCCGATCATCGCATGATGTCTTGAAGCGTAAAAACATGACCGATTCATACTTAAGGGAGAACACATATTTATCTTGATATCTAAATGAGGGATCATCTTATAATGCTACTGAAACGCCAAACAAGCAACATAAGATGCAAAAACATCATATGTGAAAAGTGAAATGATATGGTTCTTGCACTTGATCACTATCATGTGCATCGTGGTATGATCTTTATCATTCCTTTGTGTGTAAGGCCAAGGTCTATAGAACTTACACGTTAGGTGTGTTGTAAGAGTATCAACTATACATCAACTTACAACATTACCAAATAATGATGCTAGCGCAACAACAATCTAAACTAGACTCTTCTAATTTATCCATTGCAAGTTTTACGTGGCTTAGGGCTTTCGAAGAAAGAACCATTCTTACCTACGAACATGGAACCACAACGATGATAATTAAGTTATGAGAAACTCGTAAATTAGATATTGACTATAGTAGGAGAGACAGACACCCGCTGGCCACCTATGTAAAACTAGTTGCATGTCAGACATGGAACAGGTCTCATGTGCGAGGACATGTAAAGTTTGTCCGGGCCGCTTCATCCCACTATGCCACCAATATCCAAAGTACAAACAAGAAGCACTAACATGATCATCATCGCCTACATACTCATATTTGTACTACCCGTGCAAAGCATCTATACGTAGATTAGGCTCTGATACCACTGTTGGGTTCGCAGCATAGAAAACAAAAAATATCCTACGATGGGAACTACGAAGCACCAAGATCTATCTACTAGATACAAGAAACGGGTGGATATACATCCATAGATAAAAAAACATTTGTAGCCCGACAAAGTTTAAAGAGGTTATACTCATGGATGATGCAGTCGAACGCTTGCCGATCTCAAGATCAAGAAGAAGTCCAATGCCGCAAATCAGCAGCGCATCCGTGATGGCACACACGTTCGAGCCACCAAACAACCTCCGCCTCCTTGTTCTAGCAATGCAGCGGAAGCCGCAACTCCTTCCAGATGAAAAGTCACCGGGAACATGTATCTCACTAGTCCGAGACCATGGGGGAATAATTCTAGAGGGGAGAGAGATATCCTTCATGAGGAGGTTTAAGTGAGAGAGAAGGAGATGGATTTTTTTATAGGGGGACGGGGGAACCCAAAGAGGTGTGGCCGGCGCATGGGGCTGCCCCCACCCCTCCCTCAATTCATGTGAGTGGAGCTCCCACACACAAATGTCTCTCCATTTTCTCCAATCAAATTCCCATTAAATTTCCACCAAATTTAATGTAATCTCTCATTAAATAAAACTCCTTTAATTTATTTATTCAGAATTTTGTCAATTACATTAATTAACAAACATCCACATAAAACCACTTGCTACTTTTCAATTTCACATGCAGAACCAATTTCAGCAATTTCACCAGAAACAATTTCGGTGTCCATTGAAATAATTCTAGCGCTTTGCAATTCTTTCATCCAGAATATATTTGCTCCAAATAGTGTTGCTATCCCTTAAGTGTGTCATCCTAAGGTTCACGAATAATGCATACATGATCGAGACCCCTCTTGGATCCATAATCAAAAGCAGGACCTGGAGATCCATACTGACTCCCACACATTCAACGATGACTTCTGTGATCGTGAGAACCTTTTACGCTAGTAACTTAATCCCTTTGTCTCGCGATATATTACATGTTCGAGATTCAATCATCGGTATCTCCATACCTAGTTTGATCTCGTTAATGACATGCAATCTTTTCTTGTTACTGTGATATAACATTCTAGTGAGCACATCACTTGCTTGCAATCTAACTAATGTGATGTCACCGAGAGGGCCCAGATTATATCTATCTATCATCGGGATGGAAAAATTCCACTCTTGATCCATGAGCCTCTACATAACACCTTCGTATCACTGAACCTACCTTTATATTTATCCTGTTATGGTGTGACATTTGATGTTATCAAGATACTCTTTCAGTGATAGAGATTGACATAATCTCATGGTCTAAGGACTAGGATTACTTAGTATGATGTTATAGATATATAAACACAATGACTTTGATCGTAATTATATACTTCGGATGAATGTTCATCACAACATTCCAACAATGTTGTGACCCCGTTATTAACAACATCCAATGTCCATGATCAGGAAACCTTGATCATCTTCTTAATCAATGAGCTAGTTTATAAGAGAGGCATAACTAGGAATATTTCTATTTGTTTATTAAACACACATGTATTAATTTTTTCGTATCAGTACAATTATAGAATGAAAAATAAACATCTATCATATACTTGGAATACATATAATAACAACTTTATGATTGCCTCTCAGGGCATATTCCCTTGTAACATCGCCCACTTATGTAACGCCTCCCATAGTTTTATGAGTTTTCAAGACTCCTATGTAACGTCGCCCACTTAAACCTAAGTTAGGTTAATTTTGAACTTCAAGAAAGTCACAAAAAGATTGCTCTTGAACTTATACTATGAAACTATTTTGAAGGTTTACATGGTCGGTCAATATCTTGAAAATCACCGAGAGTTCTGAACAACTCAAAATCTTGATATATATGAATTTGCATGATCACAAATCTATTACACGGATTTGTGAAAAACACATAGAAGATGAAGAAAAATGAACAAACAAAAAGGTTTCGCATGACATCCTCTCGTGTATAGTACCTGCCACGAAAAAAAGGTAAACATGAGAGTTGAAACATCGAGCCGAACGACCGATTAGGTCATGGTCTACATCATAGTTCATGATAATGTTCCCATATTTGCTCGATGGGTGCATCTTGCAATGGTAAATAATGTTGGGGTGGGAGTTTCGAATTAGTATTAGGGAAAACATGTTCAATTTTCGCAGTGTATCTTTATGGTCCGTGTTCTAAAGGTGTAGGTCCCAGATGTATTTTGGTTTTCTTTCTGTTCTGCTATGTAATTTTTATGCCCACCCTTGGATTTTAACACGCACCTTCTTGGTACATAGGGGTAGATTCCTCGGTATAAATAAAAAGAAAAAGTTCCGAGTGACCGGAATTACTTTGCTGTGAAGCAAGTAAGAATAGTTGGGATCTAAATGGCACATACCCAATTTTCAGACATAGAGGAATACTGTGCAAAATTGAGTAGTCCATACTTCTACTGCAATAGGGCCCCAAAAAATTAATCCCAAAGCTGACGAAGAGCAAGAAGAGATTATATGGAAATAAATGGGAAGTAGCGCGAGAACAACGAAGAAGGAGTTAAAGGTGGTGTGATGTTAGACTAAAGCTACTTTGACGGGTTTCTAACACAAGGTACAACTACCTACTAGAGGGATACGGGTAGGCTACACTAGCGCAAATCAAAATTTTCTACCACATAAACCAGGATTACTGTTGTCATAGATCACAGGATTACCACTAGACGCGTGGTTGCGAAACTTGATGAAGCGCGTTGAGGCAGTGTAGATGTTCTACGTCTCCTCCTCGTGCTTGTCCCACGAGCATCTCCCCTTGCGCGGCTCGTCCAAGTGCAAACGATGCAGCACCTCCGAGGTATCCACGTGTGCGGGGTGGAAGCGTCAGACGCCGGACTGCTAGTTCCGCACGTGCAACATAGGCGTGAGGAGTGGCGGTTGGGTGGAATGGTCTAACCCTGGTCAGCTTGCTCCACCCTCTCTTATATAGGCGTCCCTAGTGGGATTCTACATTAGCAGCCCATTAGTAGACTAAGCCTGGTCTAATTCAGATCTAATCCTCATTAGGCTTCCAGCCCCTTAAGTGTGTGACCCTATAGGTTCATATACGTATAGACATGACACGAATATACTTATTATGTCAATGGTTGGTAGAGTCCTCTAGCAAGAAGTGACAACTCCTAAACGCATACAAAGATCATATCGGACGAACCATCACAAGGTTTAGTACATGTATTTCCCTTTTCCTCACGATATTTGGTCTAGGTCCAAGCTGGCCTACCTTTCTCGATACTATGATTCAGAATCCCTTTACTAGGTTAACTCTTAACCTTATGTAGCATGACCATGCATTTCTGGATCCGATCACTCGAGGGGCCCAGAGATATCTCTCTCAAGTAGAGAGGGGCAAATTCCATCTTGATTGACCATGCCTTGCAGCATGCTTCAGGACAAACTCGAAAGCTACCTTTATGACTACTCAGTTACACAGTAGTGGTTGATAGCCCCAAAGTAGTTCGATCCACATCTCAAGTACATGCGACAATCTCAGGTCTAAGGACAAAACGTACACAATGTGTAGAGAGAGCTACAAGTATAATTGCCAGCCTCAAGTTGGGTCAGTCCAACCCCATGTTCATAACATGTGTCCACATCTTAGGTTTGACATCTCCATGTCTATGACTTGCAAAACATAGTCATCAACCAATCGACGTGCTAGTATAATATTCATGTGTGTCCTCACATGAACTCCGACTTGGGACAACTATTAGATAACCATACAAGTAAAGAGTTTCACAAACAATTCACATAATTTCCAATCAATACAATTTGCCTAATATGGATATTCAAGGAACATTACAATAACTCATGGATACATAAGAAATATAATCATCTCTATGATGGCCTCTAGGGCATATTTCCTTCATTTTCCCACTTGCACTAGAGTTAATCTAGATTGTATCAAATACGTATTGCTCTTGCGTGCGCCTCATGCGCAGGGTGCGGGAGTGTCTTTGAAAAGGGATCAGTAACATTTGAGTCCGTATGTATTTTGCATATCATGACACTACCATCCTCAACGAACTCTCGAATCTGATGGTAACGCATGTGAATATGTTTGTCCTTCTGGTGCTGTCTAGGTTCTTTGGCTTGTGCAATAGCACCATTGTTGTCACAATAAACATCCATGGGATTGGACGCACCCTAAGCCACACCAAGAGCGATCAGGAAATTCCTAATCCAAATAACTTCATTTAAAGCCTCCGAGGCGGCACTATATTCAGCTTATGTTGAAGAGGAGGCCACCGTATCTTGCTTGGAACTTTTCCAACTCACAACATCACCATTCATGACAAAAACATACCAAATTGCGATCTACAGTCATCTGAGTTGTTAAGGTAACTCGCATCTGTGTAACCCCTTACACTAAGTTCATCCTCACCTCCATAAACTAGAAACACATCCTTAGTCCTTTTAAAGTACTTAAGAATGTTCTTAAGCGTTGTCCAGTGACCTTCACCTGGATCAGCCTGGTATCTGCTCGTAACACTTAGAACATAGGAAACATCAAGGCAAGTACATATCATTGCATACAACATGGATCCAATAGCCGAAGCATATGGAACCCTCCTCATGCGCTCACGCTCATCAGTAGTCGAATGACAGTGAGTCTTGCTGAGTTTTATGCCGTGAGACATGAGCAAGAACCCCTTCTTGGCCTCTTCCATGTTGAACCGCTTCAACACTTTGTCAATGAATGTACTCTAGCTTAATCCAATTAGCCTCCTTGATCTATCTCTATAGATCTTGATGCCCAGAATATATGCCGCTTCTCCCAAGTCCATCATCGAAAAACTATTTTTCAACGAGGTCTTAACAGACTCGAGCATAGGAATGTCATTTCTAATCAGTAATATGTCATCTACATATAATATTAGAAATACAAGATCTCTCCCATTTTCCTTCTTGTAAACACAAGGTTCTTGTTTGTTTTTGATGAAGCCAAACTCCTTTACAACTTCATCAAATCAAACATTCCAACTCCGAGATGCTTTCTTCGGCCCATAAATAGACTTTAGAAGTTTGCATACCCTTCCAGCATTGTTTGGATCGACAAAACCTTTGAGCTACATCATATACACGTCCTCAGTTATGATTCCATTTAGGAAAGCCGTCTTGACATTCATTTGCGATATTTCATAGTCGAAATGTGCATCAATGGCTAGAATAATCTGTATAGATGTAAGCATCGCTACGGGCGAGAAAGTCTCATCGTACTCAACTCCTTGAACTTGTTGCAAACCTTTTGCAGCAAGTCGAGCTTTATGGATGTGAACATTTCCATCCATACCAATCTTCTTCTTGTAGATCCATTTGCACTCAATGGCTTTAAAACCATCAGGAAGGTCAACCTCGTTCCAAACTTGATTGTCTTCCATGGACTCTATATCGGATCTCATGGTGATCCGCCATTTCTCAGAGTATGGGTCCACCATCACTTCTGCATAGGTCGCAGGCTCATAATTCCCGCGCTTCGTGGATCCTCGCCGACCTTCGTGGTTGTGGTGCTTCTATTTCCATGGGTTCCTCAACTTGTACTGCTACAATAGCATCGCTCATAGAAGCATCCCCTACTAGCTCATCTTGAACTTCTTCAAGTCGCACCGACCTTCCACGCATTCCTTTTGTGAGAAACTCTTACTCTAGGAAAACACCGCTACGAGCGACAGACACTTTGCCCTCTTCTCGGTTGTAGAAGTAATACCCTAAGGTTTCCCTTGGATATCCCACAAAAATGCACTTATCCGATTTGGGTGTTAGCTTGTCCAACTGATGTCGCTTGACAAATGCATCACAACCAAAAAAAATTACAAAAGACAAACTGGGATTCTTTCCAGTCCACATCTCATATGGCGTATTTACTACGGATTTAGATGGTACCCTGTTAAGTGTGAAAGCTGTCGTTTCTAGAGCATAACCCCAAAATGATAATGGTAAATCCGACTGGCTCATCATCGATCGAACCATGTCCAACAGAGTTCGATTGCACCATTTAGAGACCCTGTTTCTTTGAGGCATTCCGGGCGGCGTGAGCTGTGGAACAATTCCGCAACTCTTAAGATGATTGCTAAATTCGTGACTCAAATATTCACCTCCATGATCAGATCGCAAGGCCTTTATATTCTTGCCATGTTGATTCTCTACCTCACTCTGAAACTCCTTGAACTTTTCAAAAGTTTCAGAATTATGCTTCATCAAGTAGACATATCCATATCTACTAAAATCATCAATGAAAGTAATGAAGTAGTGATATCCTCCTCCGTCGTGCTCATTGGTCCACATACATCCGTATGTATGAGTTCCAACAAGTCTGTCGCTCTCTCAGGTAAACCCGAAAAAGGAGACTTGGTCATGTTTCTAAGTAAACAAGCTTGACATGTCTCGTAAGATTCAAAATCAAACAAAGACCATCATCATGGAGCTTCTTCATGAGCTTTTCACTTATACGCCCCAAACGACAATGCCATAAATATGTAGGATTCAAAACATTAGGCCGAATACTTTTAGCACTAACATTGTAAACAGATGCATCATCAAGATTTAAAATAAATAACCCATTCACAATGGGAGCATTAGCCATAAACATATCATTCTTAGATATTACACAACCATTGTTCATACTCGCAAATGAATATCCATCCCTCATCAAACATGAAGGTGATAAAAGGTTTCGACCCATACTTGGAATGTAATAACAATTATTCAACTACATAATAAATCCAAACGGAAGGTGAGGTTACATGACACCGACGAACAATGCAGCATCCCTTGCTTTATTGCTGACGTGAAAATCCACTTCGCCTTTCTGCACTTCTCTAGTCCTTATTAGCCCCTGCATCGAATTGCAAATATGAGCAACCGATCCAGTATCAAATACCCAAGACTTAACATAAGAATCAGCGATAAGAATGTCCACAACATTTACAACAAGCGTACCCGAGTGGGAAGTACTCTTACTTCCACTCTTCTTCAAAGAAGCCTGGTACTTGCTGCAGTTTCTCTTCCAGTGGCCATGTTCATGACAAAAGAAGCACTTAGTGTCTTCTACAGGTCCAGCCTTTTGCTTGGGTGCAGGCTTGGGGATCGTATCCTTAGCCTTACCCTTCTTCTTCCAATAAGTACCCTTTCTCTTGAATCTAGGCTTGTTCTACACAGCCATCACATGGCTATGCACTGCACACTTATTTATGTCACTTTCTGCTGTTTTTAGCATCCCACATAACTTATTAAGGCCCTTCTCCACCCCATGCATATGGTAGTTCAAAACTGCCCATAGCTAGATGGAAGAGACGCCAAAATGAAATCAGTGGCCGACTCTTGGCCTAGTGGAAAACCAAGTTTTTCCAAAGTCTGACTATAACCAACCATTTTGATCACATGGGGGCCTACACCTGCTCCCTCTGCCAGCTTTGTCGTGGTATTGCCGACGAGTACGACATGGAGGGGTACTCACAGTGCGTGTTTAAGACGTGGGGGGAAGGCGGATGGTTAACGGGTACGAGCTAACATAACTTACCCAGGTTCAGATCCCACAACGGTGGCAGAATACTACTCCTGCTATAAATCACTATAAGGGCAATACGCCGAGTTACAGAGATAGGTTCGCTGTGCGAGGTGTATGTGAATTGATATGACTTGTGCCCTAAAGGCTCCCATAGGCCCGACTTATATATTCGCCAGGTCCTAGGATTACAGGGAAAAGTCCTAGCCGGACAGGTTACAGAGTCCTACACCGTCTATTACTAGTCTAGCGTGTCTTGTACTCCAAGGCTCCGGGTACGCTGGTGACTCCACCATAGCCTTCCTTTATCCGGCATGGGCCTCCCTTCTAGATCCATCTAACTGGGCCGCCCGGCAGGCCATGGGCCATGCTACCAACTGTGGGCCACCCGGGTTATCCGGATAGGAGACAAGCTATGAGGATACCCATATAGCATATCCCCAACAGTAGCCCCTGGAGAACTCCGAGATCTTGCACCGTTTTGCCTCTTCGCGTTTAATGCTCCATTTAGATGGATGTTGGCAAATCGTCAAGCAATATCTTGTAGTCCTCCCAAAGACCCTGAAAGATTTCTCCGTCTTCAATTTGTAAGTCGGAAAGTTGCTAAATCTTCCATCGTACTCTTCCGTAGCCGGACTGGATCCGTCCATGCCGGAATCTTCTGATGGGACGGTTCATCTGCCTATGACAGCTAGGGCGACGTAGACATAGGTCAGCAACGCCTTGTAACTCACACATGCAGAGAACGCAATCATGTCCACTTTTCCCGCGCGAGAGATACAATCCATTGCCGGCGAAGGTTGGTACGTGACGAAATTTCCACGCACATCCCCACACAAGTCGTCTACGCGGCAACTGTTTGATCAAGCTGCACGAATCTTGATGCCGGAGACCATAAATAGTAACCGCGGTGGAAAATTTACTTTTCACCTCATTCTCTCCTGCATCGTCTTCTTCCTCAAGCAAGCGTCTCCTCGAGCTCTCCGCTCCTCGGACGAAAAATCCTAACTCCCAATCTCACCAGTCACCTCCAAGCGCACCCAATGGACAGCAGCATCTCCTTCCCTTCGATGGCGGCGTCGGGCGAAGCCGCGACGAAGCCGGCGAGATCCATCGTCATGCCCCCAGAGGGCCTGGTCAACCCCATGTCTGCAGTGGTCGAGGCCACCGGCGGCGACCATAATCAGGCGGCGCTGGAGCTGCTGGAGGAGGAAAACGACTCCTACAAAGGCTACTGGCGTGGTTCGGTGGCAACACCCAGATTTTTAATCCTAGATGCCTGTTATGCCATACATCGCAATCCCAGGATTACCATTTTTGCGAGACATAACAGAATTGGATACCACAGTACATCATCCATTACAAACAATACATAAGGTCTTACACAAATAAGGATCTCATGATCCAGTTCTTAATACAACTCAAGCAGCGGGAATACGTAAATAAAAAAGTAGCGTAGGCGAAGCTCCATCTTCGGGGTCACAGGCAATGCTGACGATGGGAGATGATCCTAGTTGTCGTAACCTTCCTGGGGTCCATCATCCTGGTACTCCTCTTCATAGTCTGGCCACGGGAATAGCCAGGGACAAAGCCATGAGTACTCTTTAAGTACTCGCAAACTAATACTAACAAGTGAAGGGGGTTTTTGTAATAGGACACTAAGCTCTATGGTTGTTTTGCAAAAAGCCAGATTTACCTCTACTAAGTTCAGAAGCAAGAAAAGCTAGTTGAATTCTTATAACACCTAAGTGGGAACGTGTATCTCATGTCACAACTCTATTGTGGTCAAGTTCTCAATTCATTTCACAAGTCATTTTTGAAAACATCTGACGGGGAACAGTATGGACACTCCAACTGTCCATAACCACGGACGCGGCTATTCGAATAGTTTGACACTCTGCAGAGATTGTACACTTTCACCACAACATTCGATACATCCGTCAGGAACAAATCCTGAATTCACCATACTCAGTATGCGGATAATGAATCCTAACTTTTCAATTACACGCCCTAGTATAGGCACCTCTCCTGTGAGTTTGGCCTCCGAACCATGACCAACTGTCATCTTGTGTACTGCACAAGTGGACAATCTTCACAAGGTAGCCTCAGCTCAAACCTTGGCCGTGAGGGAACCAATACTAAGGTATATAACTTTCCAGTCAAGCCCTACCCAATTTTCGGGTATTGTTGTTGTACGGTAAAATTGCAATGGTATCGCATCTGGACAACCATCAGTTTTATAAAGGGCTAAGGCTCATGCCTTAACATTTTCATCCTCCAAAATCATCTGGGGTTTCGAAACACATGTCAAAACATCTTAGTAGAATGACTCATCATTCTAAGGTTTTCATAACCATTTTCCACCAAGTATTCCCATCTAAAGTTGATCAAGTTTTATGCTTAGCACTAGCATCGACAAGTGGGGGTGAGTACTAATGAGGTGTGGTAAACAAGTGGAGTTTCCACTAAGTACCATCTCATGCCTTAGGATGACATCAAGATTTTCTAGCTTAGGCCAAATTTAATGCTCTTTATGCAACCTTCAATTATCTTCCTAGAATCTACAAGTCACTTAAGTAAACTCTAAAAGAAAGCTTTGATAAAGGAATAAAGTAAAAATCTTGCAAGTAAAACTAGGATTGGGTTATCAAGTGGGTATGATCACATATGCTTAAGGCATATAGTTGGCATGGTAACATGCAAGTATTAGCTTGCATAGGTCAACATGATTAGTAAGGCTTGCTAAAGTAGAGTATCTTGCAAGTGTTAGCTTGCACATTCAACTAGTAGTATTAGGCTTGCCTTTTGCAGATCAGTGTTTGAAGTTCTCCTCGGCTTCTTCTTCGTAGTATCCTCCTTCCTCCTCGTATCCTTGGTCGGTACTACCGTCTATAAATAAATACGAGGTACACAATCACCAAACAATACTTAACTACTTTCAATCATCACACAACAGGGTTCTATAGAGGATCTAGCATCATCACTAACATTACAAGATTAAAGCATTTGTATTATTTATTTGTCTTTAGAAAAGTAATTTCTACTCTTTGAAAAACTACTTAAGATTTAATATTCTCCAAACCAAACATGGGATCATGTTGACACATGTCATCACCACATATTTCAGTACATGGGAATGTGATTTAAATTGGTGTCACAATTTAATAAGGTTTAACCATTTTATTTTAAATAAATAAAGTGACTAGAAATGCCTATGTGGCATTCTTTTATTACTTGGACATTATTTCTGTAAGTAAACCCATATGTTTTTATATATTCTGAAAGGTATGATCAAATGTGATTTTTGAGAGTTGGAAACAACTCAAAAGCTATTATTGTTTAAATTTGAAAAATGTTTGAATCCAGAAAATCCTCTGCCTTGTTATTTTTACCAAGGCTGATCTACAGATCCAAATGATTTGAATCCAACGGGCTTGGATTAAGCATTTAAATATCTTTCTAACAAAATTGGTTTCATGTAATTTGGTTGATTGAATCGAGCTGGGTTGATTTTTGAAACTAGGTACAGAACTGAGTTTGAATCTACATAGAAAAATCTAAATTCAAACGAGTGGGCTGCGCGAGAAGGTTTAATGGGCCGGCCTAGTGTCATTCGCGGCGCGGGCGCAACTGATAGGGGGGTCTACTGGTCAGTGGCTCTTTAAACGCAAAGCGGTACGGGGCGATGTGGTGCGTTGGATTAGAATGAAGATCGACGGCTGAGGGTCGTCGTCGACGATGAACAGGTCACCGGCGAGCTCGAACCCTAGCGGCTTGGTGGGGGTGCATAGGGGGCATACCGGGTCTCCAGTGACAAAGGCGAGGCAGGCAAACGACGAAGTCGATGACGACGAACTCAGCGGTGGTCGCGGCAGCTCCGGGGGTGGATGAAATCAACGGCTCCTCTTCTCCTCTACAGCGGCGAGCTCTGGCCAAATTCCGGCGATGCGTTGCTCGTTTTGCTCCGGCTAAGGGGTGGAATGCTCAGTGAGGTGAGGGGAGTGAGAAGGTGTGATGAAATCGAGCAGGGGTCGTCTCCTTTATAGGCTCGATGGCAAGACCGAGAGGGATGGGCAGGCAACGGTGGCGACATGGCTACGGGCAGCTAGTGGCATGGCTAGGGTTGGCGATCCACGGGCAGTCTCCTGGCGATGCTCTAGAGCTTTAATGCGCGTGTAGGGGCGATGGCAAATAGTCGGGAACATGCGGTGCTCTGCATGGCAAAGGCGGCGAACTCCGTGGCGAGCGGTGGCTACGGGGTAGGGGCGGTGAAACGAACATGTATGGTGGTCTCCTGGGTCGGTGGGGTGCATGATGGCGGGCGGCGAGGGCTCGAGGTGGTCGGGTTGCATGGGAACGGCGCGTGCTCTGTGGTGCGTGTCGACATGGTCGACAGTGGCACAGGCGCGACGTTCCTGGCGGTTCTGGTCGTTGTCTTCGAGCTAGGGCTGGTCGAGAGGGGCGATGAGGCATGGGCTACCTCCCAGACAAGGTTGGCATGACTAGTTCTTCTCCTAGCTTGCTGTCCACATTGGGGTGACATGGGTGCTCTCGGCCTGTTCACCATTGATGATATTGGCAAGCTTACAGTGGTGCTAGAGCTTAGTTAAGGTTGCTAGATGATCTACTAAGGCTAGTGTAACCAAAGAGGGAATAAGGTTGGCTCAAAACACTGCTCAAAATAGTGTTTCTGATTTTGTTGATTTGAATCCGTAACCTGTTTGATGAAATGGCCGCATGAACTTTAGTTTTGAATTTTGAAAAGAATTTTGGTGGGTGTGCTAGGCATGTGTTGAGGATTCTGTGGATGCTTGGGTTTTGAAAATTGAGCTTGTTTGAGTGGTTTTTGAAATAGTGGGATCTTCCCATATGAAATAGCAATTTTAAATTGTCATTTAAACTAAGCTTCTAAATGTTTTTGCATGATCACAAATTGGGCCTTGGTACCTTGTTATGAGTCCTATCAAGGGGTGCAAAAATCCATAAAAGTTTCTATTGATTCTGAAAGTTAGAGATAGCCAAAGTAGTCATGGGAGTTAATTTGGCCAAAGTGACTATTCACTTAATTTGTTTGTTTTGATTTGTTTGCCTTTGGGAAAAGTGTCGGGATTGTTTAGATGATGTTTATTTCACCTAAGAATCATTTTACAAGCAAAGAAACACAGAACCAAGGCAATTCAAAAGAATCCAAATTTTGAATACACACACACATGTATGCTTTCATATTTTTAATTGGAAAAGTTTTTGTTAACCCTAATTTTGATGATTAGAGTTTGATGATCCAAGTTTAATATTTTTTGGATGTTACATTCGGACATCACGGACCGCGACATCAAAGAGTTGATCGTCGAAGGCTACCTGTCTGCGACGGAGGGGCTCGCCTGGCAGGCGGCACCGGCCAGCCAGGTCACACTACTAGAGAAAAGGCTATAGGAGACATGCTTATAGGAGACACATTTAGACCATATGCGCCTCCTATAAAATAGGCGAGGCGCACACCTTCTCCATGCGCCTCTAGTATAAAAATAGTTGAGGCGCATATGATAAGAATGTGCCTCCTATAATCCCTGTACAGACGAAATCTAGCAGCCCCAGATTATGCGAGGCGCATTATAGTCATATGCGCCTCCTATATATCAAATAGGCGAGGCGCATACGGGCAGAATGCGCCTCGCATAATCTGTGTGGGACCGCGTGTTGGTAGGTGCACGAATATGCGAGGCACATATGGTTATATGCGCCTCCTATATTTGATAATATGCGAGGCGCATATGGTCATATGTGCCTCAAGTAACTCATGCGGGCCCGGGCAGAGGTAGGTGGCCGCATAGGCGAGGTGCATATTGCTATATGCGCCTCCTATAGTTTGAATTATAGGAGGCACATATTGTGCAATATGCGCCTCCTATAACCTGGCACCACTTTTTTTCAGCTTTTTGCACATGGAGCCAACTACCACCCCACTCACTTGTGTCACTTCTTCCTCCTCCACCAAGACAAATCTGGTCGCCCCCCTCCTCCTCCCCACCTCATTTCCCCCATTGATTCACCATAGAAGCTTGCTCAACCTCCATTGGTTGACACCCATATGTAAGTGATGTCTCTTGCTCCTCTAGATCTACAACATGTCCATTTACTTCTCCTCCGGCTCACTTGCGCAAGTCGTCGTTGGAGGAAGCATGAAGGCATTGCTTGCATGTATGCGTGTTGTCGGAGACACCGACTATATGATTGTGTTGTGGTGCTACTTTTTGTGCAGGGATTTCATTTGAGATGCCAAAGTTTCGCCAGAATGTCGATTTATTTCCTTTTCGGTGAATTTCTGGCACTCGTGGATGTCCTCTTTTTAGGGGAGGTCATGCAGAATTTTTCCGGCGATCCACGTCCATATATGCTCTAATTATCCTCTTGCTCTTTGTACCACGCAGGCGGCCATGGTCCGACCACTGATCAACAAAGCCCGCGTGGATAGGTGGATGACATGCATGAGGGCCGAGATTGAACGTGCAAACAAGACAGAGATAAGATGTCCATGTCGGGACTGCAAGCTGATGTATCTGATAAGGCACAATTCCGGAATGCTGGATTCGCACCTGCTTCGACGTAGTTTCATAGATGGCTACACTCGATGGATACGTGATGACGAATATGATGATGAGGATGTCAATAATGGTGAAGACCAAGATGCCAGTGATGATCACGAAGATCAAGACGCCAGTCACGATCACGAAGATCAGGGTGGCACTGGACATGGACACGAAGATGATCAAGGTGGCGTCGGGCATGGACACGAAGATGATCAAGGTCGCGCTGGTCATGAACACGAAGATCAAGGTGCCGACCATGATTCGAGCTGGTTGCGAGACCCTCATGTCCAAGATCTGCTTCTCAAGGATACGAGTAACGCCAGAGCCGCCGGTAGAGAGAAAGATAAACTGAAGCAAATGGAGAAAGACGCGATCACTCCATTGTTTGACGGATGCAACGACGGGGATACTCGTCTAAATGTAACGCTCAGGGCTCTGGAGATGAAGGCGAAACACAAAATGACCGAAAAATGTTTCGACGACAACATTGGATTCTGGCATGATATTCTTCCCAAGAAGGGGAACACATGTCCGACTAGTATCGGTGAGGCGAAGAAAGTCGCGTGCCCTCTCAATCTACCGCACGTGAAATACCACGTCTGCATAAATGATTGCATCATCTACTAGGGCGAGGATGCGGAGAAGACCACATGTCCGGTGTGCAAGACCTCTCGATACAAGAGAGGGACCAAGAAAGCTCCTAGGAAGGTGGTGTGGTACTTTTCTCTAACTCCTCGTTTGCAGCGGTATTTCGCAGACCCTAAGGAAGCACAGCTCATGCGCTGGCACGCGGAAAGAAAGAGGCCGGAAGACGATGATCCGGAGAAGGAGGAAATGTTGAGGCACCCTTCGGATGCTTGCCAGTGGAAGGCGTTGGACCTCCAATATTACCAACATTTTGCGAAAGAGTCAAGGAACCTCAGGCTGGGCGTGAGCACTGACGGACTCAATCCGTTTGGAAGACAGAGCAGCAAACAGAGCACCTGGCCCGTGTTTGTATGGATCTACAACCTCCCCCCTGGTTGT
The DNA here is from genome assembly GCA_023614405.1 of Avena insularis. Lineage (NCBI taxonomy): Eukaryota > Viridiplantae > Streptophyta > Magnoliopsida > Poales > Poaceae > Avena > Avena insularis. The sequence goes on along the minus strand of CM042685.1, from coordinate 38,270,728 downwards.
GCATGAAGAAGAAGTACGTAACCATGAGTATGCTCGTTCAAGGGCCAAAACAACCCGGTACAGACATCAATCGGTATCTCACGTTGTTGAAAGAGGAATTGGCCACGTTATGGGAAGAAGGAGACCGTACATGGGACGCCTCGAGACAAGACTACTTTGACATGAGAGCTGCGGTGATCACGACGGTGCAAGACTATCCCGGTTACGGATACTTCTCGGGGCAGGTGGTCAAAGGATTCTAAGGGTGTGTTAGGTGCAAGGATAATACAACATAATGCCAGCTACAGAAAGATCCCGGGTCCGGGAAAACCGTGTTCCTTGGGGATCGGAGGTGGCTTCCCAAGAATCACGCCTGGAGAAAGCTAGGACATCTGTTCGATGGGACGATCGAGCTCCGAGGAATCCCACACCAGAGGAGTGGTGCAGAAATCTACAAGTTGTAGAATAACTGGAAGGAGTGCCCTGCCCCAGGAAAGACCCAGAAGAAGCCAGAGCCGTTGCTGAAGGTATGGAAGGCGAGGTCTGTTTTCTGGGACTTGCCATACTTGAAGATCCTCCGCGTGCCTCATAGCCTTGATCTCATGCATATCACGAAGAACGTGGGCGAGAGTCTGCTTGCCACCCTCCTTAACACCGACAAGACCAAAGATGGGCCGAAGGCAAGGAACGACTTGAAGCATATGGGCATAAGGGATGAACTTCAATCACCACCTAGCGATGATGATGAGGAGGACGAGGAGGAGGAGACAGAAACACAAAATAGCCGTCGTCGCAAGGGGAAAAAGGTTAAGAAGGGAGAGGTCAATCTCAAGGCCTCATGCTTCACTCTGAGTAAGAAGGAGGCCATACAGTTTATGAAGTGCCTCCTCGGAGTCAAATTTCCGAACGGCTACGCGGGAAAGATAAGCAGATGGCTAGGCGGCGGCTTCAGCGGGATGAAGTCTCACGACGTCGCCGTGCTAATGACGCAGGTACTCCCGGTCGTGATCCGAGGTATAATGGACAAGCACATCCGTGAAACACTGTTTGGCCTCTGCAACTTTTTTGACGTCATCTCTCGGAAGTCGATAGGCATTAAGCAGCTCACGAGGCTACAGGATGAGATCGTGGTGATAATGTGCGAGCTCGAGATCTATTCCCCCCCCACTTTCTTCGACATCATGCTTCATCTGCTTCTCCATGTCGTGGAGGATATTGTCCAGCTCGGTCCTGTATTTCTGCGAAGCATGATGCCGTTTGAAAGGCTCAATGGACACATCAAGGGATATGTTAAGAATAAGTCCCGTCCAGATGGAAGCATAGCAAGCAGCTTCCTGGCCGAAGAGTGCATCTCTTTCTGCTCGAACTTTCTACAAACCGAGACCCCTCTTGGTATGCCATTCAACAAGCACCTCGGGAGGCTCGCTGGATGGGGTCACCGCGAGGGTCGACGTGCAAAGCATGTCGACATGGAGGGCCGAATCAAGGACTTTGAAAGAGCAAACCTGTTCGCGCTGCAACACCTGCAGGTGGTTGATCCATACATACATGAGCACAAAGAGTTTATCAAGATGAATTACGCTGATCGGGGGCGCCAGGTCCCGAGGGAGGAAGATGTTATCAAGGAGCACAACTCCGGTTTCACGCGGTGGTTCATGGATAAGGTCATAGCTAATCCACCGCAGGGCGAGTACTCGGAGGAAGATAAACTCATATCAGGCTTGTACAACCTCATGACCTATCAGGCTTACGTTCTACACAAAGGAAAAAGACAATAACTGCGATTACCAGAACCCAGGGGTAACGGGGATATTCTACACCGGCGACATCCCGGAAAGATAGTACGGAAGGATCGAGGAGATTTGGGAGCTCGACTATGTTACAGAGAAGGTGCCGATGTTCCATGTCAGGTGGGCCAAGAGCGTCGAGAAAGAAGACCGGTATTTCACCACCATGGTTATACCGTCAAAGACCACCAGCGCGAACGCACCCGCAAGAAATGAGCCTTGGGTTTTGGCTAGCAAAGTCGACCAATGCTGGTACATCAAACACCCGTCAAAGCCTAGCCGGGTTGTTATCAGGAGAGGCAAAAGGAACATTATCGGAATGGACGGAGTCGCCAACGAGCAAGACTTTGACCAGAACGGCGACCCGAAGATAGAAGACGGGTATGGCAAGCAAACACCGTACACCACAACCCAACCTAAGAAAGGACTTTCGTTTAAGAGAAGTAGTGAAGACGTCCCGGACCTAACCTATGCAACCGCGACAAAAAAGGGCAAGAAGAGGACCATTGTCAAGAAACGCTAGCGCGCTCCGACCATTGTCAAGAACCGTCGTGTGTGTGGCCTACTATTATGTATCAAAACATTCTTAATTTTCATTATGTGTGTGTTATAATAATATTGCATTGAGAATATTATGTATCGACAAGACACATTCATTGAGAATACTCACTTTTGTTGTTTTAGCGATATTTGAATATTTAAAATATTTGTAGTATATTTTATAGTACATATTGTGTTTGGACAATGCTTTTACATGAAAAATGGCCTTTAAAATTTTTTTCCAAAAAATTGTTAACCTTAGGATTCGAACCTGGGTGGCCAGTGAAATAGGACAAGGCATGTTACCACTAGGCTGCTGTGTGTTTGTTGACAGAAACTTGCGCACTGCCCTATTTGTCTAGGACTGCATATTATACGAGGTGCATTCAGACCAGATGTGCCTCGCGTAATATTATACGAGGCGCACTTTGCGATATGCGCCTCGCATAATCCGGTATAGATTGAAACACACATCTAGCTACACGACCTTTCTTCACATCTCACGCACGCACGCCGTCTCACATCTCACAGATCGAAGTCGTCGTCGCCGCCGCCGCCGTCTGCGCTCGCAGCGCCCTTCCTGCCGCCGGCCGTCCGCGCCCGGAGCAGCCCGCCCGCCGGACCTGCAACCTCACCTCCGTCCTCGCCGAGCACCCCAAGGTGAGCGCCGCTCCCCCTTCTCCCTTACCCCTCGTACTGTAGTAGTAGTAGCAGAAAAGGTGAGCACCGCTCCCCCTTCTCCCTTCGTCCTCTCTGGCGGTCTGGCCGCAGCTTGCCCCTGTATAGTAGCCGCTGTAGGTTAATCTGGGAGTGCGGCTGCTATCTTCTGCTGCTGCGGCCTAGCCCCAGCACTTGCCATTGAGACCTATCTGAGCCTGATCAAGCAAGCACACTATAGTTTTCAATCGGCGTATCATGGGCATGGCCATATGCACGAGCAGAGACACGCAGGATGACCACAAGCACTGGCCGCTGCAGATCACATGATTGGGCGTGGATTCTAGACTCGTTTCCTCTATTGCACATAGGAACACAACTGTACCACATGGATTTTCTGGCGAGGAGCTAGTCTTGCAAGATTCCAATGCAAATGGAGACACTGTTGTGTCAGGTATGGTGGCCAGCAAAATTAGTTGTTGTCATCCTCAAGTAATTATTTGCACGCATGTAATTCTGTATGTTAGCATGTACTCAAGGTGAGCGTTTGTGTATGCTGGCAGCAAAATGGCTGTGTTTGTGCCTATTTACGCTTTTTTGTGTAGGTTTTTCTTTTTAAGTTGCCAATGTTTCGCCGGAATGTTGATTCATTTCCGTTCCGGCGAATTTCTGGCACTCCAAGACATAGAAAATTAGCAAAGTTCATGCCAAAATATCTATGAATTTTTGTGCTTATTAGTTTCATTTATTTGTGTGTTTAGAAATGTCGGCGGAGCCGGGCCCTTCGAGCAAGCCCTTTTGGGAGCAGCAAGCGGAGATGGAATCCCTAGAGGACCCGGAATTTGTTCCGCGGGACGACGAGATGGAGGAGGACGAGGATACCTCGTCGGGCGATGAGGAGATGGGGGACGCCGATGGCGACGCCACTACCACTGATGGAAGAGGTGAAGCTACTACAGACGATGGTAGCGCATCGAAGAAGTCCCGGAAGGATCGGACCCCGATCGTGGTCGACATCAAAAGGTCCATCATCACAAGCGTGAGCCCTAAAGGTGCGCCTTTGGATCCAAAAGATTTTGTCGGGGGTTACTCTAACCAGCTCGCGTTAATCCTTCGGAACACCATCACGATCAACATGGAGAACCTGAAGGCTGGAGAGAACAAGGGTTTCCTCATCCAGCTTTTCCAGAAGCTGCATGCAAGATACGCGTTCCCAGGTGATGAGGAAAACAAGTATAATAATGAAAATTTCAAAGGGAATCCGGTGAACAAGTATGCCCTCGGGAGGATGACCAAGGCCTTGTCGAATTGGAAGGCTCGGGTGAAGAATCTGATTTTCGAGGAGAAGCTAAGTTATTTGGAGCTCATCAAGAAGGAGCCTCTAGTCAAGGAAGAAGACTACAATGTGTTCAAGGCAAGATGTAACTCTGCCTTGGGCAAGGCCAGGAGTAAGAAGGGCAAGGATATGAGAGCCCTGAACATTGGTACCCACCATCTCGGAGCCGGCGGTTATAGAGCCGCGAGGCCCAAATGGGATAAGGAGGACGCCGATGCTCGTGCAAAGGGGTTGACACCTCCCTTTGACGACATAAAGGAGGAGCAGGCAAAGAACTTCGTCAGGGCCCGGTTTGCCAAGCCGAAAGGGAGTTCTGATTATTCTTCGGAGCCCGCCGGCCCCTTTGCTCCGAGGGTGATGGACTTCATGCAAAAATATGTAAGTAGTTTGCATCCAAGTCGATTAATTGCGTTCATGATTAATCAATGAAGTCCAGTTTTGTGATCAAATGCTTCGCGTTCCTTCTTCGCAGGACGAGGAGTGTAGGATCTCCTCATCCCAAGGGTCAGCGCCGCCTCCTGTCGCCAAGTGGGACACCACTTTTAACAGGGCACTAAACCGGACCAAGAGTGTCGATCCCCTGGCGGCCCCGTCGGCTGGTCGTGTGGTCGGCTTTGGCGGAATACCATGGTCCGAGTACTATGGCACCCCGGAGCGGAAGGGCAAGAAGGCCGAAAGCGCCGAGGTAAAACTCCTACGGGAACAGTTGGAAGCCTTTCCAAATATAGTCCAAGATGCCGTGAACAAGGCTGTGTGGGCTCCCAAGACAAAGTTCCAAGAACAAGTCCAGACACAAGTCCAGTCACAAGTCCATTCACAAGTGAACGAGAAGCTCAACACCATCCTTCCCTCTACATGGAAAAGTACAACAATTGGCAGAAGGGTGGTAAACGGGGGCCGCCACCGGTTCCCAACCTCGACAGTGCCCAATCGGACAACGTGGCGTGGCCAGAGGCTTTGGTGACTCCTCCAGCGGGGCCGGTGGTGCTGGAGACTCCTCTAGCTCCGGAGCTTAACTTGCCCACTGCGGCAAAGGAGCCGGCCGGCACCACCGTGCCATCAGGAAGCCACTCCGCCACCTGCGCGGTCAAGCCTGTCAGTGTCGGTGCCTCGACATTGTCCGAGTTTGATGCCCTCAAGGTAACTAACTAATTAAAGCGAGAGTTGGGAGGCTCAACCACACCGATGACTTGATCTCCGTTTTTCTAACGCCCGGCCTACATGTCGATCTTTCGCAGGGAGACACTCCTTGCACTCTAATGCACTGGGTGGGCGGCCAGTTGATGGATGTTGCCAAGGGTACTATTGTTCAACCGGAGAACCGTAAAATGCACAATGTCACAATTCCACCCGACATGATGAGGGTCAAATACAGTATGGTGCTTCCGGGCTACGAGCAAGTGGAAACTCCCTCTCAATCTTAAGGATGGGATGATGAGGATACGGCAGCGGTCCTCAATACTGGCTTCAGCTACTTGTACCTATGGCCGAAGATCCAGATCCGTTTGGGGATGGAGGACCAGCTCAACATCACCCTAGATGCAGCACAGCCAGCACATGACAAAGACTTAGAGATGGGAGACTTGGACAACATGGCACAGAATCCCGATGATGATGGAGAAATTGACCCGAACTTCGGTGACCAGTTTGTTAACATAAGGTTTTCTGATTTGTATGAGCCGGCACACATCAAGTTGCCGAGACCCAACCAGCACCGGCGAAACCCCCATGCAAGGTCCGCCTCTTCCCAACTAGTCAGGAGACGCCGCCACCTGCCCCCTTCACCGAGCCTCCAAGGCCAGTAGTTCCTTTGATCAGCCCTGGCACCCTCCATAAGACGGTTGGTGAGGTGAACACGGTGGCCGAAGCCATAAAGAGCAAGAAGGGTCGCAAAAGCAAGCCTAAGGGTGATCGGGGCCAGGATCCAAATCCTCTTTTCCGGGACGGCGCTGTGGGGCAAGCCAGGAATCAGCAGCACGTGGCAGGTGTACCGATGATGTGTAAATCGATGCTCGAGGTCGCAGGCTCGCATATGCGTAGTATTCATTATGCCTGTCTCACAATTGAGGAGAGCCGCATTCGCGACAACAATCAGTCATACCTCGTTTTCAAGGCTAAGGTGCCTTCTCATATGTCGTGCTTCGTCAGTGTACCCCGGGGGATATCTTCTACGTGCGGCATACCGACCTCTTTGACATGTTGAACGGGTTTCGGCTTCACAATACCCTGGTCCGTCTGTTCTCCCTCAATATGGCCATGGAGATCACCAGAGACAAGATCCCGGGCATCCAGATAGTGGATCCCTACTTCATGCGTGACGCCATCCTGAAAGATGCTAAGGCCATAGAGCTGGCGACCGGCTACCTCTCAAACTTCCTGCAAACATACTCAGACAAGGATGTGATTCTCCTTCCCTACCATCCCATCATGGAGGATGATCGGACAGGCTGCATGCTCATAAGCTTGAATTTGAAACACTCAACAGCCTTGTACCTTGACTCAAACAGTGCGATCCGAAAAAACTACACCAATATCAAGAAAATTCTTGATGGCGCTCTCACCGGCTACGTCGCAGCGGGAGGCGTCAAACCGGCAAGGCCACATGTGAAGTTCGGCGCGCACGTGTTCCGCCACACGACGAAGTTCGCCTGCGTCAGGAAGCCGTCTAGCAGCGGGAAGGATGCCTTCTACGCCTTTACCACATGAAGGCGTTCTTCAATGACATGGAGACCAAAACGCTGCCATCTGACCTCGTGAGTTGGGCTAAAAAGCTTGCATGCATACAGGCTCGCAACCTCAGGCAGCACTTCTTCAACATCCAGGAAGAGATCGCGGCAATCATGTACCAGGGAGTCATAAAATCTGGGCACCTTCTCTACGGCTATACACCGTCCAACAGGGAGATAGAAGAACGCTTAGCGCAGCAGGGTGACGGCAGGATGTTCATGCAGATGGCGAAAACTCGGTCGGGCTTCATCAATGCCCCCCCCCAAAGCCGACTCAAGAGCCGAAGAATATTTCATGATTGCATTGCCTGGGTACCTAGCTGTTAGTTCCAAACTCGTGTTGTAACCTCTTATCACTATGTTAAACTTGCCTAGCAAAACCTCTAGAGTATGTTTCGTCAACTGTTGAACTTGATTGTGAGAGACACTAGCTAGTTATTTGTGTTACAAACTATTTTAAGTGCTTGCTGCTTTTCATTCGTCATTGCTTCCCTACTTGTGGTTTGCTTTCTTTGTCTTTCTTTGAAATGTCGATGATTAGAACATGTTGTGGAGGATCTGGTGTGCCAAGTAGACTAGTAATTTGGGCATATATTCTACTTGACGCACAAGATCTAACAACGAGCATTATTATTTTTGTGCCCAACCTAAGTATGAGGTACTAATCCAAGTCATTCTTGGTTTGCTTTTTTTGGTCTTTCTTCGAAATGCCGATGATTAGAACGTGATTTCTTACATTTTGTTGCACCCATATATATGCATGATTCTATCTTGTGAACTGCTAGCTATTGCTTTCCACTGACATAAGTAATATCATCTTTATTATGTGTAGGAGATGGCGAAGAAGTGTTATGTCGTGTACATCGGTCGGGTTCTAGGTGTGTACGAGGAGTGGAAAGACTGCCAGAAGCAAGTGAACAACTTCTCGGGCAACAACTACCAAGGCTATGAGAGTAGAGAGGTGGCGGAAGAGAAGTGGAGGAGGCATGGAAGGAAGAAGTGGAGGAACTTCCTCGTGATCACCACCTTGTTGCTCTTTATGGTAGGTTATGTGCTCTACTTCATCTAGGTAGAGCTTCGTCGTTGGAGTTGTAATGTGATTGTGAACTTGTACTCGGAGGTGTGAACTTGTGGCACAAACACTTGATGTATGAACTTGTATGTCATGATTGATGTGTAATGTATTGTATTCATGTTGGTTCTAATATGCTTTGGCAAATTGCAAGTTTCTGAAAAATTCTGTGCTGTTTATACTGTATTATGGACTATATTGTATATTTGAATATCTGTATACTGTTATTTATAGTGGTCTGTAAAACTTGAATTTCAAAAATATTATAGGAGGCGCATATAGGACACTATAGGAGGCGCATATACTATAAATATACGAGGCGCATTGTGAAACATATGCGAGGCGCATATGATATGCGCCTCCTATACTTCACATATGCGAGGCACATATCGATATGCCCTCCTATATATTATAGGAGGCGCATATCGATATGCGCCTCGCATATGTGAAGTATAGGAGGCGCATATCATATGCGCCTCGCATAAAAAATAAGCGAGGCTCAAAGTTAGAGGCGCATATGATATGCGCCTCGCATATGCTTTTAGGTGCGCCTCACATATGCTTTTAGGTGTGCCTCGCATAAGGTTTTCTCTAGTAGTGTCACACCTTCTCCCCAAGCCGGAGAAAAGGTGTACATCAAAGCACAGATGGTACGCGGCGTCTCCCTGCCCATCTCCAATTTCTTCCTTTCTATCCTGAATCATTACCCAGTTCAGCCACAAAACCTCTCTCCCAATAGTATCCTAGCGCTTAGAAATTACGCGGCGCTTTGTGAGGGTTACTTAGGGATTAAGCCTAGGCTAGATCTCTTCATCTATTTATTCACCGTCAAGCACGAAGCCGGGGCTAGCAAGGACGAACTTAGAAATTGAGGCACCATTAGCTTCAAGATCTGACCTGGCCGGCGCTTCCCCGACATCGTCGGCCACGAGTCTTGCAAGAAATGGTAGCGGACGTGCTTCTACGGCCCAGATATCCCTCTGACCGGCCGAGAAGTCACGTACCCGGACTTTGTCGATGGAGCAGCCGCCAAAGCCCCGACATGGAGATCCCAGGCCTCCCTTCCCTCCGACATTGCTCGAAGCTGATGCACGAGTATTCCAATGATATAAGGGATAGCTTTCGCATCTTCGTGGACAAATTCTCGAGAGACTCTATCAAGCTTCACCATCACCCACGACATGTTCGTAGAGAGCAAGTGCCCAAAGGTAATTGCTTATTTTCCGTGTATGACATATACTCCAGTTCTTCCGTCGAGCCATTTCCATCTCATCTAACACGGTGACCTTTAACTTAACAGCTTAGCGATCTAGAGGAGGATATCATGGCTATCCAAATCTATGATCCAAATATGAAGGAAGACACGGTCGTGTCCGACGACAATGTTCCGTTTTTGCGAAAGCGGAAGAGCTCCACCTCTGACGCTAGCGATGGAGGCAAGAAGATGAAAGTGGAGGGTGGAGCCTCCAAGAAGACTACCGCTGCCCTGGAGGCGGAGAAAAGAAAGGTTACCAGGATCCCTTTTGATAAAGCACCCCCTCTTGTGTAAGCTTGTTTTCCTCCGACATTGTCCATTTGTCTGTCTTCTTCCCGTACTTATGCATTTTACACGTTTCAGGAAGAAAGCCACGAGCAGCTTGAAGAAGACCTCGAAAACTTCGGGGGCTTCTAGAACTATCAAGGATATGCTGCATCGTGACGCATCTCCTTCCATCGCCCTTGTCACTCCCATCGTCAAGCCTTCGTCCACACCGACAAGATCTCAAGACAAGGAAGCAGCTGGCCCTTCCGCCATGGAAATGGACTTAGGTGCCTCTACTGAGCTTGCTGTTGTCGGCGAGCAGGCGACGCAGGAGAGTGCCGCACACCAAATGGTTGAAGCTCTGGCTAAGGATGCCATCGGTAGCGGTAAGGCAGTGGTGGAAGTTGGTACTTCTATCGAAGGCGATGCCCCCGCACCCAAGAAAACCATAGAGTTTCCGAAGATAGTTTATCCGGTGCTTACGCCGGGTATCACTTCTCTGGTTGCTGGTGCGGCACCGACATCTCCAACGTGCGGTCTAGAGGAGCTTCTGCGGCAAGCAGATATCTTGCAAGGAAATAGTGCATCCTTCGGCAAGCTGTTGGCTGAGAGTGCTACTAACCTCAGGATCATTGCACTTGTAAGTTTTATTTGCCTTTTTCATTTCACATGAGTATCCCACTGTAGCCCCCGAGGATTTAGACGGAAAACCATAGGTCTTTGCGTCTAAATGCTCTAAAGAGTGACTAAGCTAAAAAACTTCTCACTGTAGCCCCCAAGCATATAGGAGGAATGAATTATTCCGTCTAAATGCTTTTAAGAGTAGAATACGCAGTGTTTATAAATTTCGATATTGTAGCCCCCAAGCCTCAAGTTGTAACTGAATTAGTTCCAACTAGATTCTTAAAGAGAAGCTAAGCATATATCCGAGTAAAAAACTTTATACTATAGCCCCCAAGCTTCTAATAGAAAACTAAATTAGTTCCGACTAGATGCTTAAATAAAGGCTAAGCATATTGCTAAGTTAAAAACTCTCGCTGTGGCCCCCGATCGTCTAGGTGGAAATTTTCCGGCTAGATGCTCCAAGTAGACCAAACATCGTTTAACTTTCTTCTTTCCACAAAATGAGAATGCTCGGAGGGTTATGGCAACAACAAGTACCAGAAGATGCGCGCGGACTTGGAAGCTGAAAAGGGTAAAACTGCCTTCTTGAAGGAACAAATCATCAAGAGCAAGCATCTGTTTTTCCTTTCTTTTCCATATTCCGGCTTGGTCTTGTGTATTCTCCGAGTACTCATTGTCTACTATCTTTTCTATGACTTGCAGAAACCATTTCCAAGGCTAAGGATATTGTCGAGCAATCCAAGCACATCCAGCAGCTGGATAGCGAGAACAAGATCCTCAAGCAGGAGAGGAAGGACATGCTGAAGATGCAAGAGGAATCAATGAAAGCGTTGCAGGACTCCGCCACCGAGGAGATGAACCTCTTGAAGGAGGAAATCACCATCTTGAAAGAGCAGAAGAAAGTTGCTGATGAGCAGAATCAACGCCATCATGAAGCGTACAAGCTCCTCCAAAGAGAATGGGGCTCCATGGCAGATACCCTCTGGCAAGCTGAGGCTAGCATCTTCAGTAAGTGATTCTCCGTCTTGGAGTTCTGAAGTCTAGATACTCGGAATCTTTGAACTCATGCGCTCCTTTGACGGGAATTCGCAGATCCTATGGGTTTAACCCGGTCGCCTCCTCCGCAAAAGGAATGCATGGTTCTTGCTGGCAACTTCATCAACACCGCCATCGTGCAAGCCAAAGAGATTGCCAAGCCCCTCCAGATCAATATCAAGGCATTGGACTCTGTGACGAAGTTCTCGGAGATCATGCGCCGAGCCCCCGAGCGTATTACAAGATGGAAAGCTTGATGTGCATGGGCTGGTGCAAGGATGGAGTTGTCCATGGTAAAGGAACACTAGAGGATGCCGACATCGACACGGTAACCTCTGGCATCCCCAACGTAGATGATTAAGGCCAGAAGATAAATCATGAATCTGTCTTGTCATCACTCGCGGGTTATGACACCAGAGTTGCCGAGTTGGTCAACGTCAATTTCTTCGTGCCAATGAATACCATTGATGGCGGCAACCAAAGCTCCTCTGAGTCCCTCAATACTGCCGACTTCGAGGGTGACTCTCCTGCTGCTGATGATGTTGCTTCCAAGTCGCCTGCGCCAGAGGAATAAAAAACAATTTGTAATATTTGTTTCCTCTGTAATGTGTATGCAGAAAAAACTATGTGTTAACTTAAGGCGGATAACAATGGTGCATGTCCTGCTACTTAAGAATTATTTCCAGGATGTATATATTTTTTAAGCAAGTGCTGGCTTATCTATTACTTTGGTTTTTATGCTTGACTTTTCGTGAGTCGGAAGACTCGTTGTCGGAACCATGCGCTCAGGTGATGATGCCCAATGGCACCGTCAATAACCTAAGCACAAAATCGCAGACAATAAGTGGCGAAAGTCATTACTCCAGAATCCACATAAAAATGACAAAGAACGTGTAGACCAGAAAACTTAAGCTAACGCCCATAGGCGGAATTTTCACAAGTGCAATTGCAAAGCTTGTGCATAAAGGTTTTATATGATCCAAAAATGACCACTAAAGGAGGTAAAAGACTCAGAAATATGAGTGAACCAAAGAGCTTTATTTCATTGATCATATAAGAGGTACACAATTAGATAAAAAATGCTAAGTGTAGAAAGGACATAGCTGTGCTATGTTCCATGGCCGATCAAGCTCTAGGTATTCATCATCCGGGTCACGTCGCTTACGCTTATGATCCTCATTGGGTCTGGCCTTCAGTTCATGATTGTCAACGAGGTAGTAAGACCCGTTGAGTAGCGCCTTGCTTATGATGAACGGTCCTTCCCATGGCGGGGATAATTTGTGTGACTTCTTCTGCTTAAGTCGGAGCACTAAATTCCCCTCTTTAAATGAGCGATGCCTAACGCGGTGACTATGGTAGCTGTGTAGCTTCTTCTGGTAGATGGCGGACCTTTGGCATGCCAAAACGTGCTCCTCCTCGAGAAGGTCCACATCTAGGCGTCTAGATTCTTCAGCTTCATCCTCGTCGTAGGCGGCAACCCTTGGTGCATCGTTAAGTATGTCGGAAGGTAGGATGGCTTCTGCTCCATATACCATGAAGTAAGGGGTGTAGCCGGTGGATCTGTTGGGTGTAGTTCGTAAAATCCACATCACATATGGGAATTATTCCGCCTAGTTTCCAGCTGCTCTATATAGCGGTGCCTCAAGACGTGGCTTTATTCCCTGCAGAATCAATCCATTGGCTCGCTCAACCTGACCATTGGATTGTGGATGTGCCACAGATGCAAGGTCAAGTCGGATGCCCTTCTCCCAACAATATTCCTCCACTTCTCCGAGTGATAAGTTTGTACCGTTGTCGGTGATAATGCTATGTGGGAGACCAAATCTCACCACTAGATCCCGGACAAACCTAAGAGCAGTTGCCCCATCAAGCTTTCTAATGGGTTTAGCTTCTATCCATTTAGTGAATTTATCAACTGCTACTAGCAGATGCATAAACCCACATGGTGTCGTCTGTAACGGTCCCACCATGTCTAGCCCCCAGACTGCAAACGACCAAGTTATTGGTATTGTTCGCAATTCTTCAGCAGGAACATGTGGTTGTCTGGCATAATACGGGCATCCCATGCATGTCTCAACCAGCTTGTCAGCGTCCGCCTTCGCGGTCAACTAGTAGAATCCTTGCCGGAAGGCTTTCGCGACAACCGATCGAGGAGCGGCGAGATGCCCGCAATCTCCGAGATGGATTTCGCGTAGGATTTCAATACCTTCTAGCTGGGAAACACACTTCAGGTATACACCGGTAGTACTACTTTTGTAGAGCTGTCCATTGATTATGGTATAGCCCTTTGGTCGTCGTACTATTTGCCGTCTTTCGACCTCGTCGTCGGGCAAAGTTTCGTGTTTGACATATTCCATGAACGGTTTTGTCCAAGCTAGAGGGACCTTTGCCACCATGTGGACGAAAGAGTCAACTCTATCCGGGTTGTCGATGTCTGCTCCCTTCACAGATGGTGTCCGTAGATGCTCTAGGAAAACTCCTGGCGGAATTTGTTTGCACCCTGATCCAAGCTTAGACAGTAGATCAACCACCTCCTTTTGCTCCCTAGGTACATACTTGACCTCGTAGCCCAAGAAGAACTTGGCTATCTCGTCCACTTCGTCTTGATATGCCGCCATCATAGGGTTCCGCGCATTCCAGGTGCCAGCTACTTGCTGGGCAACCAAGTCGGAATCTCCACAGCAAACTATGCGCCTGATGCAAATATCCTTGGCTACGCGTAATCCGTGAATGAGTGCTTCATACTCCGCCATGTTGTTCGTAGCCTCGAAGTGGATCTGCAAAACGTAGTGTAGCTTGTCCCCAGTTGGTGACTGTAGCAATACACCAGCTCCCAAGCCGTTGAGAAACTTTGATCCGTCAAAGTTCATCACCCAGTACTCTCGTTCCAGCAACGGAGTAGCATCTGGCATCTCCGTCCAATCTGCAATAAAATCCTCCAAGGCTTGTGACTTGATATCGTCGCGTCTCTTGTAGGTGATCTCGAAGGTGGCAAGTTCAATGCCCCACTTCACGACCCTTCTCGTAGCGTCGCTGTTGTTGATAATGTCGGACAGTGGAGTCTTGCTCACCACTGTGATTGGGTGCTCCTGAAAGTAATGCCTCATCTTCCGAGAAGCAAGGAATACTCCATAAGCTATCGTCTGGTAGTGCGGGTAACACTGCTTGGACTCCGTCAAGACTTCGCTTACAGAGTAAACTGGTCGTTGAACTCCGTGCTCATAGCCTGGTTCCTTCCTCTCTACCATGACGATGATTGGTTGGTTGCCGCCATGTAAATTAACATGGGCTCTCCAGGTTCGGGTGCTGCAAGGATGGGCGCTGAGGAAAGAATCTCCTAGAGCTGCTTCAATGCTGCATCTGCTTCATCCGTCCACGTGAATTTGTCCGCCTTGTTCAGCAACTTGTACAGCGGCAGGGCCTTCTCTCCAAGTCGGCTGACAAACCGACTAACTGCTACAACACAACCAGTTAGTCGTTGAATGTCCTTTAGGCATGTCGGACGGTTTATGTTTAAGATGGCTTTCATTTTCTCCGGGTTGACCTCGATTCCATGTTGGGAAACGATGAAGCCCAACAATTTGTCGGCTGGAACCCCGAAGACGCACTTCTTAGGGTTAAGCATCATGTTGTATTTCCAGAGATTATCAAAGGTTTCTTTTAAGTCGGAGATTAATTCATTTGACTTTTTAGACATCAATGCTATATCGTCCACGTAGGCGTGAACGTTCTGACCAATTTTGTTGTGCAGGCAACGTTGCATTGTCCGCTGGTACGTAGCACCTGCGTTTTCAGCCCAAAGGGCATCATAACATAGCAAAACGTGTCGTATGGAGTAGTGAACAAAGTGGCGAATTGGTCCGACTTCCTCATCTTGATCTAGTGGTATCCTGAGTATGCATCGAGAAAACACAAAAGTTCCGAGCCAGCCGTCAAGTCAATGACTTGGTCAATGCGAGGCAAATCAAACGAATCTTTGGGGCATGGTTTGTTCAAGCCGGTGTAATCAACGCACATTCTGAATTCTTTGGTTCCCTTTTTGGGGACAAGTACATGATTGGCCACCCATTGGGTGTGAAGGACTTCTTGGATAAAACTAACCTTAAGTAGCCTAGCTATCTCTTTGCATATGGCGCGTCTCTTCTCATCTCCAAAGCATCGTAGAGGTTGCTTCACTTGTTTGCATTTTGGATCAATGTTTAAGCTGTCCTCGGCAAGTTCCCTAGGTACACCTTTCATGTCAGCAGGTTGCCAAGCAAAGATATCCCTATTCTCACGGAGGAACTCGACGAGCGCGCTTTCCTATTTGGGATCCAGGTTCGTCACAATGGTGGTGTTCTTGGAGGCATTGCCTACCACAAGTTCCACCGGCTTGGTCTCGATGGCGGATTTGAATGCAGGAGCTGAGTCGGAAATTTCTTTCTTTGATGCGGACATCTCTGAGTCATCGACCTTTCTCTAGATCTCCTTGAGTTCTTTGCTATAGAGGACAGCTTCCGCGTAGGCTGCTTCATTAATTTCACAGTCCCTAGCTTTGGTAAAGCTTTCGAATATGATGATGACACCGTTTGGTCCGGTATCTTGAGTTTGTTGTAGACGAAGCATGGCTTTGCCATGAAGGTGTGGAATATGTCGCGGCTGAATATGATGTGGTACACTCTCTTGAAGGGGACCACCTCAAAGGTCATGCGCTCTTGGCGGTAATTATTAACATCGCCAAAGGAAACCTGAAGTGTGATGCACCCAAGGGACCGAGCCTCCCGACCAAGAACTACGCCGTGGAAGATGGTGTTAGTCCGCCTTAGGTTTGCCTCCGTCAAGTTCATCTTCTGCAGTGTATCCAGGTACATGATGTTGATGCTGCTTCCACTATCCACCATACACTTGGTGAACTCAACGCCGTCAATCAAAGGGTTGATGACCATGGCGTATTGGTTCTCCCTAGGGATGAGGTCTGGGTGATCCTTCCTGTCCCAAGTAATTGGAACCTCCGACCAGCACAGGTACTGGGGAACTGGGGGTAGAGTGGCCATCAGTATCCTCATAGAGGTCTTCTTTTGTCGGATGGTGGGGGTGCCAAGGAAAGTGTGGTAAACTGTCGCCGCTCTTGGCGGCGTGCTTGGGGTCAACATGCTCGTCCATGTCACTTGAATCCTTGGACTCCTCCTCCTTCTTCTTCCCCTTGCCCTTGCCTCGCGGTCTGTTCTTCCGACTTTGCTTGTAGCCGAACTCCGGGTCCTCCTTGAGGTTGTTGACGAACTTGTAGTGTCGATTGGTATGGGTGGCCTTGCCATTGACATCGAGGTGTACGAGGCATGACATATCGTGATACTCTTTGTAGGTTTGGGGAACGCGGAGCGCTGTCGAGGTAGTTTCACTTCCTCGCTGCTGCCCACGACCAGCTCCCCGTCCTCGGCCACGCTGTCTGCCTTCACCTCGTCCTGCAAAGGTCATAACGACCTTGTCGGGAGTTTTCTCTTCTTCTGGAGTGGTTTTCCTCTTTGTGCTGCTGTTCCTCTGAGCTTGAGTTCGAACGGCCGTTGCTGGCAGAGAGATGCGAGCATCATCATCGGCAGTTGCGAACTCACTAGCCAACTGAATCATCTGGTTCAAGTCAAGCTGGTGATTTTCCTGCAAGCGCTTCAGCTTATGTCGGAGCAACGTCCCTCTTTCCAACCGATCGATGAAGGCGGCCATGGCGGTCTGAGCGTGCACTCCTGCGCAGGAATTCTTCATATCCAGCCAGCGGGAGAGGTAGGCGCGAGATGTCTCGTCTTTCTCCTGCACGCACCGCTGTAGATCGCCAAAAGTGCAGGGACGTTTGTACGTACCCTTGAAGTTCTTGGTGAATGCTTCTTGCATGTCCAACCAATTGTAGATGGATTTCTCCGGCAAGTTATCAATCCATTGACGGGCTATGCCCGCCAACATCAATGGGAGGTACTTGATGGCAACATTGGGGTTACCCTTGCAATCTCTACCGCGTTGTCATAATCCTGCAACCATGTAGCTGGCTTAGCGGTGCCGTCATAGGGCTTGATGGTATTATCAATCCGGAAACCTTTGGGCTAAGTTGCGGATCGTATTGCAGGTCCAAAGAAACGTGGTCCCAGGTATGGTACTTCCCGGGCCTCGTGGATCTTATCGATCCGCGAACGTGCATCGTATGGCTCCGGGTTTCTTTTCTTCTTGTCAACAGGGGATGGGCTGCGTGAATGACGCGGGCCTCCTCCGCCATGGTGACTGCTGGGTGGCGACAGAGGCGGAGGTGGCGGTGGGTTAGCCTTCTTGCTGTTACCCTCCTGCGACGCCTCACGTCTATCGTGATTGCTTGTCGGACACAGAGGGTCATGGCGCGACCTGCTATTGTGTCCCTGGTTGCGCTTTCCATCATGACGGGTCTGCTCCGTGTTGTCGCAGATGACGATGCCGCCCTTCCTTGGCGGGGGCGTATCCGTACGACGGTGGGCCTTGGGGTCTTCGCGATGTCGGGAGGAGCGGGGCGGTGGCGATGGGCGACGAGGTTGGGCTTTTTCTCCATTGTCAGAGGATATAGGGATAGCATCCTTCCTATTGCGCGCATCCCTCCGTCTTTGTTCTGATGAACCTGTCTGAGACCCGACATCATGAGGAGATCTGTCCCTTGGCGGCTTATGCTGGCTAGAATGGCAAAACGATGGGCCAGACTCAAGCCTCTGAGAGGTGGCCTTTTCCTGCTGCTTCACCGCCTTGGCCACTAGGTCATAGGCATGGTCCACTGCCTCGTGCGATCTATCCTTCTCTAAAAGGGTCTTGGCAACGGAGAGGTTGAGGAGAGGAGTGGGCATCACCTGCCTTCCTTCACTTTCAATGTATGGCTTGCCTAGTGCCGGCTTCGGGGGAGCCCATCCTAGGTTTCTCCGTACACTAGGATCATTGATGACGCGAGCTGGAGCTTTCTTGGCCTTCTGCTGCTGCAGCAGAGTCTTGTACTCGGCCTCCATTGATCTAGCTTTCTCTATGGATTTCTGCGTGTTGACCAGATCTCGATCTAGTTTAGCGCCTAGCTCCGCGATGGCCTGCGCTTTCTCCAGCAGCTGCTGGCGCTTCTCGTCAAGCTGTGTCACGTTCCGGATATGAGCGACGGTCAGTGGCTCGACGAGGAGATTGTCGTACATCACTCTATCAGCTGGAGTAACTTGGGCAGCAGCAGACGTAGATGCCGAAGGTGGAAAGTTTGCGGTGCTGTTATTGCTCGGACCGGTGCCGAGTTCCTGTGGCTGTTGCACGGGGTTAGGAGGAGGGGCGTAACCTTTGCACGATCATCGTCGGCAGCAACAGGTGGTCCCTTGCCTTTGTCCAGAGCTGTAGGCAGAGCTCGTCCGGGTTGATCTTCATCCATCGCCGTCCCAATGGTGACGAACACCTCTCGAGACGTGATGGCGTTGTTGGCTTGCTCATCATGCGTGTACTCCTCCTCCATCTCCTGCATGGTGGAGTCTATATCTTCTAGACTGAAGTCCACTCCTGTGAATCTGCAATGAAGTCGGTGTATAGCGCGTCAATCATAGAGTCGGAGGGTGCCAGGACTTCATCGATGACGGGCGGTGGAGGTGCAATAGCATCAACGATGACTGGAGGTGGTGGCGCAACTGCGGCGATGTCCGCAAGAGGCGGTGGTGGTGGTGGCTGAATCGGAGGGGCTCCGTCAATGAGCACAAGCGCTGTCTGAGCTGCCGCTTCGGCCTCCACATAGTTGTTGACGGTGTTCACCATGCCTTCGAAGGTAAGACTTCCCAACGCCTGATGTCGTCTTAGAGAATGCCGGACAAGCGTGACATGGTCCAGTCCTTCCACAAAGTTATACATAGCATCATCATTGGGGTAGTGGGCCAGATCGGCTCGTATACGGAGCCACCTGGCAAGGTAATCGCGTGGGTTTCCACCCTCTCTCTGAATGCAACACGCTAGATCGAAGATGGTAACCACGCCGACGAAGTTGGATTGCTGCTGTCTAGACACACGGACGAAGCCGGCGGACTTGCAGTGATCTTCCACCTTTATATCCTACACAGGGGCGATTTGGGTGGGCCTTGAATTTTTCCGATCTTTGCCGACAAACTCCAAAGAGAGATCCGACATCGATCCTTCCGCGAACGTATCCTTCCCGTAGGCGATCCATGCGGGCCTTGATGCTCCTCCGACTCCCAGGGAACTAGTGCCCGAGTTGGTTTCGCCAATGAAGAGGTGGATGTCTCCGATAGGAACGATCGAGCACCGCATAGGGTTCGTCTTCGCAGGGATCCAGAACTCGTTGGGAGGAACGATCAGAACATTGCCGAAGAAGAGAACGTGACCGATGGCTACGGTTTCGCTGATTCCTGTGAAGATCTTGGTCCTCGCCCGCTGAAGAGCCTGAAGTGCCTCTTGCCCCACGGGAGGGCGCCAACTGTCATGGTATTGCCGACGAGTACGCCATGGAGGGGTCCTCACAGTGCGTGTTTATAGACGTGGGGGAAGGCGGACGATTGACGGGTATGAGGTAACACAGCTTACCCAGATTCAGATCCCACAACGGTGGCGGAATCCTACTCCTCCTATAAATCACTATAAGGGCAATACGCCGAGTTACCGAGATAGGTTCGCTGTGCGAGGTGTATGTGAATCGATATGACTTGTGCCCTAAAGGCTCCCATAGTCCCGACTTATATAGTCGCCAGGTCCTAGGGTTACAGGGAAAAGTCCTAGCTGGACAGGTTATAGAGTCCTACACCGTCTATTACTAGTCTATCGTGTCTTGTACTCCAAGGCTCCGGGTACGCTGGTGACTCCATCGTAGGCTTCCTTTATCCGACATGGGCCTCCCTTCTGGATCCATCTAACTGGGCCGCCCAGCAGGCCATGGGATATGCTACCAACTGTGGGCCACCCGGGTTATCCGGATAGGAGACATGCTATGAGGATACCCATATAGAATATCCCCAACAAGCTTGCATTCCACAAAGGACTTGGCGACATTGTACCTCTCAGTCCTGGCCTGAGTCTGGAACATGTCCCTAAACGTGACGATCATATCGTACGCTTCCGGATCCTCAAACTTCTTTTGGAGTTCAGGTTCCATGCATGCAAGCATAATATAGCTAACCTCAAGAGAATCATCACATGCTCTCTTGTAGGCATTCTTAAGGGCAGTAGTTGCATTATCAGCAGGTTCATCGGGGAATGGGGTATCTAGAACCGTTTCCTTGTTATCAGACCCGAGAACAATTCTCAGGTTACGAACCCAGTCTGAATAGTTTGTTCCATTTAGTTATCTTTGTCAAGAATCGGACGCAAAGAAAAAGGTGATGTAGTGTTTGGTGCCATTGATCTACAACAGAAAACAAGCAAAATACTAAGCCATGTAACCATGAAAGAGTAAAACATATTAAACAATTTAATAGCATATACTCCCACTTAAATATATATCCCTCTATTGATACTAATGATTTAAGATCCACAATTAACAAGTCGACTAGTGAGATTTAGCATCACTGCTAGAATACAAGGTAAATCGGTAAGCAACACTTGCTAATCATATCACATATGACTCTTGTTGTTGGGTGATATCTCTATGTCAAAACTAGGATCCCAATATTTATGCCCCAAGGTCCTTAACTGTTAAGATGACCTTGTCAATCTCACCAACCCTTATTCGTGTAGGTATCGGATACAAACCCATCCAACCAAGGAAAACCGCGGCACCCTAATTTCATAGGCACACCAACGATTGTACAAGGCATATTATGGTGCAAGGTTTGGTTGGGAGGGCATGGTTTAACTTAAACTTTGTGAGGGATCGTTCTACTTCTATCATCTAAGCATGAATAGAGTAAAACGCATAAGAATAGCATTCACATAGTTGTGACACGGTATGGCCCATTTTCTCATGGTGATCTCCATCGCCATAGAACCTGTCCACCATGATGATATCCATCTTCATGTTCCATGTGAGCCATCTTCCAAGTGATGAGTCCTCCAAGAACTAATACAAGCTATTACTCCTAACATCTAGTAATCAAAATTACATAGTATTGGGATCATCACAAGTTGGCACGCAGGCCATTACAATAATTGACAACACATATGGCTCCAGACGTGTTTCCCTACTCACGACACGCAGGTCATGATAAAATTTGTACATGCATCACATACATATATGGGCCATATTGATCACATACATCCTGCAAAAACAAGTTATGCCTAGAATCACGTTCTACCGGATCATCTGACATTGCATCACCTAGTTACCTTAATGAGATACAAAAGGGGCTATGATTAAGGTGTGTCTAGGGGTCTCCCCCCGCGGGGTTCGAAGGGGCAGCGCCCCTCGCGGTATCTACACAATTTTCTTTAAGGAATTTGATCGGAAAATCAAATTTCGCATAAACCGACTATCATTCTGATTCAATCAAACTACTTTGATCACGGCACATAGATTTTACATCTAGGTTCCGATTCGATCAATCATTTTGATCTTCGTGTGATTCAACAGGATTTATGTGTCACTGTCTACCCCGATGGAGGAAGCCGACCGGTAGGGGTAAGTCATTAGACTACCTCAGAATCACGATCACGGAAAGCAAGATCATAGATCAATCCTTAACCACCGCAATACAAACGGTCAAATCATTAATATCAATCTTCATATGACCATATGCATACATCCTGAACCTATAACTGAACAACATCGGCTCTGATACCACTGAAGGGTTATGGATTGGCTACACTAGCGCAAATCAAAATTTTCTACCGCGTAAACCAGGATTACTGTTTTCATAGATCATGGGATTACCACTAGACGCGTGGTTGTGGAACTTGATGCAGCGCGTCGAGGCAGTGTAGATGTTCTACGTCTCCTCCTCGTGCTTGTCCCACGAGCAGCTCCCCTTGCGCGGCTCGTGCAAGTGCAACCGATGCAGGACCTCCGAGGTATCCACGCATGCGGGATGGAAGCGTCAGACGCTGGACTGCTAGGTCCGCTCGTGCAACACAGGCGTGAGGAGTGGCGGCTGGGTGGAATGGTCTAACTCTGGTCAGCTTGCTCCACCCTCTATTATATATGCGTCCCTAGTGGGCTTTTACATTAGCAGCCCATTAGTAGCCTAAGCTTGGTCTAATTCGGATCTAATCCTCATTAGGCTTCCAGCCCCTTAAGTGTGTGACCCTGTAGGTTCATATACGTATAGACATGACACGAATACACTTATTTCATCAATATTTGGTAGTGTCCTCTATCAAGACGTGCCAACTCATAAACGCATACAAAGATCATATCGGACGAACCATCACAAGGTTTAGTACATGTCTTTCCCTTTGCCTCATGATATTTGGTCTAGCTCCAAGCTGTAGAGGTCCCAACCTTTAATAAGGTAGAGATCCCTATGTTTACAATGCTAGTCCCTCGATCAATAGCTAGCACCCACAGTTAAGATGTAATATCAAGAAACAAAGGTCATAATACAACTTTATAACTAGGAATAAAATAATTATTTACATCTTACATAGCTCATTTGACTATCTCATTACAATGCAGCAGAAATAACTATAACATGGGGTCCTTCATCTTCAAAGTGCCACAGGCAATCATGTTGGTTGTAGACTTGTAATCCTAATCAACACACTTCACTAACATCAAACAAACCTGCAACATAATAAGTTACAGCCACAAGGGTCAATACATTTGAATTGTATTGGCAAGTGATACTATGTAGTATAGTGGTAACTATCATCTATATGCATTTGGCTAAGTGGAGATTAGGCTTGCTTTGCTCAAAATAGATTTTTCTTATCTTTTGAAAACAATAAGTGTTTTTTGTCAAAAACACCCAAGGAACCACCAATAGAAATTGGTGAACCTTCACCCTTGTTCAACCACAAGTTTTTAACTTAGAAATTGGGATGAGGAGATTCTTGATAGCTGCCATGTCTTGATGCTCAAATTGTCCTTTGCCAGGGACATGGCTTAGTACTTAGATTTTACACTCTGCAGAGGTGGTGCACTATCCCCATAAGACTTGATTTTTCACCAAGACAAGATCTTTCAAAAGCCTTCCCTTAGACCAGAATGGACGAGCTCCAACCTATCAATCCCTACCACCAACTATCCATTTGGCTAAGTTATTGCGACCTATATGATCCAGGCAGAGCCCATAATGCCAAGTGGCTGCACTTGAAGCTTCTCAACATTTGACATCTCAAATCTCTTTGTTCCTGGGTGGCAATCCACAAGTGAGATCCACAAGGTAAATCATAGAAATGGGCCTTGTGTAACCACTCAACCAAAACCACCTAGCAAGTCCCTTTCCACCCAGGTGATTCATTCACTTGGTTGTTTTATTAAATAAAACACAAGTCCTTGACTTAGAAATATTCCATAGCATGAATATAATCCACCCTTTTTTCTACTAGCTAAGCTAAGCATGATAGTAGTAGGAATCTTAACTTAGGAAAATTCTACTAAGGTTTCATCTACTAGGATTTCCCATGGCATAGTTTATACTTAGCAAAAATTCCATGCAAGTCCTACTTAGAAATATCATTAATGCATAGTGAAAATAATGGGACAAAAGTATGAATCATCACTTTCCTTTTTGGTAGAGATTTATAAGTTCACTCCTTGATCTTTCAATAGTCACACTCTTCAAATTTCACTACAATTCAATCAAGGCACAAATTGAATCTACCATTCAAGCAATCATCACATAAAATAATAAAAACAAGGCAATGCATGCAAACATGCCAAAGATTGTTATATTTGGATAAGTGGTTTCTAATAGGTTATAAACATTTTAAAACACCTATTGGTCATTTACAAAAGTGGTAAAACCATTTGATATTAAGTTAGTGAAAAATGGCCACTTTAAATCATTTTTGTTTTGCTGGAAAGGATTTAAATCCAAGTAATATTCTCTAGTGTTTGTCAAACACATTTCTAAACACAAATTTTAGTGTTTTATGGTCAAGTGTTAAATATTAAAACCATTTGCAAAAGGTTTTTATCTATAAACCATTTTTATACCAAAACAATATTTTACGTGGTTGAAAATGCTTTTTAGCAAAGTAATAATTTTTAGGGTTCATCAAATATACTTGTAAATCCTAAAACATGGTGTTTAGGGTCAGAGGGTTTAAATCAAATCATTTTCCAAAGTTTTTCTCAAGGAATTATTTTCAAACCATAATCAATATTTTTATTTGGCTAGAAATGCTTTAATTCAAAGATTTATTCTTTAGCTTCACAAAATACATTTTTAAATCCATAAGTTGGTTTCTATGGTCAGTAGGTTCAAAACAATCCATTTTCCAAAGATTTTATCCTAAAAACATTTTCTAGAATAATTATTAAAATCAAATTATACCTACGCATATTTCTACAAATTCAACCAATTTTCTAGAAGCAATTCATTAAACAAAGTGCATGGTTGGATAGAGTTTGTTTTGCTGATTCCATTGATATAAAATTTGTAAAATTTGGACGTGTGGATCAAAAGTTATGAGTTTTACAAGTTTGATCATTTAATAGAACAAATTCTGTTTTTAAAACAAATCATAGGACACGTGGCTGAATCTTATTCGCTTGTACCGTTTCGTTAGGATTGAGCTGTACTGGCCGCAGGATCTCACTTAAATTGCACGACACAGATGGACGCATACCCCTTAGACAAGTTCTAATCCTAGCCAGACGATATGCATCCTACGGCTACAACGCGCTGGCCAGGAACTGGCGGCGATGACCGTGGCTGCGTGGCGGCGCGGCTATGTCAGAGAAGTTGCCGGTGATTTAGATCGCGCGGAGAGGAGCAGAGATGCTTACAGTGCTCGTGCGGTTGCAGTGAAGCTCAAGGTGGGGTCAGATACTCGAGGGGCGCACGGGAGATGCGGCTATTGCTCGCCGGAGCTAGTGGCGGCGTCGGGTGCTTCTGTTCGTCGTCGGGGGCGAGGTTGTAGGCTACCAGAAGGAGAAAGGAAGGGTGCATTAGACGCGTGTGAGTGTGGCGGTTACACGAGCATCAACGAGAGGGTCAGGGGTGGACGGAAGCTACCTGGGGAGTTCGCCGGAGGAGTGGCAGGCGACGGTGGCGC
The DNA here is from genome assembly GCA_023614405.1 of Avena insularis. Classification (NCBI taxonomy): domain Eukaryota; kingdom Viridiplantae; phylum Streptophyta; class Magnoliopsida; order Poales; family Poaceae; genus Avena; species Avena insularis. The sequence continues at coordinate 38,245,347 of CM042685.1, read as the reverse complement.
TCGGGTGATGTCCTTGTCGAAGCTCTGGTGCACGCGTGGCCAAGTGAGTGGCACTAGGACATGCAGGGGGCGATGGGGAGCAAGTTCGCGTGCACTGGGAGGCGAGGGGTGGTCGGACTGCGTCGGAATCGGCCGGAGAGATTCGTCGGAACAGATGGCTTGCAGCGGTCAATTGGGACAACCTGGTGGCCGAGAGGAGGCGATGTCTGGGGGGAATGGGAGAAGGGAGGAAGGCGTTTAAATATGCGTCGTCTCTGGAGAGATTAAATCTCGCAATAACTCGAATTAACGAGGATTCATTCCTGACAGAAACGGCGAGGCGCGGCGTGGTCACCGTGGGGGGGTGAGGAAGAAGGCTGACAGCATGGAGGTCTGCTTGACAGCTAGAGAGAGAGAGAGAGAGAAGAGGAGAGGTGGGGGCCAGCAGTGAGTGAGTTGCGGGTGTGGTTCTGAGTGAGAAAAGAACGGTTCGCTGGGGAGAGAGGTGGGCTGCTGGGCCAGATGGGCTAGGCTTGCTGGCTGGGCAGGCTTCTTTCATTTTTTTTGTGTTTCTCTTTTTCTTTTTCCATTTTTATTATTCTGTTTTGATTTGTATTCAAACAATTCAAACACCATTTAAAATCAAACCTCCACCAAAATTTGTATAGATTTTAATACTTGTATTTAACATATTCTAAAGTCAAATTTAGAATATTTCTTTTATCCTTATTAGGGTATATTAATTATTAAAAATAGGCCCTTGTCTTAATTCAAACAAGATTTTAAATATAATTTCAACTCTAGTTTGAATTCAAATTTTTGCCAAACCTTTTTGAATAGGTTTTATTTATTTAATAGGGTGTCAAATAATTCACTTTGAATTATTTGGAATATTTTTAATATGATTTATTAATCATTTAAATTGGGTATTTGTCTTTATTCCAACGAAATCAAATATGATTTTAATTCCATAAATTTTATTTAGATGATTTCTTTGATCCCATTTAAGTTAATTAAATAACTTTTATACCACTTGGGTATATTCCAAATATTATTTTCCCATGATTTAATTAATCATTCTTATTAGGGATTTGTTTTAAGCAAATGGAATAGAATTTGGTTAAGGCCATATTATTTGATTTGAATATTATTTATCCATTTATTTCATTTGAACTTGGATTATGTTTATTCCATTTGCTTATGGTCTTGGCCAAGTTTTATTTGGCTCTTATAAAATAGTCCTTATTTATTATTTCTTCCTCTGTCTTTTTAAAAACCATATCTTTTTATTAAAGACCAAAACTTGGTGATTCCAATTTGCATAATTTTATTTATTATTTGTTTATACTTTTAAATATCTTTAGGATTATTTGCTCACCATTTGGTATGGATTTTTAGATAGGTGCTTTATTAGCTTTGGAAATTCAATTTCCTGATCTTACTAAATTCATAAGATTTTATCTATGGTCCCAAATTGAATGAAATCAATTTCTATGGTTTTATAATATTTCTATTTATCATTCTTAATCATTTATAAATGTTTGTTAACAATATTCATAGGTGTCAAATCCATAATCTTAGAGATAAGTTGGAAATGTTTTTCTTCCATTAGGGTTTTAGGGTTTTGGTTTATTTTCCAAGTGTTTAAATTTCAAGATGCATTTATGAAGAATGCATTTCACTTGATTTGAATTTAGTTGGATTCAGACATTATTCAAAGTTTGTTCAAGGTGGGATTTTAAGTTTCCATTTGGAATCCAAAAAGTTTCTTTTCACCCTAAATTTCAATAATTATTTATTTTTCACATTTCATAATTTGGAAAATTTTGGGATGTGACACAAGCTGACGTCCCTTTCTCGATATTGTGATTCAGAATCACTCTACTAGGTTAACTCTTAACCTTATGTAGCACGGCCATGCATTTATGGATCCGTTCACTCGAGGGCCCCAAAGACATCTCTCTCAAGTAGAGAGGAGCAAATTCCATCTTGATTGACCATGCCTTGCAGCATGCTTTAGGACAAACCCGAAATCTACCTTTATGACTACACAGTTATAGAGTAGTGGTTGATATCCCCAAAGTAGGTCTATCCACATATCAAGTACATGCGACAATCTCAGGTCTAAGGAAAAAACGTACATGATGTGTAGAGAGAGCTGCAAGTCTAATTGCCAGTATCAAGTTGGGTCAGTCCAACCCTATCGTGGTGGTGGCACGGCATATTCCATGGGTAGGCTTAAGTTGGGGGCCAAATGGGTTATTGTGGTCACCGGGGAGGGAGTACACGGTCGAGCCATGCACGAAGAACAAGAAGAACTCTCCAGACTTGGCAATTCGATTGATACCCCAAAGATTACAAGTGCTCCTTGAGATGTTTAGGCTAGAGTTCACAGCACTAGTTCCCTACTTGGTCCAACCTCCTTCTACTACTGCTATGCCCTCCCTTATATAGGCAGTGCTAGCTAGCTAATAGCCCATTGGGTTCTAGGGTTTACTGTTTGGATCTTGGTCCCGACAATATGGTCCGGGTTATGGGCTTGCCCTAAGCCCAAAGGCCCGATCCATAACGCTTGACAGCTAACGGTCTTTTGGTATGCTGCTTCTTGTTCTTTTGGCGTGACGCTGTTACTTTGTACATCAGCGCATGCTTTGGGTGTCACCTGGCTCCTTTTGTGTCACCCGGCGTCTCCCTTCTCTTTTGACCATCCTTTACCATGGTCCCTCCTGAACCTTACTCGGAAAGGTGCCACATGTCCTTATTGACTCGTCCCTTCCTCGGTTGACTCGGCTCATTGGTTCCTACAAGGGTTACAACTTTGTCCTATGCGGGCCATCATAGTTTGTATGTCGGCTTTCATGCTTACCTTACCCGGCCTAGTTCTTTCTTTACTCGGAGCCAACCCAGCTATGCTATGTTTTCCCTCTCGTGTCCCTACCGGGGGTTATCCCCCTGACATTAGTCCCTGAAGCTGGTGAGGTCTAGCAGTTCAAGCTGTTAGGCATCTCCAAGTTCCTTTTGTGTGAGTGGAACTTAGTTTTTGTCTTTATCTGTCGCAATTTCGCACCTTGCCGGGTTAGTCTGACAATTTCGGGAAGACTCTTTGACTTCTTGGCTCATTTTTGCCTCGAGCCAAGTTACTTTGGCCAATTCTGAGTCATTTTCGGCGCGCTTCAGTCACTGACAGCTGGTAATCATGATTACTTGCCTCAATTTTTGTTCCAAGCTCTAGCGTCATAGTGACGGCTGCGCAGTTATTCCCCGTCACTGTGGTAGTCCCATCGACCTGCGCCTCTTGTCCTTCTAGTCATGACGTGGCACGAGATTTTTAGTGTATCCTTGTCTACGTGGCACTTGTTGACTGGCTTTCCCGGCCTGGTACACGGCCATACGATGGCTGCACGACACAGATAGATCCCACTACCGGGGTTTTTACTGCCCTTAAGTAGGGGTTGGGGGTTTCCACTTCCCCCACGCCCGTTCAGTTTTCCCTTTGCCTTTCTTCTTCCTCACGCCCGCAAAATCTAACTGCCCCCTTTGCGGTTCATTTCTTCCTCCTGCTCTTGCATTGCAATTGCCCCTATCTTCTTTCCATTCTAGCACGGGTCCACGCTGCTCCAAGCCTCTTCCTACCGTGGAGGAGACGGACTCTGCTGATCTCAAGGACGCCATGCGGTCTTGATGGTCGAGGAGGGAGATTCCCTTGGCCAAGGCGGCTGGTAAGGCTTGGAGGTCTCCATCGAGGAGGTGGAGTGGCTCCGCTCCACCAGACGCATTCCGTTGCAGGTGGATTGTCGTCTCCCTTCCGGTGAGATCTCTCCTAAGCCCCAAGCTGGCGAGCAGGTGGTTTTCCTTTCCCATTTTGAACGCGGTTTCGCTCTTCCTGTGAGCACCTTCTTCTCCTCGTTTCTTTCTACCTTCCATCTGCAGACCCACCATCTTCCTGCCAATGCGATTGGCTCCCTTTCTTGCTTCATATCTGCTTGCGAAGCCTACCTTGGGATTTGGCCTACAGTTCATTTGTGGGCCAAGTATTTTAGATTTACGGTTCAAGTTGTTCCCCAGCCCGGTGCTCCCCGTGCCGAGAAGAAGCTGACTCGGTGCGGTGCTGCTAGCATCAGGCCAAGGAGAGACTCCATCTTTCCTTGGGTTGCTGGGCTTGATTCTTGCAAGAAGTGGCATAGAACCGTTTTCTATGTCAAAAACAGCGGGTCCACTTATAACATCCGGCTTCCCCCTTTCTCGGATGAGGTCCCCCACAAGAAACACTGGCAGCTTGACCCGCGCGACCAAGACGCTACGGTAAACGAGGCTAACGCTATCCTGGAAAGGTTATTGTCGCCGGATGAAAACATTCATCTCGCCGACTCTGACCTCATGTGCACCTTTGTCTCACGCTGGGTAAGCCCCATCCAAGCGAGGAGCCACAAGATGTGCTTCATGAGTGGCTCTCATGATCCCACTCGGCACTCCACTAAGGAGCTCACCCATGACTCCATTCCCCGCCAAGTAAGCTCAATCTTTAAATTGAACTTGGCAGATGATTGGGCTTGGAGCTGCCCGCCGGTTAGCCGGGTCAGTCCTGTCCCCTAGGTAAGTTTTCCGAATTACTTTCTCGCCGAGTAGGCTTTAGCTCTTTTGCCACTCTTAGTTTAGTTTTTAGTTTCTTATTCTGTTTGTCCTCCGTAGAATCTCCTTCACCAGGTTGATGACAATAATGTACCTCCTGCTGGTTATCATGGGGACCGCTCCGACTCGGATGAGGTCGAATATGACCTGGAGTGCTTCATGCCCATCTCGCACACTGCGGCTGCTTCATCTTCGGGTAAGATTCAATCTCGCAATCCCTTACAAGATTGGTCTGACGATGATGAGGATGACGATTGTACGCTTTTGGAGGTATATGCCTTGTGACCTTAATCTCTCTTCTTATCCGAGTAAGCCTGTTATTTACTTATGCAGCTGGCCAGGTACATGACACTCCTCCTCTCGCCATGGGTGGAGTCGGGAAGATTCCCATCGCTAAACCGAAGCGACGCGGAGCCTCCTCCAGCACTCAACTGGCCAAGAAAAATAAGCCCACTCCAGCAGCTCCTGCTGCCTCTGCTACAAGCTTGGCTGGCGAGACTTCGCCAAGTTGCTCAGGCGCCGAATGTTATCACCGGGTAAGCTTTTTGTACTCTGCTTGCTCCGTTCTTTTCTTTTTCATTACTGATGTTCTCTTATATATTTCTCATTGTCTTCAGTGTCACACCTTTGTCGGCAAGCCAGGCTACGTATAGCATTGCCTCGCCGCTAAGGCCCGCGCCTCCTCCAACTGACTCGGTGGTGTAGAGCCCTGTCCGGGTCAAAGCTCCCACTGTTGAGGCTCACGCCTCTTAGTGTCAATCAGACTTGGTGGGTCATACGGCTGACGCCTCTGGCGCTGGCCAGGAGAAACTTCCTGATCTTGGTGCCCACGAATCTGGCACCGAGAATACTTCTGCCACCAGTTCCTCTGGCATCAGCCCTCAAGCTGATGCGAATGAACAACTTCCTAATCTTGGAGCCAGCAAAACTACTGAGCCCAGTCAGGCGGCTCCACGTTCTTCTCCAGATCCTTCTGCTCGCTCTCCAATTCTATCAAAGGGCCAGACCCAGCCCAAGGCTTCTGTCTCTACTCGCCCTTCATCTGGCAAATCCACCTCTTCCAAGAAAACAACGCTAGTATGCGCTCTGGGTTCTGCTCGTCAGATCCGGCCTCCGACGTCGGCGACAATGATCGCTTCAACGGGTAAGGGGGACGAATCTGCGGCTGCCGGGTGAGGTGATGGCTCCAGGGCTGTTACCCTCCATACTTCTGCTGCTGTGACCCGTGCCACTGTGGGAACCGCCCTAAAAACGGGTCGAGTTCTCACTCGGACGCTCAGTGGTAAGAGCCTAGGTTCGGATGAGCCTTACGCCGTGGCATGGAATGCAGCAGGCGAGCTGGAGGTTAGCACTCGTGCCAGCAAGAAGCTGAAGCTAGGCCCCAAGGCCGTCTCCGACATGACCCAGCAGGCCATTACTCTGATGGCCCGCGCCGACTAAGTAAACAAGGTAAAGTAACTTCTTACTCTTTTGTACTGTTGAGTATTTCCTTTATACATATCACCTAGTCCTCGAGGTTACAATTGAGTAAGGCACATACTCGGCCGTAAGCTCTCACCAATCACTTTAATCTTTGAATCCCAAGCTTGCATATTAGAGCTTCAATCCCTAGCCCTCGAGGTTACTGTCGACTAAGGAACTTACTCGGCTGTAAGCTCTTAAGCTCTTTGATTTCTTTATGCCAAACTCATGTGTTAGAGCTTCAATCCCTAGCCCTCTAGGTTACTGTCGAGTAAGGAACTTAATCAGCTGTAAACTCTCAAGATTTTTTATTCGGCAGGTTGCCTAACTTGACTCTTCCTTATTGTCTGTCTTCTTTGATTAGCTAACGCATAACGAGCGCACCAAAGTGCACCAAACTCTCGTCCTGGCGCATCGCAAGGTCGAACTTGCGTATGAGAAGCTACATACTGACACCCATGGCCAAGGTAATATCTGTGCTCTTCCTTTTTTTATTCGGTGTAATTTTCCTTGGTTCATTTTCTCATTTTTTCTCTCGCTCTTGTTCCACAGCCACTGCTCAGTCTACCATGAATGATCCTCACTCGCAAATCAACGAGGCCGAGAGTAAATTTCTTGCCTCCCTAAGCCAATAGCTGAAAGTTTTCTGTTGGTACTGACAAATATTCGTTCTGAATAAGCAGAGAAGAACCAAGCCGAACTCTAGAAGGAGCGCGATGAGGTGACTCGGCTGAAGAAACTGATGGCCGAGACGGAGCAGAAGCACTTGGCCGAGGTGAAAGGGCTGAAGGAAGAACTTACTGAGAAGAATGAGCAGCAGGCCGCCAGTGCTGAGAAGACCAAGAGGCTGCTCGACGAGGCCGAATCATCGGTCGAGTCGACAAATCTGAACTTGGACGCCCTTCAAGCCAAGGCGAAGACTTGGCATAGCAAACTCGACGCCATCAACTTCTTTCTCGATAGTGAGTTCTTACTCTTTATGCACCGTATAAGTCCTTCTGGACTTCTTCGATCTTCCCTTTTTAGTTGCCAACTTTCTCTTTTTGCTTGCAGAGATTTTTCCTGAGGCCAACATGTTTGCCATCCGAGCCATGAAGAAAGTGAGAGCCGAAGCTGGTGCTCCTGCTGACAGCGAGGTGTCCATGGAGGAGCTTCTCGCAGTGGTGTCTGAACGGGTCAAGACCCTCAGGTCTTGTGGTGTGGACTTTCTCAAGTCGGCTATCCATGCGTTTCGCATGCTCTGGCCGGATGAAGACCCACCCGAACTCATCGAGCCACTTAACGATAGATTCCTCCTTACTAAAGACCGGCTGGATCAATGGCGTGAGTCGGCCGGCCAAGCTGCCGCGAACAAGGCTCTCTCCTTCGTGCTTTCATTGTACGAGGAAATCAACCTTGATGTTCTTGCTCGCATAAGGGGTGATGGCAAATGGCTGAATGACCCGGAGATGATCAAGAAGCGCCAGGAGCGAGCTTATGCCATGATCTAGTACACCATGGTGCATGCTTGGTGTGAAGGGCCTAGCTTCCTCGACCTTGGCGACCCGCTCGTCGAAGTTGCTGATGAAGAGGGTGGCGACAGCAAAGCAACCGAGTCAGATGATCCAGATGACCCGGCCACAGATGCCCCTCACCCGTCTTATGCTCCAAGCACCACTCCTGGCTCCGAGAATGCTCCTCCGAGTTCTTCTGCTCCCTATGCTAACCAACACTCGTACTTTGATCAGATCCACGGTATGCCGGGTACATATGTAGCATACATTGCACTTTTAAGTTTGATTATGTGCCTTTTGATAAACTTTATATGTTTGCGTTATGGCCTAAGTGCGAATCATTCAAGGCAAGTCCCCGAGTTTCATTTTGCCGTGTCACCTTTCCTTGCATTTGGCCCTTGTCTACCTTTTTCGGTGTTCGACATTAGGGTCTCAAAGTATGAAGGATATAGTTAGCGGGTATGAAACTAGGATAACTTGGCCGGGATTACTCGACACGTAGTATAACGCGACCTGCAGAGAGTTATGCAAAAACTAAAGCCAACTAGCGTTTCTCCTTTGTATTTATCTGGCGTTCGTGTTTACCCGTCTTACATCTTTTTCTCTTGCTTGCCATGAAGCCGTATTTTCGGACAACAGCATAGTCGAAGAGTTGATTTCTTCCGAGTAAACACTACTTGTTCCGAGATAAATTTCGGGTATCATGCCAGCTGACGTAAGATAATTGAAATGGAAAACTTAAGGGGTAGTCCCCGAGTCAGTTTTTCGAATCATACCATTTTATTATTAGCACATAGCCGAAAAACATGTCCGACATATGAGCGTTCGAGTGATACATGCACTGCTTCTCCTAAGTATAGAAGGGACGAAGTAGTGCCACATTCCATGGCCTTTTGGTTTCATCTCCTGACCTGTCCGCCTTATTCTTTTGCGCTTCACGAGTGTCTATGAGATAGTAGGAATCATTGTGCAATGCTTTGCTTACAATGAATGTACCTTCTCATGGAGGTGATAATTTATGCGTTCCTGTTGTGCGCTGCACCAGCCTTAGCACCATATCTCCTTCTCGAAAAACATGAGGTTGAACTTTCCGGCTATGGTAGCGTTGGAGATTTTGTTGATATATAGAGGATCTGGAGAATGCCAATTCCCTTGCTTCTTCGAGTAAGTCTACTCCATCTTCTCGGGCCTCTTTTACCTCGGCTTCCGAGTATTGCCTTATCCTTGGCGAGTCATATTCTATGTCGGCAGGCAAAACTGTTTCAGCCCCATATACGAGGAAAAATGGCGTATAACCAGTTGACCGTTTCGGAGTTATTCGTAGGCTCCACAGTAGTGAGGGTAGTTCCTCTATCCAACAACCAGGTGATCTCTGGAGTGGTTCCATTAAGCAGGGTTTTATCCTGGACAGAACTAAGCCATTAGCCTGTTCAACTTGTCCATTTGATTCTGGATGGGCGACTGATGCTACATCGAGTCTTATTCGGTGTTTCCCACAGTAGCGAGCAAAAGCTCCTTCGGCAAAGTTCGTGCCATTGTCAGTGATCACACTTTGTGGGTAACCGTATCTGAGGATTATATCCCTTAAGAATGTAAAAGCTGTTTTACCGTCCAATTTCTTGATTGGTTTCACTTCTATCCACTTGGTGAAATTATCAATCATGACCAAGATATTAGTCATGCCTCCCCTTGCTGGTTTGAATGGTCCTACCATATCTAGGCACCATATTGCAAAAGGCCAAGTAATTGGTATAGTCTTCATTTCAGACGATGGTAAATGCGACTTGGACGCATAGTGTTGACAACCACTGCATCTACCGACTAACTCTTGCGCTTGTGCCAATGCGCTTGGCCAGTAGAATCCATGTCGGAATGCCTTGGCTACCAATGCTCTTGATGACGCATGGTGCCCGCACTCTCCTTGATGGATATCTAATAAGATCTCCTAGCCTTTCTCTGAGCTGATACAACGCTGTAGTACACTTGTCACACTTCGCTCGTAGAGTTCCTTATTGATTATGGTGTACACTTTTGCCCTCCGTGCTGTTTTCCTTGCCAATGTTTCATCACTCGGCAAGGTCCCATCTTTCAAATAGCTGAATATTGGCTGTGCTCACATTGGTATTATTGGTTTCGGGTCTGCTTTAACATCAATGTCCATTGGTTCCGCCGACATATGCTCTGCCGTCAAAACCTGACGAGTCCCCGAGTGTGATTCGGCGATCCCTGAATTGAACGGATCAGTCCCCGAGTGACTCGAACCTACCCCTGAGTCGATGTCCATTGGCACTGCCTCTGATCCCTAACTCGCCGGGATGACCCTGATTGATTCAGACTCTGGTGACGGCTTGATTGATGGCTTCCTGAGATGCTCCAACGCTACCCATGGTGGTATAGCTTGCCTAGATGATCCTAGTTTGGATAATACATCTGCTGCCTCATTTTCTGCTCTAGGAATGGGATGAAATTCACAACCGTCAAAATATCCCGAAATTTGTTGCACGTGGAAACGATATAATGCCATGTTTGCGTCCAGCGCATCCCAATGTCCAGACACTTGCTGAATCACCAAACCCGAATTGCCAAAACACATGATCCTTTTGATACCAATTTCCTTCGCTACTTTAATGCCATGGACAAGTGCTTCATACTCGGCAACATTGTTAGAAGCAGCAAAATGAATCTGCAACACATACCTCTGTTGATCCCTATTTGGAGATGTGAGCACTATCCCGGCGCCTAGACCCATTTTCGTCTTGGACCCTTCAAAATGCATTTTCCGGTAATTCGGATCTGGCGGTGGTGGGTCGTACTGCATTTCCATCCATTCTACAAAGAAATCTACGACAGCTTGAGATTTTATTGCATCTCGCCTATCATATTGTAGAGTGTATGGTGCCAGTTCGATGGCCAATTGGCGACTCAACCGGTGGCACCTTTGCTGCCTAATATATCCGAGATAGGTGCCTCGCATATTACCCGGATTGGGTTTTCTTGAAAATAATGTTTCAGCTTCTTTTCTGCAAAATATACCCCATATGTCATCTTCTGATAATGCGGGTAATTTTGTTTCGAGACCGAGAGCACTTCGCTCAAGTAATACACCGGTCTTTGCACTGATTTGCCCCCTTCTTCACGTTCAACCACTATTGTTGCACTTACAACTCTGTTGGTTGCGTCCACATAGAGCAACATTGGCTCCTCGAATAATGGTGACACTAATATTGGTGTTGTTGCCAACATTTTCTTTAATTCATCGAAAGCGCTATCAGCTTGCTGTGTCCATGTGAATTTCTCTGATTTCTTCATCAACTGATATAGTGGTAGGGCTTTTTCACCTAGCCGACTAACAAACCTGCTCAACGAGGCCATGCATCTAGTGAACTTCAGGACATCATTGAGGGTTTTTGGCAATTCCATTCTTTCGATGGCCCTGATCTTTGTCGGGTTAGCTTTGATTCCTTGGCTGGATACAAGGAACCCGAGTAACTTGCCAGCCGGGACACCAAATGTACATTTTTCCGGGTTAAGCTTCATCCAAAATCTTCTCAAGTTTGCGAATGTTTGATGCAAGTCCTCAATTAGAGTATGACTTTGTTTGGTTTTTATTACCACGTCATCGACGTATACTTGAACATTTTTGTCCAATTGATCTTTCAAGCATTTTTGCATGCATCTTTGATATGTTGCGCCTGCATTTCTCAATCCGAATGACATGGTGCGATAGCAATAAGCCCCGTACGGGGTGATAATTTGGGTTCAGTGGTATCTGATGGAATCCTGAATACACATGCGCCATACTACTGCCACGTTCAGTGGTATCTGATGGAATCTTGAATACACAAACGACAACAACTCACACCCAGCAGTAGAATCTATGACTTGATCGATCCGAGGCAGAGGAAATGGATCTTTTAGACACGCCTTATTGAGGTTTGTGTAATCAATACACATGCGCCATACTACTACCACATTCGGGTCGTCTTTTTTTCTTTTCGACCAAGACTGGATTTGACAACCAGTCCGGGTGCAGTACTTCCATGATGAGTCCAGTAGCTAAAAGTCTTGCAATCTTGGAAGCTATTACTTTCCTCCTATCTTAGGCGAAGCGGCGGAGGGGTTGCTTCACCGGCTTTGCATCTGGCCTTACTTGAAGAGAGTGCTCAGCCAGCTCCCTCGGAACTCCTTGCAGATCTTGAGTGGACCATGCAAATATGTCCCGATTCTCACGGAGGAAGCTGGTGAGCTCGTTTTCCTATTTGTTTGTAAGGCCAGCCCCAATGGTAACTGTACGGTCTGGGAAGGTTTCATCCACCTGCACCTTCTTGGTTTCCTTGGTATCTTGAAATGACACACTGCCATGCGGGTTGGTCAGTGCCGGCATGGACATTTGTGCTGCTTTGGCCAATTCTGCCACTTCCAACATCTGACTTTTCTCTTGTGCTATGATGAGTGACTCGGCCAGTGAAGATCCGGCTGAGGCACAAGCAATAGATATTTTGTAGTCTCCTTCAACTGTGATCACCCCACATGGGCCTGGCAGCTTCATATTCAAGTAAGCGATGTGAGGAGTAGACATGAACTTTGCCATAGTCGGCCTGCCGAGTAAGGCATGATATGAGCGGACCAAATCTACCACCTCAAACTCTATAGCTTCAGTGCAACAATTTTCTCTGTTGCCGAATGAGAAGTCGACCCAGATCTTGCCAATTGGCTCACAGGACAGTCCCGGCACGATACCGTGGAAAGCTGTCTTAGTCGGCTCGAGCATGTTCATGGTAATGCCTAACTTGAGCATGGTATCCTTGTACATGATGTTGATGCTACTGCCATCATCGATCAATACCTTTGAAAATTTACGTTGATATCTGGGCCCATGAATGTTGGATCCAAAACTAGAGTGTATCCTCTAGGGGTTGGCATGATCTTGGGGTGATCTTTTATACTCCAAGTTATTTCTTGCTCGGACCAATGCATGTACTTGGGAATTGCTGGCATCGTGGCATTCACTTCCATCATTCATCGCTGCTGGCTCTTCTTGTCATTTGGCTCTGTGACAAAGACAACATAGCTCTGGTGATGTTCTCTATACTCATTTCTGGTTCCGTCGCCGACATGAAAGTGGTAGAGGGGGAGGTGGTGGAAGCTGCTTATTCAGCGAGTCCACTCTATCTCCTTTCTGAAACAAAGTGCATTGCCTCGTTGTGTGATTGGCTTGTTTACTCGGACTAGGCGTGTGAAACTTACATGGCTGATCCAGCATCATCTCATAGGTGTATTTTTGTCGGTCCTAATACTGCTTCCTCGGATCATATGGCCTTTGCCGTCATTCTTTGGCACCCATTGTTATTGACCTTTTGTCCTTTGACGCTGACCGCTTCCAGCATCTAGATGATCCTGACATACAGCCGCAACCTGAGTCGAACCATATTTGTAATTTGGTCTTTCGTCTCTTCTCTTGCTTCTGTATTCGGATCTTTCGTGGCGCCTTTGCGACCCGGAAGCATCATAGATCTGAGTCTCAGTCATCCCGTCTGCCGACATGAGCAGCGGCTGAGTCGTATCTCCTAACACATACGAGTCGGCGATTCTTATTGTCTCTGCCAGGCTTGCCGGCATATCTCTTTGTAACCTTTGCCACAACAAACTTCCATGTCTACATCCTGGTGCAAACCATGTGATTGCTTGTGACTCGATTACCCCTTCACAAGAGTTACGCATCGTGACACCACCTTTTGAGGAATTCCCTATCTATCTCATTCGGTCTTTGCTTGCAAATTGCTAGTTGTTGTGGGCGATTCGGCCTCTTGTAACTGCTCATAAAATTGCTCACGAAAGCGTCGTGAAAATTGATCCAAAAGTTGATGCTTCCGGGTGGCAAATTGTTCAACCATACCCGAGATGGTCCTTCCAGCATCTGCAGCACGTAACGTACTGCCCATCTCAAGTTTTCCTGCACGATCTTCACAGCAGTTCCATAATCTATGAGTCAGTCCTCTGGCTTTGTGCTTCCATCATATGCTTTTGTCCCTCTGGCCAGCTGGAAATTTGGCACCGGTGGCTCCTTCATGATCCTTGGGCCAAAGCACGGTGGACCCTGCGGACCTTGTGATTCAATTAATTCTGTCATTTTTATGCGGTCAAGCTTTAGCCTGGTATCATCCAGCTGAAGGTTCCTGCCTCCAAATCTTGCTCCCATTGCTTCATATGCATGATCCGGCAGTTCATACCCGTCATTTACCATAGCCGAGTAACCATCATTATACTTATTCGCGTTCAGGTCAGCAGGCTGTTGAACTGCTTTTCCCGCGCTTTGCTGTCTTCTTTCCAGCTAAGCTGGTGCGTTATTCGGAGCTGGATTTCCTCCTCCTGCAGAGTGAGTTCCGCGCCTAGCATGAGGCGCAAAATTTTGCCCTCCGTTGTCATTTCTCTTCCCAATTTTTTCCTAGTTTTCATTTTCTCAGTGATTATTTCTTTTTTCCCCTTGCGCATGCGCCAGGTTTACTTGAACCACTGCCGGATCATAGGCGACCATCTGCTTGTTTCTTCCAGAATCCACATTTTTTTATTTTCTCGGCCTAGGCGCCGCTCCGGGTGAGGATGCTGTGTGCCCAACCGATCTTGTCGTGACAGGAGTCACCGAGTGAACCAGCTTAGACCTCCCTGCTATACCCGGATTTGCTCTGTAATACACCTCATTCAGCATGCTGGCTGCTTTTACTAACTCATTGACTTGTTCTTGCTGCCTTTTCTTTGCTTCCCCCTACAAGTAGGGTAATTCTGCTATTGCTGCTTCTGCTGCTCGCAAATTAGCTGCTGTTGTGTTGTACGTTGGACGCATGGCCGTCTCATTGCTGTTCTCTGGTGTTATCTTTGATGTCGCATCTGCCAGCTCTTCGTTGAGGTTGCTTCCTCTCAATCTCGTTGCATCAAGCCGGGTCTTTACGCCCTTGACTCGATTTGCCGAGTTAAGCTCTCAGATGGTGAAATCCACGTCCTGTTGTAACTGTGCTAGCTCTTTGGCTTTCTCCAGGACTTTTATCCTGGCTTCCTCCAAGTCGGCTTGCACACGCGCCAGGTCAGTTGCATGTGCCACTGGCACTGCCAACTTGTCTATCGCTTCCTGCAGCTCCTTAGCCCTCTTGCTCCTAGCTATGTTCTCTGGTTTTTCCAGTGGCGCCTTTGCTGTTCTTGCAGCCCTTGGCGTTTCCTAATGATTTCCTCCCTCTGTGTTCTCATTCACCACTAGAACTACTAGAGGAGCTGTGGGGTTTGGTGTTGTCATCATTACCTCCATGGAGACAAGTTGACGTGGTTTTCCCGCAACAGAAGCCCTTGGAGGATCCGGCGCCAGGACGATGTGCTCAGGGTGTGCGTGCTCCACGCGCACCGTGACGTAGACCTGGTGCTCACCGAACTTGATGAAACGACCACCCTAGGGAACGGCTTGGTCCCGAAGCAGCCCGCGTTGTCGCTGACAAAGTTGAGCGCTCCAAACCTCTAGATGAGGTCGGAGTAGACGCGCTCGCCGGTCCTGGCGATGATGTTGCCCGTCTAGATGAAGACTCCATCAAGCACCTGCTTCTGCCCCACGGTGGGCGCCAACTGTCGTGGTGGTGGCACGGCAGATGCCATGGGTATGGTTAATTTGGGGGCCGAATGGGTGCTTGTGGTCACCGGGGAGGGAGTACACGGTTGAGCCATGCACGAAGAATAAGAAGAACTCTCCAGACTTGGCAATTCAATTGATACCCCAAAGATTACAAGTTCTCCTTGGGCTGTTTAGGCTAGAGTTCACAGCACTAGTTCCCTACTTGGTCCAACCTCCTTCTACTACTGCTATGCCCTCCCTTATATCGACAGTGCTATCTTGCTAATACCCCTTTGGGTTCTAGGTTTTATTATTTGGATCTTCGTCCCTACAATATGGGTCGGGTCATGGGCTTGCCCTAAGCCCAGAGGCCCGGTCCATAAATCTTGACAGCTAACGATCTTTTGGTACGCTTCTTCTTGTTCTTTTTGGCGTCATGCTGTTAGTTTGTAGGTCAGCGCATGCTTTGGGCGTCACCCGGCTCCTTTTGTGTCACCCGGCGTCTCCCTTCTCTTTTGACCATGCTTTACCATGGTCCCTCCTGAACCTTACTCGGAAAGGTGGCACCACTACTGGGAAAACAATTATAGGTAGATTTTAATCATGTGGCGCATATAGGGAAAATGCTCCACTAAAATTAATTTTTGGCACATATAAGAAATGCTCCACAGAATTCATGCAATTATGTGGCGCATGTGGCCACATGCGCCACGGAAAGTGAGCATTCTGTGGCGCATATAGACATATGCGCCACAGAATTTCTGTGGTCCCCATGTGGGCCTGACCCAGCACATGGGCATGCCAGAATTCTATGGCGCATATGATGTATGCGCCACAGAAAGTGACAGTTCTGTGGCGCATATAGCCATATGCGCCACAAAATTGCATGAATTATGTGGCGCATTTGCTGTATGCCACGCAGCACGATTTTTGTATGCATACAGCATATGCGCTTGTAATCAAGATTGGCGTATAATATAGCCATATGCGCCACAAAATGTGCGAAACAGATCTTAAAAAGGTGGCATCCCCGTCCTACCTACCACCACCCTTTCCCTTCTTCCCGTCCTCCAACTAGCTCGTCCCTCTCCTCCCTCCCATTCCATTTTGCTCATACTCACCTCCATTGTTGATAGCTAGACCTACTTTGGTTTATGCACTTGTGAGGGAAGCTACTCCTACTTTGTAAAGGTACTACACCTACCCATACTTTGATCCTCCACCGCTATGCCTATGGTTGTGGCCAGATTTGTGAGGTGTGCATGGGTACTTGTGTGTGATGCATGTTTTGTGTGGCCGGCGGGTCTCGGAGCAAGCAAGTATATATATGGATGATTTGTAGGTGAAGATTGGTCCCGCGGCCGGTGTGCGATGGCAAGACGATGTTCGTTTGGTTTGTGTTGTGTTTGTTGAATGCATGCATGCTTGCTTCTCGAGGAGCTTTGTGTTCTGCTTGAATGCATGTTGCTGGCGCCGGGTGCATGGAGGTTTGCCGAAATGTTGATACACGTTCATTTCGGCAAATTTCTGTACTAGCCATACGTCCTACATTTAGGGTAGGTCATGCCGTAATTTTCCGGCAATCATGCATATATGTGTGCGCTTCGTGTGTGTGTGCATGGTTCTAGCACTCTCTCTTTAAATTGGTCTATGTTCACGCGCAGGCGACCATGGTCATCCATATGAGCGAACGCTGGGTGGTTAGATACAAGGTTGATGCAGTGGCAGATATGGTTCAGAACAACATGACAAAGATAAGATGCCCGTGCCGAACGTGCAAACACCGGAAGTGGATCAACCCTGATTCTGGACAACTGGAGTCTCACCTTCTGACGTGTGGTTTCATGCCCGGCTTCTTAGTGAATGAGCTGGCAGATGGCGGTGGCCATGATGAAGAAGAGGCCGGGGGCGGGGGAGAAGATGAATGGTCTCCCGGACATGGTCATCATGACGAAGGAGAACATGATGATCATCATGAAGAAGGAGATGCCGATGGACACGATCATCATGAAGGAGATGATGCCAGAGCAGATGGTGGTGGTGGCGGAGAAGAAGGGAGCACGGACACGGTGCTAACTTCGGCCTTGCGGGACCCTCATCTTCAAGAAATTATCCTCAAGCAAACGACCAACGTGAAAGCTACAGCCACAGAGAAAGCCAAGATGGCACATATGGAGGTAGACGGGAGGACTCCATTGTATCTTGGGTGCCGGCCCGAGGATACACACTTGAGTGTAACGCTGAAGGCTTTGGAGATGAAGGCGGAGCACAAATGGACCGACACTACCTTCAACGCTCACATGAAATTCTGGCACGCTCGTCTTCCCAAGGATAGAACCTCATGCCCAGTGTGCGGCCAGGGACGGTACAAGAGAGGGAACAAGAAAGTTCCCCGAAAAGTGGTGTGGTACTTTCCTATCACTTCTCATCTGCGGTGGTATTTCGTAGACCCTAAGGAAGCAGAGCTCATGCAATGGCACGCGAAGAGGGAGAAGCCGGAAGATGATCCGGAGAAGGGCAAGATCCTAACACACCCCGCGGATGCTATCCAATGGAATGCGCTAGACATCGAATTCCAAGATGAGTTCGGGCTCGATCCAAGGAACGTCAGGCTGGGCATGAGCACCGACGGACTCAATCCCGTTGGCCACCAGAGTAGCACGCACAGCAACTGGCCCGTGTTTGTATGTCCGTACAACCTCCCCCCTGGCTGTGCATGAAGCAGCAGTACGTACACATGAGTATCCTTATCTAGGGGTCGAGACAATTGGGAAGAGTGCCCTGCGCTCGGGAAATAAGCGGCCGAGGGAACAGCCGCCACCGTTGCATGGTGTATGGAAGGCGAGGTCTCTGTTTTCTGGGACCTGCCTTACTGGAAGGTCCTCCACACGCCCCATAGCCTCGATATGATGCACATCATGAAGAATGTTACCGAGAGTCTACTCGGCACTCTGATGAACATGCCGGATAGGACCAAGGATGGGCCGAAAGGAAGGAGCAATCTGAAATTGCTTGGCATTAAGAAGGAACTTTAGTACCCCGATAGTGACGATGCCGGCGATGACGATGAACAGACGGAAGGGACCCAGGGTCGCCGCAAAAGGGCTAAGAAGAATGGGGTGGTGCTTAAAGCTGCATGCTTTACTCTAAGCGAGGAGGAGCTCCATAGGTTTTTTAGTTGCCTCATAGGAGTCAAGGTTCCGCACGGCTACTCTGGGAAGATAAGCAGATATCTGGACGTAGCGAAGAAGAGGTTCAGCGGGATGAAGTCTCACGACTGTCACGTGCTGATGACGCAAATACTCCCCGTTGCGATCCGAGGGATAATGGACGAGCACGTCCGTGAGACGCTGTTTGGGCTCTGCAACTTCTTCGACGTCATCTCTAGGAAGTCTATCTGCGTGAAGGAGCTCGGCTAGCTACAGGAAGAGATCATCGAGATATTGTGTGAGCTCGAGATTTACTTCCCTCCCGCGTTCTTCGACATCATGGTGCATCTGCTTGTCCATGTCGTGGATGACATCATCCATCTCGGGCCGGCGTTCCTGCCCAACATGATGCCGTTCGAAAGGATGAACGGTGTCATCAAAGGATTCGTTCGCAATAGGTCCCGTCCAGATGGAAGCATAGCCAAGGGATTTCTGACCTACGAGTGTATATCCTTCTGCCAGAACTACCTAAACATCGAGAACCAGGATGTCGGTCTGCCCACCAGGAAGCACCTAGGGAGGCTCACTGGATTTGTTCACCGCAAGGGCTACCGCGCAGTCCACATCGGCATCAAACTCGAATGTGCTGACTTTGACAGGGCAAACCGAGTCGGCCCCTGGGTGGATGAGCACAAAACCTTAATCAAGCAGAAGCTCGCTAATAACCTGGGCAAGACAAGGAAGAAGGGAGACATAACCAGAGAGCACAACGCCAGCTTCACGGTGTGGTTCAAGAAAAGGCTACTGGAAACTCCCATGCCGACGCCTTATACTAAAGATCAGAAACTCATATTCATAGGGTGGTTCAAGAAGAGGGGGACGATGACTACCGGATAGATGGAGCCAAGGAGGAGGATGCGACCACCTCCGATGGCGGGGACCGCACGATGGATGGCGGTACCAGCAACCCTTCTCTTAAGAAGAAGAATCCGAGGAAGGATCGGAAGCCGCAAAAGCTCGCCGACACCACCGACGAGATCACTCTGGTCTCAGAAAGTGGCCAACCGTTGGAGCCTCCGGATGTTGCTGCCGGGTACGGCATGCAAATCGGGTGCATCGTCCGGGAAAGCATGTCGATCAACACGAAGCACCTGAGAAGTGAAGAGAATGAGTGGTTGTTAGCAAACTGCATTAAGAAGCTTCACCGACGGTACAAGTTCCCGGCCCCATACACCGACAAACTGGACCTGTCCAGTAAGGTGAACAGGTAGTGAGGAACAAGATCGCGAAAAAGGAAAGCTGGGAGAAGATCAAGAAGGGTGAGCCCATGATCGACGAAGACGAGTTGAAGATATTCAAGGAGGAGATCGAGACTGACGATTCAAAGGAATGGATGGAGTGGGGTCGGCAAATGCGGGAATAGAACATAGGTAACCACTGATGTGGAAGCGGCGGTTATAGGGGAAAGAAGGCCATATGGGCATGGGAGGACGCCGAGGTTGAGCGTCTCGGGAAAGAAAACCCATTTTTAAAAATCACGGACGAGCAGACCCAGAACTTTGTCCGGGCCCGCTACTATCTGGACAAGGATACCATGGAATTGTCACTGACGATGCCGATGTGAGGAAGTTTGAGGAGAAGCTGGAAAGTAATTTACCCACGATCCATTTGCTTTCATTTTGAATAATGAAGGAAAGTTCCTAAATGTGGGTTCACCTTTCCTTGTCTGCAGGACGCTGAAATCAAGGCTGCGCATGAGGCGCTGGACCCGTCGTCCTAGGGATCGACGAAGCCATGGGACACGGTTTTCAATAGGGTGACCAACGCCTACAAGGGGAGGCAGAAGTCCGACCAGCCCACGTTAGCTGGCCGTATCTCTTGCTTTGGTACGAGCACAAAGTTCCGCGAGTAGTACAACAAGGAAGCCAAGAAGATAAAGGAGAGGCGGACCTAGTCGGTGGCTCAGGATCAAGCCGAGAAGGAAGAGCTAAAGCGAAAGATCGCGTGTGGAGGCCGATGGGTGGGCCAGGACGAGGTGAACGCTATAGTGCAGCAGAAGCTCCTCGAGATGCTACCCCCTCGGCTGATGGAGGGGATAGCAAAATGGAATGCAGACGGTCTGGTGGGGCCGATACAAGTGCCCAGCGTCGGCGGCAGCACCTCGAGCCACCAAGTGTCTTCGGACATGGTTACCCCGCCGCCCTCCATCCCCGTGGTGCAGCCGATGGAGTTGGATGCGCCGGAGCTGCCCCCTCCTGCCGAGACTACCAAGGCGCAACAGCTGGCGGTGCTTCCTAATGCACCCGAGCCGGAGAAGAACAAGGATCAGCCGTCGGCCGCCCGTGTCTCAACATTAGCCGAGCTCGGCGCCCTTACCAAGGTAAAATATGTAGTTAGTCAGTGTGCTCTACTTAATGCCTTTGTTTGGCTGCCATCTCATGATGCATATCTGTATGCCTCAGGACACTCCGTGCGTGCTCCTGCATAAGGTGCCCGGCGGCGAGTTGAAGGTTGTTGCCACGGGCAAGCTAATACAACCGGCGAACCGCACGATGCGCGTCGAGTTGGGTCGGGTGTTGGGGGGTGCGAAGACATGGACCCTCCCATGAAACCTCCGGGAGCCGACGAGCACCTGAACCTAGAACATTTCCATGGCTATCCCATGATTTGGCCAAAGACCCAGATTCGTATTGGCTCTCGCTCCATCGGCGCCACCTCGATCGTTCGGCCGCCAAGGACGAAGCCTCCTGCTGCATCGGTCGTTGTTGCCGCCACCACAAGTCGTCACCAGAGACTCTTATTGGGAGCGTCTGCACCGGCGCCACAAGAAGCCAAGGGCGTGGTTGCTCCTCGATCGCCATCGCCCCCACCTAAAGGCAAGGCCGTGGAACCGCAACCGCCATCGCCACCACCCTAGGACGACGTGGACATGGCGGCCTTTGACGCCAACATAGAGGTGGATGATGATGATGATGAACGATTGACGTCAATGCCTTTGTTAACACCGGTGCAGGCAAAGGACCGTTCATGCCTCCTCTCGATGAAGAACCATCATTCCGTGATCAATCTACCCATCCCAAAAAGCGCCTGGTCTTCCGTGGGTTTTCTTAGGAGACGCCTCCGGCCGCCGAGACACAACATCCACCGGCCGGAATCATTTTCAGCCCTGACACACCACATAGGATGGCAGGTGAGGGGATAGCATAGCCAGTGGAGGACACTGCTGATGAGAAGATGAAGAGGGTGAGGAAGAGGCCGAACAGGAACAAGGACAAGGCTGCGAGCCAGCCCGCTCCGATCCATTACCGGGACGATGTTGTACCACCACGCCAGGATGGCTTGATCAGAGTGCACGAAGCTGGTCAGCCCATACTGCCTCCAGAACCGCGCCACCTGGCTTCGGGAGCTATGATGAGTTTGCATGAAGGTATCCGGACACTAGAGGGACTCCTTCTCAAGGACAATAACCCGAATTACCCGGTGTTCACCGTCAAGGTGCCGGAGGACATGGGCTTCGTCACCGATGCCCCCGCGGATGTGTTCTTCATAGCCTACGAGGACATCTTCAAGCTATTCCACTCGAGACGGCTGGACTATAACTTGGTTCGCCTATTCGCTCTCAATATGGTGATGAAGGTCAAGAGAGAGCAAACCCCGTTTGTCGCGATAGCGGATCCCTACTACATGCGGGACAGCCAGCTGGAAGAAGGAACAAGGACCCGGGCCCGGGCAAAGTCCTACCTTCAGAAGCTATTGATGGAAAGCAAGAGGAAGGACAACATCCTTGTGCCTTTCTTTCCCGAGTAAGTGTACCCATCCTCCTACCGCCGTCATAACACATAAGTATTTCTTTCCATTGCTCTTTTCCAACATCCCGTTCCACATTGTGTGTTGCCCGCAGAGACAAGTACTGCACGCTCATCGTCCTCTCCACGAGGTATTCGCTTGCCACCTACTTCGACTCGAGTAGTGCGAGGAGGAAGAACTACGTTAGAGTAAAAAGCGTTTTGGATGATGCTATCGAGGGCTATGCCAAATAGGGAGGCCCCTTCGACTATAAGGGGGAGGCTTACAAGGACAACGGCTTACACAAGTTCAAGCACGTGTGCGAGTTCCGCTACGTCAAGCAACCGTCTAGCAGCGTGAAGGAGGCCTTCTATGTTTGCCATCACCTCAAACGGTTTGTCCGGGATGGCGAGATGCTAATGCTGCCATCCTCTCTCCGAGGATGGTCACAAAAGTTCCCGGCGCACTCTGAGGAGAAGGCTACTTGACCGAGAGAGCGTGTGTATCAGTGGACACATGTAGTGTGTGTGTCGAAAAATGTAACTTATCTTGCCTAGCTTGAAACCGTCGTTGTTATTGTGTCGTGTAATAACCATGGTCGTTGTTATTATGTCGGACATGTTGTCATGATTCTTTCTTTGTCATCGATGCATTATTTTAAGTTTATGAATGCGTTGCTCTAATATTTGTCAACATATATATTTGCATGATGTACTAATATGCCTTGTCAATAGAGATGCCGACATAGGTTGTGTACAAGGGTCAGGTTCCGGGTGTGTATGAGGAGTGGGTGGACTGCCACCAACAAGTGGACAAGTTCAGCGGCAATAGCTACAAGGGATACGCGACTAGAGAGGAGGCGGTGGCCAAGTGGAGGAGACACGTATGGAAGACGAACCGGACGAAGATCTTGATGTCACTCCTCTTCACCGGCATCACTGTTACGGTGTACTATATATTCTGTTTTAAGGTAGTAGGCGGTGACAACATCACGCGGTTTTAATTAAGTTATCTGAGTGAGATGAACACTTGTGAAATGTACACACTTATTCGGTTCTAATTTGTGTCTAATATGTGATTGATGAACACTTGTGAACATTTGTGCTTGTTGATGTATTATATGTGAACTGGAACATTTGTACTGCTATGTGCAACTTTTCTGTGTATTTGTGTCAAATTTAGGTGTATTTCTTGTAATATAACTGTATTTTTACTGAATTGTGAAAATTTTGAAATTATGAAAAAATGGATTCTGTGGAGCATATGGCATATGCGCCACAGAGTATGGGACATAATTCTGTGGCGCATATGTCATATGCGCCACAGAATCTGGGACAGAATTCTGTGACGCATATGGTATATGCGCCACAGAATGTTGAGAATTCTGTGGCGCATATGGCCTATGGGCCATAGAATGTTCAGAATTCTGTGGCGCATATGCATATGCGTCACCGAATTTTAATTTTAGTAGCGATAATTTAGTGGCGACGGCTAGATGCGCCACAGAAATCATTTTTGGTGCGCCACTGATAACGTTTTTCCTAGTAGTGCACGTGTCCTTCTTGACTCGGCCCTTCCTCAGTTGACTCGGCTCATTGGTTCCTGCAAGGGTTACAACTTTGTCCTATGCGGGCTGTCATAGTTTGTATGTCGTCTTTCATGCTTACCTTACCCGGCCGTTCTTACCCGGCCTGGTTCTTTCTTTACCCGGAGCCAACCCAGCTGCGCTATGTTTTCCCTCTCGTTTCCCTACTAGGGGTTATCCCCCCGACAAACTGTAACATCCCAAAAATACTAAACTTAAATCATCAAACTTTAATCATCAAATGTAGGGTTAACAAAAACTTTTCTAGTTAAAATTATGAAGGCATGCATATGTGTATGCATTTAATTTGAAATTCTTTTGAACCACCTTGTTTGTGTGTTTCTTTGCTTGTAAAATGTTTCTTAGGTGAAATAAACATCATCTAAACATTTCCCAAACTTTTCCTAAAGACAAATAAATCAAACCCAATAAAATAAAGCAATGGTCATTTTGACCAATTTAACTCCCATGCCTACTTTGGCTGCCTCAAACTTTCAGAACCTAACAGAAACTTTTCTGGATATTTGCACCCCTTGAATGTACTCATAACAAAGTATCAAGGCCCACTTTGTGATCATCCAGAAACTTTCAATTACATAGTTTAAATGAGAATTCAAAATTGAATCTTTATCATATGGGAAGATCCCACTTTTTCAAAAACCACTCAAACAAGTTCAACTTTCAAAACCCAAGCATCTGCAGACTCACTAGCACTAGTCTAGCAAACCCACCAAAAATCTTTTCAAAATTCAAAACATGATTTCATGCGGCCATTTTATCAAACAGGTTGCAGACACAAATCATACAAAATCTAAAAACTATTTGGAGTAGTGATTTGAGCCTAACTTGTCCCCTCTTTGGCTCACAACCATCTCAGTAGATCATCTAGCTAACTAAACCAAGAACTAGCACCACTGTGAGCTTGCCATTGTCATCAATGGTGAACAGCCGAGCACACCCTTGCCACCCCATATTCGACAGCAAGCTAGGAGCAGCAGCAAGCCTAGCCAGCATGTCTGGGAGACAGCCCACCGTCCATCGCCACTCCCTGTCCCAGCCGCGAGCATTGCCAAGCGCTGGACCACACGCACGAACCATGCCAACCTCGCCAGCAACCGTGACCAGCGTGCGGCAGAGCGCCACCCTCGACCAGCTCCCATAGACCACGCGCCGCCCTCACCGCGTGCACACACAATCCCCACCGACCCAGGAGACCGCCAGACATCCTCGTTCGCCGCTCTGTGCCGCACAGCCACCGCTCGCCGTCGAAGACGCCGCCTCTGCCACGCAGAGGGTCGTATGTTCCAGACCAAGCCACACCGCCCCACACCTCAAAACCATGTAGTTGAGCATCGCCAGGGAACACCGCACCGTCCCCTACCGTCGCCCATGCCAATAGCCAGAAATTCACCTTACGCCTTAGTCGGTCCCCTCGCTCGACTATAAATAGAGGCCACCCCCAGTCGATTTCTTCACACCACCTCACTCCCCTCTTCTCACTGAACGTGCCACACCGTTCTTGGAGCAAGGCGAGCACCACCTCGCCAGAATTTCACCGGAGCCCGCCGCCTCTGGAGAAGAAGGGCGCCATCGATTTCGTCCACCCCAGGAGCTGCCGCGACCACCTCTGAGTTCGCCGTCATCGACTTCGTCGTTCGCCCGCCTAGACGACCCTCGCCTGCACCCCGGTGAGCCCCCAGCACCCATCACTGGCCGCGCTAGGTTTCTTTCTCGCCGGCGTTTTCTCGCGTCGACGATGACTCCCAGCCGTTGGATTAGAATCAGATCGAACGACCCATGTTGCCCCATACCGCTTCACCCCTCCCTGTCTCACTGATGAGTGGGGACACCCACTTAAGCAGCCCGTGAACCTTTAAGCTTAGCAGGCCGATTAACTTTTCCCCGCAGTTATTCAAATTAAACCTTTTCTATTTTATTTCAAACTCACTTCTATACTCAACTTCAAAATTTAACCCAGATCGATTCAGTGCACCAAATTGAATGAAACCAATTTTGTTAGAAAGGTCTGGGAATGCTGAATGCAAGCCCATTGGATTCAAGTCATTTGGATCTATAGATCACCCATGGTAAAAATAACAATGAAGAAGCTTTTCTGCATTCAAACATTTTTCAAATTTAAACCATAATAGCTTTTGAGTTGATTCCAGCTCTAAAAAATCACATTTAACCATACCTTTCAGAATATATAAAAATATATAGGTTTACTTGCAGAAATAATGTTCAAGTAATAAAAGAATGCTACATAGGCATTTCTAGACACATTAATTAATTAAAATAAAAGAGTAAAAGCTTATTAAATGGTGAAACCACTTTAAATCACATTTCCTTGGACTACAATATGTGGTGATGACATGTGTCAACATGATCCCATGTTTGGTTTGGAGAATATTAAATCTTAAGTAGTTTTTCAATGAGTAGAAATTACTGTTCTAAAAATAAAAGGAATTAAACCCATCCTTAATCTTGTAATATTAGAGATGAGGTTAGATCATCTATAGGACCCTTGTGTGTGATGATTGCAAGTAGTTAAGTATTGTTTGGTGATTGTGTACCTCGTATTTATTCATAGACGATAGTACCGACCAAGGATACGAGGAGGAAGGAGGATTATACGAAGAAGAGGCCGAGGAGAACTTCAACCACTCTCTGCACAAGGCAAGCTTTATTAACTTAGTGAACCAATGCAAGCTAACCCTTTCAAGATACCCTACTGATGCCACAGACCACTACTTGTTACTATGCCCACTATATGCCTTAAGCATATGTGATCATACCCACTTGATTCAACCAATCCTAGTTTTACTTGCAAGCTTCTTACTTTATTTCTTTATCAAAGCTCTTACTTAGAGTTTACTTAAGATATTGGTAGATACTAGACATATATGTGAAGGTTGCATAAAGAGCATAAAATTTGGCCTAAGTTAGGAACCTTGATATTATCCTAAGATATAAGGTGTACTGAGTTGAAACTCCCCTAGTTTACCACCCCTCATTATGGCTTACCCCCACCTGTAGATGCTAGTGCTAAGCATAAAACTTGATCAACTTTAGATGGGAATACTTGATGGAAAACTGGTTATTAAAACCTTGGAATGATGGATCATTCTATTGAAATGTTTTGGACATGTGTTTCCAAACACCTGATGATTTTGGTGATGAAAATGTTGAGGCATGAGCCTTAGCTATTTATAAAACTGATGGTTGTCTGGATGCGATACCATTCCAATTTTATCGTACAACCACAATACCCGAATATTGGGTAGGGCTTGACTGGAAACTTATATACCTTAGTATTAGCTCCCTCACGGCCAAGGTCTGAGCTGAGGCTACCTTGTGAAGGTTGTCCATTTATGCAGTACCCAAGATGACAGTTGGTCATTGTTGGGACGCCAAACTCACAGGAGAGGTGCTTATACTAGGGCGTGTAATTGAAAGGTTAGGATTGATTATCCGCATAGTTAGTATGGTGAATTCAGGATTTGTTCCTGACGGATGTATCAAATGTTGTGGTGAAAGTGTACAATCTCTGCAGAGTGTCAAACTATTCGAATAGCCGCGTTCGCGGTTATGGACAGTTGGAGTGGCCATACTGTTCCCCCGTCAGACTTTTCAAAATGACTTGTGAAATGAAGTGAGACTTTGACTTGACCACAACATAGTTGTGATATGAAATACAAGTTCCCACTTAGGAGTTATAAAATTGTGACTAGCTTTGGAACCTAGTAGAGATAAATCTGGCTTTTGCAAAACAACCCTAGAGCCTAGTGTCCTATTATCCAAAATCCCCTTTTACCTGTTAGTATTAGTTTGCGAGTACTTAAAGAGTACTCATGGCTTTGTCCCTGGCTATTCCCATGGCCAGACTATGAAGAGGAGTATCTGGAGGATGGACCCCAGGAAGGTTACGACAACTAGGATCATCTCCCATCGTCAGCATTACTGTGACCCGAAGATGGAGCTTACGCCCTGCCAGTTATTATTACGTATTCCGCTGCCTGATGTTGTATTAAGAACTGGATCATGAGATCCCTATTTGTGTAAGAACTTATGTACGGTTTATAATGGATGATGTACTATGGTATCCAATTCTGTTATGTCTCGCAAAAATGGTAATCCTGGGATTGCGAGGTATGGCATAACAGGCATCTAGGATTAAAAATCCGGGTGTTGACAAGTTGGTATCAGAGCCATCCTGACCATAGGAGACCCTAGTTAGAATGGACGTTTAAACCAAAAACTTATTTTCCAAAACCAAAGAAAAACAAATATTTACAAAAAACTATTCTCATTCTTATCCCTTTGATTCTTTCCTAAAAATTCATGTTCCTCAAAAACTCTTGCAAAATACATAAAATTTTGGCACACTTAATCACTCTACTAACTTACTCATCCTATATTCTTATAGATGGACGTGAAGTACAGCAAGTTTTATCAGTTGGGGAATGGAGGAGACCTGATCTTTGAGAGGGATTTGGACCAGCTTTCGGAACTTCTGGAGCGTCCGCACCTCGAGTTCTTCGGAGCTCAGCTCAATGATCAAGGAGGAGAAGATCTGTAGTGGCTAATTGTAGCAAGTCTCCGAGGAAAGATTGAACCTCCCACTGCGGAGGGAATTCAGTTTACCTTGAGAGAAAATAACTGGCTCGATGGACTTGCCAGAGCCATGCAAGAAGCTCTTTCCCGTCTGTGTGGGCAGAGCATCAATCAGATCAAGGGTACTCGATTTGAGTTTTGCCCAAGGCGTGATGCAAATGGACAACCACTGGAAGCCCCATACCACCCCGAGATGAAGACCCAATTGGACCACCTCAGCTTCAAGACAAAGGACCAGACCATCGCCATGCTAGCAAAGGATCGCAAGTCTCGCCGCCGTCAGCTCGACAAGAAGGAGCGCATCATTGCCCGTCTTTGCCACCGCATCTCATCTCTGGAGGAGACCATCCACGAGAGAGACATGCAGTTCGAGGAAAGGGAGAATGCCGGAGAGGATCTTCGTGGAGACCCCTACTCCTATCTCATCGATGACGATGATTTTCTGGAGGATCAGGCTATGGACTTCTTCACCGATGAAGATGATTTCGCCTTCATCGATGATTATGAAGATGATGAAGCCACAGATTCCGAGGAGTAGTAGCACTTGAGCACTAGCGTAGTGAGTAGTATTCGGTCCCACTGTATCATAGTTCTCAGAATGGTTCTTAAAACCATCTGTTTTTCTTTGTTGTGGTGTGTGTTGTATCGGGTGCTATGAATGAATGAAAAAGCAAGTTGCTAGAAAATATAAATCAAACTTTAAAAAAAATAATTCAAAGACCCAAAACTTTAGAAATTTCCCTCTTTTCTCATGATCTATCTCAATCTTCAGATGCCACGTGGAGGAAGTGGTTCATCCCCGGACCCGATGTTGTAGATCCTGCAAATGTTGACTTCTGACCGTGAAGCTGAAAGAGCGGAACGTCAAGCCAACCTAACCACACTTCAGCAGATAGCCCAACTTGCCCACAACAACCAAGGCCATGGAAATCAGGACCACCATGGATCTAAGCTCAAGAATTTCCAGAATACCAACCCCCTTATTTTCACCAAGTCAGAGGAACCCCTAGGCACCGATGATTGGCTGCAAACCATGGAAAATAACTTAGAAGTATCAGGAGTGGAAGCCAACGAGAAAGTCCTGTTCGCCACCCACTATCTAGCCGGAGATGCCCGAGTATGGTGGAACAGTGTTCGCGCAATGACTGGAGGCCAGATGATGACCTGGGAGGAATTCAAGGTTAAGTTTGGCAGAACCCATGTACCACCAGGTTTGATCAAGAGAATGAGAGACGAGTTCAGAGAGCTAAAGCAAGGAAGGATGACTGTAGTGGAATACCGTGACAAATTTTTGTCATTAGCTAGGTATGCCCCGGATGAAATAGACACTGAAGCCAAGAAGAAAGAAAGATTCCTAAATGGTCTGCATGATGAGATGCAGATGGTGTTAGTCAATATTCCCTTTGCTGATATTGAAGCCCTTGTGGACTCAGCTATCCAGATGGAAGGAAAGATCAACTATGCCAATGAGAACCGCAAGCGTCGTATGATGCATCAACCAGGAACCCATCAGACCCCAAAGTATCGCCCTAACCCATCTCTAGGATTTTCCCCAAGAACCAACAAACCCCTGATGAACCATCCGACCTATCCCAACCGTGGAAACCCTAGGCCTGGAGTAAATCACAACAAACCCGACAACTCTAGCAATTTCAACCGTGCCCCAACCAAGTTCAACAACAATAATGCTACCGCCAACACCAACACTGCCCCGAGGACTGGAAGCAATGTTGTGCCTGTCGCAGCCAACGACAAGTCGCAAGTGACCTGTTATGACTCTGGAAATAAAGGCCACTATTCCAACGAGTGCCCCAACAAGAAGAATGCTACAGCCCCCAATGCCAATGTCCCAGCTCAGCAGCAGCGTCGTGTTTAGCCAGGAAGAAGATTTGCCCCAGGGAATTCACTCAACCGCAATGGCCGTCTTTTTCTCATGCATGCTGAAGAAGCTTAGGAAGCGCCAGACATCGTGCTGGGTATGTTTTCTGTTAATTCAATACTTGCAAGAGTGTTGTTTGACTCTGGTGCATCGCATTCATTTGTCACCGAAGAATTTGCATGCACTAGTAAGATTCAACCAACCAAACTGAAGCATGTAATGATTGTTCAAATTCCCGGATCCACCACCAAGGCTAGGCAAATTTGGAAAGCCGTCCCTATCCGAATCCATGGCATAGATTTTTATGCAAATCTGATAGTACTCGGAACTAAAGGTTTGGAAGTAGTACTAGGAATGGATTGGATGTCCAAACATAAAGGATTAATTGACTGTGCCAAGAAAGCCATAACTATGACCAGTACCGCCGGAATATCAGTCGAGCATATATCTGAAACCTTACCTCGCCAATTCAAGTGTACCAAGAGTATAGCCCAACATACCATTGACCAAGTCCAGATAGTCTGTGAATACCCCGATGTATTTCCAGATGTTTTGCCCGGTATGCCCCCAGATCGGGATATCGAGTTTATCATCGAACTAATTCCCGGAACCTGACCCATAGCACAGAGACCCTATAGTATGAACCCGTCGGAGCTAGCAGAATTGATGAAGCAACTGGATTCCATGTTGGAAATAGGATTAATTCAACCCAGTGCGTCCCCATGGATATCACCTTTCTTGTTTGTGGACAAGAAGGATGGAGGTAACCGTTTGTGTACGGATTATCGGAAGTTTAATGGTGTCACCATCAAGAACAAGTACCCCTTGCCCAAGATAGAAGATTTGTTTGATCAGTTGATCGGTGCCAAAGTGTTTTCTAAGATTGATCTTAGAACTGGCTATCATCAACTCAAAATTCGCGCTGAGGATATTCCAAAGACTGCCTTTACCACCAGATATGGATTGTATGAGTATACCGGTCATGTCTTTTGGATTAACCAATGCCCCCGCTTATTTCATGAATCTCATGAATAAGATTTTTATGGACTTCCTGGATAAGTTTGTCGTTGTTTTCATCGATGACATTCTGATTTATTCCAAATCAGAAGAAGAACATGAGCTACACCTAAGGACCATTCTTGGAACCCTTAGTGTCATGGGAATGGTCACGGCAGATGCTGCAATCGGCAGCGAGTAGTAGAACAAGGGGCAAGGGCGGCCAGCCATCTGCGGTGCGAGATGAGGGCGGAGACACAGGGTTTTACCCAGGTTTGGCCCCCCGGAGGGTAAATACCTACTCCTGCTAGATTGTATTATGACGGTGGTACAATGGGCGAGCTCGGCGGCTAGGCGGCGAGTCGCTTGGGTGTATGATGGAACGTATCTCTACACGCCCCGCAGGGAGGTTTATATAAGCTCACTTCCCCTAGGGTTTACATATCTCAACTGAATCAGTTAATGCTTCGGTTCTTGTTTAACCTAATCCGACTGGGCCTATCTACTCGCCTGGGCCTTCAGCTTCCAGTCGCTTGGATCTACACCAGGCCTTGATCCAGTCGCCGTCTTGCAGGCCCACTCGCCAGGACGGACCGGTGAACGCCCTGCTGGGTATACCCGATGGCATATCCCCATCGAGTCCCCGAAGCCGTCGTCGATTGGGCGTGGTGCTGGCGATCGGAGTATACGGCCAGAGCGACATCCAAATAATCGTCGGCGGGCTCCTGTATAGAGGAGAAAACTAGTCATCCTGATCGCAGCTTTGGCGAGTCGAGTTGGCGAAACACTGTCATAGTGATCGGGTCGGCGAGCCGAGTGGCTGAAGTTGGACCGTTAGGCATGGTCAAACTAGCCGTTGGGGTTATCCAACGGTAACTTTTGGCGTAATCACCGCGTAGTAACGGCCTCCGGATTTGGCGGGTAACAACTGCTATATAAGGGGAATGGCAGGCAATCAGAGAACCACCTTCTCGCCATTTTCTCCGATTGCACGCACTCTCGCCTTCCTTCGCATCGCGATCCAGCCGACCCGAAATCTTCCGACCCCCCACAAATCCTTCCGCCATGGCCCTCTCCACCGAGCCTTGGGGTAGATCTAAGTGTACGAGGGCGCAGCTGGCGTCCTTCGAGGAGGCCGGGATCCTGCGTGCCGGCTGTTGGCGCATCCCCGCGGCCGGAGATGTGACCCCGAACCCGCGCGAGGGGGAATTCATCTGCTTCACCAGCCACCTGGAACGGGGGCTAGGATTCCCTACGTCCTTGTTCTTCCGGCGCTTCTGCGCCTACTACGGGATCCAGCCGTCGGACCTGGGTCCTCACAGCATCGAGCAGCTCGCCATCTTCATGGCGTTCTGCGAGTGCTACTTGGGCTGCCGGCCCTACTTCCCTCTGTGGCAAGATCTGTTCCACGGACGGATCAGCCGCGAGGAAGCGGGCGGCCCAATGCTCGCCGCGGGCGGCCTAACCTTCCAGCTGAAGTCGAAGGCTTCATTCTTTGACTTGATGCTGCCCGCCAAGGCAGCGAGCGACTGGAAGAAGTCGTGGTTCTATGTTGCCGAGGCGACCCCGGAGGGCGAGACGGCGATCCCACGGTACTCCGCCAACAGGTCCGAGTCGCGCCGTCTTCAAGTCGGCAAGCTCCCCAGCGACCAGAGGATGGTCGTGGACGAAATGCTCCAAACCATCCACGGTTTGAAGAAGAAGGGCCTCCAAACGATCAACCTATATAACTGCTGGCTCGGGCGGCGGCTCGTCCCTCTGGCTCGGCGCGACCACTACATGTACCAATACATGGGCCGGGAGTACTCGACGAAGTCCAGCCTAGCCGAGTGGAAGCTCGAGGACTACACCGCAGCGCTGAAGAAGATCACCCAGGCGGTGTACCTGGCCGCACAGGCTGGGGTCGCCCCCTACAACGCAAAGCGTCCAGCCCCAACGGTAATCACCTCGCATCATTCGCAGTCGCAGTTATTTTTGCAGTCGCGGTCATTCTAATTTCATCTTGCCTTCATTGCAGCTATTCCAAGTGGTGGAAGGGTGGCTCCCACCTTCGGACGACGAGAATTCAAGCTCGTCCGTTCAGGACATGGGCGAGTCGCCTCCCGCCAAGCACGACACCGGGAGCGATGAGAGTAACAGCGATGACGAGTCCAAGGAGGAGGTCGCCCCGCTGGTCCGCAAGACCCGCGGGCAACGTCAACGCGAGCTTGAGGCGAGCAAAAGCCTCGAGCGTCATGATGACGATGAAGAACTTCCAGAGACCACCTCGCGCCGCCAGGCTACTCTGTCGACGAAGAAGAAGAAGAAAGAGAAGGAGGCGAAGGCCCCTCCGAAGAAGAATACGAAGCCGATGAGGCCGGCCCCGCCACCGCACTCGGCAAGCAGCTCCGACGCCCCCAGCCTGGCCAAGGACGAGGCGCCACCGACGGCAGCCGCGCTGGGCACGGCCACTGTCGAGGTGCCACTGGCTTCGATGCCCCCGCCATTCACCCCAGTCTCTGGGCTAGGGGATGCTCCGGATGCGGCGGCTTCGCCTCGCAGGGAAGCTCCTAACGAAGATGTCCCAGAGGCTCCCGTTGCGGCCTCGACGACGAAGAAGCCGTCCGTGTCTTGGGCACGCGACGTCCTGGAGATGGAGCTCAGCCGCCGACTGGGCCCTGAACTGGAGAAGCCAGCCGGCCTCCGCACGGGGCTGCGCTTCATTCCAGTCGCCAAGTGAGTTTGCTCACCTACCTTTGTCTTCCATAGCAGTTTGAATTATCTTGCTTACGTGATTGATTTACAGGACCGGAGTGAAGAAGATGGGCCACCCGACCGTGGCTAAGGTGCCATCCGTCGTCAGCGAGGAGGATCCTTCCCGTAAGAGGAAGGCGGACGAGGTCGTCGTCCCTGCGGATGGTGGCAAGAAGGCCAAGGGCGACGATGTCATCACGATCTCTGACGACACGGCGGTCGCGCCGACCGAACCCGCACCAGAGGCGTCCGCATCCACGAAGGAGGGCGTTCCCTTGCCTGGAGCGGCCGAGCCGACCTCCTTTGGTGCGGGTGCCTCCATCACGACATTCCCGCACTTCATGGCCAAAGCGGCCACAACGAGTGGGACTTCGCCCTTGAGCCGTGCACCTGGGGTCGCCGATGCGGAAGTCGAGCAGCATCGTGGGCACACGCCAGCTCTCCTCGCATCCGTGGACGCGATACAACTTCATGGCATGCTTGGCGCAACCATCCAGGTATGTCCAGTCCCCGAGGATCAGGTCGGTGTCTTGCAGCGGTCTGATTCTTTTAGTGTATAGTTGTTATTTTTCGCGTCCAGTCCCCGAGTGCGCACTCACTGAATTTCAGCGGGTGGGCACTTAGGAGTTTTTTGATTGCCAGTCCCCGAGTGCACACTCGCTGAATTTCAGCGGGTGGGCACTTAGGAGTTTTTTGATTTCCAGTCCCCGAGTGCGCACTCGCTGAATTTCAGCGGGTGGGCACTTAGGAGTTTTTTGATTGCCAGTCCCCGAGTGCGCACTCGCTGAATTTCAGCGGGTGGGCAATTAGGATGTGCTTTGATTAACTGTTTGAATGATGTGCAGGGTCTGCAACGTGAATCAGCTGACCGGTTGGCAGCGAAGCGCCGTGCGGAGAAGGAACTGGCCACCGTCCAGGAGGCGAACAAGGGGCTTCAGGCGGTTGCCGCGAAGGCGGAGGAAGCTCGCCAGGGGCTTGTCCCAGCGGGTGAGTTGGCGGTGGCTCAATCAGCACTGACCTCGGCTAAGAAGCGGATCGCCGAACTCGAGCCCGAGCTGAGGGAGGCGAAGGAGGAAGCGAACTCGGCGGATGGGCGAGCCAAGGCCGCTATTACCGCCGCCGCAGAGGATCGTAAAGTGTCCGACGCCCTTGTTGCTGGGCTTCAGGACGACTTTACTTCGCTTCAATGCTTCATCACGGATCTCTCCCGCCCCTTGATTGGTGAGTGTATCTGCCTCTGCCAATAACATGTGTTCTGTTGTGGTGCCCGATGTACTCATTGTTATCTTCCATTCGCAGGTCGCATCCTTGATAGCGCGGAAGAGGCGAGCTTTCGGACGCGGCGATGTTCCGCTCCACGTTGACTCGGCGACGTTGTCGGAACTGTGCATCCGAGCCTACCTCCAGGAGATATCTCCCACGGAAGTAATTCCGAGCGACCTCGTCGAGGTGTGGAAGTACTTGGAGAAGGCTCCCTCGGTCGTTGAGTTCGTGACGCGATCGGTGTTTCGGCGCGGAGCAGCGACGGCGCTTAGCCTTGGGCTTGCTCACTTCCTGGAGGATTTCGACATCGACGACGTGACGAGTGGCTACCCGTCGTCGACTGGCGCAGTGGAGCTGTCCGAGGTGCTCAAGTTGACGGACCGCGCCGCGATGTACTCCGAGCGTGTCTGGGCAATGGGCGACCTCCTTCCGTACCAGGAGACGGTCATCGCGCCCAACGACCCCGAGCCGCAGCATCGGGACTTCAAGGTCGACCAGCCCTTCCGCGCGGCGATGGCGGGTGAACTGACGACTTACCCGTCAAACCCGTACACGCCATTCATCCGCAATCGCCGGGGTGCTGGCGAGTCGTTGTCGAAGGCTGCAGAATAGGATTGTTTGCCCTGGGGCGTTAGTAGCAGGTCTGCCGTTTAGGCATATTTTGTAATTTGAGCCAATGCTACATGCTATTGAATGAGATGTCGTGTCTGTTTTGGGATTTGACATGTGTTTTGTGATTGAGGTTTGAACGAGTCCCCGAGCACGTCCGCCCTTTTGTGGGGTAGACCTCGTGTGTGATTTGTTTGTGGTTTTTGAATGTTTTATTATTGTGGTCTACTCGCCCGGACTCGAAGAGCCAGTCGCAGGGCGACTCCCTTGAACGCTCTGTACTTCACCATTTTCCCTTGCGCGAACGGGGTCGGGTGGCCGAGTCCCCGAGCGTGGTACTTAGTTGTTCTAGACGCGACTCGAGGGTGGGTGAGGACTTGGCGCGTTGGTTCTGGCGCGTCACTCCAGCCTGGCCCGTTGGGTCAGTCGCGTGGCGAGTCCTGGACATGCTCTCATACTTAGCGTTTTCCCGAGCCGCTCGTGCTGAACTGGTCGTCAGTCCCCGAGCGTGGTACTTGGCCGTTCGAGTCGCTATGTCGAGGATGCGGAGGATCATGGTCGCTGTAAGAAGCGAAGGCAGTTGTCTTGGCTCGTAGAGCCAGTCGGGCTGGGCGACTCCAATGGGGCTCCGGGTAGGTATTTTTCATGGACGGTGCAAGACCTGAGGTGACTCAGTGCTCTTGCACCGCACTACTTAGCCGTGCCGATCGCTGTACCAAAGGTTGACTTCTGCGGTTAGCTTGACGCTGTTACTACGAGTGCGAGTGGCACAAGATACGGAGAGTAGGCGCAATTTGCGGTAACCAATTCTTTTATTTCATAGCGACTGGAGAGTACATATGTGGGGTTCTAGGGGTAGAAATTCCATAGGAGGTTTACATTCCATGGTCGCTTGACGTCGAGTTCGCGGTCCCCGCGGACGTCGATGAGGTAGTAGGCGTCGTTGCCGAGTATTCGCCCGATGGCGAATGGTCCCTCGCACGGAGGCGCAACACCAGGTCGCCTTCTTGGAAGGTGCGAGTTTTCACCCGCCGGCTGTGGTAGCGGCAGAGTCCCTGCTGGTAGATGGCGGTGCGTGGCCGAGCAAGGTCACGTGCCTCGTCGAGTTGATTGACTCTGTCCTGGCGGGCGAGTTCGTTTGCAGCCTCCGTGTAGTGGACGACCCGCGGCGAGTCGTGCTCGAGGTCGGTGGGCATGACTGCCTCGGCACCGTACACCATGAAGAAGGGGGTGAATCCTGTCGACCTGTTGACCGAGGTGCGGATCCCCCAGATGACGGAGGGCAGCTCCTCGACCCAACACCCGGTGGTGCGCTCGAGTGGTACTTGGAGTCGCGGCTTCAGGCCGTGGAGGATGCTTTGAATGGCCCGTTCCGCCTGGCCGTTGGATTCCGGGTGGGCGACTGACGCGAGGTCGAGCCGGATGTGGTGCTCTTCGCAGAATTCGGCCATGGCTCCTTTGGCAAAGATGGTGTCGTTGTCCGTGATGATGCTGTTTGGGAACCCGTAGCGATATATGAGTTCGCGTAGGAATTTGGTGGCGGTCTTCCCGTCGCACTTCCGGACTGGCTTGGCCTCTACCCACTTTGTGAATTTGTCAACCGCGACCAGGAGGTGGGTGTAGCCAGAGGGAGCCTTCTTGAAGGGGCCTACCATGTCCATGCCCCATACGGCGAATGGCCAGGTGATGGGCATTGTTTTGAGCGCTGAGCTCGGCACGTGCGTCTGGTTGGCGTACTTCTGGCACCCGGTGCACCGCTGGACAATGTCGACGGCATCGGCGTGTGCGGTAGGCCAGTAGAAATCATGCCGCATAGCCTTGGCGACCAGAGAGCGGGCGCCGGCGTGGTGGCCGCAGTCGCCAGAGTGGATGTCGTGGAGGATCTTGCGTCCTTCAGCGGGTTGGACGCAGCGTTGGAATACGCCGGTGATGCTGCGCTTGTGGAGCTCGCCGTCGATGATGGTGTAGGACTTGCATCGGCGTGCGATCATCCGAGCGTCCGTCTTGTCTGCCGGCAAGGTGCCGGTCTCCAGGTAGGCGACGTAGGGCTTGGTCCACCGTTCGCTCGTTGACGAGTGCGACCAGGGCTGCCTCCGGTTGTAACGGGACTCCGATGTCGATCTCCCTCGGGGGAGAGACTGATGGCTTGGTGATCGTGTCGAGGAAGACACCGGCAGGTGGTGCGAGTCGAGCCGACCCAATGCGAGAGAGTGCGTCGGCCTCCTCGTTCTTCCGCCTGTCGATTCACTCGACGGAGTAGCCTGCAAAGTGTTCGCCCAGCTTGTCCACTGCTTGGCGGTAAGCCGCCATGGTGGGGGAGACGGCGTCGCAGGTGCCAGCGACTTGCCCAGCGACGAGGTCGGAGTCTCCGTAGCAGCGTAGGCGGTTGACATTCATCTCCCTGGCAGCTCGCATGCCGTGGAGTAAGGCCTCGTACTCGGCCATGTTGTTGGTGCAGGGTGTGAAGTCGAGGCAGAGGACGTAGCGGAGCTTGTCGCCCGTCGGGGAAGTCAACACGATCCTCGCCTCCCGCCGTCTGCGTTCTTGGAGCCGTCGAAGTGCAGGCTCCAGTAATGGAGGTATGGCAGCTTCTCTGGCTGCTGGGCCTCCTCCCAGTCGGTGATGAAGTCCGCTAGAGCTTGCGACTTGATCGCTTTTCGTGGCTCATACTTGATATTGTGGACGCCGATCTCGACGGCCCACTTAGCGACTCGCCCGGTCGCCTCACGGTTGCGGATGATGTCCTGCAACGGTGCTGAGGAGACGACCGTGATCGGGTGCTCCTGGAAGTAGTGCGGCAGGCGCCGCTGCGCTCTGAAGACCGCATATACCAGTTTCTAGTACTACGGGTATCGCTGGCGCGACTCGGTGAGGACCTCGCTGATGACCATGACCGGTCGCTGTACTGAGCGCTCCTTTCCTTCCTATGGCCGTTCGACGACCATGACGGCGCTGACGACGCGCTTGGAAGCCGCGACGTAGACCAGCATGGGTTCTTTGTCGGCAGGGGCGGCGAGTAGCGGTGCGGCGAGTAGCACCTTCTTGAGGTCGCGGAGTGCGTCGTCCGCCTCCTTGTCCCACTGGAAGGTGGGGTTCTTGCGCATCAGACGGTATAGGGGCATCGCCTTTTCGCCCAGGCGGGGGATGAAGCAACTTAGAGCCGCTACTCGCTCGGCCAGCTTGGGTTTGCCGAGTCGGGCGATGGTGTCGATCTTGGTGGGGTTCGCCTCGATCCCGCGCTTGGAGACGACGTAACCCAGTAGTTGCCCTGCTGGTACACCGAAGGTGCATTTGCCTGGGTTAAGCTTTATCTTGTATTTTCGCAAGTTGGCGAACGTTTCCGCGTCGGCGAGGAGATCACCCTGGCGAGCGGATTTTACGACCACGTCGTCGATATAGACGTGGATGTTGCGGCCAATTTGGCTCACGAGGCACTCCTGCATGCACCGCTGGTAGGTCGCCCCGACGTTCTTGAGGCCGAAGGTCATGGCGGTGTAGCAGAAGGCTCCGAATGGCGTGATGAATGCCGTCTTCTCCTCGTCCTCGACAGCCATTTTGATCTGGTTGTATCCAGAGTAGGCGTCGAGGAAGCATAGCGACTCCGAGCCCGCGGTGGAGTCGATTATTTGGTCGATCCGCGGGAGGACGAACTGCTCCTTCGGGCAGGCGCTGTTTAAGTTTGTGTAGTCGATACACATCCTCTAGGTCCCGTTCTTCTTCTCGACCAGGACTGGGTTTGCCAGCCACTTGGAGTACTTGATTGGCCAGATGAAGCCTGCAGCGAGTAGACGCTGCACCTCCTCAGCGGCTCGGCGGCGCTCTTCATTGAAGGGCCGTAGCGACTGCTTGACGGGTCGCACTTTGGTGTCGGTGTTTATCTTGTGCTCAGCGAGCTCCCTAGGGACACCAGGCATGTCAGAGGGCTTCCATGCAAAGATGTCCCTGTTCTCATGGAGGAACTCGATGAGCGCGCCTTCCTAGGCTGGGCTCATGCCCGTCCGGATCGTCACCGTCTGGCTGGAGTCGCCTGGGACCAGCTCGACGGTGCGGGTGTGCGTCGTTGCCTCGAAGGTTGAGGTGTTTGCGCCCTCCGAGTTGGGCTTCTTGAGTATGGTGGGGTCGTTGTTGACCCGCTCGCATTTCTGGCGAGCTCATCGGCGTGATTGGTTTCTGCCGCGATAACGGCATCGGCGAGTTCGGGTCCTTTGGCCTCGCACTCGGCGGCCATGCCGGGGTCGCCGTTGATGGTGATGACGCCGCATGGCCCAGGGAGCTTCATCGCGTTGTACGCGTAGTGTGGCGCTGCCATGAACTTGGCGAACGCCTGGCGCCCCAGGACGCAGTGGTAGGGGCTGTCGAAGGGCACCAGCTCGAAGACGATCCGCTCGGTGCGGAAGTTTGCTGGCGTGCCGAAGGTGACTGGCAGCGTGACCTTTCCGATCGGGTACGCCTTCCGACTGGGGACGATGCCGTGGAACATGGTGTGGGTTGTCTCGATCATCGACTGCGGGAGCCGCAGCTGCCTGAAGGTGTCCAGGTACAGGATGTTGATGGAGCTGCCGC
The DNA here is from genome assembly GCA_023614405.1 of Avena insularis. Classification (NCBI taxonomy): domain Eukaryota; kingdom Viridiplantae; phylum Streptophyta; class Magnoliopsida; order Poales; family Poaceae; genus Avena; species Avena insularis. The sequence goes on along the minus strand of CM042685.1, from coordinate 38,205,017 downwards.
CGTCCATCAATGTCTTGGGGAGCCAATAGTCACCCACCTTTGGCTTGACCACGAGGGCGACTCGGCCTGGGTACTCGATGCGCGGCGAGTGGTCCTGGCGGCTCCAGGTGATGGGCTGCTCCGACCAGTTGAGGAACTGGGGAACGTCCACCTGAGCCACCGCGTTGACGGCGACGGCACGGGCGATGACCTTCTTCTCGCGCTTCGTGTTGAAGCCTGTGAAGGTATGGAGCGAGCCAGCCACTTTGCCGAACTTTCCTCGTTTGGCAGGTCGTTGTCGGGGTCCTCCTGTGCTCGCCGTGCCTTCTCGATTTCCCTGAGGGTGTGGCATCGGCGGTTGTGTGCATTGCGGGCTTCCCTTCCCTGCTATGAAACACACAAGGTTGGTTAAGGAGGGCCGCGGGGTCGAACCTTGGCTTGGCCTTGTAGTTGCCACCGTCGCAGCGTTGTCCTCCGTCGCGGCGGAAGCTCTTGGGCTCGCGTTGTGCATGCCCGGCGTTGGCGACAAAGTCGACTCGCCCGTCACTGCAGCGCTTGCCGGTGAGGCGAGTGTTGCTATAGCGTAGGTCGGACCGTCGTCCGCTGTCGTTGCCGCTCGTGCGGAGTTGACCCCCCGACTCGTCATCGGTTTCCTGGTTTGGATCTTTCTGCGCGTACCGTTTGGCGATCTCGAGGAGGTCCGGTATGTTGTCGAGTGTGCGAGAGTGTCGCTTGAGCTTGGCGAGCAGCGGCTCGTAGCGGCATGAGGTCTTGAAGCAATGGACCGCGGTGTCCGGGTGGATGCCGACCGCGTTGTACAAGAGTTCCTGCCACCATTGGACCCGATTCTTGGTCGACTACGGGTCCCTGGACGACGCTTCCAGGTCCTCGATGGTGGTGGCGCGGGTGTAGGAGCACTCGAAGTGCCTGACGAAGGCGTCGCGCATCTCCTCCCAGGAGTCGATACTATCCTGGGGGAGGGTGTTGATCCACTGCCTGCACGTCCCCTCCATCATCAGGGGGATGTAGCGGGCGGCTAGCAGGTCAGTGTGGCCTGCGATCCCCATTGCCATGAGGTATGTATCGAGCCAGACGGCGGGGTCGTACGAGGGGTCGTACTTTTCTATCTCCTTTGGCGCTTTGACGTTTGGTGGGTACTTCTCGCCTCGGATCATTGGTCCGAAGCACTTGGGGCCGAGTCAACTGAGCGACCCCATGGGCTCGCCGTCGCGGCGATTGGTTAGGTTGTGTCGCAGGTCGTCGGGCCGGTGTGCGCGCCAGCTTTGGTTGTTGATGATGTGGGTGCGGGCATCGATGGGTTGACCGTTGGCGGCGACGAAGTTGGTCGCTGGCCTGGGGTCGTTGGTGGAGAGTGCCGCGTTCGCGGGTCGGTGTTGGAGCTGTAGTGGCTCTGGTGGCGGGCAGTTGAGGGTGTTTGCCGCCATTGGGCGGCCGCTTGAGGCCGCTCTGCTTCCCGAAGAACGCGAGTATACTCGACCCTACGAGTCGGCGCCCGCGTTTTGCTGCTCGACGGCCTTTGCGAGCAGGGCCCTGACGTATTGGATCTGTAGGGCGCCGTCGCCGGTGGCCGTGATGTTGTCGGCTGCTACTCGACCTGCCACGAGGTTGTCCATCGGGGTGGAGAACAGTGGGAGGCCGTTTGCGTCTCGCTCCCGTGAGGAGACTACTATCCGCAGCTGGTCCCTGGGGGGTGTGCGGTTGGGTGGAGGTGGGGCGCCCATCGCTGTCGACCCTGGCGGATGGCGGGCGCTTCCTCCTGGTGGCGCGTTCTCGCAGATCGCGCGCTCGGCCACGCGGGCCGGGTCGTTTTCATCGTCGAAGTTCAGGGCGCGCCCCTGAACGGTGGGGTTCAGGCGCGACCTGATCCGCTGCTGGTGGTAGCACGATAGCTCCTGCGCCGTCACCTGCTCGAGGCGAAATTTTTCGCGCTCGGCTTGCTCCTTGCGCACTTCCTCTGCCAGTTTTAGGCGGAGTTCCTCGACCTCCGTCGCCGTGGCGTTAGGAGGGATTAGGGTGGAGAAGGGGTCCTCCGGCGGCTCGGTGCCGGTCGCCATGTAGGTCACGGCGTGGCGACCGGTGCCGTCGCGGAGGTCGGCGGAGTTTTCTGACCCAGAGTCGAAGTCGAAGATCCTGAGGATGGAGGGGTCCTCGAAGTCTCCCACATTGGACACCTGGGTGATGGAGCCCGCGGGTGAAGCCGCGGTGATGGATCCGGCAAGTGACGTCGGGGTCGCCGAGTCGGCGTCGTCGTTGAGGGCTGCGTCTTCTGCGGCCGCTGAGTTTTTAGCCACGTTGTTGTGGGCCGAGTTGTACTCGGAGGCGAGGCGATGGATCGTGCGGATCTGGCTCTCAGAGAGCCGATCGCGTGGCGGCGACTCGCGGATGCGAGCCGAGTCCTCCGAGACGATGACGTCGGTGAGGCCGACGAAGAGGCTGATCGTGCCGACCGGCAGGATCACGCTGTGCGTGACGGGTAGCGCCGCCGGGACGTAGCTGCTCGGCAAGATTTGGCGCATCTCGCCGATCGCTATCATGCGGCCGGTGGCGACCGTCTCGTTGATGGGCTGATTGGATCTTGCCGCAGAACACCGGCCAGACCGGCCAGGCCCCACAGTGGGCGCCACTGTCGTGGGAATGGTCATCGCAGATGCTGCAATCGGCAGCGAGTAGTAGAACAAGGGGCAAGGGCGGCCAGCCATCTGCGGTGCGAGATGAGGGCGGAGACACAGGGTTTTACCCAGGTTCGGCCCCCCGGAGGTTAAAGACCTACTCCTGCTAGATTGTATTATGACGGTGGTACAATGGGCGAGCTCGGCGGCTAGGAGGCGAGTCACTTGGGTGTATGATGGAACGTATCTCTACACGCCCCGTAGGGAGGTTTATATAAGCTCACCTCCCCTAGGGTTTACATATCTCAACCGAATCAGTTAAGGCTTCGGTTCTTGTTTAACCTAATCCGACTAGGCCTATCTACTCGCCTGGGCCTTCAGCTTCCAGTCGCTTGGATCTACACCAGGCCTTGATCCAGTCGCCGTCTTGCAGGCCCACTCGCCAGTTTCTGGACCAGTCGGAAACATCCTGTTGGGTATACCCCGGTAGGCATATCCCCATCACTTAGAGAGCATCAGCTGTATGCAAAGTTTAGCAAATGTGAATTCTGGTTACAGGAGGTAGGATTCCTCGGTCACATTGTATCAGCCGGAGGAATTGCCGTTGACCCGGCCAAAGTGAAAGATATAGAAGATTGGCAAGCCCCAACCACTCAAATCCAAGTCCGTGCATTTCTCGGAATGGCGGGATATTACCGCAAATTCATAGAAGGATTCTCTAGTATCGCCAGACCCATGACCCAATTGCTGAAGAAGGACAAGAAGTTTGAATGGACCGACAAATGTGAAGCGAGTTTTCAAGAACTCAAGAGGAGATTGATTTCAGCCCCAATCTTGATCATGCCGGATATCACGAAGCCCTTCGATGTGTATTGTGACGCATCCAAGATTGGTCTCGGATGTGTGCTAATGCAAGAAGGCAAAGTTATATCTTATATATCGCGACAATTGAAACAACATGAGCAAAATTACCCAACCCATGACCTCGAACTCGCAGCCGTAGTTCTAGCCCTGAAAACATGGAGGCATTACCTGATGGGAAACCGTTGTGAAATTTATTCGGATCACAAGAGTCTGAAGTATATATTCACTCGGAAGGAGCTGAATATGAGGCAGAGAAGATGGATTGAGCTAATCAAGGATTACGATCTGGACATTCACTATCACCCAGGTAAAGCCAACGTAGTAGCCGATGCCCTTAGCAGATTGCCGTGCCGCTTGAACTCCATGATCTTGAAGGAGCAACCAAGCTTGCACAAAGAGATGGAAGTTTTTCGAATGGAATTAGTGAGTGAAGGATTTTTGGCTAGCATAGAACTCCAGCCCACTTTGATCAGTCAGATTAAAGAGGTGCAGAAGGGAAATGCTAGTATTGATGGAATCAAGCATCGTATCGGTACAGGCAAAGTACCTGGATTCACCGAGGACGAAGAAGGAGTTTTGTGGTACAAATGACGCCTTTGTGTACCAGCAGATTCTGAGTTGAAAGAAGTTATTTTGAAGGAGGCTCATGATACTCTTTATTCTATCCATCCCGGAGGAACTAAGATGTATCAAGATTTGAAAGAGCAATTTTGGTGGCATAAGATGAAGAGAGAAATCGGAAGCTATATCGCCAAGTGTGATATTTGTCAGCGAGTCAAGGCCGGACATCAAAGACCCGCTGGATTGTTGCAACCATTGCAGATTCTGGAATGAAATGGGATTCCGTAGGAATGGACTTTATCACTGGACTACCTACTTCTAGTAGGGGAAATGACTCTATCTGGCTCATAGTGGACTTATTGTCCAAAGTCGCCCATTTCTTACCCGTCAAGACCACATATCAGAGATCGAAGCTAGCGGAGTTGTACGTCGCTAGAATCGTTAGTTTGCATGGAGTCCCCAAGAACATAGTATCGGATCGAGGAACTCAGTTTACCTAGAGATTCTGGAAGAAAGTCCAAGAAGGTTTAGGAACCCGTCTAGATTTCAGCACCGCATATCACCCTTAGATCGATGGACAAACGGAGCGAGTAAATCAAATACTCGAAGATATGCTTAGAGCATGTGTGTTAGAATATGGATCCAAGTGGGAAGACTGTCTGCCGTTTGCAGAATTTTCATACAACAATAGTTATCAAGCCAGTTTGCAAATGGCCCCATTTTAATTCATGTACGGAAGGAAGTGTCGCACCCCTTTGAACTGGTCGGAAGTAGGAGAGAGTCAGATTTTTGGACCCGACATCCTACGGGAAGCAGAAGAGAAGGTTCACAAGATTCGTGAGCACCTCAAAACAGCCCAATCTAGACAAAAGAGTTACACCGACAAGAGACGTCGAGACCTCGTCTTCAACATAGGAGATTTTGTTTATCTGAAAGTGTCGCCATTGAAGGGAATGGAGTGTTTCCAACTCAAAGGAAAGTTAGCCCCCAGATATATCGGACCTTTCAAGATTCTGAACCGTTGAGGAGAAGTATCGTATCAATTGGAACTACCTGAAGAAATGTCAGTCGTGCACAATGTGTTCCATATCTCGTTACTTCGCAAGTGTCTCGAAGTCCCCGAGAAGACCGAAGTATTCAAGAATATCCATCATCAAACCATAGAGATCAACGATGACCTGACCTATCCCAAGTACCCATCCGTATTTTGGAAGAAGCTTTTCGAACTACCCAAACCCGAAGCATCAAGTTTCTCAAGATTCAGTGGAGCAACCACACAGAAGAGGAAGCCACCTGGGAACGCGAAGATCACATCAGGACGGAGTTTCCCGATCTCTTCAAATCCTAGGTAACCTTTTCGTCCTTTTTCAAATCTCGGGACAAGATTTTGTTTAAGGGGTGAAGGTTTGTAACATCCCAAAAATACTAAACTTAAATCATCAAATGTAGGGTTAACAAAAACTTTTCTAATTAAAATTATGAAGGCATGCATATGTGTATGCATTTAATTTGAAATTCTTTTGAACCACCTTGTTTGTGTGTTTCCTTGCTTGTAAAATGTTTCTTAGGTGAAATAAACATCATCTAAACATTTCCCAAACTTTTACTAAAGACAAATAAATCAAAACCAATAAAATAAAGGAATGGTCATTTTGACCAATTTAACTACCATGCCTACTTTGGCTGCCTCAAACTTTCAGAACCTAACAGAAACTTTTCTGGATCTTTGCACCCCTTGAATGTACTCATAACAAAGTATCAAGGCCCACTTTGTGATCATCCAGAAACTTTCAATTACATAGTTTAAATGACATTTCAAAATTGAATCTTTATCATATGGGAAGATCCCATTTTTTCAAAAACCACTCAAACAAGCTCAACTTTCAAAACCCAAGCATCTGCAGACTCACCAGCACTAATCTAGCAAACCCTCCAAAAATCTTTTCAAAATTCAAAACTTCATTTCATGCAGCCATTTCATTAAACAGGTTGCAGACACAAATCATACAAAATCTAAACACTATTTGGAGCAGTGATTTGAGCCTAACTTGTCCCCTCTTTGGCTTACAACCATCTCAGTAGATCATCTAGCTAACTAAACCAAGAACTAGCACCACTGTGAGCTTGCCATTGTCATCAATGGTGAACAGCCGAGCACACCCTTTCCACCCCATAGTCAACAGCAAGCTAGGAGCAGCAGCAAGCCTAGCCAGCATGTCTGGGAGGCAGCCCACCATCCACCGCCACTCCCTGTCCTAGCCGCGAGCGTTGCCAAGCCCTGGACCACACGCACGAACCATGCCAACCTCGCCAGCAACCGTGTCGAGTGTGCGCCAGAGTGCCACCCTCGACCAGCCCATGCATCAGCCCTCACCGCGTGCACACACAATCCCCACCCACCCAGAGACCACGGACATGCTGCTCGTTCGCGCCCCGTGCCGCCTGACCAGCCACCGCTTCGCCGTCCGTCGAAAGCGTCGCATGTTCTAGACCAAGCCACACGGCCCCACGCCTCAAAACCATGTCGTTGAGCATCGCCAGGGAACACCGCACCATCCCCTACCATCACCCATGCCAATAGCCGCCTGTAACATCACCCCCGACGAGCTCACCTTGCGTCCCGTCGGTCCCCTCGCTCGACTATAAATAGAGGCCACCCCCAGTCAATTTCTTCACAGCACCTCACTCCCCTCTTCTGACTAATCGTGCCACACCGTTCCCGGAGCAAGGCGAGCACCACCTCGCCAGAATTTCACCGGAGCCCGCCGCCTCTAGGGAAGAAGGGTGCCATCGATTTCGTCCACCCAAGGATCTGCCGCGACCACCCCTGAGTTCGCCGTCGTCGACTTCTTCGTTCGCCCACCTCGCCGACCCTCACCTGCACCCCGGTGAGCCCCCAGCTCTCCTCACTGGCCGCGCTAGGTTTCTTTCTCGCCGGTGTTGTCGCGCGTCGACGATGACTCCCAGCCATTGGATTAGAATCAGATCGAACGACCCACGTTGCCCCATACCGCTTCACCCCTCCCTGTCTCACTGACGAGTGGGGACACCCACTAAAGCAGCCCGCGGGAGCACTGCTCTTAGCAGGCCGGCCCGTTAACTTTTCCCGCGCAGCCCAGTTATTCAAATTAAACCTTTTCTATTTTATTTCAAACTCACGTCTATACTCAACTTCAAAATTCAACCCAGATCGATTCAGTGCACCAAATTGAATGAAACCAATTTTGTTAGAAAGGTCTGGGAATGCTGAATCCAAGCCCGTTGGATTCAAGTCATTTGGATCTATAGATCACCCATGGTAAAAATAACAATGAAGAAGATTTTATGCATTCAAACATTTTTCAAATTTAAACCATAATAGATTTTGAGTTGATTCCAACACTCAAAAATCACATTTAACCATACCTTTCAGAATATACAAAAATATATAGGTTTACTTGCAGAAATAATGTTCAAGTAATAAAAGAATGCTACATAGGCATTTCTAGACACATTAATTAATTAAAATAAAAGAGTAAAACCTTATTAAATGGTGACACCACTTTAAATCACATTTCCTTGGACTACAATATGTGGTGATGACATGTGTCAACATGATCCCATGTTTGGTTTGGAGAATATTAAATCTTAAGTAGTTTTTGAATGAGTAGAAATTACTGTTCTAAAAATAAAAGGAAATAAACCCAGCCTTAATCTTGTAATATTAGAGATGAGGTTAGATCATCTATAGGACCCCTGTTTGTGATGATTGCAAGTAGTTAAGTATTGTTTGGTGATTGTGTACCTCGTATTTATTCATAGACGATAGTACCGACCAAGGATACGAGGAGGCAGGAGGATTCTACGAAGAAGAAGCCGAGGAGAACTTCAACCACTTCTCTGCACAAGGCAAGCTTTATTAACTAAGTGAACCAATGCAAGATAACCCTTGCAAGATACCCTACTAATGCCACAAACCACTACTTGTTACTATGCCCACTATATGCCTTAAGCATATGTGATCATACCCACATGATTCAACCAATCCTAGTTTTACTTGCAAGCTTCTTACTTAATTTCTTTATCAAAGCTCTTACTTAGAGTTTACTTAAGATATTGGTAGATACTACAAAGATATGTGAAGTTTGCATAAAGAGCATAAAATTTGGCCTAAGTTAGAAACCTTGATATCATCCTAAGATATAAGGTGTACTTAGTTGAAACTCCCCTAGTTTACCACCCCTCATTATGGCTTACCCCCACCTGTAGATGCTAGTGCTAAGCATAAAACTTGATCAACTTTAGATGGGAATACTTGGTGGAAAACTGGTTATGAAAACCTAGGAATGATGGATCATTCTATTGAAATGTTTTGGACATGTGTTTCCAAACACCTGATGATTTTGGTGATGAAAATGTTGAGGCATGAGCCTTAGCCCTTTATAAAACTGATAGTTGTCTGGATGCGATACCATTCCAATTTTATCGTACAACCACAATACCCGAATATTCGGTAGGGCTTGACTGGAAACTTATATACTTTAGTATTAGCTCCCTCACGGCCAAGGTCTGAGCTGAGGCTACCTTGTGAAGATTGTCCACCTGTGCAGTACCCAAGATGATAGTTGGTCATGGTTGGGAGGCCAAACTCACAGGAGAGGTGCTTATACTAGGGTGTGTAATTGAAAGGTTAGGATTGATTATCCGCATACTGAGTATGGTGAATTCAGGATTTGTTCCTGACGGATGTATCGAATGTTGTGGTGAAAGTGTACAATCTCTGCGAACTGTCAAACTATTCGAATAGCGCGTCATGATTATGGACAGATTAGATGGCCATCTTGTTCCCCCGTCAGACTTTTCAAAATGAATTGTGAAATGAAGTGAGACTTTGACTTGACCACAACAGAGTTGTGATATGAAATACAAGTTCCCACGTAGGAGTTATAAAATTGTGACTAGCGTTGGAACCTAGTAGAGATAAATCTGGCTTTTGCAAAACAACCCTAGAGCCTAGTGTCCTATTATCCAAAAACCCCTTTTACCTGTTAGTATTAGTTTGCGAGTACTTAAAGAGTACTCATGGCTTTGTCCCTGGCTATTCCCATGGCCAGACTATGAAGAGGAGTATCTAGAGGATGGACCCCAGGAAGGTTACAACAACTAGGATCATCTCCCATCGTCAGCATTGCCTATGACCCCGAAGATGGAGCTTCGCCTACGCTACCGTTATTATTACATATTCCGCTGCTTGATGTTGTATTAAGAACTGGATCATGAGATCCCTATTTGTGTCAGAACTTATGTACGGTTTGTAATGGATGATGTACTATGGTATCCAATTCTGTTATGTCTCGCAAAAATGGTAATCCTGGGATTGCGAGGTATGGCATAACAGGCATCTAGGATTAAAAATCCGGGTGTTGACACAAACCACTTGTTCATAACATGTGTCCACATCATTGGTTTGACATCTCCTTGTCTATGACTTGCGAAACATAGTCATCAACCAATCGATGTGCTAGTTCAATATTGACATGTGTCCTCACATGAACTCCAACTAGGGGCAACTATTAGATAACCATACAAGTAAAGAGTTTCACAAACAATTCACATAATTGCCAATCAATACAAGTTGCCTGATATGTATATTCAAGGAACATTACAATATCTCATGGATACATAAGAAATATAATCATCTCTATGATTGCCTCTAGGGCATATTTCCTTCACCTACTACTAGGAGTATACTATTTTTTCTCTCTCCTTCGTTGTCCCTCACCATCCATCCTCCCTCTCCCCTCCTATGCAGCTCCCCGCGTGTCCGACCGGCTGATCTCTCCCTCGTCCCATAGTGTGGCATCGCGCATGTCTGCCTTTGTATGAACGTGATATGTGTGTGTCCCTATAGTTCCCTGATTTGGGTCAATGACAAGTAGGACCACTCACTTTGGGACCCACCTGTCAGGGACTTGAAGGTAGGCTTGGCCACGTCAGGGGAGCCACGTCTTTGTGAGTGTGTTTCTCTGACATTTTTGGACATTTTTTTATCTTTTTGCAGTTTTCACTAGTTGTTTGTCTAATCCATTACAATTTCCACCACTTGGTCATCTAATTACCTATTTAGCTATGCTGAAAACATAACAAGCAGTTGGGCCCGCCTTGTCAGTACTCCCAATAATTCATTAAAGGTCAATAATTAATGCAATATTTATCTTGTCAGCTTAACGAAATTATGTCAAACTTTTACTACATGAGTAAGCGCAATAGATTTATGTTGAATTACTAAAAAATGTTGTCGGTGTGAGCTTCCAACTAACAGGAAAGAACATTCACCTCTCAATTGTTTGAATGATGTCGAGATTGTTATTTTTCGTAAGGAAAGTTCGAAAAATATGGATATCGAAGCCACAAGATAAGTTTTAAGACATGTATAGTGGACCAACATGTTGTACTGACGATACCCATATTTTATGAATTTAAAATTTTCTATCTAACTCCACCAACTTGTATGACTTTATGCCGATTTATCGAAATTAGGTCAAATTTTAACTATAAGTAAATTGTATGTTGCTTTGAAAGTTTTATGAAACAGATTTTCCAGGTACCCATGGGGGTCAATAAATGTATCATAAACCAACGAGAGTTTTGACGACAAGTTCAACTTCTTACTAAGATTTTGCATCTTGACAGTTTAACGAAATTAGGTCAAATTTGAGCTACAAGTAAGCACGATAGAGTGCTCTTGAATTAAATGTAATTTCAGAGGTAGGTGGGTTCATATTCTTGTAGTAAACAATATCGTCGGTGTGGGTGTCCAACTATATCTGTAAAGAACATTCTCAATTTTATGAGTGATGATGAGATTTTTCTTTTCTGTAAAGAGAAGTCCGAAGAATATTGGATCTCAATGCCACAAGCAAAGTTTTTAGACATATATAGTGGACCAACATGTTGTACTTAAGGTTCCCATGTTTTATGAATTTTTCAAATTTCCTTGCTAACTATGCCTCTCGATTTATCAAAATTTGGTCAAATTGAAACTATATGCAAATTGTAGGTTGCTTAGAAAGTTTAAGAAAAATCTTTTGGAGGTACCCATAGGGGTTCACAATTAATATATTAGAAACCACCGAGAGTTTTGTCAACAGGTTCAACATCTTGCTAAGATTTTGCATCCTAACAATTTAATGAAATTAGGTCAAATTTAGCTACAAGTAAGCGCGATAGATTGCTCTTGAATTAAATATTTTCGGACATAGATGGGTACATCTTCTTATAGTAAACAATGTTGTTAGTGTGAGTTTCCATGTATCAGGAAAGAAAATTCTCAATTTTCCGAGTGATGATGAGATTGTTCTTTCATGTAAAGAAAGTCTGAAGAGTATGGATCTGAATGCCACAAAGCCAAGTTTTCAAACATATATATTGGACCAACATGTTGTACTTATGATTTCCCATGTTTATAAGTTCTGCAAATTCCTAGATAACTCCAGCACTTGAATGACTTTATGTCGATTTATCAAAATTAGGTCAATTTTGAACTACTGCAAGTAAATCGTGGGCTGCTTTGAAAGTTTACGAAAAAGCTTTTGGAGGTACCACTACAAGAAATGTTTCCTTCCGCACCTATTTGGCACATCGGTCATCATAGAAGGCGCGTCTTCCACAACAAAATTCTCTGCTCGATCGTGGCCCATGCAAAAAAAAATCCGGTTTCGTGCCCCTCTACTACGACGAAACCGCTAAAAACATGGATGAAACTCGATGAACGCGTGTCAGAGCTACGATTTCCGGTTCCTCGCGAGATGTTGACTCGCCGAAGTATTGTTTAGGGTGTGGGTGCTAGACGTTAGGGACTCTAGCTGATCATACTTTCCGGTCGCGCATCCCTGATTTGAACTTGATAACCTTGTTCGATGCCTCTTCCGATTAGTCGGGCTGTTGGCTTAGACATGTTTGCCTCTCATTAGAGGAATCCTGTGTATGATGAAAAAAATTTCATTCCTCGTTCCGAACTTGATAGAGTTGCTTGATGCATCTACCGTTTAATTAGGCTGCTGGGTCCGACGTCTCATTCTCACACTAGAAGAAATGTGTGCATGATGGATTTTTTTCCTTGGTTGTGCCTCCCTGATTTGAAATTGATAAGGTTGCTTGATCTATATGCCATTAATCACGATGCTAGGTCCCACATGCCAGCCTCTCATTAGAAGAATCGTGTGTATGATGGACTTTTTTTCTTCGCTCCCTCTATGTTGTTCTGAACATGATAGCTCTGCTAGATGCATCTACAGTTTAATCACGCGGCTGGGCTCCACATGTCATCCTCTCATTAGAAGAAACATGTGCATGATGGATTTGTTTCCTTTGCTCGTGCCTCCCAAATTTGAACTCGACAATGTTGCTCGATCTATATGGCCTTAATCATGCTGATGGGTCCCACATGCCAGCCTCTCATTAGATGAATCATGTGTATGATGGAATTTTTTCCTTTGCTCCTGCTACCCTTTTCCAAACTTGATAGAGCTGCTAGATGCATCTATCATTTAATCGCGCAGCTAGGCCCCACATGTCATACTCACACTAGAAGAAACGTGTGCAGGATGGGTTTTTTCCATGGCTCGTGCCTCCCTGATTTGAACTCGATAATGTTACTCAATCTATCTACTATTAATAATGCTGCTAGGTCCCACATGTTATCCTCTCATTAGAAGAATCGTGTGTATGATGGAATTTTTTCCTTCGCTCCCGCTGCCCTTTTCCGGACTTGATAGCATTGCTAGATGCATCTACCGTTTAATCACGCATATGGGTCCAACATGTCATCTTCACATTAGAAGAAACATGTGTATGGTTGATTTTTTTCCGTGGCTCATGCCACCCTAATTTGAACTCGATAAAGTTGCTCGATCTTTCTCCGTTCGCACTACCCTATTCCAAACTTGATAGAGCCGCTAGATGTATTAAACATTTAATCACGCAGTTGGGCCCCACATATCATCCTCTAGTTAGAAGAAACGTGTGTATGATGGAATTTCTGCCCTCTGTCGCGCCTCCATGTTAACTTGATAACTTTTCTCGCTACATCATCCATTTATTCAGGCTGGTGGGTCCCATATGTCATCCTGACATTAGAATAATCCTATTTATATGATGGATTTTTTCTTCTCCAGCGCTATCTTGTTCCGAAATAGATAGCATTGCTCGACAAGTCTGCCGTTTGGTTACGCTGCTAGGTCCCACATGTTAGCATCTCATTATAAGAGTGTGTGCATGTTGGATTTTTTTGGATCACCCCTAACTTATTCAAACTTGGCAATGTTGCTCGATGCAGCAGCTATATAAGGTCTCTGTGGTGGATCTCACATGTTAGCCTCTCCATAAAAGAGATGTGCTATGATGTAAAAAAATTCAGCCACTTTTGTTGCTCTGATCTTGTTCCATAGCTGGGTCCCATATGTCAGCAACCTCTATGCAGGAAACGTGTCTATGCTGGATCCTAGATGTCAGCCTCTATTTGAAAGAAACATGTGTATGTTGGACTGTTTTTTCGGGTCGATTCCGCCGTTCTGACCTTGACAACATTGGTAGATGCAGCAGCAGTTTATCTGGGTCCCAGATGTCAGCCTTATGGAGTACAAAAATGTTAATCTATACTACGTTGTTGGGTCACACATGTAAGCCTTATAGTAGTATATATAATAACATAAATTGCCACGACCACTATTTTGACCTTGGTCCATTGTTGGGTCCCACATGTCAGCCTTCTCTGTGCAGGAATTGGTTTATGTTGGGTACCACATGTCAGCCTTCTATGTGTAGGAAACGTGTCTATGCTAGATCCCACATGTAAGACTCTGTTTAAAACAAACATGTGTATATATGTTGGACAGTTATTTTTGGTCGACTCTGCCGTCCTGACCTTGGCAACATTGCTAGATGCAGCAGTAGTTTATATGGGTCCGAGATGTCATCCTGGGAATAAAAAAATTTAAATATATATTAATAGAAATTTCCTAGGATTCTAACTTGAGACCTCACCAGCGGTCAACTGGGTGCCTTGCCATTGAGATAGAAACAACTAATATAAAAGAATCGTTAAACTTTAGTATTATAACTTACCCAATTTTTCCTCATAAAAATACTTTTTCGACCATCTTTATCTCCCATCAAATAATAAGGCGGCACTCCTGGAATCTAAACTAAGAACTGCAAGCATATTTTTAAAAAATTTGAGAGGTGGGGGGCATTGCCTAAAAGGCCGAATTAAAAAGTGTTTGGCTATTCTACATGGGCTTCACTACATGGGATATACTCCATAAGCTATTCTCCATGGTCTCCTTTCTCAAATTTCACAAGGTTGTAATCAGTAGTCCCCTGACACCTAAAAGGCCAAATTAAAATGAATTGGGCTAAAGAGGGGTCGAATGAGCTAAATTTATTCTCCTGGTATATAAAAATTACATTTTTCTGTGGCTCGAGAAGATTCGAAAAAGACCTCAGAGAGGGTGGGAAGGAAATCGATAACAATTTTTGGTAGATATTTATATAAATTCTTATGTACAAAATAATATAGAAAAATTATGGACAGATTTGCAGTTGACTTTGGGCAGCACTTGACTAATTCAGCATCATTTCAAAGTGAGCGATTCAGCAATATAGACACTAAAATACAATAGCAGTACAAAGAGAACCTATTCTTGTTTCATATCTTAAAATCTTGTCGCTTGATCAGTTTTACTTTTTATCCAAAGACACTCGACCATTGGAGCATGCAAAACTGATGATCAAGTCTTCTTTGAGTACCTTCTTCTCACATCAATGCATGTGTGACCCCCAATGCAACCCAAAATACCCAAGTCTCATCTAGATTGGGACAAGGCCATGTTTCAAAACAAAGAAAGACAAACTACTGTACTTGATCTAAACAAGTAAGAGTAGACCAATATTAGTTAAATAAAATACTTTAGTAAGTAGGATTTGAATTATTCAGCAGTATAGAATAAGACAAAAAATATCGGCATATTCCTAGTTCATATTCAGCAGCACTTGACAGATTCAGCACCATTTCAATGTGACCGACTTATTAGTAAAGACAATGTCCCAATAATATGACAGATTCAGCAATGCAGACAATGAGATTCAATAGTTGTAGCAAGCCCATGACTCAAAAGGAAAAAGAGACCATATTCTGCACTTGTTCGGTCGATCTGAACAAGTACCATTACATATGTATTATTAAAAATAAATTAGTAGTAGCAAACCTCTATACAAAATACATATTATAACCTATGGGCTTGTCCAAATGTTGGTCGGGTCATATAAAACACACAATGTTTTCTTA
The DNA here is from genome assembly GCA_023614405.1 of Avena insularis. NCBI lineage: Eukaryota > Viridiplantae > Streptophyta > Magnoliopsida > Poales > Poaceae > Avena > Avena insularis. The sequence goes on along the minus strand of CM042685.1, from coordinate 38,189,657 downwards.
CGTGCATGTTAAGCTTTCCTTGTCACATCATCGCCTGTGGACCCACTATGTCAGCAGCGTACATTGAAAATAGGTATACATTACCACAACTTTGTTCCACCTCTTCCCATACAAATTTAGTCTGTCAATAATATAAAGTAATTAATTAGTATGACATTACCTATATTAACATTGGGATCATCACAAGAAGATTTTGTTGTGCTATCTCACCCTTGAAACTTGTCGATGCAATACTCCAAATACACTGGGAATTCCGACAAACGGTTCAGAAGCTTCCAAGCAACACCACGACTATGATAGGTACGACATGAGACCTTCGAGGGAGACTTCAGTCGTCGACGGCCTGCTCTTCAGCTTAGATGTTGCCACCATTTTGACCGCATGGAGCTCATGCCACAGAGACAGCTACCAAAGCTTCACCTTGTACCACGGTGATTCACACGCCCCTGAACTGATGAACTTGGGGGATATGACGATGTCCATGGTTTGGCTATCAATTTGGCAACGAACAGCTTGCCATCTTTCCAAATGCCGATGATCTCTGCTCTTTGTGAGCCTCTTGCGGAAACCGGCTTAGATGTCTCCCAGTGTTTGTGGTTGTAGGGAATTATGACCATAGTCCTCGAGTGGGAAATTGTGAGGTGGCAAACAAGTTCTACCAAAGTTGTTAGCTCTAACGACGAGGTGGTGAACTCGCATCCAGGCTCCGTGTAGACTTATTGGCCGTGGATTGACAAGATTATGTGGTCGTAGACGTCATTGTAGGGGACCAATGTCCCACAGTGGTGGTTGGGGCATCTGCTTACTTTTCCGCCGGTGACTTGGTGGTACATATCTTTGGAGCATGCGGCCAGCCGCGCGGCACTAGCAATGTCCAGACGCATAGCTGATAACTTCGATCCAGATTATGGATGTAGTATAGCTCTTTTTCCCTAGTATACCCAGGTTATGGAATCCTCAGGAAGTACAAAGCATAGTAAAGTTACTTTAACGGACCTTCGGGAGTTTTAGAGTTCTTTTTGTGTTTTACCGGACCAAGAGTTTGCTGTCTTTTGTTGTTGTCGATGATGGAGAGAGTGCCTGGGGATTTCAGTTTCACCTGTAGCTATGCAAAACATATGATGGAAATAAAAGATAATAATAAAGTATGCATGTAATTGTTAGAGCAAGATAATTATATGTGGGAAGTGCATCCATAATTGATATTTCCTCCGCAACCGCTTATAGCAATAACATATTAGTCCCATCCATAGTATAAAGAGAACTAATGATATGCATAGTGACGTCACCATTAATCCCAAGTAAATCCCTCACATACAACCGCACTGCCCTTTTTGTCACTGGGGTTCCCATCCTGCAGATTAGTCATTACTCACACTCCCTATATCTGGATCAATCCTTAGGTCTTGGGTACCTGACAAGTCCTTAGATTTAGGCAAGAGAGGGCACAATAATCATCATTTCATACAAACTAATACATGATCCCATCTATGATATAAATAACATGCACAAGGCTACATGGCTAGGCCGAAGCCCATAGCCCGAGGAGGATTACTCACACATAGAGATGAAATCAACAATCATAAACATTGCAATGGAAATCATGAGATTGATAGTAATAGTCTTACAATGTCGCCAATTGGAGATGACATCTACTATTAAAAGTGGTGGAATATGGCTATGGTGGAGGATAAGGGTTTAGAGATTAGATCTAGATATATTCCTCCGGCGGATCTTTGGTGTTGTGTTCTGTGGGGCGCACGGGGCTTTTCTCATCGCCCTAAGCCTCTTTATATAGGGGTCTCTTCACGAAAGTAGTTTTGTTTGACCTAGCAGTGTTGGTGGCAACTATACAACCAGAATATTATTCCCGCCATATAGTTGGTCGTTAAAGCTTCTGCCTCCTCTTCACGACCCCTGGTTTCTTTGGGTTGTTGGAAATCTCGTATCTTTTACTTTAATGTTGTGATTCCCATCATCGAACGTCATTATCTATGCAGGAAAAAATAGAAATAAAGGATTTCATACCTGTGTGATCTTTAGGAATTAGTGGAAGGGTTTAGAGAGATATTTCATAAAAAATATGAATAATATCCAGTTTAAATGTGGATGGCTATATTTCACAGCCATCAATAGCCATTTCATTGAAAACATTGTCGCCGATCTTGCTCCACACGCCATGTAGCAGGTTATGCATCGATTGCGACATCGACATGGATTGGGGGCGAGGTGAGACCAGAGTATGACTATTGGGGGGCTTTTGGATAGGGATGGTGCAGATGAGAAGATACGATGCAGCATGCGAGACGGCGAGGAAAGTTTTGGACGTGTGCACTATAGAGGATCCCAAATGTGGCCAGGCGGCATTGGCGAGTGGGGGTAAACGGCTGAGATGGGAAGATGGGATGGCTCTAGTCTTTGAAAGAGGTATTTTTGCACGGTCTCTAGAGTTGCATCTAGGACGATGAATAGAGCTTTGTTGGCACATTGGACTTCACTAAATTATAAGCTAGGATGGCATGCTGACATGCTCTAAATTAACCATGTCACATCTTGGGGCATTATAGCTAGGCTGGCATGCTGTCGTGAATGCCTATTAGAGTTACTACTGTCTTGTTTGACAAGATGTTATTTAATTATAGCTCCTATATTCCTCAAAAATACTAGTGCATACAGTACCTAGTAGTTGTACACTTATACAAGAACTACTATAATACTACTACTAGCAATAGAGTACACGAAACAATCATATCGTTAGTTCCACTGCATACAGGAGTTGTACCTACTCCTAAAACATAAGTAGTACACTTGATTGTTAGGCCAACTCTTATATGAAAAGATGATTGTATCTAGTTTGCTAAAAAGGATCATAATTTGGAACAGAGCTAGTACAATGCTAGCAGTAGTACACTAGAAGTTTGTTTTGCTGCAAACATAGTACAACAAATACTTACACATGGGAGCCTAGTGCGATAAAGTACCACGTTGTTCCAACATAATGCATCACTAGAGGGTATAGTTATAGACCCCTCTTTACAAAATAGTTATAATTAAAAGAAAACTATCACCGCATTAATACACCTACGATATACTACTAAATTGTTGATCAAATGATGGGTGGTAACCTGCACATCTGATCACCTTCTCGCAGTTATCATGATGAAATACCATCACCTTAAAGGATGTAGTGGAAAGCTTCTTGAATAACAGAAAGTATCCAATGTTCAAGTCATGTGCATTGACAAAATATAGCCATCCTTCATCCAGGATAAACTTGACATATTGATTCCTCAGGTCGACATCCTAGCTTTGTAGATCTTCAGCTTGATGGTGTCCGCATACTCACCACCAAAATTTTTTTGACCGCTCTACCGTAGGGGAAGCCCCTACGGTGTGATTTATATATATATATGAAGACAAAAGGCAAGCCCCTACGAATGTGATTTTTTGACCGCATCGAAGAAAAAAATGCAAAATGAGGACGCCTTATTTCGGGGGATGGAGGGAGTAGAGTACATTATAACGATCGGAAATAAAGTACTAGAGGGGAGGCATTTTCTTATTGAAGTACACAGAGTCTTAACTCTAGCTAGCATAGCCATTGGTTATATTAGTAATGCCAAGGTCTAGGCATCACATTCATGTAGTCCATAATCGACTAGTACAGATACCGAACACCCACGAACAGAAGAACAGATGAACATAATGAGCTCCATCTGCTGCCGATGCTAGAGATGCTAACATATACTTGATTTTTTTTGCAAAAAATAGGGTAGGACACTAGCTGCCATAACATTCCCATGTTAAAGGGGCCTCCGCCCCTGAGACCAACCAACCAAAACATACCGAGTGGCCTCCCAAACCATCATCTGTCGTGGATCGATCAATACAAAATTTGAACTTATTATTATAGTTCACCATATATCTATCCCTAGAATTTGCTTGCATGAGTAAAACTGTACTACTAGATGAGAACTACTAGTACTAAACTCCAAACAAATATTAACCAACCGTCAATAAAAGCTTCATCGCATATCATCATCAAGATAAAGGGTTTCGGGGATTATGTACATACCACACTGCCACCATGATGTCTGAGGGATGCGATGGCTCTATAGATGAGGTTGTAGGGGCCGCCTCCTGCTGCCGACCCGACTAAGAAGAGTAAATTGTGGCGGTGGTGGTCATCAATGGAGCAAAGCGCAATTGAGATAAAAATAGAGAGACAAGGAGTGCGTGTGACATAGATCTAGAGCTAGGGCTAGGGATGGAGCTTGAGCTGGTGAGGGAATAAGTACAGCGTGGGCAACCGTATGCTGTGGACAATGAAAACCCAGCCTTTTCCCGCAATATCCACCTATAAGCAAATCAAACGGCCCCTACTTATTTTGGGGTCTTCTATAATATTGTACACCTCCCCTCTTTGTGACTAATATAAAGCTTCTAGGCCCTTCGAGGCTCTCCTTGTTAAAAAAACAAATCGAATGGCCGCCAATACATTACTACTAGACCTACTATAGAAAATGGGGCACGACAACTTGAGTGAATAGGGAAATATCAACCACATAATACGAACATATATTACATGGTGCATGCAAGCAATACTAGATATGATGTTGCAAGTGCTGATAATGCAATATAGTATGAAAGTAGTATATACATAGCATTGTAATTTACATGGTGACTACTACTAGTTATATAAATGAAGTTGCGAGTGCTGATAATATGTTTTTCTTCATCTTTGTCATACTTTAGAAAGCTCCAGGCATGGTTGGCACAAACTACATTGGCGGCTCGAACAATTTCTCCCTATGTTCATCTTCCGTGTAGTTAAGTGATGAACCTATGGAAGGCCCCCCATTGACGTGCATGCAGATCCAATATGGAATTGGATGTGGGTGATGTTGGGACTTGTCAACAGCCGGATTTTTAATCCCAGATGCCTGTTATGCCATACATCGCAATCCCAGGATTACCATTTTTGCGAGACATAACAGAATTGGATACCACAGTACATCATCCATTACAAACCATACATAAGGTCTTACACAAATAAGGATCTCATGATCTAGTTCTTAATACAAATCAAGCAGCAGAAATACGTAATGTTAAAGGTAGCGTAGGTGAAGCTCCATCTTCGGGGTCACATGCAATGCTGACGATGGGAGATGATCCTAGTTGGCGTAACCTTCCTGGGGTCCATCATCCTGGTACTCCTCTTCATAGTCTGGCCACACGAATAGCCAGGGACAAAGCCATGAGTACTTTTTAAGTACTCGCAAACTAATTCTAACAAGTGAAGGGGTTTTTTGTAGAAGGACACTAAGCTCTAGGGTTGTTTTGCCAAAAAGCCAGATTTACCTCTACTAAGTTCTATGCAAAGAATGCTAGTTGAAGATTTTATATCACCTCAGTGGGAACTTGTATTTCATATCACAACCCTGTTGTTGTCAAGTCAAAATCTCCATTCATTTCATAAGTAATTTTGAAAACATTTGACGGGGGAACAGTATGTCCACTCCAACTGTCCATAACCGCGGACGCAGCTATTCGAATAGTTTGACACTCTATAGAGATTGTACACTTTCACCACAACATTCGATACATTCATCAGGAACCAATCCTGAATTCACCATACTCAGTATGCGGATAATCAATCCTAACCTTTCAATTACACGCCCTAGTATAAGCACCTCTCCTGTGAGTTTGTCCTCCCAACCATGACAAACTGTCATCTTGGGTACTGCACAGGTGGACAATCTTCACAAGGTAGCCGCAGCTCAGACCTTGGCCGTGAGGGAACCCATACTAAGGTATATAAGTTTCCAGTCAATCCCTACCTAATTCTCGGGTATTGTGGTTGTACGGTAAAATTGGAATGATATCGCATCCAGACAACCATCAGTTTTATAAAGGGCTAAGGCTCATGCCTCAACATTTTCATCACCAAAATCATCTGGTATTCGGAAACACATGTCAAATCATCTCAGTAGAATGACTCATCATTCTAAGGTTTTCATAACCATTTTCCACCAAGTATTCCCAACTAAAGTTGATCAAGTTTTATGCTTAGCACTAGCATCTACAAGTGGGGGTGAGTACTAATGAAGGGTGGTAACAAGTGGGGATTAACTAAGTTCAATCTCATGCCTTAGGATGACATCAAGATTATCTAGCTTAGGCCACATTTAATGCTCTTTATGCAACCTTCAAATATCTACCTAGAATCTACAAGTCACTTAAGTAAACTCTAAGAAATAGCTTTGATAAAGAAAATAAAGTAGAAAGCTTGCAAGTAAAACTAGGAGGGGGTATCATCACATATGTCTAACCAAGCATGCTTAGTGCATTGCATAGGTTATCTAACTTTCATAATTGCAAGTGTTAGCTTGCTCAATCAACTAGTAATATTAGGCTTCCATAGGTCAACTTGATTAGTAAGGCTTGCCTTGTGCAAAGCAGTGGTTGAAGTTCTCCTCGGTTTCTTCTTCGTAGTCTCCTCCTTCCTCCTCGTATCCTTGGTCGGTACTAGCGTCTATAAATAAATACAAGGTACACAATCACCAAACAATACTTAAATAATTTCAATCATCACACAAAGGGGTTCTATAGATGATCTAGCATCATCACCAACATTACAAGACTAAGCATTTGTCTTATTGATTTATTTTTAGAAAACTAATTTCTACTCATTGAAAAACTACTTAAGATTTAATATTCTACAAACCAAACATGGGATCATGTTGACACATGTCATCACCACATATTTCAGTACATGGGAACGTGATTTAAAGTGGTGTCACAATTTAATAAGGTTTAACCCTTTTATTTTAAATAAATAAAGTGAGTAGAAATGTCTATGTGGCATTCTTTTATTACTTGAACATTATTATGTAAGTAAACCCATATATTTTTATATATTCTGAAAGGTATGATCAAATGTGATATTTGAGAGTTGGAATCAACTCAAAAGCTATTATGTTTTAAATTTGAAAAATGTTTGAATGCAAAAAAGCGTCTGCCTTGTTATTTTACCAAGGTTGATCTACAGATCCAAATGATTTGAATCCAACGGGATTGGATTAAGAATTTAAAAACCTTTCTAACAAAATTGGTTTCATGCAATTTGATTCACTGAATCGAGCTGGGTTGATTTTTGAAACTAGGTACAGAACTGAGTTTGAATCTAAATATAAAAAACTAAATTCAAACGAGTGGGCTGCACGGGAAGGGTTATTGGGCCGGACCAGTTTCACTCTGCAGTGCGGGGCGCAATTGACAGGGGGGTCTACTGGTCAGTGGCTCATTAAACGTGAAGTGGTACGGGGCGATGTGGTGCGTTGGATTAGAATGAAGATCGACGACTGAGGGTCGTCGTCGACGATGAACAGGTCACCGACGAGATCGAACCCTAGCGGCTCGGTGGGGGTGCATAGGGGGCATACCAGGGCTCCAGCAATGACGGCGAGGCGGGCAAACGACGAAGTCGACGACGGGGAACTCAAGGGTGGTCGCGGCAGCTCTGGGGGTGGACGAAATCAATGGCTCCGATTCTCCTCTGCAGCGGCGAGCTCTGGCGCAATTCCGGCGATGCGCTGCTCGCCTTGCTCCGGCTAAAGGGTGGAACGATCAGTAAGGTGAGGGGAGTGAGATGGTGTGCTTCAATCGGCTGGGGGTGGCCTCCTTTTATAGGCCCGACGGCATGACCGAATGGGATGGTCAGGCGACGGTGGCAACACGGCTACGGGCAGCTAGAGGGTGGCGATCGATCGGTGTTCTCCTGGTGATGCTATAGGTCTTTAATGCGCGTGTAGGGGTGGTGGCAAACGGTCGGGAACGTGCGGTGCTCTGTGCGGCAGAGGCGGCGTCTTCGACGGCGAGCGGTGGCTATGAGGCATGGGGCGCCGAATAGGGGTGTCTGCGGTGTTGCTGGGGCGGTGGTGGTCACGTATGCACACGGCGAGGGCGGCACTGGCGGCGCTCTCGGCATGCACTCAGAGAATCTTGGCATGGCGTGGGTGTGTGGTCCAGTGGCTGCAAGGGTTCTGGTAGTTCTGAAAGCTTCTTCCAAAATACGGATGGGTACTTCGGGATAGGTCAGGTCATCTTTGATCTCTATGGTCTGGTGATTGATATTCTTGAACACTTCCGTCTTCTCTGGAACTTCGAGGCACTTGTGAAGTAATGAGATATGGAACACATTGTGCACGGCTGACATCTCTTCGGGTAGTTCCAATTGATACAACACTTCTCCTCGACGGTTCAGAATCTTGAAGGGTCTGATATATCTGGGGGCTAACTTTCCATTCAGTTGGAAACGCTGCAGTCCTTTCAATGGCGACACTTTGAGATACACAAAATCTCCTATGTTGAAGGCGAGGTCTCTACGTCTCTTGTCGGCGTAACTCTTCTGTCTGGACTGGGCTGTCTTGAGGTGCCCACGAATCTTGTGAACCTTCTCTTCTGCTTCTTGTAGGATGTCGGGTCCGAAAATCTAACTCTCTCCTACTTCCGACCAGTTCAAAGGGGTGCGACACTTCCTTCCATATATGAATTCAAATGGGGCCATTTGCAAACTAGCCTGATAACTGTTGTTGTAAGAAAATTCTGCAAACGGCAGCCAGTCTTCCCACGTAGATCCATATTCCAACACACAGGCTCTCAACATGTCTTCGAGTATTTGATTTACTCGCTCTGTTTGTCCATCGGTCTGAGGGTGATACGTGGTGCTAAAATCTAGTCGGGTTCCTAAACATTCTTGGACTTTCTTCCAGAATCTCGAGGTAAACTGAGTTCCTCGATCCGATACGATGTTCTTGGGGACTCCATGCAAACTGACGATTCTAGCGATGTATAACTCTGCTAGCTTCGAACTCTGATATGTGGTCTTGACGGGTAAGAAATGGGCGACTTTGGACAATCTGTCCACTATGACCCAGATAGAGTCATTTCCCCTACTAGAAGTAGGTAATCCGGTGATAAAGTCCATTCCCACAGAATACCATTTCCATTCTGGAATCTGTAATGGTTGCAACAATCCAGCGGGTCTTTGATGTCCTGCCTTGACTCGCTGACATATATCACACTTGGCGATATAGCTTACGATTTCTCTCTTCATCTTATGCCACCAAAATTGTTCTTTCAAGTCTTGATACATCTTGGTTCCTCCGGGGTGGATAGAATAAAGAGTATCATGAGCTTCCTTCAGAATAACTTCTTTCAACTCAGAATCTGCTGAATTCATCATACTCAGTATGCGGATAATCAATCCTAACCTTTCAATTACATGCCCTAGTATAAGCACCTCTCATGTGAGTTTGGCCTCCCAACCATGACCAACTATCATCTTGGGTAATGCACAGGTGGACAATCTTCACAAGGTAGCCACAGATCAGACCTTGGCTATGAGGGAACCCATTTTCCACCAAGTATTCCCATCTAAAGTTGATCAAGTTTTATGCTTAGCACTAGCATCTACAAGTGGCGGTGAGTACTAATGAAGGGTGGTAACAAGTGGGGATTAACTAAGTTCAATCTCATGCCTTAGGATGACATCAAGATTATCTAGCTTAGGCCAAATTTAATGCTCTTTATGCAACCTTCAAATATCTTCCTAGAATCTACAAGTCACTTAAGTAAACTCTAAGAAATAGCTTTGATAAAGAAAATAAAGTAGAAAGCTTGCAAGTAAAACTAGGAGGGGGTATCATCACATATGTCTAACCAAGCATGCTTAGTGCATTGCATAGGTTATCTAACTTTCATAATTGCAAGTGTTAGCTTGCTCAATCAACTAGTAGTATTAGGCTTCCATAGGTCAACTTGATTAGTAAGGCTTGCCTTGTGCAAACCAGTGGTTGAAGTTCTCCTCGGTTTCTTCTTCGTAGTATCCTCCTTCCTCCTCATATCCTTGGTCGGTACTAGCGTCTATAAATAAATACGAGGTACACAATCACCAAAAAATACTTAACTACCTTCAATCATCACACAAAGGGGTTCTATAGATGATCTAGCATCATCACTAACATTACAAGACTAAGCATTTGTCTTATTGATTTAACTTCAGAAAAGTAATTTCTACTCATTGGAAAACTACTTAAGATTAATATTCTCCAAACCAAACATGGGATCATGTTGACACATGTCATCACCACATATTTTAGTACATGGGAATGTGATTTAAAGTGGTGTCACATTTTAATAAGGTTTAACCCTTTTATTACTTCAACATTATTTCTGTAAGTAAACCCATATATTTTTCTATATTCTGAAAGGTATGATCAAATGTGATTTTTGAGATTTGGAATCAACTCAAAAGCTATTATGGTTTAAATTTGAAAAATGTTTGAATGCAGAAAAGCTTCTACCTTGTTATTTTTACCAAGGTTGATCTACAGATCCAAATGATTTGAATCCAACGGGCTTGCATTAAGCATTTCAAAACCTTTCTAAAAAAATTGGTTTCATGCAATTTCGTTCACTGAATCGAGCTGGGTTGATTTTTTGAAACTAGGTACAGAACTGAGTTTGAATCTAAATAGAAAAATATAAATTCAAACAAGTGGGCTGCGCGGGAAGGGTTATTGGGCCGGCCCAGTTTCACTCCATGACGGGTTCAAGCGGCAGGGGGTCTACTGGCTCATTAAACGCGAAGCGGTACGGTGCGATGTTGTGCGTTGGATTAGAATGAAGATCGACGGCTGTGGGTCGTCGTCGACTATGAACAAGTCACCGGCGAGCTCGAACCCTACCGGCTCGGTGAGGGTGCATAGGGGGCATACCGGGGCTCCAGCGATGACGTCAAGGCGGGCAAACGATGAAGTCAATGACAGCGAACTCAGGGGTGGTCGCGGTAGCTCCGGGGGTGGACGAAATCAATGGCTCCTCTTCTCCTCTGCAGCGGCGAGCTCCGGCGCAATTCCGGCGATGCGCTGCTCGCCTTGCTCCGGCTAAGGGGTGGAACGATCATTGAGGTGAGGGGAGTGAGATGGTGTTCTTCAATCGGCTGGGGGTGGCCTCCTTTTATAGGCCTGACAGCAAGACCGAACGGGGTGGGAAGGCGATGGTGGCGACATGGCTACAGGCAGCTAGAGGCATGGCCGAGGGTGGCGATCGATCGGTGGTCTCCTGGCGATGCTCTAGGGCTTTAATGCTTGTGTAGGGGTGGTGGCAAACGGTCGGGAATGTGCGGTGCTCTGCGCGGCAGAGGCGGCGTCTTCGACGGCGAGCGGTGGCTATGAGGTCTGGGGCGGCGAACGGGGGTGTCTGCGGTGTTGCTGGGGCGGTAGTGATCACGTATGCACGTGGAGAGGGCGGCCTTGTGATCGTGGCGTGTTTGAGGTGGCGCTCTGGCGCTCTCGACATCTTTCGAAGCTTCGCATGGCGTGGGTGTGTGGTCCAGTGGCTGGCAGGGTTCAAGCGCTGGACAGGGGGTGGCGGTGGACGGTGGGCTGCCTCCTGGACATGGTGGCTAGGCGCGGTGAACACTCCTGCTAGCTTGTCATGGTCGGCTGGCAAGAGGGTTCTCGAGGTTGGCATGGTATGGTGCAAAGGATAGGGGCTAGGGGTGGTCAAAGCACTGGTTGGCACTGGGGGAGACAAGGGTGATCAATGGTGAACATTGCTTAGCCAAATTACTGCTCAAAACAGTGAAGTTTGGCCAGATTGATTTGTTGCCTCCAAGTGTTTGATGAAATGGCCGCAAGAATTTTAGTTTTGAATTTTGAAAAGATTTTTGGTGGGTGTGCTAGGCATGTGTTCAGGATGCTGTGGATACTTGGGTTTTGAAAATTTAGCTTGTTTGAGTGGTTTTTGAAGAAGTGGGAACTTCCTAGATGAAATAGATTCAATTTTAAACTGTCATTTAAACTATGCATTTAAATGTTTTTGGATGATCACAAAGTGGTCCTTGGTTCTTTGCTATGAGTACTATCAAGGGGTGCAAAGATCCAAACAAGTTTTTGTTAAGTTCTGAAAGTTAGAGATAGCCAAAGTAGGCATGGGAGTTAATTTGGCAAAAGTGACCATTCACTTAATTTGTTTGTTTTGACTTGTTTGTCTTTGGGAAAAGTGTGGGGATTGTTTAGATGGTGTTTATTTCACCTAAGAATCATTTTACAAGCAAATAAACACCAAACCAAGGCAATTCAAAAGAATCCAAATTGTAACGCATACACATATGAATGCTTTCATATTTTTAATTGGAAAAGTTTTTGTTAACCCTAATTTTGATGATTAGAGTTTGATGATTCTAGTTTAATAATTTTGGGATGTTATAGGACTACACATGTGTAGCAAACACAGTCTGCCTTGAACATTGGCAGAGCTTTGTCAGCATCGACAGCAGCAACTTTGGGGTTTCGAGGGGGATCCATGACTATTGGCTAGTTGATTCCCACAAACACTTATCTCCCATCAAGATTGTTCCTTCTGATCTAGTCTAGTGCTACAGGGTCATTACGATTAGAGGCCCTATTGAAAATGTGGTAGCGGAGTGAGGGATAACATAGCAGCTCTCTACCCATGTATGACACTAGATCACCATGGCTGCTAGTTCGTGCACCCCAGGTGTGAATCCATAGGACACCCAATATCTTTAGCCTCAGCATTGTCACTAGCTTTGATGTTTGCCGGCTCTTCAATTAGTGGAGCCTGTATGATATGGGCACCTGCAGATATACCTGTGTGTGCATTTCATTTAGCAAATATATCACTAACAATGGAGTTGTAAGTAATTTATAAATTTTACTTTTAAATAATGGCACTCACTCCAGTTGGTCGGTTCCTAGACCAGAACATCTCCTAGTGTCTCTTTCACCATGTATATGCAATCAATACAAACACTGGTTAGACTATCTTGCTGGTGCAAGATAGTCGTTCTGAAGGATAGTCCAGTCCTCTCATTAGGAAAATCTATGGTAGCAATGAATTTGTCAAACACTACCATCACCCTATAGTACCATTGGTTGTCAAATCTGTACAGTCTACTTTCTATCTGTATCTTTAGCGGCTCGATACTATCTTTCTTGTAGCTATAAGTGCATGGGGTCCAGGGAAAAACTGGAAAGCGGATTGATGAATATCAACACGCTGCACAGGTGGCAGCTCGATACGTGCCATAATGTATATGTTTTGGAGGAACCAGCGCCCCGGGTGCTTTGCCATCACAATCCACTTTCCTCTGGCACTAACCCAGTGACCCTTGTTTTCATATCCTTCATCATCCCAAGTTCCTGGTATGTCATCATCAACTGGTACAAATGCTTCTATTGTTGGATTGTCTAGTGGCATCAGCAATGCATCAATACCGTGCAATAGATTATCTTCATATCTAGGGGCATGCAAGGTGTTCCACAAAGGGGAAAGTGGCTATCTAACTTTGCCAAAACGTGATGAATAAATCATTCATGCAAATAGACACACCGAGGAATAAGGTTTTGTCTGGTTATAAAAAAGTGTAGGAATAGGAAATTTCCCTATGGTGGTGGCACTGTTCAATCGCTTCGTTCAAAGGAATGAGGTCACAAGAGACACGATAACATAATAAATATACTCTCGCATGAGGTTTAAATTTGATTTGACCATGTTTATAAGGAATCCTACATTTTTGTTTTCATGTAAACCAAAACAGCCAACTTTTTATAGAATTCTTGTGTTTGTCAAACATATGAAATATAAAATACAAGGACAGACTTGATTGGACAATAAATCTTCTGTTACATGTATCCACAATCCTGGTCTTTCTTGTCTTTTAAGTTTGGAGGAGAGAGGGGGACACTGAAGCAAAAGTCTTGAGCCTCTTTGGATCACAGGATTTAGAACACAGGAATGTCCCAGGTTTGTCGGTGAAAAAAAGGCGATTATAAAACATAGGAAAACTACCTACATGAATGGCATGTCTCGATGCTACGCACATGATGAGAGTTGGCGATCAATTAGATGTTCCAATTACTACAGGATTTAGGCATAGGAAGGATTCGAATCCTACAAAAATCATGCAAAACTGCTTTTTTCCTTCTCATCACGGTCGAATGGACATGTTTGTTGGTCAGAGTGAAGTATGGTGGGCGAATCAAACGGGAGAGCAGGATCTTCCGCAATCCCTCGAAGCATACCAACCATGTCACGCGCCAGGCGAACGGTGCTCAGAAGATCGGCGTGACTGGTCAGTAGTTAGTAGTGGAGGTTGCAAAATCCCATTGCCTAGGTGTAGCGCTCTAATATCTTACGCTTCATCGCTCCAGACGGACGAACACTGCCGGATGTCATTCTAGGGAAGAGAAATGCAAAAGATTTGTGGGGGATGGAGAAGGGCTATGATCATACACAAGCGGCCGGAGCGAAAGCGGAAGAAGATGAGCGGCGGGCGATTTCTCACCCAAAAAAGAGATGGGGTGGGTGGTCATCTGCTCTCCTAGGATTGTCAGATCAACTCCTCCATCCTGGTGACAAGGCATGTCTAATGCGGAAGTTAACGTAGACACTTATGCAAAAAGGAATAATAACAGAAAATTAGATCTATTTCTTAAACTCTCTGGCCCATGATGCTAGTCCCAAGATTGAGGAGCTAATGTTTTTTTCATGTCGGTAGCTAGGGCATGATCGCAAGGAAAATCACACCGTGGCGGAAGCAAAAGTTCAAAGTTCCCAACGCCAGAAAACACAATTGGTTTTGCGTGCATATATAGTAAAGGTCCTAAAATTTACTACTAGTATACTACTCACTGTACCCTGTACCTCGTGTCAAGAACCCATCACAGCTTTGCTCTAACATCACAGAGCCTTCAAATCCTCCTCTTCGCTCCTCACACGTTGCCTCCTGCAAGCGCTCCTTATCTTCTCGCTCCTATATTTTTTTTCAACAGGGGGAAACTCCTAATGGAAATATTGTTCACCATGCCAAGAGGCACCCATGTACTTCTACCAAGTATGTTAACTCCACCATGCTAAGTTCTTGCATATCTAAGAACTTGAATTTTTCAGAAACTCTCGGTGGTTTTACTGTACTGAATTCTTAGTTAGATTAGAAATATTTTTTGGAAAATTTTAGATCAATCTATCGCATTTACTCGTACTCCTCTAGTTATAATTTTACAATGAGGGTGGAAGTACATTTTACATCAAGGACATAAAAAAGATAAAATCACATCGAGGTCCATACATTTAGCACCAAGGACCATCAATTAAGCAAGGAAATAGTCGGGTTCAGATCCTTCTCGAGAGAGGAGCTGATCGAGCCATACTCTTCATAGTACTTCCTCTTCAATTGTCTCCAAAATATGGCCAAATTTGGCGGCATGCAAATTCTTGGATATGGGATAATTAACATAAACTATGATGTAGATATGGCCATGACCTCGGTTGTTTGTCTGAAAATCCAAGAATGTTCCTACTCATTGACAACTATGCTTAAATTCATTTAATTTTTACCACTTACTTGGATGGTGGGAGTACATTTTACATCAAGTTCCTAAAAAAGGTAAAATTACATCGAGGTCCATACATCTCGCACGAAGCACCCTAAAATTAAGAAAAGAAAACAGTTGGATCAACTCCTTCCCGATATAGCAGTTGATCGAGCCATACTCTTCATACTACTTACTCTTCAATTGTTTTCAAAATATGGAAAAATTTGGTGGCATGCATATTCTTGGATATGAGATCATCAACATAAAGTATGATGTAGATACGGCCATGTACTTGGTCGTTCTTCTTGAAACCCAAGACTGTTCATACTCATTGTGACAACTAAGCTTAATTTTGTTTAAATTTAACCACTTACTTTTTGGTTCAAATGTTACACGTATGATGGGAGTTCATTTTACATCAAACACCTAAAATAGGAAATTACATCGAGGTCCATACTTTTAGCAGGAAGCACCCTAAAATTAAGAAAGGAAAATAATCGGGTTTGGCTCCTTCTCGAGAGAGCATCTGATTGAGCCATACTCTCCATACTACTTCCTCTTTGATAGTTTTCAAAATATGGCCAAATTTGGCAGCATGGAAATCCTTGGATATCGGATCATCAACAAAAATTATGTGTAACATCCCAATTTCAGCAACCTTTATTTGTTGTCAAAAGGGCAAAAATTAGGGGAACAAATTTTTTTCCTGTTAAGCGTTGCAATGTTTTCTTACTTGTTTGCTTGTGTTCATTGCAACAAATGGTGTATTAGCTGATATACTTCTTACCTCAACTCTAGTTGACAAAATCTATTTTCCAAAAGAGATGTATTAGCTCATCTTCCTCATTCTCAAATGTTCTGACAATTCAAACTTGAACCAGTATGACTTTGATAAAACAAAATATTTTATTAGTTTCTATTACAAAACTATGGAGAACTATATATAACCTCCTTATGTTTTCAAGAGAGAACTTCAACCACTCTTATCTCCAAGTTTTCCAAAACCTTTCATAAAACTTATTAAAACCAATCTTGGTAGAAATACCAAGAGGTCCTTACCTTCCTTCAAATAATAACCTCTTGAAATACCCCTACTTACCTCAAGTTAGACTTGATGGTAACTTCAGTAGTATCTGATTGACTAGCTATATAAATTGCTTTGATCTAGTGTCTGATGAATTGCCTTCATCTGCTGATTGTCTTGTGTGCATAGGAACTAGAAGGAGCTAATCTAGTATTTCATCCTGTAGGACTAGATCAATGTTGAGATCTCCAAATCTTGAACCCAGCAACCTAAGCTAGATCTATCTTGAGCCACTCAGGTGAACCTCTATTTTACTTAAACATATCTATACTAAGTTAATCCTTTCTGATAGTCTCCAACTCAATAAAGACTCAATCTAAACATGTATAATTTCTAATTAATTAACACTTAAACATAATCTCCTTGATCATGAGTTGGGAACCTATCTTTCCCTCAAAGTCAACTACACTTGTAATCTAGTCTAAAACCCTAAACCTGCCACAATGGCCAAGTCTGAAATCCTTATCTGGATTCAATATTTGAGGCTCCACCCATCCTAACCTGTGTGCATTATTTAGAATGTACCTGAACCATCTTGTAGTACATCATTAGTACTACCAAATCCCACTCTTTCCCCTGGTGAAACCCTTCTGGTTCCCAACAATCCATGATGGTTTTATAGTCAAGATAATAATCTTTTCTTCAAATCTTATCATCTTGCTCACTTTGGCAGAAGTTCATGTCCTTATGCTACCTCCCCTTGACCAACTCTCTGCATGTTTATGACCTAATACTCATATTCTATCAATCCACCGTTCCCTTTTTTCCATTAGAGCCTTGAGCTCCCAAACCCCCATGGTTTATGAAGCATCATGACCTAACTGTTATGGAAACCTTATTTTCAACAAAGTTTGCCTCCACTCCTAGATCACCTCAAATTCAACCAAGCCCAAATCTTGGCATCTTGATTATTGACATAACTTGTTATAACTAATCCTCTATTCTTTGTGCCAGGGTGAGCTCTGAGCTCACCAATCCAACCATGTTTTGAGGGCATAAAAATATCAATGCCCTAGGTCCTCTAAACCTTGTTTTCTTCCAAAATCCATCTTGTCTATCAAAACCCAAGGTTCATATTGATAGATACCCCAAGTTGACATCATCCACCTTGGATAAAACCCTTAGCAAAATAATTTCCCTAATTATTTGCTACCTTAACCTATTAAAAATCAATTTTTGGCAAAATCCTCCAAACTCTCTATATAAAGATAACCTTGTTTTTCTCCAAACCACTTGACCAACTCAAGGCATATTTGATGCCCATATATCATTTACTATCTTCCTTACTCAAAAGTAATTATTTTTGAGATCCTTTATTAATTCTTTTTGAAGCTTTTCCTAAATGAATGAAAGAAGAAATAGTTCATTAAAAATACTTTTTCATCTCAATAAATTCCAATAAAATTCCACAAAGTGTGATATGGTATTTAGGACCATGTCACGCAAAAAAGCCACCTTGCTCAATTTAAAAATATCACATTAACCTCTATAAACCATTTTTGCACTATTTGAATAAATGAAAATAAATGGACTTAGACTCTTTGGAAAAATCCCAAACAATTCCTAGTTAGATAATTTGACCTCATCTACCCACAAGTACCATTTAACCATTATGTCCAATTTAAGTTTCTAAACTTGCTTCATAACCTTTCCTCTTGCCAATACTTGAAATCATGGTTATGCAAACATTCAAACTCCACCAAACCTTCCCCACATTGGTCAAAAAAACATGCACAACACACCACCTCACCCCTGGTCGAGCTACACTGTAGAAATCCCTGTAGCTCACTAATGCCATTGTCCTCTAGTGTTTGTATGAGTTGAAAATTACCTCATGTGAACATATCTTTACCTCCAAATATGACCACTCTTCCTCCCTGGCCTACATCAAACTAGAAACCACCCACGCCCCTCTCCACACGCCCATAGGAAGCACCCCCTTGTTCCTGCCTACCCTACAGGGCCTCCATGGGCATAGATCACCATGAACCATGTTACTCTCAAATAAATAGGGCAAAGGCTCCCCCTGCCCTCCCTTCACCCTCATTTGCCCTCACTCTCTCCACCTACCTACCTAGTCACCCCTCTCCTTCCTCTTCCTTGCCTCACCCAAGAGAAAAAAGGAGAAATGGCCTCTCGGCCATTACCCAAAAACTATGAATCACCCCTTATCCCATGCACCTCACATTCTGCATGTGGCCTCACCATGAGCACCATCCACTAATCTACTACTCCTACTCCCAGAGCTACTTCCCTGCCCTGCTTAGCCTGAGAGAAGCAAGGAAAGAAGCTTTGGCCTTCCTCACCAACCAAGCAAGGTTCTCACCCATTTTTGCCTTCTTGCTTTGCAGGTCATAGCACTAGGACCCATCTTTGTTCTGGTACTAACCATGCCATTCTTCTGGACTTGTAGCCACCTCTTGAGAAAGCTCTGGCGAGCTCCTGAGGGTCTCTCTTAGTCACTATCGCATGGGACCTCCTCCGACATGAAACCTCGTCGACTCGACCATATCCGTGACCGTCGGAACACGCCTCGTTGTCACCTGGTGTGCCCTCCTTGTTCCCTCTCCGGGCCGTCTAGGGTTTCCTCACCAGTAACCCCACGAGAGGAAGAAGAGAAGTCGGGGTCGTAGATCCTAGTTAGATCGAACGACGCACAGCTCCCCTTACCCCTTTATCACTCTAATGCCGCGTGGGCCAGCCGACGTTGACCTTGGCTCACCTTGCCAGATCCAGCCCACGAAAGTCCCTGCCCTTCCCTTTTTCTTATTCCCTAAATTCCATCCAGAAAACTACTGCTAGGTTTATTTCAATTAAAAAATGGAAAACCCCATAAATTTACTAGATATAGATATGTATATAGGTTCCCTAAGTTTTTCTTAACCATGAAGGAAACTTTTTGCAATTTAATAAGTTACATTAATTTTCTAGTAAATTAACCCCCACAATGTGCCTTTTCAATAACTAATTACTCCAGTAAGTTTCCTAAGTCCAAAATGAACAAATCCAAGTGCCCCTGGTAGGTATTGCATGTACCTATCTCATGAACTTGGTCTCATACTTATTTGCTTCCTAGGTTACCTGCAGAAAAAATAACAATAAAAGGGAATATCTGCCTTGAGGAAATTCTCTAGGCAAACCAAAGATGGTTTTGACCTAATTCCAACTCCCAGTACACTTGAATTACAATACCCTTCAAAACCTAGGAGATTACAATTTATTGAGAAGTGTTGATTTGTTAGGAATAAATCTGTTCTATGCATAGATTATTCACTACTAAAATCACCACATTAGTTCTGTAAAGCCAATAAGGTTGACCAAAATCTGTAGAAAGGTATTCTAAATACCTAACATATGTCTTTGGAATAAATCTAGTGAAAAAGACAAATACCATCCAGAATGGCCTTTGGGAATTTCCTGAAAACATTTTGGTACATATTTTAAGTTAATTCCAACTCCTAGTGAATAAATCCATCATTAACTACCTCACAACCCGAGGAAATAATTTTTTAACTCCAAAACTTTTCTGGTGAATTATTTCCTAAAACTAGGGTTTCTGTCACTAGAAAATTCATTATAAATCAATGGTAATTGATAAAATAGTGAAACCACTTTTGTTGGTTTCATTTTATCAATATAGCTGATGGTATAACATTGGTATCATATATAATATGTCCTTAGTCCAAAACCCCTCTCCTAGGAAGTTTGTAGACTATAAATCCTAGGAGATATTCTTCCATGCTTCCAAAGCCATTCCAATATTTCCAAATCCCTTCTCCCCAAACCATACTGATTTGTAAACTTTCTTTGATCATTGCTTGTTGTATGTATTCATGCTAGTATGCCTTGTATTGATTTTGGTATTGCTTGTTGTCATGTTTGCTCGATGACGACGATAGTTATGATTGTTTGACGAAGAGAAGAAGAGGTTTTCTTATCTACTATCAGTATTGGCATCATTGGTATTATGGTATTATAAGGAAGTCAAGGGACATCTCTCTGGCCATAGGCAAGCCACCATTCCTGAACCACTACATTGACCTACTATTTTTATCACTTGTTTTGTATCTCGTTTATAAACTGCAAAGTTACCTGCATGGTTGTTTTAAATAAAACCACGATATTAACTTGGCTCCTCCAATTTATGATGAACTCTCCACTAGGAGACATACCCCTTTTGACACCCATCTTTACCCTTTAGATCGATGCTAAGATGCTTAGCATGTTCTGTCTTTGGAAACTACGGATTTTCGATGATAAAACTATTTTGGGTTTTACCCCACTATAAAGTTTTCAAAATAAAACCCTTGGAAAGAGGCATCATTTCTGAGTGGATCTTTTACAAAATAAAATATGAAGAGGAGAATGAGAAAGTCGAGCAAGAGAAAGAGAAGGGATCTTTTACCGGAACAATTTATCCGTGTAACCACACTCCCCCAGGAGATGGGGCTTAGCTCGTAGTTTTTGGTCTATAGCCGTGGCAGCTTGTAATTGCTAATTGGGAGAAATCCCTTGAATTCCAAGTGGGATCTACAACAGATCTTCATATTTTGGTGCCTTTAGCCTGCTATGGCAGGAGTGTCGGTGCAACAATTGGGTCTCCCGCGAACGGTATGCTTAAGGAGTGGAGAAGGAAGTGGAGTCAAAATTACTATACGCCAAGCTACGGTTAGGGTATGGGCTTGTACAGGAGGGAGGAATATGGCGCTGGGCCACATACTCGTTGACGGGGAGAATAAACCCAAAAGGAAAAGCTGCCTTCGCTAGGGATGGACAAATGAAAAGTTAGGTTTGATTATCCGAACCCCCATCTACCATATGTAGCGGGCCGTGGTTGTATCCTGGCGGATGTATTGATTCTTGTGGGTAAAGTACACAAACTCTGCAGAGTCCAATCTATTCAAATAGCCGTGTCCATGGTCAAGGACGGTTGGGAAGGTGATTGCTAGGAGTGCCCTTGGGATATGTTTGAGATGAATAAAAAGGTTGTGACTTGGTCATGGGGAACAATGAGAAAAAGCTTTGTTTTGATCAGGGATGCTAGGAGATGTTTTAAAAAGGGTTTTCTTCAAACACCGTTTTCAAAAAGGAGGCATGTTTTCTAGAAACTCTTTTTCGACAAAGATATAGAGAGGCCATTTTAGGATTTACAAAAAAAAACTGTAGTGCAGAGCTACCTCTCCATAGCCAAATGTGCATTATTTTTGTTTACCTTATCTCGGTGGTTTTGCTAGTACATTCAAAGTACTCACTGGCATTGTCCCTGGCTATCTACTTGGCTAGACTTTCAGATGATCTAGAGGAACACTAGAGATGCTGACTTATATGCGAACTATGTCGTCTTCCTAGTCAATCGCATGGAGGTTAAGGCATGACATGGGCTCTGCGCTTGAAGACTTGTACTTGTACTTGTACTTGTACTTGTACTTGTACTTGTTGATGTTGTATCGCCATAATGGCACTATTGTAAATACTTGTACTTGTTATTCATGGATGTTGTAATGATGCTTGTCAATTATTCTCATGGCTCACTGATCATGGGAACATGAATTGTAGGCATAACAGGGATTCTCAGACCGTAAAATCCGGGGTCTCACAAACTTGGTATCAGACCATCCTGACTATAGGAGACCTTAGTTAGCATGGACATTATACAAGAAAACCACTATTTTTAAAAACACCCACTTTTGAAAACTATTCTCTCAAAAGCTCTTTGAAATATTTCTTATCTTATATTCTCTGACTTCAACATTTTGAAAATGGATTACTCTATATCTCGCCTACTTTCAAATATAAGCCCGATTTTGAAACCATGAAGTCGGAGATCCCGAGATGACAATAAATAGAGACAAGAAAACCAAAGGAGCTACCAACGACCGACACTACAATATCTCCCTACCAACAGAGTCCTTCCTCGGTGCAAAGGGATCAAAGTAAGGCATCAACAACCCCAGATGGCAAGACTAAATTCAATACCCCTGTAACGTCCGTACTTACGGTAAATCTCCCCAATATAGGATTCCCCTTATGGCGCATGGTCGTTCCTTGGTACACAGAGTATGCCTTACTTGCTTTTCATATGTTTGTATGATGAACGGAATGTGTTGTTTGACTGCCTAGGATCATTTGACCCTACTGCTTAAGAACACCTCGTTTGCCTATACCGACAATAATATGAGACCTCTCCTCAGCAGGATGGCCACCTAATGAATGTTAAAAACGACCCTTACTAGTGCCTAGTACTAACAGTACACCCAGATGAACCTTCATCCTTGTACCTAAGCTCACTCCCAACCTAAACCCTTGTTGGACCTGCTTGTTGCCACCCATAGTACCCCCTCACTTTTATACTGCATTGACTCCTCTATCCCGAACTCCGAAGGCTAACCTTTTAACACTGTTTACTTACATAGACAGAAAGATTATCACGCCCAAGAATTCCCTGAGTATGGCCTTGAAGCTCAGAGGCCCGAAGAAAGCATGCAGCTGTTGCGGTGTCGAAGGACATCAAGGCAGCCAGTGCTCGGGTGATACGTCGTAAGCGTATCTATAATTTTTTATGTTCCATGCTTGTTTAGTATCTAATTTGTTTTGCTTTGTCTATACTTTGAGGTATTTTTATATGTTTTCTGGTACTAACCTATTAACAAGATGCCACAGTGCCAGTTGCATGTTTTCTTCTGTTTTTGGTTCCAGAAAAGGCAAAAAAATAATATTCTCGGCATTGGACGAGACAAAAGCCAAAGTCAATATTTTATCGTGGGGAACACGGAGCCAGAATACGAGATAGAGGGGAGCCACCATGGGGACACACCACTGGCCGTGCGGCCAGGCCTGGCCCCCGCCTGGGGGGTGCGGCCACCCTGGGTGCCCACCTGCCTCGCCTCTTCTCCTATAATAATCCCCCGGTACCAAAACCCTATGTACCCGATCAATCTTCCACAAAACAGTCTGTAGCCGCCACCACCATCGTACCTAGATCGGGGGATCTGAAGCTCTTCCCAACACCCTGCCAGTGGGGAGATCATCCCGGATGCCTTCTTCATCATCATGCCATCCTCAGGTATGAAGCGTGAGTAGTTCCACCTTGGACTACAGGTCCATGTAGTAGCTATATGGTTGTCTCTCCTCCTTTATGCTACCATGTTTAGATCTTGTGAGCTCCGTTCATGATCAAGATCATCTATTTGTAATCATGCATGTTGTGTTTGTGGGGATCCGATGGATATTTAGATTGCTATGTTAGATTGATTAATGGTTTTGTCTATTGATTCTATCATGTCTGTATTGTTTGTGATCTTTCATGATCTCCATTTCTAGTAGCTATCTTGGCCAAGTAGATACTAGTGACTCCAAGAGGGAGTATTTATACTCTATAGTTGGTTCATGCCTCTATTTAATATAAGGGAAGTGACAGAAATCTCTAAGGTTGTAGATGTGTTGTTTCTACTAGGGAGAAAAACAACGGTCTCTTGTTCATGGAACAAGTGGATTGTTTACCTTACACACTTTGCTTAAAGAAGTTATCCATTTCTTGCAACTTAATACTAGAGGGGTTCCGGATGATAACCTGAAGGTGGATTACTAGTCATAGATGAAGTTGGATGGAGGTTTATGTATCTTGTTGTATTTCCCAATCAAATCTCATAGGATCATGAATGTCTAGTATTGCATTGTTATGCCTTGCTCTGTCCTGTCAATTGCACTACTGTAATTTGTTTACCCAGCATGCCATGTTTTTTATCTTAAGGAGAACACCTCTCGTGATCTATGGACCCCGGTCCAATCTTTACCATTGATACATCTTCCATTGTTACAGTTTACTTTCTGCAAACCACCACTACCTTCCACACCATACAGTTAATCCATTGTTTTCAGCAAACCGGTGAGATTGACAACCTCACTATTCGTTGGGGCAAAGTCTTGAGTTTGTGTTGTGCAGGTTTCCAAGTTTCTAGCAACACTTTTGAGTCATTTACTTCCTCCTACTGGTTCGATAACCTTGGTTTCTTACTGAGGGAAAAACTTGCTATTGTACTCATCATACCTTCCTCTTGGGGTCTCTCAACGAAGCTCTACAGTGATCTGAGCCACCATCATCGGGCAACTACCCAAATTATGGAGCTCTCCATCCTCCAGCGGATTACCCCACCCAACTAGTAACATGTTTACTCTGTGAAGGTCAAGACCATGTTCCGGCCAAATGCCCGTTATATCTCCTGATTGGAAAGACTCGTCAACTCCCATACGTAAACATCGGGAGGTCATCAAGAGAGGGACGATCCAACAAAGGTACCTACTTCGCATGTGACCAACAGGGTCATTTCATTCGAGAGTGTCCCCAGGTGTCTTAGACAACACTCCTCCAAAGGCGGATTCCAATGTAGTAGATACGCGCAATGAGAGTTTGAAACAAGCCCAAGGAGAACCCTAGACCGATCAACAAGTTTGCTTCACCTACAGACAACCGGGCGACCTCTTCCGGAAATGCCCCACCAAGCAGCGAATGGCCCCGAAGCTAAAGGTTCCTACAACACCCTAAGCTCCCGCATCTAGGAAGGGCAAGAAACGTCGAAAGAACGTCGTGAAAGAAGACCAGGAGACTCGAGACAAGAATTCCCCTCCTCCTAGAAAGAGCTACTCCCTGCGACCCCGTCATCCCCGCCTTAGAAAAACCACTTCCCTGACTAAGGAAGAAGAAGAACGTCAAGATCTCACCATCAGCCAGCCTAATCTGTCCCTGCTTCCAATCTCGACAACCAGCAGGAATAAGGCAGATTGAACCCCAGCTTGTCTTCCCCACTCAACGGTCTACCGCAAGAAAGTTAAGGAAGCCCCTGCGGAGTATCCATGACAACTAGAATACTCTTCCTACTAGCCTAGGGTAGAGTTTTGTTTTCGTACCCGAACCTATTTTTTAAAACCCTAAGTGCCCCAACGCTTGGCAGCATAGACCTAGTTTGTAAGACTCTGAGTACCCTCACTGCTGGTCGGCGCAGACCGTTTTAATTTATGCCAACACGCAGTTTGCTAATATGCTAGTCTTAGTTTCACTCTTTTCATGTTTTACCCATGACATTGCATCAGACTAAACCCAGAACAACCCCATCTTATAGGACTGTGTTCCTAGACCGCCCACCAAAAACTGACATCCTCCTAGCTAGGTACATCTCTACCCAACTCAGACGCCTCCCAAGAAGCACCATATACAAAGTCGGCTGAAGACAACCAAATCCAAAAAAAGGTGCAGCATGCTCCCACCAAATCCAACCAAGAAGACCAGCGTCTTCACCAATCACCCATAGACTCATTCTAAGGGTGTCTTTCCCGCAAAACCAGAATATCCCCGAGAGTCGACCCCTAGTTATCATTAGGAGATGACCCTCCCCTAAAACAAGAGTGTGGAGACCGCAAGAAGGACAACAATTGACACTTCTGTAGAATTAGAAGGTACTCCGAAAAAGTCCTCCATCACCAGAACCAGTCGTCCAGCCTACACTCCTAGCATTGCAAGACCAAGAAGACAGAAAAGCAGACTCCAGCCACAAAGCAACAAATAAGGCTCAACTCGTAGTCTCTCCTTAAGAACAAGGACCCTGTCTATGCTAACCTACCTAGAATCGTCCTAAGGTGAAAAGACCGTGTATTTTCTACCAACTTAACCTAAAAAATTTAATCGAAGCCACTTAACCCTGACCCTTAGTTGAACGAGCATGTGAGTTGTAAAATATTTTTATTAAAACTTCCACTGCTGAAAATTTTTAAGACGATGTTCTTACCTAACCCTACCTATCCCTAATATCGGGACAAGATTATTGTAAAGGGGAAAGGTCTGTAACATCCCAATTTTAGCAACCTTGATTTGTTGTCAAAAGGGAAAAAATCAGGGGGAACAAAAACTTTTTCCTATTAAGTGTTGCAATGTTTGCTTACTTGTTTACTTGTGATCATTGCAACTGATGGTGTATTAGTTCATATACTTATTACCTCAACCCTAGTTGAAAAAGCTATTTTCCAAAAGAGATGTCTTGGATCATCTTACTTATTCTCAAATGTTTTGACAATTCAAACTTGAGCCAGGATGACTTTGATAAAACAAAATACTTTATTAGTTTCTGTTACAAAACTATGGAGAACTATATATAACCTCCTGATGTTTTCAAGATAGAACTTCAACCACTCTTATCTCCAGGTTTTCCAAAACCTATCATAAAACTTATTCATCCCAATCTTGGTAGAAATACCAATAGGTCCTTACCTTCCTTAAAAGCATAACCTCTTCAAAATACCTCTTCTTACCTTAAGTTAGACTTGATGGTAACTTTAGTAGTATTTGATTATCTAGCTAGATAAATTGCCTTGATCTGCTATCTGATGAATTGCCTTGACCTGCTGATTGTCTTGTGTGTATAGGAATTAGAGGGAGCTAATATAGTAGCTCATCTTGTATGACTAGATCAATGTTGAGATCTCCAAATCTTGAACCCAGCAACCTAAGCTAGATCTATCTTGATCCACTCAGGTGAACCTCTATTTTACTTAAACAGATCTATATTAAGTTAATCCTTTCTGATATTCTCCAACTCTATAAAGACTCAATCTAAGCATGTATCCTTTGTACTTAATTAACACTTCAAGATCATCTCCTTGATCATGAGTTTGGAACCTATCTTTCCTTCAAAATCAACTACACTTGTAATGTAACATCCCAATTTCATCAACCCTGATCTTTTGTCAAAAAGGCAAAAATCAGGGGGGAACAAAAACTGTTCTTGTTGAGTGTTGCAATGCTTGTTGCTTGATGCTTGTGTTTATATAACTGATTGTATATTAGATCATATACTTCTTATCTCAATCCTAATTGACAAAGGCTATTTTACAAAATAGATGTCCTTTCTCATCTTTGATCTTATCAAATGTTATAGAATTTCAAACCTGAGCAAAGATGACTTCGATAAAACAAAATAGGTTATCAGTATCTCTTTAAAACAAAACTATGGAGACCTATATACTATCTCCTTATGTTTTTAAGACAGAACCTCAAATACTCTTATCTCTAGTTTTTCCAAAACCTTTCATAAAACCTCTTCATTCCAATCTTGGTAGAAACACCATGAGGTCCTTACCATACTTCAAAGCACCACCTCTTCAAAATCCCCATGCTCACCCCAAGTTAGAATTGATGGTACCTTCAGTAGTCTCTGATTGTCTAACTAGATGTATTGCCTTGATATGCCATTTGATGATTTGCTCTTATCTGTTGATTGTCTTGTGTGCTTAGGAACTAGAGAGAGATAATATAGTAGCTAATCCCTTAGTACCCCAATCTATGTTTGATACCATCAATATCCAACTAAACATCCAAATCTGGAACTAGCTTAAGTCACTCAAGTGATCCCCTAATCCCCCTTCACCATATCACCTCAGAGCTAATCTTCTAGATTAGCAACCAACTGATCAAAGACCAAATCTAAGAATGGATCATATATACTTATTTTAAAATTCAACATCATCTCCTTGATCATGAGTTTT
The DNA here is from genome assembly GCA_023614405.1 of Avena insularis. NCBI lineage: Eukaryota > Viridiplantae > Streptophyta > Magnoliopsida > Poales > Poaceae > Avena > Avena insularis. The sequence continues at coordinate 38,161,634 of CM042685.1, read as the reverse complement.
CAACCAAGACTTCTCTCATAATCATCTACACTTGTATTCTAGTCTAATACCCTAAATCTGCCAACATGGCTAAGTGTGGAATTGTTATCTAGATTCAATCTTTGGAGCTCTACTTATTACAACCTATGTGCATTCTTGACAATGTACTTGAACCATCTTGTATTACATCATTAGTACTACCAAACCCCACTCTTGACATTGGCTAAGCCTTTTTGTCTCCCACTCATCTATGATGGTTTTGTAGACATCATGACAATCTTTTCTGCAAATCCTATCATCTTGCCTACTTTGGCAGAAGCTCACATCCATATGCTATAACCCCTTGACCAACTATTTTCATGGTGGTGACCTAATAAACATGGTATATCAACCACTACTTCACTTGTTTCCATTGGAGAACTATGCTTCTTAAACACTCGTTGTTTATTAGGCATCATCACACATCTTTTAGGACAGCCTAGTTTTCAACAAAGTATGCCACCCCTCCTATATCACCTCCAATACAACCAAGCCCAAGTTTTCGTATCATGATCATCTATATATCTTTTTCTACCCATCCATCTATCCCTTGTACCAAGGTGAGCTCTGAACTCCCTAATCCAACCTTATTTAGGTGGTATGAAAATAACATAACTCTAGATCCTCCAATCCATCTCTTCTTCCAAAAATCCACCTTGTTTGTCAATACCCAAGGTGATATGGATAGGTACCTTAAGTGTACCTCATCTAGTTTGGATATAATCATCCCCAAATAATTCCCATAATTATTTGGATTATTAAACTTATTAAATTCTTTTAGTCGCTAAATCCTAAAAACCTTCTCTATAAAGAAAACTTTGATTTTCTCCAAACCACCTTGCCAACTCAACACACCTTTGGGGATTATATCACATACGTATCTTCCCAAATCAAAAATCAATATTTTTGTGTTTCTTTATTATTTCTTTTTGCCCTTTTTCTTAAATGGCAGAATCAAGAAATAATTACTTATAAATACTTTTCTATCTCAATAAATTCCAATAAAATTAACCAATGTGTGGCATGGTATTTAGGACCATCTCACACCAAAAACCCACCTTGTATAATTTAGAAATATCACATTATTTTCAATAAATGCTTTCTGCACTTTTTGAATAAAGGGGATTATATGGACTTATAATCTCTAGAAAAATCCTAAAGAATTCTTGGTAATGCACAATAACCATATCAAACTATCAGCACCATTTCTCCTTCATGAAAAATAAAAGTTTATAGACTTTCTTCCTAATCGCCTCTATGATCAATTTTGATAATTTGGTCATAGCATGACCTAAACCTTTACCGAACGCCCATCCAATCTGTGGCACCACGGATTTACGGTGAGAGATTACCCGTTATGCCTGCAATTCATGTTACCATGATCAGTGAGCCGTGAGCATAACCTACAAGTATCATTACAAACTCCGTAATTAACGAATACAAGTACTTACATTAATGCCATTATGGCGATACAACAACAATAGCAGAATTCTTCAAGCGCAGTGCCCATGTCATGCCGTAACCTACAGGCGACTGACTGGGAAGACGGCCTAGCTCGCATAGACGTCAGCATCCCCATCGTTTATCTCGATCATCTGAAAGTCTAGCCAAGTAAATAGCCAGGGACAATGCTGGTGAGTACTTTGAATGTACTCGCAAGACACCTTAAGAAAACAAAAATAACGGATATGCAATATGGCTATGGGTGGATGGCTCCATAAGAGGTTCTTTTGTAAATTAGTTTCTCTTGTAGATATAGCATGTCCCTGTATCTTTGTTGAAAAACTTTTGTAAGACATTTTGGAAACCTTTTTGAAAAGTTTGTAGATAATACTAGGATTGGGTCACCCATTTTTTTTCCTTCCTGTCATCTCATGACCAAACTCCTTCCTCCATTTTCCCGACCATCCCATGGTCAAAACATTTTTCACGCCATTGCATTTCCAAAGTCCTTTTTGAAATCAAAACCATCACCCGCCGTACAGCCGCCAGCACAACCGTCCATCACCGAGGACTCGGCTATTCAAATAGATTTACACTCAACTGAGGTTGTACACTGTACCCACACCATCCGATTACGCGTCCCTTATCTACACTTATTGTGGGTCGAATAATCGGTCAAGACCTTCTGAATGCCCTCTCCGATACAAGTGCCTACCTTATGACGTTAATCCCCCTCAACACCGGGACGCCCTATATAGTAACCAGCCAACCGGAGCATATTTGCACCTTATCTGGTGTGCGCTTTCAACGAGGGGCTCATAGTATCGTGTGGAGGCACATAGATGTAACATCCCAAAAATCATGATTTGTAAAGCTTGCATATCATTCATGCCTTCATAGAAATTGGTCTTTTCAAACAGAATTTCAAAACAAGAAACCATGTTATGCCTATTATATAATGCAAGTAAGGCAACGGCTTTATTTTTACCTTCAAGGTATGAGAGTGCTTTGGTTTTATCAGTTCTATTTCAAAGTTGAATGCAAGGCTTACACAAAAATTCACAAAACAAAATTCAAATAAAACCATTTATATGACTAATATAGATATATTAATAAAGACATGGTTTATTTTATTTTTCAAAAGTGTCAAAGTGAATTTGACCATACAACAAGTTTTTATGCTCAATTAGGTGCAAAGATTTCACTACAAAAATCTAGAAGTAGTTTGAATTCAAACTTATTTGAAAATGATTTGAAATTGGTTCCTGAAAATCAAATAGAAAAAGGAAAAGCAAAGAGAAAAAAATAAAACTAGCCGCTGCCCATTTGGCCTAGCACCAGAACTGGCCCAACAAGCCCACCCGGGACAGCCCCTTTCCTCTCTCTATAACGCGCTCAGCTCTACCCACAGTCACTGACGTGCGGACCCCGCTTCCACCTCAGCTCTTCTTCCCCAAATCACGCCCGCAGACCGCGTCGCCGCTGCCATTGCTGCTGATAATGGCGTGGAGTAATTGGCCATGAATTCGCAAGCGTTTCTTGTCGAGATGCTGCCTACTTAATCCCCTACTCCCACGGTCATTTCCCCCCACTCAGCACACTCTCTCCGCCACCAGGCTGCCGGCATTTCGCACTGCACCTCCGCTGCCCGACGCGCTTCGGCGAGATATTCCGGTGAGTCCAGCGCTCCCCTTTGCCTCTCATTCACATGAGCATGCTTGCCAGGCCTTTGCGCATCTGCTCACATCTTTCGGTTGTCCTAAACCACCCAGGAACATCGTCTCCATCGAGCTCCGCGAATGACAGGAGCTCCGCCCAACTCCGGTGACTAATCATGGTAAAATCAGACCACCCCTTGACCCCTAAACCATACCACTATGTCCGCTGTGTCTCTGCGCATCTCCTAATGCCTCTGGTTCATCTTATTTCACCGTAGAACATCGCCTTCGTCTCCGGCAGTGAGCGTCATATGTGGGCACGAACTCCGACGAGATTTTCCGGCCACCACAGCACGCCCCCGTCCACGTCGACGATACGTAGAGCTTCCTCGCAACCTTGCGACGCTGGTAAGAACCTCCAAAACCCCCAGCCCCCTTAGTATTCGCCGGAACATCGCCATAAGAGCGTCGCCGCCGCGCAGTCACCGCTAGCGCCGCCAAGCTTTGGTCATTGAATCAGCGTCGTTAGATTTGAATCGTAGGGATAAGATTAGATCGAGTGCGAAGCGGTATCCTTTGATCTGGGCTACTGGATCTGACTTAGATCCAACGCTCCACAGTGGCCGATCCGCGCGAAGCGGTAACGTCCAATCAGAGCATGCCACGTGTGAGTGCTTGTTTAAATAACATCCAGAAAGGGTTTATGAATGTTTAAACTTGTAAAATTCATAACTTTTGATCCGCTTATCCAAAAAATGCAAATAATATATCAATAGATTCAAAAAATTAAATACTACACATCTATGTGCTTAGTTTTGTACTATGCTTCTGTAAAAATAGAGTTTTATACAGATACATTTATAGGCTTATTTTGAGTATATAAATTATTTGGAAAATGTTTTTAAGGCCAAATTAAGTTTATTTAGTCTATAAATGTTTAGTTTAGTGTTTAGTACTGTTTACTTGTCTTGTTTAGTTTAGGAAAAATCATCACATGGCATTTGCATGCATTCATATATTTTGATTGATTAAATTGAATGTAAATTTGGTGTTATCATTTTATGTGTAGATTTTGGTGCTAGTGGTGATTGTGATTGTGAGGATTGTTGCTACTTCCCCAACTACCAAGGTAAGTGGTGCTTCATGTATTTGTCCCATTATTTTGACTATGCACTAGTGTTATTTTGTATAGGGCTTGCATGAGATTTTGCTAATTATCTATATGCTATGTTATGGGAAATCCTAGTAGTTGTAGTCTTGGTAGAACTTTCTCTAAGTTAAGATACTTGTTATATTTTCATGCTTAGCCTAGCTAGTAGCAAACATGGGTGGATTATATACATGCTATGGAATTTTTGTTAACTCTTTGACTTATGTTTTGCTTAATAAAACAACTAAGTGAATGAATCACCTGGGTGGAATGGTATGATTGGGTTATGTTGAGTGGTTACACAAGGCCCAAATATATGGTTATGTTGAGTGGAAAGCCACCCAAAACAAAGGGATTTGAGATACTTAGTGTTTAGAAGCTTCTAGTGCAACCACATGGCATATGGGCTCTGCCTTGATCATATATGTTGCAATAACTTAGCCAGATAGACAGATGGTGGTAGGGTGATAGGTTGGAGCGCGTCAATTTGGTCTAAGGGAAAGCTTCTGAAAGATCTCGTCTCGATGCATGTCGAGTCTTGTGGGGAAAGTGCACCACCTCTCGAGAAGGAAAAATGTAAGTACTTAGTCGTGTCCCCGGCAACGGACAATTTGAGCATCAAGACATTGAAGCTATCAAGGATCTCCTCATCCAAATTTCTAAGTTAAAAACTTGTTGTTGAACAAGGGTTAAGGTCCACCAATGTCTATTGGTGGTTCCTTGGGATTTTTTGTCAAACAAAAACTTAGTGTTTTCCAACTGATAGGCAAAACCTATTTTGAGCAAAGCAAGCCTAAGCTACACTTAGCCAAACTCATGTAGAAGCTAGAAAATGTTATTCTACTAAGGTATCACTTGCCAATACTATTCCAATGTATTGACCCATTGTGGCTGTAACTTGTGATGTTGTAGGATACTCTCATGAGGATTAGGGTTATGAGTCTAGACTCAACATGTTTGCCTGTGTCACATGAAGATGAAGACTTTACTTTATTTTGTTAAGTTGAACTATTGTCCTAGCCTATGGATATGGAGTTGTAAAATACTATGTTATATCTGGAATGACGATGTAATAAAGACCTTTGTACCTGTGTACTTCATCTTAAACTCTGGATGCTAGCATTTGATCCAGGGACTAGCATTGCAATCACAGGGACCTTTACCTTATAAAGGTGGTGTCTTACAGATGGTATTAGAGCACTGTGTTACCTGTAGGATTATGACCCTAGTTTGGATTAGACTACAGAACCACTAAGGAAAAATTACAACACTTTGTAAAATTCCACACTTGTCTTTTTCTTCTCATAAACTTTTATAATCTTCTTTCTCATATCTAATTGTATATGAATTCCATCAACGAAGCCATCAGGAAGGGACCACTCATGACCATGACTTTGGAGTGTGAGACGGAGTTTCCCAAAGCACTCAAGAACCTCATGGTTACCATGGGGATACATGGTGCAGCTGTGTACAAGGGATTCCCTGTGATGGATGAAGGAGAAGAGTATTGATGGGTGCAACTTCACTTGTACAAAAACAAGGAAGACAACCACAAAGAGTCGGGATTCTGCATGGTCACCAACTCTGAAATGCACACAACATTCTTTGATTCTGCAAGAAATGCAGCTTGGAATGCCATCAAGGATCTTGGTGATAGGCTCAAGTGTAGAATTCTCAACACTCAAAATGACCTTAGAGAAGAGAAGAAGCATACCCAAGACTTAGAGGCTGCCAACCAACATTTAAAATAAGACATTGTAGACTTAGCATTAGAATCTTGTGAACAAGATCAACAGATTGCCTGTAAGGATGCCCATATAGCTATTTTGTCAAGTAAGTGAGAATTGTAACGTACTACGTTAGATGTACCACCACACTTGTCGTATTTTCCTAAAAAATTGTCTAAGTCATGTTGAACCTTAGTGTTGTGATAAATTTATATGCCATGACTTGTATGTTTTATGGATGATGTATGCTTTTGTTTTTATTTTACTATCTTGTTTCCTCTACTTGTGTTGTTCTAATATTTTTATATCTTACCTTAGATGATTAGATTTGAGATCAGTACCGCCGAGGAGTTCAATGGAACTCGTTTTGGTTCACGTATCGTGCAGTTTACTAGTGTTCTCAACCTTCCACTTCCTAGTATCAAGGCCTTTCAGCTCACCAAGTTTCAGAGGAAGGATCTTTGGGGTTTTAGAGTCTCGCAGCCGAGACGACAGACGGAGCCACTCATGGAGGAGATTTCCTTCAAGCTGATGCACGATGACAAGGATAAGGGTCTAGATGTAGTCATGCAGGAGTTACTCGGATGCCTCTGCGCACGCCACTCCACTGAGCTTAGAGGCCTCTACTTCCACCCATTCGGGAGACGTGACGAGGAGGGAGAGGCATTGGTGTATGACGGTGTTTTTAGAGAGACGATTGAACCAGTTCGTCTCTACCTCCAGGACCTAGAGGGCCTTATTAGACACCTTGACACCGATAGGACCAACGTCATGCTTAGCAATTACGAGCTTCAGGTTCAGTTGAGGGAGAAGGACAAGCTCTTCGCGGAGCAAGACGAGATCGTCAAGGAGATGGAGGCCAGATTCAAGAGCCAGGACAAGAATTTCAAGAATCAGGAGAAGAGAGTCCAGGACAGAAACAACAAGATCAAGGACATGAAGGCTGAGATAGAGGCCAAGGACTTCGAGCTCGAGACCCAGCAGGGAGTGATTGAGAGGCTTCACTCACAGAAGAGGGCCCTCAGGGCAAAGATCGAGGCATTGACCACTAGTGTACATGAGTATAAGACCGCCATGGAGAGTGCAGGTCTTGCTCTTGTTGACGTGGAGGTCGACATGGAGGAGTAGTGTAGACTACTCGACTATCTTTTATCTATCATACTTTGATTATTGAGTCGCAATGACGATCCAACATGTGGATGGCTTGCTATGGTGTGTTTACCTTTCCAAAAATTTGTTGTTTACTTTGTTCAAACTTTACGTTATTTTTGAGCTTGGTTGTGATGTTTATTACTATGTGATGTATTGTGCATGTTAAGCATCTATGGGTATCTCATTTCTTATCCTTATTGAAACCATAGATGCCTCCCTGTCGTGCCAACCCCAACCCAAACAACAACAATAATGCCACTCCCGAGATGCAGAAGTTGATGATAACTCAAGCTCAACTGATGCAGATGATGACAAAGTTCATGCAAAATCAGAATCAGAATAACAACAACAACAACAACAACAACAACAACAACAACAACAACAATCAGAACAATCCTCTAGCATTTGACATGCTCACTAGATTTCTAAGACTAAGGCCTGCAAAGTTCTCGGGAACCACTGATCCAATGGTAGCCAATGACTGGTTACATTCAGTGAACAAGGACTTAGTCACCATTGGCTTCACCGATGATAAAAAGGTCAGGTTTGCAGCACATCTCCTTGAAGGACCGGCAACAACCTGGTGGGACAACTTTCATATCACCACTCCCCTTGAGGATGTGACTTGGGCTATTTTTTAGGATGGATTCCGTACAGCTCACATCTCATCCGGAGTGATGACCTTGAAGAAAAAGGAGTTCCACAACCTGAAACAGCGTCACTGCAGTGTGGCTGAGTACGTTGAGGAGTTCAATAATCTGGCGCGCTATGCACGGGATGAAGTTGATACTGATGCTAAGAGGAAGGAGAAATTCCTCGCAGTACTTAATGAGTAGTTGAACCTGCAGCTGTCTGTTGCCTATGTCCCAACCTATCAATCACTTTGTGACAAGGCTACCATCTTTGAAAACAAGATGAAACAGGTTGAGGGCAGGAAGAGGAAGCATAGCTTTGATAAGCACGGCTCGGGATCGTCTCACAAGCGTTCCCATCATGATGTTAGTGGAAGTTCTGGATTCCACAAACATGGGAAGTACAACAGCCACCACAACCACAACCATCATCATGACAACAAGCATCATCGCAGTCATGACAATGACAAGTATAAGAACCACAAGAGTGGACACAAGAGCCACCATAGTGGAAGTGGAAATGGGAGTCAGCCTGTAAAGAAAGATCTTATTTAGGTTGAATGTTTCAAGTGTAAGAAGATGGGGCACTATGAAAATAAGTGCCTAGAAAAGAAAGTTTAAGGTGCCAACAGGCCCAATTCCTTCCAAAAGGGACAAGTGAACCACATTAATGTGGAAGAAATATATGATGAGTTGGATGCTGTGGCTGGTAAGTTCAAACTCAATTCTTTTCCAGCACTTGTTCTTTTTGATACTGGTGCATCGCATTCATTCATATCAAGAGCATTTGTTGATAAAAATGGATTTCCAACTGAAAAATATTGGGTGTCCTATAAAAGTAAGCTCTACCGGTGGAGAGATGATAGTGAGCCTTGGATGTCATGGTCTAGTGATAGAATTTGGGAAGCATAAGTTTCTAGTTAGTTTGATAATCCTAGATTCCCAAGGATTGGATGTTATTCTGGGCATGGATTGGATGACTAAGTATGAAGGAGTACTAGACTGTGCCAATCTTACTGTGACACTGACAACCCCGGATAAGAAACAGATTAGATTCAAGTCTAATTTTGAATCTAAAGGTAGTAAGCTAAATTCTCTTAAGGGGGTTAGCATAGACAGTGTGCTAATTGTGAGAGAGTATCTGGAGAAATTGCCTAGAATGCCACCAGATAGAGATGTTGAGTTCCTGATTGACTTACTGCCAGGATCATGACCAATAGCAAAGAGACCCTATAAGATGTTAGTTGATGAGTTGAAAGAACTCAAGAAACAACTTGGAGAACAGTTGCAGAAAGGATTTATTCAACCAAGTTCTTCATCTTGGGGTGCACCAGTTTTGTTTGTTGAAAAGAAAGATAGAAGTCAAAGGTTATGCATAGATTACCGTTCACTCAATGAGGTAACTATCAAGAACAATTATCCTTTGCCTAGAATCAATGATCTGTTCGATCATCTAGAAGGAGCCCGATTATTCTCAAAGATTGATCTCCTGTGCCGCTACTTTCAGCTAAATATTAGGGAACAAGACATACCCAAGACCGCTTTCACCACAAGGTATGGTTTGTATGAGGACACCTTGATTCCATTTGGTTTAACAAATGTACAAGCCTACTTCATGAATATGATGAACAAAGTGTTCATGGAATTTCTTGACAAGTTTGTTGTCGTATTCATCGACGACATTTTGATCTACTCCAAGAGCAAAGAAGAGCATGAAGAGCATTTGCGTTTGATACTTGAGAAGCTCAGGGAGCATAAGCTGTATGCCAAATTCAGCAAGTGTGAATTCTGGTTGAATGAAGTGGGATTTCTTGGACATATTGTGTCAGGAGATGGTGTAGCTGTTGATCCTGCAAAAGTGTCAGCTGTAACTGAGTGGGAATCTCCTAAGTCAGTGAAATAAGTACGTAGTTTCCTCGGCTTGGCAGGATATTATATAAGATTCATTGAGAATTTCTCAAAGGTAGCCAAGCCAATGACGAAATTACTTAAGAAAGACAAGAAATTGGATTGGATTGAAGGATGTGAACTCGGTTTCCAAGAATTGAAGAAGAGACTAGTGATGGCACCAGTCTTATGTCTAACAGATTTGGAGAAGGATTTCCAAGTCTATTGTGATGCATATCACCAAGGATTAGGTGGAGTTTTGATGCAAGAAGGGAAAGTTGTGGCTTACGCCTCGAGACAACTAAAAACTCATGAAGTGAATTATGCTACTCATGACTTAGAGTTAGCCTCTGTTGTCCATGCACTCAAAACATGGAGACATTATCTTTTGGGAAAACGATGTGAAGTGTTCATAGATCACAAAAGTTTGAAGTATATCTTCATTGAGAAAAAAATCAACATGAGACAAAGAAGATGGCTAGAACTCATCAAGGACTATGAATTGAGTTTGCAATACCACCCTGGTAAAGCAAATGTGGTAGCGGATGCTTTAAGCCGTAAGGTTTATGTTAATGGCCTCACTAAGGGAGAATTGCCAAATGATCTATGTGCCCAATTCAAAGATCTCAGATTGGAGATGGTGCCTGAAGGACATCTCATGACATTGGATGTTCAACCCACCTTGTTAGACAAAATCAGGGAAGCCCAAAAGATGGACAAGGAAATTGAAGAGATTAAGGGAAAAGTTAGCAAAGGGAAAGCTAAAGGATTCTACGAAGACGAACTGGGTACTTTATGGTATGGAAAATGCTGCATTCCGCAAGATCCGGAGCTTTGGAAACTGATTCTACAAGAAGAACACAAGTCACCATATTCCATTCATTCGGGTAACACCAAAATGTACATGGATGCGAAGGAAAGATTTTGGTCGAATAATCTCAAGAAAGACATCGCAGAACATATTGCCTTGTGTGATGTGTGTAGTCGAGTGAAAGCGGAACATCAGAAACCAGCAGGATTGTTACAACCACTACCTATTCCTGATTGGAAGTGTGACAAGATTGGAATGGATTTCATCATCGGACTGCCAAGGACTAGATCAGGATCTGACTCTATTTGGGTTGTTTTAGATCGCCTAACTAAAGTGGCTCATTTCATACCCATGAAGACAACCTATACAAGTTCTAAGATGGCCAAGATTTATATGAATAGGATCATGTGTCTACATGGAGTACCCAAGAGTATTTTGTCTGATAGAGGAACCCAATTCACTTTGCATTTTTTGCGACAACCTCATGAGTCATTGGGAACGAGATTAGAAATCAGCACTGCTTTTCACCCTCAAACTGATGGACAGATAGAAAGGACCAATCTGATTTTGGACGATATGTTGAGAGATTGTGCCCTAGACTATGGTGCTAGTTGGGATGAAAGTCTGCCTTACGCAGAATTCTCTTACAACAATAGCTATCAAGCCAGTATTGAGATGGCACCGTTTGAATTTCTCTATGGAAGAAAGTGTACTACACCATTGCTATGAAGTGGTGTCGGAGAAAGAAATTTGTTCGGGCCAGAACTAATCAAGGAAGCTATAGAGAAAGTCAAGTTGGTAAAGGACAGATTAAAGATAGCATAGTCCCGACAGAAGAGCTATGCAGATCCAAAGCGTAGAGAATTCACCTATGAGGTAGGTGATAGAGCTTATCTTAGAGTCTCACCACTTTGTGGAGTGAAGATATTTGGAGTCATAGGAAAATTGGCACCAAGGTATGTTAGACCATTCAAGATTCTGAGTCGCAAAGGAGAAGTGGCTTATGATATTGAGTTGCCTGAATCACTGTCTGCCGTTCACAATGTGATTCACGTAAGTCAGTTGAAGAAATGCCATCCGGAGATGGAAGACACTTCTTTGAAAGATACTATACCTTCGGAAGAGGTTCAGTTGGAGAGTGACCTCACTTATGAAGAGAAACCTATCAAGATTCTTGAGACTACAAAAAGAGTTACTCGTACTAAGACTATCAAGTTTTGTAAAGTTCAGTGGAATCATCATTCCGAAGAGGAAGCAACTTGGGAAAGAGAAGATGATCTTCGGAAAGATCACCCTCACCTATTTGCTAGCCAATCCGAATCTCGAGGGCAAGATTCATCTTAAGGGGGTTAGATTTGTAACATACCAAAAATCATGATTTGTAAAGCTTGCATATCATTCATGCATTCATAGCAATTGGTCTTTTCAAACAGAATTTCAAAACAAGAAACCATGTTATGCCTATTATATAATGCAAGTAAGGAAACGGTTTTATTTTTACCTTCAAGGTATGAGAGTTCTTTGGTTTGATCAGTACTGTTTTAAAGTTGAATGCAAGGCTTACAAAAAAATTCTCAAAACAAAATTCAAATAAAACCATTTATATGCCTAATATAGATATATTAATAAAGGCATGGTTTATTTTATTTTTCAAAAGTGTCAAAGTGAATTTGACCATACAGCAAATTTTATGCTTAATTAGGTGAAAAGATTTCACTAAAAAAATCTAGAAGTAGTTTGAATTCAAAATTATTTGAAAATGATTTGAAATTGGTTCTTGAAAATCAAATAGAAAAAGGAATAGAAAAGAGAAAAAAATAAAACCAGCCGCTACCCATTTGGCCTAGCACCATAACTGGCCCAATAAGCCCACCCGGGACAGCCCCTTTCCTCTCTCTCTCTCTCACGCGCGCAGCTCTACCCACAGTCACTGACACGCGGACCCCGCTGCCACCTCAGCTCTTCTTCCCCAAATCACGCCCGCAAACCGCGTCGCCGCTAATGTTGCTACCGATAATGGGGCGGCATAATTGGCCATGAATTCGCAAGTGTTTCTTGTCGAGCTGATGCCTACTTAAGCCCCTACTCCCCACGGTCATTTCCCCCCACTTAGCACACTCGCTTCGCCACCAGGCTGCCAGCATATCGCACTGCACCTCAGCTGCCCGACACGCTCCGGTGAGCTATTCCGGTGAGTCCAGCACGCCCCTTTGCCTCTCATTCACACGAGCATGCTTGTCAGGACTTTGCGCATCTACTCACATCTTTCGTTTGTCCTAAACCGCCCAGGAACATCGTCTCTGTCGAGCTCCGCGAAAGCCAGGAGCGCTGCACAACTCTGGTGAAGAATCACGGTAAAATCAGACCACTCCTTGACCCCTAAACCATACCACTATGTCCGCTGTGTCTCTGCGCATCTCCTAATGCCTCTGGTTCATCTTATTTCTCCATAAAACATCGCCTTCTTCTCCGGCAGTGATCGTGAGACACGGGCACAAACTTCGACGAGGTTTTCCGGCCACCACAGCACGCCCCCGTCCACGCCAACGATACGTAGAGCTTCCTCGTAACCTTGCGACGCTGGTAAGAACCCCCACAACCCCTCGCCCCCTTGGTATTCGCCGAAACATTGCCGTCAAAGCGTCGCCGCCGCGCAGTCACCGCCAAGCTTTGGTCATTGAATCAGTGTCATTAGATTTGAATCATAGGGATAAGATTAGATCGAGTGCGAAGTGGTATCCTTTGATTTGGGCCACTGGATCTGACTTAGATCCAACGCTCCACGTTGGCCGATCCGCGCGAAGCGGTACCATCCAATCAGAGCACGCCACGTGTGAGTGCTTTTTTAGATAAAATCCAGAAACGATTTTTGAATGTTTAAACTTGTAAAATTCATAACTTTTGATCTGCTTATCCAAAAAAATGAAAATAATATAACAATGGATTCACAAAAATAAATAATACACATCTATGGGATTAGCTTTGTACTTTGCTTCTGTAAAAACGGAATTTTATGCAGAGACATTTGTAGGCTTATTTTTAGTATATAAATTATTTGGAAAATGTTTTTAAGGCCAAATTAAGTTTATTTAGTCTATAAATGTTTATTTTAGTGTTTAGTACTGTTTACTTGTCTTTGTTTGTTTAGGAAAAATCATCACATGTCATTTTCATGCATTCATATATTTTTTCTTGATTAAATTGAATGTAAATTTGGTGCTATCATTTTATGTGTAGATTTTGGTGCTAGTGGTGATTGTGATTGTGAGGATTGTTGCTACTCCCCCAACTACCAAGGCAAGTGGTGCTTCATGTATTTGTCCCATTATTTTGACTATGCACTAGTGATATTTTGTATAGGGCTTGCATGAGATTTTTCTAAGTATATATATGCTATGTTATGGGAAATCCTAGTAGTTGTAGTCTTGGTAGAATTTTCTCTAAGTTAAGACACTTGTTATATTTTCATGCTTAGCCTAGCTAGTAGAAAACAAGGGTGGATTATATACATGCTATGGAATTTTTTTTAAGTCTTTGACTTATGTTTTGCTTAATAAAACAACTAAGTGAATGAATCACCTGGGTGGAATGGTATGTTTGGGTTTTGTTGAGTGGTTACACAAGGCCCATATCAATGGTCTACCTTGTGTATCACACTTGTGGAAACCACCCAGGAACAAAGAGATTTGAGATACTTAGTGATTAGAAGCTTCTAGTGCAACCACATGGCATATGGGCTCTGCCTTGATCATATAGGTTGCAATAACTTAGCCAGATGGACAGATGGTGGTAGGGTGATAGGTTGGAGCGCGTCCATTTGTTCTAAGGGGAGGCTTCGGAAAGATCTTGTCTCGATGCATGTCGAGTCTTGTGGGGAAAGTGCACCACCTCTCGAGAAGGAAAAATGTAAGTACTTAGGCGTGTCCCCGGCAACGGACAATTTGAGCATCAAGACATTGAAGCTATCAAGGATCTCCTCATCCAAATTTCTAAGTTAAAAACTTGTTGTTGAACAAGGGTTAAGGTCCACAATGTCTATTAGTGGTTCCTTGGGAGTTTTTGTCAAAGAAAAACTTAGTGTTTTTCAACGGATAGGCAAAACCTATTTTGAGCAAAGCAAGCCTAAGCTACACTTAGCCAAACTCATGTAGAAGCTAGAAAATATTATTCTACTAAGGTATCACTTGCCAATAATATTCCAATGTATTGACCCACTGTGGTTGTAACTTATGATGTTGCAGGATACTCTCATGAGGATTAGGGTTATGAGTCTACACTCAACATGTTTGGCTGTGTCACATGAAGATGAAGACTTCACTTTATTTTGTTAAGTTGAACTCTTGTACTAGCCTATGGCTATGGAGTTGTAAAAGACTATGTTATCTCTGGAATGGCGATGTAATAGATACCTTTGTATCTGTGTACTTCATCTTAAAATGTGGATGCTAGCATTTGATCCAGGGACTAGCATTGCAATCATAGGGACCTTTACCTTTATAAAGGTGGGGTCTTACAGTAGACCCTTTGTTCCTTATCCCGGTCGATGCTACGCATGGGACGTTGGACTGAGAAGGCCCAACCTCTGGGGATTGTTTGCCCCTTTAGTAGTGTGAGGCCCCTATACCAGGTTAGACAAACTTTCAAGCCAGCCCCGTCCTATTCCAGAGTAATGTGGTTGCACGGGTTAATTGTTCCAGCATAGTAAACTGTACAGCCTAGCGTTTTCTGATAAAAAAAATTGTAAGTCTTTTCTCGGGGTCTTCCCATCCTATACTTTTGCTTAGGCTAAAATAGAGTCTCCACGGGGTTATGATGTTAAACACCATCTACCATACTAAGGGCAAGTAGGTATCATAAAGATGGGTTGTACCTAATGGTACTAAGGGGTAATTATTTAGAGGATCCAAACTTTCTCTATATAAAATATAATATGGTAAAACAATGCAATTTGCATAAACGGGTCGATAAAACATGCATAGGTAAAATAATAGGACAAGGTGTATGAGAAATAAGGTGGCTTACCTGTGACCAGCGAGACGTACCGTGACTTCTTTAGAATAACAGAATAAAAAATATAATAATAATAAGAATATCCCAATGCTTCCTTCTCGGTGGCACAAAAACGCAACTATCGTCGTTATCGAGCATACATGCAAACAAACAACACCACCATCAATATAATGCATACAAGCATCAACCATATAGCAAACAAACAACTAATACATGATACAAATCAGTAGGGTTGGGATAATGGGTTTGGAAAGATGGGAAAAAGTTTTGGGAGCATTTGGAGGAAATGTGTAGGGGTTTTATAGTCTAGAAACTAGATAGTAGATGGGTTTTTGGAACAAGGACATATTCAGTCGGATATCATTGTGTAACAATGATATCATCAGATAAGTATTGATAAAATGAAACCAACAAAGGTGGTTTCACTATTTTATCAAATAACATTGCTTTATAGTGATTTTTATAGTAGATAAAACTCTAGTTTTAGGAAATAATTCACCAGAGTTGTTCTGGCATTCCAAACATTATTTCCTTGGGTGATTAGAGAGTATTTTATGGACTGGTTCAATATGAGTTGTAATCACCTCAAAAACATTAGCAGAATGCCCTTAAGAAATTCCCAAAAACAGTACAGGATGGGATTTGTCTTTTTCTTCATATTTAAACTACAGAATATTTTGATGTGATTCCATGGAAACATGTTAGGTACTTGTATTATATTTCAATATAAATTGGAATCAACCTTTTTGGATTTACAAAACTCAAATGGTGAATTTATTGGTGAACAAACTATGCACAGAAATATTTAATTCACCAAAATTCAATAAAGGATCAATAAATTTTGGGCTCCTGGGTTTTGGTGCTTATTCATATATAGGTTTACTGATAGTTGGAATTAGGTCCAAACCACATTTTTTTACCTAGAGAAATTACTAAAGATAGAAATGGCATGTTTTTATTATTTTTGCTAAAGGTAATCTAGGAAGAAAATTTAGGTAGGACCAGTGGGACAATCATGGTATGGCTAGGACCTTGAAGTAACAATTGGCTTCAGGCCATTTGGAAATACCAAAATCTTTGGAAGAGAATATTTTTCCAAAGGACACCGAGGGTTTGATGATTTATTGTGATTATTCTGGATATGATTTGAGTCAGCTAAGGACACTATATGTTAGGTAAAACCCTAAGGTAAAAGTTAGTATTTTTCTCTAGGCACAAACATGCACCTTCCATCTTTATTTGTAATTAAAGTAACTGGTTAATATATGGATCTATATAGAAAACAGAAAAAAAGGGAGGAGGGAAATCACAGGCCAGATCTACCTGGATCTGGGCCGTGCGAAGGGGATCTAGCCCACCCCAGGCACCTGCGAGCACGCGTCGACGTGGTTCAAACGGCCGAGCCAGGGCCCGCCGGTCAGTGAAGGTGCAGGGAGAAGGGGTACTGGGGCTCGCCCACCGTTGGATTAGAGGAGGATCAACGGTGTGGCGTCGTCTTCCTCGCTGGAAAGAGACCCGCCGGGGGAACCCTACTAGAGGAGTGCGGCGGCGCGGAGTCTCACCAGAGGGGCAGGGAGGCGATGGGAGGTGGAAGGGGCGACACGGCGCATCCCGACGACCTCAGAGAGGGGCGGGAGAGGGTGCTTGGCACCGGGAGAGGGCTCACACGACTGCTGCCGAGGCGAGCTCATCGGTGCTCACTGGAGCTTCGTCCCCGAGCGGTCCTGGACCAAACAAAACACATGGGGAGGGTCAGAGGAGGTAGGGAAACATGGTAGGGGGACATGTCGGGCCAGGGAAGCAAGGGGGAGGAAGTTATGCTCATTTTCGTGCTCGGGGCTGAGAGCTTCTTGTTCTTCTTTGCTCGGGCTAGGCAGAGCAGTAGAGGAGGGGAGGTTCTGTGGGGAGGTAGGTGGGAGGGAGAAGAGTGGAAATGAGAAGCAAGGGGAGGTTGGGGTGGCCTCTGGCCTATTTAACTTGAGGGGAGAGGGTCCATGGTGGACATAGTGTAGGAGGGGTTTGGGGAAGAGGGTACTGGCCAACCATTGGGCAAGGAGGGCACTGAAGAGGTGAGAGAGAGGTCTCTGGTCGTGCTAGTGGACAGAGAGGGGAGTGGCCACCCTAGGGTGTAGATATTTGCAAGACAAGGCATAAGGGCCACACATCTGTCTTATGCTATCTCCAAGGGGTACAAGACAAAATCTATAGTAGTCTTGCTATAGTGCGCTTCGAACAGAGGTGAGGGAAGGGTGCTAGGGTGAGGTGCTTGGAAAGTTTGACTAGGGTTTGATTTGGGGTTAATCATTGTTTCAAGAATTTTCAATTTTTGGCCCTAGAAATGACCATGATGGATTTGTAAAATTTTAAATTTTCCAAGAGGGAATGATGGTTTTGGTGGATGGATCTACTCAAAGTGCATCCCCAAGAATTATTTTGGATTTATTGCATCTCTTTAGATCACAAATTTCCATTTATTCCAAAAGTGCAGAAGTAGTTTCTAGAAGGTTATTTGATATTTTTACATTGCCCAAATGTGGTTTTTGGTGTGATATGGTCCTCAATACCAAATTACACGTTGTAGAATTTATTTGGAATTTATTGAGATGGAATAGTATTTTTAATGAATTATTTCTTGTTTCTGCCAATTAAAAAAAGGGCAAAAAGAATTAATAAAGAATCTCAAAAAATATTTATTTTTGAGTTTGAAAGATAGGGTATTAGGTAGAGAACTCAAATGTGCATTGAGTTGGCAAAGTAGTTTGGAGAAAAATAAACTTGGCTTCATAGACCAAGATTCTATGGTTTTTCTAAAAGTGGAATTTAAATAGTTTTGGGATCCAAATAATTATGGGAATTATTTGGGGAAGTATCATATCCAAGGTAGATGATGTAACCTTGATGTATACATCATGTTCAACCTTGGGTTTGGAAGAATTTGGGTGAAAAGGGAAGAAACTAGATTTTTGGGAATCTAGGGTTTGTTATTTTCATGCCACCAGAACATGGTTGGATTAGGGAGCTCAGAGCTCACCTTGATGCAAGGGGTATATGGATAGCTAGACCAAGTTATATAGATGATCAGGGAAGCAATATTTGGGATTGGTTGGATTTGAGGTGGTCTAGAAGAGATGGCAAATTTTGCTGAAAATAATGCTGCCATAACAGATACATCATGTAGCCTCCTAAACCATGTGTGTTTAAGAAGCACAAAGCTTTAATGGGAACAAAGGAAGTGGGGTTTGATAGGCCATGGTAGGTAGATCATGACTATGCAAATATTTGGTCAAGGGGAAGTGGCATATAGATGTGAGCTTCTGCCAAAGTAGGCATGTTGACTAGTTTTGTAGAAAACATTACCCTGATGTCGACAAAAACCATCATGGATGAGTTGGATTAAGAATGGTTTACTCAAGAGTAAGAGTGGGCCTTCTTAGTACTAGTGATGTACTGTAATATGGTTTAAATACGTTCTCAAGAATGCCCATAGGTTGGAAAAGGTAGAGCTCCAAATATTGCATTTAGATAAGAAATTCCAGACTTAGCCATTTTGGCAGATTTAGGGCTTTAGACTAGAGTGCAAGTGTAGATGATTTTGAGAGGATGCTAGGTTCCAAACTCATTATCAAGGAGATGGTGTTGAGGTGTTAACTATGTAGATAGGATCCATGCTTATATTGGGTCTCCACTAAGTTGGAAACTATCAAAGGGATTATCCATGGGTTGATCTGATTAGGAGCGGAGATGATAACATTAGTGGCTTAGGATAGATCTAGACTTGGATGCTTGATATGAGATTGATGATCACAAGCATAGATTGTGTCCTAAGGTATGAGCTACTATATTATCTCACTCTAGTCCCTAAGAAAACATTGCAATCAGCAGATCAAGGCAACTCATCTTATGAACTCATCCAACTACTACTAAGGTTACCATCAAGCCTAGATTGAGGTAGAGATGGGCAATTTGAATTGGTTGTACTTTGGAGTAAGATAAGGACCATCTTGGTACCTATACCAAGATTGGAAAGAAAAGGTTTTCAATAAAGGTTTTCGAAAAACCTAGGGGTAAGAGTAGTTGAGAGTTCTGTCTTGAAAACATAAGGAGATTATATTTTAGTTCTCCATAGTTGTGTTAATAGAACTAGTAAAATATTTTTGTTTTGTCAAAGTCATCTTGGCTCAGGTTTTGAAAAGCCATAACATTTGGGAATATGAAATATGAGCCAAGACATCTCTTTTATAAAATAGCTTTTGGCAACTAGTGTTGAGATAAGAAGTATAGCACCTAATACACAATCAGTTCCAAGAACACCAGCAAGCAAGTAAGTAAACAAAAATTGCACATGTAACAAGAAAAAGTTTTTGTTCCCCTTGATTTTTGCCTTTTGGACAACAATTCAGGGTTGCTGAAATTGGGATGTTACAGACCTTGCCCCCTTAAAATAATCTCGTCTAGATATTATGGAGGAGTAGGGTTGGGTAATTGTAGGGTTTCGTAGCATGGAAAACAAAAAAATTCTACCGCATCCAAACAAACAAGCCAAGATCTATCTACTAGATTGTAGCAACGAGTCGATGGAATAACTCACCCTCGAAGATTCCAAAGTGTTTAACAAGAGCGGATTCTCGTGGGTGATGTAGTCGTACTCTTCCCGATCTCAAGATCGCGTAGACGATCCTTCCAAGGCGCTCGTTAAAAGCGCTCCCAGATCGGTCACGTTGATTTTCGTGAAGACCTTCCTCTCCTTGTTCAGCAGGCGGAGGTTGTAGCACTCTCCTCGTGATTACGGCAGCATGGCGTGGTACCCAAGTAGAGGGAGATCTCGTGAGGCTTCGCCTTAAGCGAGCAAGTATGGTGGAGTACCTCGGCGATCTAGGGTTTAGACACGCCCGAGGAGGGCTAGTGCCGCGGCTGGGGTTTCACCTAGGCGGCGTGGCGTGCCCTAGGGCAGCGGCTTGGAGGCGGCGACGGCTTGGTACTAGGGTTTGGAGGAGAGGGTCTTGTGTGTCTCTAGGAGGGAGCCCTGCCCCTCCTTATATAGGTGGAGGGGCCAGCCGGCCAAGGGGAGGTATAGGAGTCCCTCCCCAACTCGGCTTGGAGGTGGGCCGCCGGTTGGAGGAGGGAACTCCTTCCCAACTCGGTTTCCCCCTTCCTCCTCTTTTCCTCTTTCCAAATTTAGCCGTTTGACTTTTCAAACTAGCTATTTGACTTTTCAAACTAGGATTTGAATTAATCCTTTATTTGGTACAGCGATGACACTTAGTACATGATGCAATCATACCAACTTGATACAACACATTCATGTACCCTTCCCCTCGGTGCGGACATTCGGAACATTCTAGAACATTCCCGATGAAAACACGGAACCATTCCCCAACTCCCAAAGCGGGACTTTCCTTATATGAATCTTATTCTCCGGACCATTCCGGATCTCCTCGTGATATCCGGATCCCATCCGACTCAACAACATTCGGTCTTTTCTCATCATTCCATAACTACTCAAAACACCGTCGAATCCTTAAGTGTGTCTCCCTACGGTTCGTGAATTATGCAGACATGATCGAGACACTTCTCCGAACAATAACCAATAGAGGAATATGGAAATTCATATGGCTCCCACATATTTCTACGATTACTTTGTGATCGAATGAACCACTTACATACGATATCAATTTCCCTTTGTCTCACGATAGTTTACTTATCCGAGGTTATGATCGTCGGTATCTCTGCATACCTAGTTCAACCTCGTTACCGATAAGTACTCTTTTCTCGTTCCCGTGATATGTGATCCCTTGTGAGCCAGTCACATGCTTGCAAGCTAATTGGATGACATTTCACCGAGAGGGCCCAGAGTATATCTATCCGTCATATGGATGGACAAATCCCACTCTTGATCCATGTGTTTCAACCAATACTTTCTGAACACTCAATGCTACCTTTATAGCCACCCAGTTATGGTGTGGTGTTTGATGTCATCAAAGCATCCATCCGGTAAAGGTGATATGCGTGATCTCATGGTCGAAGGAATTAGATTACTATGTATCAGAAAGCATGTAGCAATTGAACTATTAAAATGACTTGATCTTTATGCTACGCTTATCTATAGGAGTAGGTCCATCATATCATTCTCCTAATGATATGATCTTGCTGTTAATAACATCTCAATGTTCATGATAGGGAAACCACAATCATCTATTAACCAACAAGCTAGTATTATATAGAGGCTTTACTAGGGAGTTCAAATTAAGTTTACAAATCACACAAGTATTAATGTTTCCTTGTTAATACTATTATAGCATGAATGTAAACATTTATCATAAACACAAAGATATAATAATAACTACATTTATTATTGCCTCTATGGCATATCTCCAACAGTCTCCCACTTGCACTAGAGTCATCTAATCTAGATTACATGGTAATATACCGAACACCCATGGCAGTTTGGTGCTGGCCATGTTTTGCCCTTGGGAGAGGTTTAGTCAACGGATCCGCCACATTCAGATCTGTGTGTATTTTGCAAATCTTTATATCCCCATCTTGGATATGTTCTCGAATAGTGTGAAAACGTAGCTTGATATGCTTCAGCTTCTTGTGTGACCTTGGTTCTTGCGCATTGGCTATGGCGCCCATGTTATCACAGTAGATAGACATTAGGTCCAGCGCACTAGGAACCACACCCAGCTCTGTAATGAACTCTTTCATCCATATTGCTTCTTGTGAAGCCTCCGAAGCAGCCATGTATTCCGATTCAGTTGAAGATCTCGCGACAACTCTTTGGTTTGCACTCCTCCAGCTAACTGCTGCACCATTCAAAATAAATACGTATCCATATTGTGATTTAGAATCATCCGGATCGGTGTTCCAACTAGCATCGGTGTAACCATTAACAACGAGATGTTCATCACCTCCATAAGAAAGAACCATATCCTTAGTTCTTCTCAAGTACTTAAGGATGTTTTTGACCATTGTCCAATGATCCACTCTGGATCACTTTGATATCTGCTAGTTAAACTAACAGCATATGCAATGTCGGGTCTAGTACATAGCATGGCATACATTAGAGATCCTATGGCTGAGGCATAGGGAGTCTTACTCATCCTTTCTCTATCTTCTGCCGATGTCGGACTTTGAGTTTTACTCAAGGTCGTATTGGGCAACATGGGCAAGAACCCTTTCTTGCTATCTTCCATTCCAATCCTCTTTAGAACTTTGTCCAAATATGTACTCTGTGACAATGATATTTGGCGTTTCGATCTATCTCTATAAATCTTTATGCCTAATATGTAAGCTGTTTCGCCAAGATCCTTCATTGAAAAATATTATTCAAATATTCCTTGACACTATTAAGAAGGTCTACATCATTCCCAATCAATAATATGTCATCCACATATAGTATTAAGAATACTACAGAGCTCCCACTCACTTTCTTGTAAATACAAGCTTCTCCATAAGTTTGTATAAAACCAAAACTTTTGATCACCTTATCAAAACATTGATTCCAACTTCGGGATGCTTGCTTCAATCCATAGATGGACCGTTGAAGTTTGCATACCTTGTTAGCATCTTTAGGATCAACAAAACCTTTGGGTTGCATCATATACAACTCTTCATCAATGTCTCCATTGAGGAATGTTGTTTTGACATCCATCTGCCATATCTCATAATCGTAATATGCAACGATTGCTAACATAATCCTCACAGACTTTAGTTTCGCTACTGGTGAGAAAATCTCATCGTAGTCAACTCCTTGAATTTGTCGAAACCCTTTTGCGACAAGTCGAGCTTTATAGATAGTAACATTACCATCAGCATCTGTTTTCTTCTTGAAGATCCATTTGTTCTCGACAGCCTTCCGGCCATCCGGTAAGTCCACCAAAGTCCATACTTGGTTTTCGTACATGGATCCAATCTCGGATTTCATGGCTTCTTGCCATTTATTGGAATCTGGGCTCATCATCGCTTCCTCATATGTCTCAGGGTCATCGGTGTTGTCCACCAACATGACACTCATAACGGGATCATACCAATCTGGAGTGGTACGAGTTCTCGTTGACCTACGAGGCTCTGTAGCAACTTCAACCGAAGTTTCATGATCATCATCATTAGCTTCCTCTCTTATTGGTGCAGGCACCACAGGAACTTCTTCCGGTGCTGCGCTACTCGCAATTTCGAGAGAAGGTTCGACAACCTCGTCGAGTTCTACTTTCCTTCTAGTCACTTCTTTCGAGAGAAATTCCTTCTCTAGAAAGGATCCATTCTTGGCAACGAAGATTTTGCCTTCGGATCTATGATAGAAGGTATACCCAATAGTTTCCTTCGGGTATCCTATGAAGACGCATTTTTCCGCTTTGGGTTCAAGCTTGTCCGGCTGTAACTTCTTTACATAGGCTTCACCCCAAACTTTGAGGAGCGACAATCTAGGTTTCTTCCCAAACCATAATTCATACGGTGTCATTTCAACGGATTTAGACGGTGCCCTATTTAAAGTGAATGCGGCTGTTTCTAATGCATAACCCCAAAATGATAGCGGTAAATCTGTAAGTGACGTCATAGAACGAACCATATCTAAGAGAGTTCGATTACGACGTTCGGACACACCATTACGTTGTGGTGTTCCCGGCGGTGTGAATTGTGAAAGTATTCCGCATTTCTTCAAATGCTCGCCAAACTCGTAACTTAGATATTCACCTCCACGGTCAGAACGTAGAAATTTAATCTTCTTGTTACGTTGATTCTCTACCTCACTTTGAAATTCCTTAAACTTCTCGAAAGTTTTGGACTTATGTTTCATGAAATAGATATACCCATATCTACTCAAGTCATCTGTGAAGGTAAGAACATAACGATAACCACCGCGCGATGCTACACTCATTGGACCACACACATCGGTATGTATGATTTCCAATAAGTCCGTAGCTCGCTCCATCATACCAGAAAATGGAGTCTTAGTCATTTTACCCATCAGACATGCTTCGCATCTATCAAGTGATTCTAAATCAAGTGATTCAAGAAGTCCATCGGAATGGAGTTTCTTCATACGCTTCACTCCAATGTGACCAAGACGACAGTGCCACATATAGGTCGAGTTATAGCTCGATTTCAAACGTTTAGCCTCAATGTTATTAATATGTGTATTTCCACTATCGAGATTCAATAAGAATAGACCATCTATCAAAGGTGCATGTGCATAAAACATATTACTCATATAAATCGAACAACCATTATTCTCGGATTTAAACAAGTAACCGTATCGCAATAAACAAGATCCCGATATAATGTTCATGCTTAACGCAGGCACCAAATAACAATTATTTAAGTATAAAACTAATCCCGATGGTAGATGAAGGGGTAGCGTGCCGACCGCGATCACATCAACCTTTGATCCGTTTCCAACACGCATCGTCACCTCGTTCTTCACTAGCTTCCGTTTATTCTGCAGCACCTATTTCGAGTTACAAATATGAGCAACCAAACCACTATCAAATACCCAGGCACTACTACGAGTACTAGTGAGATACACATCAATAGCATGTATATCAGATATACCTTTCTTCTTGATGTTGCCGTTCTTCAAATCCGCCAAGTACTTTGGGCAATTCCGCTTCCAGTGACCTTCTCCCTTGCGGTAAAGCACTCGATGATCAGGCTTAGGTCCAGCCTTGGTCTTCTTCGTCGGCGTGGTAACTTTCTTACCACCCCTCTTGAAGTGTCCCTTCTGCTTAGACTTGCCTTTCTTGAATTTGGTGGTCTTATTGACCAACAACACTTGGTGCTCTTTCTTGATCTCCACTTCTGCTGACTTCAACATGGCAAAGAGTTCTGGCAACGTCTTTTTCATGTTTTGCATGTTGTAGTTCATCACAAAGTTCTTGTAACTTGGTGGTAGTGATTGGAGGACACGGTAAATCCCCAAAGCATTAGGAATCACAATACCCAAGCTTTGAAGTTTGTTTGCGCCTGCACATCTTAAGCACATGCTCGCTGACGGAGCTGCCCTCTTCCATCTTGCAGTTAAAGAACTTTTCAGAAGCCTCATAGCTTTCAATTGCCGCATGAGTCTCAAAGATCAATTTGAGATCCTCGACAATATCATATGGGTCTGAATTCCCAAACCTTTTCTGAAGCTCCGATTCTAAACCATACAAGATAGCACACTGAACTGTGGAGTACTGAGTCTTCCGAGTGAGGTAAACATTCTTTACTTCATCGGAAGCATGGCTGCAGTGGGTCACCTAGCGGTGCATCCAGCACATAGGTCAAATTACCAAGTGTGAGGACAATCCTCAAATTGCGGAACCACTCCGCGAAGTTGCTTCCATTGTTTTTCAACTTTTCTTTCTCTAGGAACGCATTAAAATTGATGGTAGGGGCTGCCATTGATCTACAACATATTTGCAATAGTTTAGACTAAGTTTATGACAAATTGAGTTCAAATTAATAAATTTAATCTAGGTGAACTCCCACTCAAAACAATATCCCTCACATTGTTTTAGTGATCACACGAACCAAATCCACCATATCAACACCGATCATCACGAGAGTTGATATAGTTTCAATAATGAACAATCGACATGTTCATCATATCTACTATATGATTCATGCTTTACCTTTCGGTGATCCGTGTTCCGAGACCATGTCTGTACATGCTAGGCTCGTCAAGATCAAACCTTATTTTCCGCATGAGCAAATCTGGCTTGCTCACGTTGTATACACTTGCGGAATCTAACACACCCGATCATCACGTGGTGCTTCGAAACAACAAGCTTTAGCGGTGCTAACTAAGGGTGAACACTTTATGACTTGAAATTCATGTGCATGAGGATCATCTTATAATGCTACCATTGTCTACTAAGCAATACAAGATGCATAAAGGATTAACATCACATGCAATTCATAATATGTGATATGATATGGCCTTTCTTCTTTGTGCTTCGATCTCCATCTTCTAGCACGAACATGATCTCCATCATCACCGCATTGCATCAAGGTCAATGATGCTTCTCCATGGTTGTAGCCCACGGCTTCAACTATTACAACTACTTTGAATAGACACGGGTCTTAACATAAATTAAAGACAACCATATGGCTCCTGCCGGTTGCCAACTTACAATAAGGAACATTGCATACATCAAATATAATCACAATCATGGCCATATCACATCACAGCAAACCCCTGCAAAACAAAGTTAGACGCCTCTACTTTCTTTGCAAGTTTTACGTGGTTTGGGGCTTTCAATAAGTGTCGTTCTAACTTACGAACAAGAACCAAAACATTGATACTAGTATTGTTAATCACCCGTTGTAAATTGGATCTTAACTATGCTAGGAGAAAGCAGGCACCATAAAGCCACTTATGCAATACAAGTTGCATGTCAAGCGTGGAGCAAGTCTCATGAACGATGTCATGTAAGGTTAGCCGGGCTTCATCCCAACATCCCATAAGATGCAAAGTACACAAGAAGCAATCGACAATAAAAGCAAACGCCCACAATGACCATTGTGTTGTACTCGTCTGTGAGATCTACATATAGACACAGCTCTGATACCACTTTGTAGGGTTTCAGAGCATGGAAAACAAAAATTTCTACGGCGTACAAACAAACAAGCCAAGATCTATCTACTAGATTGTAGCGAGTCGATGGAATAACTCACCCTCGAAGATTCCAAAGTGTTTAACGAGAGCGGATTCGTGGGTGATGTAGTCGTACTCTTCCCGATCTCAAGATCGCGTGACGATCCTTCCGGTGCTGCGTTAAGCGGCGCTCCCTTGATCGGTCACACGTTCGATACTCGACGAAGACCTTCCTCTCCCTTGTTCCAAGCGTGGAGGTTGTAGCACTCTCCTCGTGATTCCGGCCTGACAACGGCGTGGTACCGAAGTAGAGGGAGATCTCATGAGGCTTCGCCTTAAGCCGGAGCGAGTATGGTGGAGTATGAGAGAGTCCCTCGATGATCTAGGGTTTAGACACGCCGAGGAGGGGCTAGTGCTGGCGGCTAGGGTTTCACCTAGGCGGCAACGGCGAGTGCCCTAGGGCCAGCGGGGGCTTGGAGGCGGCGGCGGCTTGGAGGCGGCGGCGGCTTGGTACTAGGGTTTGGAGGAGAGGGTCTTGTTTGTCTCTAGGAGGGAGCCCTGCCCCTCCTTATATAGGTGGAGGGGCCGGCCGGCCAAGGGGAGGGAGAGGAGTCCCTCCCCAACTCGGCTTGGAGGTGGGCCGCCGGTTGGAGGAGGGAACTCCTCCCCAACTCGGTTTCCCCCTTCCTCCTCTTTTCCTCTTTTCAAACTAGCTATTTGACTTTTCAAACTAGGATTTGAATTAATCCTTTATTTGGTACAGCGATGACACTTAGTACATGATGCAATCATACCAACTTGATACAACACATTCATGTACCCTTCCTCCGAGTGCGGACATTCGGAACATTCTAGAACATTCCGATGAAAACACGGAACCATTCCCCAACTCCAAACAGGACTTTCCTTATATGAATCTTATTCTCCGGACCATTCCGGATCTCCTCGTGATATCCGGATCCCATCCGGACTCCAACAACATTCGGTCTTTTCTCATCATTCCATAACTACTCAAAACAACGAATCCTTAAGTGTGTCTCCCCTACGGTTCGTGAATTATGCGGACATGATCGAGACACTTCTCGAACAATAACCAATAGAGGAATCTGGAAATTCATATGGCTCCACATATTTCTACGATTACTTTGCGATCGAATGAACCACTTACATACGATATCAATTTCCCTTTGTCTCACGATAGTTTACTTATCCGAGGTTATGATCGTCGGTATCTCTGCATACCTAGTTCAACCTCGCTACCGATAAGTACTCTTTTCTCGTTCCCGTGATATGTGATCCCTTGTGAGCCAGTCACATGCTTGCAAGCTAACTGGATGACATTTCACCGAGAGGGCCCAGAGTATATCTATCCGTCATATGGATGGACAAATCCCACTCTTGATCCATGTGTTTCAACCAATACTTTCCGAACACTCAATGCCACCTTTATAGCCACCCGATTCACGGTGTGGTGTTTGATGTCATCAAAGCATCCATCCGGTAAAGGTGATATGCATGATCTCATGGTCGAAGGAATTAGATTACTATGTATCAGAAAGCATGTAGCAATTGAACTATTAAAATGACTTGATCTTTATGCTACGCTTATCTATAGGAGTATGTCCATCATATCATTCTCCTAATGATATGATCTTGCTGTTAATAACATCTCAATGTTCATGATAGGGAAACCACAATCATCTATTAACGAACAAGCTAGTATTATATAGAGGCTTTACTAGGGACTTCAAATTAAGTTTACAAATCACACAAGTATTAATGTTTCCTTGTTAATACTATTATAGCATGAATGTAAACATTTATCATAAACATAAAGATATAATAATAACTACATTTATTATTGCCTCTAGGGCATATCTCCAACAGTAATAACATCCACTTAACCATTTCAGCGGTGGCCTTGTTATATGATAATAGGTTTTTCAACAAATTAGTGTGGTCAGTTACGTGTCTGAGCTAAGGGGCTTCTGATTGGGCGGTTTAGATTTAGACAACTGGAAAAGATGCAGTCTTTTCCCCTTAGTATGATTCTAGGTAGGTTTGGCATCGACGGGATACTTCCTTCTTGAGGCGAGATAGCGAGTTGAGCCTTCTTCAAACCTTTACCGCTGAAATCAGCTTCTCTGCCTTCATGGTCTTGAAATGCCGGAAGTGTTGGCTGGGTTGTCGACTCTGCGATGGAGAATTCTCCTAAAGTACCTTCTGATTCTGGAGAAATGTCGATTTCCGTCGTTCTTGCATGGTCAATGACTCGGATTTCGCAGGGGTGGTCATTATTTAACGATAACTAGGGTTTGAATCTAGGGTTTTATCAGGTTTTTGGGTGGGAAAGACTTTCCCCCTTAGAGAGACGCTAGGGGTTTTCTGGTGGAGTCGCTGATCTTCTTGATTGGAGTCGTATGATGATGCTGGGGGATGGCCCTGCACCTTTGATCCTGAGGTGGTTACCTTATGTCGACCTTGTACCGCTTCGTGGGAAGCAGCGATACCACTTCTTCAGATAGTAGTCATAGCGGGAGAGGCGTTTAACTAGCTTCCGGTTAGTTAGTTCTGAGATAGGTAGGGGTCCAATAGGTTGAGGATTGATGTTGTCTATTGGTGGTCTCGGAACGCGGTCTTTTAGAGAAGGGGTCGTTTCGGGCTCGGTCTGATGCAACATCGTGGGTAAAACACGCAAAGAAGGGCATTAATCTTGCATACCATCCAACAGGGTCCATCTAGAGTTCAGCAGATTTGCGTCGGTCAATGGCGAAGGTACTTGACACCTTACTGAACAGGTTTCAAGACGATTCACCACTTGCTAGAGGGTAGCTGAGTAAGTTGATAGGGTACGAAGGACTTTGTCGAGAGTGTTCCTTGGGTCTTGTAGCCGTCCTTGGGGGTTGGGTACCAAATTTGGTTACCGTAGTTTTTAAGAGGGTAGTTAGCAGAGATAGTAGAGAAGGGACTTTGTGACTTCTTCAGAAAACTTGATGCTTTGGGATTTTCTTTCTACTCCTTGGAGTGTAGTATTGACGTCGTCAAGTAGTCTCGTCTTGAATCTGAACGTCTCAGTTGTTTGGAGGATCGAGTAGACTCCTGAAGATTGTTGTCGAGATCTGTTTCTCTATTCCTCTAACGACACCTGAGGTGGTGTTTGGGACAGGTTCTTAGATTGTAGATCTTCCTATACTATCTTGTCGTAAGCGGTCTTCTGGATTTGAGTGGAGAGACGCAGTCTTTCCACCTTAGGGCTTTACTTGAGGTCGTCGAGGCTAGGGTAGATCCTTTGTCTTGGGGCATCAGCGTGACACTTGAGTTGTGGTCTTTCAGGGACGCCTTATTGCGACTACCTTGCCATGGTGGTTACCTAACAAAGTTGTAAGGGTTAACTCGGGGCTGTTTTAAGGCTTAGCGATGCTTCTTCTTGATCCTTCATCGAGGTGGAGGCATTTTGGCTTTAGAGGGATTGTTTTCACCTGAACACTTTGTTTTGTTTCGGAGTGATGATGGTGTAGAGTTGTTGTCTTCAGCATCCCTTTCTTTAGAAAATTTTGGGAGTGTTGGTGGTATGGCGATGACTTCTAGTTGGTTCGATATAGGGTCGAATAGCTTCGCTGCTCCTTTGGGGCGATTAGGACATGAGCACGAGTAGGGGTTGTCGGAGGTTTCTTTATGTGGACATCTTGCTGAGGAGAGGTTTCCAGTTATGGGGTTGCGAGGGTTAGCGTCGGGATATGCCAACAAGGTGGTCATCCAACAAGATCAAGTGATCCGAGGCAGACAAGCAACACATTTCAAGTATCACACAAGCAGATGGCAAGCAAACAAGGCATACCATAGGTACTAAGGGGATGACTACAGGCCATAAGGGGAATCCTATATTAGGGATGCTAATCCTAAGTACAGACGTTACGGGGGTCTTGACTTCTGTCTTGCCATTTGTCGTCGTCGGTGCTGTACTTGATCAATTTGGGGGGGATGAAGGACTCCATTGGTAGGACGATCTTGTAGGGTCTTTCGTCGTTGGTAGATCCTTTGTTGTGCTTGTCTTGGTGTCTCCGTCACATAGTCTCCAAATTGGACTTTGTTGGAGACGGAACTTTTTAAGTAGACGAGATATAGAGTAATCCATTTTCGATTCTTTTAAATCAGAGAAGATAAGATAAGAAATCTTTTGAAAAGCTTTTGAGAAATAGTTTTCGAAAGCCAGTGTTTTTAGAAATAGGGGTTGTCCTGTCTAATGTCCATGATCACTAAGGTCTCCTACAGTCAGGATGGCTCTGATACCATGTCTGTGGCACCCCGGATTTATGGTCCAAGAATACCCGTTATGCCTGCAATTCACGTTCCCATGGTCAGTGAGCTGTGAGCATAACTGACAAGTATCATTACAACCTCCATAATTAATGAATACAAGTACTTACATTAATGCCATTATGGTGATACAACAACAATAGTGGAAGTCTTCGAGTGTAGAGCCCATGTAATTCCTTAACCTACAGGCGATTGACTGAGAAGACGGCCTAGCTCGCATAGACCTCAGCATCCCCATTGTTTCTCTCGATTATCTGAAAGTCTGGCCAAGTAAATAGCCAAGGAAAATGTCGGTGAGTACTTTGAATGTACTCGCAAGACACCTTAAGATAACAAAAATAAAGGATATGCAATATGGATATGGTAGGATGGCTCCATAAGAGGTTCTTTTGTAAATTAGTTTCTCTTGTAGATATACCATGTCCCTATATCTTTGTTGAAAAACTTTTGTAAGACATTTTGGAAACCTTTTTGAAAAGTTTTTAGATAATACTAGGATTGGGTCACCCATTTGTTTTTTCCTTCCGGTCATCTCATGACCAAACTCCTTCCTACATTTTCCCGACCACCCCATGGTCAAAACATTTTCACGCCATTGCTTTTCCAAAGTCCTTTTTGAAATCAAAACCATCACCCGCCGTACAGCCGCTAGCACAATCCTCCATGACCGAGGACTCGACTATTTGAATAGATTTACACTCTATAGAGGTCGTACACTATACCCACACCATCTGATTACCTGTCCCTGATCTACACCAATTGTGGGTCAAATAACCGGTCAAGACCTTCTGAATGCCCTCTCCGATACAAGTGCCTACCCTATGAAGTTAATCCCCCTCAACATCGGGACGCCCTATATATTACCAGTCAACTAGAGCGCATTTGCACCTTATCTGGTATGCGCTTTCAATGAGGGGCTCATAGTATCCCGTGGAGGCCCCGTAGACCCTTTGTTCCTTCACCCGGTCGTTGGACAGAGAAGGCCCACCCTCCGGGGATTGTTTGCCCCTGTAGTAGTGTGAGGCACCTATACCAGGTTAGACAAACTTCCAGGCCAACCCCGTCCCATTCTAGAGTAATGTGATTTGCACGGGTTAATTGTTCCATCATGGTAAACTGTACAGCCCAGCGTGTTTTCGTAAACATTTTCCTCCATCCGTTGCCGGAACATTTTGTAAAACCAAAACCTTTCTCATTTTTCAAACCACTTGGTAGGCCAAGCCTCACCAAGGTTTTCTCATAAAAAAATTTGTAAGTCTTTTCTCGGGGTCTTGCCATCCTACACTTTTGCTTAGGCTAAAACGGAGTCTCCACGGGGTTATGGTGTTGGACACCATCTACCATACTAAGGGCAAGTAGGTATCATAAATATGGGTTGTACCTAATGGTACTAAGTGGTAATTATTTGGAGGATCCAAACTTTACCCATATAAAATATAATATAGTAAAATAATGCAATTTGCATAAACGGGTCGATAAAACATGCATAGGTAAAATAATAGGACAAGGTGTCTGAGCAAGAAGGTGGCTTGCCTATGACTAGCGAGACGTCCCATGACTTCTTTAGAATACCAGAATACCGAATACAATAATAATAAGAATATCCCAATGCTTCCTTCTCGGTGGCACACAAATGCAACTATCGTCGTTATCGAGCATACATGCAAACAAACAACACCACCATCAATACAATGCATACAAGCATCAACCATATAGCAAACAAACAAGTAATACATGATACAAATCAGTAGGGTTGGGATAATGGGTTTGGAAAGATGGAAAAAAGTTTTGGGAGCATTTGGAGGAAATGTGTAGGGGTTTTATAGTCGAGAAACTAGATAGTAGAGGGTTTTTTGGAACAAGTACATATTCAGTAGGATAGCATTGTGCAAAAATGATATCATCATATAGGTATTGATAAAATGAAACCAACAAAGGTGGTTTCACTATTTTATCAAATACCATTGATTTATAGTGATTTTTATAATGGATAAAACTCTAGTTTTAGGAAATAATTCACCAGGGTTGTTCTGGTGTTCCAAAAATTATTTCCTTGGGTGATTTTTTTGACACAGATACAGTAGGGAAAGACTCCCTACTGTGTCATTTTCTATTAATAAATGGAACATTTACAGATGGAGCAGGTGGAATCACCACAATATAGTTTGTTTGCTATATTTCCTTGGTATATTATAGAGTATTTGATGGATTGGTTCAATAGGAGTTGGAATCATCTTAAAATCATTACCAGAATGCCCTTGAGAAATTCCCAAAGACGGTACTAGATGGGATTTGTCTTTTTCTTCATATTTAAACTACAGAATCTTTTGATGTGATTCCAAGGACACATGTTAGGTACATGTATTAACTTGCTGTAGAAGTTGGAATCAACCTTTTTGGGGTTACAAAAATCAAATGGTGAATTTATTGGTAAACAAACTATGCACAGAAATATTTAATTCACCATAATTCAATAAAGGATCAATAAATCTTGGGCTCCTGGGTTTTGGTGATTATTGGTATATAGGTTTATTGAGAATTGGAATTAGGTCCAAACCTCATTTGGTTTGACCGAGAGAAATTGCTAAAGTCAGAAATGGCCTGTTTTTATTATTTTTTCTATAGGTAATCTAGGAAGCAAATTTAGGTAGGACCAGTGGGACAATCATGGTATGGCTAGTACCAATTGGGTTCAAGCCATTTGGAAATACAAAAATCTCTAGAAGAGAATATATGTCCAAAGGAAACCTATGGTTTGATGATTTATTGTACTACCTCCGATCCTAAATAAGTGTCGCCATTTTGAACTAGAATTAGTTCAAAACCGTGACACTTATTTAGGATCGGAGGGACTAATTAGTCTGGATATTATTTGAGTCAGCTAAGGACACTACATGTTAGGTAAAACCCTAAGGTACAAGTTAGTATTTTTCTCTTGGCACAAACATGCACCTTCCATTTTTATTTGGAATTAAAGTAACTAGTTAATATCTAGATCTATAAAGAAAACAGAAAAACAAAAAGGGGGAGGGAAATCGCAGGCTAGATCTACCTGGATCTGGGCCGTGCAAAGGGGATCTGGCCCATCCCGGGCGCCCGTGAGCGCATGTCGGCGTGGTTCAAACCGCCGGGCTGGGGCCTGCCGGTCAGTGAAGGTGTAAGGCGAAGGGGTACTGGGGCTCGCCTGCCGTTGGACCAGAGGAGGATCAACGGTGTGGCATCGTCTTCCTCGCTGGAAAGAGAACCGCCGGGGGTAAACCCTAGCAGAGGAGTGCAGCGGCGTGGAGGCTCACCAGAGGGGCCGGAAGGCAACGGGAGGTGGATGGGGCGACATGATGCATCCTGACGACCTCAGAGAGGGGAGGGAGAGGGTGCTTGGTGTCGGGGAGAGGGCTCACACGACGTATGCTGAGGCGAGTTCGTCGGTGCTCGCCGGAGCTTCGTCCCTGGGCGGTCCTAGACCAAACAAAACACATGGGGAGGGTCAGAGGAGGTAGGGAAACATGGTAGGGGGACATGTAGGGCCAGGGGAGAAAGGGGGAGGAGGTTATGCTTGTTTTCGTGCTCGGGGCCGAGAGCTTCTTGTTTTTCTCAGGATAGGCAGAGCAGTAGAGGAGGGGAGGTTCTCTGGGAGGTAGGTGGGAGGGAGAAGAGTGGAAATGAGTAGCAAGGCGAGGCTGGGGTGGCCTCTGGCCTATTTAACTCGAGGGAGAGGGTCCATGGTGGACATAGTGTAGGAGGGGTTTGGGGAAGTGGGTACTGGCCAACCATTGGGAAAGGAGAGCGGTGAATAGGTGAGATAGAGGTCTCTGGTCGTGCTAGTGGATAAAGAGGGGAGTGGCTGCCCTAGGGTGTAGATATTTGCAAGACAAGGCATAAGGGCCACACATCTCTCCTATGCTCTCTCCAAGGGGTACAAGACAAAAGCTACAGTAGTCTTGCTATAGTGCGCTTCGACCAAGGGTGAGGGAAGGGTGCTTGGGTGAGGTGCTTGGCAAGTTTGACAAGGGTTTGATTTGGGGTTGATCATTGTTTCAAAAAAATTCAATTTTTGTCCCTAGAGATGATCATGATGTATTTGTAAAATTTTAAATTGTCCAAGTGGGAATGATGATTCTGGTGGATGGATCTGGTCAAGGTGCATCCCCAAGAATTATTTTGGATTTATTGGATCTCTTTAGATCACAAATATTCCATTTATTCAAAAAGTGCAAAAGTAGTTTCTAGAAGGTTATTTGATATTTTTACATTGCCCAAATGTGGTTTTTGGTGTGATATGGTCCTCAATACCATATTACACCTTGGAGAATTTATTTGGAATTTATTGAGATGGAATTGTATTTTTAAGGAATTATTTCTTCTTTCTGCCATTTAAGAAAAAGGGCAAAAATAATTAATAAAGAATCTCAAAAATAATTTTTTTTGAGTTTTAAATATAGGGTATGAGGTAGAGAACTCAAATGTGCATTGAGTTGGCAAAGTAGTTTGGAGAAAAATATACTTGCCTTCATAGACCAAGATTCTAGGGTTTTGCTAAAAGTGGAATTTAATAGTTTTGGGATCCAAATAATTATGGGAATTATTTGGGGGAGTATCATATCCAAGGTATATGATGTAACCTTGATGTATACATCATGTTAAACCTTGGGTTTTGAAGAATTTGGGTGAAAAGGGAAGAAACTAGATTTTTGGGAATCTAGGGTTTGTTATTTTCATGCCACCAAAACATGGTTGGATCACGGAGCTCAGAACTCACCTTGATACAAGGGGTAGATGGATAGCTAGACCAAGTTATATAGATGATCAGGGAAGCAATAGTTGGGCTTGGTTGGATTTGAGGTGGTCTAGAAGAGATGGCAAACTTTGTTGAAAATAAGGCTGCCATAAAAGATACATCAGGTAGCCTCCTAAACCATGTGGGTTTAAGAAGCACAAAACTTTAATGGGAACAAGGGTAGTGGGGGTTGATAGGACATGGTTGGTAGATCATGAATATGCAAATATTTGGTAAGGGGAGGTGGCATATAGATGTGAGCTTCAGCCAAAGTAGGCATGTTGACTAGTTTTGAGAAAACATTACCCTGATGTTGACAAAAACCATCATGGATGAGTTGGATTAGGAATTGTTTACTCAAGAGTAAGAGTGGGCCTTGGTAGTACTAGTGATGTACTATAAAATGGTTCAAATGCGTTCTCCAGGATGCCCATAGGTTGGAAAAGGTAGAGCTCCAAAGATTGCATCTAGATAAGAAATTCCAGACAGCCATTTTGGCAGATTTAGGGTTTTAGACTAGATTGCAAGTGTAGATGGTTTTGAGAGGATGCTAGGTTCCAAAATCATGATCAAGGAGATGGTGTTGAGGTGTTAACTATATGTAGATAGTATCCATGCTTAGATTGGGTCTACACTGAGTTGGAAACTATCAAAGGGATTATGCTTGGATTGATCTGATTACGTGGGGAGATGATCACCTTAGTGGCTTAGGATAGATCCAGACTTGTATGCTTTATATGAGATTGATGATCACAAGCATATATTGGGTCCTAAGGTATGAGCTACTAGATTAGCTCACTCCAGTTCCTAAGCAAACACTGCAATCAGCAGATCAAGGCAACTCATCTTATCAACTCATCCAACTACTACTAAGGTTACCATCAAGCCTAGAGATGGGAAATTTGAATTGGTTCTACTTTGGAGTAATATAAGGACCATCTTGGTACCTCTATGAAGATTGGAAATAAAAGGTTTTAAATAAAGGTTTTTGGAAAACCTAGGGGTAAGAGTAGTTGAGATTTCTGTCTTGAAAACATAAGGAGATTATATTTTAGTTCTCCATAGTTTTGTTAATAGATCTAGTAAAATATTTTTGTTTTGTCAAAGTCATCTTGGCTCAGGTTTTGAAAATCCAGAACATTTGGGAATATGAAAGATGAGCCAAGACATCTCTTTTGTAAAATAGCTTTTGGCAACTGGTCTTGAGATAAGAAGTATAGCACCTAATACACAATCAGTTGCAAGAACACCAGCAAGCAGGTAAACAAACATTGCACATTTAACAAGAAAAAGTTTTTGTTCACCCTTATTTTTGCCTTTTGGACAACAATTCGGGGTTGCTGAAATTGGGATGTTACACAATCCGTGTTATCCCTTTTTCACAGGTACTCCGGATATGCCGCCACGGTAGCACCCCCTCTTGAAGCTTCTATGGCGAGCCCAAGGTAATAGCACCTCAGCAGTGTTGCCATGACCTCCCACACGCCTTCCAGAGCCCCTGCACGCCATTTAGAGGCCTCCCTGACGACTTGCAGGACCTAGAGAAGCCCCACCGGCGAGCTCCGGCAAGCTCGATTCGGTACCCATCGCGCGAGCATCTTCCTGATGTAAAAACCCTCGCCTCCGACCATCTTCGAGCTCTTCGGCATGCACCGCGTTGCGTTGGCTCTTCCCCAGCCCCTCTCCACCCTCTGGTGAACCTCCCTAACTCTCCTTCATCTCGCCTAGGGTTTATCCCTGCCACCACGACTAGAGATGGACAACGACGCCGTGTCGTCCGATCTGGTCTAATTGGACGGGCGTCGCCTCCCCTTACCGCTTCACCGCCGCTACCGTTGACGGGTCGGACCAGCCCTCTGGGATACGGCCTCCTCCCGCATGCATGGTCTGTAACCAGGTGGACCGATACCTCCCACAACGGCCCATTCCCAGGGAGATCTGGCCCGTTCCCTCCCTTTCCCCTATTCTTTTGAAAAAACCCCATTTTTCCTTATATTCTAATAGGCTTGCTAGTTTAATTCAAGATAAAAATAAAAAATGCCTAGAATCCTCTAACCAAAATATGGTACATGCTTATGCTTGTTTTCTTAAACATATAATAGAATGTTTTGGACCAAAATAGAATCTTATGAGTTTATAAAAATTAAAATACCCTCTTGTATCCTTTTCAGTATGTAAATCCCTCAGGGAGTTTCGTAAATCCAAATGGACAAAATCCACTTTGTGTTGTTAGGTATCTGTGATACCTTCCTTGACACCTTGACCCCATGCCTATTTGCTTCCTGGTCTGCCCCTAATAAAAATAACCAAAATAGCACATACATTGCTTTATAAAATTGTATAGGTAAAACCAAAAATGTTTTTGCCCTAATTCCAACTCCCACTGGACATGCATACCTATATCTATCAAATCCCAGAAGGTCATAATTTATTTAGACTCTATTGTATTTTGGTGAATTAAACATTTCTGTGCATTATTTATTCACCAATAAATTCATCTCAGTAGTTCTGATCATCCAAAAATGTTGATTCCAAATTATTCAGAAAGGTATCCTAAATACCTAGCATGTGTATTTGGAATCATATCAAAAGCTTATGTAGAATTAATCTAGTTAAAAAGACAAATATCATCTAGAACTAAAATGGGGATTTTTTCAAGGGCATTTTTGGGATGATTCTAACTCCCCTTTATTCAGTACATCAAACTCCACTTAATCACCCACGAAAATAATTTTTGGAACCCCAGAAGTATTCTGGTGAATTATTTCCTAAACTAGAGTTTATCTCACTAGAAAACCCATATAAATTAGTGGTAATTGATAAAATAGTGAAACCACTTTTGTTGGTTTCATTTTATCAATATATATCTGGTGGTATCCTTGTTCTATAAGGGTACCATACAAAACATGTCCTTGGTCCTAAACCCCACTCTTAGCTATTTTGTAGTTAATAACTCATATTGTATTTTCCTCAAATGTCTTAAATATATTTCACATCCTTCTAAATCCAATCACTCAAAACCTACCAGTTTGTGAACTTGATGCATTCATTGTTTGCTGCATGAATTGATGCTTGTATGCTTGTCTTGATTGTGGCATTTGCTTGCGTGCATGTATTCTTGAGGACGGCGATAGTTGCGATTGTTTAACGAAGGGAAGAAGAGGTCTATTTATTATTGCTCGTATTGGTATTCTTGGTTATATAAAGAAGAAGTCCAGGGACACATATTTCCATATTGTTGATCATCAGGCAAGCCACCTACTTGCTCATAAGCCCTTCTCCTATTATTTACTTATGCATGTTTTACTTTTGGTTTATGAAAATTGCATGGCTTTATTATACTATATCTCTATATGTGGGAATGTTTGGCTCCTACAAATCATTACCACCTTGGTACCATTAGGAACAATCCATTTGATGATACGTATTTTGTCCCTAGTATTGTAGATGGTGTTTAAAACCATAATCCCTTAGAGACCCTGTTT
The DNA here is from genome assembly GCA_023614405.1 of Avena insularis. Classification (NCBI taxonomy): domain Eukaryota; kingdom Viridiplantae; phylum Streptophyta; class Magnoliopsida; order Poales; family Poaceae; genus Avena; species Avena insularis. Next base: position 38,121,995 of record CM042685.1, on the reverse strand, counting down.
TAGCCAAAATAAAAGTATAGGATGGGAAGACCCCGGGGAGATGTTTATAAAATGTTTTCTAGAAAACCTTGGTGACGTTAGACCTACCAAGAGAGGTTTGAAAAACATGAAAGGTTTTGTTTTACAAAAAGGATGTGACAGAGGAAGGAGGAAAAGGAGTTTATAAAAAGGCACCTGGTTCTTTGCAGTTTTGCTAGAACAATTAACCCGTGCAACCACAATACCCTGAAGTGGGAACGGGGATTAACCCAAAGTTAGTTCGCTTCGATATGGGTATCCACATGACTACTTATCCGGTCTTCCTTTATAGAAAGGGTCATCTGCAAGGCAGTCACCTGGAGGAAGCAGGATCACCCATGTGAGTGATCGGGCGATACTATGAGCCCCTCATTGGAAGTGCCGACTTTGAAGGATCTAGTTTACGCTCTGGTTGGTCTATGGATCCTGACATCCCGGTGTTGAGGGGAACAACTCATAGGGTAGGGCCTGTCCCGGAGTGGACTTTTCGAAGGTTTTGTTTGATTATCCGAAACACCGACTATCGTGTGTAGCAGTCGTGGTTGTATCCCGGCGGATGTATCAAATATTGTGAGTGAAGTGTACAACCTCTGCAGTGTGTAAACCTATTCGAATAGCCGAGTACTCGGTCATGGATGGTTCAGAGGGTTGCTGTAGAGCGGTGCCGGATTTGTTTTCCAAAACTGTTTTCATATAACAATTGTTTACTAAAACCTGGTGGTCCGTGGGACACCAAATAAGGAAGAGCATCACCATGTCAGTTGAGGACCGTGGCGATGATATAGGGTGACCCACTCCTAGTGTTTTTTATAAAAAAAGGTTTCCAAAAGTATTTAACAAAACCTTGTAGATACTATATCTACAAGAGAAGCTGATTTAGAAAAGAACCATTATTTAAGCCATCCTACCACTATAGCCATATTGCATACCCACTTGTTATTACTGTTCTCTTAAGGTGGTTTGTGAGTACATTCATAGTACTCATCGGCATTGTCCCTGGCTATTTACTTGGCCAGCTTTTTAGAGGATCAAGGAAGTGAAGAGGATGAGGACGTCTATGCGAGCTAGGACATCTTCTAGTCAGTTGCCTGTAGGTTATGGCATGATATGGGCTCTGCAATCAAAGACTCTCACTGTTTGTGTTGTAATCGCCATAATGGAAAGATTGTAATTCTTGTAATCGATATTGTATGGATGTTGTAATGATACGAGTCGGTTATGCTCATGGATCACTGATCATGGGAACATGAAATGTATGCATAACGGGGACTCTTGGACCGTAAATCCGGGGGTGCCACAGACTTGGTATCAGAGCCACCTGACTGTAGGAGACCTTAGTTAGCATGAATGTTAGACAGGACAACCACTATTTCAGAAAACAACGGCTTTCAAAAACTATTTTCTCAAAAGCTTTTCGAAGTTCTTGTTATCTTATCTTCTCCGACTTAAACTATTTCAAAATGGATTACTTTATATCTCGTCTACTTCAAATGTTCCGATTTCAAAAACAAAGTCCAACTTGGAGACTATGAAGATGGAGATCCCGAAATGAAGAGACACCGAGACAAGCAAACCAAAGGAGCTACCAACAACGGATGACACTACATGTAACCCTACCAACAAAGTCCTTCACCAGCTCAAGTGAATCAAGAACGACATCGACGACCCAGAGGACAAAACATATGTCAAGAACAAAGTCAATAACCCCGTAATGACCTTACTTAGGATAGGTATCCCCAATATAGGATTGCCCTTATGGCGCATAGTCATTCCATAGAGCCCGTGGTACGCTCTGTTTGCTTGCCATGTGCTTGTATGATGTTTGTACCATGTTGCTTGTCTGTCTCTGATCACTCGATCCCGACACTAACCCTTGTCAATCCATAACACAAAACTTCTCCTTGGCAAGATGGCTACCAAAGGAAACCTACGACGAGCCCATCCAACCCCATACCGAACCCATGGGAAGCCCTCGCCAGAAAACAAATGCCCCAAAATCCTCAAGAAAAGGATGCCAACAACAACGAGTCTACTCTGTCATCGAACCAAATCAACACAAGGATTTCAAGAAAAGAAAATCTCTCTGAAGATAGCATGCCTCCACCTCCACAAAACACACAGAAGAAGTGTCGCCAACTGCTAAACCTACCCCAAAAAAAGTAACCCATAATGCTTTGTAGGTAACCACCTCCGCAAGGTAGTTGCAACATGGTGTCATTCAAAGACCTCAACTCAAGAGACACGCCAATGCTTCAAGACGAAGGATCTACCTCAGCCTCCGCCACCCTAAGTAAAGCTCTAAGGTGGAAAGACTGCGTCTTCACACTCAAATCCAGAAGACCTCCTACTGGGAGATAACTCGTGAAGATATCCAATCAAAGGTCATGACCCAAACACCACCTCGGGAGTCGTCAGAGGAACAAAAGATAGACATCATCAACAATCTCTACAAGTCTGCTCGATCCTGATAGTACCCTCACCATTGGCCGGCGCAGACCTATTAATTTATATAGGACCCGTGTTTCGAGGTTGTTCCAGTATGATGCCCTCCTTTGTGTGTTTTACCCAAGACATTTCATCAGAATGAACCCGGAACGAACCCATCCTATAGGACCGCATTCTGAGACCACCGACCAAAAACCGGCATCCTACCAACTAGATGCAACCCAAGTCAACTCGGATGTCCCACAAGAAGCAGCATCCGCAAGATCAACGGAAGACAACCAACCCCAGACCTTGCTGCATTCTTCCAACAAATCCAACACAGAAGGTCCATGAATTCATAAAGCACCCCCTTAGTATCGCTCTAAGGGGGAAAGACCGAGTCTTTCCCACAAAACTAGAATAACCCCAAGAGAATCGACCCCTAGTCATTGTTAGGGTATCCATCTCCCCTAAAGTAAACTCATGGACCCGACAAAGGTGGAGAACTATCGACACTTATTCGGAAGCTAAGATACTCCGGGAAAGTTTTCAATCACAAATTCGACCGTCCAACAAACTCTTCTGGCATTCCAAGACCAAGAAGGCAGAAAAGTGGACTCCAGCAACAAAGGATCAAGGAGTATCAACTAGTCGTCTTGACTCAAGAAGAAAGGATCCAGTCGACGCTAAACCAACCGATAATTGTCCTAAGGGGAAAATACTGCATCTTTTCCACTAGCTTAATCTAAACCACTCAAACCATAGTCTCTCAACCCCGACCCGTAATTTGACCGAACATGTTTGTAGTAACACTCTTATCGTCTAGATAATTCCCTGCTGAAATATGTTAAGCCGATGTTCTTACCTAACCCTACTCCTCCCTAATCTCGGGATGAGATTATTTTAAGGGGGAAAGGTCTGGAAACATACCAATTTTAGCAACCCTGATCTTTTGCCAAAAGGAAAAAATCAAGGGGAAACAAAAACTTTTCTTGTTGAGTGTTGCGATGCTTGTTGCTTGATGCTTGTGTTTATATAACTGATTGTATATTAGGTCATATACTTCTTATCTCAACCCTAATTGACAAAGGCTATTTTACAAAAGATATGTCTTGGCTCATCTTTCATATTCTCAAATGTTCTGGCATTTCAAACCTAAAACAAGATGACTTTGATAAAACAAAATAGTTTATTAGTCTCTATTTAAAACAAAACTATGGAGACCTATATACTATCTCCTTATGTTTTCAAGATAGAACCTCAAATACTCTTATCTCTAGTTTTTCCATAACCTTTCTTAAAACCTCTTCATTCCAATCTTGTTAGAAATACTAGGAGGTTCTTACCTTACTTCAAAGAACCACCTCTTCAAAATCGCCATGCTTTCCCCAAGTTAGAATTGATGGTAACTTCAGTAGTCTCTGATTGTCTAATTAGATTAATTGCCTTGATCTGCTGTTTGATGATTTGCTCTTATCTGTTGATTGTCTTGTGTGCTTAGGAACTAGAGAGAGCTAATCTAGTAGCTCATCCCTTAGGACCCCAATCCATGTTTGAGATTCAATCTTTGGAGCTCTACCTATTACAACCTATGTGCATTCTTGCGAATGTACTTGAACCATTTTGTAGTAAATCCTTAGTATTGCCAAATCCCACTCTTGCCTTTGGCTAAGAATTTTTGTCTCCCACTCATCCATGATGGTTTTGTAGACATCATGACAATCTTTTCTACAAATCCTATCATCTTGCCTACTTTGGCAGAAGCTCACATCCATATGCTATCACCGCTTGACCAACTCTTTGCATGGTGGTGACCTACTAACCATTGTATATCAACCCCTACTTCATGTTTTTCCGTTGGAGCCATGTGCTTCTTAAACCCTCATGGTTTATTAGGCATCATGACACATCTGTTAGGGCAGCCTAGTTTTCAACAACGTTTTCCACCCCTCCTATATCACCTCCAATTCAACCAAGCCCAACTATTGCTATCATGATCATCTATATAACTTTGTATACCCATCCATCTATCCCTTGTACCAAGGTGAGATAGGAGCTCCCTAATTAAACCTTGTTTAGGTGGTATGTCAATAACAAAACCCTAGATCCTCCAATCCATCTCTTCTTCAAAAAATCCACCTTGTTTGTAAATACCCAAGGTGATATGGCTAGGTAACTTAAGTGTACCTCATATACTTTGGATATAATCATCCCCAAATAATTCCCATTATTTGGATTATTAAACTGATTAAATTCTTTTAGTTGCTAAATCCTAAAAACCTTCTCTATAAAGACAACTTTGATTTTCTCCAAACCACCTTGTAAAATCAAGACACCTTTTAGGCTTATATATCATATGTTATATTCCCAACTAAAAAATCAATATTTTTGAGTTTCTTTATTATTTCCTTTTGCCCTTTTTCTAAAATGGAAGAATCAAGAAATAATTACTTATAAATACATTTATATCTCAAAAAATTCCAATAAAATTACCCAATGTGTGGAATGGTATTTAGGATAAGCTCACAGCAAAAACCCACCTTGTCTAATGTAGAAATATCACATTAGCTTCAATAAACCCTTTATGCACTTTTTGAATAAAGGGGATTATATGGACTTATAATCTCTAGAAAAATCCTAAAGAATTCTTGGTAATGCACAATAACAATATCTACCTACCAGCACCATTTCTCCTTCATGATCAATACAAGTTTATATACTTTATTCATAATCGTCTCAATGATCAATTTTAATAATTTGATCAAATCAGCACCTCTCCATCACTCAGCACTCCCTCTTGGTCGTTATCACTGTAGCACCACTATAGCCAAACCCTCTCTTTGTCTCTTTTGCTTGGAAAACAAGTATTAAAGAGGGTACAAGCCTTCTTGCTACATCACCCCATTACAGCTACCCCACCTCCTCCCTGGCCCACCTGCCGACCAAGGCACCCCCATACCACTCTCCACCATCCACAGGAAGCACCTCTGTTTTTCCCTCCCTCTCTCATGGCCTTCATATGGACCATGTCCACCATGAACCCTCCATCTTCGTTTTATAACGGAATCCCCCACCCCATCAACTCCCCTGCTGCTCATTTTCCCCCTCTCCTCTTCACTTGCCTCCCCCAACAAACCCTCTTCCACCTCTGCTTTGCCCTGCTCGAGAGAAAGAGGAGAACAAGCCCTCGGCCTCCCTCAAGGATTCAAACTAGGACTCTCCCTCTCTGTCTCTCCCTCAATGCATACCACCCTAGCATGCTCCCCTACCTATAACCCATCCCTCCATGTTATCCCTTTTTCCCCAGGTACTTCGGAGTTGCGGCCACGGGTGCATCGCCGCTTGAAGCTTGTATGGCGAGCCCAAGGTAGCAGCGCCTCAGCAGCGATGCCACGACCTCCCACACGCTTTCCAGAGCCCCTGCACGCTGTTCGGAGGCCTTCCCGACGACTTGCAGGACCCAGAGCAGCCCCACCAGCGAGCTCCGGCGACCTCGATTGGTACCCATCACGCGAACGTCTTCCCGACGTAAAAACCCTCGCCTCCGACCATCCCCGAGCTCGTCGGCGTGCACCGCATCACCTCGGCTCTTCCCTGGCCCCTCTCCACCCTCTAGTGAGCCTCACTGACTCTCCTTCGTCTCACCTAGGCTTTTGTCCCCGCCACCATGGCTAGAGATGGACGACGATGTCGTGCTGTCCGATCTGGTCTAATCGAACGGATGTTTCCTCCTGTACCACTTCTGTTGATGGGTCGGACCGGCCCTCCGGGACATGGCCTCCTCCCGCGCACGCGGTCTGTAACCAAGTGGACCGATCCCTCCCCCAACGGCCCATTCCCAGGCAGATCTGGCCCGTGCCCTCCCTTTCGCCTTTTGTTTTTAAAAACCCCATTTTTCCAGATCTGCAAATAGGCTTGCTAGTTTAATTCAAGATAAAAATGAAAAATTCCCAAAACCCCCTAACAAAATATGGTACATGCTTATGCTTGTTTTCTTAAACCTACGGTACAATGTTTTGTACCAAAATAGAATCTTATGATTTTATAAAAATTAAAATACCCTCTTGTATCCTTTTCAGTATGTAAATCCCTCAAGGAGTTAGTAAATCCAAATGGATTAAATCCACTTTGTGTTATTAGGGATCTATGATACCTTTCTTGACACCTTGACCCCATGCCTATTTGCTTCCTGGTCTGCCCCTAATAAAAATAACAAGAACAACACATAGGTTGCTTTAGAAAATTATCTAGGTCAAACCAAAAATGTTTCTTCCCTAATTCCAACTCCCAGTGTACATGCATACCTATATCCATCAAATACCAGAAGGTTATCATTTATTTATCCTCTATTGTATTTTGGTGAATTGAACATTTCTGTGCATTGTTTTTTGAACAATAAATTCATCACAGTAGTTCTGCTCATCCATAAATGTTGATTCGAAATTATACAGAAAGGTATCCTAAATACCTAGCATGTGTCTTTGGAATCATATCAAAAGATAATATAGAATTAATCTGGTTAAAAAGACAAATATCATCCAAAACTAACTTGGGGATTTTCCCAAGGGCATTCTGGTATTTTTTTTTGAGATGATTCCAACTCATCATGATTCAGTACATCAAACTCCACTTAATTACCCAAGGAAATAATTTTTAGAACCCTAGAACTACTTTAGTGAATTATTTCCTAAAACTAGAGTTTATCTCACTAGAAAATCCATTATAAATTAGTGAAAACTAGTCTTCAACCCGTGCGTTGCCGCACGGACTCACAATTTTCAAGAATTTGGGATAACTATCACAATGATATTTCCAAAAAATACAAATTAAAATAAAGATGAAACTTTTAGACAGAGAAATGTCACGTAGGTATGGTGACTTCGTGGAAAATAGAACATTTTGCTCACTTCTTAACAATTTTGTAGGATTAACTTGGTGTCTTGTGGGGAGTCTCGAATAATTCAACTTTTAATGGGAATAGGAAAAATCACCGGTAATGATCCATTGTTTTAATGGGAAAATAGATTAGAGACGGAATAACAGAAGTTTGGAATTTAATTTGCATATAAACGTGGGTTTGTTTGTTTGCCTTGAGATGAATCCAATGTGGAATATATACAGTTCGAGGTAATCATAGCTTAGGGCATCCACTATATATAAAAACCCACACCTTAAGTCCTATGTGGCAATGCTTGTAGTCTATCTTATACATAGTGGAAGAAATAAGAGTTGTCCATAAGCTTGTAGGTGACCTTAAGCTTATGGGTTGTCCACAAGCAATAGAAAATAATTTACTCTCTCTTCCCTCTCATGCATGAGTACGTAGGATGAGACATGTGGGTCCCAGCTTATAGTTAAAGTTCATCTTATACATAGTGAAAGATTTTATAAGATAGGTGAGTCCCGCCTTATGGCTAAAGTTCACCTTATACATAGGTGATGCTCTTACTAAAGTAGTCGGTCCGAGTAATATGTAAACATAGGGAAGATGCACCTATGAAAACATTTTCAGATGTGGAAATACCTAATGAGTTATTTACATTGTATTATAAACATGTCACTGCTGAGATGAGTCTGCAACAGACGCCACCGTTGGTGTAATAAAATCTATGCAGAGAGCTTTTCTTAAAGAGTTACCTCCTCGGGTTGAATCAGAAGAGGTAATTACCTGTATGTTCGGCATATTTACTTGTGCTTTTTGTTCACCGAAGTATGTGGAGGCTACCAGGTTTGTGAAAACGCGGGACAACATGGAGATTGAAGACATACATTACATTTAACTTAAGTATGTGGAGGAAGTCAGAGAAGATCTTCTCAAGAAAGCTGCGCAGAAAGATAAAATGAACTTGCACAGTGGTTTGTGTTTTGCAGTGTCGATGATGGTTGAATTTTGCAACAAGATCTACGCGCAGACGATGTATTAGCTGAAGCTATAAATGAAACAATTGCTCTGTTTGAAGGGTAGCTACTGAATTGAGATATGCAGTACAAGTTTGATCTAACCGTGAATGATTACTATGCTAGGTGTTCGCTTGTTCCTTAGGTGTAGGCAACTTGTTTTACTGTCCGTTCGGTGCCGTAGTTTAGACAAATACCATGTTCCTAATCCGCTCTCTTTTGTCTTTTGGTAATGTATAAGATAATCACCTTGGATAGACTATGTATTATCCCACATTAAGACAACATACATTTCTTTCGAAAACATTGCGTGTGTTGCATACATGCTTCTTTATTTAACTGAAATTTAAAGAGTAAGCTTCTTTAAACCAGATGAATGAAGCGAGCTTATGTACCATTCGTTGAGTAGACATACATTTTAAACCGGTTGTGAAATCAAGCTAAGTTAGAATGCAGTAATCGTCTTTATTAGATTATAGCAAATTGACACTGAGTTGCTTCACCGAATGCTGTATCCATAGGGAAAAGGTTCAGTACATAGTAATACGTAGTTTCCGCTACTTAGGATTTCACTATTGTATTACCTTAGATATTGTTGTTTGTTGGCTTGGTATTTGATATTATTTTTGAATATTAAAACATATTTCCACAGGATCGTGCGCGTCGAGGCGCATACCTAAATCTATATAGATATAACCAGGGCCACCGCTAAGTGAAATACAAGCCTCGCTCGAGAGGATCTCGTCGTCCCCGTGCCACCTAACCCATCAATGTCGTGCAGATAAAATGAATCCCCGTGTGGGCTACTTCCGAGGGCCTCCTTGGCTTGCCTAGCACCTCCGCGACCTCCTGCACGCCTCTGCGTCTTCCCAACCTTCTTGCACCGTCACGCCGCCGATCTGTTATTTCAGAAAAATAGGCAGCAAAACGTTAGCCGGCCGATGGAGGAAACAGTTCAGGAATCGGGGCGGAAAGCACAGGATCTCGAGACAAATAGGTAGCAACATTCGTTCTGTGTTGGAATTTTATGTGTTTCAAGTATCCCAGGCGCCATCCTGTGCTCGCTGCCGGCGTTGCGGCCGTCCGGCCTACTCTTCTAACTGCCATTCTCCCTGACTCTATAGCCTGCACAAATCACGACCACACCCAACGACCTCCACCGAGAAGAACTCGAGGAAGAAACCGGCGTTCAGAAGTTGCCTATTTTGTCCACGTACGGTGCGTTGCACTTTGACAGCTCAAAAACAATATTCCCCGTAGAGAATATGGAGAGTACTTTCTCCATCTACATAAGGCGTGCCGATGAATTGGTACCCACTACCTTATGTCTAGATAAAAATTTACATTTGTCCTTTTTAGATTTCTCCATCTAAATTTTGTGTGTGACTGTCTCGGAACAAATCAATTTTTTTTAATTTGGTACACGAAATAAATTATTTTTTATTTGGCTAATCTCTCTCTATAGTCAATACATGAATACATTGATCGGAAGTACAATCAGTCGGTAAAAGACAGTACAGTACACGTTCGAGTTCACAGATATTTTGCATTATATTACCATTATCTATGATTAACTCTCGTAACAACCACCATTAACAAATGACAAAATAAATATAGTACATTTATAGTTTCTAGCAAAACAAACACAGCATTCTACTATATCCTTAAAAACCAGTTCCTAACATGCAACAATTTGATCGTCCCAGATTAGATCTTGGATGGAGGTTGCCACTTGCGAGGCAGCCGGTGAATTGATCTATAAATATTTAGTGAGGGGGTCACAAATATTTAGTACATCATATGGTTACTTTTTAACAGTTTTCTAGGATTAACGTGGAGGTTCCTATGGTGTCTCTAATTAGTAAATATAAGATTGATAAAATAGTGAAACCATTTTTGTTGGTTTTATTTTATCAATATCTATCTGATGGTATCCTTGTTTTACAAGGATACCATACAAAACATGTCCTTGGTCCTAAACCCCATTTCTAGTTATTTTCTAGATAATAACTTATATTGTATTTTCCTTAAATGTCTTCAGTATATTTCTCATCCTTCTAAATCCAATCACTCAAAACCTACCAGTTTGTAAACTTGCTGCATGTATTGATGCTTGTATGCTTGTCTTGATTGTGGCATTTGCTTGTGTGCATGTATTCTCGAGGACGGCGATAGATGTGATTGTTTGACGAAGGGAAGAAGAGTTTATTATTGCTGGTATTGGTATTCTTGGTTATCTAAAGAAGTCCAGGGACACATATTGCCATATTGCTAATCATCAGGCAAGCCACCTACTTGCTCACCAGCCCATCTCCTATTGTTTACTTATGCATGTTTTACTTTTGGTTTATGAAAATTGCATGGCTTTATTATACTATAACTCTATATATGGGAATGTTTGGCTCCTCCAAACCATTACCACCTTAGTACCATTAGATACAATCCATTTGACGATACCTATTTTGTACCTAGTATTGTAGATGGTGTTTGACACCATAATCCCTTGGAGACCCCATTTTAGCCAAAATAAAAGTATAGGGTGGGAAGATCCCGGGGATATGTTTAAAAATGTTTTCTAGAAAACCTTGGTGAGGTTCCAACTACCGAGATAGGTTTGAAAAATGAGAAAGATCTTTTTTACAAAAAGGATGTGACAAAGAAAGGAGGAAAAGGAGTTTATAAAAAGGCACCTGGTTCTTTGCTGTTTTGCCAGAACAATTAAACCATGCAACCACAATACCCTGAAGTGGGAACGGGGCTTAACCCAAAGTTAGTTTGCTTTGATATGGGTATCTGCATGACTACTTATAAGGGATCATCTCCCTCTAATTCCGGGCTTCCTTTATAAAAAGGGTCATCTGCAAGGTAGTCACCTGGAGGAAGCAGGATCACCCATGTGAGTGACCGGGCAATACTATGAGCCCCTCATTGAAAGTGCAGGCTCTGAAGGAGCTGGGTTGCGCTCTAGTTGGTCTATGGATCCCGACGTCCTGGTGTTGAGGGGAACACCTCATAGGGTAGGTCCTGTGCCGGAGTGGACTTTCCGAAGGTTTTTTTATTATCTGAAACCCCATCTACCGTGTGTAATGGGCCGTGGTTGTATCCCGACGAATGTATCAAATCTTGTGGGTAAAGTGTACAACCTCTGTAGAGTGTAAATCCATACGAATAGCCGAGTTCTCGGTCATGGACGGTTGGGAAGGTTGTTGTAGAGCGGTACCAGATTTGTTTTCCAAAACTATTTTCATAAAACCTGGTGGTTCGTGGGTGTAGCATCCCAATTGTCTAACAATTATGATGCTACTTGCCTAGTCTATATATTGCTACTTCCTACATGTCATTTATTGCATCATCATTATATCATGCTCATGTCACCATCCCACCTTGCATTTGAGCATCATATTAAAACCCCTTTTCATTTGGTTCTTCTCATTTTGCATTTGCATTATCAATTGTATTTGCTTCTTGATATATATTGTATTTGTCTTTTGATATAATGTTATATGCCCAATATGAGTTGAGGGCATCTCTCTTGCAACTCCTTCCATCTCACTAACTCTACATCATCACTTCCTCTTGTACCATCTCAAATTCAACCAAATCTTTTATGTGGGTTTTTGTATTTTCTTTGGCATTTAAACATCTAGCTCACGTACGAGGGGTTTGGATCTTGTAGTGTTCTCCCACTTGGCCTTCTACATTTGCAAGAAATTCTTCCTTCTATCTATTTGTTTTATGTTTTTGTTCTTGTCTAGTTTGCAAGTGTGAGTTGAAATTGAGCCTACCTCAAATTCAAACACCCTAATCTAAATCTACCATCTAAACCCACACCCATACCTTTTTGAACCGAACCAACACCTGAGACAATATCGATCAACCTAGCTAAGCTTTTGCTGAATTGAACCTTGCCAGGTCTCTGAACCCAGTTTGCCCCTGTATCTGAACCGAGCCAGCTCCTGTTTTTCTTCCCTCGCACACAACACATGATCGCCTGCCTCACGCCGCTGCCGTGTTCTTATCTTCCGGTGCATAAAGCAAGCACCCAAGGAAACTTTCCTCAACCACTCCTGCCTATACCCATCCCCAACCCGTTTCCTCGCAGCCCCTCTTCTTCTCCCCCAAGAGAACACCTCACAACCGCCACCATGATCAAACCTGCGGTTACTCCGGCGCCCGCGTGAGCTGCATCGCCGCCGTCGTCGCTCTCGCGCCGAGAGAATCCCCCTTATCGCCTCCGACGTCTACCTGGAGCGAGGAGGATAAGGTCCGTGGTGACTTCCCGCCGCCGTCCCGGTGCAGTCGCCGTCTTGCCGCTGTAACCTGTTGCCGTCCCGAGTCGTTCGTTGTCTCCAGGCCGGTCAGCTCGCCTCCAAAACCCCTCGGTGAGCCTCCGCTTCGATACCACCTCCCTATAGCCTAGCCTTGCATCTGTGCGCGCACCGCCTGGAAGCCCCGTCCACCGACGCTCGCCGGTCCGCTCGCCGTCGACGCGCCGCACTCTGCACCCGCGCACCTGCAGGAAACCCCTCGCGTGCCTCTGTTCTCGTTGTTTTTCCGGCGATTCTGGACATCCTCCTGCGATAATCTTTGTCCCTAGTTGATATCCGAAGTTCCAGCTTTCTTTAGCCCCAAACAACACACAAAACGGAGCACTATGGCCGTCGGAATTGTCCGACGAAGATGGAGAGGTCGACGGTGTTCTGCAGAGTCCGTCCGTCAGATAAACGACCACAGTTTGTCTTCTGTTCATACCCTTTTTCCCGTCGATGCAGTCATCCTCCGGGAAAACTTCCTAAACAAAAGTCGTATCCCTTTCTTTTATATCCAATTCTAGTGTTTACGGTTTGTTCAAATTCGCAACCGTTTACTTGTAATCTTCATCCAAAGATCAACTTCAGCTAGCCTGTTTTTGCCAATTAATCGACAGTATCGTCAGTTCACGCTCGTGTCCACCAACCGTGACCCGCGCGCACAGCGCCTCATCAGCCCTTTGGCCCCACAGGTCGGCCATTGTGGCTAGATCAGATCGTGTACAAAAAGCCCCAGCATATTTTTCTAATTCAATAAAAAAACAAATTCCAGAAATTGACTAAAACTAATTTAAATCATATCTTTCAAACTAATTTGAGTTCATCAAAACTTCCTAAATGAAAAGTGAATCATTTTTATATATGAATTTAACCATGTTGTCAAATTTGACCAGGATTGACTCTATCTAGTCAAACCTTTGACTTTGACCCCTCTTTAATCTATTTGATTTGAATATGGGTTTAAAATGAAAAATCCAAATATTAAGTATAATATATGATTTTGAATCATAAAAATGTGAGGAATCTGTTTATTCTATTTGTATTATCATTTGAGCAATTTAAAAATTTCGAATTAATAAATATTAATAATTGTCTTTTCTTGATTATTGCATAACTTTAAATCCATAACTCTGAATTTGGTAAATAATATGTCCGAATCGATCAGCGCAACGAGACCTCTCCAACCATGATATCCATGTTATCATTTGCATCATGCATTAAGTGAAGTTTTATAATCAGTACTCTTTGTGCGAGGAAAACATGATAAATAAAATTGGGAACTATTTCTTATTAATAATGCCTCATGGATGCTATATCATCATTGTGCTATGCCCCTAATACCTTTTCGACACAGTTTGCATCATTAACTTGTCATGTCATGCATCATATCATGATCATGCCGATTCTTTCGCATTAGTTATAATTGTTGCATTGCTTGTTCCTTTTAGTGTTTGCTTCTTCCCGGATAGGACGATAAGATGTTGTGAGCTTCGACAAGTCCTTCGTTTATGAAACTTCGGAAATGGTTTCAGGCGAGCATTCTCCCCCTTTTTACCAATCTTACTTTTATAGTCTTTATTTTCTCCTGTTGATCTATTGATGTCTGTGTTGCGATGCTTTAGTTTTCGTACCCGTGATATCCCTTGCAGCCACTATATTGCCATGGACACATCCTATTACCTATTGTATGGTAGATAGTCGGACTTGCGAGTCGTAGTTGCTTGCGCAGGTGATGTTCCACAGTTGTTGGAGTAATGTCTCATGTTTAATATTGGAGATGATCATGGCTTTAATTACTGTTTAATAACTAATATTGAAAGTAGGTAAATAATGCAGAGGCACAGGTGGGAAATAGATGTTATTTGATTTTTAACTTTCCACTTATTTCCCGTAGGACCCCGAGTACTTAATACATGTTCCTTCACTCTTCGCACTATCCGCATGTGGGACCATGAATCCCCTTAGCATGAGCTTGAGTCATATCTTAATTCTTAGGGCAACAAAGTAGTTTGGGGCTTTATTACTATCCTGTACTTATGCCATGATTATGCCATGCTTTACTGCTTTATTTACTATTGTGCATGGAGCGCCCATAGTGTTTAGGAACAAACATGGAATGTTTTCACGGTATCGATAAGCCCAGTCACACTTTCGGGTTCCTAGTCATTTATAGTCATTGGCACAAACCTCTGGGTCCGTCTCGGAGCCGACCAACTTCGTCGCGGCTAACTTGGTGGGGTGGCCCCTTGAAGTATTATATGAATCTTGGGAATTCTTTGTCGTGAGGCCTCGTTGGGTTTTCATTTGGTTTTTCCGAGGTTGATCGTGCGTGTGTTGCTATTTGTGCCCCCTGTAGGGTAAAACTTTCTGAAAGCCATGTTCGCGGTTATGGACGACTTGAAGCACAGTATCTCGATCATAGACAACTATAACTAAAGTAGTGCTATAAATTTGACTTTGAAATGACTAGGAATCAGCTTCAGTACAACGGAATGGCTAAATAAAATTAGCAACAACTGCTGGGTTTTTGAATGTCTCATGGTACATGTATCTGACTAGTAAATATCACAACTACAACAGAATGGTTAACTAAAAGTGCCCACTGCTTATTATATCATTATGACTCATGATATCTATATCTGACTAGTAAGTGCTGCAACTATAATGGAATGAATAAAATTGCCAACTCTGTGAGTTTCTCGGTTGACTTCCTCGTTTGGTCTCGAGCGGAAAATACCAGGATGAGTATGTTTGGTGTTAGTATCAGGTCGGAACCGAATAGGTCTTTCTTATCCCTCTCTGATAGCCGCTAGTTGAATTACGTCTCTATAGGTTCTTTAGTGCATGCTGCGTTTCCGCTTCAGTCCACCATACCTATATAGGCGAGGACCGCCGAATTCTAAGACTCGCCGTGTACTGGCCTCAGTACTGACCGCTCTCTTTTTCTTTCACCCTTTGTCGGCACCCCTTTTGTTGAAGCAGGTTTGGGTTCGACGTCGTTAGCAAGGTTACCCTTCCGGCCTGGCCTGGGCAGGGTTATGGACACCATTGGATATTCTTTAGGGCTCTTAGCCCCATTTGCATTTTGTCCGTACTCGGACGCTGTATCATTTTCAAGGTGATTTGGATATTTGTACTGTATATCTGTATTCTTGACTCTTGCAGACGTTGTTGTATATATCCGTTCTGTGGGTTCCATCGTGGACTAATGTGTAATGGTATTACTTCGTTTTCCACCCGCACAAAAGTGCCTAGTGGGCACCTTTGAATCGTTTCTATGCAGGTTTGGCGGAAATCACTAAAACTTTCATAGGGACGATCTGAGGGTGTTACAGTGGGACACCAGAGAAGGAAGAGGATCACCCGGTCAGTTGAGGACCGTGACTATGATATAGGCTGACCCACTCCTAGTGTTTTTTCAAAAAAAAAAGGTTTCCAAAAGTATTTAACAAAACCTTGTAGATATTATGTCTACAAGAGAAGCTGATTAAGAAAATAACCAATCTTGAAGCCATCCTACCAGTATAGCTATATTGCATGTCCTCTTGTTATTACTATTCTCTTATGGTGATTTGCGAGTGCATTCAAAGTACTCATCTGCATTGTCCCTGGCTATTTACTTGGCCAGATTTTCAGAGGATCGAGGAAGTGAAGAGGATGAGGACGTCTATGTGAGCTAGGTCATCTCCCAGTCAGGTGCCTGTAGGTTATGGCATTATATGGGCTGTGCGATCGAAGACTCCCGCTATTTGTGTTGTAATCACCATAATGGCAAGATTGTAATTCTTGTAATCGATATTGTATGGATGTTGTAATGATACTAGTCGGTTATTCTCACGGCTCACTGATCATGGGAACGTGAAATGTATGAATAAGGGGGACTCTCAGACCGTAAATCCGGGGCTGCCACATGCCTTTCTAGTCTAAAACCCTAAATCTACCACAATGTCTACATCTGAAATCCTTATCTGGATTCAATATTTGAGGCTCCACCCATCCTAAACTGTGTGAATTATTGAGAATGTAATTAAACCATACTGTAGTACATCATTAGTACTACCAAATCCCACTATTTCCCTTGGCGAAACCATTTTGGTTCCCACCCATCCATGATGGTATTTGTAGTCAAGATAATTATCTTTTCCACAAATCTTATCATCTTGCTCACTTTGGAAGAAGCTCACGTCCTTATGCTACCTCCCCTTGACCAACTCTCTACATGGTGATGAACTAATAACCATGTTATATCAATCCACTCTTCCCTTGTTTCCATTAGAGCCTTGAGCTCCCAAACCCCCATGGTTTATGAAGCATCATGACCTATCTGCTATGGCAACCTTATTATCAACAAAGTTTGCCTCCACTCCTAGATCATCTCAAATAAAACCAAGCCCAAATATTGGCATCTTGATAATCGACATAACTTGGTCTAACTAATCCTTTATTCTATGTGCCAACGTGAGCTCAGAGCTCACCAATCCAACCATGTTTTGAGGGCATAAAAACATCAATGCCCTATATCCTCTAAACCTTGCTTTCTTCCAAAATCCATCTTGTCGATGAAAACCCAAGGTTGATCTTGATAGTTACCCCAATTTTACATCATCCACCTTGGATAAAACCCTTGGCCAAATAATTTCCCTAAATATTTGAAGGGAATATGCCTGAGAGGCAATAGTAAAGTGGTTATTATCGTATTCCTTGTTTATGATAAATGTTTATTTTGCATGCTATAATTGTATTAATATAGAAACGTTAATACATGTGTGTTTAATAAACAAAAAGGAAGTTCCTAGTTATGCCTCTCTTATAAACTAGCTCGTTGATTAACAAGATGATCAAAGGTTTCCTGATATGGACATTGGATGTTGTTAATAACGAGGTCACAACATTAGTGTAATGGTGTGTGATGAACATTCATCCGAAGTATAGCATTACTATCAAAGTCATTGAGTTTATATTGCTATAACAACTTACGAAGTGATCCTAATCCTTAGACCATGAGATCATGTCAATCACTAACACCGAAGAGTTTCTTGATGACATCAAACGTCACACCGTAACTGGGTGATTATAAAGATGGCTTCAAAACTACTAAAGTGTTATGTTGAGACTCATGGATCGAGAGTGGAATTTTTTCATCCCGATGATGGATAGATATGCTCTAGGACCTCTCGGTGATATCACATTGATTAGCTTGCAAGCAAGTGATTTGATCACTAGAATGTTATATCCCGAGAAAGAGAAAAGAGTGCATGTCGGTAACGAGATCAAACTAGTTATGGAGATACCGATGATCGAATCTTGGACAAGTAATATATCGTGAACAAAGGGATTAAGATACTAGCGTCAAAGGTTCCGACGATCACAGGAAAGTCATCGTTGAATGTGTGGGAGTCAGTATGGATCTCCAGGTCCCGCTTCTGATTATTGATCAGAGAAGGGTCTCGATCATATCCACATTATTCACTAACCGTAGGGTGGCACACGTAAGGGACACTGACATCCAATTGGAGCAAAAGTTTCATGCCGGAAAGAATAACAAGCGCAGGAATTTATTTCACTAGATACCGAAACAGGTTTTTGGGTGAAATTGCAGAAAGTGTTTTTGCATGTGAAATGAAATACTAGGAAGGGGTTATATGTGGATGTTTGTCATTAAAGTAATTGAAAAATTTCTGAATAAATAAAATGAGTTTTATTTAATGAGATTTTGCATTAAATTTGGTGGAAATTTAATGGGAATTTGAGTGGGTTTTTGAGTGGAGGAAATTGAAAGCCATTTGAGTGAGTGGAGTGTCCACCCACATGAATGAGGAAGAGGTGGGGGAAGCCCCATGGATGGGCTCCATGCCCTTTGGGTGCCCCCCTCTCTCCTAGAAATTCACCCCTCTCCTCTCTCTCACTCACACCTCCTTGTGAAGGATCTCTCTCCCCCTCTAGAATTTATCCCCCATGGTCTCGGACTAGCGAGATACATGTTCCCGGTGGCTATTCGGCAAGAAAGGGTTGTGCTTCCGCTACATTGCTAGAGCGAAGAGGCGGAGGTTGCTCGGTGTCTTGTACGTGTGTGCGAGCACGGATGCGCTGCTGTTTTGCGGCGCTAGGAATTCCTCTCGATCTTGAGATCGGCAAGAGATCGTCTACATCAACCATGAGTTTGGACTCGTTAAGCTTTGTCGGTATTCAAGGGTATGTTCTCTACAGATGTATATCTGCCCGTTGCTTGTATCTAGTAGATAGATCTTGGTACAAAGTTCCCATCGTGGGAAATTTTTGTTTTCTATGCTGCAAACCCTATAGTGGTATCAGAGTAGGATCTATGCGTAGATGCTTTGCACGGGTAGTACACATATGAGTATGTGGGCGATGATGATCATTTTATTGCTTCTTAGTTGTACTTTGGATATTGGTGGCATAGTGGGATGAAGTCGCCCGGATAAACTTTACATGTCCTCGCACATGGGACCTGTTCCACGCTTGACATGCAACTAGTTTTGCATAAGTGGCTAGCGGGTGTCTGTCTCTCCTACAATAGTCAATATCTAATTTGCAACGAGTTGTCAACAATTTGATTATCCTTGTTGTGGTTCATGTTCATAGGTAAGAATGGTTCTATCTTCGAAAGCCCTAAGCCACGTAAAACTTGCAATGGATAAATTAGAGGCGTCTAGTTTAGATTTTTGTTTGGCTAGTGTTATGATATAGTGATGTTGTAAGTAGAAGTATAAGATGATACTCTTACAACACACATAATGTGTAGGTTCCATAGACCTTGGCCTTACACATAGAGGTATGATAGAGATCATACCATGGTGCACATGATGGAGATCATATGCGGGAACCATATCATTTCACTTATAAACATGTGATGTTTGATTGCATCTTATATTGCTTGTTTGGAGTTTTATTAGCATAATAAGATGATCCCTTATTTAGATATCAAGATAAGAATGTGTTCTTCCTTAAGTATGCACCGACAATGTTTCGTCGCTTCAAGACATCACGTGATGATCGGGTGTACTTGAATCCACGAGCATATCTTAGGTGTAAGATAGTTACACACGCGAATACTAAGGTTCTTTCTTGGCGAGCCTAGCATGTACACACATAGCCTCGGAACACGGACCAAAAGGTTAAGCATGAGTCATATGGTAGATATGATGCCCATTTGATGCTCGCCTTTGAAGCTACACCGACTCACGTGATGATCATACTTAGTGTAGTGGATTTGGTTCATGTAATCACCAAAAAGACACGAGGGATGTCATTTTTGAGTGGGAGTTCATTTCTAATTTGGATTAGTAGAACTCAATTTATCATAAATTAAATCAAATTGAATTTGCATAATTTGTTGTAGTAATTGGCATTCGTTCGCCACCTTATGCATAGTTATAATTGAGATAATAGAACTATAGAATTCTGGATATATACTTTATGAACTGGTATCATATTGTGTTGAGTGGCAATCTAAAGTTTAATGTCTTGTTGCAAACTTTAAGCAAACTCTGTTTACTCCGTGAAATTTGATAATTAGTATTAAATCGAGAGTAACAATTCCAGTTTAGTATCTTAAGTATCATGTTTGCCTCCATGATTCTTGATTGTTTTAATATCAAGTTTATCTAGGAGCTGAAAGAATTGTTTCAGAAACCATCATGTGTGACAGATATAATGATATCTGAAACAATGTTTTGGTTGCAATATGATAGGGTATAATGTATGCTCTCATATTGGATGAGAATTTACAAAGGTTGGAGATGCTAGACACCCTAATCATCCAAAAGGGTTTTGGAAAGTAACGTTATACTCACGATTCATCTTTATAAGCTACATTAGCTTAATCATGAAAGTCTTCATGATAAGGATGAATAGAAGATGTATGTAAAGTGTTTACTACACTAAAAGATTAGTAAAGAATGGATTTTGAAAGAACGCCGATCATTTTGATGATGGTGATCTACTTCAAAGTGCAAGTCCAAAAGTATTATTATTTGAATATACACGCTTTGGACTATGTGTCATGTATATGGCACCACTTTTTATGTTGATAGATTATTTTAAAAGGAAAAGGAAATGCTGAAAGGGAATCTATAAAATATATTTGGCAGAAAAGAAAAGATTGGAAATATCCAATTTAGGTATATGGATGATATACATGTTATGGTTGTATTCTTTGTTTGTTAAACAATGTGGTTCTTGGGTATTGGATACCAAATTGGTGGGTATGAAATTTCATACGGAATGATGCAATTCATGAACCACAATGGCTTAAGTAACTAGCAAGAGAATATGTGATGATGTTCATCGAAAACAAACAAACCGTTGTTTGTATTTCTCGTTGACATCAAAGCTTGACTTCAAGATTTTTTTTAATAATTGTTATTTAAATCAGGTATTATGAGAACAAAGGTTGTTCAAATAATTACCGTATTCCATATAAGATGGATGATTTACAAATCTAGTTGGAGAAATCACATCCATAAAGCTAATGCTAAAATGTTGCAATAAAAATGATTTAAAGATCACTTACGAAGTTGTAACACCCTCAGAATCGGCCCTATGCAAGTTTCAGCGATCCCCGCCAAACCCGCATAGAAACGATTCAAAGGTGCCCACCAGGCACTTTCGTGCGGGTGGAAAACGAAGTAATATCATTACACAATAGTCCGTGATGGAACCCAAAGAACAGATATATACAACAGCGACTCAAAGAGTCAAGAATACAGATATACAATACAAAGATCCAAATCACCTTCAAAACGATACAGTGTCCGAGTACGGACAAGATGCAAATTGAGCTAAGAGCCCTGAAGAATAACCAATGGCGTCCATAACCCTGCCCAGGCCAAGCCGGAAGGGTAACCCTGCTAACGACGTCGATCTCAAAACCTGCTTAAACAAAAGGGGTGCCGACAAAGGGCAAAGGAAAAAAAGAGAGCGGTCAGTACTGAGGCCAGTACATGGCGAGACTAGAATTCGGCGGTCCTCGCCTACATAGGTATGGTGGACTGAAGCGGCAGCGCGGCATGCACTAAACAACCTGTAGAGACTCGATATAACTGTCGGCTATCAGAGAGGGATAAGAAAGACCTATTCGGAACCAACCTGATACTACCACCAAACATACCCATCCTGGTATTTCCCCCTCAAGACCAAACGAGGAAGTCAACCGAGGAACTCACACAGTTGGCAGTTTTATTTATTCAGTTATCGTTGCAGCAATTACTAGTCAGATATAGATAGTCATTCTGATATAATTAGCAGTGCGTAGTTTTATTTAACCATTCCGTTATAATTGCGACACTTACTAGTCAGATACAAATAGCATGACATATCCCAAACCCAGCAGTTGTTGGTACTTTTATTTAGCCATTCTGTTGTAGTGAAGCTGATTACTAGTCATATCGGAAACAAGTCAAATTATAACAGTAAACTTTAGTTATAGTTATCTATGATCGAGAACTGTGCTCCAAGTCGTCCATAACATGACACGGCTTCGAAAAGATTTAACCTAGGTGCACCAAGTTTCCACAAGCACCTACACCCTTGTTGTCGATCGTAGGTACAAGATCACAAAACATACACCCAACGGTATGTCGACGGGTTTTGGACACGACGCTTCCTGCACCCAAAGCAAGCACATGGGGGCCACCCCACTAAGCTACCCGTAACGACGTCGGCCGGTCTCCGAGACGGACCCAGGGTTTGTGACAATGGCTGTAAACGACTGGGAACCCGAAAGTGTGACTGGGCTTGTCGATACCGCGAAAACATTCCATATTGTTTCCAAAACAGTACAGGCGCTCCACGCGCAATCGTAAATAAAGCAGTAAAGCATAGCATAAGTATAGGATAGTAATAAAGCCCCAAACTACTTTGTGGCCCCTGCACAAGATTTTGAAATCAGGTACTAATCGATGGGGTGCCCACACACCCCAATTGTGGTTAGCGCTCGATCTCTAACAGGTGTCAAGAACTGGGTCCCACGGGACACCAAAGGAGCGATTAAAACCATATATTGTCTATTACCCGCTGGTGCCTCTGCATTTACCTACTTTCAATTTTAGTTATTAAACGGTAATTAAATCCATGATCATCTCCAACATTAAACATGCGGCATTACTCCAACAACTGTGGTACTTGACGACACGCGACAACACTTGAGCAAGCGACTACGACGCGCAAGTCCAACTATCTACCAAACAACAGGTAATAGGATGTGTCCAAGGCAATATAAGGCTGCAAGGGATATCACGGGTACGAAAACTAGAGCATCGCAACACAGATAGCAATCGATCAAAAGGAAGAAATAAACACTAGAAAGGTAAAATAGGTAGAAAGGGGAAGAATGCTCGCCTGAAAACATTGCCGAGGGTTCATCCGAAGAACGGGCGTCACTCGCATCAACTCATCGGCCTAATCCGTGAAGAAGCAAAGCGCTAGAAGAAACACCGGATGCACCATTTAATACTACGGCAAAAGATCGAGCATGATGCATGTATGATGTATGGCATGGCAAAGATGCGATGCAATTAGGCAATATTAAGCGGAACCGGGGTTCCGACAATTAATTATTAAGTTCATGTTGTTTAGATACCCCACAATTTAAATGTTGTGTTAACAAGGCAAAATATATCGTCAGTTCGCTACACAAATTTAATTGTGACCAATATTAGACTAGATTCGTCCGCATATGGTCTCCATATTTAATTATGAGGTGAATCAGCATGAGCCCCCAAACTACATGATTAGATACAGGCATGAATAATTAAATATGCAACAAGTTGTATTATATTAATAAAATAGGGTATCGGGAAGGGGTCACACACGGGGGACGGCGATCTTGGTTAGGGTTCGACGGGGTTCAGGATCGGGCTCGCCGGGATCGGTCTTCGGAGTCCATGAAGGAGAGCATGGAGTCATTGCCAGGGTTCGGACTTCGAAACCGATGTCAGATATTTGGGGTGTGGTCTTCGGAAGATCTTGACAAAAAACGGAGACAGAGATCTTAGCAAGGCTATGGTACTCCACAAGTGGCTTCACGCAACATCACACGGTCACCGTCCACGCCACACCACACGCCTATATCATCCAGACAGATCTTTGAGGGCCGCTGTGCCAACATCGGTACAACACACTAACAAAACACGAGCGGAAGATACAAGTATAAAATGCTGTTAGTGAACAATTCACGTGCAGACATTTTCTCGAACACGTTTTGGGAGACAAGCGTTGTCTGCAATGCCATGAAGGAAACAACCTGCAAGGGGCGTCCAGGACGGTGGAGAGTTGAGGCAGAGGAGGTGCTCGGGCCGCGGGCTCGAGAGGGCGGTCACGGAGCTTGGCGGTAGGAGGAGGCCCGCAACATGGCGATCAGACGAGGATCGGGGAGGAGGCGGCCAGAGGCGCTTGGGGCACGTAGGGCTGAGCTTCCACGGACGACGGCGCAGAGGCGCGGCGGCCGGGGAGGCGACAGGCGAAGAGGCAGTGGCTGGGGTCGCCGGCGAGCCGGTGCTGCAGCGGGAGGGAGAACCGGCAGCGCTGCAGGGCCGAGGAAGGCCGACGGAGGGGCTTGTCCAGCGCGCCAGGGGAACAGGGGGGCGCCTGCAGAGGGCGACGCTAGCAGGAGGGCGGCGACACACGGAGAAGGGTGCCCGGGGTGCTCGCAAGAGGCGGGCGGAGAAGCTATGCCGCGGGAAGGACGGCCGGAGAGAGAGGTATGGGGAGGCACAGAGAACGGGGAGGCGGCCTGTGCCATGGCGGCGGAGGACGCGGCCGGGGAGATGATGGAGCCTGGCGGCGGGGTGGATCTCGGGGCATGTGGTCCGGCGGCGGCGGATGCGAGCAGAGAGGCGGGGACGGGAAACTGGGGCAGGTGCGGGGTGGGGACATGGGTTACGGGGTGGGTGGAGTGCGTCGTGTCCGCGTGGGCGAGGCGTCGCTGCAGGTGGGGCCGATCTGAGCAGGGTCTGCTGGGTGTCGTGGGGTGGTTGACCGCGGGCGCGGTTGCGTGCGTGCGTGTGTGTGTGCTGCGGCGGCGGGGTGAGAGAGGAAAGGGAGGGCAGGTGGGTAGAGAATCTAGGGTTTTGGGGTAGGTTAGATTAGGGTTTGCTAGGTAGGATTTTACTAGGCCGGGTAGTAGGTAGTCTGGTCCGGTTGGGCCTCTGGCCTGACCGATTGGACTGCCTCCCCGAACAAAACTTTTTATTATTAATTTTATTTTTAAAACATTTTGTAAATACTTTTTAGACAAATAAAAGATCTAAACAGACCGAGGTTTTAGTTTGAGATTAAAGGAGAGGGCTAAATAGAAAACAACTTAGGCTTTTATGAAAATAGTTTTTTTGCAAAATATATGCATGATGTTATGATGATGCAGAAAATATGAACAACAGGCGATTTTCTAGTAGTGGCTTTACCCAGGTTGCTACAATTCGACACCACTAACAATGGATCTCGCCCTCGAGATCCGCCTCATGGTTCAAGGAAGAAGGCCGATGATCTGCATCTTCTTGCTTCATGTAGATCGCCGCGACACCACTAACAAGGGTTCATTCTCCATCTTGAAATCGAGGACACCACCAACAAAGGGTCGTCGCTCACGTTCATCAAGAGAACACTCTGGGGAAGCAAGACGAAGGTAGAGGTCTCAAAAGGTAAGGCCACCTCTAACTTTCATGGAAGGGGTACAATTACATCGATCCACTATTCAATGTACAAAAGCGAATGATAAGAGTAGTGGTATGGTCGCGACTCCATCCCGCACTCAAAGCATTACTATGTACATGAACAGACGGATTATGCAACCAACTTTCAGAATTCAGACTGAAGATCTCAACAAGCGAGGTTCAGAAATTAAGGAGGGATGAAGATTCTCATCAGGTCTAATGTAGATGATGTCGTCGTGTCGAAGAACACCGGAAGATACAAAGAAAAAATTTAGTGGATTTTTCGGTCCACTGAAAGGTACACAGAGGAAGATTCCTCAGATAACATGAAGACATAATGTCGAAGCACCATTACAAGAGAAAGCAAAACCCTGAAGGAACGACAGAATCCCAACCACGAGAATTCCTGGACTCGAAGAAAAGATAAGGGGTAGATTCAAAACATGCAAAGGTAAGAGGAGAAAAGCGGAGGGGTAAGGAATAAAAACAGACCTAATCAGATCTATCCAACCGATTTTTTTTAAAAATAGTTTTGACACTCTACGACGTCCGTCAGCTAGGTTATCCTACAGGCTGGACCAGTGGGGTATCATAACTGCTGAGCTCTGATACCACTCTGTAACACCCTCAGAATCGGCCCTATGCAAGTTTCAGCGATCCCCGGCAAACCCGCATAGAAACGATTCAAAGGTGCCCACCAGGCAGTTTCGTGCGGGTGGAAAACAAAGTAATATCATTTACACAATAGTCCGCGATGGAACCCACAGAACAGATATATACAACAGCGACTCAAAGAGTCAAGAATACAGATATACAATACAAAGATCCAAATCACCTTCAAAACGATACAGTGTCCGAGTACGGACAAGATGCAAATTGAGCTAAGAGCCCTGAAGAATAACCAATGGTGTCCATAACCCTGCCCAGGCCAAGCCGGAAGGGTAACCCTGCTAACGACGTCGATCTCAAAACCTGCTTAAACAAAAGGGGTGCCGACAAAGGGCAAAGGAAAAAAAGAGAGCGGTCAGTACTGAGGCCAGTACACGGCGAGACTAGAATTCGGCGGTCCTCGCCTACATAGGTATGGTGGACTGAAGCGGTAGGGCGGCATGCACTAAACAACCTGTAGAGACTCGATATAACTGTCGGCTATCAGAGAGGGATAAGAAAGACCTATTCGGAACCAACCTGATACTACCACCAAACATACCCATCCTGGTATTTCCCCCTCGAGACCAAACGAGGAAGTTAACCGAGGAACTCACACAGTTGGCAGTTTTATTTATTCAGTTATCGTTGCAGCAATTACTAGTCAGGTATAGATAGTCATCCTGATATAATAAGCAGTGGGCAGTTTTAGTTAACCATTCCGTTATAATTGCGACACTTACTAGTCAGATACAAATAGCATGAGATATCCCAAACCCAGCAGTCGTTGGTACTTTTATTTAGCCATTCCGTTGTAGTGAAGCTGATTACTAGTCATATCGGAAACAAGTCAAATTATAACAGTAAACTTTAGTTATAGTTATCTATGATCGAGAACTGTGCTCCAAATCGTCCATAACCGCGGACACGGCTTCTCAAAAAGATTTAACCCTGTAGGGGTGCACCCAAGTTTCCACACGCACCTACACCCTTGTTGTCAGATCAGGTAGGTACAAGATCACAAAACATACACCCAACGGTATGTCGACGGGGTTTCGGACACGACGTTTCCCAGACCCAAAGCAAGCACATGGGGGCCACCCCACTAAGCTACCCGTAACGAAGTCGGCCGGTCTTCGAGACGGACCCAGGGTTTGTGACAATGGCTGTAAACGACTGGGAACCCGAAAGTGTGACTGGGCTTGTCGATACCGCGAAAACATTCCACATTGTTTCCAAAACAGTACAGGCGCTCCACCGCAATCGTAAATAAAGAAGTAAAGCATAGCATAAGTACAGGATAGTAATAAAGCCCCAAACTACTTTGTGGCTCCCGGTACAGTACTTTGAAATCAGGTACTAATCGATGGGGGTGCCCACACACCCCACCTGTGGTTAGCGTGCTCGATCTCAGAACAGGTGTCAAGAACTCGGGGTCCTACGGGACACCAGTGAGCAGTTAAAAACCAAATATTGTCTATTACCCGCCGGTGCCTTTGCATTTACCTACTTTCAATTTTAGTTATTAAACGGTAATTAAATCCATGATCATCTCCAACATTAAACATGCGGCATTACTCCAACAACTGTGGTACTTGACGACACGCGACAACACTTGAGCAAGCTACTACGACGCGCAAGTCCAACTATCTACCAAACAACAGGTAATAGGATGTGTCCAAGGCAATATAAGGCTGCAAGGGATATCACGGGTACGAAAACTAGAGCATCGCAACACAGATAGCAATAGATCAAAAGGAAGAAATAAAGACTAGAAAGGTAAAATAGGTAGAAAGGGGGAGAATGCTCGCCTGAAAACATTGCCGAGGGTTCATCCGAAGAACGGGCGTCACTCGCATCAACTCATCAGCCTAATCCGCGAAGAAGCAAAGCGCTAGAAGAAACACCGAATGCACCATTTAATACTACGGCAAAAGATCGAGCATGATGCATGTATGATGTATGGCATGGCAAAGATGCGATGCAATTAGGCAATATTAAGCGGAACCGGGGTTCCGACAATTAATTATTAAGTTCATGTTGTTTAGATACCCCACAATTTAAATGTTGTGTTAACAAGGAAAAATATATCGTCAGTTCGCTACACAAATTTAATTGTGACCAATATTAGACTAGATTCGTCTGCATATGGCCTCCATATTTAATTATGAGGTGAATCAGCATGAGCCCCCAAACTACATGATGAGATACAGGCATGAATAATTTAATATGCAACAAGTTGTTTTATATTAATAAAATAGGGTATCGGGAAGGGGTCACACACGGGGGACGGCGATCTTGGTTAGGGTTCGACGGGGTTCGGGATCGGGCTCGCCGGGATCGGTCTTCGGAGTCCATGAAGGAGAGCATGGAGTTGTTGCTAGGGTTCGGACTTCGAAACCGAGGTCAGATATTTGGGGTGTGGTCTTCGGAAGATCTTGACGAAAAACGGAGACAGAGATCTTAGCAAGGCTCTGGTACTCCACAAGTGGCTTCACGCAACATCACACGGTCACCGTCCACGCCACACCACATGCCTATATCATCCGGACAGATCTTTGAGGGCCGCTGTGCCAACATCGGCACCACACACTAACAAAACACGAGCGGAAGATACAAGTATAAAATGCTATTAGTGAACAATTCACGTGCAGACATTTTCTCGAACACGTTTTGGGAGACAAGCGTTGTCTGCAAGGCCATGAAGGAAACAACCTGCAAGGGGCGTCCAGGACGGTGGAGAGTTGAGGCAGAGGAGGCGCTCGGGCCGCGGGCTCGAGAGGGCGGCCATGGAGCTTGGTGGTAGGAGGAGGCCTGCAACATGGCGATCAGACGAGGATCAGGGAGGAGGCAGCCAGAGGCGCTTGGGGCACGTGGGGCCGAGCTTCCGCGGACGATGGCACAGAGGCGCGGCGGCCGGGGAGGCGACAAGCAAAGAGGCAGTGGCTGGGGTCGCCGGCGAGCCGGTGCTGCAGCGGGAGGGAGAACCGGCAGCGCTGCAGGGCTGAGGAAGGCCGACGGAGGGGCTTGTCCAGCGCTAGGGGAACGGGGGGGGCGCCTGCAGAGGGCGACGCTAGAAGGAGGGCGGCGACACACGGAGAAGGGCGCCCGGGGTGCTCGCAAGAGGCGGGCGGAGAAGCTATGCCGCGAAGAGGACGACCGGAGAGAGAGGTGTGGGGAGGCGCAGAGAACGGGGAGGCGGCCCGCATGGCAGTGCCATGGCGGCGGAGGACGCGGCCGGGGAGATGATGGAGCCTACCGGCGGGGTGGATCTCAGGGCATGTGGGCCGGCGGCGGCGGATGCGAGCAGAAAGGCGGGGACGGGAAACGGGGGCAGGTGCGGGGTGGGGACAGGGGTTACGGGGTGGGTGGAGTGCGTCGTGTCCGCGTGGGCGAGGCGTCGCTGCAGGTGGGGCCGGTCTGAGCGGGGTCTGCTGGGTGTCGTGGGGTGGTTGACCGCGGGCGCGGTTGCGTGCGTGCGTGTGTGTGTGCTGCGGCGGCGGGGTGAGAGAGGAAAGGGAGGGCAGGTGGGTAGAGAAGCTAGGGTTTTGGGGTAGGTTAGATTAGGGTTTGCTAGGTAGGATTTTACTAGGCCGGGTAGTAGGTAGTCTGGTCCGGTTGGGCCTCTGGCCTGACCGATCGGACTGCCTCCCCAAACAAAACTTTTTATTATTAATTTTATTTTTAAAACATTTTGTAAATACTTTTTAGACAAATAAAATATCTGAACAGACCGAGGGTTTAGTTTGAGATTAAAGGAGAGGGCTAAATAGAAAACAACTTAGGCTTTTATGAAAATAGTTTTTATGCAAAATATATGCATGATGTTATGATGATGCAGAAAATATGAACAACAGGCGATTTTCTAGTAGTGGCTTTACCCAGGGTGCTACAGAAGTGACATCGCCGTTTAAATTATATTGGAAAGAAAACATGAAGAATCTCCATATTCATGGATTTTTGAAGTCTTTGATTTGATCAAGTGACGCTTGTGAGACTTTCCTCGGGATAATTAAAACTTCGTTCAAAGGCCAAAGAAGAACGAATGACTAAAATATTAGAATTTATACATATCGATGTATGTAGTCCATTATGTATAGTCGTAAGCGATGGATTTCAACTTCATATGCCTTCTCCGGAAATTTGAGTGAATGTTCACTTAATGTGAAAGAAGTGTGAAATATTTGAAAATGTTTCAAAGACTTTCAAGATGAAGTGGAAAATCATTATAACAAGAAAATAAATGGTTTATGATTTTATCATAAGGGATTTATTTGAGTTACAAGTGTAACAAGAAAATAAATGAATTATGATTTCATCATAAAGGGATTTATTTGAGTTGCAAGTTTAGCAAAACACCTAGATTTACATCTCCCGAAACACCATAGGAGTATGGAGTGTTTGAGATTTGTAATGAAACCTTGTTTGACATGGTTGGATCAAAGGTGTTATTTATAAAACTGCCATTGTGTTTTAAAAGATCAAAAGCTTTAGGGACTACCGCTTTTGCACTGAAAAGAGCTCCATCTTGATCCGTTGAAATGACACCATATGAGTTATGGTTTGGGGTAAAACCCAAGTTGTCATTTCTTAAATTTTTGGTATGCTAAACATAAGTAAGATGTTTACAACCGAAGTTGGATGAGCATGTCTTTGTAGGTTATTGTAAGGGGTCCCAACCTTTAAATAAGGTAGAGCCCCCTGTGTTTACAATGCTAGTTCCTGGATCATTAGCTAGCATCCACAGTTAAGATGTAATATCAAGAAACAAAGGTCATAGTATAACATTATAACCAGGAATAACATAATTTTATTACATCTTACATAGCTCATTTGACTATTACATTACATTGCAGCGGAATAACTATAAGCATGGGGTCCTTCATCTTCAAAGTGCCACAGGCAGACATGTTGGTTGTAGACTTTGTAATCCTAATCAATCAATCTTCTCTAAAACAATCAAACCTGCAACATTACAAGTTACAGCCACAAGGGTCAATACATTTGAATTGTATTGGCAAGTTTCACTACTATGTTGAATATAAGTGGATCCTATCATTACATGCATATTTGGCTAAGCAGGGTTTTAGGCTCATTTGCAAAAAGCAATAGTTTATCCTATCTTTTCAAAATGGTCTTGATCTTTTATCAAAATCCCTTGAACTCCTTGGTAAATTCCCAAGTGTTCAAGTCCTTGTCAAAAATCTCTTGAGCTCCTTGGTACCCCCAAGTGCATGAAGTTTTATCAAAATCTCTTGAGCTACTTGGTAACCCCAAGTGCATCAAGTCTTTTGTTGTCACTTAAAAGTTTTTCTTTTAGAAATTGGAATGTCGAGATTTCCCATAGCTTCAAGCTTTAGTTGCTCAGTATTGTCCATAACCGGGGACATGGCTAAGTACTTAGATTTTATTATCTTCTGCAGAAGTAGTACACTTTACCCACATGTCACAATCTCATCTTGTTGCCACCAGTGGCCACTGGATTGGTACTCACCAAGATGGAGTACTGGCAGATTGAGAATGTGACGAAGTCTTTCCAGAGGGTCCTCCCATACACCATTGCTAGCTTGTCTTCAGTACCCTCGTAGGATTCCAGGTCCTCATTTTCAGTAACCTGAAGACAATGCATGGGTCTTCCCAATGTAGTTGACCAAGCCAGAGCCATAAGTAGCATGTGGTTGTACACGAAAGCCACAATTGGAGAAACATGTTCAATCTCTAAGTTTCCTGGGTGGTTTTCTTTTGGATAACAACACAAAGAGATTGCCATAGACATGGTTCCTTTTGTTGCCACCTTCTCCAAAACTCAAAGTATCCTTGTCCACCCAGGTGGTTCATTGAGTCCTTGTTTTATTATATAAAACACAAGTCCTTTTCTCAACTTCATAAAATCTCAACATGTATCTCTTTTCAAAATATAGCATGGCTAAGCATGTAACAACTACATTGTTTTCACTAAGGAATGTATAGGTATCCTATTAGGATTTAACATAGCATATAGTATAGAAATTCTTTTCATGCATGTTTCAAAATCCACTAAGTATAATGAAAAATAGTAGGACTTTAGGTGATAGTGTAACTTGCCTTTTTGGTAGGGAATGTTGGTTCACTTCTTGATCTTGCTAGTTTCACACTTTTCTAACTTCACTACAATCAATCAAGCAAACACAATATCAACTAGCATTCCAACCAAAATCAATCAAACAAATCACACATAAAATAATGGGTTCTAAGTCATGCATGCAAGCATGCAAAAGGTAGTTTTATTTGCAAAGATGGTCTCCACTAGGCTTCTAAACTTTGTAAGGTTCAAAGTGGTCATTTTCTAAAGTGGCAAAGTCATTTGCAAAAGGGTTTTATTCATAAACCATTTTTAAATTCATTCATCATTTTATGTGGTGGAAAATGTTTTTATCAAATCAAAAACTTTATGTCTTTCACCAAATAAGTTGATAATTCTCGAAACTTGGTGTTTAGGGTCAGTAGGTTTGATTCAAATCATTTTCCCAAAGTTTTTACTCCAAAAACATTTTCATAACAAAACCATTATTTTTATTTGGCTAGAAATGGGCTAAATCAATTAATCCATCCTAAACTTCACCAAATCCATTTTCAAAACCATGGGTTGGTTCCTAGGGTCAGTAAGTTCATCACAAACCAATTTGCAAAGATTTTATCCTTGAAAACATTTTGGAATAATTTTTCTAATCTAAACAAGCATACAAATGTTTCTGCAAAAACAAACATTTTACCAGAGGCTTTTTACTAAACAAATTGCATGGTTGGCTAGGGCTTGTTCCACTGATTCCAATGATATAAAGTTTGCAAATTTTGGACGTGTGGATCAAAAGTTACAAGGGTTTCAAATTTGCATCTAAATCTGTTTTCAAATTCTGTTTTAAACAAAGACTGGCCACGCGTCGCGTTTTGATTGGGCGGTACCGCTTCGTGCGGATCAGCCTCACTGGTGCGTTGGATCTTAAGCAGATCGCACGGCTCAGAACGACTCATACCCTTTCGCTCAGTTCTAATCTCAGCCACGCGATATCGATCTAACGGCTACTGTCTAATTGCCACTAACTGGCGGCGCTGCGTGGCGGCAGACGGCGGCGACGGTCAGGCGGTGGCGCTAACGGCAGTTCTAGGAAGCAAGGAGGGAAGGGGAGGTGCTCACCGGGTTCAGGAGGTCACAGTGAAGCTCGAGGCGGTGTTGGTCTGGCGAGGGACACTCTGGTTCTAGCAGGATTGCTCGCCGGAGTGGGGAACGGCGTCGGGCGGCTCTGGTCCTGGTCGGAGGCGACGCTGCAGATCGCCCTAAGGCAAGACAAGAGCATGGTCAGATGCAGGAGGATGTGGCGAGTGTGGTAGCATGAACGAGAGAGCGCGGGGTGGTCTGTGCTTACCAGGGGACTTCGCCGGAGAGAGGCAGACGCGGCGGCGCGGTCAGAGGTTGTCGGAGTCGATGCTCTAGGGCGCCCGCGGTTGAACAGAGGGTACAGGCAGAAGCGCCTAGGTCTGGGGAATGTGCCCGTGTGGTTGAGAAGGTGAGGGGCGGCAGTGGTTCGCCGGAATTGACCGGAGACGATGGTCGGAGCAGTGACAGTGCGGGGCAAAATAGTCGCAGCCTGGAGGCAGAGAGAGGGAGGAACTTGAGGGGAAATGGAGAGGAGGCCAGGGCGGTTAATAGGGTGCAGTCACGGCGAGTAATGGTCGCGGAATCAACGCGTATTGATCGCCGGAGTAATGGCTGCAACGGCAGGGGCGTCGTCTGCGCGAGGAAGAAGGAGTGAGCTGGCTGCGTGGGTCCTTGCTGTCACCGAGGGAGTGTGGGGGAAGAAGGGGCCACTAGTCAGTCACTCTGCGGGTGCGGGTTCTGGTTAAAAACGCTTCGCGCGTGGGGAAGAGAAGCTGGGCTGGTACTGGGCTGTTGGGCTTGGCCAGCTGGGCTGAGTCCGACTCTATTTTTTTCTTTCCTGATTGTTTTTCCTTTTTCTGATTCTATTTTCTGTTTTGAAATTCAAACAACCAACAAACATTCAAAACAATTCAAACAGCATCACACTTTGCAATTGAATTTGGTTCTGTTTATCAACATAAACCAAAGTCTCAAAAATAAAAATAATATTTTTATTTTGGGGTCCATTAATTAAATAGATAGACCTTAGTTTTTGAATCAATTGGGTTTTAATTTAATTAAAAAATTCCATTTGAAATCTAAATATTTTCAAAACCAAAACAGTAGGTTTTATTTGAAAATAAAAAAATACTTGGAAAACTTGTTTAAAATAAATAAATAAGATTTGATGTTTAATTAAATGGCAAAACCTTTATTTTAATAAACTTGGATATTAAATCCTTTTTATTTTATTTAAATAAACCTTTACTAATTTTATCAAATAGAAATGTTTTTATTTCAAAGGCTTGGCCAAGTTTTAATTTGGCTTATAAAATAATTCCTTATTTATCATTCTATCCTTTTCTTTTGAAAACCAAATCTTTTTATTAAAAGATTCAAAAATAGTATTTCCAAATATTTTTATTTTTCCTTTATTAAATGTTTAACTTTTTAAATCTCTTTAGGATTTATCTTGATCAAAATAGGTTTGAAGGTTTCCAATTGGATTCAAAAAGTTTCTTCTCACCTGAAAATCAACAAAGTTTTATTTTATTCATTTATTTTTTTCACATTACAAGATTTGGAAAATCTTGGGATGTGACAGTTATTTCGAATAACAATTTGGTATTCCTCCATAACACCAAGGACAAAAAGGGTTTGTCGCTTGAAACGTGAAGTTTCTTGAAAAAGGAATTTTTCGTAAAAGTTAAGTGGGAGGACAATAGAACTTTGATAAGGTTAACGAACCTTAGCTAAACGTGTTGAGTTGCGCAGCACCGGAAATCATTCCGGAGGCAGCCATAATGCTCATGGATTATGTGCCTCAAGGGTTGTGGTCACGGAGATCTAAGTTCCTATTGGACCAAGTAGGTCGGTTAAACAATCAAATGCTAAGATTTGAGAGTAAATCATTGTTGTTTGACAATGACGAACCGAATACATGTAAAGAAGAGATGATGGGCCCTGACTCCGTCAAATGGCTTGAAGCCATAAAATCCGTGATAGTTCCATACACGAGAAATCAAGTTTTGAACTTGGAAGACCCTCTAGAAAGGTGTAAAAACCTATCGGTCATATTTGGATCTATAAAGAAACAGACATGGATGTTTCACATCTATGAAATAGTTTACATGTCGTAAAGTATTTTATGACAATGTTCAAGGAGTTGACTATGACAAGATTTGATCTTTCATAGCGATATTTAGTCTGGACGGATTAAAGTAGCAACCACTACATATAATTTAGTATATGGTAGATGAATAAACAGATATGTCCTATGCTCTAAGTGTTATGAGCATATACCAGAATGAATCATAAAATGATCATTGTACGATAGTAAGGATATTCTTATGATCATTTGGAAGAACTAAGAATATATTTGTGTAGAGGTGACAAACAATTACAAATAGTTCATTGTAAAGCGTTACATTGATACTAGTTTTGACACCAGATACAAATTTAGTTTATCTCAATTTAAACTATGGGTGGAACAATGTAATGGAAAGAAAGTTTCCATGATGGATTTGGATGAATTCCAAAGTTAAGAAATTGTGACGGATACTACAACAAAAAGGCTAAGTATATGACTTCTATAGTAGCATCAAAGGAGGGAATTTGTGTCAAGTAGTTTGTTATCAAACTATGGTGTGGTTCGCAACGGGCTAACACTAAAGATATATTGTACGACAATAGTATCAACTAGGTTTAACCCCAAGGAACTAAAGGTCTCACCATTAAAGACCAAATTTATACAATGCCATCTCATTGGAGAATGAGTGATGCGTGGAGACGCAAAGACATGTAAATACACACGGACCTGAAAGTGTCAGATCCGTAGATTATGTTAACCACTTGCAGTTGCGTATATGGAACACCAGAAAGCCATAGGTGTTCAATACGCAAAGATTGCAACCTAGATTATTGTCTCTAGTGCAAGTGGGAGACTGAAGGGAAATGCCCGAGAGACAATAATAAAGTGGTTATTATCGTATTCCTTGTTTATGATAAATGTTTATTTTGCATGCTATAATTGTATTAATACGGAAATATTAATACATGTGTGTTTTATAAACAAAAAGGAAGATCCTAGTTATGCCTCTCTTATAAACTAGCTCGTTGATTAACAAGATGATCAAAGGTTTCCTGATCATGGACATTGGATGTTGTTAATAATGAGGTCACAACATTAGTGTAATGGTGTGATGAACATTCATCCGAAGTATAGCATTACGATCAAAGTCATTGAGTTTATATTGCTATAACAACTTACGAAGTGATCCTAATCCTTGGACCATGAGATCATGTCAATCACTAACACCGGAAGAGTTTCTTGATGACATCAAACGTCACACCGTAATTGGGTGATTATAAAGATGGCTTCAAAAATACTAAAGTGTTATGTTGACACTCATGGATCGAGAGT
This sequence comes from Avena insularis, assembly GCA_023614405.1. Classification (NCBI taxonomy): domain Eukaryota; kingdom Viridiplantae; phylum Streptophyta; class Magnoliopsida; order Poales; family Poaceae; genus Avena; species Avena insularis. Next base: position 38,085,488 of record CM042685.1, on the reverse strand, counting down.
GGAATCTGTTCATCCCGATGACGGATAGATATGCTCTGGGCCCTCTCGGTGATATCACATTGATTAGCTTGCAAGCAAGTGATTTGATCACTAGAATGTTATATCACGGGAACGAGAAAAGAGTGCATGTTGGTAATGAGATCAAACTAGGTATGGAGATACTGACGATCGAATCTCGGACATGTAATATATATTGAAACAAAGGGTTTAAGATACTAGCATAAAAGGTTCCGACGATCACAGGAAAGTCATCGTTGAATGTGTGGGAGTTAGTATGGTCCCGCTTCTGATTATTGATCGGAGAAGGGTCTCGATCATGTCCGCATTATTCGCGAACCGTAGGGTGGCACACTTAAGGGACACTGACATCCAATTGGAGCAAAAGTTTCATGCCTGAAAGAATAACAAGCACAAAAATTTATTTCACTAGATACCGAAACAGGTTTTCGGGTGAAATAGCAGAAAGTGTTTTTGCATGTGAAATGAAATAATAGAAAGGGGTTATATGTGAATGTTTGTCATTAAAGTAATTGACAAAATTCTGAATAAATAAAAGGAGTTTTATTTAATGAGAGTTTGCATTAAATTTGGTGGAAATTTAATGGGAATTTGAGTGGGTTTTTGAGTGGAGGAAATTGAAAGCCATTTGAGTGAGTGGAGTGTCCACCCACATGAAATAGGAAGAGGTGGGGGCAGCCCCATGGCAGGGCGCCATGCCCCTTGGATGCCCCCCTCTCTCCTATAAAAGGCACCCCTATTCTCTCTCTCACTCACACCTTCTCGTGAAGGATATCTCTCCCCCTCTAGAATTTATCCCCAATGGTCTCGGACTAGCGAGATACATGTTCCTGGTAGCTATTCGGCAAGAAAGGGTTGTGCTTCCGCTGCATCGCTAGAACGAGGAGTCGGAGGTTGCTTGGTGTCTTGTACGTGTGTGTGAGCACGGATGCGCTGCTTTTTTGCGGTGCTAGGACTTCCTCTCGATCTTAAGATCGGCAAGAGATCGTCTACATCAACCACGAGTTTGGACTCGTTAAGCTTTGTCGGTCTTCAAGGGTATGTTCTCTACGGATGTATATCCGCCCGTTGCTTGTATCTAGTAGATAGTTCTTGGTACATAGTTGTTCCCATCGTAGGAAATTTTTTGTTTTCTATGCTGCGAACCCTACAATATTTGCCACCTTAACCTATTAAAAATCCATTTTGGCAAAATCCTCCAAACCCTCTATATAAAGACAACCTTGGTTTTCTCCAAACCACTTGAACAGCTCAAGGCACATTTGATGGCCATATATCATTTACTATCTTCCCAACTCAAAAATAAATATTTTTGAGATCTTTTATTAATTATTTTTGCCCCTTTTCCTAAATGGTAGAAACAAGGAATAATTCATTAAAAATACTTTTTCATCTCAATAAATTCCCCAAAGTGTGATATGGTATTTAGGACCATATCACACCAAAAATCCACCTTGTTCATTGGAAAAATATCACATTAGCCTCTATAAACCATTTCTGCACTATTTGAATAAATGAAAATATATGTACTTAGACTCTTTGGAAAAATCCCAAACAATTCCTAGTTAGATAATTTGACCTCATCTACCCACAAGTACCATTTACCCATTATGTCCAATCTAAGTTTCTAAACTTGCTTCATAACCTTTCCTCTTGCCAATACTTGAAATCATGGTTATGCAAACATTCAAAATCCACCAAACCTTCCCCACATTGGTCAAACAATCTTGCACAGCACACCACCTCACCCCTGGTCGAGCTACATTGTAGCAATCCCTGTAGCTCACTTATGCCCTTGTCCTCTAGTGTTTGTATTAGTTGAAAATTACCTCATGTGAACATATCTTTACCTCCAAATATTACCACCCTTCCTCCCTGGCCTACATCAAACCAGAAACCACCCACACCCTTCTCCACACGCCCATAGGAAGCACCCTCTGGTTCCTACCTCCCCTACATGACCTCCATGGGCATAGCTCACCATGAACCATGTTACTCTCAAATAAATAGGGCAGAGGCTCCCCCTGCCCTCCCTTCGCCCTAATTTGCCCTCACTCTCTCCACCTACCTATCCCAGTCACCCCTCTCCTTCCTCTTCCTTGCTTCACCCAAGATAACAAAGGAGAAATGGCCTCTAGGCCATTACCCAAAAACTAAGCACCACCCCTTCTCGCCTGCATCTCTCCTTCTGCATGTGTCCTTCCCATGAGCACCACCCACTAATCTACTACTCCTACTCCCAGTGCTCCTCCCATGTCCTGCCTATCCCGAGAGAAGCAAGGAAAGAAGCTTCAGCCTCCCTCACTAACCAAGCAAGGTTCTCTCCCCTTTTTGCCTTCTTCCTTTGCAGATCATACCACTAGGACCCCATCTTTCTTCTGGTACTAACCATGCCATTCCTCTGGACTTGCAGCCACCTATGGAGAATGCTCCGGCGAGCTCCCGAGGGTCTCTCTTAGTCGCTGTCGGGCGGGACCTCCTCCAGCGGGTTTCAGGACCACTAGGACCCGAAGCATCAAGTTTCTCAAGATCCAGTGGATCAACCACACTAAAGAAGAAGCTACCTAGGAACAAGAAGACTACATCAAGACGGAGTTTCCCGATCTTTTTAAATCCTAGTTTTCTTCTTTCTTCTTTCTCAAATCTCGGGACGAGATTTTGTTTAAGGAGGGAAGGTTTGTAACATCCTAAAAATATTGAACAATGATTATCCAATTCCAATCACCAAAATTAGGGTTAACAAAAACTTTTGTTAATTAAATCATATGAATGCATGTGTGTATGTGATGATTGTATGAATGCATGAATGGACTTGTGTGATTGTTGTAAATAGAAAGGAATGGTTTAAAGATGAAAACAACATCATCTAAAACATTTCCAAGAAGAAACAAATCAAGAGAAAATCAAAAACAAACAAAACAAGCAAATGGTCATTTTTGCCAATCTTGCTCACTAGGCCACTTTGAGTGTTCCTAGTCCAAGATTTAAAACAGAAACAATTCCATTTCTTTTCAACACTTGCTAGAGCAAGTAAAAGTGAACCCAAGCCCAACTTTCAAACTTACAGAAACATTTGGCAACTTGATTCAAATGACAATTAAAAATTGAATCTTTAACATATGTGAAGATCACCCATTTTCAAAAACCAACCTAATCAATTCACCTTGACCTTTCCAACTAATCAGAGACTACCTAGTATATAGCTAATACACTCACCAAGTTTGATCCAAAAATTCAAATTTAAATCTCTTTCGGCCATTTCATCAAACACCTTGCAAACACCAAATAAACAAACATCAAAAACTATTGTGAGCAGTGATTTAGCCTAACTTGTTCCCTCTCTGGCTCACAACAAGCTATTAGTACATCATCTAGCTCAATTAACAAGCTCTAGCAACACTGTGAGCTTGCCATTGCCATCAATGGTGAGCATGCCAAGCCTAACCTTCCCACCCCATGGTCGACAGCAAGCTAGGAGCAGCACAAGGCCTAGCCACCATGTCTGAGACACTGACCACCATTTACCGCCACCCCCTGTCCAACGCCAACGCACTGCCAGCCCCTGGACCACTCAGCCCGAGCATGCCCAGCCTCTCTTTAAGCCTGCCGAGAGCGCGCCTGAGCGCCGCACTAGACACGCGCCCACAGACCACGCGCCGCCATTTGCGCGTGCAAGCGTGATCACCACCACCCCAGCAACCCCGCAGACACGCTCGTTCATCGCCGCGCGACCAGGAGAGCCCGTGCACCATAAAAATGTCCGTCGGACCCACTTAGAGCACCGCAACATTCTGACCGTCTCGCACTGCCCCACACCACGTAACCATGTCGTAGAGCTTCGCCAGGGAGCACAACACCGCCCCCTACTGTCTCCCATGCCAGTAGCTCGCTGTGATGACGACCAGGACGAGCTCCACCCACGCCCTTCGGTCCCCTTCTGGCACTATAAATAGAGGCCACCCCCGCTCGATTTCTTCACACCAACACACTCCCCTCTCTCTTAGAGCCACCCCCACTCATTCCCGTAGCAAGGCGAGCAACACATCGCTGGAATTTGGCCGGAGTCTGTCGCGGAGGAGGAAGAAAGGAGCCAGCGATTGGAGCCACCCTAGGAGAAGCCGCCGGTACCAGGAGGTTCGCCGTCGTCGACTTTGTTGTTAGCCCCCATAGCCGACCCTCGCTTGGGTCCCGGTGAGCCCCATAGACCCCCACTGGTCGCGCTAGGGTTCTGTCTCGCCGGTGTAGCCCGACGGAGACGATATGTCACAGCTGTTGGATTAGAGTTTGATCGTGCGACCTAGATCACCCTGTACTGCTTCACACCCGCTGTCTCGCTGACTGGTAGTGTCATCCACTTAAACTCATCTGCACGTGCGTTGTGCACCATGGGCCGGACCATTTACATTGCCGCGTGACCCAATAGTTTGAATTTAGGTTTATTCTTTTAGTTTCAAACTCAGTTCTGTACCTAGATTTAAAAATCAACCCAGGTCAATTCAGTAAACCAAAATGCATGAAACCAATTTTGTTAGAAAGGTACTGGAATTCTTAATCCAAGCCTATTTGATTCAATTCATTTGGAATAGTATATCACCTATACTAAAAATAACAAGGCAAAAGCTTTTCTGCATTCAAAGATTTTTCAAAATTCAACCATAAAAGCTTTTGAGTTGATTCCAACTCTCAAAAATCACATTTAACTAGAGATTTATGAATATATAAAAATATCTAGGTTTACTTGCAGAAATATTGGACAAGCAATAAAAGAATTCCCCATAGGCCATTCTAGTCACTTTAATTAATTAAAATAAAAAGGTTAAACCTTATTAAATTCTGACACCACTTTAAATCACATTCCCAAGTACTGGAATATGTGGTGATGACATGTGTCAACATGATCCCATGTTTTAGTTGGAGAATATTAAATCTTAAGTGGTTTTTCAATGAGTAGAAATTACTCTTCTAAAATAAAGGAAATAAAACTATTGCCTTAATCTTTGTGATGTTTGTGATAATCCTAGATCATCTAGTGAAAACCTTGGTGTGATAAATATAAGTAATTAAGTATTGTTTGGTGATTGTGTACCTCGTATTTATTTATAGACGCTAGTACCGACCAAGGATACGAGGAGGAAGGGGAATACTACGAGGAAGAAGCTGAGAAGAACTTCAACCACTGCTCTGCACAAGGCAAGCTAACACTTGCAACTGTGGAAACTATGTGATCTATGCAATGCATTAGGCATGCTTTGTTTATACCCCTTGATAACACATAATGCTAGTTTTACTTGCAATCTTAGTTATTTTATTACTTTATAAAAGTTTTCTAGTTAAGGTTACTTAGTAAATGGTAGAGCTTAGAAACATTATTAAAGGTAGCATAAAGAGCATAAAACTTGGCCTAAGATAGATAAATCTTGATGTCATCCTGAGGCATGAGATTGAACTTAGATCATTCACCTTTGTTTACCACCCCTCACTAGTGTTTACCCCCACTTGTAGATGCTAGTGCTAAACATAAAACTTGACCACTTTAGATGGGAATACTTGGTGAAAATGGTTATGAAAACCTTAGAATGATGAGTCATTCTACTGAAATGTTTTGACATGTGTTCTTGAACACCAGATGATTTTGATGATGAAAATGTTAAGGCATGAGCCTTAGCCCTTTATAAAACTGATGGTTGTCTGGATGTGATCCATTCCAATTTTACCGTACAACCACAATACCCGAAAATTCGGTAGGGCTTGACTGGAAATTTATATTAGTTAGTATGGTTCCCTTGCAGCCAAGGTTAAGCTGAGGCTACCTTGTGAAGATTGTCCACATGTGCAGTTCCCAAGATGACAGTTGGTCATGGTTGGCAGGCCAAACTCATAGGAGAGGTCCTATACTAGGGCGTGTAATTGAAAGGTTAGGATTGATTATCCGCATACTGAGTATGGTGAACTCAGGATTGTTCCTAACGGATGTATCGAATGTTGTGGTGAAAGTGTACCACCTCTGCAGAGTGTCAAACTAGTCGAATAGCTGCGTCAGCGGTTATGGATAGTTGGAGTGGCCATACTGTTCCATCGTCAGATGTTTTCAAAATGATTCATGACTTGACTTGACCACAATAGGGTTGTGATATGAAATTCAAGTTCACACTTAGGTGTATAAAACTATCAGCTAGCTTTCTTTGCTTCTGAATTTAGTTAAGGTAAATCTGGCTTTTTGCAAAACAACCTAGAGCTTAGTATCTCCTACTCAAAACCACTTCACTTGTTAGTATTAGTTTGTGAGTACTTAAAGAGTACTCATGGCTTTGTCCCTGGATATTCCTGTGGCCAGACGATGAGGAGGACTATCAGGAGGATGGACCGCAGGAAGGTTACGACAACTAGGATCATCTTCCATCGTCAGCATTGCCTGTGACCATAAAGATGGAGCTTCGCCCACACTATTGTTATTGTTACGTTATTCCGCTGCTTGATTTGTATTAAGACTAGATCATGTGATCCTTTATTTGTGTAAGACCTTATGTATGGTTTGTAATGGATGATGTACTGTGATATCCAATCTATTATGTCTCGCAAAAATTGTAATCCTGGGATTGCGATGTATGGCATAACAACCATCTGGGATTAAAAATCCGGGTGTTGACAAGTTGGTATTAGAGCCATCCTGACCATAGGGGACCCTAGTTTAGAATGGACGTTTGAATCAAAAACTTAGTTTCAAAACCAAGGAAGTGAGTATTTATGAAAACTTATTCTCATTCTTACCACTTAGACTGTTTCATGAAAATTCATGTTCCTCAACAATTCTTGAAAACTTACTTAAAAATTGACACACTTGATCACTCTACTAATTTACTCATCCTATATTCTTATAGATGGACGTGAAGTATAGCAAGTTTTATCAGTTGGGGAAGGGAGGAGATCTCATCTTTGAGCGTGACTTGGACCAGCTGTCGGATATGCTGGAGTGTCCACACCCCAAGTTCTTCGAAGCTCAGCTCAATGATCAGGAAGGAGAGGAGTTGCAATGGCTGATTGTTGCAAGTTTCCAGGGAAAGATTGAAGCCCCCACCTTAGAGGGAATTCAGTTCACCTTGAGAGAGAACAACTGACTCGATGTACTTGCCAGGGCCATGCAGGAAGCTCTTGCCCATCTATGTGGGTAGAGTATCAATCAGATCAAGGGTACCCGCTTTGAGTTCTATCCAAGGCATGTTGTTATGGGACAGCCACTGGAGTCCCCATATCACCATGAGCTGAAGACTCAATTGGACGAGCTCAGCTTCATGATGTATGACCGGTAGAAAGAGTTGGACAATGCCTGCTCCTACGCCAACCACAAGTACACCATCGCCGCCAAGAAGGATCAGACCATTGCCATGCTAGTGAAGGATCACTAGTCTCGTCGCCGTCAGCTCGACAAGGAGTGTATCATTGCCCGTCTTCGCCACAGGATCACCGAGTTGGAGGAGACTGTCCAGGAGATAGACATGCAGTTTGAGGAGAGGGAGAATGCAGGGGAAGACCTTCGTGGAGACCCCTACTCCTATCTCAGTGATGATGATGACTTTCTGGAGGATCAGGCCATGGAGTTCTTCACCGATAAGGATGACTTCGCCTTCATTGATGATGATGATGATGATGAAGCCACTGACTCCGAGGAGTAGGTGCACTTGAGCACTCGCGTTAGTGAGTTGTATCCAGTCCCATTGTATCATAGTTTCCCAGAATGGTTCTTAAAACCATCTGTTTTCCTTTGTTGTGGTGTGTGTTTGTATCGTGTGCTATGAATGAATGAAAAGCAAGTTGCTAGAAAAATCTGAGTCAAACTTCAAAAACTTTACAAAACCCTGAACCTTAGAAATTTCCCCCTTTTCTTATGATCTATCTCAATCTTCAGATGCCTAGAGGAGGATGCACTTCATCCCTGGACCCGATGTTGCAAATCTTGCAAATGTTAGTTTCGGACCACGAAGCTGAAAGAGCCGAACGTCAAGACAACTTAGCCAGCCTTCAGCACATCGCTGAGATGGCCAACAACAACCAAGGCCATGGAAATCAGGACAACCATGGGTCCAACCTCAAGAATTTCCAGAACTCCAACCCACCCATTTTCACTAAGTCTCCCCTTGATGTAGATGATTAGCTGCAAACCATGGAGAACAACCTAGAAGTTGCAGGCGTGGAAGCTAATAAGAAGGTACTGTTCGCTATGCACTACCTAGCCGGACATGCAAGGACATGGTGGAACATTGTTCGTGCCATGAATGGAGGTCAAATGATGACTTGGGAAGAGTACAAAATCAAGTCCAGTTAAACCCATGTGCCACCGGGTTTGATCAAGAGGATGAGATATGAATTCAGGGAACTGAAGCAAGGAAGCATGACCGTAATGGAGTACCGTGACAAATATTTGTCATTGGCTAGGCATGCACCGAATGAGATTGACACTGAAGCCAAGAAGAAGGAGAGATTCCTGAACGGTCTGCATTATGAGATGCAGACAGTGTTAGTCAATATCCCATTTGCTAATATTGAAGCCTTAGTGGATTCTCCCGTTCAGATGGAAAGCAAGATCAACCAAGCTAATGAGAATCGTAAGCGTCGCATGATGCATCAACCAGGAACCCACCATACCCCAAAGTACCGCCCCAACCCATCTCCAGGATTTTCCCTAAGAAACAATAGACCCCCGATGAACCGTCCGACCTATCCCAACCATGGGGGAGGAAACCCATGGCCCGGAGGAAATCACAGTAACCCCGACAACCCCAGCAATTTCAACCGTGCACCGCCTAAGTTCAACAAGAACAATGTCGCCACCAACACCAACACTGCCCCAAGGACTAGAAGCAATGTTGTGCCTGTTGCAGCAAAGGAGAAGTCTCAAGTGACTTGTTATGAATGTGGAACCAAGGGTCACTATTCTAATGAGTGCCCCAAGAAGATTGCCGCAGCCCCCAATGCAAATTCCCCAGCTCAGCAGCAGCGTCGTGTTCAGCCCGGAAGAAGGTTTGCCCCAGGGAATTCTCTAAACCGCAACGGCCGTCTCTTTCTCATGCCTGCTGAAGAAGCGCAAGAAGTAAAAGATATCGTGCTGGGTATGTTTTTGTTAACTTGGTACTTACAAGAGTGTTGTTTGATTCTGGAGCATCCCACTCGTTTGTTACCGAAGAATTTGCATGCACTAGTAAGATTCAACCCACCAAATTGAAGCATGCTATGATAGTTCAAATGCCTAGTTCAACCACCAAAGCTAGACAAATTTGCAAGGCCGTACCTATCCGAATCCATGGCATAGATTTATATTCTAATCTAATAGTACTTGGAACTAAAGGTTTGGAAGTAGTACTAGGAATGGATTGGATGTCAAAACATAAAGGATTAATCGACTGTGCCAAGAAAGCCATAACCATGACCAGTACAACCGGAATAACAGTAGAGCATGTATCTGAAACCTTGCCCCGTCAATTCAAGTGCAACAAGAGTCTTGCCCAACCAACCATTGACCAAGGCAGAGTAATCTATTAATACCCCGATGTATTTCCAGATGTTTTGTCCGGTATGCCCCCAGATCGGGATATCGAGTTTATCATTGAAATAATCCCTGGAACTAGACCCATAGCCTAGAGACCATATAGTATGAACCCGTCTGAACAAGTGGAGCTGAAGAAGCAACTGGAGGCTATGCTGGAGATAGGATTGATCCAACCAAGTGCGTCGCCATGGAGATCACCTCTTTTATTTGTGGATAAGAAAGATGGAGGTAACCGTTTGTGTACGGACTATCAGAAGTTGAATGATGTCACCATCAAGAACAAGTACCCACTGCCGAAAATAGAAGACCTATTTGACCAGTTGACTGGTGCCAAAGTGTTTTCTAAGATTGATCTTAGGACTGGCTATCATCAACTCAAGATTCGCATAGAGGATATTCCAAAGACTGCCTTTACCACCAGATATGGATTATACGAGTATACTGTCATGTATTTTGGATTAACCAATGCCCCCGCTTATTTCATGAACCTCATGAATAAGATTTCTATGGACTTCCTGGATAAGTTTGTCGTTGTTTTCATCGATGACATTCTGATCTATTCCAAATCTGAAGAAGAACATGAGTTACACCTTAGGACCATCCTTGGAACCCTTAGGTAGCTTCAGTTGTATGCCAAGTTTAGCAAATGTGAATTATGGTTGTAGGAGGTAGGATTCCTCGGACATATCGTGTCAGCTGGAGGGATTGCTGTTGACCCTGCAAAGGTGAAGGATGTTGAAGATTGGCAGGCCCCAACCACTCAAACCCAAGTTCGTGCATTTCTCGGATTAGCGAGATACTACCGCAAGTTTGTAGAAGGATTTTCAAGTATCGCAAGACCCATGACCCAACTGTTGAAGAAGGATAAGATGTTCGAATGGATGGAGAAATGTGAAGCGAGTTTTCAAGAATTCAAGAGGATATTAGGAAGCCGTTTGATGTGTATTGTGACGCATCCAAGATTGGTCTCAGATGTGTGTTGATGCAAGAAGGTAAAGTTATATCTTATCTATCCTGACAACTGAATCAGCATGAACAGAATTATCCTACTCATGACTTTGATCTAGCAGCCATAGTTCTAGCCCAGAAGACATGGAGGCATTACTTGATGGGAAACTGTTGCGAGATTTATTCGAATCACAAGAGCCTGAAGTACATATTCACTCAGAAGGAGCTGAATATGAGGCAGAGAAAATGGATCAAGCTAATCAAGGACTATGATCTGGACATTCACTATCACCCGGGTAAAGCCAATGTGGTAGCAGATGCCCTTAGAAGATTGTCGTGTTGCTTGAACTCCATGATTCTGAAGGAGCAACCGAGTTTGCAAAAGGAGATGGAGGATTTCAGACTGGAATTAGTAAGTGAAGGATTTTTGGCTAGCATAGAACTTCAACCCACTTTGATCAGTTAGATCAAGGAGGCGCAGAAAGAAAATGCTAGTATCGACGAAATCAAACGCCGCATCGGTACATGAAAGGTACCCGGATTCACCGAAGATGAAGGAGTGTTGTGGTACAAAGGACGTATCTGTGTACCAGTAGACTCAGAGTTGAATCAAGCCATTTTGAAAGAAGCCCATGATACCCTTTATTCCATCCACCCCGGAGGAATGAAGATGTATCAAGATTTAAAGGAGAAAGTTTGGTGGCATAAGATGAAGAGAGAAATTCAAAGCTACATCACCAAGTGTGATATTTTTCAGAGAGTCAAGGTGGGACATCAGAGACCCGCAGGACTATTGCAACCACTACAGATTCCAGAATGTAAATGGGATTCAGTTGGAATGGACTTTATCACCGGATTGCCTACTTCTAGTAGGGGAAATGACTCTATTTGGGTCATAGTTGATAGACTGTCCAAAGTCGCTCATTTATTACCAGTCAAGACCACTTACCAGAGCTCGAAGCTAGCGGAGTTATACATCGCTAGACTCGTTAGTCTGCACGGTGTCCCCAAGAACATCGTATTGGATCGAGGAACTCAGTTTACCTTGACATTTTGGAGAAAGTCCAAGAAGGATTAGGAACCCGACTAAATTTCAGCACAGCGTATCACCCTTAGACCGATGGACCAATGGAGTGAGTAAATCAAATACTTGAAGATATGTTGAGAGCCTGTGTGCTAGAGTATGGATCTAAATGGGAAGACTGGTTGCCTTTCACAGAATTTTCGTACAACAACAGTTGTCAAGCCACTGCAAATGGCCCCATTTGAGTTCATTTATGGAAGGAAGTGTCGTACCCCTTTGAATTGGTCAAAAGTAGGAGAGAGTCAGATTTTCGGACCCGACATCCTACGAGAATAAGAAGTGAAAGTTCACAAGATCTGTGAGCACCTCAGGACCTCCCAATCTAGACAAAAGAGTTATGCCGACAAGAGACGTCGAGACCTCTCTTTCAATATCGGATATTTTGTGTATCTCAAAGTTTCGCCTTTGAAAGGAATGCAGCATTTCCAGCTCAAAGGAAAGGTAGCCCCCAGATATATCGGACCTTTCAAGATTTTGAATCATCGAGGAGAAGGATCGTATCAATTGGAAATGCCAGTGGAGATGTTAGTAGTGCATAATGTGTTCCATATATCGTTGCTTCGCAAATGCCTAAAAGTCCTGAAGAAGACTGAAGTTTTCAAGAACATTGATCACCGCACCATAGAGATCAACGATGACCTGATGTATCCCGAACTACCCATCCGTATTTTGTAAGAAGCTTTCAGGACCACCACGGACCCGAAGCATCAAGTTTCTCAAGATCCAGTGGAGCAACCACACTGAAGAAGAAGCTACCTGGGAACGAGAAGACTACATCAAGACGGAGTTTCCCGATCTTTTTAAATCCTAGTTTTCTTCTTTCTTCTTTCTCAAATCTCGGGGCGAGATATTTTTAAGGAGGGAAGGTTTGTAACATCCCAAAAATATTGAACAATGATTATCCAATTCCAATCACCAAAATTGGGGTTAACAAAACTTTAGTTAATTAAATCATATGAATGCATGTGTGTATGTGATAATTGTATGAATGCATGAATGGACTTGTGTGATTGTTGTAAATAGCAATGAATGGTTTAAATATGAAAAAAAACATCATCTAAAACATTTCCAAGCAGAAACAAATCAATAGAAAATCAAAAACAAACAAAACAAGCAAATGGTCATTTTTGCCAATCTTGCTCACTAGGCCACTTCGAGTGTTCCTAGTCCAAGATTTCAAACAGAAACAATTCCATTTATTTTCACCCCTTGCTAAACCAAGTAAAAGTGAACCCAAGCCCACCTTTCAAACTTACAGAAACATTTGGAAACTTGATTCAAATGACAATTCAAAATTGAACCTTTAACATATGTGAAGATCACCCATTTTCAAAAACCAACCAAATCAATTCACCTTGACCTTTCCAACTAACCAGAGACTCAAGAGTATATAACTAATACACTCACAAAGTTTGAACCAAAAATTCAAATTTAAATCTCTTTTGGCCATTTCATCAAACACCTTGCAAACACCAAACAAACAAACAAACATCAAACACTATTGTGAGCAGTGATTTGGCCTAACTTGTTCCCTCTCTAGATCACAACAAGCTATTAGTAGATCATCTAGCTCAATTAACAAGCTCTAGCACCACTGTGAGCTTGCCATTGCCATCAATGGTGAGCATGCCGAGCCTAACCTTGCCACCCCATGGTCGATAGCAAGCTAGGAGAAGCAGCAATACTAGCCACCATGTCTGACACACTTACCACCGTCCACCGCCACCCCTCTCTGCAAGCCGGCCGAGAGCGCCAGGCCAGCAGCCTAGACCGCAGCTCGCCACAGACGCAGCGCGCCGCTCTTGCCGTTTGCAAGCGTGATCACCACCACCCAAGCAACCCCGTTGACACCCCCGTTCGTCGCCGCGTGACCAGGAGAGCCTGTGCGCCATAATAATGTCTGTCGGACCCGCTCAGAGCACCGCAGCGTTTCGACCGTCGCGCACCACCCAATGCCACATAACCATGTCGTTGAGCTTCGCCAGGGAGCACATCACCACCCCCTACCGTCGCCCATGCTAGTAGCTCGCTGTGACGACGACCATGACGAACTCCACCCGCGCCCTTCGGTCCCCTTCTGGCACTGTAAATAGAGGCCACCCCCGCTCGATTTATATATACCAAAACACTCCCCTCTCTCTCAGAACCACCCCCACTCATTCCCGGATAAAGGCGAGCAACACATCACCGGAATTTGGTAGGAGTCTGCCCTGGAGGAGGAAGAAAGAAGCCAGTGATTAGAGCCACCCCAGGAGAAGCCGCCGGTACCAGGAGGTTCGCCATTGTCGACTTCGTTATTCGCCCCCATCGCAGACCCTCACCTGAGCCCCGGTGAGCCCCCGTAGAATCCCACTGGCCGCGCTGTTGTTCTGTCTCAACAGCGTTGCCCGAAAGAGACGATAGGTCACAGCCATTGGATTAGAGTTTGATCATGCGGTCTAGATCACCCCGTACCGCATCGCACCCCCTGTCTCGCTGAATGGTAGGGTCATCCACTTAAACTCACCCGCGCGTGCGCTGTGCACCGTGGGCCGGCCCATTTACATTCCCGCATGACCTAGTAGTTTGAATTTAGGTTTATTCTTTTAGTTTCAAACTCAGTTCTGTACCCCTTGATAACATATAATCCTAGTTTTACGTGCAAGCTTAGTTATTTTATTTCTTTATCTAAGTTTTCTAGTTAAGGTTACTTAGTAAATTGTAGAGCTTAGAAAGATTATTAAAGGTAGCATAAAGAGCATAAAACATGGCCTAAGTTAGATAAATCTTGATGTCATCCTAAGGCATGAGAATGAACTTTGATCATTCACCTTTGTTTACCACCCCTCACCAGTGTTTACCCGCACTTGTAGATGCTAGTGCTAAACATAAAACTTGACCACTTTATATGGGAATACTTGGTGAAATGGTTATGAAAACCTTAGAATGATGAGTCATTCTACTGAAATGTTTTGACATGTGTTCTTGTACACCAGATGATTTTGATGATGAAAATGTTAAGGCATGAGCCTTATCCCTTTATAAAACTGATGGTTGTCTGGATGCGATACCATTCCAATTTTATCATACAACAACAATACCCGAAAATTGGGTAGGACTTGACTGGAAATTTTTATATACCTTAGTATGGTTTCCTTGCGGCCAAGGTTTGAGCTGAGGCTATCTTGTGAAGATTGTCCACCTGTGCAGTTCCCAAGATGACAGTTGGTCATGGTTGGGAGGCCAAACTCACAGGAGAGGTGCCTTTACTAGGGCGTGTAATTGAAAGGTTAGATTTATTATCCGCATACTGAGTATTGTGATTTCAGGATTGTTCCTGACGGATGTATCGAATGTTGTGGTGAAAGTGTACCACCTCTACAGAGTGTCAAACTATTCGAATAGTCGCGGCCGTGGTTATGGATAGTTAGAGTGGCCATACTATTCCATCGTTAGATGTTTTCAAATAGACTTATGAAATGATTCATGACTTGACTTGACCACAACAGGGTTGTGATATGAAATTCACGTTTCCACTTAGGTGATATAAAACTTTCAAGTAGCTTACTTTTGTTTTGAACTTAGCTAGGGTAAATATGGATTTTTGCAAAACAACCTAGAGGTTAGTATCTTGATCATGCCGGATATTAGGAAGCCGTTTGATGTGTATTGTGACGCATCCAAGATTGGTCTCAGATGTGTGTTGATGCAAGAAGGTAAAGTTATATCTTATCTATCCTGACAACTGAAGAAGCATGAACAGAATTATCCTACCCATGACCTTGAACTAGCAGCCGTAGTTCTAGCCCAGAAGACATGGAGACATTACTTGATGGGAAACCGTTGCGAGATTTATTCGAATCACAAGAGCCTGAAGTACATATTCACTCAGAAGGAGTTGAATATGAGGCAGAGAAAATGGATCAAGCTAATGAAGGACTATGATCTGGACATTCACTATCACCCGGGTAAAGCCAATGTGGTAGCAGATGCCCTTAGAAGATTGTCGTGCTGCTTGAACTCCATGATTCTGAAGAAGCAACCGAGTTTGCAAAAGGAGATGGAGGATTTCAGAATGGAATTAGTAAGTGAAGGATTTTTGGCTAGCATAGAACTTCAACCCACTTTGATCAGTCAGATCAAGGAGGCGCAGAAAGAAAATGCTAGTATCGACGAAATCAAACGCCGCATCGGTACATTAAAGGTACCCGGATTCACCGAAGATGAAGGAGTGTTGTGGTACAAAGGACGTATCTGTGTACCAGCAGACTCAGAGTTGAATCAAGCCATTTTGAAAGAAGCCCATGATACCCTTTATTCCATCCACCCCGGAGGAACGAAGATGTATCAGGATTTAAAGGAGAAAGTTTGGTGGCATAAGATGAAGAGAGAAATTCAAAGCTACATCACCAAGTGTGATATTTTTCAGAGAGTCAAGGCGGGACATCAGAGACCCGCAGGACTGTTGCAACCACTACAGATTCCAGAATGTAAATGGGATTCAGTTGGAATGGACTTTATCACCAGATTGCCTACTTCTAGTAGGGGAAATGACTCTATTTGGGTCATAGTTGATAGACTGTCCAAAGTCGCTCATTTATTACCAGTCAAGACCACTTACCAGAGCTCGAAGCTAGCGGAGTTATACATCGCTAGACTCGTTAGTCTGCACGGTGTCCCCAAGAACATCGTATTGGATCGAGGAACTCAGTTTACCTTGACATTTTGGAGAAAGTCCAAGAAGGATTAGGAACCCGACTAAATTTTAGCATAGCGTATCACCCTTAGACCGATGGACCAATGGAGTGAGTAAATCAAATACTCGAAGATATGTTGAGAGCCTGTGTGCTAGAGTATGGATCTAAATGGGAAGACTGGTTGCCTTTCGCAGAATTTTCGTACAACAACAGTTACCAAGCCACTGCAAATGGCCCCATTTGAGTTCATTTATGGAAGGATTTTTGCAAAACAACCTAGAGGTTAGTATCTTCTACTAAAAACAACTTCACTTGTTAGTATTAGTTTGCGAGTACTTAAAGAGTACTCATGGCTTTGTCCCTGGCTATTCCCGTGGCCATACTATGAAGAGGACTATTAGGAGGATGGACCGTATGAAGGTTACGACAACTAGGATCATCTCCCATCGTCAGCATTGCCTGTGACCATGAAGATGGAGCTTCGCCCACGCTATCATTATTGTTACGTTATTCCGCTTCTTGATTTGTATTAAGACTGGATCATGTGATCCTTTATTTGTGTAAGACCTTATGTATGCTTTGTAATGGATGATGTATTGTGATATCAAATCTGTTATGTCTCGCAAAAATGGTAATCCTGGGATTGCGATATATGGCATAATAGGTATCTAGGATTAAAAATTTGGGTGTTGACACCATCTCTATGACCGCCGGATACCTCTCCTCCCCGATGCCTCATCATCTCCCGGTGAGCCCTCCATGTTCCCTCTCTGGCCTGGATAGGTTTTCCTCCCCAACAGCCCCGTGAGAGGAAGAAGAGAAGTCGGGGTCGTCGATCCTGGTTAGATCAAACGGCGCACGACTCTCCATACACCTTCAGTGCTCTAACGCTGCACGGGTCGTCCAGATCCGGCCCACGAAAGCCCCTACCCTTCTCTTTTTCTTATTCCCTAAATTCCATCCAGAAAACCACTACTAGTTTTATTTGAATTCAAAAATGGAAAACCCCTAAATTTACTAGATATAAATATATATAGGTTCCCTATGGTTTTCTTATCCATGCATGACAAGTTTTGCATTTTAATAAGTTGCATTTATTTTCTAGTAAATAAACCTCCAAAATGAACAAATCCAAGTGCATCTGGTAGGTATTTCATGTACCTATCTCATGACCTTGGTCTCATACTTATTTGCATCCTAGATTACCTGTAGCAAAAATAGAAGTAACAGGGAATATTTACCTTGAGGAAATTATCTAAGAAAAACCAAAGATGGTTTTAACTCAATTCCAACTCCTAGTACATTTGAATGCCAATACCCTTCAAACCTTCGGAGATCACAATTTATTGAGTAGTGGTTGATTTATTATGAATAAATATGTTTTGTGCATATATTATTCACTACTAAAATCACCAAGTTTGTGCTCTAAAGCCAATGAGGTTGATTACATATTACGAAGAAAGGTATTCTAAATACCTAACATGTGTCTTTGGAATCACATAAAAATCTTCTGTAGAATAAATCTAGTAAAAAAAACAAATACCATCCAGAATGGACTTTGGGAATTTCCTGAGGACATTCTGGTACATATTTTAAGTTGATTCCAACTCCTGGTGAATAAGTCCATCAAAAACTACCTCAACACCCAAGGAAAAAAAATTTGTAACTCGAGAACTTTTCTAGCGAGTTATTTCCTAAAACTAGGGTTTCTGTCACTAGAAAACTCATTATAAATCAATGGTAATTGATAAATAGTGAAAAAACTTTTTTTGGTTTCATTTTATCAATATCTATGTAATGGTATAATTTTTATACATTGGTATCTTACATAATATGTCCTTGGTCCAAAACCCTTCTCCTAGGAAGTTTCTAGACTATAAATCCTAGGGGATATACTTCCATGCTTCCAATGCCATTCCAATCTTTCCAAATCCCTTCTCCCCAAACCATTCTGATTTGTACACTTTATTTGATCATTACTTGTTGTATGTATTCATGCTGGTATGCCTTGAATTTATTGTGGTATTGCTTGTTTGCATGTTTGCTCGATGACGACGATAGTTACGATTGTTTGAGGAAGAGAAGAAGAGGTTTTCTTATCTACTATCGGTATTGGAATCATTGGTATTCTGGTATTATAAGTAAGTCAATGGACATATCGCTGGTCACAGGCAAGCTACCATTCCGAACCCCTACATTGACCTACTCTTTTTATCACTTGTTTTGTATCTCGTTTATAAACTGCACAATTACCTGCATGGTTGTTTTAAATAAAACAACGATAGTAACTTGGCTCCTCCAAGTTATGATGAAGTTTACACTAGGACACATACCCTTGTTGACACCCATCTTTACCCTTTAGATCGAGGCTAAGATTCTTAGCATCTTCCCTCTTTGGAAACTATGGATTTTTTATGATAAAGCTATTTTGGGTTTTACACTACTACAAAGTTTGCAACATAAAACCCTTGGAGAAAGGCATCGTTTCCGAGTGGATGTTTTACAAAATAAAATATAAAGAGCAAAAGGAGAAAGTCGAGCAAGAGGAAGATAAGGCCTGTTCTATGCCTTTACCGGAACAATTTATCCGTGAAACCACACTACCCCCGGAGCTGGGGCTTAGCTTCTAGTTTGTGGTCTTTAGCAGGAGCATCTTGTACTTGCTAATTGGGAGAAATCCCTTGAATTCCGAGTGGGATCCACAATAGATCTTCAGATTTGGGTCCTGCAGCCTGCTATGGCAGGAGTGTTGGTGCAACAATTGGGTCTCCCACGGACGGTATGCTAAAGGGGTGGACAACAAAGTGGAGTCGAAATAACTATACGCCAAGCTATGGTTTGGGTATGAGCTTGTACGAGAGGGAGGAATATGGCCCTAGGCCACATACTTGTTGCCGAGAGAACAAACCCAAAAGGAAAAGCCGCCTTTGCTAGGGATGGACAAATGAAAAGTTAGGTTTGATTATCCGAACCCCCATCTACCGTGTGTAGCAGGCCGTGGTTGTATCTCGGCAGATGTATTCATTCTTGTGGGTAAAGTGCACAAACTCTGAAGAGTCCAATCTATTCGAATAGCCGTGTCTACTGTCAAGGACGGTTGGAAAGGTGATTGCTAGGAGTACCCTTGGGATATGTTTGAGATGAATAAAAAGGATGTGACTTGGTCATGGGGAAGAATGAGAAAAAGCTTTGTTTTGACCAGGGATGGTCGGAGATGTTTTAAAAAGGGTTTTCTTCAAAAACCGCTTTCAAAAAGGACGCATGTTTTCCAAAAACTCTTTTTCGACAAAGATATAGAGATGCCATTTTAGGCTTTTCAAAAAAAAGGACTATAGTGCAAAGGTACCTGTCCATAGCCAAATGTCCATTATTATTGTTTACCTTATCTCGGTGGTTTTGCGAGTACATTCGAAGTACTCACCGACATTATCCTTGGCTATCTACTTGGCCAGACTTTCAGAAAATCAAGATGAACACTAGAGATGCTAACGTCTATGCGAACTAGGTCGTCTTCCTAGTCAGTTACATGTAGGTTAAGGTATGACATGGGCTCTACACTTGAAAACTTCCCCTATTGATGTTATATCTCCATAATGGCACTATTGTAAGTACTTTTACTTGTTATTCATTAGTGTTGTAATGATGCTTGTCAGTTATACTCACGGCTCACTAATCATGGGAACGTGAATTGTAGACATAACGGGGATTCTCGGACTGTAAAATCCGGGGTCCCACGGTATGATGTAGATAATGCCATGACCTTGGTCGTTTGGCTTGAAATCCAAGAATGTTCATACTCATTGTGACAACTAAGCTTAAATTCATTTAAATTTTACCATTTACTTTTATGTTCGAATTTTATAGAATGATGGGAGTATGTTTTATAGCAAGGACCTAAAAAGGTAAAATCACATTGAGGTCCGTACATTTAGCATGAAGCTCCATAAAATTTAGTAGGAAAAACAGTCGGGTTCGGCTCATTCTCGAGAGAGCACGCAATTTATCGAGCCATACTCTTCATACTACTTCCTCTTCAATTGTTTTTAACATATGGCAAAATTTGGCGGCATGGAAATTCTTGGATATGAGATCATCAAAATAAAGTATATGATGTTGATACGACTTTCTTTAATTTAAAGGAAAACATTAATTATTTTCTTTTCTAAAATCCAAAATGATTTTTTTCTTCATAAAACTTGGAAACTCCCATTATTTAGTAGCATTTTTGTTCACCATTCCAAGATGCACCCACCTACAAAGTATAGGATCGAACATTACCACAAAGTATGGCCATTACCCTTGTCATTCATCTTGAAGCCCGAGAATATTCATACATGTAAGGACATATTTTGAAGGAGTTTGTTTTTTTTTAAGTTGTGAATTCTCATGATTATCATCTTTCAAGTTAAGAAGTACAGGTCAGAGGACGTCGTGCGATGTATTTTCATTTGTTTTTTATTTTTTCACACAAGACCAAATTTTTCTAGATGCAAATTGGTTTTTTTCTACATGCAATTTTTTTGAAGACTGAGTTTGTTAGTTAGAAAATTGAATTTTTTCCTATTCCTATAAATTGAAAATTAGTAATCTTAATAAATCTAGTAATTTAAGTGGGTGGGGTTTCACTAATAATAAGAAGCTTGAAACCTCAAGGAACTTGGGAATCGCGAGTAAGAGCATGGTAGTCCACTCTATCTGAAACTAGAGTGTGGCATTTCGAGTCATAGACTTCGTACATTCTTTATAGACAAAACACTCATGTCAGATGGAAAATTATCATAATTGTTTTCCTGATATTTGGGAACTCCTTCTAGCAAAACAAATTAGTACAACAAGATGCACCCAATATAGCAGATGTCGGAACTCTATCCTAAATAAATATATGATGTTGATAAGGGCATGACCTTCTTTGTTTATTTTGAATTGAAACTAGAGAATAATTAATAAGAGAATACCACACAAAAAATGTTGTAATTTTTATTCTTTATTTGATTGTTAAAAAAACCATGTCAACTTTGTCGCGATGCGGATGCATAGAAAGAATTTGACTTTTTGAGAACTTTCGGTGGCTTTCGATGTACTAAATGTTTTTTGGAAAATTTTAATAGAAATCTATCGAGCTCACTGGTATTAAAAGTTTGACACGATCGGTGGGAGTACAGTTTACATTGAAGACCTCAAATAATAGAAAATTACATAGAGGTCCAACATTTAGCACAAAGGCCCCTAATGACTACAAGTGCATAGATGAATTCTAGATAATTTCAAAATAAAGGTATCAAACCCATAGAGAGCTATTGGTAAAGCTCTTTATTCCCCTCATCACTATCTACCAAAGGATACTTGTAAGTTCCCTTTAATCTCAAGTAAAGAGTGTTTGAATGTTTTTGGTTGTTTGCAGAAATGTAATTAAAACAATTAAAAGAAAGCAAGTAATAAGTTCATATAAAACGTGTGGTGGAATGCAATAGGGATAAAGTGTTCTCGCGGAGGTAGGATACTCTCCAGCATGGTGTTGTCATTATTAATAATTTAAGATAATATACTTCTTGTGACATGAGATGTGGGGAGAGAGCTCCATAATAAGATGTTCACTACAAGGCTCGTAGGAAGCCACTTTGTTGATCCAAGAGTGAGGTCACCTGTAAATAACGATTGTGCCTAAGAGCAGTCACCCATACAGACCACCGCAATTAAGGGTTTCCCCATGGATATCGTAACTAGCTTAGGTAGTCCCTCTTTATCCTCCTTTCACCGTGTAGTTCACTAGCCAGCGCCAATCTGTCATGGGGCTATTCCAGGTACGATCCCAAAGCACGTCCAAAGAATTTCTCCCTTCCTTTAGTACCAAAGGAAAATGGCATGGGATCGAATTTCACATACCATCTAAAGCGAGAGAACAAACACAACACAAATTTATCATAGACTGACAAGTCATACAGACACAAGAATATATCATATTTATTGCAAATTCATAATAGTGCTAGGGTCTATCCATCTCCCCAAGAACAAAGGAACTACTCACACATGGAAGCACTCGGCAACATCATCATAATCAAATGGATAGATGATAGTAATGAAATATATCTAGTGTAAACAATAACTGAATCTGGAATTACAATAAGATCTAATGGATGAAGGATAAGAGTAGTGGAGGTGATGTGGATGCAGTTGTTGATGATGAAGAGGATGATGCATTGTCCTCCAATGATCCATGGATATGCATGGATTTCTTCCTAGCCAAGTTCCTCCTTTGGATTCCTTTTAGATGTGGTTTTCGTGGTTTTTGGTGGCTGTGAATGTCGAATCTGTCTTTCGTCTTCGCCAGGAGAAAGTATTTGACGAGGCGGACCAGGCGACACATGGTACGGTCGGGCGGTACGGGCAGGCCCCGCCCATACTGCTAGTCGTTACAAGCACTGGTAGCCTCTCCTCACTTGTTATTTTCTGAGGTGTGAAGGTAAATCCCCAAAATCACTTTTATCACTTAAAATATCATATTATAGTATAATATGACAGCTTTAATTCATATGTTCATAATATCCTTAGTGATTTCGGATCCTATTGAAATAAAGACAAAAGGTGCGTGCAAACGCGGTGAGATACAAAGATCCCTACTCTATTTTATGTAAAAAAGTTAAAATTCTTAAATTTTGGACTCATCAACTCCCCCAATCTAGGATCTTGCTCAGACCCGAGCAATATTGTGGCTTATGGACGAGATCATCATGTTCATGAGACATGAGTCTTTACAATAAATGAGGCAAAAATTTGAAATTGGAATACAACATCAGATATAAAGAAACGTCGGGGGTATTATCATACCCTTACACCTTAAATGACTTAGAGGCTTCCACACCTTATCTAGTATTAGTGTGATCATAAGAAGATTCTAGTGATTTAACATATCATAGCATCATTGAGTTTAGAAATATTGAGCGTGTAGTTTAGCAATGAAGATTCATGATCACTCTTCTTTTCCTCTTGATTTTTTTATAGCTTCTTTCTCTTTTTTTGCTTCTATTGAAATTAGTCTAATCATGCATAAATATCTTTTTCTTTTCTTTTCCCCTCTCCTTTATTTTTATTTTTATATAGATATTTGATCATGCTCACTACTTTGATGGATACAAGGGAAAACTCTTAATCATAATAGGCTAACAGAATTTTTCCTTCTTATAACCTAATTAGTACTTTTATTGGTGTGGAAGTCCCTAAAAATCATGATAGTTGTACAAATATCATAACTCCCAATCTAGTTCAATAATCTAATATAATAATCATGAATTATAGCACACTATAAATATCATAAAGTCTAAAAAATTAACAGATATAAATCATCTCTCGAACAAGGGGAACTTGAAGTTGGTGCAGCTAATGTAAACTTTGGAATTAAAGTCTAGATGCATTTAGAAAAGTAAATATGCTAAAAAATGTAAGATAGATTACAAGGTTCTCACAGATCCCCCCAAGATTGGAATCAAACTCGGTGGATCAAATAATTCCTTGCGTGTGCTTACTCCTTCTTGGGAGTGAAGAAATCATCCTGTCCCTCTTCTTCATCTTCCTTGGGACTACAAGCATGAGCAATACATGCAAATTGGGTAGACATCTCCATAATTTTATCATGCAACTAAGTAATTATATTGCTTAGAGTCTTCCTGTGATCAGCCATCTCCATGATAATTTTGGTTAGTAGTTGTTCTACTGTTAATGTCATCGACCTTCCTTTCTAGGTCTTTGCCCATCATCTAGTAAGAGTCAACTCTTTGCTCAATAGTCTCAACAAAAGATTTCGAATTTTCCTCAAGGCTTTTGATCTTTTCTCGAATCTCATCGTGTTTTCCTT
This sequence comes from Avena insularis, assembly GCA_023614405.1. Classification (NCBI taxonomy): domain Eukaryota; kingdom Viridiplantae; phylum Streptophyta; class Magnoliopsida; order Poales; family Poaceae; genus Avena; species Avena insularis. Next base: position 38,061,372 of record CM042685.1, on the reverse strand, counting down.
CTTTGCGAAAATAAGATCCGGGAGGATATTTAAGAGAAGATTTACTCAAATTTTACCTATAAGGGTTTGATAGAGATTCTTCATTGGTCTTCCTTTGCTCCATATGTCTAAGCATGTCCAATTTCTATGGGAACATGTCTTCCCAGTTGGTGAGTGGAACGACTTGTGGCGGCTCGCAGCAGGAGTAGGACGAAGTGTCTCCTTTAGATCCCTTCTTTTTGGCTTGGACTTCGGAGGCATCCTCCTTCTTGGTTCAGATCTTCTTGATATGAAAAGGCTGCATAGCCTTCGAATGATCAAGTGAGATCTAAGATTTCATTGCAAGGTTGGAAAGAAGCGGCTGAAGATCTGAGATTTGATCAATGAAAATCAAAATGATAAATAAAAATAAGGAAATAGATTATATGGGCTGATAACAGGGTGCATAGTCGGTAATGGGGTCGGTGCGGGCGGGCTCCGTCCATACCACGCGCCCATACCTGTAACTTACCATCTACTCTTTTCTATTTTTTTCTTGACACACAAAGAACGAATGAATCAGAGGACAAAAATAGTGTCGATAACAACCTACGGTACGGGCACGCATGCCCGTACAGCCTGGTCGTACTGGTACAGAGAAAAACGCTTGAGGTTACCGTGCTGATAATGACTAGCGTTACGGGCGAGGCTTACCATACTGCCTGCCCGTACCAGGTTGTAAAATAGCCTAGTAAGATCTGAAGAATGAAAGGAAACCAACGAAAAAGGATAAACAAGTTAAACAGGTGTAAAACCAGCAGAAAATTATGAACCTGTGATTTCGTTATCATGTTCCATTAAGTTCTTCCGGAGAAATTAAAGAAGATACCTGGGTAGCGTTAATCTCCCCAACTCTATAATGTTTCAACCTTTTCCTATTGATGACCCATGATGAAGAAGAAGGTGTAGTGTTTTTTAATCTCACTTCTCTCGAAGGATATGCCTCCTCGAACTCGTAAGGTCCTTCCCATCTAGACTTCACCTTTCCTACAAAAATCTTAAGCCAAGAATTATAGAGCAAAACCTTATCCCCCGATTTAAATTCCTTATCCTCTATTTTTTTATCATGCCATTTTTTATCCTCTATTCCTTATCCCCCGATTTAAATTCCTTATCCTCTTAAGACAAGAATTATAGAGCAAAACCTTATCCCCCGAGCAAAACCAGCAGAGCCTCCGCAACTACCATAGCCGCCGGCTATGCCCAAGGTCCTTCGTCGAAGGAGACCTAGTCCTGCAACTCAAGCAAGAACGACCGAAGAAGCTCGAGCCACCCTGGGAAGGACCCTACATCGTCATAGAAGTTAACCCAGGTGGTGCCTATCGCCTCATGGACGTCGCATCAGGAGTCGAATTAATACTCCAACCCCTAGAACATCGCACGTCTACGACGCTTCTACCCCTAGTTACCCTTTACTTTCAATAAGGCTACTTAGCAAAACCATGTACCTCCCCGTTATGCTATGAATAAAAGATAAGTTCCTTGGCCCAAATATTTTCTTTTTCACCTTACATTATTTATCGCTAAATACGCTCGGGGGCTACGCCTCACCTCACAACCTCGTCAACAACAACGCATACAATCTGAGTAGCTAACCACGTCAGGCTAACGAAAAGGACATGCACACAACAATGCACCACGTGCTACTACACATAAACTTCACAAAGGGCACTATGAGCCCACTCGAATAAATACAAAGTTTACATTAAGTTTTTCTTTACAGGATCTACCTATTCTGGAGCATTACATGTGCCCGCTGCTCAAACAGATCTACGATCTCTTCAGCATGATGCGCCACAGCCGCATAATGCGGGTGCATGTCCCATAGGGTGCCATCCGGTCGAAGGGGCGGCCTAGTCGCCACCTCCGCGATATTGACATCACGGCGATGCAGCCGAACGAGCGACAAGGAAGCTTTGACCCCTGCAACCAGCTGATGCCGCACCAACTCCATGACATGGCCTACATTTTGAAATTTAGCGAGAAGACCTAGGAAGGTAGAAGGTGCAACATCCAAGGGGAACATGACGACCCAGATATCCGCCAGTGATGACCTCGCCTGCCCCAGCACCCAAAGTACCTGGTTCACGTGATCTTGCACCGTCACAAGGACGATGGCTCGTTCACAATCCATCCAAAATAAGGCACCAGCCTCCAGGTCTTGCTGCGTCAAACAATTCATTTGAATGGTGGTGCGCTCCTTATCTTCCTCAGGATAGAGATTCACATTTGCAGAACACATGCAGTGAACCAACATACATAGCTACACCTGAAAGAATAGCAGTTCGCGAAGACTCACATTGCAGTTGCTTGCCCATCTGCCGCAACTCCCCCGTCAAGAACTCCTCCAGGGCTATGGCTTGCTCAGCTTTGGACTTCCAAACATCCGTGTGGCCTCAAATTCTACGAATATCCTTCTCCAAGATGCGGACATGATCGCGCAGAAAAACTAACTGCGACGCATCATCCAAGGACCCTAAAGGCAAATAAATCAAGCATGAATATCACAGGAATTTCTGGCAGCAGCTCGAAATACAAACTTATATACATAAATAAAGCCACCTCGTGGCATAGTTGGACTTTTTCACCAGCACGATGATACAAAAGGAAGCAAAAGAATAAGCTATTCTAGCTAAACACATGGGCCTAAGCACCCGCATCCGGAGAAGTCTCGGATCCCAACTACCTGCTCTTGGCCTCATGCTGTTGCTTCGCCGCATACTCAGCCAGAAGATTAATGAGCTTAGGCCCATAGCGCTTATAGCGAGAAGCAAAGACGACGAAAGCTACCCCTGAGCCATCTGCAGCCGTCGGGATCTAGGACGTGATGTGTGGTAGGTCAAGCTTAGCTCCGGACGCCATCGCCATTGCCAACCCCAGGGAGGCGTCGATGCCCTTCTGCTTGCGCTTATTCGCCGCCGGAGCTTCCTCTGACAGTGCATCCGCAAGGGCGTCGACACCTTCAAGGGCAACTCCCTTGGGGACGACCTCCTTGTAGAAGCGCATGAGAACTTCTTTGTCCTTCGCCAAGGATCCAGCGGCAGCGGTGCAGCAATCTTCGACCTCCGTGGTAGCATCAGCCAACGCATCTACATGCTCCAGCTGTAGGGGTTCGTAGCATGGAAAACAAAAAAAATTCTACCGCATGCAAACAGACAAGCCAAGATCTATCTACTAGATTGTAGCAACGAGTCGATAGAGGAACTCACCCTCGAAGATTCCAAAGCGGTTAACGAGAGCAGATTCTCGTGGGTGATGTAGTCGTACTCTTGCCGATCTCAAGATCGCGTAGACGATCCTTCCGGCCAGGTTCCTAGCGCTTCGCAGTCGGTCACACGTTCGGTACTCGATGAAGACCTTCCTCTCCCTTGTTCCAGCAGGCAGCGGAGGTTGTAGCACCCTCCTCGCGATTCTGGCAGCACGACGGTTTGGTATCGGAAGTAGAGGGGAGATCTCGTAGGCCTTCGCCTTAAGCCGGAGCGAGTATGGTGGAATATGAGAGAGGCCTTGGCGATCTAGGGTTTAGAGGCACCAAGGGAGGAAGCTTGGCCGGAGGCTAGGGATTTGGGGAGAGCCCCAACTCGGCGGCTAGGAGGAAACCCTAGGGCGGCGGCGACTAGCAGGAGGCCGACGGCTAGGGTTAGGGTTTGGGTGGTGTTGGGTGTAGGGAAGAGGGGCATCCCTGCCCCTCCTTTTATAGGTGGGAGGGCGCGGCCAAGGGGGAGGGAGTCCTCCCCTGTAAGGTTCCCAACCTTTAATAAGGTAGAGATCCCTGTGTTTACAATGCTAGTCCCTGGATCAATAGCTAGCATCCACAGTTAAGATGTAATATCAAGAAACAAATGTCATAATACAACTTTATAACCAGGAATAAAATAATTTATTACATCTTACATAGATCATTTGGCTATTACATTACATTGTAGCAGAATATCTATAAGCATGGGGTCCTTCATCTTCAAAGTGCCACAGGCAGACATGTTGGTTGTAGACTTGTAATCCTAATCATTAAACTTCACTAATATCAAACAAACCTGCAACATAACAAGTTACAGCCACAAGGGTCAATACATTTGAATTGTATTGGCAAGTGATACTATAGTAGTATAGTGGAGTCTATCATCTATATGCATTTGGCTAAGTGGAGTCCTATGCTTGCATTGCTCAAAATAGATTTTCCTTATCATTTGAAATCACTAAGTTTTTTCTTTGTCAAAATTCACGCAAGGAACCACCAATAGAAATTGGTGAACCTTAAACCCTTGTTCAACCACAAGTTTTTAACTTAGAAATTTGGATGATGAGATTCTTGATAGATTCCATGTCTTGATGCTCAAATTGTCCTTTGCCAAGGACATCGCTAAGTACTTAGATTTTACACTCTACAGAGGTGGTGCACTTTCCCCACAAGACTTGGTTTCCCAAGAAAAGATCTTTCAGAAGCCTTCCCTTAGACCAAAATGGACGCGTTCCAACCTATCATTCCCCTACCACCAACTGTCCATTTGGCTAAGTTATTGCAACCTATATGATCCAGGAAGAGCCCATAATGCCATGTGGTTGCACTTGAAGCTTCTCAACATTTGACATCTCAAATCTCTTTGTTCCTGGGTGGCCATCCACAAGTGAGACACCAAGTTTTCCCCAGCATACTGGACTTGGTGAAGCCCAAGTTTCCCCCAGCATACTGGACTTGCATGACCACTCAACACAAACCGTTCCTTCCATTCCACCCAGGTGATTCATTCACTTAGTTGTTTTATTAAACAAAACACAAGTCCTCAGACTTAGAAATTTTCCATAGCATGAATATATATTCCACCCTTGTTTTCTACTAGCTAAGCTAAGCATGATAGTAGTAGGAATCTTAACTTAGGAAATTTCTACTAAGGTTTAATCTACTAGGATTTCCCATACCATAGTTTATACTTAGCAAAAATTCCATGCAAGTCTTACTTAGAAATATCACTAATGCATAGTGAAAATAGTGGGACAAAAGTATGAAGCATCACTTGCCTTTTTGGTAGACAGTATAAGTTCACTCCTTGATCTTTGCAATGTTCACTCACTTCCAATCACTACAATTCAATCAAGCAAACAATATTTCAATCTACCATTCAAGCAATTCATCACATAAAATAATAATAACAAACAATGCATGCAAGCATGCAAAAGATTGTTTTATTTGGAGAAGTGGTTTCTAATGGGTCATAAACATTTGAAAGCACCTAATGGTCATTTTATAAAGTGGCAAAACCATTTGCAAAAAGGTTTTACTTCATAAACCATTTTTAAACCATGTCATTATTTTATGTGGTGAAGGAATGCTTTTAATAAGGCAACATTCTATGGGTTTAACAAAGTATGTTTTCAAACCATAAAATCTTGTGTTTAGGTTCAGAGAGTCTATTTCCAAAACATTTCCCAAAGGTTTTCTTCCAAAACCATTTTTTAATAATTAAACCATATTTTTATTTGACTAGAAATGGTTTAAATTAAGAGTTTATTCTTTTGTTTCACCAAATACATTTTTGAAACCATAATTTGTTTCCTATGGTCAGTAAGTTCAAAACACACCATTTGCCAAAGATTTTATCCTCAAAATCATTTTGGAACAATTTTTATATCCTAAACAAGCATACACAAGTTTCTGCAAAAACAAACAATTTAACAGAAGATTTTTACTAAACAAAGTGCATGGTTGGCAAGGGCTTGTTTTTCTGAATCCATTTATATAAAATTTGCAAAATTTGGACATGTAGATTAAAAGTTATAGATTTTACAAAATCTAACTTCTAATAGATCAAATCTCTTTTAATTCAAACGAGTAGAGCCATGTGGCGCTTTCCTATTCGTGTGTACCGTTTCGCACGGATCGGTCACTGTGAGGCGTCAGATCTAAGTTAGATCGAGCGACATAGATTGCATACCCTTTCGCGTTAAGTGATTCTATTGCATCCTTACGATTTGCATCCAACGGCTAGCGATGATCTGACCAAACTCTGGCGGCGCTCAGCGGCAGCGCGCGGCGGCGACGCTCGGCTAGCGGCAAAGCTGGCGATAGAGGAAGCAAGGAAGAAGAATAGGTGGCTCACCGTGATCGCCGTGGCGTGGGGAAGCTCAAGGTACTCGAGGTTGGTCAAGGGGCGCATTGGGGTTGCAGGAATTCCTCGTCGGAGTTGCGTCTGACGACGGCCACGCTCTGTCATCGTCGATGGCGGCGCTACGGGTCACGAAGAAACAAACGGGGGACACAGTTAGCTTCGTACGCAAGTCGCAGACATGCGTGTATCAAAAGGAGGGCAAGGGGGGTCTGGTCTCACCGGTAGGGTTCGTCAGAACGGAGGCAGACGGTGGCGCTGCACTAGCGGTGATGTTGTCGAGCTTGCAGAGCATGCGCGGGTGAGCTGGTGATACGGGAAGGTGCGCCTGGGTCTGGGGAACGTGCCTGTGTGCTCGTGGAGGCAAGGGGCGGAGAGGGGCTGCCGGAATCGACGCCGGAGCTCGTCGGGCAGTGGATCTTCGTAGAGGAATTAGGACGGCCTGGGGGCGCCGGTGGGGTGTGGTCTGGGGGAGAAGGGAGAGGAGACCAGGGCGTTTAAGAGGCGTCGTTACAGCGCGGGATTTAATCAGCCATTAACGCGAATTGACAGCGTGCATTCACGGCGGAAACAGCCGGCGAGGTGAGGGGAGAAGAAGTCGCGACGGGTGAGGAAGAAAGCTAGGGGGTGGGACCATTTCGTCAGCGAAGAGAGAGAGGGGAGGTGGGGGTCCACACGTCTGTCACTGAGCGGGTAGGGTATTTGGTCTAAAGTGTTTTTCAGCGGGAGAGAAGCAGTGGGCTGGCTGGGCTTAGTTGGGCCAGGCTAGTTGGGCTGGGTCCTTTTCATATTTTTTTTCTGTTCTGTTTGTTTTCTCTTTTTTCTCACTTGATTTTTCTGTTTTGATTTTGTTTAATTAATTCAAACACCCATCTGAATTCAAACCTTTGCCAAATTTTGGGTAGGTTTAAATACTGGTTAGTAGCACAATCTGATGTCAATTTTTGGAATTTATTTTGTTCCTTTTTGGGTCTTTTTAATTATTAAAGTAGGTCCTTGTATTAAATCAAATAGGCTTTAATAATGTTTAAAACACCATTTAAATTCTTTTAAACCTTCCAAATCTTTTCAGTAGGTTTTGTTTACTAAAAAGGGTGTCAAATAATTCATCTTGAATTATTTGGAAAGTATTTTAATATGATTCATTAATCATTTAAAATTTGGGTTTGTCTTTATTCCAATAGGATTTGGTCTAAGCCATTCTATTTTAGTTTGGAAATTCTTTATCCAATATTTTATTTGGATTTGGATTATTTTCATTCCAATTGCTTATGGATTTGGCCAAGATTTGGTTTGGTCTTTACATATTCTTTAATTAAAATTTCTTTCTTTATCTTATAAAATCCATATCTTTTTATTTAGATATCCAAACTTGGTGATTCCAATTTGTGAAAACTTTTTTTGATATTTCTTTATCCTTTTAAATCCCTTTAGGATCATTTGCTCACCAATTGGTGTGGGTTTATTGATAGATGCTTTATTCACTTTGGGAATTTAATTCCTTATCTTATTTAAATTCATAAGATTTTATTTATGGTTCCAATTTAATGAAACCAAATTCTATGGTTTTATAATATTTCTGTTTGTCTTTCTTGATCCTTTGTGAATATTTGTTGATCAATTTTTATATGGATCAAATCCATAGAATTGGAGATAACTTTGGAAATGATTTTCTTCCATTAGGGTTTTAGGATTTGGATTTATTTTCCAAGTGTTTGAATTTCCAGATACATTCATTGAGGAATGCATTTCTCTAGATTTGAATTTTGTTGAATTCAAACTTTAGTTAAAGTTTGTTCAAGATGGGATTTTAAGTTTCCTTTTAGAAACAAAAGTTTCTTTTCACCCTGATTTTCAACAAAAAAATATTTTGTTTATTTTATTTTTCACATTACAAGATTTGGAAAATCTTGGGATGTGACATCCCTCAAGTTGGCCTCCTTGGCCGGCGGGTGGAGGGAGAGGAACTCCTCCCCAAGGAGGTTTCCTACTCTCCCTCCACCAAGCAAAACTGCCGTTTGACTTTTCAAATTGGCGTTTGACTTTTCAAACTAGGATTTGATTTCTCCCTTTATTTTGCTTAGCCATGATAACTAGTACATGATGCAACCATTCCACATTGTCATGACACATTCATGTACCCTTCCCCTCCGGAATGCCGTACCTTCCGGACCTTTCTAGAACATTCTCGATGAAAACACCGGAATCATTCCCCAACTCCGAAACCGGACTTTCCTTATATGAATCTTATTCTCCGGACCATTCCGGATCTCCTCGTGATATCCCGGATCCCATCCGAGACTCCAAACAACATTCGGTCTCTTACTCATCATTCCATAACTACTCAACAACATCGAACCCTTAAGTGTGTCTCCCTACGGTTCGTGAATTATGCGGACATGATCTAGACACTTCTCCGAACAATAACCAATAGAGGAATCTGGAAATTCATATGGCTCCCACATATTTCTACGATTACTTTGCGATCAAATGAAGCACTTACATACGATACCAATTTCCCTTTGTCTCATGATAGTTTACTTATCCAAGGTTTTGATCGTCGGTATCTCTGCATACCTAGTTCAACCTCGTTACTGATAAGGACTCTTTCAACCTAGTCAAATGCTTGCAAGCTAATTGGATGACATTCCACCGAGAGGGCCCAGAGTATATATATCCGTCATATGGATGGACAAATCCCACTCTTGATCCATGTGTCTCAACCCATACTTTCCGAACACTCAATGCCACCTTTATAGCCACCCAGTTACTATGTGGTGTTTGATGTCATCAAAGCATCCTTCCGGTGATGGTGATAAGCATGATCTCATGGTCGAAGGAATTAGGTTACTATGTATCAGAAAGCTTATAGCAATTGAACTATTAAAATGACTTGATCTTTATGCTACGCTTATCTATAGGAGTATGTCCTTCATACCATTCTCTAATGATATGATCTTGTTTTTAATAACATCTCAATGTTCATGATAGGGAAACCACAATCATCTATTAACCAACAAGCTAGTATTATTAAGAGGCTTTACTAGTGACTCTAATTTAGTTTACAAATCACACAAGTATTAATGTTTCCTGGTTAATACTGTTATAGCATGAATGTAAACATTTATCATAAACACAAAGATATAATAATAACTACATTTATTATTGCCTCTAGGGCATATCTCCAATAGTCTCCTACTTGCAGTAGAGTCAACTAATCTAGATTACATGGTAATATACCGAACACCCATGGCAGTTTGGTGTTGGTCATGTTTTGCCCTCGGGAGAGGTTTAGTCAACGGATCTGCCACATTCAGATCTGTGTGTACTTTGGAATTCTTTTTGTCACCATCTTGGACATGTTATCGAATAGCGTGAAAACGTAGCTTGATGTGCTTCAGCTTCTTGTGTGACCTTGGTTCTTGCGCATTGGCTATGGCGCCCATGTTATCATAGTAGATAGACATTGGGTCCAGCGCACTTGGAACCACACCGAGCTCTGTAATGAACTCCTTCATCCATATCGCTTCTTGTGAAGCCTCCGAAGCAGCTATGTATTCCGATTAAGTTGAAGATCTCGCCACAACGCTTTGCTTTGCACTCCTCTAGCTAACTGCTGCACCATTCAAAGTAAATACGTATCCAGATTGAGATTTAGAATCATCTGGATCGGTGTTCCAACTAGCATCGGTGTAACCATTAACAACGAGCTGTTCATCACCTCCATAAGAAAGAACCATATCCTTAGTTATTCTCAAGTACTTAAGGATGTTTTTGACCACTGTCCTATGGCTTTGATATTTGCTAGTCAAACTAACAACATATGCAATGTCGGGTCTAGTACATAGCATGACATACATTAGAGATCCTATGGCTGAGGCATAGGGAGTCTTACTCATCCTTTCTCTATCTTCTGCCGTTGCTGGACTTTGAGTTTTACTCAAGGTCGTATTGGGCAACATGGGCAAGAACCCTTTCTTGCTATCTTCCATTCCAAACCTCTTTAGAACTTTGTCCAAATATGTACTTTGTGACAATGATATTAGGCGTCTCGATCTATCTCTATAAATATTTATGCCTAATATGTAAGCTGCTTCGCCAAGATCTTTCATTGAAAAACTATTATTCAAATATTCCTTGACACTATTAAGAAGGTCTACATCATTCCCAATCAACAATATGTCATCTACATATAGTATTAAGAATGCTACAGAGCTCCCACTCACTTTCTTGTAAATACAAGGTTCTCCATAAGTTTGTATAAAACCAAAAAAATTTATTACCTTATCAAAACGTTGATTCCAACTTCGGGATGCTTGCTTCCATCCATATATGGACCGTTGAAGTTTGCATACCTTGTTAGCATCTTTAGGATCGACAAAACCTTTGGGTTGTATCATATACAACTCTTCATCAATGTCTCCATTGAGGAATGCCGATTTGACATCCATCTTCCATATCTCATAATCGTAATATGCAGCGATTGCTAACATAATCCTCACAGACTTTAGCTTTGCTACTGGTGAGAAAGTCTCATCGTAGTCAACTCCTTGAATTTGTCGAAACCCTTTTGCGACAAGTCGAGCTTTATAGACAGTAACATTACCATCAGCATCTTTTTTCTTCTTGAAAATCCATTTGTTCTCGACAGCCTTCCGGCCATCCGGTAAGTCCACAAAAGTCCATACTTAGTTTTCGTACATGGATCCAATCTCGGATTTCATGGCTTCTTGCCATTTATTGGAATCTGGGCTCATCATCGCTTCTTCATGTGTCGCAGGGTCATCGGTGTTGTCTACCAACATGACACTCATAACGGGATCATACCAATCAGGAGTGATTCGAGTTCTCGTTGACCTACGAGGCTCTGTAGCAACTTCAACCGAAGTTTCATGATCATCATCATTAGCTTCCTCTCTTATTGGTGTAGGCGCCACAGGAACTACTTTCGGTGCTGCACTACTCGCAAGTTCGAGAGAAGGTTCAACAACCTCGTCGAGTTCTACTTTCCTTCCAGTCACTTCTTTCGAGAGAAATTCCTTCTCTAGAAAGGATCCATTCTTGGCAACGAAGATTTTGCCCTCGGATCTATGATAGAAGGTATACCCGATAGTTTCCTGCGGGTATCCTATGAAGACGCATTTTTCCGCTTTGGGTTCAACCTTGTCCGGCTGTAACTTCTTTACATAGGCTTCGTAACCCCAAAATTTAAGGAACGACAACTTAGGTTTCTTCCCAAACTTTAATTCATACGGTGTCATTTCAATGGATTTAGATGGTGCCCTATTTAAAGTGAATGCGGCTGTTTCTAATGCATAACCCGAAAATGATAGCAGTAAATCTGCAAGTGACATCATAGAACGAACCATATCTAAGAGAGTTCGATTACGATGTTCAGACACACCATTACGCTGTGGTGTTCCCGGCGGTGTCAATTGTGAAAGTATTCCGCATTTCTTCAAATGCTCGCCAAACTCGTAACTTAGATATTCACCTCCACGATCAGAACATACAAATTTAATCTTCTTGTTACGTTGATTCTCTACCTCACTTTGAAATTCCTTAAACTTCTCGAAAGTTTCGGACTTATGTTTCATGAAATAGATATACCCATATCTACTCAAGTCATCCGTGAAGGTAAGAACATAACGATAACCATCAGCGATGCTACACTCATTGGTCCACACACATCGGTATGTATGATTTCCAATAAGTCTGTAGCTTGCTCCATCATACCAAAAAATGGAGTCTTAGTCATTTTACCCATCAGACATGCTTCGCATCTTTCAAGTGATTCGAAATCAAGTGATTCAAGAAGTCCATCGGAATGGAGTTTCTTCATACGCTTCACTCCGATATGACCAAGACGACAGTGCCACATATAGGTCGAGTTAGCGCTCAATTTCAAACGTTTAGCCTCAATGTTATTTATGTGTGTATTACTACAATCGAGATTCAATAAGAATAGACCATCTATCAAAGGTGCATGTGCATAAAACATATTACTCATATAAATCGAACAACCATTATTCTCGGACTTAAACAAGTAACCGTCTCGCAATGAACAAGATCCATATATAATGTTCATGCTCAACGCAGGCACCAAATAACAATTATTTAAGTATAAAACTAATCCCGATGGTAGATGAAGAGGTACCGTGCCGACTGGGATCACATCAACCTTTGATCCATTTCCAACGCTCATCGTCACCTCGTTCTTCGCTAGCTTCTGTTTATTCTGCAACACCTGTTTCGAGTTACAAATATGAGCAACCGAACTAGTATCAAATATCCATGCACTACTACGAGTACTAGTGAGATACACATCAATAACATGTATATCGGATATACCTTTCTTCTTGATGTTGCCATTCTTCAAATCCGCCAAGTACTTTGGGCAATTCCGCTTCCAGTGACCTTCTGCCTTGCAGTAAAAGCACTCAGTATCAGGCTTAGGCCCAGCCTTTGTCTTCTTCGCCGGTGCGGCAACTTTCTTACCGCCCTTCTTGAAGTTTTCCTTTTGCTTAGACTTGACTTTCTTGAATTTGGTGGTCTTATTGACCATCAACACTTGGTGCTCTTTCTTGATCTCCGCTTCTGCAGATTTCAACATGGAGAAGAGTTCTGGTAACGTCTTGTTCATGTTTTGCATATTGTAGTTCATCACAAAGTTCTTGTAACTTGGTGGCAGTGATTGGAGGACACGGTAAATCCCCAAGGCATTAGGAATCACTATACCCAAGCTTTGGTGTTTGTTTGCGTGCCCAGACATCTTAAGCACATGCTCACTGACGGAGCTGCCCTCTTCCATCTTGTAGTTAAAGAACTTTTCAGAAGCCTCATAACTCTCAACTGCCGCGTGAGCCTCAAATTTCATTTTGAGTTCATGAACAATATCATGTGGATCATGGTTCTCAAACCTTTTCTGAAGCTCTGATTCCAAACCATACAAGATAGCACACTGAACTATGGAGTACTGATTCTTCCGAGTGAGGTAAACATTCTTTACTTCATCGGTAGCATCAGCTGCAGGCAGCTCACCTAGCGGTGCATCCAGCACATAGGTCAAATTACCAGAATTGAGGACAATCCTCAAATTGCGGAACCAATCCGCAAAGTTTCTTCCATTGTTTTTCAAATTTTCGTTCTCTAGGAACGCATTAAAATTGATGGTAGGGGCCGCCATTGATCTACAACATATTTGCAATAGTTTAGACCATGTTTATGACAAATTGAGTTCTAATTAATAGTTAAATTAATCTAGGTGAACTCCCACTCAAAACAATATCCCTCACATTTTTTTAGTGATCACACGAACCAAATCCACCACATCAAAACCGACCATCATGAGAGTTGATGTAGCTTCAATGGCGAACAATCAACATGTTCATCATATCTACTATATGACTCATGCTTTACCTTTCGGTGATCCGTGTTCTGAGACCATGTCTTTACATGCTAGGCTCGTTAAGATCAAACCTTAGCTTCCGCATGAGCAAATCTGGCTTGCTCACGTGGTATACACTTGCAGAATCTAACACACCCGATCATCACGTGGTGCTTCGAAACAACAAGCTTTAGCAACGGTGCTTACTAAGGATGAACACTTTAAAACTTGAAATTTGTGTGCTTGAGGGATCATCTTATAATGCTACCATCGTTAACTAAGCAATACAAGATGCATAAAGGATTAACATCACATGCAATTCATAATATGTGATATGATATGGCCTTTCTTCTTTGTGCTTCCGATCTCCATATTCAAGCACGAACATGATCTCCATCATCACCGGCATTGCATTAAGGTCAATCACATCGTTCCATGGTTGTCGTCCACCAGCTTCAACTATTACAACTACTTTGAATAGACACGCGGGTCTTAACGGAATTTAAAGACAACCATATGGCTCCTGCCGGTTGCCAACTTACAATAAGGAACATTGCATACATCAAATATAATCACAATCATGGCCATATCACATCACAGCACACCCCTGCAAAACAAAGTTAGACGCCTCTAATTTTCTTTGCATATTTTACGTGGATTGGGGCTTTCAATAAGTGTCGCTCTAACTTACGAACAAGAACCACAACGTTGATGCTTGAACTATCAAGTGCCCGTTGTAAATTAGATCTATACTATATGGGAGAGACAGACACCCGCAAAGACACTTATGCAATACAAGTTGCATGTTGAGCGTGGAGCAAGTCTCATGTACGATGCCATGTAAGGTTAGCCCGGGCCGCTTCATCCCATCATACCGCAAGATGCAAAGTACACAAGAAGCAATTGATAATAAAAGCACCACCACCCACAATGACCATTGTGTTATACTCGTGCAACAGATCTACATATAGACACGGCTCTGATACCACTGTAGGGGTTCGTAGCATGGAAAACAAAAAAATTCTACCAACAAACAAGCCAAGATCTATCTACTAGATTGTAGCAACGAGTCGATAGAGGAACTCACCCTTGAAGATTCCAAAGAGGTTAAGGAGAGCAGATTCTCGTGGGTGCTGTAGTCGTACTCTTGCCGATCTCAAGATCGCGTAGACGATCCTTCCGGCGCTGCGTTCCAGCAGCCCTTCATGATCGGTCACACGTTAAATTTTCGATGAAGACCTTCCTCTCCCTTGTTCCAGCAGGAAGTGGAGGTTGTAGCACTCTCCTCGTGATTCCGGCAGCACGACGGCGTGGTACCGGAAGTAGAGGGGAGATCTCGCAGGGCTTCGCCTTAAGACGGAGCGAGTATGGTGGACTATGAGAGAGGCCTTGGCGATCTAGGGTTTAGAGGCACCAAGGGAGGAAGCTTGGATGGCGGCTAGGGCTTTGGGGAGATCCCCAACTCGGCGGCTAGGAGGAAACCCTAGGGAGGCGGCGACTAGCAGGAGGCCGTCGGCTAGGGTTAGGGTTTGGGTGGTGTTTGTGTAGGGGTTCGTAGCATGGAAAACAAAAATTTTCTATCGCATACAAACAAACAAGCCAAGATCTATCTACTAGATTGTAGCAACGAGTCGATGGAATAACTCACCCTCGAAGATTCCAAAGTGTTTAACGAGAGCAGATTCTCGTGGGTGATGTAGTCGTACTCTTTCCGATCTCAAGATCGCGTAGACGATCCTTCCAGCCACGTTCAGCAGCGCTCCAGATCGGTCACTGCGTTCGGACTCGTAAGACCTTCCTCTCCCTTGTTCCAAAGCAGCGGAGGTTGTAGCACTCTCCTCGCGATTCCTAAGACAACTGGCGTGGTACCGGAGGTAGAGGGGAAATCCCGCAGGGCTTCGCCTTAAGCCGGTGCGAGTATGGTGGAGCTTATGAGAGAGGTTATTAGTGGTCTAGTAATTAGACACACCAATTAGAAGGCTCTAAACCGCTGGCTAAAGCAATTAGAAGCTCTAAACCAAAACGGCTCTAAACCGGAGATAGAAGATAGGAACTTGTGTGTGTAAGGAGGGGAGCCCTGCCCCTCCTTATATAGGTGGGAGGGCTAGCGGCCAAGGGAGGAGTTCCTCCCAAGTCGGCCTTGGGAGGTGCGCCGGCCAAGGGGAGGAACCCTCCTCCAACTCGGCCTCCACCAATCCTCCTCTTTTCCCACTTCCCAAAATTGCCGTTTGACTTTCAAACTAGCCGTTTGACTTTTCAATTTAGGATTTAAATAAACCCTTTATTTTGGACAGCAAGAACACCTAGTACATGATGCAATCATTCCAATATGTAATGACACATTCATGTACCCTTCCCCCTCAAAGTGCGGACATTCGGACCTTCTAGAATGTTCCCGATGAAAACACCGGAATCATTCCGCTACTCCGAAACGGGACTTTCCTTATATGAATCTTATTCTCCGGACCATTCCGGATCTCCTCGTGATATCCTGGATCCCATCCGAGACTCCGAACAACATTCGGTCTCTTTCTCATAATACCATAACTACTCAAAACAACGTCGAATCCTTAAGTGTGTCTCCCTACGGTTCGTGAATTATGCGGACATGATCGAGACACTTCTCCGAACAATAACCAATAGAGGAATCTGGAAATTCATATGGCTCCCACATATTTCTACGATTACTTTGCGATCGAATGAACCACTTACATACGATACCAATTTCCCTTTGTCTCACGATATGTTACTTATCCGAGGTTATGATCGTCGGTATCTCTGTATACCTAGTTCAACCTCGTTACTGATAAGTACTCTTTTCTCGTTCCCGTGATATGTGATCCCTTGTGAGCCAGTCACATGCTTGCAAGCTAATTGGATGACATTTCACCGAGAGGGCCCAGAGTATATCTATCCGTCATATGGATGGACAAATCCCACTCTTGATCCATGTGTTTCAACCAATACTTTCCGAACACTCAATACCACCTTTATAGCCACCCTGTTACGGTGTGGTGTTGCATCACAACAAAGCATCCAACCAGTACAGGTGATATGCATGATCTCATGGTCGAAGGAATTAGGTTACTATGTATCAGAAAGCATATAGCAATTGAACTATTGAAATGACTTGATCTTTATGCTACGCTTGTCTATAGGAGTATGTCCACCATATCATTCTCCTAACGATATGATCTTGTTGTTGATAACATCTCAATGTTCATGATAGGGAAACCACAATCATCAATCAACCAACAAGCTAGTGAAGTATAGAGGCTATACTAGGGACTTCAAATTAAGTTTACAAATCACACAAGTATTAATGTTTCCTTGTTAATACTATTATAGCATGAATGTAAACATTTATCATAAACACAAAGATATATAATAATAACTACATTTATTATTGCCTCTAGGGCATATCTCCAACAGTCTCCCACTTGCACTAGAGTCATCTAATCTAGATTACATGGTAATATACCGAACACCCATGGCAGTTTGGTGTTGGTCATGTTTTTCCCTCGGGAGAGGTTTAGTCAACGGATCCGCCACATTCAGATCTGTGTGTACTTTGCAAATCTTTATATCCCCATCCTGGATATGTTCTCGAATAGCGTGGAAACGCAGCTTGATATGCTTCAGCTTCTTGTGTGACCTTGATTCTTGCGCATTGGCTATGGCACCCATGTTATCACAGTAGATAGACATTGGGTCCAGCGCACTAGGAACCACACCCAGTTCTGTAATGAACTCTTTCATCCATATCGCTTCTTGTGAAGCCTCCGAAGCAGCCATGTATTCCGATTCAGTTGAAGATCTCGCCACAACGCTTTGCTTTGCACTCCTCCAGCTAACTGCTGCACCATTCAAAATAAATACGTATCCAGATTGTGATTTAGAATCATCCGGATCGGTGTTCCAACTAGCATCGGTGTAACCATTAACAACGAGCTGTTCATCACCTCCATAAGAAAGAACCATGTCCTTAGTTCTTCTCAAGTACTTAAGGATGTTTTTGACATTGTCCAATGATCCACTCGGATCACTTTGATATCTGCTAGTTAGACTAACAGATATGCGATGTCGGTCTAGTACATAGCATGGCATACATTAGAGATCCTATGGCTGATGCATAGAGTCTTACTCATCCTTTCTCTATCTTACCGATGTCGGACTTTGAGTTTTACTCAAGGTCGATTGAGCAACATGGGCAAGAACCCTTTCTTGCTATCTTCCATTCCAAACCTCTTTAGAACTTTGTCCAAATATGTACTTTGTGACAATGATATTTGGCGTTCGATCTATCTCTATAAATCTTTATGCCTAATATGTAAGCTGCTTCGCCAAGATCCTTCATTGAAAAACTATTATTCAAATATTCCTTGACACTATTAAGAAGGTCTACATCATTCCCAATCAACAATATGTCATCCACATACAGTATTAAGAATGCTACAGAGCTCCCACTCACTTTCTTGTAAATACAAGCTTCTCCATAAGTTTGTATAAAACCAAAACTTTTGATTACCTTATCAAAACGTTGATTCCAACTTCGGGATGCTTGGTTCAATCCATAGATGGACCGTTGAAGCTTGCATACCTTGTTAGCATCTTTAGGATCGACAAAACCTTTGGGTTGCATCATATACAACTCTTCATCAATGTCTCCATTGAGGAATGCTGTTTTGACATCCATCTGCCATATCTCAAAATCATAATATGCAGCGATTGCTAACATAATCCTCACAGATTTTAGCTTAAATCTTGGTGAGAAAGTCTCATCGTAGTCAACTCCTTGAATTTGTCGAAACCCTTTTGCGACAAGTCGAGCTTATAAACGATAACATTTCCATCAGCATCTGTTTTCTTCTTGAAAATCCATTTGTTCTCGACAGCCTTTCGGCCATCTGGTAAGTCCACCAAAGTCCATACTTGGTTTTCGTACATGGATCCAATCTCGGATTTCATGGCTTCTTGCCATTTATTGGAATCTGGGCTCATCATCGCTTCCTCATATGTCTCGGGGTCATCGGTGTTGTCCACCACCATGACATTCATAACGGAATCATACCAATCTGGAGTGGTACGAGTTCTCGTTGACCTCCGAGGCTCTGTAGTAACTTCAACCGAAGTTTCATGATCACCATCATTAGCTTCCTCTCTTATTGGTGCAGGCACCACAGGAACTTCTTCCGGTCTTTGCGCTACTCGCAATTCGAGAGAAGGTTCGACAACCTCGTCGAGTTCTACTTTCCTTCAGTCACTTCTTTTAGAAATTCCTTCTCTAGAAAGGATCCATTCTTGGCAACGAAGATTTTGCCTTCGGATCTATGATAGAAGGTATACCCAATAGTTTCCTTCGGGTATCCTATGAAGACGCATTTTTCCGCTTTGGGTTCAAGCTTGTCCGGCTGTAACTTCTTTACATAGGCTTCGCATCCCCAAACTTTAAGGAACGACAATTTAGGTTTCTTCCCAAACCATAATTCATATGGTGTCGTTTCAACGGATTTAGACGGTGCCCTATTTAAAGTGAATGCGGCTGTTTCTAATGCATAACCCCAAAATGATAGCGGTAAATCTGTAAGTGACATCATAGAACGAACCATATCTAAGAGAGTTCGATTACGATGTTCAGACACACCATTACGCTGTGGTGTTCCCGGCGGTGTCAACTGCGAAAGTATTCCACATTTCTTCAAATGCTCGCCAAACTCGTAACTTAGATATTCACCTCCACGATCAGAACGTAGAAATTTAATCTTCTTGTTACGTTGATTCTCTACCTCACTTTGAAACTCCTTAAACTTCTCGAAAGTTTCGGACTTATGTTTCATGAAATAGATATACCCATATCTACTCAAGTCATCCGTGAAGGTAAGAACATAACGATAACCACTGCGCGATGCTACACTCATTGGACCACACACATCGGTATGTATGATTTCCAATAAGTCTGTAGCTCGCTCCATCATACCAGAAAATGGAGTCTTAGTCATTTTACCCATCAGACATGCTTCGCATCTTTCAAGTGATTCAAAATCAAGTGATTCAAGAAGTCCATCGGAATGGAGTTTCTTCATACGCTTCACTCCAATGTGACCAAGGCAATTGCCACATATAGGTCGAATTATCGCTTGATTTCAAACGTTTAGCGTCAATGTTGTTGATATGTGTATTTCCACTATCGAGATTCAATATGAATAGACCATCTATCAAAGGTGCATGTGCATAAAACATATTACTCATATAAATCGAACAACCATTATTCTCGGATTTAAACAAGTAACCGTCTCGCAATAAACAAGATCCTGATATAATGTTCATGCTTAACGCAGGCACCAAATAACAATTATTTAAGTATAAAACTAATCCCGATGGTAGATGAAGAGGTAGCGTGCCGACCGCGATCACATCAACCTTTGATCCGTTTCCTACGCGCATCGTCACCTCGTTCTTCACTAGCTTCCGTTTATTCTGCAGCTCCTGTTTCGAGTTACAAATATGAGCAACCGAACCAGTATCAAATACCCAGGCACTACTACGAATACTAGTGAGATACACATCAATAACATGTATATCAAATATACCTTTCTTCTTGATGTTGCCGTTCTTCAAATCCGCCAAGTACTTTGGGCAATTCCGCTTCCAGTGACCTTCTCCCTTGCAGTAAAAGCACTCAGTTTCAGGCTTAGGTCCAGCCTTGGTCCTCTTCGTCGGCATGGTAACTTTCTTACCACCCTTCTTGAAGTGTCCCTTCTGCTTAGACTTGCCTTTCTTGAATTTGGTGGTCTTATTGACCATCAACACTTGGTGCTCTTTCTTGATCTCCACTTCTGCAGATTTTAACATAGCAAAGCAGTTACGGCAACTCTTTGTTCATGTTACGCATGTTGTAGTTCATCACAAAGTTCTTGTAACTTGGTGGTAGTGATTGGAGGATGCGGTAAACCCCAAAGTATTAGGAATTACTATACCCAAGCTTTGAAGTTTATTTGCGTGCGGACATCTTAAGCACATGCTCAGCTTGAGCTACCCTCTTCCATCTTGCGGTTAAAGAACTTTTGAAGCTTCATAACTTTCAATTGCCGCATGAGTCTCAAAGATTAATTTGAGATCCTCGACAATATCATATGGATCGACTCTTCAAACCTTTTACAAGCTCGATTCTAAACCATACAAGATAGCACACTGAACTATGGAGTACTGATTCTTAGGCGAGGTAAACATTCTTTACTTCATCGGTAGCATCAGCTGCAGGTGGGTCACCTAGCGGTGCATCCAGCACATAGGTCAAATTACCAGCTGTGAGGACAATCCTCAAATTGCGGAACCAATCCGCGAAGTTGCTTCCATTGTTTTTCAACTTTTCTTTCTCTAGGAGCATTAAAATTGATGGTAGGCTGCCATTGATCTACAACATATTTGCAATAGTTTAGACTAAGTTTATGACAAATTGAGTTCAAATTAATTAATGAAATTAAACTAGGTGAACTCCCACTCAAAACAACATCCCTCACATTGTTTTAGTGATCACACGAACCAAATCCACTACATCAACACCGATCATCACGAGAGTTGATATAGTTTCAATGGCGAACAATCATCATGTTCATCATATCTACTATATGATTCATGCTTTACCTTTCGGCGATCCGTGTTCATGAGGCCATGTCTGTACATGCTAGGCTCGTCAAGATCAAACCTTAGCTACCGCATAAGCAAATCTGGCTTGCTTACGTTGTATTCACCCGTGGAATCAAAGACACCCGATCATCACGTGGTGCTTCGAAGCAGCAAGCTTTGGCAACGGTGCATACTAAGGGTGAACACTTTAGAACTTGAAATTTATGTGCATGAGGGATCATCTTATAATGCTACCGTCGTCTACTAAGCAATACAAGATGCATAAAGGATTAACATCACATGCAATTCATAATATGTGATATGATATGGCCTTTCTTCTTTGTGCTTCCGATCTCCATCTTCAAGCACGAACATGATCTCCCTCATCACCGCATAGCATCAAGGTCAATGATGCTTCTTCATGGTTGTCGCCCACCAGCTTCAACTATTACAACTATTTTGAATAGACACCGCAGGTCTTAACAGAAATTAAAGACAACCATATGGCTCCTGCGGTTGCCAACTTACAATAAGGAACATTGCATACATCAAATATAATCACAATCATGGCCATATCACATCACGCACCCACCGCAAAACAAAGTTAGGCGCTTCTACTTTCTTTGCATATTTTACGTGGTTTGGGGCTTTCAATAAGTGTCGTTTTAACTTACGAACAAGAACCACAACATTGATACTAGCATTGTTGATTACCCGTTGTAAATTGGATCTTTACTATGCTAGGAGAAAGCAGGCACCCATAAAGCCACTTATGCAATACAAGTTGCATGTCAAGCGTGGAGCAAGTCTCATGAACGATGTCATGTAAGGTTAGCCGGCTTCATCCCAACATACCGCAAGATGCAAAGTACACGAAAAGCAATCTACAATAAAAGCATCAACGCCCACAATGACCATTATGTTCTACCTGCAACAGATCTACATATAGACACGGCTCGATACCCTTGTAGGGGTTCGTAGCATGGAAAACAAAAATTTTCTATCGCATACAAACAAACAAGCCAAGATCTATCTACTAGATTGTAGCGAGTCGATGGAATAACTCACCTCGAAGATTCCAAAGTGTTTAACGAGGCAGATTCTCGTGGGTGATGTAGTCGTACTCTTTCCGATCTCAAGATCGCGTGAGCGATCCTTCGGCGCGTTCAGCAGCGCTCCATGATCGGTCTGCGTTCGGTACTTCGACGAAGACCTTCCTCTCCTTGTTCCAAGCGGCGCGGAGGTTGTAGCACTCTCCTCGCGATTCCGGCAGCTGTGGCGTGGTACCGAGGTAGAGGAAATCCCGCAGGCTCGCCTTAAGCCGGTGCTAGTAAGGTGGAGCTTATGAGAGAGGTTATTAGTGGTCTAGTAATTAGACACACCAATTAGAAGGCTCTAAATCAATTAGAAGGCTCTAAACCGCTGGCTAAAGCAATTAGAAGCTCTAAACCAAAACGGCTCTAAACCGGAGATAGAAGATAGGAACTTGTGTGTGTGGGAGGAGCCCTGCCCTCCTTATATAGGTGGGAGGGCTGGCCGGCCAAGGGAGAGTTCTCCCCAAGTCGGCCTTGGGAGGTGCGCCAAGGGAGGAACCCTCCTCCAACTCGGCCTCCACCAATCCTCCTCTTTTCCCACTTCCCAAAATTGCCGTTTGACTTTCAAACTAGCCGTTTGAATTTTCAATTTAGGATTTAAATAAACCCTTTATTTTGGACAGCAAGAACACCTAGTACATGATGCAATCATTCCAATATGTAATGACACATTCATGTACCCTTCCCCTCAGTGCGGACATTCGGGACCTTCTAGAATGTTCCCGATGAAAACACGGAATCATTCCGCTACTCCAAAGCAGGACTTTCCTTATATGAATCTTATTCTCCGGACCATTCCGGATCTCCTCGTGATATCCCGGATCCCATCCGAGACTCCGAACAACATTCGGTCTCTTTCTCATAATACCATAACTACTCAAAACAACGTCGAATCCTTAAGTGTGTCTCCCTACGGTTCGTGAATTATGCGGACATGATCGAGACACTTCTCCGAACAATAACCAATAGAGGAATCTGGAAATTCATATGGCTCCACATATTTCTCGATTACTTTGCGATCGAATGAACCACTTACATACGATACCAATTTCCCTTTGTCTCACGATATGTTACTTATCCGAGGTTATGATCGCGGTATCTCTGTATACCTAGTTCAACCTTTCTTGATAAGTACTCTTTTCTCGTTCCCGTGATATGTGATCCCTTGTGAGCCAGTCACATGCTTGCAAGCTAATTGGATGACATTTCACCGAGAGGGCCCAGAGTATATCTATCCGTCATATGGATGGACAAATCCCACTCTTGATCCATGTGTTTCAACCAATACTTTCCGAACACTCAATACCACCTTTATAGCCACCCTGTTACGGTGTGGTGTTTGATGACATCAAAGCATCCATCCAGTAAAGGTGATATGCATGATCTCATGGTCGAAGGAATTAGGTTACTATGTATCAGAAAGCATATAGCAATTGAACTATTGAAATGACTTGATCTTTATGCTACGCTTGTCTATAGGAGTATGTCCACCATATCATTCTCCTAACGATATGATCTTGTTGTTGATAACATCTCAATGTTCATGATAGGAAAACCACAATCATCAATCAACCAACAAGCTAGTGAAGTATAGAGGCTATACTAGGGACTTCAAATTAAGTTTACAAATCACACAAGTATTAATGTTTCCTTGTTAATACTATTATAGCATGAATGTAAACATTTATCATAAACACAGAGATATATAATAATAACTACATTTATTATTGCCTCTAGGGCATATCTCCAACAGTTTGGTGTAGGGAAGAGGTGCATCCCTGCCCCTCCTTTTATAGGTGGGAGGGCGTGGCCAAGGGGGAGGGATTCCTCCCCCAAGTCGGACTCCTTGGCCGGTGGGTGGAGGGAGAGGAACTCCTCCCCAAGTAGGTTTCCTACTCTCCCTCCACCAAGCAAAACTGTCGTTTGACTTTTCAAATTGGCGTTTGACTTTTCAAACTAGGATTTGATTTCTCCCTTTATTTTGCTCAGCCATGATACCTAGTACATGATGCAACCATTCCACATTGTCATGACACATTCATGTACCCTTCCTCCGGTCTTGGGACCTTCCGGACCCTTCTAGAACATTCCCGATGAAAACACCGAAATCATTCCCCAACTCTGAAACAGGACTTTCCTTATATGAATCTTATTCTCCGGACCATTCCGGATCTCCTCGTGATATCCCGGATCCCATCCGAGACTCTGAATAACATTTGGTATCTTACTCATCATTCCAAAACTACTCAACAACATCGAATCCTTAAGTGTGTCTCCCTACTCATCGTTCTAACTTATGAACAAGAACCACAACATTGATACTAGTATTGTCAATCACCCGTTGTAAATTGAATCTCAACTATGTTGGGAGAAACAGGCACCCGCAAAGCCACTTATGCAATACAAGTTGCATGTCAAGCGTGGAGCAAGTCTCATGAACGATATCATGTAAGGTTAGCCCGGGCCGCTTCATCCCACCATCCCGCAAGATGCAAAGTACACAAGAAGCAATCGACAACAAAAGCATCTACGCCCACAATGACCATTGTGTTCTACTCGTGCAACAGATCTATATATAGACCTGGCTCTGATACCACTGTAGGGGTTCGTAGCAAGGAAAACAAAAATTTTCTACCGCATGAACACACAATCAAGATCTAATCTATGATCAAGCCAAGATCTATCTACTAGATTGTAGCAACGAGTCGATAGAGGAACTCACCCTCGAAGATTCCAAAGCGGTTAACGAGAGCAGATTCTCGTGGGTGATGTAGTCGTACACTTGCCGATCTCAAGATCGCGTGAGCGATCCTTCGGCGCTGCGTTACGGCAGCGCTTCATGATCGTCACGTTAAATTTTCGATGAAGACCGTCCTCTCCCTTGTTCCAGCAGGCAGCGGAGGTTGTAGCACTCTCCTCATGATTCCGGTAGCACGACGGCGTGGTACCGGAAGTAGAAGGAGATCTCATGAGGCTTCAGCCTTAAGCGGGCAGTATGGTGGACTATGAGAGAGCCCTCGGTGTTCTAGGGTTTAGACACACCAAGGAGGGGGTGCTAGAGCCGGCGGCTAGGGCTTGGAGGTGCCCAAGTCAGCGGCTAGGGGAGAAACCCTAGGCGGCTATGGTGGGCGGCGGCGGCTAGGGTTAGGTTTAGAGGGGGCAATCTTGTGTCTAGGAGGGGAGCCCTGCCGCTCCTCTTATAAGTGGAGGGAGGCGCGCCTGGGGAGGGGAGTCCCTCCCCAACTCGGACCCAAGGAGGGCCGGCGGTGAGAGGAGGAACTCCTACCCAAGTCGGTTTCAAACCTCCTTCTCCTCTTTCCCAAAACTAGCCGTTTGACTTTTCAAACTAGCCGTTTGACTTTTCAAACTAGGATTTGAATAAACCCTCTATTTGGTACAGCGATGACACCAAGTACATAATGCAATCATACCAACTTGATATAACACATTCATGTACCCTTCCCCTCCAGAGTGCCGGACATTCCGGAACCTTCTAGAACATTCCCGATGAAAACACCGGAATCATTCCCCAACTCCGAAACAGGACTTTCCTTATATGAATCTTATTCTCCGGACCATTCCGGATCTCCTCGTGATATCCCGGATCCCATCCGAGACTCCGAACAACATTCGGTCTCTTACTCATCATTCCATAACTACTCAACAACATCGAATCCTTAAGTGTGTCTCCCTACGGTTCGTGAATTATGCGGACATGATCGAGACACTTCTCCGATCAATAACCAACAAAGGAATCTGGAAATTCATATGGCTCCCACATATTTCTATGATTACTTTGTGATCGAATGAACCACTTACATACGATACCAATTTCCCTTTGTCTCACGATATTTTACTTATCCGAGGTTATGATCGTCGGTATCTCTGCATACCTAGTTCAACCTCGTTACTGATAAGTACTCTTTTCTCGTTCCCGTGGTATGTGATCCCTTGTGAGCCATTCACATGCTTGCAAGCTAATTGGATGACATTCCACCGAGAGGGCCCAGAGTATATCTATCCGTCATATTGATGGACAAATCCCACTCTTGATCCATGTGTCTCAACCCATACTTTCCGAACACTCAATGCCATCTTTATAGCCACCCTGTTACGGTGTGGTGTTTGATGTCATCAAAGTATCCTTCCGGTAAAGGTGATATGCATGATCTCATGGTCGAAGGAATTAGGTTACTATGTATCAGAAAGCTTATAGCAAATGAACTATATTAAATGACTTGATCTTTATGCTACGCTTAACTATAGGAGTATGTCCATCACATCATTCTCCTAATGATATGACCCTGTTGTTAATAACATCTCTATGTTCATGATCAGGAAACCATGATCATATATTAACCAACAAGCTAGTTTAACAAGAGGCTTTACTAGGGACTCTTTTATGTTTACAAATCACACAAGTATTAATGTTTCCGGTTAATACAATTATAGCATGGTATGTAAACATTTATCATAAGTATGAAGATATGATAATAACCACTTTATTATTGCCTCTTGGGCATATCTCCAACAGGAGGAAGTTCGGACTCAGAGTCCACCTTCTCATTGTCTGGCGCTTCCGTATACTTCTCAGGCAGAGGAGGCATAGACCCCGTTACCTCGAGGTGCTGCAAGCGAAAGAAAAACAGAAACAAGATAAGTAAACAACAGCAAATAGCAAACACTTGAAACAAAAGCTCTACACGCACGAACAAGTATCACCTGGGAAACCCCTTTATTGGCGCTAAAAGGAGGAGTCAAAGATTTCCCCGGGAGGTCCTCATCGACTTTGGCCTTCAACAAGGGGCGAAGGGACCTATCTAGGTCACCCAAAGACAATTCTTCGGATGAAACTCTCGTGGGATCGCTAGAGCCGGCGTAAAGGAACATTGGGTGCACCCTCGCTTCGAGTGGCTGCTCCCGGCGTAGGAGGAAGGTGCGGATGATGTCGACACCATTGACCTCTTTGCCTGGCACCAGCTGAAGAGCCTTCACCCGCTGGTAAAGCCTCTCCACCTCTTCGGGTTCACCTTCCAGGATGTGGTTCTTCCATGATTTGATGTTGTAATCGCCATAATGGCAACTTTTGTAAGTTTTGTAACCGTTACTTTATGGATGTTGTAATGATACTAGTTGGTTATGATCACAACTCACTAATCATGGGAACGTGAATTGTATGCATAACGGGGATTCTCGGGCTATAAATCCTAGGTCCCACAGACTTGGTATCAGAGCCATCCTGACTGTAGGAGACCTTAGTTAGCATGGGCGCTAGATAGGACAATCACTATTTCTGAAAATACGGGCTTTTGAAAAATATTTTTCCAAAAGCTTTTCGAAAGACTTCTTATCTTACCTTATCTAAGTTCAACTATTTTAAAATGGCTTACTCTATCTCTCGTCTACCTTCAAATGTGTTGTTTTCAAAAAAAAAAGTCTGGCTTGGAAACTATGAATAGGAAGATCCCGAAATGAAGAAACACCGAGACAGGCAAGCCAAATGAGCAACCAATAACGAAAGACAGTACAAGATTGACCTACCAACAAAGTCCTTCATAACCTAAAAGGATCCAAAACGGCATCAACAACGCCAGATGTGAATACCAAAGTAAAAAACCCCATGACATCTGTACCTAGGACCAATATCCCTAGTATAGGATTCGCTTTATGGCCAGTAGTCACCCCTCAGTACCGATTGTACACCTTGTTTGCTTATCATGTGATTATATGATGCTTGGAATGTGTTGCTTGTCTGCCTTGGATCATCCGATCCTAGAGCTTAGACCACGTTAATGGTGTACCTCGATACCAACCCCCCTCGTCGCATAAACTGAAACCTTTCCTTAGAAGGATGGCCACATAAAGAAATCTCCGAAAACCCCTATCCGTGCCTAGACCTAATCGCCACCAATAGAAAAATATCCTATTCAAACCTTTGTCAACTCAAAGGGAATTCCTCGCCATGACACAAACGCCCCAAAAATCCTGAAGATAAGGAAGCCCGAAGACAACGAGTCAACTCCGTCATCGATCCAAAGCAGCGCAAAGAGTTCAAGCTGAGACAACCCCTCTGAGCCTAAAATGTCTCCGCCTTGACTAAGGACTAAGAAGAAGCGTTGCTAACCGCTAAAACTACCCGAGTTAACCCTTACGGGTTCGCTAGATAACTACCATAGCAAGGTAGTCACAACAAGGCGTCACTCGAAGATCTCAATTCAAGTGTCACGCCAATGCTCCAAGACCAAGGATCTACCCCAGCCTCAATGACCCTAAATAAAGCTTTAATGTGGAAAGACTGCGTCTTTCCACTCAAATCCAGAAGACAGCCTACGAGAAGATAATCCAGGAAGATCTCCAGTCCAAGTACCTTCCCCAAGAACCCCCTCGAGAGTCGTCAGAGGAACGGAAAAACAGGCCTCATCAACAATCTTTGGAAGTCTGCTCGATCCTCCCAAAACCTACGACACTTAGAATTAATACGACAATACTACTCGATTCCACCAATACTACTCTCCAAAGGGTAGAAAGCATCGCAAAGAATCGAGATTCTGTGAAGTTGACGTGAAGTCCCTTCTCTACTACCTCTGCTAAAGACCCATGTAAAGGACCCCAAAACCCCGAGACGGAAAAATGAAGAGTTGTCCTTCTATGAGTATTAACCCATATTCTTGTCACCACCCCCCTTAAGATCCACTCGTCAAAGCAAACATCGGAGAAGACAGGGCTCTCACTTTCACTACTGAAGAGAATAATATCCCTCATACCCCCGAGGAACTGCAGTAGTCAAGGTTAGGACAAAAACTCAAGAATGACAACAAGACTTAGACAGTACCCAGGGAATAGTTCCTCCCACCCCATAACTCACCCTCCGGCATAGGGTAGAGTATGTATCATCCCAGACCCTGTTTTGTAAAACTCTAAGTGCTTCGACGCCTGGCAATCCAGACCTATTCTGTAATATCAAGTAACCTCTCCGTTGGTCGGCACGGACATGTTAATCTATGCGTGAACCCAGTTTGATGATATGCTAGTCTGAGTTCACATCTACGTGTTTTACCCATGACGTTGCATAAGGCTTGGCCCAGAATGACATCATATAAGACCGCCTCTCTAGCCCATGAACCACAAACGGTATCCTCCAACCTATCGAATCCCTAACTAGCCCAGAACTAACTACTAGGAATCTAGTTAAACGCCCTTCCCGCTACGACTACTACCTTAAGAAGTGGCATCAGCATTTCTTTCTCACGAAGCGGCTTATACAAGGTCGACATAAGATAACCTCCTTCGGATGAAATCTTCAATGCCCTCGCCCCCAACATCAAGATACTAGTGTCTCTCTAAGGGGAGAGACTGCATCTTTCCCGCAAAAATAGTTTAACCACTAACCGAAGCATCTCAGGAGTTCAACCCCTAGCCATCATGAGGAGATGAAATCCCCTAAAACAAAATCATGGACCCTGCAAGAAGGACAACCCTTGACACTCCTCCCAAAATCATAAGATGCTCCGGAAAAGTCTCCCACTCCAAGTTCGACCGTTCAGTCACCACACCCGGTTCATCAAGACTCAGAAGGCAGAAGAGATGATTTCAGTGTTAAAGGATTGAGGAAGGAAACTCGCTGTCTCGCTCCCCAAAGAAGAATTGATTCCATGCTAAACATACCAAGAATCGTCCGAAGGGGAAAATACTGTGTCTTTTCCACTTGTTTAATCTAAACAGCTCAATCCGAAGCCACTCAGCTGTGACCCTTAGGTGATCATGCTTGTTTGTTGTAAACCCTGTTAGCATCTAATATTTCACCGCTGAAATTGTTAAAAGCGGATGTTATCACCCAACCCTACTCCTCCCTAATCTCGTGACGAGATTATTTTAAGGGGGAAAAGTCTGTAACATCCCAATTTTAGCAACCCTGATATTTTGTCAAAAAGGCAAAAATCAAGGGGAACAACAACTTTTTCTTATTAAGTGTTGCAATACTTGTGGCTTGTGTTTATATATCTGATTATATATTAGGTCACATAATCCTTACCTCCACATCAGTTGACAAAAACTATTTTACAAAAGAGATGTCTTGTCTCATCTTTTATATTCTCAAATGTTCTAACAATTCAAACTTGAGACAAGATGACTTTGATACAACAAACTATTTCACTAGTTTCGATTTACAAAAACTATGGAGAACTATATATAATCTCCTTATGTTTTCAAGATAGAACTTCAACTACTCTTATCTCTATGTTTTTCCAAAACCTTTCATAAAACCTTTTGATTCTAATCTTGGTAGAAATACCAAGAGGTCCTTACCTTACTTAAAAGCACAACCCCTTCAAAATACCCATGCTTACCTCAAGTTATACTTGATGGTAACCTCAGTAGTAGTTGCAAGTTTGAATAGATGATTTGCCTTGATATGACGATTGCCTTGTTTGCTTAGAAAATAGAGAGAGATAATCTAGTTTCTCATCCCTTAGGACCGAATCTAAGTTTGTCATCATCAATCTCCAACAAATAATCCCAAATCTAGAATTACCCTAAGCCACTAAAGTGACCATCTCATCTCCTAATCAAATGAATCTAGGGATAATCCCTTTTGGATAGTTTCCAAACTCCATGAAGACCAAGTCTAAGCATGGATCCTCTCTACTCAATCAACCAATCAACATCGTATACTTGACCATTAGTTTGGAGCCTAGCATCACCTCAAAATCCTTTCCACTTGTAATCTAGTCTAAAATCCTAAATCTTCCAAAATGGCTTGAGTCTGAAATCCTTATATAGATTCAATCTTTGAGACTCCACCCATTCTAAGCTATGTGCATTTTTGAGAATGTACTTTAACCACCTTGTAGTATATCATAAATACTACCAAATACCACCTTTTCCTTGACTAAACCCTTCTTGAACCCACTCATCCATGATGGTTTTGTAGTCAAGATAATAATCTTTTCTGCATCTTATCATCTTGCCTACTTTGGCATAATCTCACACCTATATACCATCTTTATTGGACCAAATTTTTGCATGGTTATGACCTACTAACCATGGTGTATCAATCCATACTTCAGTTGTTTCCATTGGAGCATCGTACTTCTTAAACGCACATGGTTTATGAGGCATCATGACTCACCTGTTATGGCAGCCTTATTTTCAACAAAGTTCGCCATCTCTTATAAATCACCTCAACTACAACCAGGCCAATCTCTTGCTGCCATGATCATCTATGTAACTTGGTCTAACCATCCATCTATCCCTTGTATCAAGGTGAACCCTGAGCTCCCTAATCCAACCATGTTTAGAGTATGCCATAGATCCTCCAATCTTTGTATTCCTCCAAAATCCATTTGGTTTTGCAATAACCAAGGTTGGTTATGATAGATAATTCAATTTGACATCATCCACCTTGGATATAAACCCTTGCCAAATAATTTTCATAATTAATTGAAGCCTAAAGGATTTAAATTCCTTTAATGGAAAAATCTTCAAAACCTTCTTTTTAAAGGCAAGTTTGTTTTTTCTTCAAACTACTTTGCCAACTCAAGTAATACTTGGTGCCCATATACCATATCATATCTTCCCATGTCAAAAATAAATATTTTTTCCTTTTTTCTTAAATGACAGAAACAAGAAATAATAGATCAAAAATACTTTTCTCAAATAAATTCCAATAAAATTTCCCAATGTGTGATATGGTATTTAGAAACCACTTCACACCAAAAACCTATCTTGTATAATGTAAAAATAATACATTAGCTTCTATAATCCATTTCTCCACTTTTTGAATAAAAGCTTTTCTATGGACTTAAAATCTTTAGAAAATCCCAAATAAATCTTGGAGAGATATTTTGACCTCATATACCCACCAGTACCATTTACCCACCTTGCCCAATGAAAACTATTTCACTTCCTTCATAACCTTTCATGTGATCCACATTAAGAGCAAAATCTTTTTATATCTCTAAACCCAACAAAACCTCCACCAAAACTTGTACAAACCTGCACAACATAGCATCATCCCCTCCTGGTCGTGCTACACTGTAGCATAGCACTGTAGCATCATTTGCCCCTTTGTCCCTTGTGCTTGTATGAAGACGAGACAAAGACAAGGTCCCACATGGTCACTTAATACCACCTTGCAGCATCTCCTCTCTCAACCTCCCTACCATTCACTCGACCAGGAAACCTCCATACCAGCCCAGAGGAACCCTACCCCATGTTTTCACCCCTCCTTTTGCCTCTCATGGACATAGTCCATTGTAGACCTACCCACTTTGGTAATATCCAAGCCACCCCAACACACCCCTTCTGTTTCATTCGCCCCCCAACAACTCCTAGTTTCCTTACACAGGCTCCATCTCTCTCCCCTTGCTCTGGTTTAGCCCAGAGAGGAAAGGAAAGAACTCCTCGGCAACGGGAAGAACTTGAGCAAATATCCTCCCTCCCCTGCTGCATTCCACTTGCATGTGGCATCCCCACACTCCTCTCCACCTGATCTACCACCCCATACCACTAGAGCCTCTCCTAGCACCTGACATGACCAGGAGAGGAAGATTTCCTTCTCTCGGTTTTCCTCAAGAAAACCACTTGTTGGTTTCCCTCCCCTCCCTCTACTCTCCCTGGTTTAGCCCAGAGAGGAAAGGAAAGAACTCCTCGGCAACGGGAAGAACTTGAGCAAATATCCTCCCTCCCCTGCTGCATTCCACTTGCATGTGGCATCCCGACACTCCTCTCCACCTGATCTACCACCCCATACCACTAGAGCCTCTCCCAGCACCTGACATGACCAGGAGAGGAAGATTTCCTTCTCTCGGTTTTCCTCAAGAAAACCACTTGTTGGTTTCCCTCCCCTCCCTCTACTCTCCCTGATGGAATTCTGAGCATCCCTGGCCTCGTCTCTAACACCATTGTCTTCCTTTGCTTCATGCAGGACCTAGAGAAGCACCACCGACGAGCTCGGGCAAGCTCGGTTCAGTACCCAACACACGAGCGTCTTCCCGGCATCAAACCTCTAGCTTTCGTCCATCCCCGAGGTCCCCAGTGAGCATCGTGTCGCCCCGTCGTCTTTGCTGCCGGCCTCCATGCCCCAGGTGAGCTCCCCATCCACCGCCGATGAGAGGTAGGGTTACAACCCTTTCCATCGCGTCGCCACGAGGAAGACGACCCACGACCGTCCCTTTTTTTCTAATTTGATGGCGCATATTCCCTGTACCACTTTGCCTCTATAAGCCGCTGACCAGCAGGCCCCGCTGGCCGTTAAGGCAGAATCCCTCCATGCGCGTGGCGCGCACTAGATGGGCCGGCTCAGCATGATATCTGGAACTACGGTCCCTTCTGGCCCAACACCTACTTTTCTTTTATCCATTTCTCCCAGATCTGCAGGATTACCTTTAGGATTAATTCAATTCAAAAATGGAAAATATGTCCATATGTCTAGATCTATTTTTCTACATGTTCCCTAGGGTTTCCTCTAACTTGTAGCCTCATCCCTGGAATAAAATATTATATATATGTTTTATAATAAATAAAATACAAACGGGTGTACTTTTTAGCACCTAAGTAATTCAGATAGCTCCACTAATCCAAATAAGGTAAACCCTAAGAGTATTGCAAGGTATTGATCATACCTTGCATACCACCCCGGCCCCATAGTCAATTGCTGTAAGGGTCCCAACCTTTAATAAGGTAGAGTCCCCTGTGTTTACAATGCTAGTCCCTGGATCAATAGCTAGCATCCACAGTTAAGATGTAATATCAAGATACAAAGGTCATAATACAACTTTATAACCAGGAATAACATAATTTTATTACATCTTACATAGCTCATTTGGCTATTACATTACATTGCAGCAGAATATCTATAAGCATGGGGTCCTTCATCTTCAAAGTGCCACATGCAGACATGTTGGTTGTAGACTTTGTAATCCTAATCATCAAACTTTACTAACATCAATCAAACCTGCAACATACAAGTTACAGCCACAAGGGTCAATACATTTGAATTGTATTGGCAAGTGATACTATGGTAGTATAGTGGAGTCTATCATCTATATGCTTTTGGCTAAGTGGAGTTGAGGCTTGCATTGCTCAAAATAGATTTTTCCCTATCATTTGAAAATACTAAGTTTTTGCTTTGACAAAATAATCTTTTCCAAGGCATCTCCCAATCAAAAGATTGAAGATCCTTTAACCCTTGTTCAACCACAAGTTTTTTAACTTAGAAATTTGGATGATGAGATTCTTGATTGCTTCCATGTCTTGATGCTCAAATTGTCCTTTACCAGGGACATGGCTAAGTACTTAGATTTTACACTCTGCAGAGGTGGTGCACTTTCCCCAAAAGACTTGGTTTCACCAAGACAAGATCTTTCAGAAGCCTTCCCTTAGACCAAAATGGACGCGTTCCAACCTATCAAACTCTACCACCAACTGTCCATATGGCTAAGTTCTTGCAACCTATATGATCCAGGCAGAGCCCATAATGCCAAGTGGTTGCACTTGAAGCTTCTCAACGTTTGACATCTCAAATCTCTTTGTTCCTGGGTGGCCATCCACAAGTGAGATACACAAGGTCAACCATAAACATGGGCCTTGTGAACCACTCAACCAAAAACCACCATTCAAGTCCCATTCCACCCAGGTGATTCATTGACTTAGTTGTTTTATTAAGAAAAACATAAGTCCTCAGACTTAGAAATTTTCCATGGTGTGAATATATTTCCACACTTGTTTTCTATTAGCTAAGCTAAGCATGATAGTAGTAGGAGTATTAACTTAGGAAATTTTACTAGGTTTCATCTACTAGGTTTTCCTATAGCAAGGTTTATACTTGGCAAAATTCCATGCAAGTTTTACTTAGAAAAAATCTCTAATGCATAGTGAAAGTAATGGGACAAAGTATGAAGCATCACTTGCCTTTTTGGTAGAGTATAAGTTCACTCCTTGTCCTTGCTACAATCACACTCTTCAAGTCACTACAATTCAATCAAGCAAGGCACAAGTTCAATCTACCAATCAAGCAAAACATCACATAAAATAATAAAGTCAAAGTAATGCATGCAAGCATGCCAAGCTTTGTTTTATTTGAAAAAATGGTTCCTAATGGGTCTTAAACATTTGAAAACACCTAATGGTCATTTTATAAAGTGGCAAAGTCATTTGCAAAATATTTCACTTCATAAACCATTTTCAAAACAAGGTATCATTTTATGTGGTGTAGAAATGTTTTTTTACTAAGTCATTAATCTATAGGGTTCACAAAATACATTTTCAAATCATAAAACTTGGTGTTTGGGGTCAGAGAGTTTAAAACAAAACATTTCCTAAAAGTTTTCTTCCAAAACCATTTTTAATAAATAAACTATATTTTTATCTATCTAGAAATGGTTTTAAATCAAAGAATCATTCTTTTGTTTCACCAAATACATTTTTGAAACCACAAAGTGTTTCCTATGGTCAGTAGGTTCAAAATACTCCATTTGCAAAAGATTTTAACCCCAAAATCATTTTTGAACAATTTTTACAATCTAAACAAGCATACATAATTTTCTGCAAAAACAAACATTTTAACAGAAACTTTTTACTAAACAAATGACATGGTTGGCTAGGGCTTGTTCCACTGATTCCATTGATATAAAGTTTGTAATTTTTGGACGTGTGGATCAAAAGTTGTGCAATTTACAAAATTGGAAATCTAATAGATCAATTCTGTTCTAATTCAACTCAACAGAGACACGTGGCGTGTTTCTATTCACTGATACCGCTTCGTCTGGATCACGCGCTGTAGGCCGTAGGATTTAAGTCATATCGCACGGCTCAGATCGCACGTACCGTTTCGGTTTAAGTCAATCTATCGCGTCCACTGGATCACGATCTAACGGCTTAGATGAGTTTGACCATCAGCTGGCGGCGCCGGCGGCGACGACTGGCGGCGCACGCTCTGTCCGAGGTGGTTCGGCCGTTCTAGGAAGCGAGAGAAGAGGAGGAGAGGCTCACCGTGATCGCAAGGACGTGGGGAAGCTCGACGTGCTGGTTGCGGTTGCACGAAGGCGCTTCGCATGTGTTGGCGATTGCTCGTAGCGCCGGGCGTCGGGCATGCTCGGGTACGTGCAGGCGAGGCTACAGGGCATGCCGAAGCAAAGTAGAGGGTGCATTAGACGCGCAAGGTCACGGCGATGATGCGTGCTTGAAGGAGAAGGGGAGGGGCGGTCAGGTGCTTACCAGATGAGTCGCCGGAGTTGAGCTAGCCGTTGGTGGCGAGATGGCTTTGTTGGAGGCGATGTTCTAAGGCGCGCGGACTAGCTGAGGCTACTGGTGTGTGTGCAAGGTACTGGAGAGTGAGCTCGCGTGCACAAGGGGGCAGGGTATGGTCAGGCGTTACCGGAATTTACACGGGACCTCGTCGGAGCCAGTGGGTTTGCCACGAGCAATTCGAGCAGCCTTGGGGCAGAGAGGAGCGGGCGACTGAGGGAAAATGAGGAGGAGGGCGAGGCGTTTAAGAATGCGTGGTCGCAAGGAAGATTAACTGCTTCATTTACGCGAATTGACGCTGATGAATTCTGCCAGAAACGGTCGAGGAGGGAGGCGCTGTCACCGTGGGTGAGAACGATGAACAGGAGGGGTGGGGTCGGTTGGTCAGCGAGAGAGAGGAGAGGGGAGTTGGGTCCACCTGTCATTGGCTCTGCGGGTGTGGGTGTGGGTGAAAACGTTTCGCACGTGGGGTACGCCGGGTGGGCTGGAATGGGCTGCTGGGCCGGCTTACCTGGGTAGAGTCCGTTTTCATATTTTTTTCTATTCTGAATCTTTTTCTTTCTCTCTTTTGATTTTCTGTTTTGAAATTCAAACAACCAAATCAAAACAAACTTTCACCAAACTTGTATTGAGTTTTGGTTCTGTTTAATCAACACAAACCAAAGTCCCAAAAATAAAATAATATTTTTATTTTAGGATCTATTTAATAATTAATTAAAATAGACCTTAGTTAATAATTCAAATAGGTTTTGATTTATTTAATAAAATCTCTATTTGAAAACTAAATATTATCAAAACCAAAACAATAGGTTTTATTTGAAAATATAAGATATTTGAAATACTTGTTTAAATAAAATAACATTTTGTTTTAGGGTCCATTAATAATTAAATAAGATGGACCTTAGTTAATAATTCAAATAGGATTTGTTTATTAAAATCTTTATTTTGACATCTAAAATAAAACCAAAAACACTTCAGTAGGTTTTAATTGAGAATATAAAATACTTGGAAAACTTATTTAAAATAATTTAATAAGTTTTAGTGTTTATTTAAAATGGGAAAGCATTTACTTTAATAAAATTGGATATTAAATCATTATTATTTTATTTAAGCAAACCTTTATTATTTTAATCAAAGCAAAATGTTTTATTTTCAAAAGTTTGGCCAAGGTTTAATTTGGCTCTATAAAATAATCCTTATTTATAAATCTACCTTTTCTTTTGAAAACCAAATCTTTTATTAAAAGATCCAAAAATAGAAATTTTAAATATTTTTAAGTTTATTATTTATTTATCTTTTTAAATCCCTTTAGGATTTTATTTGATCCAAATAGGTTTTGAAAGTTTCCAAATGGATTCAAAAAGTTTCTTCTCACCCTGAAAATCAACAAAGTTTTATTTTATTCATTTATTTTTCACATAACAAGATTTGGAAAATCTTGGGATGTGACAGGCTACCACCCTTAAAATAAATCTCGTCCCGAGATTTGGGAAGGCTGGGGTTACAAGTTGGTTCAAAACAACTAGGGTACTACCACCCTTAAAAATTTCCAACTAATTTACATCTTGACTTGTTTGGGATCTTGATGCAACTTTCCTGGACAGAAGTTTGCATAATGGCCTAGTTCCTTGCATTTGAAACATGTGACAAGGCTGAGATCCCTCATAGGTTTGTTTATATTGTGTTTCATCTTTTCTGGACAGTTGCTTGCATAATGTCCTAGCTCTTTGCAGTTGTTGCACCACACTTGGCTAATATCTTTCTTTTCCTTTGGTATCATTTCCTCTTGTTTGTTTCTTTGGTTCTTCTTCTTTTCTGGGCATTCATTGGCATAGTGTCCCATCTCTTTGCAATTGTAGCATTGTACCTGTCTTTTGTCCTTCTTCTTTTTGGGTCTCTCCAAAGCTAGGAGTTCTTCTAGTTCATGCTCCTTGGATGTATGATCCTTGTCTCCACAAATATTGCATGCCTGGGTTCCTTCTAGAATAACATCTTTGTCATCCTTGTTATCATTAGCTCCTTGGGAAAAGTTTTCTCTCATGTTGATCATTTGAGTAACCAATCCTTGCAACAATTGGGATTGAAGCTTCAAAATCCTTTGTATGGCTGGGTCTAGTCCATTGTTGTTGGCCAAAATCTGAGTTGTCTCTTGGCTCAACTGGTTTTGGGTTTCTATAAGTTCTCTCATGTTGTCCTCTTGGTTGCTGTTGGTGCCATCAACCTTGATGTTGGAGTTTCTTGGAGAAGTCATCTGTTTGGGTTGAATTGAGATTAGAATAGGCAAGATATTCCTAAGGGAATAATTCTAATCACACTCATCCAATTCACACAAGCAATGTGCAAGCAATCACAAACAAACATTTCACTCACACAACAAAGTTCAAGCACATTTTTAGGCAATCAAAAATATTTCTGTTACACCACATAAGTTGGTGTGTTTGACTTAACTAAATATGGTGGTCCATCTATATGGTTCACTTGTGATCTTTCCATCCTTATTGGTTGGTTCTTCCTTGCATGTGGTCATGGTTTCCTTGAGAAATACTCTTGGTTACAATAACTTCTAGTGAAGTGATCTCCTTCTAATTTTTGCATTCCCTTAGTCTCCATATCTTGAGCAAGATTTCCTTGTCTCACTTGTAGTCCTTAGTGGTATCCAAGTTGGAAGTCCTTGGTGAATATGCAGAAGATGTTGAAGTCATTAGAGTTGAAGATGTTGAAGTCATTAGAGTTGAAGAAGTTGAAGTCATTAGAGTTGATGTTGTCCTTTGCACATGGTGAAGTCTTTGGCCATGGGGTAGGTTTTTCCACCAAGTTGAAATAGAAGAGATGTAAAATCAAAAACCAAAATGGTTGAGGAAAGAGTTTACAAGACTGTTTGTAAATAAGTTTTGGGAACAAATTCACTCCTATTTTCTAAGGGTTTGTCCAATCCTAGGTTTACAAATCCTACAGGCAACACAATGCTCTGATACCATCTGTAAGGGTCCCAACCTTTAATAAGGTAGAGTCCCCTGTGTTTACAATGCTAGTCCCTGGATCAATAGCTAGCATCCACAGTTAAGATGTAATATCAAGATACAAAGGTCATAATACAACTTTATAACCAGGAATAACATAATTTTATTACATCTTACATAGCTCATTTGGCTATTACATTACATTGCAGTAGAATATCTATAAGCATGGGGTCCTTCATCTTCAAAGTGCCACATGCAGACATGTTGGTTGTAGACTTTGTAATCCTAATCATCAAACTTTACTAACATCAATCAAACCTGCAGCATACAAGTTACAGCCACAAGGGTCAATACATTTGAATTGTATTGGCAAGTGATACTATGGTAGTATAGTGGAGTCTATCATCTATATGCTTTTGGCTAAGTGGAGTTGAGGCTTGCATTGCTCAAAATAGATTTTTCCCTATCATTTGAAAATACTAAGTTTTTGCTTTGACAAAATAATCTTTTCCAAGGCATCTCCCAATCAAAAGATTGAAGATCCTTTAACCCTTGTTCAACCACAAGTTTTTTAACTTAGAAATTTGGATGATGAGATTCTTGATTGCTTCCATGTCTTGATGCTCAAATTGTCCTTTACCAGGGACATGGCTAAGTACTTAGATTTTACACTCTGCAGAGGTGGT
This sequence comes from Avena insularis, assembly GCA_023614405.1. Classification (NCBI taxonomy): domain Eukaryota; kingdom Viridiplantae; phylum Streptophyta; class Magnoliopsida; order Poales; family Poaceae; genus Avena; species Avena insularis. Next base: position 38,021,253 of record CM042685.1, on the reverse strand, counting down.
GCACTTTCCCCACAAGACTTGGTTTCACCAAGACAAGATCTTTCAGAAGCCTTCCCTTAGACCAAAATGGACGCGTTCCAACCTATCAAACTATACCACCAACTGTCCATATGGCTAAGTTCTTGCAACCTATATGATCCAGGCAGAGCCCATAATGCCAAGTGGTTGCACTTGAAGCTTCTCAACGTTTGACATCTCAAATATCTTTGTTCCTGGGTGGCCATCCACAAGTGAGATACACAAGGTCAACCATAAACATGGGCCTTGTGAACCACTCAACCAAAAACCACCATTCAAGTCCCATTCCACCCAGGTGATTCATTGACTTAGTTGTTTTATTAAGAAAAACATAAGTCCTCAGACTTAGAAATTTTCCATGGTGTGAATATATTTCCACACTTGTTTTCTATTAGCTAAGCTAAGCATGATAGTAGTAGGAGTATTAACTTAGGAAATTTTACTAGGTTTCATCTACTAGGTTTTCCTATAGCAAGGTTTATACTTAGCAAAATTCCATGCAAGTTTTACTTAGAAAAATCTCTAATGCATAGTGAAAGTAATGGGACAAAGTATGAAGCATCACTTGCCTTTTTGGTAGAGTATAAGTTCACTCCTTGTCCTTGCTACAATCACACTCTTCAAGTCACTACAATTCAATCAAGCAAGGCACAAGTTCAATCTACCAATCAAGCAAAACATCACATAAAATAATAAAGTCAAAGTAATGCATGCAAGCATGCCAAGCTTTGTTTTATTTGAAAAAATGGTTCCTAATGGGTCTTAAACATTTGAAAACACCTAATGGTCATTTTATAAAGTGGCAAAGTCATTTGCAAAAGATTTCACTTCATAAACCATTTTCAAAACAAGGTATCATTTTATGTGGTGTAGAAATGTTTTTTTACTAAGTCATTAATCTATAGGGTTCACAAAATACATTTTCAAATCATAAAACTTGGTGTTTGGGGTCAGAGAGTTTAAAACAAAACATTTCCTAAAACTTTTCTTCCAAAACCATTTTTAATAAATAAACTATATTTTTATCTGTCTAGAAATGGTTTTAGATCAAAGAATCATTCTTTTGTTTCACCAAATACATTTTTTAAACCACAAAGTGTTTACTATGGTCAGTAGGTTCAAAACACTCCATTTGCAAAAGATTTTAACCCCAAAATCATTTTTGAACAATTTTTACAATCTAAACAAGCATACATAAGTTTCTACAAAAACAAACATTTTAACAGAAACTTTTTACTAAACAAATGACATGGTTGGCTAGGGCTTGTTCCACTGATTCCATTGATATAAAGTTTGTAATTTTTGGACGTGTGGATCAAAAGTTGTGCAATTTACAAAATTGGAAATCTAATAGATCAATTCTGTTCTAATTCAACTCAATAGAGACACGTGGCGTGTTTCTATTCGCTCATACCGCTTCGTCTGGATCACGCGCTGTAGGCCGTAGGATTTAAGTCATATCGCACGGATCAGATCACACGTACCGTTTCGGTTTAAGTCAATCTATCGCGTCCACTAGATCACGATCTAACAGCTTAGATGAGTTTGACCATCAGCTGGCGGCGCCGGCGGCGACGACTGGCGGCGCACGCTCTGTCCGAGGTGGTCCGGCCATTCTAGGAAGCGAGAGAAGAGGAGGAGAGGCTCACCGTGATCGCAAGGACGTGGGGAAGCTCGACGTGCTGGGTTCTGACGAACGAGGCGCCGCATGTCGGCGATTGCTCGCGGAGTCGCTTCGTCGACGTCGTCGGCTGCTGGTCGTAGGCTACGCGAGGACTAGACATGCCGAAGCAAAGTAGAGGGTGCATTAGACGCGCAAGGTCACGGCGATGATGCGTTCTTGAAGGAGAAGGGGAGGGGCGGTCAGGTGCTTACCAGATGAGTCGCCGGAGTTGAGCTAGCCGTCGGTGGCGAGATGGCTTCGTCGGAGGCGACGTTCTAAGGCGCGCGCGGACTAGCTAAGGCTACTGGTGTGTGTGCAAGGTACTGGAGAGTGAGCTCGCGTGCACAAGGGGGCAGGGTATGGTCAGGCGTCGCCGGAATTTACACGGGACCTCGTCGGAGCCAGTGGGTTTGCCACGAGCAATTCGAGCAGCCCTGGGGCGGAGAGGAGCGGGCGACTGAGGGAAAATGAGGAGGAGGGCGAGGCGTTTAAGAATGTGTGATCGCAGGGAAGATTAACTGCTGCGTTAACGCGAATTGACGCTAATGAATTCCGCCAGAAACTGTCGTGGAGGGAGGCGCTGTCACCGTGGGTGAGAACGATGAACAGGAGGGGCGGGGTCGGTTGGTCAGCGAGAGAGAGGAGAGGGGAGTTGGGTCCACCTGTCATTGGCTCTGTGGGTGTGGGTGTGGGTGAAAACGTTTCGCACGTGGGGTACGCCGGGTGGGCTGGAATGGGCCGCTGGGCCGGCTTAGCTGGGTAGAGTCCGTTTTCATATTTTTTCTGTTCTGAATCTTTTTCTTTTTCTCTTTTGATTTTCTGTTTTGAAATTCAAACAACAATTCAAACAACCAAATCAAAACAAACTTTCACCAAAGTTGTATTGAGTTTTGGTTCTGTTTAATCAACAGAAACCAAAGTCCCAAAAATAAAACAATATTTTTTTTTAGGATCTATTTAATAATTAATTAAAATAGACCTTAGTTAATAATTCAAATAGGTTTTGATTTATTTAATAAAATCTCTATTTGAAAACTAAATATTATCAAAACCAAAACAGTAGGTTTTATTTGAAAATATAAGATATTTGAAATACTTGTTTAAATAAAATAACATTTTTTTAGGTTCCATTAATAATTAAATAAGATGGACCTTAGTTAATAATTCAAATAGGATTTGTGTTATTAAAATCTTTATTTTGAAATCTAAAATAAAACCAAAAACACCTCAGTAGGTTTTAATTGAGAATATAAAATACTTGGAAAACTTATTTAAAATAATTTAATAAGTTTTAGTGTTTATTTAAAATGGGAAAAGCCTTTACTTTAATAAAATTGGATATTAAATCCTCATTATTTTATTTAAGCAAACCTTTATTATTTTAATCAAAGCAAAAAAATTTATTTTCAAAAGTTTGGCCAAGGTTTAATTTGGCTCTATAAAATAATCCTTATTTATAAATCTACCTTTTTTTTGAAAACCAAATCTTTTATTAAAAGATCCAAAAATAGAAATTTTAAATATTTTTAAGTTTATTGTTTATTTATCTTTTTAAATCCCTTTAGGATTTTATTTGATCCAAATAGGTTTTGAAAGTTTCCAAATGGATTCAAAAAGTTTCTTCTCACCCTGAAAATCAACAAAGTTTTATTTTATTCATTTATTTTTCACATAAGAAGATTTGGAAAATCTTGGGATGTGACAATTGCCTCCTAGATTGACCCTAGTAAAAATAACAAAAACAACACATATTGAACTTTAGGGATTTCTCTAGGTCAAACCAAAATTGGTATGGACCTAATTCCAATTCCCGATACACATGAACTCCAATATCTAACAAACCCTAGGATATGATAATTTATTGAGATCTTCTTGATTTATGGTGAATTAAACATTTCTATGCATAGTTTATTCACCACAGTAGTGATGTAAATCCAATAAGGTTGATTCCAATTTCAACAGAAAGTTATTTCATATACATAACATGTCTCATTGGAATCATATGAAAAGCTCTTGTAGATTACATCTGGTGAAAAAGACAAATAAAAACTAGAACTGAGCTTGGGATTTTCCTGAGGTCATTCTGGTATATATTTTAAGTGATTCCAACTCTTAGTTAATCATTCCATCAAACCCTACTTAACCATCCAAGGAAATAATTCCTTTGTATCCAAAACAAAATCTTCAACCTTTACTAATCTATATACTTGTTTTGTCCATTGCTTGATGTATGTATTGATGCTTTTATGCCCTTTACTGAGTGTGGTATTGTCTGTTTGCATGTTTACTCGATAACGGCGATAGTTTCGATTGTGTGACGCCAAGAAGAAGGAAGCATTGGGTTATTCTTATTTCTATTGGTATTTTGGTTATATAAAGAAGCAGTCTAGGGACATCTCGCTGGTCACAGGCAAGCCACCTTCTTGCTCATAAGACGTTGTCCTACTTTATTTTACTCACGCATGTTTTATCTACTATTTACAAAACTGCATGGTTTTATTATGTTATGTCTTATATGTGGGAATGTTTGGATCCTCCAAACCTTTACCCCCTTTTTTTACTACTAAGTACAACCCCCTTGGCGACACCTATTTGCCCCTAGTCTGGTAGATGGTGTTGTAACATCATAACCGCTTGAAGACCCCGTTTTAGCCTAAGAAAAAGCATAGGATGAGAAGACACCGGGAAAAAGTTTATAAATATTTTTATGAGAAAACCTTAGTGAGTTTTGACCCACCAAGAGAGGTTTGAAAAATGAGAAAGGTTTTGGTTTTACAAAAAAGATGGTGGAAAAGTGTTTGTGAAAACGCACCTAGTTCTTTGCAGCAAGCTACAACAACTTACCCCGTGCAACCACATAACTCTGGAATGGGACGGGGCTGGATTTGAAGTTTTCTATTCTGGTATGGGAAATCTCATGACTACTTATAAGGGATCATCTCCCTTGAATGCCGGGTTCCTTTACATAAAGGGTCAACAACGAGACAGTCACCTAGAGGAATTGCTAACTGCCCTTGGGAGCAACCGGGCGATACTATGAGCCCCTCATTGAAAGTGCCCCTTCTTGAGGAGTCGGGTGGTACACCAGTTGGTCCGTGGATCCAGATGTCACGATGTTAAGGGTAACAAATCATAGGGTAGGGCCAATACTATAGTGGCATCCGGATAATCTTGACTGGTTACTCGACCCACGATCGGTGTAGATCAGGGCAGGGTAATCGGATGATGTGGGAAAGTGTACAACCTTTGTAGAGTGTAAATCTACTCTAATAGCCATGTCCGCGGTAATGGATGGGTTGGACAAACTACTGTAGAGTAGTCCTGGTTTTGATTTCAAAAAGTACTTCGGAAAAGCAAAGACTTTGGAAAAGTTTTGACCATGGGGTGGGCGGTAAAAAGGAAGGAAGGAAGTTTTGGTCATGGGATGAACGGGAAGGAAAAAATGGGTGACCCAATCCTAGTGATTTATAAAACCTTTCAAAAAGGTTTCCAAATGTTTTACCAAAGTTTTTTAGCAAAGATATAGAAACATTCTATATTTACAAGAGAAACTAATTTATAAAAGAACCTCTTATGGAGCCATCCTACCACAACCATACTTCATATCTTTTATTATTGATATCTTAAGGTGGTTTGTGAGTACATTCAAAGTACTCACCGGCATTTTCCCTGGCTATTTACTTGGCTAGATTTCAGAAGATCGAGGAACGATGAGAAGTTGACGTCTATGCGAGCTACATCGTCTCCCTGTCAGCTACCTGTAGGTTAAGGCATAACATGGGATCTGCGAATAAAGACTTCCGCTATTTGATGTTGTAATTGACATAATGGAAACTTTTGTAAGTTTTGTAATTGTTACTTTATGGATGTTGTAATGATACTAGGTGTTTATGCTCATGGTTCAATGATCATGGGAACGTGAATTGTATGCATAATGGGGATTCTCGGACCATAAATCCGGGGTCCCACAAAAAACCCAAAAAGATTTCTTCGTTTATCTTTATTTTCCCTCTCTCTTTTTCTTTCACCTTGAAGTTCTCATGAATTTGCAGGAGAGTGATTTACTTCGAGTTTCGAAAAAACAAATAAAAAGGGAACGAAGAAGTGGAACCAAACAAGAGGTATGCCTTATGACTCCCCAGTTTTGAAGTTTGAGAAACCCATGCTAGTTAGTAGTAATGATAAGTTGTTATATCGGTGGAATAAGTCTCTATATTGTAGTAAAACAATTGTTTGGATGGGTATTTAATTGAGTATGTTTTATTTCAGCTCCTGTAGTTTACCAATTCTTGCCTAAAAATTTGCTAAACAATTGAAATAAGAAAAAGTCTCACAATTGAAGGCTTGGGTGTTGTAGTCTTTAGTCTTGAAAGCTTATTCCTAGAGACACTCAACACCACAGAAAATAATGATTGACTTGATAGCTCTCTTTGAAAGGATTTGTTTAATTGAATGAATGTTTACCGGTTTTGTGAGTATGCCAAAGTTTGACTTGTGAATCATAATAATGATATAGCTTTATGCGTTGCAAACTTCATGGGATGCCAACAACTCTGCTAGCCTACGAACGATATTCATGGACGAAACTCCTAGATTTCGGCTATGAGTTGATTAAACATATGTAGCAGTAATGCTATAATGGGTAAGATTATTGGCACTCCCGGGTAGCTGTAACAAGATGGAATCACTGCTCTGGATGATATGGGTAATCATTATGCAAAGGGAACAAAAACCATAGTGATGCCACAAGTGGCCAACCTTACTGAAATTCTTGAAGGACAATGAATAGAAAATTAGTGCTTGAAAAGTCTTGATTCATTGATGTGGGAGAATTGAGATACTTTAGTACATATCCTTTTCATGAAAAACTCCCACACTCTCAATTTTATATGATTATACTTTATTGTTCAAAGGAAAGCTTATGAGTTGATTACATGACATCGAATAAAGTTTACTCTTTGAATCATCCATGCTTACAATAATTTTGCTGCGCTATAAGGATTCATGAAACTCGTATGATATGATTGCCATTACTCTATCGATGCTGAAGTTTTTCACATTAATAAAGTGGAGGAAACATGAGACTACCAATCATGAGTAAGATCATCATCTCGTTATTTCAGTTTAAATGCTGAGTTCCCTTTTGATTTTGGTTTTCTTGCTCAAGGACGATCAAGTTTAAGCTTTGGGAGGTTGATGGCTGTGAAATGTAGCCATCCACATCTGCATTTAAACTAGATATTATTCATATATTTGATGACATATCTCTCTAAACCCTACCACTAATGCCTAATGATCAAAGGGGTATGAAATCCTTTCTTGCTATTTTTCCCTGCGCAGATAATGACGTATGATGATGGGAATTACTACTTAAATGCCAAAGATAAGAGATTTCCAACACGTCAAATAAACCAGGAGACGTGAAGTGGAGGCAGAAGCCTTAACGACCAACTATACGGCGGGAAATTTATTCCGGCCGTATAGTTTCGGTTGTATAGTTTGCACCGAATTCATTAGGTCAAATAGAACAACTTTCGTGAAGGGACCCCTATATAAATAGGCTTCGGGCGATGAGAAATAGCGCTTCATTTCGACCTCAACCCTCCCTGCCACCAGAAGCTGCCATGCCAGAGGAATAGATCTAGATATAAATATCTAAACACTTCTCAGCCACCATAGCCATCTTCCACCACTTGTAATAGTAGATATCTTCTCCAATTGGCGACATTGTAAGACTATTTGCTAGCAATCTTATGATCTCTATTACAATGTTTATGATTGTTGATTTCATCTCTATGTGTGAGTAATTCTCCTTGGGCTAAGGGCTTCGCCCTAGCCATGTAGCATTTTGTGCATGTTATTTATCATTGTTGGGATCATGTATTAGTTTGTATGACATGATGATTGCAGTACCTCTCTTGCCTCAATATAAGGACTTGTCAGGTACCCAATACCCCGAGGATTGATCCAGGTAAAGGTAGTGTGAGTAATGACTGATCTGCGGGATGGAAACCCTAGTGACAGAAGGGGTAGTACGGCTATATGTGAGGGATTTACTTGGGATTAATGGTGACATCAATATGCATGTCATTAGTTCTCTTTATTCTATGGATGAGACTAGTAGGATATTGCTATAAGCGATTGCGGAGGTGATAAAAATTATGGATGCACTGCCCACATATAATTATCTTGCTCTAACAATTACATTCATACTTTATTATTATCTATTATTCCCATTAGATGTTTTGCACAACTACTGGTGAAAACCGAAGACCCTAGGCCCTCTCTCTCCACCGTCAACAACAACAAAAAGATTGCAAACTCTTGGTCCGGTGAAAACACAAAAGGAATTCTAAAACTCTTGAAGGTCCGTTTAAGTAATCTCACTTTTCTTTCTGCTTCCCGAGGATTCGATAAACCTAGGTCTACTAGGGAAAAAGAGCTATACTACATCCGTAATCCGGATCGAAGGTATCATGGGTCCCATATGTTAGCATATCGTTTGAATAATCATGTCTATATGATTGAATTTTTTCTTCTCTAGTGCTACCTTGTACCTAACTAGATAGCGTTGCTTGACTAATATGATGTTTGGTCATGCTTCTGGGTCCCACATGTCAACATATAATTAACTTGATAGTGTTGCTCGGAAAATTTGCCGTTTATTTAGGCTGGTTGGTACCTTATGTCAGCATCTCATTAGAAGAAACATGTGCATGTTGGACTTTTTTCTCGCTCGCACCTCCCTATTTCGAACTTGGCAACATTGCTCGATGTAGCACCTGTATAAGGTCTCACTGGTGGGCCCCATATGTCAGTCTTTCTATAAATGAAACGTGCTATGATGGACTTTTTTTGGCCTCCTCCGTTGTTCTGACCTTGGTCCGTTGCTGGGTCCCAGATGTCAGCCTGCTCTATGCAGGACACGTGTCTAGGATGGGTCCCAGATGCCAGCCTCCATTTGAAAGAAACGTGTGGCAACATTGCTAGATGAAGCAACAGTTTATCTGGGTCCCAATTATCAGCCTTTCTTAAAAAATGTTACACAATATCCGTTGCTGGGTCCCACATGTCAACGTTAGTCTATAATAATAGAAATTTCCATGACCACTATTTTGACCTTGGTACGTTGTTGGGTCTCACATGTCCACCTTGTCTGTGTATTAAGCGTGTCTATGCTGGGTCCCACATGTCAGCCTTCTTTGTGTAGGAAGCTTGTCCATGATGGGTCCCACATGTCAGACTCTATTTGAAAGTATAGTTGGACTGATTTTTCGGGTCGAGTCCGTGCTAGATGCAGCAGTATTTTATCTGGGTCCAGATGTCAGCCTCAGAGTATAAAAAACTTGACTCTATAATAACACAAATTTCCTAGGATCTGAACTCGGAGGATGTTGACGAACTAGACGTTGCACGACGAATCTGCTGTTTGGTCACGCTGTTGGGTCCCACATGACAACCTTTCATTAAAAGAAACGTGTGCATGTTGGAATTTTTTCTCGCTCGTGCCTCCCTGTTTCGAACTTGTCAATTGTAACATCCCAAAAATATAAAACAAGGATCATCAAACTCTAATCACTAAAATTAGGGTTAACAAAAACTTTGATTAATTAAAATCATATGAATGCATGTGTGAATGAGATGATTTGATAAATGCATGAATGAACTTGTGTGATTAACCTAAATAGCAAGAAATTGTTTAAAGAGGAAAATAACATCATATAAAACATTTCCATGCAGAAACAAATCAAGAGAAAATCAAATAAAGAAAATGGTCATTTTTGCCAATCTTGCTCACTAGGTCACTTTGAGTGTTTCTGGTCCAAGATTTCAAACACAAACTTTTCCAAATCTTTGCACCCCTTGCTAGACAAAGTAAAAGTGAATCCAAGCCCACCTTTCAAACTTGCAGAAACATTTGTCAACCTCATTCAAATCACAATTCAAAATTTAATCTTTATCATATGTGAAGATCACCCATTTTCAAAACCCAACCAAACCAGTGCCCCTTGACTAATCCAACTAACCACATACTCCCTAGTATGTGCCTAGCAAACCCAAAAAGTTTGAATCCAAAATTCAAATTTAAAGTTCTTGTGGCCATTTCATCAAACACCTTGCAGATACAAATCAAACCAACATCAAACACTATAGTGTGCAGTAATTTTGGCCTAACTTGTTCCCTATCTAGCTCACACGACACCCTCAGTAGATCATCTAACTTGTTTAACCCCTCTAGTTCACTGTAAACCAGACCATGCCATCAATGGAAAACATGCCGAGCCTCACCTTGCCACCACGTTGTCGACATCAAGCTAGGATAAGCACCAAGCCTAGAAAGCATGTCTAGAAGGCACTCCACCATCCACCGCCACTCCCTGTCCCAGCCCCGAGCACTGCCAGCCCCTAGACCACACGGCAAGACCATGCCAAACCTTTCTGCGTGCGAGCCGAGAGCGCGCCAGTGCGCCACCCTCGACTAGCACCCACAGACCGCACACCTCCCTAGCCGCGTGCGTGCGTGATCACCACCGCCCCAGCAACCCCGCAGACATGCCCGTTCACCGCCGCGCGGACCACACACGTTGTGCGCCATTAAAACCTCTGATGGACCCGCGAGAGCATCGACGCATTCCGACCGATCAGCACCGCCCCACGCCTCGCCACCATGCCGTTGAGCTTCACCAGGGAGCACAACAGTTCACTCCCCTCTCACTCAGAACCACCCCACCTTACTCCCGGAGCAAGGCGAGCATCCAATCGCCGAAATTTGGCCGGAGCCCGGCGCTGCTGGAGGAGAAGGGAGCCGTTGATTGGATCCGCCCTAGGAGAAGCTGCCGGTACCAGGAGAACCACTGTCGTCGACTTCGTCATTCGCCCCCGTCTCCGACCCTGAGCCTCGGTGAGCCTCCCATGATGCCCGCCTGCCGCACTAGGGTTCTGTCTCACCGGCGCTGCCCGACGTGGACGATGAACCAGAGCCGTTCGATTAGAACTAGATCCCACAGTCCACATTGCCCCATACCGCTTTGCCCCTCCCCGTCTCACTGACGCATGGGAAAAACCACTTCACCAGCCCGCGCACGCGCTGTGCGTAGTGGTCCGGCCTAGTGAAACATCCCGCGCGACCCAACAATTCAAATTTAGTTTTATTCATTTAATTTCAAACACAATTCTGTACATATATTCAAAAATCAACCCAGCTCGATTCACTAAACAAAAATGCATGAAACCAATTTTGTTAGAAAGGTACTGAAATTATTAATCCAAGCCCGTTGGATTCAAACCATTTGGATTTGTAGATAAACCATGGTAAAAATAACAAGGTAGAAGATTTTCTGCATTCAAACATTTTTCAAAATTCAACCATAAGAGCTTTTGAGTTGATTCCAACTCTCAAAAATCACATTTGATCATACCTTTCAGAATATATAAAAACTTATAGGTTTACGTGCAGAAATAATGTTCAAGTAATAAAAGAATGACACATAGGCATTTCTAGTCACTTTATTTAATTAAAATAAAAAGGTCAAACCTTATTAAATTGTGAAACCACTTTAAATCACATTCCCATGTACTGGAATATGTGGTGATGACATGTGTCAACATGATCCCATGTTTGAGTTGGAGAATATTAAATCTTATGTAGTTTTTCAATGAGTAGAAATTACTTTTCTAAAAATAAAATAAATAAGACAAGTTCTTGAATCTTGTAATGCTAGTGATGATGATAGATCACCTCGTATGAACCTTTGTGTGATGATTAGAAATAGTTAAGGATTGTTTGGTGATTGTGTACCTCGTATTTATTTATAAACGCTAGTACCGACAAAGGATACGAGGAGGAAGGAGGATACTACGAGGAAGAAGCCGAGGAGAACTTCAACCACTGCTCTGCACAAGGCAAGCTTATACTAATATCTATGCAAGCCAATACTTGCAAGATACCCTACTTATGCAAGATACTACTTGCTTGTTACTTTGTCAACTATATGCCTTAAGCATATGTGATTACACCCACTTGATACCCAATCCTAGTTTTACTTGCAAGCTTAAGTATTTTAGTTCTTCATAAAAGCTTTCTCTTAGAGTTTACTTAGCTAATTACAGATATTAGAAGGATATTGGAAGGTAGAATAAAGAGCATAAAATTTGGCCTAAGTTAGATAATCTTGATGTCATCCTAAGGCATGAGATTGAACTTCACTAATCCCCACTTGTTTACCACCCCTCATTAGTATTTACCCCCACTTGTAGATGTTAGTGCTAAGTATAAAACTTGATCAACTTTAGATAGGAATACTTGGTGAAAATGGTTATAAAACCTTAGAATGATGAGTCATTCCACTGAAATGTTTTGACATGTGTTCTTGAACACCAGATGATTTTGATGATGAAAATGTTGAGGCATGAGCCTTAGCCCTTTATAAAACTGATGGTTGTGTGGATGCGATACCATTCCAATTTTACCGTACAACCACAATACCCGAAATTTGGGTAGGGCTTGACTGGAAATTTATATACCTTAGTATGGGTTCCCTTGAGGCCAAGGTCTGAGATGAGGCTACCTTGTGAAGATTTTCCACCTATGTAGTACCCAAGATGACAGCTGGTCATGGTTGGGAGGCCAAAATCACAGGAGAGGTGCCTATACTAGGGCGTGTAATTGAAAGTTTAGGATTGATTATCCGCATACTGAGTATGGTGAATTCAGGATTTGTTCCTGACGGATGTATAGAATGTTGTGGTGAAAGTGTACAATCTCTGCAGAGTGTCAAACTATTCGAATAGCCGCGTCCACAGTTAAGGATAGTTGGAGTGGCCATACTGTTCCCCCGTCAGATGTTTTCAAAATGACTTGTGAAATAAATTGTGACTTTGACTTGACCATAACAGAGTTGTGATATGCAATTCAAGTTCCCACTTAGATGATATAAAACTTTCAACTAGTTTTCTTTGCTTCTGAACTTAGTAGAGGTAAATCTGGCTTTTTGCAAAACAACCCTAGAACTTAGTATCCTACTACAAAAACCCCCTTAACTTATTAGTATTAGTTTGTGAGTACATAAAGAGTACTCATGGCTTTGTCCCTGGCTATTCCCGTGGCCAGACTATGATGAGGAGTATCAGGATGACGGACCGCAAGAAGGTTACGACAACTAGGATCATCTCCAATCATCAGCAGTGCCTGTGACCCCGAAGGTGGAGCTTCACCTACGCTATTGTTATCTTTACGTTATTACGCTGCTTGAGTTGTATTAAGAATTGGATCATGAGATCCTTATTTGTGTAAGACCGTATGATGGTTTATAACGGATGATGTAATGCGATATCCAAATATGTTATGTCTCGCAAAAATGTTAATGCTGGGATTGCGATATATGGCATAACAGGCATCTGGGATAATACGGGTGTTCACAGCAATGTTGCTTGATGGATAAGTTGTATAAGGTCTCGTACGTGGGTCTCATGTGTCAGTTTCTCTATAAATGAAACGTGTGTATGATGGACCTTTTTTTCTGCCGCCTCCGCTGTTTTGACCTTGGCAGCGTTGCTCAATGTGGCAGCCGTGTATGGTCTTGCTGATGGGGCCCCATTGATAGCCTATCTCTAGAGGTATTTACCTTTTTGAAACCTGCCCATTACATTCGAGGGACTCTACAGTTGGTGGGTCCGTAATGCAAATTGTTAGAAGTAGAAAATGTTAACTGAAGATATATATATATAGGGGATTCACACTAAATACATTCATCATATTAAATTGACATAAACTGAGTGTGTTACCGCTACACTAAAGATAACTGTAGAAAACATAACATTAAACGTTTATTAGTACTATACCATAAGTATTAGTCTTCTTAAAAATATTTTGTGTCCATGTATATCTACTTTAAAATATATAAGGGCATCGCTCCTGGCATCTCAATTTTTAAAAGTCACATGATGGAGTAGTTTCTTAAAAATTTGGGTAGGCAGAGTTTTTAATTCTAAATTTAAACTAAAAAGAGTTTGGATATTCTACATGCACTATACTCCATGGGCTCCTTTCTCAAATTTCACTAGGCTGTTCTCAGTAGTGACCCCTCAAAGGCCGAGTTAAAATGTTTAGGGCTATGCTGCATGGGCCTTTATATAATTTCACTACGTAGTGCTCAATGTTCCCCTGACCCCTAAATGGCGAATTAAAACGTTCTAGGCTAAACAGGGGACGAATGAGCTACCTTTCATCTCATCTGCTAAGACAGGACTCGAAACAAAGACCTCACTAAGGGAGGGAAAATTATTCTCAAGACAAAAAAACAATGGTGGGCGAAAAAGACCATGGGATGTGAGGAAAAAAGGGATAATTCTTTTGACAGATATATTCATGTGAAAACCTAAAGAACGAGTTACACGCATTCCGTCCGGGCCAAAACTAGAATGATATCCAAATGACATATCATGATGTATCTTTACCCCTCTCATCTCTGTCCAAAACACATCCAACGATTCTGATGACAGAAAGGCAAATGCTCTACAAAAAATAGCCAGGCAACACTGATGCAACTTTTGACAAATTCAGTAGCATTTGAATGATTCAGCAGTACAGAATAAGATAAAAAATATTGACAGATTCCCAGTTCATATTCAGAAGAAGATTCAACAGCATTTCAAAGTGACCGATTTGGAAAAAGAGACCCAAAATTAAATAGCAGTACAGAGAGAACTAAATTCTTCTTTTAGCCCTACAAAATATTTTAGTAATAGCAAGGACAGAGCATTTGATAGATTCAGTAGCATTTGAAAGATTCAGCAGTACATAATAAGATAAAAAATATCGACAGGTTCACAGTTCATACTCAGCAGCACTTGACATATTCAACAACATTTCAAAGTGACCGATTTAGCAGTACATAGATAATGGACCAAAATAATTAGCAGATTCAGCAATCCAGACATTGAAATTCAATAGTTGTATCAAGGCCATGATTAGAATGAAAAGCGATACCATATTCTACTCTAAAATAATCAGGCCACGCACATATTTATAAGATCGAGTATGTCAAATAGAGGGTTATACTTAGACCGCCTCTATACATAATAGTGGTGATTTGAAACAAACAGGCACCAACTTAATATAGTTGTGATTCATATTGTTCCTCTAGTGATGGGTCATGGGTGATAACCTACACATATGATCAACTTCTGGCATCAATGTTTATCAAATAAAATTACTTTCAAGGATCTGGTGGTAAGCTTCTTGAATACCAGGAGCTATCCTTTCTTCAAAGCATGTGCATTGGCAAACTCTGGCCATCCTGGCTCCATGAGTATGTTGCCATCTTCCTCCTTCAGGTGGACATCCCAGATGCAAGCAGTGGAGGTCTTCAGCTTGATGGTCGGAGGACACTCGCCCTCAAAACAAGGCAAAAAATAAACTGGGATGGCAAGCATATTTAACCCAGATTAACTCAGCATGTCTTCTCCCAATGGGTGTACCCAACCTGCTTCAGTGGCCTCTGCATCGGGCTGGCAGCAGATTTCTCTCATGTATTCTTCCATAGTGATCTCTATCCAACCTTGAGCTTCTTGCTTGAACACTGCAGAAAATTTGACCTCAATTAGGGAATGTCTCGAGCTACTACAGATTGAATTGCAAAATAATAACTAAACGAAGACATCTAACAAAACCATAATCCTCCAGTAAAGAGATCAATCAAGCAAACAACAAAAACCATTATTGGCATATAGACCACCCAAGTAAAACATGGCCAATGACCTCACAAATCATCATCCACTACTAGGAAACTAGCTATAGATAGACAGACCTTCTGTGGCGCATGACTCTGACCATGCACCACAAAAGATGTCCAGTGGCGCATCTCTCCCAATGCGCCACAGAACCCTCAAACTTCTGTGGCACATGCAATCTGGCAATGCGCCACAGAAGTGAGGTGGGACCCACACCAGGCCTTGGTATATGAAACATCTATGGCACATTTGAGCATATGCGCCACAGAAGTTGTCACTTTTGTGGAGCATATAACCAGATGCACAACAGAATCGTCAGGTGGGACCCACAGCAGGCGGGCTTTGGCCGCGCTCTGACCAACCATCTGTGGCGCATATGGTCATATGCACCACGGAAGTTTATATCTTATGTGGCGCATATCACCATATGCGTCACAGAACATGGATTTGTTCCCCACAGTTTGGCCACCTATGACCAAGCTTCTGTGCCGCATATATAGATATGCGCCATAGAAGATCAAACTTTGGTGGCACATATCTAAAATATGCACCACATAAATGGTGCGTTCTACTCAGAATATGTTGAGAATTTCTAGTACATTTTCCTCTTGCTTTTCCCAACTAAACAAGTACTAGTGGTATAGGTAGAATACTAGAAAATCTACTAGATAGATAGTGGCATACATCATTGCAAATGCACATGCTAAGCATACCCCTTGAACAGCAAAACAACAACGACATACTTCATTGCAAATGCACGAACTACAACAAACATTGCAAATTCCTTCACAGAGTTGGGGGCGATGGCGGTGGAAGATGCCAGACCTCCCTGTTCACGCGCGCCTGCAGCCTACAGATGTGACCCTCCATGGACACGTTGGGGTCGAGCACTGGCCGACACCCAATTGGTTCCCCCATGAGCGCCCTCTCGTCCGGAGACGCGAGCACAGCGTACAACCTCATGGCCTTGTTGTAGAGGGCCTCGTGCTGCAGCCTAGCATCCTCCTCGATTAGGTTGACCTCCAAATCTCGCGACGGCTGACTCCGAGAACTGCCCCTCAACCTCGCCCCTCCACCGCGAGTAGGCTGCAGGGAACGCGAGAGGTTTGTGCTCTCCAGCGAGTCTTCCGATGAGTTATGGGAAAAAGACATCAGGGGCAGGGATGATGCTTTTGACAGGGAGTGAGGTATATATATAGAGGGGTGTCATTAAAGCAGCTAGCTGCCACCTTTAATTTTGCACAGATCTGGACGCAGGGTTATGTGGCGCATATTGCCTATATGTGCCACAGAAGTTCTATCTTTTTGACCTGGCTTTGACCAACCATATGTGGGCCCACAGTCTGGCCACATATGGCAAGGTTCTGTGGCTCATATGGGCGATATGCGTCACAGAAGATTGAACTTATGTGGCACATATCATCCATATGCGCCACAGAACCCTGCATCCAGATCTGCACAAAAAGGTGACAGCTTTGCACCCCTCTATCTACCACCATCCATTTCACATCCTTCTTCCCCGTCCTCCCAGCTCGTCTTCCTCCTCTCTCCCACCCCACTGTGCCCATAATTTTCTACACTTTGTTGTATTTAAACCTACTTGATCTAAAACTTCTAGATCTAAAACACACTTACTTGTAGATCTAAAACACACTTACTCTTCTCCAACTTGTAGATTGGTTAGGGAAAGCCTTTCTCCAACTTGTAGATCTAAAACACACTTACTTTTCTCCAAGATGATAGATTGGTTAAGGAAAGCCTTTCTCCAACTTGTAGATATAAAACACACTTACTTTTCTCATCCACATCTCTATCTATGTACCATTATCTCTCCATTGATCTATTGGTCCACAATCTCTCACATCGCACTCTCGACTGGGTATTCAATCTACCCGGTGAGTAATTGGCCATGAATATGCATGTTTTGTATGTGTAAAGCTTGTCGCGCGGGCGGTGTGTACATGCCATGCATGGCGCCAAGATGATGTTTGTGGATGAAGCTTGTGTGGTGCATGAATGTTTGCATGGGAAGAAGTTTCTTGTTGTTGCTTGTCTGCCCCGGTGTGGTGCATGGATGTTTGCCGAAATGTTGATTCATTTCCATTTCGGCAAATTTTTGCACCACCCATATGTCTGACGTTTAGGAAAGGTCATGCCAAATTTTTCTGGCGACCATGCATGTGTGTTTGTGTATGCATAAGGTGTGGTTTCTAATTAACCTACTCTATCTTTTGCTCTATACGTGAATACCGCGCAGGCAACCATTCTTGTCAGGATGAGCGAAGGTCGAGTTACTAGGTATAAGAAAGACGTGAAGGCGGACATGATTCAGAACAACAAGACCCAGATAATATGTCCATGTCGAACATGCAAACTCTAGCGCTAGATCAACCCTAATTCTAGACAATTGGACGATCACCTGCTTAGGGACGGTTTCATGCGCGACGACTTCGATTAGGAGCCGGAACTAAATGGTGGTGGTCATCATGAAGATGTGGGCGGGCGAGAAGACGAAGAGTCTCCCGGCGGGCATGGTCATGATGACAAAGAATATACCGGCGGGCATGATCATCATGAAGAAGAAGGAGATGTCGACGGGCATGACCATCACGAAGAAGGAGAAGAAGCAAACACCCAGACACTGCTAACTTCGGTGTTAAGGGACCCTCATGTTCAGGAACTGCTTCTCAAGGAGGTGAGCAACACCAAAGCTGCAGCTAGAGAGAAAGCTAAGATGGCGCAAATGGAGATAGATGGGATGACTCCATTGTATCATGGGTGTCGGCCCGAGGATACACGCCTAAGTGTAACGCTCAAGTGTAAGGTTCCCAAACTTTAATAAGGTAGATATCCCTGTGTTTACAATGCTAGTCCCTGGATCAATAGCTAGCATCCACAGTTAAGATGTAATATCAAGAAACAAAGGTCATAATACAACTTTATAACCAGGAATAAAGTAATTTATTACATCTTACATAGCTCATTTGGCTATCTCATTACAATGCAGCAGAATATAACAATAGCATGGGGTCCTTCATCTTCAAAGTGCCACAGTGAACATATGTTGGTTGTAGACTTGTAATCCTAATCATTAAACTTCACTAATATCAAACAAACCTGCAACATAACAAGTTACAGCCACAAGGGTCAATACATTTGAATTGTATTGGCAAGTGATACTATGGTAGTATAGTGGAGTCTATCATCTATATGCATTTGGCTAAGTAGAGCTTGGGCTTGCATTGCTCAAAATAGATTTTCCTTATCATTTGAAAACAATAAGTTTTTTCTTTGACAAAATAACCCAAGGCATCTCCCAATAGAAATTGGTGATCCTTCAACCCTTGTTCAACCACAAGTTTTTAACTTAGAAATTGGGATGATGATATTCTTGATAGCTTCCATGTCTTGATGCTCAAATTGTCCTTTACCAGGGACATGGCTAAGTACTTAGATTTTACACTCTGCAGAGGTGGTGCACTTTCCCCACAAGACTTGGTTTCACCATGACAAGATCTTTCAGAAGCCTTCCCTTAGACCAGAATGGACGCGTTCCAACCTATCAAACCCCTACCACCAACTGTCCATTTGGCTAAGTTATTGCAACCTATATGATCCAGGCAGAGCCCATAATGCCAAGTGGCTGCACTTGAAGCTTCTCAACATTTGACATCTCAAATCTCTTTGTTCCTAGGTGGCCATCCACAAGTGAGATACAAAAGGTAAACCATATAAATGGGCCTTGTGAACCACTCAACACAAACCATTCCTTCCATTCCACCTAGGTGATTCATTCACTTAGTTGTTTTATTAAACAAAACACAAGTATTTGACTTGGAAATATTCCATAGTGTGAATATATATTCCACCCTTGTTTTATATTAGCTAAGCTAAGCATGATAGTAGTAGGAATCTTAACTTAGGAAATTATACTAAGGTTTCATCTACTAGGATTTCCCATGGCATAGTTTACACTTAGCAAAACTTCCATGCAAGTCCTACTTAGAAATATCACTAATGCATAGTGAAAATAATGGGACAAAAGTATGAAGCATCACTTGCCTTTTTGGTAGAGAATATGAGTTCACTCCTTGTCCTTTCAATATTCAGACTCTTCAAATCACTACAATTCAATCAAGCAAGGCACAAATTCAATCCACCACTCAAGCAACAACACATAAAATAATAAAAACAAAGCAATGCATGCAAGCATGCAAAAGATTGTTTTATTTGTAAAAGTGGTTTCTAATAGGTTATAAACATTTGAACACACTTATTGGTCATTTTATAAAGTGGCAAAATCATTTGCAAAAGATTTCACTTCATAAACTATTTTTAAACCAAGTCATTATTTTATATGGTTGAAAATGCCTTTAGCAAAGCAATAATGTTTTATATGGTTCACAAAATATGTTTTCAAAACATAAAACCTTGTGCTTAGGGTCAGAGAGTTTAAAACAAAACATTTCCCAAAGGTTTTCTTCCAAAACCATTTTTAATAATTAAACCATATTTTTATTTGACTAGAAATGGTTTAAATCCAAGATTCATTCTTTTGCTTCACCAAATACAATTTTGAAACCACCAATTGATTTCTAGGGTCAGTAGGTTCAAAACAAACCATTTTCCAAAGGTTTCATCTCAAAAATCATTTTAGAACAAATTTTATATTCTAAACATAAATACACAAGTTTCTGTAAAAACAAACATTTTATCAGAAGAAATTTACAAAACAAAGTGCATGGTCAAAAAGTACTTGTCTTGCTTATTCCATTGATATAAAATTTGCAAAATTTGGACGTGTGGTTTGAAAGTTATGAATTTTACAAATTTCAACATCTAATAGGAAAGTTTCTGGTTTTTAAAACAGTCACAGGCCACGTGGCTTGTTCCTATTCGCCGGTACCGCTTCGGCTGGATCGCGCTCTCTAGTGCGTTGGATCTAAAGCAGATCGTGTGGCTCAGGATCAAACGTACCCCTTCGCCTAGACTCTATTGCGTTACTCCGATCTAGATCGAACGACTATCATCGCATTGCCATGATCTGGCGGCGCGACGACGGTGGCGCGTGGCGGAGGCGCTCTGGCGGCAGGGTCCCGACTAATACAGGAAGCAAGGTAGAGGGAGGAGTGGCTCACAGTGATCGCAGGGGTATGGCGAAGCTCAAGGTGATCTTCGTATAGCAGGGGGCGCTCGAGGATAGTGACAATTTCTCGCCGGAGTTCCTTCTGGCGACGGCGTGCTCTAGTGTTGTCAGAGACGAACCTACAGGGTGTGATAGGACGCGAAACAGGTGGCATTAGACGCACGAAGGAACGCAGGGTGTAGTGGTGTCCTCTAGAGAAAGGGGGAAGGACGGGGTTTACGGGGAGGGTCACCGGAATTGATGAAGTCGACGGTGGTGCTCTGTCGAAGACGTGGACGCGCCTCTTGGGCAAGCGCGGTCGAGCAGATGATATGGGCAGGTGCATAAGGCTCTTGTGAGCAAGATAGTGTGAAGTAGGGATGGTGGGGAGGGTCGTGTTCGCCGGAATCGTCCGGGAAGGTTGTCGGGGTAGTGGGGTTCACGCGAGGAATCAAGGCAGCCTAGTGGCTCCGGTGGTGTGGCGTCTGGGGGGAAATGGAGAGGGCAGGGAGGCGATTAAGAGGGCAAGGTCGCGGAGCTGTTTACTGGCGTGATTAACGCGAATTAAGCTGGGCTTTAATCGCCTGCAACGGCCGGCGAGGTGAGGGGCGGGGTCAGCGGGGTGAGGAAGACGATGACCTGGCGTGGGGTCGCTTGGCAGTGAGAGAGAGAGAGAGAGGATAGGTGGGGTCCAACTGTCATCGACTCAGCGGGTTCATTCGCGAGTGAAAACGGTTCGCTGCGGGTGGGGTGGGGAGATGGGCTTGCTGGGCCAGGTGGGCAGGCTGGGCTGGGTTGCATCTATTCATTTTTTTTGATCTGATTGTTTTTCTTTTTCTCATTTGATTTTTATGTTTTGATTTTGTTTAAACCAATTAAACATTCATTCCAATTCAAACCTTTGCCAAAATTTGTGTAGGTTTAAATATTGATTTGTAATATAATCTGAAGTCAATTTTGGAATAAAATTTTATTCTTTTTGGGGTCTTTTAATTATTCAAAAAGCCCTTGTTTTAAATCAAATAAGATTTAATAATATTTTCAAACTCCATTTGAATTTCTAAAACCTTCCAAATCTTTTCAGTAGGTTTTTATTTGATTACTTGGGTGTCAAATAATTCATATTGAATTATTTGGAATAGTTTTTAATATGATTTATTAATCATTTAAAATTGGATTTGTCTTAATTCAAATGGAATTAAATATAGTTTTAATTCCCTAAGGTTTATTTGGAAGATTTCTTTAATCTTATTTAAGTTGAATTAAACAACTTTTATTTCATTTGGATAAATTCCAAAATACTATTTTCTCATGAATTATATAATAACTCTTATTAGAGATTTGTCTTTATTAAAATAGAGATAGAATGGTTAATGCCATTTTATTTTATTTTGGAGATTCTTTATCCTTTTATTTTATTTGGATTTGGGTTCTATTCATTCTATTTTCTTAATGGATTAGGCCAAGATTTAATTTGGTCTTTAAGTAATCTTTATTTAATAGTTCTTTCTTCATCTTATAAAATCCATATCTTTTTATTTATAGATCCAAACTTGGTGACTCCAATTTGTAAAATCTTATTTCAGAGTTATTTATCATTTTAAATATCTTTAGGATTATTTGCTCACCATTTGGTATGGATTTTAGATAAGGGCTTTATTAGCTTTGAAAATTCAATTTCCTTATCTTATTAAATTCATAAGATTTTATCTATGGCTCCAAATTGAATGAAAACAATTTATATGGTTTTAATAACATTTCTATTTGTCATTCTTAATCATTTTGAAATGTTTGCTAGGCAGCTTTTTATATGGATCAAATCCATAGGCTTGGATATAACTTGGAAATGATTTTTTATTCCATTAGGGTTTTAGGGTTTTGGTTTATTTCTCAAGTGTTTTAAATTTCCAGATGCATTTATGAAGAATGCACTTCACTTGGTTTGAATTTAGTTGGATTCAAATAATAACCAAAGTTTGTTCAAGATGGGATTTTAAGTTTCTATTTAAAAACAAAAAGTTTCTTTTCACCCTAATTTTCAACAACTGTTTATTTTGTTTATTTATTTTTCACATTACAAGATTTGGAAAATCTTGGGATGTGACAGGCTACCACCCTTAAAATAAATCTCATCCCGAGATTTGGGGAGGCTAGGGGTTACAAGTTGACTCAAAAAAACCAGGGTACTACCACCCTTAAAAAATTTCCAACTATATTACATCTTGGCTTGCTTGGGATCTTATTGAAATCTCTCTGGACAAACATCTGCATAGTGTCCTTTGTTTCCACACTTGAAACATGTGACAAGGCTGAGATCCTTCATAGGCTTTATCTTGTGCTTCATCTTTTCTGGACAGTTGCTTGCATAATGTCCTTGGTTACCACAATTGTAACATGTGATAAGATTGAGTTCTTCACGTATCTTCTGTGGACAAGTTGACACATAGTGACCTAACTCTTTGCAGTTGTTGCACCATACTTGGCTAATCTCCTTATAATTTTTCTTCTTCTCTAGACATTCATTGGCATAGTGTCCCATTTCTTTGCAATGACAACATTGCACATGGCTTTTGTCCTTCTTTTTCTTGGGTTTCTCCAAAGCTAAGAGTGCTTCTAATTCATGTTCTTCATATGTTATCTCAAAGGTAGGAAAGTTTCCTAGTCTCTTTGACCTTTTCCTATTCCTTGGATAATACATATGTCTCCTCTTTGGTCCTTTAAATTGAGTCATATTGCATGGAGGTGCCAGCTGAGATTTTCCTTTGTCTTCATCCTTCTCGGTAGACTTGGCTCTCTCATGGTAGTCTGCAATCAGTTGTTGCACTCCACCTTGTTTCCTCTATTGAACTATGGAATAGATGGGGCATTGGATAGGGACATGATTATTTCCTTCACATAGGAAACAAGTAGTTTGAGATGTGGGGCATTGGTCAGTTGGATGTTTCTCTTCACAATTGGGGCATTGATCTTCATGCTCCTTGGAAGTGTGATCCTTGTCTCCACAAATATTGCAAGCTTGAGTTCCTTCTAGAATATCATCTTTGTCACCCTTGTTGTCACAAACTCCTTGGGAAAGGTTGTCTCCCATGTTGATCATGTGAGTGGCCATCCTTTGCAACAATTGGGATTGAGTTTCCAAAAACCTTTGCATGGTTGGGTCTAATCCATTGTTGTTGGCTAAAAACTGAGTTGTCACTTGGTTCAACTGGGTTTGGTTTGCTAGTAGTTGTTCTCTCATGTAGATCTCTTGGTTGTTGTTGTCACCATCCTTGATGTTGGAGTCTCTTGGAGAAGTCATCTGTTTGGGTTGGGTTGGGATTAGAATAGGCAAAAGATTTCTAAGGACATAATTCTAATCACACACATTACAATTCACACAAGCAAAGTGCAAGCAATCACAAACAAACACTCCACTCAACAACAAGTTTCAAGCATATTTTTAGGCAACCAAAAATATTTTTGTTACACCACATAGGTTGATGGATTTGACTTATACTAAATATGCTGGTCCAACTATATGGTTCACTTGAGATCTTTCCATCCTTCTTGGTTGATTCTTCTTGAACAAGATGTTTGTATCCTTAGAGAATTTCTTGCATCTTGGTCTCAAAACTTCAAGGTGATGATGATTCCTTCCGAGTTGTGTTTCCTTAGTCCTCAAGTCTTGAGCAATATTTCTTGTCTCACTTGTAGTCTTTAGTGATATCCAAGGTTGAAGTCCTTGTTGAGAGTAAGGTTGAAATCTCTTGAAGATGTTGAAGTCATTAGAGTTGATGAAGTCCTTTTCTCATGGTGAAGTCTTTGGCCATGGAAAGGCTTTATCCATTAAGTTGAAATAGAAGAGATGTAGAGTCAGAACCAAAAATGGTTGAGGAAAGAGTTTACAAGATTGTTTGTAAATAAGTTTTGGAACAAATACAACTCCTATTTTTCTAAGGGGTTTGTCCAATCCTAGGTTTACAAATCCTACAGGCAACACAATGCTCTGATACCATCTATAAGGTTCCCAACCTTTAATAAGGTAGAGATCCCTGTGTTTACAATGCTAGTCCCTAAAATCAATAGCTAGCATCCACAGTTAAGATGTAATATCAAGAAACAAAGGTCATAATACAACTTTATAACCAGGAATAAAGTAATTTATTACATCTTACATAGCTCATTTGGCTATCTCATTACAATGGAGCAGAATATAACAATAGCATGGGGTCCTTCATCTTCAAAGTGCCACAGGCAGACATGTTGGTTGTAGACTTGTAATCCTAATCATTAAACTTCACTAATATCAAACAAACCTGCAACATAACAAGTTACAGCCACAAGGGTCAATACATTTGAATTGTATTGGCAAGTGATACTATGGTAGTATAGTGGAGTCTATCATCTATATGCATTTGGCTAAGTAGACCTTGGGCCTGCATTGCTCAAAATAGATTTTCCTTATCATTTGAAAACACTAAGTTTTTGCTTTGACCAAATCACCCAAGGAATCTCCCAATAGAAATTGGTGATCCTTCAACCCTTGTTCAACCACAAGTTTTTAACTTAGAAATTGGGATGATGAGATTCTTGATAGCTTCCATGTCTTGATGCTCAAATTGTCCTTTACCAGGGACATGGCTAAGTACTTAGATTTTACACTCTGCAGAGGTGGTGCACTTTCCCCACAAGACTTGGTTTCACCAATACAAGATCTTTCAGAAGCCTTCCCTTAGACCAGAATGGACGCGTTCCAACCTATCATACCCCTACCACCAACTGTCCATTTGGCTAAGTTATTGCAACCTATATGATCCAGGCAGAGCCCATAATGCCAAGTGGCTGCACTTGAAGATTCTCAACATTTGACATCTCAAATCTCTTTGTTCCTGGGTGGCCATCCACAAGTGAGATACACAAGGTAAACCATAGAAATGGGCCTTGTGAACCACTCAACACAAACCATTCCTTCCATTCCACCCAGGTGATTCATTCACTTAGTTGTTTTATTAAACAAAACACAAGTCTTTGACTTGGAAATATTCCATAGTGTGAATATATATTCCACCCTTGTTTTCTATTAGATAAGCTAAGCATGATAGTAGTAGGAATCTTAACTTAGGAAATTCTACTAAGGTTTCATCTACTAGGATTTCCCATGGCATAGTTTACACTTAGTAAAAATTCCATGCAAGTCCTACTTGGAAATATCACTAATGCATAGTGAAAATAATGGGACAAAAGTATGAAGCATCACTTGCCTTTTTGGGAGAGAATATGAGTTCACTCCTTTTCCTTGCAATATTCACACTCTTCATATCACTACAATCCAATCAAGTAAGGCACAAATTCAATCCACCACTCAAGCAACAACACATAAAATAATAAAAACAAAGCAATGCATGCAAGCATGCAAAAGATTGTTTTATCTGGAAAAGTGGTTTCTAATAGGTTATAAACATTTGAACACACTTATTGGTCATTTTATAAAGTAGCAAAATCATTTGCAAAAGATTTCACTTCATAAACTATTTTTAAACCAAGTCATTATTTTATGTGGTTGAAAATGCCTTTAGAAAAGAAATAATGTTTTATAGGGTTCACAAAATATGTTTTCAAAACATAAAACCTTGTGCTTAGGGTCAGAGAGTTAAAAAAACATTTCCCAAAGGTTTTCTTCCAAAACCATTTTTAATAATTAAACCATATTTTTATTTGACTAGAAATGGTTTAAATCCAAGATTCATTCTTTTGCTTGACCAAATACATTTTTGAAACCACCAATTGATTTCTAGGGTCAGTAGGTTCAAAACAAACCATTTTCCAAAGGCTTCATCTCAAATATCATTTTAGAACAAATTTTATATTCTAAACATGCATACATAAGTTTCTGTAAAAACAAACATTTTATCAGAAGCAATGTACTAAACAAAGTGCATGGTCAGAAAGTACTTGTCTTGCTGATTCCATTGATATAAAATTTGCAAAATTTGGACGTGTGGTTTGAAATTTATGAATTTTACAAATTTGAACATCTAATAGGAAAGTTTATGGTTTTTAAAACAGTCACAGGCCACGTGGCTTGTTCCTATTCGCCGGTACCGCTTCGGCTGGATCGCGCTCTCTGGTGCATTGGATCTAAAGCAGATCGTGTGGCTCAAAATCAAACGTACCCCTTCGCCTAGATTCTATTGCGTCACTCTGATCTAGATCGGACGACTATCATCGCATTGCCATGATCTAGCGGCGCGATGACGGTGGCGCGCGGCGGCGGTGCTCTGGCGGCGGGGTCCCGACTAATACAGGAAGCAAGGTAGAGGGAGGAGTGGCTCATAGTTATCGCAGGGGTATGGCGAAGCTCAAGGTGATCTTCGTATAGCAGGGGGCGCTCGAGGATAGTGACAATTTCTCGCTGGAGTTCCTTCTGGCGACGGCGTGCTCTGGTGTTGTCAGAGATGAACCTACAGGGTGCGATAGGACGTGAAACAGGTGGCATTATACGCGCGAAGGAACGCAGGGTGTAGTGGTGTCCTCTAGAGAAAGGGGGAAGGACGGGGCTTACGGGGAGGGTCACCGGAATTGATGAAGTCGACGGTGGTGCTCTGTTGAAGACGTGGACGAGCTGCAGAACAAGCGCGCGGCGGATAATGGGCAGGTGCGTAAGGCTCTGGTGAGCAAGATAGTGTGAAGTAGGGATGGTAGGGTGGGTCGTGTTCGCCGGAATCGTCCGGGAAGGTCGTCGGGGCAGTGGGGTTCACGCGAGGAATCAAGGCAGCCTGGTGGCTCCGGTGGTGTGGCGTCTGGGGGGAAATGGAGAGGGGAGGGAGGCGATTAAGAGGGCAAGGTCGCAGGGCTGTTTACTGGCGTGATTAACGCGAATTAAGCCGGGCTTTAATCGCCTGCAACGGCCGGCGAGGTGAGGTGAGGTCGGGGGTGAGGAAGACGATGACCTGGCGTGGGGTCGCTTGGCAGTGAGAGAGAGAGGATAGGTGGGGTCCAACTGTCATCGACTCAGCAGGTTCATTCGCGAGAGAAAACGGTTCGCTGCGGGTGGGGTGGGGAGATGGGCTTGCTGAGCTAGGTGGGCTAGCTGGGCTGGGCTGCATCTATTCATTTTTTTATCTGATTGTTTTTCTTTTTCTCATTTGATTTTTCTGTTTTGATTTTGTTTAAACCAATTAAACATTCATTTCAATTCAAACCTTTGCCAAAATTTGTGTAGGTTTAAATATTGATTTGTAATATAATCTGAAGTCAATTTTGGAATAAAATTTTATTCTTTTTGGGGTCTTTTAATTATTCAAAAAGCCCTTGTTTTAAAGCAAAATAAGATTTAATAATATTTTCAAACTCCATTTGAATTTCTAAAACCTTCCAAATCTTTTCAGTAGGTTTTTATTTGATTACTTAGGTGTCAAATAATTCATCTTGAATTATTTGGCAGAGTTTTAATATGATTTATTAATCATTTAAAATTGGATTTGTCCTAATTCAAATGGAATTAAATATAGTTTTCATTCCCTAAGGTTTATTTGGAAGATTTCTTTAATCTTATTTAAGTTGAATTAAACAACTTTTATTTCATTTGGGTAAATTCCAAAATACTATTTTCTCATGAATTGTATAATAACTCTTATTAGAGATTTGTCTTTATTAAAATAGAGATAGAATGGTTAATGCCATTTTATTTTATTTTGGAGATTCTTTATCCTTTTATTTTATTTGGATTTGGGTTCTATTCATTCTATTTGCTTAATGGATTAGGCCAAGATTTAATTTGGTCTTTAAATAATCTTTATTTAATAGTTCTTTCTTCATCTTATAAAATCCATATCTTTTTATTTATAGATCCAAACTTGGTGACTCCAATTTGTAAAATCTTATTTGAGATTTATTTATCCTTTTAAATATCTTTAGGATTATTTGCTCACCATTTGGTATGGATTTTAGATAAGGGCTTTATTAGCTTTGAAAATTCAATTTCCTTATCTTATTAAATTCATAAGATTTTATCTATGGCTCCAAATTGAATGAAAACAATTTATATGGTTTTAATAACATTTCTATTTGTCATTCTTGATCATTTTGAAATATTTGCTATGGAGCTTTTTATATGGATCAAATCCATAGGCTTGGATATAACTTGGAAATGATTTTTATTCCATTAGGGTTTTAGGGTTTTGGTTTATTTCTCAAGTGTTTTAAATTTCCAGATGCATTTATGAAGAATGCATTTCACTTGGTTTGAATTTAGTTGGATTCAAATAATAACCAAAGTTTGTTCAAGATGGGATTTTAAGTTTCCATTTAAAAACAAAAAGTTTTTTTTCACCCTAATTTTCAACAACTGTTTATTTTGTTTATTTATTTTTCACATTAAAAGATTTGGAAAATCTTGGGATGTGACATCAAGGCTCTAGAGATGAAGGCAGAACACAAATGGACCGATGTGAGCTTCAATGCTAACATGGAATTCTGGCACGATCGTCTTCCTAACGGGATCACATTGCCAACAAGTATAGAGGAGGCCAAGAAAATCGTGTGCCCTCTCGACCTACCGCACGTTAAATACCATGCATGCATCCATGATTGCGCACTTTATCGTAATGAGTACGCCGAGAGAACCACATGTCCGGTGCGCGACCATGGACGGTACAAGCGGGGGAACAAGAAAGTTCCTCGAAAAGTGCTATGGTGCTTTCCTATCACTCCCCGTCTATAGAGATATTTCGTAGATCCTAAGGAAGCAAAGCTAATGCAATGGCACTTAGAAAGGGAGAATCCCGAAGATGATCCGGAGAAGGGCAAGATCCTAACACAACCTTTAGACGCTAGCAAGTGGAATGCATTGGACTTCGAGTTCGAATAGTTCAGGGGCGATGCATGGAACGTAAGGCTAGGTATGAGCACCGATGGACTCAATACTCTTGGCAACCAGAGTAGCACGCATAGAATCTGGCCCGTGTTTGTATGGAAGTAAAACATCCCCCCGTGGCTCTACACAAAGCAAAGGTACGTTCACATGAGCATTCTTATTCAGGGGCTGAAACAGCCAGGTATCGATATGCATCTTTATCTCGGGCTGTTGAAATATGATTTAGCCACGTTGTCGGAGACGCCAGCCCGTATGTGGGACGCCTACACTAAAGAATATTTCCCTGTGAGATCAGCGTTGCTCACGACGGTGTAGGACTATCCTGGTTTACGCATATGTGTCATCCTAGGTGAACCACGGACACAATGCATGTGTCAAGTGCATGGACAAGACTCCGCATCTCGAGCTACCCAAGGATCCCGGGTCTTTGAAAGTCGTGTTCCAAGGGACTCTAAAGTGGCTTCGCATGGATCACCCATGGAGAAAACGCGGGGACATGTTCAATGGTAAAGACGAGCTTGAACTATCCCCGCGTACGGGTAGCGGCAAATAAATCGAGGAGCTTCTGAATAATTGGGAAGAGTGCCCTGCGCCAGGAAAGAAGCGACCAAGGACAAAGCCGCTTATGGGTGTATGGAAAGCGAGGTCTGTTTTCTAGGACCTACCGTACTGGAAGGTCCTCCACACGCCCCATAGCCTCGATATAATGCACATCACGAAGAACATTACCGAGAGTCTGCTTGGCACTCTGCTCAACATGCCAGAGAGGACCAAGGATGGGCCGAAAGCAAGAAACGACCTGAAATTGCTTGGCATAAAAAAGGAGCCTCAGTACCCTGATAGTGATGATGATGACGATCAGACGGAAGGGACACAGGGTCGCCGCAAAAGGGATAAGAATAATGAGGTGTTTGTGCTTCACGCTGCCTGCTTCACTCTGTGTCAGGAGGAGATCGAGCAGTTTTTCAGGTGCCTCCTAGGAGTCAAAGTTCCTCACGGTTACTCGGTAAAGATAAGCAGATATCTCAACATAGCAAAGAAGAGGTTCAGCGGTATGAAGTCCCAAGACTGTCAAGTGCTAATGACATAGATACTTTAGTTTCCATACGAGGGATAATGGACAAGAACGATCGTGAAACGCTATTTGGCATGTTCAACTTTTTCGACGTCATCTCTAGGAAGTCGATCGGCATGAAGCAGCTCGATAGGCTACATGAAGAGATCGTGGTTATACTATCCGAGATCTACATTTAAATCCCGCCCGCATTCTTCGACATCATGGTGCATCTGCTTGTCCATGTCGTGGATGACATCATCCAGCTCGGGCCAACATTCCTACACAACATGATGCCGTTTGAAAGGCTGAACGGTGGCATCAAAGGGTTCGTTCGCAACAGGTACCGTCTAGATGGAAGCATAGCCAAGGGCTTTCTGATCTAGTAGTGCATCTCTTTCTATCAGAACTATCTAACCACCGAGAACTAGGATGTTGCAATACCCACCAAGAAGAACCTCGGCAGGCTCACTGGGTATGGTTACCGCGAGGGCCACTGCTCACTGCATGTCGGCATTGCTAATCAACGCGCCGATTTTGGAAGGGCACACCGAGTCATGCTACAACACATTGAATTGTTCAGCCTTTGGGTGGAAGAGTACAAAAGCTTGATCGAGCAGGAGTACATGGACCGGGCCCGCCCGAGGAAGAAAGGAGACGTAACAAGAGAGCACAACTCCAGCTTCATGGGTTGGTTCAAGAAAGGCTGCTGGACAATCCCCCGCAGACGCCTTCTACGGATGATCAACAACACATATTCTCCTTCTCACAGGGCCCAGCGCATAACGTAAAGACCTATAACATCCCAAAAATATTAATCAAGCTTATCAAGTTCCAATCACCCAAGTTTAGGGCTAACAAAAACTTTTGTTAATTAAAATCAATATGAATGCATGTGTGTATGTGATGAATGCATGAATGCTTGTATTTCCATGTTTGATTGCGATGAATGGCAAGTATTGGTTTAAAGATGAAAACAACATCATCTAGATCATTTCCAAGCAAAACCAAATGAAGAAAAATTCAAATATAAACAATATGAGCAAATGGTCATTTGGACCAAAGTTAACCACTAGACCACTTTGAGTGTTTCTAGTCCAAGTTTTCTAAAGAAACAAATCCAATTCTTTTCACCACTTGCTAGACCAAGTAAATGTGAACCCAAGCCCACTTTACAAACAAACAGAAACATATTTCAAATATATTCAAATGACAATTCAAAAATGAATCAAGTGTAGGTACTAAGATCACCATTTCTCAAAAACCACTCAAACCAGTTCACCTTGACAAACCCAAGCAACCAGATACTACCAACCATGTGACCAGAACACCCACAAAATTTCATTCAAAATTTTCAAACTTGAATTATTTCGGCCATTTCATCAAACACCTAGAGACACATTTTAAACTCTGCCTAACTACACTGTTTTGAGCAGTGTTCATTCAAACCCTTGTCCCCAATTCTTACCCCTTGTCCCCCAGTGAGAACACCTACATTGAACAAGCTAGCAAGCTACCATTTCACCAGTGCTGAACCACCCGAGCCCCCCATTGACGGCCGACCATTGCTAGCTAGCAGGAGGCAACGCCACACCCATCCACGATGTCCAGGAGGCAGCTCACCGTCCATCGGCACCCCCGTCCAGCCCTTGAACGCAGCCAGGCCCTAGACCACCGAGGAAACGCCGCGCCCACTATATGCGCCGTGCCAAGAGTGCGCCAGAGAGACGCACCCGAACAGCTCGCGTACGCCGTGCCTTGCCCTCACCGTGCGTGCACACACTCACCTTAACACCAGCTAGCTCCCAGACATCCCTGTTCACGGTCGCGCGACCCGTAGCCACTGTGCGCCGTCGAAAATGTCGTCGGTGCCGCTTAGAGCACCAGCCCGTTCCAACCAACCTCGACCGCACGTTGCCACACCATTAAGTCCTTGAGCATCGCTAGGAGACCACGCACCGGCCTACAACCTCCGCCATGCCAATAACTCGTTGTACCATCAACCCCGACGAGCTCTGCCCATGCCGCACTGCCCCTCTCGCTCGGCTATAAAAGGAGGCCACCACAGCCTCAAATCGCCACACCATCCCACTCCTCACTCCTCACAGAACCTCCCACACCTCTCACCGAAGCAAGGCGAGCTTCGCATAGCAGGAATTTCACCAGAGCCCGCCGCTGCAGAAGAAGAAAGGAGACGTCGATTCGATCCGCCCCAGGAGCCGCCGTGACCACCGTTCAAACCACCGTCATCGACAGCGTCGTTCGCCCCCAATGCCAACCCTAGTTGGAGCCCTGGTGAGCCTCACACGACCCCCCCATCGCGTTAGGGTTTATACCTCGCCACAGCTGTTCGTCGTTGACGATGAACCCCTGCCGTTAGATTAGATTCTAATCATAGGGCCTAGATTAAAGGATACCCCTTCAGGAGCCCCTGTCTCGTTGACAGGTGGGACACCCCCTATAAGTCAGCCCGGGCACTGCGCTATGCGCCGTGGGCCAGACCATTGAGTTCCTGTGCGCCCTGTAGATTTAAATATAGAATTTTCAATCTATGTCAAACTCAAGTTCTGTCAGTAGATTCAAAAATCAATTCAGAGAGTTTTATTGAACCAAATTGCATGAAACGAATTTTTTTGAAAGGTATTGAAATTTTTAATCCAAGACCATTGGATTCAAACCATTTAAAATCATAGATCACTTATAGTAAAAATAACAAGGGAGAGACTTTTCTGAATTCAAACATTTTTCAAAAAACAACCATAAATGCTTTTGAGTTGATTCCAACTCTCAAAAATCACATTTGACCAGAACTTTTTGAATATGTAAAAATATTTAGGTTTACATGTAGTAAGCTTGGAAAACTATTAAAAGAATGCCCCATAGGCATTTCTAGTCACTTTAATTATAAAATATAATAATGTTAAAACTTATTAAAATGTGACACCACTTTAAATCACATTACCAAGTATTATAATATGTGGTGATGACATGTGTCAACATGATCCCATATTTAAAATTGGAAAATATTAAATCTTAAGTAGTTTTTCAATGAGTAGAAATTACTTTTCCAAAATAAAATAAATAAGACTTAGGCTTTAATCCTTGTGATGATTGTGATGATGCTATATCATCTAGTGTGAATCTTGGTGTGCTAAATAGAATTAGTTATGTATTGTTTGGTGATTGTGTAACTCGTATTTATTTAGAGATGCTAGTACCGACCAAGGATACAAGGAGGAAGGAGACTACGAAGAAGAAGAAGAAGAGAACTTCAATCACTGCACTACTCAAGGAAAGCTACTAACTATGCAAGCTACTAACTCTGCAAGCTATCTAATGCAAGCTACTAACTATGCAAACTAAGCTAAACCATGCAAGCTAATACTTGCAAGCCCCACAATACCACTTAACCTATTGAATGCCTTAGGCATATTTGGTTATACCACTTTATTATACCAAATCCCAGTTTTCTTGCCAGCTTTATTCTTTTATTTCTTTATCAAAGGTCTTTATTACTTTTAATTTGAAGTTTAGTGAGTTTTGGAAAGATATTATAGGTAGCATAAAGAGCATAAAACTTGGCCTAAGTTAGTTAGAACTAGATGGCATACTAAGGAATGAGATTATATTTCGATAAGTCACACTTGATTAGCACCCCTCATGAGTGTTTACCCCCAAATTAGTGGCTAGTGCTAAGCATAAAAATTTATCACTTTAGATGGGAATACTTGGTGAAAAGGATTATGAAAACCTTAGAATAATGAGTCATTCTAATGAAATGTTTTGACATGTGTTATGAACACCAAATTATTTGATGATGAAACTATTGAGGCATGAGCCTTAGTTCTTTATAAAACTGATGGTTACGTTCGGATGCGATACCATTCCAATTTTACTTTACAACCACAATACCCGAATTTGGGTAGGGCTTGACTGGAAGTTTATATGTCTTAGTATGGGTTCCCTTGCGTAAGAGGTTTGAGCTGAGGCTACCTCGTGATGATTATCCACCTGTGCAGTTCCAAAGATGATAGATGGTCATGGTTGGGAGGCCAAACTCAGAGGGGAGGTGCCTATACTAGGGTGTGTAATTGAAAGGTTAGGATTGATTATCTGCATACTGAGTATGTTGTGGTGAAAGTGTACCACCTCTACAGAGTCTAAAACTATTCGAATAGCCGCGTCCGCGGTTATGGACAATTGGAGTGTCCATACTGTTCCGTCGTCAGATGATTTCAAAATGTCTTGTGTAATGAATTATGACTTGAGTTGACCACAACAGGGTTGTGAACATGAAAACTAATTCCCCACTTAGGTGTTGTAAAACATTATTTAGTTTTCTTTACTTCTAAACTCAGTTAGAGATAAACCTGGCTTTTTTCAAATAAACCTAGAGCTTATGATTCCTACTTGAACCACCTTACTAGTTAGTGATAGTTTGAGAGTACTTAAAGAGTACTCATGGCTTTGTCCCTGGCTATTCCTATGGCCAGACTATGAGAAGTGAAAGGATCGTATGGGCACCTAGAGGGGGGTGAATAGGTGCTACTTCAAATTTTCTTCTTTTTCAAATTAAGGTTTGACAAGAAAGGTAAATTCTCTAGATAATGCAACTAAGGTCAATTTACCTATATGACAAACAAGCACTAGCTAACACAACACTAAGCAAGAATAAGTAAGTTAAGTGCGATAAAGGATAGAAGTAACCAAAGTGATGGATGAGGAGACACAAGGATTTGTTTCCCGTAGTTCCTTCCGTTTGAGGGGAAGTACGTCTACGTTTGGAGAGGGGGTGGTATCAAACCACCTCACCACAAAAGGCCTCCCTTGTTCTCCGATGAATCTCACCCCAACGGGATCGATCCACCTTCCACTATATCGACAACCTTCAAGGTGGAAGCCGGCACCTTTACAAGTTTGGGGCACACATCCACAACTTAATCGGAGACTCCCAAATACAAGCAAGATGTCAAGACAATCAAAAACAAGCTTGTAAGAACCAAATCTAGAACTAGGGTTTCCAAAGAAAACACTAGAGCAATGGGGGTCCTCAAGTGAATGGGGGGGAAGGAAGATCTCTTTTGGTGAAGTAGTAGATCAAGGCCTCCTCCTTTGATTCTCCAAAGATCAAATACTTTGGATGGTGGAGTGAAGAGATCTTGGTGATTTGGTGGCTCAAATGGAGGTAGTAGTCTTCAATGCAACGAGCAACTTGTCCCAAGGTAGGTGGAGGGGTATTTATAGCTCCCAGAGCAGATCAGACGATTGGAGCATTAATTGCCGCGGTAGTACCAGATGTGCAAGTGGTAGTACCGGAAAACACCGGTACTACCGGCCTGGTACCGGAAGTGCATTCATCAAAGCAAATATGCCCCAGACACCAGCGGTATCAATTTGTGGTGCTACTGCAAAGCGGCAGTACCGCTCCTCAGATACGGTACTACCGGACGCATGCGATAGTGCCGCATTTTGATACCGCGGAGGGCAGTGGCATTTTCCAACTTGCCAAAAACTCTCTACTATGCTAGGTACTAAAATGCGGTACTACTGCTTTTTAGTACCTAGCCTGGCAGAGGCTTTTTGGTAACTTGTCAAAACCTACTGCCGTACTAGGTAGCAAAAAGTGGTACTACTGCTTTTTGGTACCGCGCCAGGCAGAAGGTTTTGGATAGTTTGTCCAAACACACTGCCAAAACTAGTAGCAAATGCCAGCACCTCCGGTACACTACAACCCCCTTTTTAATACAACCTGTGGTACACTTATCAAAAGATTAGTCTGATATGTGTGTTGTTATAAACACCAAAATCACTAGGGATAGGAAATGCTCTTTCAATATTCCTCTTTTTGGTGTTTGATGAAAACACACATTTGCATGATAATATTGTGATGACAAACATGGTTTACAAAAATAGATATGGGGCTCCCCCCTAGAAAAGTAGAATCTAGCACCCTTCTATTTTAAAAGCTACCTGGGAGTGTAAAGTCGCACTTAGAGCACATACCTTTGCATAATAGATTGTGATGAGAAATATTGGTAACGACTAGATAATGTCATGACATACACCACATAAGATGGATCCATATGAGAATACCCATAACACACACATGATGGATCCATACGATAACCACATAGTCTCACCATACATAGCACAAATAGTTAGCTCACAAGATTCACACATAATAACAGGCAACCAAATAAAGTTCACAAGCGAATAAAAATCAATGGCAAGAACGAGCTTGTGACTTTTCCCACGCAAATCCCGCATGCCTAATGTGCAACTTCTCCCCCTTTGGCATCAAGATGCAAAAAGGGACAAGAGCACCACTAACGCCCCGGAGATCACCCGTCATCATCATCCCAAGCATCCCAGGCATCATCATGAGTCGGCGGGGCACGGAAGCAGGAGGTGGCATCATCATCCCAGTGGCTGTGCTTGGAGATCCATTGGTCTTCTGGGGTGATGTTGTTCTCGGAGCCCTTGGGTATGGTCAAACCTTGAGCCTCCATCAATTCCTTCTGACGAGCACAGGATTTCTTGGCATAGACATGAGCCTCATACATGAGCTTCTGATTGTCAACTTGGAAGCAAAATACTTTCTTGAGCTTAGCCTCAATCCTCTTGGGCCAAGATGGTTGAGCAGGCTTGCGGTGTGAGATCACAAAGTCAGCATCCTGCTGGGTATCATTGTCATCACCGACCCCTCCTCAACCGGGTTCCCATCCTCATCAACAATTTGACCATCCGCATTGCGAGGTTTGAGATGGGTCTTGATCAACAGATTCTTGTGCCGGTGAGTGACAAGGCGTTGAGAAGTAATTTCACAAGCAATCGATGGGCACTTGCTAAGAATGAGAGCCATGATATAGGGAGAAAAAGGAGGCACCCTTCCAGTGTAGGTGGCACAGACCATCTCATTCCAAATAACATCCATCACATCCATTGGTTGGCCGGAATAACAGTGGTGAAAGGTGGTGATCATGATATCCACCATGAAGGCATGCATCTCATCAACATTCCTAGCTCGGGGGGCAACAGTCTCACGGAATATACGGTGCATGATGTCATATGTGGGGAGATGCCCCTTGATCTTCCTAGGAATACCGCGCCCCTGGATGTACAGTGGAGAAAGAACATCCTTCTTCATGGGGCGATCATTGTTGTGACA
Organism: Avena insularis; assembly: GCA_023614405.1. Lineage (NCBI taxonomy): Eukaryota > Viridiplantae > Streptophyta > Magnoliopsida > Poales > Poaceae > Avena > Avena insularis. The sequence goes on along the minus strand of CM042685.1, from coordinate 37,983,640 downwards.
CCGAAAGCCAACATGAGTGTCCTTGCCATGGTCCTTGTACCCAAGAATAGCCGCAAAATCAGCCAAGGTTGCTTGCTTGACAACGCCCTCGGTCATCCAGGTGAGAGTCCGAGACTGGTTCTTGGCAAAGTTAACGGTTGCATAAAACTGAGTAATGAGCATTAGGTCATAGTTGCACCGAAACTACATAATGGGAAGCAAGCCAATGTTTGTGCAAATCTCAAGGGCTTCACCAAAATACTGCAGGTTCATGTTCACATGATTCATCTCAATCCACTTCTGAGGGACCACAAGCTTATCATCCTTCATGATTATCTCATGGAACACACGCTCTTGGAAATACCTATAGAAGAGGCTATCTTTCCGAGCATGAGAGCGAGCAGCAACATATGGATTGACAGGCCTCAAGGCATGAAAGTCAACCTCAGACAAATCAGATAGTAGCTTTGGCCCAGATGGACCAGAACTTTGACTCCTGCGATGACTCGAGGGAGGAGGGGGAGGAGGAGCCTTACCACGGACAACACTTTTCTTTGGAACGTTTGCGTGTACCCCGGGAACCCCCTGCACCTGTGAAAGAATAAGGGAGATAGCAGAGGGGTAAGGGAACAAGAACCCGAGCTAAACAGACGACGAAACTCAAGTTTTATAGAGGAAATTTTGCTGTCAGTACTAGGCGGTAGTACCGGATCTCATGAGTGGTAGTACCGGAAAAGATTTCCGGTATTACCGGTCATGCGACCACAATGCAAATCTGGTATTATCGATCCATGGATGGGCAGTAAAATTTACACAAAACAAGAATGACGTAGGATAAGGAGTAATATCAAGTAAGAAGCACAAAAAAACTTGTTTTGGCCAAGAATCAAAGTTACCCTAGATTCAATGGAGAAAACATGTGAAAAGAAGATAAGGGCGGTAGTACCAGTGTCCATGGCGGTGGAAAATGAGGAGGAGCCCGCGAGGAGGTTGGATCCGGTGTGGATCCGGGGAAAGGAGGAGGGGGGCGGGGATCCGGCGGCGGTGGTGGTTAGGAGTGGAGACGGCGGGAACAATGAGGCACTAAGAGATGCCCCTCCCTGCGTCTCCACCCTTAACCGAGACACAGAGCGGTAGTACCGGGGGAACGAGCGGTAGTACCGCGAGACGGTAGTACCATAGAAAACGACTGGCAGTACCGCACCTGGGAAGTTTCCAGAAAATGACCTGGAAACTGACCCCTGAGCGGTAGTACCGCTAGTTTTCCACGGTAGTACCGTTTGACGGTAGTACAACAGGTTTGCACTAGTAGTACTGTAACCACTAGAACAGAGAGCCAGGTATAAAATGGAAGGTTCTTGTGCAGAGTAGATAAGTTTTGTCGGGGATAAGAAAATCTTGGGTTATGAGAGTCACACTGATATGGAAAAATGCACTCTAAAAAATGGGAAAAACATATAAAGAGCAAAATGAGAGTGCATGACCGTAAGAATAAACCCAACACGAGAATGACAAACATGAGTAAGCACCAACCTCTCGAAAGAGAGAGGGCGGTGGCCTAGGCCACCATATTTGAATATACTCGGCTTGGCACCACGAAGATATATATTGGGTCCATTACCGAAACTCATCATTTAAGCTCACATATCACAAATTGATATTAAGAGGAATGATTTCGATTGCTTTGGGCATAATTGGGGGAGGGATGGTCCAATCAATTAGGACCACACTCCCCCTATATCCATGCCTACACCTAAACCAAATACGGGTCAAGTCATAGGTGAGAATGCAAGATGATCAAGTCAAGCTCATTGAATCTATGATATTTAGTTCATTCCTCAAATAGCAAAACCTTGCTTCATCAAGTGGCTTCGTGAAGATGTCGGCAAGTTGATCTTTGGTTGACACATATGATAGATCAATATCACCTCGAGCAACATGATCTCTAATGAAGTGATGGAAAATCTTAATATGCTTTGTCCTTGTGTGATCCACCGGGTTGTAGGAAATCTTGATAGCACTTTCATTGTCACATATAAGAGGAACTTTGTCACAATGGACACCGTATTACTTTAAAGTTTGCCTCATCCATAGCAATTGGGTGCAAGCACTAGCAGCTGCCACATACTCGGCTTCGGCGGTGGAGAGAGATATACAATTTTGTTTCTTAGAAGACCAACATACCAAGGACCTATCAAGGAATTGACAAGCCCCGGATGTTGTTTTTCTATCATCCTTATCACCCGCCCAATCCGAATCCGTCTATCAACAAGGAGCAAATGTTGACCCTCGAGGATACCAAAGACCATAAAATGGGGTTGAACTAAATATCGAAAGATTCTCTTGACCGCCATTAAATGGATTTCTTTAGGAGCCACTTGATATCTTGCGCACACACCTACACTCAACACAATATCGGGTCTATATGCACAAAGGTAAAGCAAAGAACCAATCATGGACTGATATACCTTTTGATCCACATCTTTACCATTTGGATTTTGTTCTAGATGAGTCTTTGTAGCCATGGGAGTAGGAGATCCATTTAGATATTGCATATTGAATCTCTTGAGCATATCTTGAGTATACTTGGCTTGGTTGAAGAATGTCCCTCCTCTAACTTTCTTGATCTCAAAACCAAGAAATACTATCAAGTCCCCCATCATAGACATCCGGAACCTACTAGTCATAAGCTTTGAGAATTCATCATTAAAAACTTTGTTAGATGAGCCAAAGATAATATCATCAACATATATTTAACATCCAAAAAGCTCCCCATTGACCTTCGTAGTAAAAAGAGTGGGATCGATTTTCCCAACCTCAAATCCACGGTCAAACAATAACTCTCTACGGTGCTCATACCACGTGCGTGGAGCTTGCTTGAGCCCATAGAGTGCCTTATCAAGTTTATAGACATGGTTTGGGAAGTTGGGATCCTCAAATCCTGGGGGTTGCTTTACATATACCAACTCATTTAATGGACCATTAAGAAATGAACTTTCTACATCCATTTGTTGCAACTTAAAGTTATGATGTGCCGCATAAGCAAGAAGGATAAGGATGGACTCAAGGCGAGCCACGGGTGCATATGTATCTCCATAATCAATGCCTCCAATTTGAGAGAACCCTTGTGCAACTAATATTGCCTTGTTCCTTACTATAATTCCATGCTCATCTTGCTTGTTTTTGAATACCCACTTTGTGCCAATAACATTGCGTCAATCCTTTGGCTTCTCAACTAAATTCCATACTTTGTTTCTCTCAAAGTTGTTGAGCTCTTTGTGCATAGCTTCCGACCAATCCGAATCTTCAAGAGCTTCCCACACTTTCTTTGGTTCAATCATGGATATGTGTGCTTGGTGTTCATTGAACCTCTTCAATTGTGCTATTGTGGAAATGCCTTTCCTTAGATCACCAACCACATTTTGTAGAGAGTGGTCTCTTAATTCCAACATTCTCTCCTTTCTAGCTTCACGACAAGTGTGAATCTCCTTGTTATTTCTTGGGGGATCCTCTTCATCATTTTGATCCTCGTCTTGACCATCAAATTGACCTTGATCATTATCGGAATCATTCTCTTCATTAAGAGGCAAAGATTTACCTTGGTCTTGATGAAGCACTCTTCTAGCATCGATTTGAGCTTGTCTCAAGTCAGTTTGTATGGATCTTACTTGGACAATTGACTTGGCACCACTTGACATCCTGGAGAATGAATCAAGATCCTCTTGACTAGAATTATCACTTTGATCAACATGTTGAGGGTCCACATCTTGTCTTTGGCTTGAGTCATTGCCATCGTCGGTGGATGGAGCTTCTTGATGTTGTGAAGATGAGGGCTCCACTTGAGTAGAGCATAGTTCTTCTCGATCTTACATAAGGGGTTCCTCAACGGGGCGGATATATCCCACACCGATTCTTCCTATGGCATCCTGAGGCATTTCATCATCTGCATCACAAGCATCAACACGCCCCCCCTTGGGGACCATCATATTCTTCGAAGGTCACACTACAAGATTCTATGACGGCTACGGAGAGCTTATCATAGATTCTATAAGTGTGAGATTGGAGACCATAGCCAACAAAAATACCCTCAAATGCTTTAGACTCAAATTTGGACAAACGAACACCTTTCATGAGATAGAAACACTTACAAACGAACACCTGGAAGTAAGATATGTTGGGCTTGTTACCGGTATGTATTTCATATGGAGTCTTGTTGATTTCTTTGCGGAGGTAGAGCCGGTTTGATGCATGGCAAGCGGTGGAGATGGCTTCGGCCCAAAAGTTGTATGGAGATTTAAACTCCGCCAACATGGTCCTAGCCATCTCAATAAGAGTCCGGTTCTTCCTCTCGGCCACACCATTTTGTTGAGGGGTATATGCAGCGGAATATTGGTGTTTTACCCCCTCATCACTAAGGAAATCATTCAAGGTGTAGTTCTTGAACTCGGTGCCATTGTCACTTCTTATAATCAACACGGGAAGATTGTATTGACGTTGAACCATGTTGATGAAGTCGATGAAGGTCTTTTGGGTCTCACTCTTCAACTTGAAGAAATATACCCAGGAGTATCTTGAAAAGTCATCAACAATCACCAAACAATATTTCTTCCCACCAAGACTTGCATGAGATGGAGGACCAAAGATATCCACATGGATGAGCTCCAAGATCTTGGTTGACTTGATGCGGTTCTTTGGCTTGTGGGGAGCATCATGCATTTTTCCTAGAATAAACGCCCTGCAAACACGATCTTTGGCAAAGGAGATATTTTATTTTAGTCCAACAATATGACCCTCCTTGTGGAGACTTTGCAAAGTTCTCATATTAACATGGGCTAGTCGGAGATGCCCTAACCAACCCACATCGGCCTTTCCGAATAAGCACATCGCACTTGTATTGGTTTGCCCCGAAAAGTCCACCACATACAAGTCATGCTCGACGTACCCAACGAAAGCAACCTTGAGAGACTTGCTCCACAAGAGGACCACAATATCATTATCAATAAAGACGGCAAAGCCCATCTTTCCAAGAGCACAGACTGAAAGTAAATTGTATCCAAGGGTCTCAACAAGCATGATGTTCACGAGTGTAATGTTGTGAGCAATCACTACCTTGCCAAAACCCATTACCTTAGACTTTGACTTGTCGACATATGTCACGGTGATTTGATCATCATTTGGCCCTAAGTCCTTGAAAATAGACGAGCTTCCGGTCATATGACTTGTGCAACCACTATCAAGCACCCACTTTGACCCTTCGGAAGCATAAGTCTACAATAGATCAAGCTAATTTTAGGTACCCATTTTTCAATGGGTCCTCTTTTGTTAGCGACAAGGGTCTTGGGGAACCAAATAGACCAAGCAATATAACCATCATAAGGGCCAACATATTGTGCATACACATCACCGTAATAATCACGCATAAGAACATAGTGAGGGTGTTGGGGATATTCTATATGGGTATCCCTATAACATGTCTCTTATCCGGCTAACCCGGGTGGCCCATAGTTGGTAGCATGGCCTATGGCCTGCTGGGCGGGCCAGTTAGATGGATCTAGAAGGGAGGCCCATGCCGGATAAAGGAAGGCTACGGTTGGAGTCACCGACGTACCTGGAGCCTTGGAGTGCAAGATACACAAGACTAGTAATAGACGGTGTAGGACTCTATAACCTGTCCGGCTAGGACTTTTTCCGTGTAACCCTAGGACCTGGAGACTATATAAGTCGGGCCTACGGGAGCCTTTAGGGCACGATCGTAGAAAACTTCAGACAACCTCGCACAGCGAACCAATCCCTGTAACTCGGCGTATTGCCCTTATAGTGATTTATAGCAGGAGTAGCATTCCGCCACCATCGTGGGATCTGAACATGGGTAAGCTGTGTTACCTCGTACCCGTCAACCATCCGCCTTCCCCCACATCTCTAAACATACACTGTGAGGATCCCTCTATGGCGTACTCGTCAGCAATACCACGACAGTTGGCGCCCACCGTGGGGCAAGAGGCGCTTCAGGCTCTTCAGCGAGCGAGGACCAAGATCTTCGCAGGAATCGGCGAAAAAGTAGCCATCGGTCGCGTTCTCTTCTCCGGTAACATTCTGATCGTCCCACCTGACGAGTTCTGGATCTTGGCGAAGACGAACCCTACGAGGTGTTCGATCGTTCCTATCGGAGACATCCATCTCTTCATCGACGAAACCGACTCGGGCACTAGTCCCCTAGGAGTCGAAGGAGCATCAAGGCCCGCACGGACCGCCTACGGGAAGGATATGTTCGCAGAAGGATCGATGTCGGATCTCTCTTCGGAGTTTGCCGGCAAAGATCGGAAAAATTCAAGGCCCACCCAAACCGCCCCTGTGCAGGATATAACGGTGGAAGATCGCTGCAAGTCCGTCGGCTTCGCCCGCGCGTCTGGATAGTAGAGATCCAAGTTCGTCGGAGTGGTTACCATCTTTGATCTAGCGTGTTGCGTTCAGAGAGAGGGCGAAAACCCCCGCGATTACCTGGCCAGGTGGCTCCATATATGAGCCGATCTGGCCCACTACCCCGATGATAACGCTTTGTATCACTTCATGGAAGGACTCGACCATGGCACGCTTCTCCGACATTCTCTAAGACAGCAGCAGGCAACAGGACGCCTTACCCTTGAACAATTGGTGAGCACCATCAACAACTACGCGGAGGCTGACGAGGAAGCCCAGAAAGCACTTGCGCTCATCGACGGAGAACCTCCGATTCAGCCACCGCCAACACCGCCTCCGGCCGCCATCGTCGTAGCTGCACCACCACCTCCAGTCATCGTCGCTGCCGTCGCACCTCCACCGCCCGTCATCGAGGAAGTCCTGGCACCCTCTGACTCTGTCATCGACGCGCTTTATGCTGACTTCAGTGCAGATTCGGAGGAGATAGATTTCAGTCCAGAAGAGCTAGACTCCGCTATGCAGGAGATGGAGGAGGAGTACTCGCGCAACGATCAAGCCAACAATGCCATCACGTCTCGAGGGGTGTTCGTCACCATTGGGATGGCGATGGATGAAGATCAACCCGACGAGCTCCGCCTACAGCGTTGGTAAAGGGGAAGGGGCCACATATTGCCGCTGACGATGATCGCGCAAAGGTTATGCCCCCTCAGCCTAACCCAGTGCAACAGCCGAAGGAACTCGACACCGGACCGAGCAACAAAAACACCGCAAACTTGCCGCCTCCAGCATCTACGTCGGCAGCGGCCCAAGTTACTCTAGCTGATAGAGTGATGTACGACAATCTCCTCGTCGAGCCACTGACCGTTGCTCATATCCGGAATGTGACTCAGCTTGATGAGAAGCACCAGCAGCTGCTGGAGGAAGCTCAGGCCATCGCGGAGCAAGGCGCTAAGCTAGATCGAGATCTGGTCAACACGCAGAAGTCCATAGAGAAAGCTAGAGGAATGGAGGACGAGTATAAGACTTTGTTGTAGCAGCAGAAGGCCAAGAAAGCTCAGGATCGCATCATCAACGATCCTGGTGGACGGCGCAACCTAGGATGGGCTCCCTCGAAGCCGGCACAAGCCAAGCCATACATTGAAAGTAAAGGCAAGCAGGTGATGCCCACCCCACTCCTTAACCTCGCCGTCGCCAAGACCCTTCTGGAGCAGGATAGATCACCCGAGGCAGTGGAATAGGTCTATGACCTAGTGGCCAAGGCGGTGAAGCAGCAGGAAAAGGCCACCTCTGAGAGGCTTGAGTCCGACCCAGCGCTCCGTCAATCTAGCCAGTATAAGCCGCCAATGGATAGATCTCCTCTTGATGTCGGGTCCCAGAGGGGTTCATCAGAACGAAGACGGAGAGATGCACGCAACAGGAAGGATGCCATCCCCATATCCTCCGACCACGGAGAAAAGGCCTGACCTCGCTGCCCATCGCCACCGCCCCGATCCCCCCAACATCACGAAGATTATAAGGCTCACCATCATACGGATATGCCCCCACCAAAGCAGTGCGGCATCGTCATCCGCGACAACACGGAGCAGACCCGTCATGATGGAGAACGCAACCAAGGACACATGAGCAGGTCACACCATGACCCTCCGTGTCCGACAAGCAACCGTGACAGGCGCAAGGCATCGCAGGATGGTAACAACAAGAAGGATAACCCACCGCCACCTCCGCCTCCGTCACCACCAAGCAGTCACCATGGCGGAGGAGGCCCGCGTCGTTCATGTAGCCCATCCCCTGTTGACAACAAGAACAAGAACCCAGAGCCATACGATGCACGTTCGCGGATCGAGAAGATCCACGAGGCCCGAGAAGGACCATACCTGGGACCACATTGCTTTGGACCTGCAATACGGTATGTAACTTACCCCAAAGGTTTCCGGATTGACAAGACCATCAAGCCCTATGACGGCACCACCAAGCCAGCCACATGGTTGCAGGACTACGGCAACGCGGTGGAGATTGTCGGAGGCAACCCCAACGTCGCTGTCAAGTACCTCCCATTAATGTTGGCGGGCACGACCCGTCAATGGATCGACGACTTGCCGAAGAAATCTATCTACAAGCAAAGTCGCAAGAACAAACCGCGAGGCAAGGGCAAGGGGAAGAAGAAGGAGGAAGAATCCAAGGATTCAAGTGACATGGACGAGGACGTTGACCCCAAGCACGTCGCCAAGAGCGACGACAAGGGCAAGAACCCCTTCGCAAAGAAGGCACCAGTCTACCACAATTCCTTAGCACCCCCACCGTCCGAAAAAAGAAGACCCCTCGGAGGATCCTGATGGCTACTCTACCCCCAGTTCCCCAGTACCTGCGCTGGTCGGAGGTTCCAATAACTTGGGACAAGACGGACCACCCAGACCCTATCCCTACAGAGAACTAGTACGCCATGGTCATCAACCCATTGATTAACGTCGTGGAATTCACCAAGTGTATGGTGGATAGTGGAAGCAGCATCAACATCATGTACCTGGATACACTGCAGAAGATGAACTTGACGGAGGCAAACCTAAGGCAGACCAACACCATCTTCCACGGCGTAGTTCCTGGTCAGGAGGCTCGGTCCCTTGGGTGCATCACACTTCAGGTTTCCTTCGGCGATGTTAACAATTACCACCAAGAGCGCATGACCTTCGAGGTGGTCCCCTTCAAGAGCATGTACCACGTCATATTCGGCCGCGACATATTCCACACGTTCATGGACAAGCCATGCTTCGTCTACAACAAACTCAAGATACCCGGACCGAATGGTGTCATCACCGTATCCAGAAGCTTTACCAAGGCAAGGGACTGCGATATCTATGAAGCAGCCGTTGCAGAAGCTGTCCTCTACAACGGAGAATTCAAAGAGATCCAGAGCAAGGTCGATGACTCAGAGATGCCCGCGTCGAAGAAGCAGATCTCCGACTCCGCTCCTGCTTTCAAGGCCGCCATCGAGACTAAGCCGGTGGAACTTGTGGTAGGCGATGCCTCCAAGGTCACCGCCATTGGGACGAACCTGGATCCCAAATAGGAAAGCGTGCTTGTCGAGTTCCTCCGTGAGAATAGGGACATCTTTGCCTGGCAACCTGCCGATAGGTGTACCTAGGGAACTTGCCGAGCACAGCTTAAACATTGATCCAAAATGCAAACCTGTAAAACAACCTCTATGATGCTTTGGAGATGAGAAGAGACGTGCCATTGGCAAAGAGATAGCTAGGTTACTTAAGGCTAGATTTATCCGAGAAGTCCTTCACACCCGATGGGTGGCCAATCTTGTACTTGTCCCCAAAAAGGGAACCGATGAATTAAGAATGTGTGTTGATTACACCGGCTTGAACAAAGCAAGTCCCAAAGATCCGTTTTCTTTGCCTCGCATTGACCAAGTCATTGACTCGACGGCTGGCTCAGAGCTTTTGTGTTTTCTTGATGCATACTCAGGGTACCACCAGATAAAGATGAGGAAGTCGGACCAATTGGCCACTTCATTCACTACCCCATACGACACGTTTTGCTATGTTACGATGCCCTTTGGGCTGAAAAATGCAGGTGCTACGTACCAGCGGACAATGCAACGTTGCCTCCATGACCAAATTGGTCAGAACGTTCACGCTTATGTGGACGATATCGCGGTGATGTCTAAAAAGTCAAACGACTTAATCTCCGACTTAAAATAAACCTTTGATAATCTCCGGAAATACAACATGATGCTTAACCCTAAGAAGTGCGTCTTCGGGGTTCCAGCCGGCAAATTGTTGGGTTTCATCGTTTCCCAACGCGGAATCGAGGTTAACCCAGAAAATATCAAAGCCATCTTAAACATAAACCGTCCGACATGCCTAAAGGACATTCAACAACTAACAGGTTATGTTGCAGCAGTTAGTCGGTTCGTCAGCCGACTTGGAGAGAAGGCTCTGCCGCTATACAAGTTGCTGAAGAAGGCGGAAAAATTCACGTGGACATACGAAGCAAATGCAGCATTGAAGCAGCTCAAGGAAACCCTTTCCTCAGCGCCTATCCTTGCAGCACCCGAGCCTAGAGAGCCCCTGTTAATATTCATGGCGGCGACCAACCGGGTAATCAGCGTCGTCGTCATGGTAGAGCGGAAGGAACCAGGCGATGAGCACAGAGTTCAGCGACCAGTTTACTATGTAAGCGAGGTCTTGATGGAGTCCAAGCAGCGTTACCGGCACTACCAAAAGATGGCTTATGGAGTATTCCTTGCTTCTCGGAAGCTGAGGCATTACTTTCAGGAGCACCCAATCACAGCGGTGAGCAAGACTCCACTGTCCGACATAATCAACAACAACGATGCTACAGGAAGGGTTGCAAAGTGGGGTATTGAACTTGCTGCCTTCGAAATCACCTACTAGAGACGCGACGATATCAAGTCACAAGCCTTGGCGGATTTTATTGCAGATTGGACGGAGATGCCTGACGCTACTCTGTTGCCGGAACCAGAGTACTGGGTGATGCACTTTGACGGATCAAAGCTGCTCAATGGCTCGGGGGCTGGTGTATTGCTACAGTCACCAACAGGAGACAAGCTACACTACGTTCTGTAGATCCACTTCGAGGCTACAAATAACATGACGGAGTATGAAGCACTCATTCACGGACTACGTGTAGCCAAGGATATTGGCATCAAGCGCATAGTTTGTTGTGGAGATTCAGACTTGGTTGCCCAGCAGGTGGCTGGCACCTGGAATGCGCGGAACCCTGTGATGGCGGCATATCGAGACGAAGTGGACGAGATAGCCAAGAGCTTCTTGGGCTACGAAGTTAAGTATGTGCCTAGGGAGCAAAATGAGGCGCTGATCTACTATCTAAACTTGGATCAGGGCGCAAGAAAATTCCGCCAGGAGTTTTCTTAGACCATCTACGTACACCATCCGTGAAGGGAGCCGACATCGACAATCCAGATAGAGCTGACTCTTTAGTCAACATGGTGACAAAGATCTCTCCGGCTTGGACAAAACCATTCATGTAATATCTCGAACACGAAACTTTGCCTGACGACAAAGTTGAAAAACGGCAAATAGTACGACGAGCAAAGGGTTACACCATAATCAATGGGCAACTCTACAAAAGGAGCACTTCTGGTGTTTCCCAGCTAGAAGCTATGGAAATCCTACGCGAAATCCATCTCGGAGATTGCGGGCATCACGTCGCTCCTCGATCGTTGGTCGCGAAAGCCTTCCGGCAAGGATTCTACTGGCTAACCGCAAAGGCGGACGCCGACAAGCTGGTTGAGACATGCATGGGATGCCAGTATTATGCCCGACAACCACATGTTGCTGCTGAAGAATTGCGAACAATACCAATAACTTAGCCGTTTGCAATCTAGCGGATAGACATGGTGGGACCGTTGCAAACGGCACCATGTGGATTTACACATCTGCTTGTAGCAGTTGATAAATTCACTAAGTGGATAGAAGCTAAACCCATTAGAAAGCTTGATGGGGCAACTGCCCTCAGGTTTGTCCGGGATCTAGTGGTGAGATTTGATCTCCCACACAGCATTATCACTGACAATGGCAGCAACTTGTCTCTCAGAGAAGTGTAGGCTTATTGTTGGGAGAAGGGTATCCGACTTGACCTTGCATCTATGGCTCATCCACAATACAATGGTCAGGATGAGCGAGCCAATGGATTAATTCTGCAGGGAATCAAGCCACGTCTTGAGGCACCGCTACACAGAGAAGCTGGAGCCTGGGCGGAGGAACTACCATCTGTGTTGTGGAGTTTACGAACTACACCCAACAGATCCACCGGCTACACCCCTTATTTCATGGTTTATGGAGCAGAAGCCGTCTTACCTTCCGACATACTTCACGATGCACCAAGAGTTGTCGCCTACGACGAAGATGACGCTAAAGAATCCAGACGCCTAGATGTGGACCTTCTCGAGGAGGAGCACGTTTTGGCATGCCAAAGATCCGCCATCTACCAGCATAAGCTACGCAGCTACCATAGTCGCCGCGTCCGGCATTGCTCATTTAAAGAGGGGGATTTGGTGCTCCGACTTAAGCAGAAGAAGTCACACAAGTTATCCCCGCCATGGGAAGGAACGTTCATCATAAGAAAGGCGTTACTCAATGGGTCTTACTACCTCGTTGACAGCCGTGAACTGAAGGATAGACCCAACAAGGATCATAAGCGTAAGCGACGTGACCCGGATGATGACTACCCGGAACTTGATCGGCCATGGAACATAGCACAGCTACGTCCTTTTTACACTTAGCATTTTTATCTAATTGTGTACCTCTCATATGATCAATGAAATAAAGCTCTCTGGTTCACTCATATTTCTGAGTCTTTTACCTCCTTTAGTGTTCATTTTTGGATCATGTAAAACCTTTATGCACAAGCTTTGCGATTGCACTTGTGAAAATTCCGCATACGGGCGTTAGCTTAAGTTTTCTGGTCTACACGTTCTTTGTCGTTTTTATGTGGATTCTGGAGTAGTGACTTTCGACACTTATTGTCGGCGATTTTGTGCTCGGGTTATTGACGGTGCCATTGGGCATCATCACCTAAGCGCATGGTTCCGACAACGAGTCTTCTGACTCACGAAAAGTCAAGCATAAGAACCAAAGTAATGGATAAGCCAGCACTTGCTTAAAATATATATACATGCTGGAAACTAGTTCTTGAGTAGCAGGAAATAACAACAATTGTTTTCCGCCTGAAGTTACATAAACAAGTTTTTTCCGCATATGCACCAAAGGTGAAACAAATATTACAAAGTTGTTCTTCACTCCTTTGGCGCAAGTGACTTGGAACAAGCATCATCACCAGCCGAAGAACCACCCTCGAAGTCGGCGTTGTGGTGGGACTCAGAGGAACCTTGGTTGCCGCTGTCGATGATGTTCATGGGCACGAAGACGTCGACATCCACCAACTCGACAACTCTGGTGTCATAGCCCGCGAGCGATGACAAGATGGCTTCATGGTTAATATCTTTGCCATCATCGCCTACTTCGGGAATGCCAGAGGTCACCGTATCGATGTCGGCATCTTCATAGTGTGCCTTCACCATTGACAGCGCCATCCTTGCGCCAGCCCGTGCACATGAAGCTTTCCAGCTCGTGATACGCTCGGGGGCTCAACGCAGAATCTCCGAGTACTTCACCACGGAGTCTGATGCCTTGATGTTTATCTGGAGGGGCTTGGCGATATCCTTGGCTTGCGTGATGGCGGTGTTAATGAAGTTGCCGGCAAGAACCATGCATTCCTTGGCTGGAGGAGGTGATCGGGTTAAACCCATAAGAGTTGCAAATTCCGACAAGGAGCGCATGAGTTCAACAATTCAAAGTACCCAGACTACAGAAATACAATACGGAGAAAACTTACTGAAGATGCTGGCCTCAGCCTGCCAGAGGATGTACGCCAAGGATTCTTTCTCTTGTTGGAGGAGCTTATACGCCTCTCTATGGCGTTGATTTTGCTCATTGGCAGCTTGCTTCTGATCCTTTAAGATCGCAATCTCCTCCTTCAAGCGATTGATTTCCTCGGTGGCAGAGTCCTGCAGGGCCTTCATTGACTCCTCATGCATTTTCAGCATGTCTTTCCTCTCCTCCTTAAGGATCTTGTTCTCGCTATTCAGCTGCTGAATGTGCTTGGATTGCTCGACAATGTCCTTGGCCTTGGCAACATGCTCTGCAGAGTCGGAGAAAACAAAGTACACAGTGATTACTCGGAGAATATAAGCACAAAACCAATACGGAATGCGCAAAAAGAAAACAGACTCTTGTTTTTGATGATCTGTTTGTTCAAGATGGCAGTTTTACCCTTTTTGGCTTCAAGATTTGCGTGCATCTTCTGGTACTTGTCATTGGCCATGCCCCTCCGAGCATTCTCGTTCTGTGGAAAAAAAGGTCAAAGTTAAAACGTTGTTTGTTCTGCTTGGAGCACCTAGCCGGAAATTTTCCACCTAGACGCTCGGGGGCTACATCGGGAGTTTTTGACTTAACAATATGCTTAGTTTCTCTTTAAGCATCTAGTTGGAACTAATTCAGTTACAACTAGAAGCTTGGGGGCTACAATATAAAGTTTTTAACTCGGTTATATGCTTAGCTTTCTTTAAGCATCTAGTCGGAACTAATTCAGTTACAACTAGAAGCTTGGGGGCTACAGTACTGAAATTTATAAACACTGCGTATGCTACTCTTAAAGCATCTATTTGGAATATTTCATTCCATCTAAATGCTTGGGGGCTGCAGTGAGAAGTTTTCTAGCTTAGTCACTCTTAGAGCATCTAGACGTGGGATACTCGGGTAGCATACTCGGGCTGCAGTGAGAAGACCTATGATTTTCCTTCTACATCCTCGGGGGCTACAGTGGGATACTCATATGAAATGCAAAAGGCAAATAAAACTTACAAGTGCAATGATCTTGAGGTTTGTAGCCCTCTCGGCCAGCAGCTTGCCAAAGGAGATACTGTTTCCCCGCAAGATGTCTGCTTGTCAGAGGAGTTCCTCAAGACCGCACGTCGGAGATGTCGGTGCTGCTCCAGGAACCAGAGTTGTGCTACTCGGCATAAGTGCCGGGTAGACTATCTTCGGGAACTCAAAAGGTTTCTAGGGAGCAAGGGCGTCGGCTTCCACCACCGCCTTGCCGCCACCGATGGCATCCTTAGCCGGAGCTTCAACCATTTGTTGGGCGGTACTCTCCCGCGTCGCCTGCTTGCCGACAACAACCAGCTCGGTAGAGGCACCAGAATCCACTTCCATGGCGGAAGGGCCTGATGCCTGCTTAGCTTGTGAGCTTGTCGGGGCAGACGGAGGCTTGACGGAGGGAGTGGTAGGGGCAATGGCGGGAGATGCATCGTGATGCAGCATGTCCTTTATATTTCTAGAAGCCCCCCATGTTTTGGAGGTCTTCTTGAGGATGGTCGTGGATTTCTTCCTGAAACATGCAAAATTCATAAGTACAGGAGCAAGACAGATAAATAGACAATGTCGGAGAAAGAGAAGCTTACAAAAGTAGGGGTGCTTTGGCAAAGGGGATCCCGGTAACTCTTCTCTTTTCCGCCTCCAGGGCGGCGGTAGTCTTTTTGGAGGCTACACCATCCGTCTTCTTCTTCTTGCCTCCGTCGGCAGCGTCATAGGTGGAGCTCTTCCACTTTCACGCCAACGGAGCCTCGTCGTCGGACACGACCGTGACTTCCTTCATCTTTGGATCGTAGATCTGGGCAGCCAGGTTGCCCTCCTCTAGATCTCTAAGCTGTTAAGTGAGAAATCACCATGTTAGATAAGATGACACTTGCAAGTCGGAAGAACTAGAGTATATGTCGTACACGGAAAATAAATACCTACCTTTGGGCACTTGCCATCTACGAACATGTCGTAGGTGATGGTGAAGCCGCGCTTCTTATCCTTCACCTTGACGATGTCCTTAAGGTGGAGCTTGACAGAGTCGCTCGAGAATTTGTCCACGGAGATGCGGAGGCTATCCCTTCTATCACTGGTATACTCGTGCATGAGCTTCGCGCGGTGCTGCAGAGGTTGAATTCGCCTGATGAACCAGCACATGGCTAGGTACAAGCCGGTCAAACCCGTCTCTACGAACCATTCTATCCGCCTTATGGCACGGGAAGCATTGAGGTCGGAGGGAAGGGAGGACTGGATCTCCATGACGAGGCTTCAGCGGCGGATCCATCAACGAAGTCTAGGTACGTTACTTGTCGGCCAGCCAGAGGGATGTTTGGGCCGTAGAAGTACGTCTGTTGCCAATTTTTGCAGGACTCATGGCCGACGATGTCGGGGAACCGCCGGCCAGGTCGAATCTTGAAGCTTATGGTGCCACAGTTCCTGAGTTCTTCCTTGCTATGTCCGGCTTCATGTTTGACGGTGAAGAAGTACACAAAGAGGTCTAACCTAGGCTTTATCCCTAAGTATCCCTCGCAGAGCGCCGCGTAGTTGTTAAGCACTAAGATACTTTGGGGGAAAGGTTCTGGGGCTGGACTCTATAGTGATTCAAGACAGAGAGGAAGAAGTTGGAGATGGGCAGGGAGACGCCGCGTACCAGTTGGTCTTTGAGGTACACCTTTTCTCCGGCTTAGGGAGAAGGTGTAACCTCGCTGGCCGGTGCCGCCCGCCAGGTGAGCCCCTCCGTCGCAGGGAGGTAGCCCTCGGCGATCATCTCTTGGATATCACGATCCCTGATATCTGAGCCGTGCCAGTCGCCCTTGTGCGAATCTGGCTCCTCCTCCAATGGCTCCAGCGCCGCCAAATTAAGGTTGCCATCGGTGGACTCGATCACCGCCGATGCGGGGATGACTAGGCCCTCTGGAGGAACGACAATGGAGCTCGCCGTCTTCTTCATGGCTTTGTTCGATGCCGCCATGGAGGGAGAGGTGCTGCTGCTAGCCATGGAGCGAGGATGGGTACGACTGGTGCGGATTTGAGGCTAGGGTTTTTTCGCGAGTTAGGCGCAGAGAGCTCGAGGGGGCGGGCGCTGGAGGAAGAACATGATGTGAGGAGAATGAGGTAAAAGGTGAAAATTCCACCGCTGTTACTATTTATCATCTCCAGCGTCAAGATTGGTGCATCTTGATCGGATGGTTGCCGCGTAGACGACGTGTTCGCGAACGTGCACGAAAATTTCTCCACGTCTCCAACCGTCGCCGCCAACGGTTCATATCGCTTGCGCGGGAAAATCGGACATGACTGCATTCTCTGCATGTGTGAGTTACGAGGCGTCGCTGACCTAAGCCTACGTCCCCCTAGCTAACACAGGCAGATGAGCAGTCACATCAAAGATTCCGGCATGGACGGATCCAGTCCGTCTACGGAAGAGTACGATGGAAGATTCAGCATTTCTCCGACTTATGAGTTGAAGACGGAGAAAGCCTTGCAGGGTTCTTTGGGAGGATTACAAGATATTGCTTGTCGATTTGCCGACATCCATCTAGATGGAGCATTCCACGAGAAGAGATCTCGGAGTTCTTCGGGGGCTACTGTTGGGGATATGCTATATGGGTATCCCTATAGCATGTCTCTTATCCGGATAACCCGGGTGGCCCACAGTTGGTAGCATGGCCTATGGCCTGCTGGGCGGCCCAGTTAGATGGATCCAGAAGGGAGGCCCATGCCGGATAAAGGAAGGCTACGGTTGGAGTCACCGACGTACCCGGAGCTTTGGATTGCAAGATACACAAGACTAGTAATAGACGCTGTAGGACTATGTAACCTGTCCGGTTAGGACTTTTTCCCTGTAACCCTCGGACCTTGCGACTATATAAGTCGGGCCTACGGGAGCCTTTAGGGCACGATCATAGACAACTTCAGACAACCTCGCACAGCGAACCAATCCCTGTAACTCGGCGTATTGCCCTTATAGTGATTTATAGCAGGAGTAGGATTCCGCCACCGTCGTGGGATCTGAACCTAGGTAAGTTGTGTTACCTCGTACCCGTCAACCGTCCACCTTCCCCTACGTCTCTAAACACGCACTGTGAGGACCCCTCCATGGCGTACTCGTCGACAATACCACGACATAGGGTTAGCACTTCCCGCAAAGTCATCATGAGACATATTTTTACCACTTGTGGTCTTACTATCCACAATGGTCTTGTTTCTCTCTTGTGCGGGCTTGGCCTTCTTCTTCTTGTTCTTCTTCTTCTTCTTAGATTTGGAGACAAAGCCAATCCCCCCTTTTTCACCATTACGCCTTTGCTTACTCAAAAGGTAATCAATGGACTTGTTTCCTTGTGGAAATGTGGCCTTGGCTAACTTCCCCTTCAACCTAGCATTTTCTTCAAGAATAGTTGTACTACTAGAAGGAATGAAATTACTAGGTGAAAGAATATTGATCAATTGAGTTTGAAGCGTTTCATAGGACTTTGTGAGAGACAAGAGTTCATTTTCCAATGCCTTGTGAGCCTTGTCAAGTGAACTGAAGTCCTCGGCAAGTTTTTTATGAACCACACCAAACTCAATCTTGTTCTTTTTAGCCTTTTTATATTTAGCAATAGCATGATCGCGTTCCTTGATGAGTCTATTGACAATGACATCATTGGCCCCTCAAGCCCTTCAAGTTTTAGTTCAAGAGACATTCTAGTCTCTTGTTCTTCTTCTAGAGCATTATTTAGGGCTTATAGTTCAATCATGTGTTCATGCCCGAGTTTACATCTTACATCTAAAAGCTCTTGTGTGTGGGAGAGTTGATCCAAGATGCTCCTAAAATGTGTCTTGGCCTCTCCTTGTAATTTAGTCACAAACTCATCAAAAGAAATTAATTCCCTCTTTACTTCAAGAGACATCTCATCATCAATTTCATCATTAGCTAAGGGGATGGAGTGAGATGATGAGCATACCTCCGTTCCTCTTGCCATAAGGCAAGTGACATTCTTGTTGGGAGAATTATCATTTGGAGAATCGAAGAGGGAGAATGTCGGAGTAGAAGTAGTGGCTAGAGCAGACACACCACTTGATGTTTCCTCTTCCTCATCTTCTTCATCTTCATTGTCTGAGGAGTATTCTTCATGAGTGATCAATACAATCTCACCCTTCTTCTTATTGTTGGAATTATTCTTGACGAAGGGCTTCTTGTAAGGAGCTTTGGAAGCTATATTTGGCACTAGTTTGCCACCATTTTCTTCTCTCATCTCATAGGGACAACTGGCCAAGAAGTGATTTCTGTCGCCACAATTGTAGCAAGTTCTCAATCTTGGCCTATTGCCTCTTAGTCCACTGGGTTTAATTTTTCGTTGCATTTCCATCTTCGCCTTCGCGGGGTTCTTCCAGAAGTTGTTTGCATAGAAAGCCATATATTGACCATGAAACTTCTTGACATCTTCGGGGTTGCTCATGGATAGGCCATCATCATTGTCATCACCATCCCCGTGTTCAACAACTTTGGCCTTCAATGCAAGGTTGACAACATTGGTCATTCCAAGGGCCCGAGCACGGGCATCTTTGGCATTATTGGCGGCAACCTTGAACAAGGCCATATCTTGCATAACTTCATTGGAGGTCATGAGGTGGTAGTTGTGTCTTCCTTGTAGGCTCTTCAGGTCGGTGGGCTCAAAGGGCATGAGTGCACTCACATATTTTATTTTTATCCATGCATCATCCACATGTGAGGCACCCACATTCCTAAATGCTGTGGCGGTGGATTTGAGCCTACGGTACATGTCTTCATGATCTTCATCTTCCTTCATAAAGAAGCCTTCGGCTTCATTGCTTAGTGTATCGTACCGGTTCCTCCTCATGCTCTCATTCCCGACAAACAACACTGTGAGAGCATCCCAAGCTTCATTCACTACAAGGATTCCGGTATGTTGCAACAAAAATTATTGCTACAAGTATATTTTGTTGCAATAAAATGCAATATTACCACAAAAATTCCGTTCATGGTAATATGATCCACATATTGCTACAATCTTGTTTTGTTGCGTTAAATATCCTCTTTGTTGCAATAAAGGCCACATATTGCAACAAAATGCGTTGGTGTTGTAGTATGGTAGCTATATTACAACAATTATGTTCTGTTGCATGAATCAGTCCTTTTGTTGCAATAGAGACTAGGTATTGCAATAATTTTTTTTGTGGTAATATTCAAAAAGTTATTGCAACATTTTTTGTCATGTCACGTTAGTTAACAATGTTGTTGCAAAAAATAGCTTTATATTTCAAAAAATGCATATTTTTTGTAATAGCGCATTTTTGCCTCAATTACATTGTGTTGCAATAACTATTGCATATTGCGACAAATTGTGTATCTATGGCAATATGTAGTACATATTACTCTCTCTTTCTCAAATAGATGTAAATTTGTCTAAATTTAGATGTATCTAATACTTAATAGTGTCTAAATATATCCAAATTTAAACAACTTTGCGATGTTATTTTGAAGCGGAGGGAGTACAATAATTCCCTTTTGTTGCAAAAGGGAACAAGATATTGCAATGGTATTCTCTCAGGTGGCCTATTACTCCTGATTTTTTCCTTTGTCTATTATAATTTTCTCACGATCTAACTAAAGGGGTGTACTAATTTACATAGACACGAGGTTAGCTTATTACAGAATCAGTGTGATGATTATTTCCTTTTAGTCTAAGCGGCATAAAAAATCGTGAATTCGTGATTAACTCTAACATGTGAATTCAGAAGAGACAAGAAACTCATGACCTCTGTATATCATTGTTTCGCATAGGCCAAGATAGAGACTTCTTCAGATGTGTGTCAACATTTACGCCGAGTTTGGTAACAAAGTTTTTCTAAAACTAAAGTATATCAATACCATAGTATTTTCTCTCAAAAAAATACCATAATATTTTGGTGCCTAGCAGAATAATACTTCAGTTTTTTCTTTTCTTGGTTTTAGAAAAAAGAGGGTCTGACCTCTTTTTCAAATACTTAAAAAAACATTGTTTTAAAGAATACTTAAGTTTTAAAATCATATTATTTATTGGATCCAAACACCTCAAAGTATTTAATACTCCGTCTTTTTTAGAAAACAAGTATTCCGCCAATAGTTTAAAGTTACTTTATACCAAACGGGGTCTAGAATTTTCGGGACGCTAACCGAGCGAAAAGAACGCCATCACATATTCGAGCAGTTTGGCCAAATCTTATGCGCGCCAGAGGTCAAAAAGGGCCCGCCACGATTTAGACTAAAACTGCCAAATAGTATATCTGTTCGCACCCCAACCCCAAGACGAGTAATGCTACATCTACGGATGCTTTGTACAAAAAATTCTTACGGACAACCACATGTGGCAAACGAGATCAGTTCGTGGTCCTAAATTCAAGGAAGAAAAAAAAATAGGACCAAACGCCAGCCACCACGTCAGCCCGTAAGATTATTCCGTAGCATAATTTTCGTAGGTGTAGGATTATCGCCCTAACTATGCCAAAATTTCCCCAGCTCGCCTCCTCCCATCCATGGCGGCCGTCGTCCGTCGCCTGACGTATGCCACCGTCCGCCACCTCAACCTCGCTCCCCGTAGCTCAAATCCGCCCTCCTGAATATCTCGCCCAGCTCCTACCTCGTCTCTCTCCTTGGCCCGTTAGTGCGTGGTGTGTAGCGGCGGCCCAACGGCGTCCAGTACGGCGCCTTCTGCAGGTAATTCTCGCCCCAACCTTCTTCAAGGCAAGCTGCAGTAACCTCGCATCCATATTTCCTTCCACCCTGTATGATAACCACGAAATTTGGTTCCCTATGGTCCAGGGAATCGTCACCGGCCATCGCAACTTGGTCAGGAACGGCAGACTGCTCACTCGCGCGCCACCGGCTGGGAAAGCGCCTCCAACACGGATACGCGCCTTTGCTTGCCAGATCTGGAGCGTCTCCCCCTCACACACTCAACGCCGACTACGATCTTTCTCCTCCAACGCCTCGCCAGATCTGGTACTGCTAGCTGCTGTTGCTCTTGTTGTTTTCTTGCTGTTGCATGCTATTGCGCTATTCTGTGATGGTGGTGCTGAATATATCGATGTGCTTTGCGGCTATGCCATATGCCCCTGTCACCATGTGTCTTCTAGCTGTTGCTCCTGTTGTTCGTTGTGCTAGTAGTGTAGAAAAATGGAATTAGTTTTCTGTTTGGGAATAGAGGAGCCTAGCCTTTATCTGCCCGTCTTAAACCAGTTTAATTAACTTTTTTCGAGGTAGTCTGTACATAGATCATATTTCACCATGGAATGCATTCCGTGTATTATTTTATTTGTTAGATTTGGTGACTAAATTGCGCCCCATTTCGTTCTTTTCAGTTTAGGGTTAATGATTTCATCTCTTTCATTTTAATTACACACAAGCGGGTATCTTCATTTACAATTTGTTTTTGTTAATTTCCAGAGGGAAAAATGCATATTTGTCATTATCATTTGAAGACCAAGAACTAGCATCCAATCCTAGAGGTTTGTATTCCCTTCGTCCTTTCAAGCCTATATATTTTCTTCACTACTTTGTTATTTTGTTCATGAATATTCTGCTTGTAAGATTGAACCTGTTGAGTTCAGTGAACAGCATGCCAACAATCGAAGGTTGTTAAACTCCATAGTAGAAGTTAAACATGGACAGGAGATGGATTAACACACCTAGGTACAACATATACCCTGTTACAACTAGTGTAATGTTTTTTAATTCTAAGTCCATTAAGATAATAATATGCTAGAAAAGGCCTCACTTTAATATATATACAAAGATTTACAGGATTTGTTCAATTTGTGTTTCCAATTCAGTAATACAAGATAATATATTGTGCCCTTGCAAGAAATGTAGTACTCCCTCTGATCCAAGAGGGAAGAGGCGTGGCTGTGTCGGGGGAAGGTGGGAAATGACAAGGGGAGTGTTACAAGAGGAGGTAGGGTTTTTAGTATGGGCTGGGCTGTATCGCATCTGTGTCCATCCGAATTATCACCAAATTATTCTAATTCATTAATTTACTGATATGTAAAAAACCGTAGGGATACGGTATCGGAGATGTATCCGTATCGGATGCTATATCGGACCCGGACACGCCTTCCCGGCCACGTATCCGTACTATATCGGATACTATATCTGCCAACTCTTAGCAATGGTCATGTGTTTGGACGTGATCCGGTTGGATGCGTGAAGGTACTAGGCTTAAGACCAACCGTAGCTAGTCAATCATAGGGTACAGACCCAGCCACAATATAGTTTGATATGTTGTTAATGTTTTTTATGCTCTTTGTAAAACTTTGTTATGCAGCCTAACATATTATATCATTTTTGCACTCAGATCAAGGGAGGAGATGGTTTTGAACATAGTCAGCATGAATCCGATGAAGACTACACAGCCATCCAAATGCTGAAGTGGTACTCTCTCTTTGTTCTAGATATTGCTTCATTTCTCCGAATAATCAGTTCCTTCTCTCCTTCTGTAGTGAACGAATGTATGGCTATAAAAATATTAAATTAGGAGGGAAAGAGAGTACCCTTGGATTTCTAATATCAGGCCAGGGCTATTTCTAATATCAGCCTACACTTTGTATTTCTATATGCAGTTTATTTTATGTCTCTCAGTTTGTCGTTATTGCATTGTAAATCATTGTTAAGGTATAAGCTTGGAAGTACTTTCATGTCGATTGCTAAGAGTTGGCGGACATTTATATTTAATAGTTAGCAACATGTTCTTTACTAAATAGTTGCTTTCATTTCATCACATGATTAACAATAAAATATTATCCTTTCATATGGTCATTCTATTTTAGATCATGTAGTCTTTGTGAGCTTTTTCGTTTATCATATTTGATCCTGAATTTTTATGGTTGCAGAACCACCACCCTCGGTATGTGTTGGAGGAATTAGTTAACTAGAACAGTGCTTGTGAGGGTGGGTACTATGTGAGGCTGCTTATGTTCCAATTACATGCAAGATTGTCCTCCAGGAGGTATAGTTATTGCACCAGAAGGTATAGTTATAGCAGTCTAACTGGATTTTTTCTGTATCTGTGCACCTATATGTACTTTCTTGCTGATGTATTTTTTGTTAGCACTCAAACCATTGAGAACTACTGACTGTGGTATGTGTATAATTTCTCAAACCCTCGAGTCAGGTCATTGTACTATTGTTCCTATGCTTTGCTTAGGTATGCACTAGAATAACCAAGTTGATCAGGTTTTCATACATGTGTTGGATATTTCTCTCACTACCTTTACACTTATTACTAACCAGGGAACATGCGAAAACGTGATTGAAATAGCAGTGTCGTGAGTGTGGCTGTTTGGTTTGCAGGAGAAAATGTAGCCATACAATGCGGGGTGAGGGCTTGTGTTCCTTTGGTACTGCTTTCTTGTAGTAGCGTAGGATTTTTTTGGGCCTTTTAGGTTGTTTAATGCCCTTATCAGATCTACTTCCATGTGTTTCTTAATTTTTTAGTGTTTTTGGTTCTTATATCATTGCCCGATCTCTTTTTGGTGAGAAATGATATTTTCTTGGCTGGCCAGCATCATCTAACTCGATGTCCCCGTTGTGTCAAGAACTTTGTGTGTCGAGAACATATTATGCTTGTTTGAAATGGTAGGAGTAGCTTTGTGCTCAATGTTGACTTCTGTTCTTGCCTACAGCAACTACTTTTCATGGATTGAGTAGCTACTACTCACTCGAATTAATTTGAAGAAAATGCTAGTTCTTGAGAGAAGATTAGATGATGAATAGCAGAATGATCATCAAGAGTACTCAGGTGATGGTAACTTATTACTGACTTATGATCAAGGAAAAGATGGAAGCTACTTGGCCCTGTAGCACATCTGTTTAAATATTCATTTGTTGTCCTGTAGGTATGAAACACACATCTATGTTTGCTTAAATGACAGGAATGTAGGTATTTAAACCTGTAGCTTTCCATGCAACATTTGGCTGTAGGTTTGAAGTACACATCTATGTGAGCTTGCTTGTTTCCATATTTGTTAGGTTATTGTTTTTGGGTCGCCTGGTGTCCGTGGAGTGCTTGATGTGTGGTTCCTAGCCACAGCAGGTTACAGTATGGTGGATCTGATTATGGGCTTGCATAATTTGATTGTACATCTAACTTGGATATGATCTAGTTCTTATGTGTGCTACTCCGTGGTGGTTATTTCACCAGCTATGCTACTTCTTGATGGGTTCTAGCTACCGGTCTTTGGGAAATTGATATTCTATCTGTTATAGAAGAATATATCTGTTACAACTAGGATCTGATCATGTTTCTTTGTTTTCTTTTATTTTTTTCCATTTTGCAGGGATAAAGTGAAGAAAATGAAGATAAGATTACTAGAAGAGTAGTTTTAGGCTTTTCTTTTATTTTCTTGCAATTTTCCTTTTATTGGATACTTGTAAAAGACATTGTAATATTCTTACTATAATAAAAAGTATGATTTCATTTCATTTCTTGTTTTTAAATTATTTTTCCTTTTAGGTTGTATTCTGTAAATTTGGAGTATTTTTTGTTTTTCATATACATTACTAGTGGGGCATCGGTTTTGCTACTAGTGGCACACTATATAGGTGGCACACCTAGATGGTGCCCTACTAGTATGTTTATAAGTGGCGCACCTAGTTGGTGTCTCAGAGCGCCACTAGTAAATATTAGTGGCGCCTTATCGGTCACCACCAAAACTAGTATGTTCAATTTTTTGTTACCACCTTTGGAGAGTTGTTGCCATAAATTAATGCCACAAACACAGGGTTGGTGGTGAAAGAGGTGTACCCATGAAAACAAGAGTTGTTGCTATAGGGTTTGGGTCTATTGCAACAACTGGATATTGCCACGAAAGGGCATGTGCCACTAAATAAGTGTTGTTGGAATAGGCTATCGCCACAAACGCCTATCGCCACAAACAACCAATCGCCATGGTTTTGATGGATGTTGCATTAAGCTATCCCCACAATCCAAATTGTAGCATTAAGTGCGTGTTGCCACAGGAAAAAATGTGGCAACTTGTTATATGGCCATTGTAATAGCACACTTTCTTGCCACCATTTGGTTTTCGTGGCAATAACCTATTACCATGCGTCCTGTCGCAACGCTTGGCAACAAAAGTCATGTCGCAATAATTCGGCACTTATTGCCACAAATATTGTTGTTGCAATAGACCCGAATCTTTGTAGTGATTGATGGTGCTAAGGTGCTCAATGTGTGGGTAATCCTTTGTACCCAATCCTTGTTGAATCATGTGTAAGGCGGTGGCATTGAGTTGACTATTGACAACTTCTCTTCTTATCAAGTTATCTTGATCCCCAATATAGAGTCCTTGTTTAATGATGTTCCATAGTTCAATGCAAGAGCTGCGCACATGAGTTTTCATTAGAGATAGCCATTGAGCAAAAGTAGTAGATGCTTAAAGCTTAGGTGGGTCACCCCTATTGTTTATCTGAGGGTGAGGAATTGGGGGTCGGGAGTGTACCATGAATCATGGTGCTCACCCTTCCCACCATCCTTTGGTGTGGATGAGTTAGTGTTCTCTCGATTACCCCCAACCATCATACCCTCGGGAGATACCGGGTCATTCCCTTTAGGTAAAACAGATGGAGGCTCCTCTTGAGGAGAAGGGGATGATGGAGGCTCTTCTTGACTTCGTTGACCAAGGAAGAGCTCAATCTTATTTCCAAGTTTTTGAGATCTTCCATGGTCACCGTGGTGTTCTCACGACCACCTTCCCCATCATGGCTACCCATATTCTCTTAGGCGGTAAAGCCCGAATAAAGAGTCGAGGCTCTGATACCAATTGAAAGGATCATATGGGCACCTAGAGGGGGGGTGAATAGGTGCTACTTCAAATTTTCTTCTTCTTCAAATTAAGGTTTGACAAGAAAGGTAAATTCTCTAGATAATGCAACTAAGGTGAATTTACCTATATGAAAAACAAGCAATAGCTAACACAACACTAAGCAAAAACAAGTAAGTAAAGTGCGGTAAAGGATAGAAGTAACCAAAGTGATGGACGCGGAGACACAAGGATTTGTTTCCCGTAGTTCCTTCCTTTTGAGGGGAAGTATGTCTACATTTGGAGAGGGGGTGGTATCAAACCACCTACGCCACGAAAGGCCTCCTTGTTCTCCTATGAATCTCACCCCAACGGGATCGATCGACATTCCACTATATCGGCAACCTTTGAGGTGGAAGACGGCACCTTTACAAGTTTGGGGCACACATCCACAACTTAATTGGAGGCTCCCAAATACAAGCAAGCTTTCAAGACAATCAAAGAAAAAGCTTGTAAGAACCAAATCTAGATCTAGGGTTTCCAAAGAAAACACTTGAGCAATCTGGGCCCTCAAGTGAATGAGGGGGAAATGAAGATCTCTTTTGGTGAAGTAGTAGATCAAGGCCTCCTCCTTTGATTCTCCAAAGATCAAAGACTTTGGATGGTGGAGTGAAGATATCTTGGCGATTTGGTGGCTCAAATGGAGGTAGTAGTCTTCAATGCAACGAGCAACTTGTCCCAAGGTAGGTGGAGGGGTATTTATTGCTCCCAGAGCAGATCTGACCGTTGGAGCATTTAATGCAGCGATAGTACCAGATGTGCAAGTGGTAGTACCGGAAAAAACTAGTACTACCGGCTTGGTACCGGAAGTGCATTCATCAAAGCACATATGCCCCAGCCACCAGCGGTATCAATTTGTGGTGCTACCGCAAAGCGGTAGTACCGCCCCTAGGATACGGTACTATCGGACGCATGCGGTAGTGCCACATTTTGATACCACGGAGGGTAGTGGCATTTGCCAACTTGCCAAAAAATCTCTGTCGAGCTAGGTACTAAAATGCGGTACTACCGCATTTTGATACCTAGACGGGCAGTAGCTTTTGGCAACTTGTAAAAAGCTTCTGCCACGCTAGGTACTAAAATGCGGTACTACCGCATTTTGGTACTGGGGCGGGCAGTAGCTTTTGACAAGTTGCAAAAATCTTCTGCAGTGCTAGGTACTAAAATGCGGTACTACCACTTTTTAGTACCTAGCCTGGTAGAGGCTTTTTGGCAACTTGTCAAAACCTACTATCGTGCTAGGTAGCAAAAAGCGGTGCTTTTTGGTACCGCGCCAGGCAGAAGGTTTTGGACAGTTTGTCCAAACACACTGCCAAAACCAGTAGCAAATGCCAATACATCTGGTACACTGCAAACCCCTTTTTAATACAACCTGTGGTACACTTGGCAACCTGTGGTACATCTGGTACACCTGTGTGTTGTTATAAACACCAAAATCACTAGGGATAGGAAATTCTCTTTCAAGGAGGACTACCAGGATGATGGAGAGCAGGAAGTCTATGACAACTATGATCACCTCCCATCGCCAGCATTGCCTGTGACCCTGAAGATGGAGCTTCGACAATGCTACCATTATTATATTATTTCGCTGTGTTGATTGTATTAAGACTGGATCATGAGATCCTTTATTTGTAAGACCTTTATTATGGTTTGTAATGGATGATGAACTATGGTACCAATCTGTTATGTCTCGCAAAAATGGTAATCCTAGGATTGCGATGTATGGCATAACAGGCATCTGGGATTAAAATTTCGGGTGTTGACAAGACCTATCAGTCGTACGACATCAACGGTTACAGATTCTACACCGAGGAAAAGGACATGAATAGCGAATATCAAAACTCAGTAGTAACTATGATGTCCTTCGCCGATGAAGAGACTACTGTCATGGAAAGATTTTACGTAAGGATTGAGGAGATATGGGAGCTTGACTACTGTGGAGAGACGATACTGATGTTTCATGTTAGATGGGCCAAGAACATCGAAAAAGAAGGTCGGTATTTCACCACCTGCGTTATACCCGATGCCAAGTCGGCAAAGAAGGCCTCCGTGAAAAATGATCCGTGGATACACACTAGCCAAGTCGGTCAATGTTTCTTTATTACCGAATCGTCAAAGCCCAGTCATGTTGTAGTGAGGAGGGGCAAGAGGAGCATCATCGGAATGGAAGGATCCGCCAATGAGCAATACTTCAACAAGAACGGCGATCCGAAGATCGAAGAGGAATTCGACAAGTACTTCAATATGCCTACTACTACTACAGTAAGAAGAAAGACCACACTACCTACTAAAGGTTGTCCGTTCACGAGAAGAAATCTCATAGTGCCCGGGCTAAAGTATTCAACTGCGAAGAAAAAGGGCAAGAAGATTGTGAAGAGAGGCTAGCTCGAAACAACACATGATGAGTGTGACCTTTTTTGTGTATTAATTTATATGTGTGCTCGCAAATATATATTAGATAGAGACTAAACATATATCATGATATTCATGTGGGTATACAAATTCACATGTGTTTGTGAGAAGAAAAATATATACATATAATTCGGGGAGGTTTTTTGAATAAATATACATGTGTATGTTCTTGGTTTTAAATATATTTTTAACATATAATTTTTGAATAAAGAAAAAAAATTGATGCATCCAAGATTTCAACCTGGATGCCACAGGTTCATGTCCAATTACATGTCTCATAACCACTAACCTAGTGTCTATTTCGTGTCAAACTACAGCCGCACGCCGCTTTTGACTAAGTGCCAAGCTTCTGTGGCGCATATCACTGGAATGCACCAAAAAAGTTTCTGTGGCGCATTCTAGTGAAATGCGGCACATGGCACTTAGCCAAACAACCGTGTGCGGCCGCACAACCCTTTCCCCTAGCTTTCCTCCTTTTCCCCCCACACACCCGAATCGAACCCTAGTGTAACAACCCTAGTTTTATTAATACTAATTAGGGCTTGTTTGTGCATTCATGAGCATCATATAATCTTGCTAAGATAAAAATTCAGACAATATTATCTAAACCCTAAACTATAATTTCACCACTCTTTGAAACATACTCAAAATGATTTTGAATTTTGAAAACTAAAAAAAAATGGAACCCAAATTGTTTACAAGGGTACCTGCAATATTCTCAATATTTGCATAGCTCTAGTATTTTGAAATGTATCAAAACAGATTTCAAAATGAAGATACAAAATAGAAAAAGGAAAACTATTTGGCAGAAAAAAAAACAGAGCCATCCAGGCCAACCAGGCCGGCCCATCTCTCTCCTCTCCCCTCCTGTCGCCCAGCGCAGTCCTCCACGGCCCAGCAGTGGCCCACCCAGGCCCGATACCGCTTCGAGCTTCCCTGGCCGCCCGATGCCGCTGCAATGACCGCCGCCGCCCGCCGCCCTCTGTACGAGGGTAAGGACTCGAGCACGCCCTTCCTCTCCCCTATCCTCTCAGTATCCCCCGAGCCCTCTCTCTCTCTGGCGCGTTTCCTCTCTGGCCAAACCCTAACCGTCCCTGGCGTCGTCGTCGTCGACGTTCCCGGCCACGCCGAGCGACACTGAGATGCCCTGGAGAACCATCGTGCTCCCTTTGTCATCCTCCTGGAAGGAATCGAGCCCGTAGGCCTCCAATCGCCGCAACCGACCACCCGTCCCCAACTCCGGTCGCCACCGTCGTTGCCAATCACCGTCGTTTCCAGCCACGCCATGCCCTGCCGACCCTCCTCTTGCGCCCGTGTTGAGCTCCTGCACCTGACAGTGCCCTCTGTTCGCCCTCTACCTCTCTCTATAACTGGCGCCGCAACCACCTGCAAGTTCCACCGCCGGTCGCCGTCGCGCACGCCGTTCCGGTGACTGTTTCTTGGCGGCGCTGCCACCATTCTGCTCCTCGCGGTGGCCTGCGTCGAACGCACGCAACCATGCATCCTCGCTTGCTCGCTAGCGCCTTCCTCTGCCGCCGTCTGCAGCGTTCCCCGGTGAGGCGACGTGGCGCTGAGGTGGCCTGGGCCCCTCTGGTCAGCCACTGCGGCTAGCCTCTGCCGTGGTAAGAAAAGGTTAGGCTTAGGGTTGAGTTGACGTCAGCAACACGCAGTCAAGCCGTGGTACCCGCTCTGTCCACGTGGAGGTTGAGTTGGCACTGGGGCCACTCAGTCAGTCTCTCTGGATAGCTGTGCCCTTGTGTAAAAAGTTTGTCCAGTTTCTTATATTTTTAGAAAAGAGTACTAATGTGGTTTAAATAATTTCAGAAAATGAATAAAACTTGTAAATTCAATAAGTAATTATTTATAAATCAGAAAAATACAAATAATATATCAAAATGTTTAGATTGAGATCAAGACCATTGACGGTCATCGACGAACAATGCCAACAAGATGAACCCTGGAGAGCTATATCCTTGTGGTTGTCGATCAAGTCAAGTTGATGAATCTGAAGATCTGTATTGGGTATCAACAGGCAAAGGCAAGCGAAACCCCACACATGATATAATCCTATGCTTTCAAGCATTTTAAATTCTTGCCATGTGCTTATGATTCTAAAGTATTTTATCGATAGATAGAGTAATCCTATCTGATGCATGTTTCTTCGAACCTATATTCCCTGTTCCACTACTCCTAGCATAACTAGGGTTTGGCTTTGTGATCGCTGCTAGAGCTACTTTATCTGCTGTGCTTAGCCATCTTAGTTGTTCCGTTGATTCACTTGGTTGATGGTTCCGAGCTTCGAATGAACCTAGTTGGACAGGAGAACGTGGTATGGCAGGTGATGTGAAGTATACATGCTAAGGCTTGTATGGGAGGCCACGCGGGTTGTGGTTTTTGTAGTCCCATACTTGCCACCCTTAGGACCTGATGTTCTTGCCTCTTGAACCAAGACGAGCGTACAGCCACACCGGGGTCTATGGGGACCCCCTTGACCCCAACTTGACTAGTCTGATCCATGAGTCCGTAGTTTGAAGATTTGTTCGGCACCCGCATGGAAAAAGGTTTTGGAAAATGGTGAAAGCATATAGGACGTGGCCGGGTGAAGGATGCTCGGCATTGAACTGGATCACGGTACATAGAGTCGAGGACCGCCTGGGAGTATGGCCAACTACCACAGCCGGGATCCCTTCTGGTGACTCATGGATTAGGCAAAAGTAAGGGAAAGGTTTCGGTCGATCACCCTCTGTCAGCATACCAAGGAAGTGTGTCATGCGACACTAAGAGTCGGTCGGCGCGTGTGGGTAAAGTTGTACACCCCTGCAGGGTATTAATCTTTTCGAAAAGCTGTGTCCACGGTTATGGACGACTTGGGAATGGACGTGGGATCATAGAGAACTTGAACCTAATCGTAAAACTTGGCAAGTTAAGTATAGTGTGCTTAAGGACACTTCCTCTTGGGTACTAGGGGGTGATCCTATATGAGGTTCGATAATGATTCGGTGGATATCAGAAGATGATGATCAATACTTTGGAGATGTCGTTCTCTTATCTCCTTTTAAAACACTCAGATTAGACGAGCTTCTTCTCCCTCCTGTTTTATGAACAAAGATGGCTTTATGCAAAACAACCCCACCAACCATAAGTCTTACGGAGTACACCCTGTACTCACCCTTGCTTTGTTGATACTTTTGCAGCAGAGTAGGTGTTACCATAGAAGATGAGTTTGGTACGGCATCGACATCGACAAGTAGCTTGGGGTTCCCGGCCGGCAGCCTGGAATCTATGAAATGGGACGTCATCGTTATGCTTTAGGCCTCTTAGGCCATTTGTTAAGTTTGCTATACTTAATAGCATAATTTTCCTTCCGTTGTTTGAGGTTTGTGATCAGTGACCTCTGCTTGTAATATTTTGGTTCTTCGCTCAGTTATGAGCTTGCTGTAATAATTTTTGTGTCGTAGGGTCACTGATGTGTTACCGATTCTTCACTGGATATTCTCGAGCTCAAGGGTAAGCTTATTTTAGATGGAGGTTTGGGATTTGTTTAGCCCTGATCCCGGGGGTGTCATAGGTTTTGGTATCAGAGCAGTACCGCCTATAGGAAACCCTTTCTACTGGTCGATGTTGAGTCTAGTTCTTGTGAAAACTATTTTCAAAGATGAAAATTATGTGCGAAAACTCTAGTATGCTTCTTTTACTTCTTACCGAGTTTTGCTCTAACTCTGGGTCATCTTATCTTGTGTTGATTTGGAAAAGTTTTGCTATCTCGTCTCTTTCTTCAAAACTTAGGTGCCTCTTCAGGCATGTCAGTTCTCAACCATTTGACCTAGTGTTGAGTTCTCTAGTGTCAGTTATGTGTGTTCCTTGATTCCCTTGTACTGTTTCATTTGAGAGATTTTTTCTATCATAATCTCTCTATTTTATGGGTCCACATCATCATGTTGATAGTTCCACTGTGTTCTGTTCTAGCCTTCGAGGTATCCTTTCGCTTCGTGTGCCTCCTTTTATTTCTTCGGGTACTTCAGAAGTTGTTTCTTCTCTTGGAAGCTACCTCGTGATTACTATCTTATAGTGTACGCTAAGTCAGTAAAGTAGTAGTTACTCTTTTCTCTGGGTTTTAACCCTTGGACTTGAACTTAAGATCCCCGATTGTACTAGATTCTGGTGTTGTGAATCTTGTACATGAAGCTCACCTTTAACCCAAGATCCATTCTATTGAACCCTGTGGTTAATGTTCACACATTACCTCAGGATGGCTAGTACCTTCTAGTATAGCCTTCAAGCTTGTGGATATTGTCTCTATTGAACAAGTGACGATAAAGGACTTCCCCTACCACTAGTTTTCGCAGATGTTCTTTAATGGAACCAAATAGATAACGACAAGAGTACTCCTCGTGAGTCTCGCATCTATACTCGTGATTCTGCCACATTTTTCCCTTTGTTGCATTGGTTTTCGGAAGATCGTTGACTTATGCATCCACATCTTGGGATTCCATCCTAAGCATGTTCTTCCTTCCTTGTTGTTTCCGACCTTTGTCTACCAGTTGGTAGCCAAGTAGTAAATGTGCATTGGTGTGTTTCGATGCAAGATACTCTTGTGGTCCGTCAAGACAAACCATTTCGGGATGTCAGGAGAAAGAAACTCCAGTACCTCGTCATTTCTAGGACCAGGTCAAAGTGTTGTAATCCACAGATCAATAGGCATGGATTAGCTTCTATCTGTTCCACCTTAAAGTGTCACACTCTTTTATACTAAGAGGTCGTGCTGAGTTTTAGGACCCTTAATGAAGTGATGCTTTTACACATATTTATCCACCCTTCCTCGAGTTTCCATGCTCGTGAGTGATGCATGTGCATAATAATGTGGTCATCTGAGATTATTAGCAATTGTCATTGCTTTGAACTCAAAGGACATTTGTATCATTCTTAGTGTGATGGTTAACCCTATCACTAAGCGAAGTTTGAATGTTCTACCAAGTCCGCTATTCTGGTACACCCTCTTCAGTCAAAGAGTTAGGTTCGTGCCAAAGCTCTAAGACTATGTCATCTTGCCTTACTAAGCAAAGTTCCCTCTCGAACTAAGTGACCTATAGGTGGTCCGTGATATTCTAGATGTCTACTAGAAGTATCGCCATGTTGTCACATGACCGTGTTGTCAAGTTCTTGGGAAAGCAAGTTTTCTGAACTACTACTTTCTCTAAGGATCCGTACTACATACCCCTGAACAAGTTGGTTGAGCTTAAACAAAAACTTGAAGAGTTGTAAGACAACAGTTCTATCCAACTTTGTTCCTCCTTCAAGGGATGTCTAGTTTTGTTTGTGCTGAAGTAAGATAGTATGTCCTTTGTGGATATGTTATCTTTCCTGCCTTTGATTTGATTTGGGCTATCGTCAAATCAAACTCAGTTCCAAGGACTATCTTGATGATGTTTCACTTGAGTGCATCTTCATGTTCTTTGGTTTTACCAATATTCTTGCTTTGTCCAAGCAACATATGAGTCCCTCTTAATGGATTGTCTTAATAAATTTGTTATTGACCCCATTGATGACATCCTTATCTTCTCCATGTTATATGAGATTCATGTCGAACAATTAGCATTAATGTTGGAAACTTTTGAGAATCATCTTCGTGTCATTTCGAAGTATGTGTTCTGGATGTTAGAAGTGATCTTCTCCGATTCACGTGCAAATGTTGGAAGATGTCCACGTGGATTCGAGTAGCGTTGTCTTTGTGTTCTCGGAAATCATTCCAAGTTAGTCAAGCATGTGCAAAGAACTCTTCATATGGTAGGATGATACTTTCACATATCAAGAAGATCCTCCAAGCATCTTAAGCCACTGACTAATTTGTCATGGAAGATAGGAAGTCCAAAAAAACTTCTATATCATCCTAAATGTTTCCTAAACAGGATTCAGTTGTGTTTTGTTGCAAACAATTCATGTAGATGCAATTTTCTTTTGATAATTTGCTATCACATGGGTTCTGCAATCTAGCTCATCTTTTGGAGCTTGAAACTGTAGTCTATGTCTTGAGAATCTAGTGACTTTACCTTTGTGTAAATGTTGCAAACTTTCTATTCGGACATGCTAAGTCTGAAGTATCTCTCCACCTAATCAAAACTGAATCTCAAGCAGTAATAATGATTGGTGTTCCTCAAGGTTATGACATAGGTATATTGTAACTCTGGCAAGATTGATGTAGTGGTTGACACAAATAGCTGGAAGACCTATTGTCATAACATCTTGAATCAGCAATAACAACCATTATTCATGAGGCATCTTTAATGACTTATTATAGGAGTTGATCTTATGGTTTCCTTTGTATCCGAAGTTCGACCTTTACTTGATGACTGGTTAAAGTCCTGTCAGTAGCCTGCTAACAGTGTTTTGAACATCAAGGAGAACATTTAAAGTAGTGTTGCTAAATGTATCTCGGTCGATCCTCCATTCCCTTTTGTGATGGCAAGCGTCTTGTTATGTCAAGTACTTGAAGTTTGAGAGAATGAAGTTTCTTTCTTCTCGTGTCATCAGGAATCTTCTTATATATTCATCTTAGTAGTGTAAAGTGATATCACGATCTTGGCAAAGATTTTGATAGGCCTGGATGAAGAAAGAGTTTCCTTCCTGCTTTCTTAAACATGTTCGAAGAGTTACCATGATTCTGGTAATCAATAGTTTCTCTTGTTACATGTTCCTTGTGACTCTTATGAGTCCTCTCCACCAAAACACCTTTCTGTCCTGGCCTTCTGTTGAACGAAAGAGTGACCCTTCTGTGTCAAAAGTAGTTCAACAGCTTGGTTTTGTTGGTATCTATCTCTTCCACCTGTAAAGCTCTACTGAAGTTGTTTAGTAGAGGTTACCTATCGAAGTCTGCGGTCATGTTCTTTCTGTTGGAAGTTTCCTTCCTTCAGAAGTCAAACTCTTCTGCAAGTTCCATGGTCTCAATCCTTATGAAGACCATCTATCTGAAACCTTGAAACCTTCTCCTTTTGTTTCCTCCTCTACCTTGACGTGTTTCATTTTGTTGGCTTTAGAGATGTTCGCGAAACATCTATCCATGAGTTAATCATGAGATACTCATTTTGTGGTTCTGTGTCATTCCCTCTTATCTTCAGTGATAGTAGCCACCTTGAAGATTATGAAGCGCTTCATCCACTCGTCATGGTGGCATGGATCAACCTCTTCGAGAAGATCGTTGAAGTTTAGTGTAACCCTGTTCCTTCTATCTTCCTACCTAGGAATCTCGGGTCGAGATTCTTTTAAGGGGGATAGAATTGTAACAACCCTAGTTTTATTAATATTAATTAGGGCTTGTTTGTGCATTCATGAGCATCATATAATCTTGCTAAGATAAAAAGTCAAACAAGATTAACTATACCCTAAACCCTAATTTCCCCTTTCTTTGAAACATACTCAAAATGATTTTGAATTTTGAAAACAAAAAAAAATGGAACCCAAATTGTTTACAAGGGTATCTGCAATTTTTTGAATATTTGCAAAGCTCTAGTATTTTGAAATGTATAAAAACAGATTTCAAAATGAAGATACAAAACAGAAAAAGGAAAACTATTTGCCAGAAAAAAACAGAGCCATCCAGACCAACCAGGCCGGCCCATCTCTCTCCTCTCCCCTCCTGTCGCCTAGCGCAGTACTCCGTGGCCTAGAAGCGGCCCACCCCAGGCTCGATACCGCTTTGACCTTTCTTGTCGTCTTCTCCACCGGCGGGAAGCAGCTCGGTGGAGCTTCCCCGGCCGCCCGATGCCGCTGCAATGACCGCCACTGCCCGCTGCCCTCTGGACGAGGATAAGGACTCGAGCATGCCCTTCCTCTCCCCTATCCTCTCAGTATCCCTCCAGACATCTCTCTCTGGCGCGTTTCCTCTCTGGCCAAACCCTAAATGAGATGCCCTGGAGAACATGCGTGCTCCCTTTGTCATCCTCCTGGAAGGAATCGAGCTCGCAGGCCTCCAATCGCCGCAATCAACCACCCGTCCCCAACTCCGGTCGCCACCGTCGTCGCTAATCGTCATCGTTTCCGGCCATGCCACGCCCTGCCGACCCTTCTCTCGCGCCCATGGTGAGCTCCTGTACTTGACAGTACCCTCTGTTCGCCCTCTACCTCTCTCTATCGCTGGCGCCGCAACCACCTACAAGTTCCACCGTTGGCTGTCGTCGTGCATGTTGTTCCGGTGACCCGCTCTGTCCACGTGGAGGTTGAGTTGGCAGTGGGGCCACTCAGTCAGTCTCTCTGGCTAGATGTGCCCTGGTGTAAAAAGTTTGTCTAGTTTCTTATATTTTCAGAAAAGAGTATTAATATGGTTTAAATAATTTCAGAAATGAATGAAACTTGTAAATTCAATATGTAATTATTTATAAATCAGAAAAATACAAATAATATATCAAAATGTTTAGAAAATGAACTCTATCTAATTACACTTTAATCATGCATTTATAATCAACTTACATGACAAGTTTAATCATATAAGCAAATGCACCCTCCCATATGCATTCGGGGTGTCTCCAAATTAGGGTTTGGACCCCTCGGACCCCAATTAAAATGATCAAGCATGTTTAGGGTTTAAATTTCAATAACTTTTAACTTGTCATATCATCATCCTTGCTTGAGCATTGCATCGATGCCATGTGTTGATTGTTTCCTTCCTTTCCGGTGTTTGGTTCTTCTCCAGTAGAATACGATATTGGAATTGAGATAGAATCCTGTACTCACCCTGTACAAAACAACCCCACCAACCAACCATAAGTCTTGCGGAGTACACCCTGTACTCACTCTTTCTTTGTTGATACTTTTGCATCAGAGTAGGTGTTACCATAGAAGATGAGTTTTGTACGGCATCAACATCGACAAGTAGCTTGGAGTTCCCGGCCGGCAGCCTGGAATCTATGGAATGGGACGTCATCGTTATGCTTCAGGCCTCTTAGGCCATTTGTTAAGTTTGCTATACTTAATAGAATAATTTGCCTTCCGTTGTTTGAGGTTTGTGGTCAGTGACCTCTGCTTGTAATATTAGGGTTCTTCGCTCAGTTATGAGCTTGCTGTAATAATATTTGCGTCGTAGGGGCACTGATGTGTTACCGATTCTTCACTGGATATTCTCGAGCTCAAGGTTAAGCTTATTTCAGACGGAGGTTTGGGATTTGTTTAGCCCTGATCCCGGGGGTGTCACACCTAGCCTAGCCGAACCGCCACCGCCGCTCGCCCGCACGCCTCCGCCGCGGCACGCCTCTGTCGCTCGCCTGCCGGTCGCCCGCATGCCTCCGTCGCTCGCCTGCCTCTCGCCCATACGCCTACACCGCCGCACGCCGCCATCGCCGCACGCCGCCACCGCTCTCCCTAGATCCTGCACACCGGACGTGGAGGAGGAGCCCGTGGTGGAGGAGGAGAGCCACCGGAGCCCGTGGAGGAGGAACCCGTGGAGGAGAGCTGTCCTCTCCGGCGGAGCCCGTGGAGGAGGAGCCCATCCGCAGCGCGCAGGAGGATAAGAGCAGTGCACCAGCGTTCCCGGTGACCTCACGGTTCATCAGCGTTCAACTGCTACCCACCTAGGTAATGCTCTGATTAGGATTAGGGTTAGGGTTCTTTGGATTAGGATTAGGGTTAGGGTTAGGATTAGGGTTCTTTGGATTAGGATTCGGTAATCCTCTGGTTAGGATTAGGATTAAGGTTAGGGTTCTTTAGACTAGGATTATTTTGCTCTATTTAGTTTGATTTACACCCCAATTTGGTTACGGTGGTTCTGGTATAGTAGTCATGGTGGTTCTGGGTCTAGTAGCTAGGTATGGTAATGCTTGTCTAGTGATGGTGGTCCATTTCTAGAAGTCATTAGTCATGGTGGTGGTATCTCTGGTAGTCATGGTGGTGCAGGTCTAGTAGCCATGGTGGTACTGATAGGATTCAGATTCTTTGTTTAGTATTACATACCTGGGATTCCAACCACACTATGTATGATTCAATTTAGTGTACGAAGATGCACAGTAGGTTTCTCTAGTTTTTGTGTTCAAACTGTATGTTTCCAACCACACTATGTATGATGCAATTTATGTATGTAACAAACCCTTAAATCATTAGTAATGGATGCAATTTTTTACATATATTTAACGCTGGATTTTTCTTATCATATAATATAGTGGAGGGTTACTGTATAATCATAGGATCTAAATTTTGTATAATACATACATCCTGTGTCATATGGTTGTACTATTTTCCCACTCGTGGGATATAATTTATAATCCAAACTTTGATGAATGTTATGTATGTTGGAGATATGCCCTAGAGGCAATAATAAAAGTGGTTATTATTATATCTTTGTGTTTATGATAAATGTTTACATTCATGCTATAACAGTATTAAACTGGAAACATTAATACTTGTGTGATTTGTAAACTAAATTAGAGTCCCTAGTAAAGCCTCTTTGTAATACTAGTTTGTTGGTTAATAGATGATTGTGGTTTCCCGATCATGAGCATTGAGATGTTGTTAACAACATGATCATATCATTAGGTTAATGATATGATGGACATACTCCTATAGATAAGCGTAGAATTAAGATGAAGTCATTTCAATAGTTCGTTTGCTATAAGCTTTTTGATACATAGTAACCTAATTCCTTCGACCATGAGATCATGCTAATCACCATCACCAGAAGTATGCTTTGATGACATCAGACACCACACCACAACTGGGTGGCTATAAAGGTGGCATTGAGTGTTCGAAGAGTATGGGTTGGGGCACATGGATCAAGAATGGGATTTGTCCATCCATATGATGGATAGTTATACTCTGGGCCCTCTCGGTGGAATGTCATCCAATTAGCTTGCAAGCATGTGACTGGCTCACAAGGGATCACATATCACGGGAACGAGAAAAGATTACTTATCGGAAACGAGGTTTAACTAGGTATGCAGAGATACCGACGATCAAAACCTCGGATAAGTAAACTACCGTGAGACAAAGGGAAATTGGTATCGTATCTAAGTGGTTCATTCGATCACAAAGTAATCGTAGAAATATGTGGGAGCCATATGAATTTCCAGATTACTCTATTGGTTATTGATCGGAGAAGTGTCTCGATCATGTTCGCGTAATTCACGAACCGTAGGGAGACACACTTAAGGATTTGATGTTGTTTAGTAGATATGGAATGATATTAGGGATACCGAATGTTGTTCGGAGTCTCGGATGGGATCCAGGATATCACGAGGAGATCCAGAATGGTCCGTATAGTAAGATTCATATAAGGAACGTCCAATTTCGGAGTTCGGGAAAGTTTCCGATGGTTTCATTGGAGAGGCTCTAGAAGGGTCTAGAAGGTTCACCGGACCGGAAGGGCAATGGTCCATGAATGTTTCATGGATATGTGGAATGATTGGATCATATCCGAGGTCACTTGGTGTTGGAATTTGCAAGGGAGAAATAAAGCTCAATATTGAAAGTCAAACGGGAAGTTTGAAAAGTCAAACTGGAACAATGGTTTCCTAGTGGGAGAAGAAACAAGTCCTTCCCTCAATCCAACTTGGGTTTGGGTTTGGATTCAAACCCACCCCTCCCATGGCTGCCCCTCCCTCTCATAAATAGAGGGGGGATGCCCAACACCACAAGCCCTAGCCCCTCTCCACCCGAGCCGCCGCCGCCCGATTCGCCCGTCAGTCAGCCGCCAGCCGCCGCCGACACCTCCTCCTCCTCCTCCCAGACTTCTAAACCCTAGATCTTCGGGGAATCCTAATCCACCATAACTCGCACCGGCTTAGGAGAAGACCTACGGGATCTTCCCTCTGCTTCCGACACCACACCGTTGTGCTGACGGAATCGCGAGGGGAGAACTACAACCTCCACTGCCTGCTGGAACAAGGGAGACGAAGGTCTTCATCGAAAATCAACGTGTTACCGAGCGATGTTACCGAACGGAGCATGGAAGGATCGTCTATGCTTTCTTGAGATCGACAAGTGTACGACTACATCACCCACGAGAATAT
Source organism: Avena insularis (assembly GCA_023614405.1). Lineage (NCBI taxonomy): Eukaryota > Viridiplantae > Streptophyta > Magnoliopsida > Poales > Poaceae > Avena > Avena insularis. The sequence goes on along the minus strand of CM042685.1, from coordinate 37,942,599 downwards.
GCTCTCGTTAACCGCTTTGGAATCTTCGAGGGTGAGTGCTTCTATCGACTCGTTGCTACAATCTAGTAGATAGATCTTGGCTTGTTTGTGTGCATGCGGTAGAAATTTTTTGTTTTCCATCCTACGAACCCCTACATTGGTATCAGAGCCGTGTATATATGTAGATCTGTTGCACGAGTAGAACACAATGGTCATTGTGGGCGGTGGTGCTTTTGTTATCAATTTCTTTTTGTGTACTTTGCATCTTGTGGTATGATGGGATGAAGCGGCCCGGGCTAACCTTACATGACATCGTTCATGAGACTTGCTCCACGCTCAAGATGCAACTTGTATTGCATAGGTGGCATTGCGGGCGTCTGTCTCTCCCATCATAGTATAGATTCAATTTACAACGAGCACTTGATAGTTCAAACATCAACATTGTGGTTCTTGTTCGTAAATTAGAATGATACTTATTGAAAGCCCCAAACCACGTAAAATATGCAAAGAAAATTAGAGGCGTCTAAATTTGTTTTGCAGGGGTGTGCTGTGATGTGATATGGCCATGATTGTGATTATATATGATGTATGCAATGTTCCTTATTGTAAGTTGGCAACCGGCAGGAGCCATATGGTTGTCTTTTAAATTCCGTTAAGAGCTGCCTATCTATTCAAAGTAGTTGTAATAGTTGAAGCTGGTGGACGACAACCATGAAACGGCACCATTGACCTTGATGCCATACCGGTGATGATGGAGATCATGTTCGTGCTTGAAGATGGACATCTGAAGCACAAGAAAAAAGGCCATATCATATCACATTTTATGAATTGCATGTGATGTTAATCCTTTATGCATCTTGTATTGCTTAGTTTGCGATGATAACATTATAAGATGATCCCTCAAGCACAAAATTTCAAGTTTTAAAGTGTTCATCCTTAGTAAGCACCGTTGATAAAGCTCGTTTTTTCAAAGCACCACGTGATGATCGGGCGTGTTAGATTCTGCGAGTGTATACAACGTGAGCAAGCCAGATTTGCTCATGCAAAAGCTAAGGTTTGATCTTGATGAGCCTAGCATGTACAGACATGGTCTCGGAACATGGATCACCGAAAGGTAAAGCATGAGTCATATAGTAGATATGATGAACATGTGGATTGTTTGCCATTGAAGCTACATCAACTCTCGTGATGATCGGTTTTGATGTGGTGGATTTGGTTCGTGTGATCACTAAAACAATTTGAGGGATATTGTTTTGAGTGGGAGTTCACCTAGATTAATTTAACTATTAATTAGAACTCAATTTGTCATACACTTAGTCTAAACTATTGCAAACATGTTGGAGATCAATGGCGGCCCCTACCATCAATTTTAATGCATTCCTAGAGAAAGAAAAGTTAAAAAACAATGGAAGCAACTTCGCAGATTGGTTCCGCAATTTGAGGATTGTCCTCAATGCTGGCAATTTGACCTATGTGCTGGATGCACCGCTGGGTGACCCGCCTGCAGCTAATGCTACCGATGAGGTAAAGAATGTTTTCCTCGCTCGAAAGAATCAGTACTCCACAGTTCAGTGTGCTATCTTGTATGGTTTGGAATCGGAGCTTCAGAAAAGGTTTGAGAACCATGACCCACATGATATTGTCCGTGAACTCAAAATAATATTTGACGCTCACGCGGTAGTTGAGAGTTATGAGGCTTCTGAAAAGTTCTTTAACTGCATGATGGAAGAGGGCAGCTCCGTCAGTGAGCACATGCTTAAGATGTCTGGGCACGCAAGTAAGCTTCAAATCTTGGGAATAGTGATCCCTAATGCTTTGGGGATTCACTGTGTCCTCCAATCACTACCACCAAGTTACAAGAACTTTGTGATGAACTACAATATGCAAAACATGGACAAGTCGTTGCCAGAACTCTTCTCCATGTTGAAATATGCAGAAGTGGAGATCAATAAAGAGCACCAAGTTCTGTTGGTCAATAATACCACCAAATTCAAGAAGCAAGGAAAGTCTAAGAAAAAGGGAAACTTCAAGAAGGGTGGTAAGAAAGTCACCGCGCCGGCGAGGAAGACCAAGGCTGGGCCTAAGCCTGATACTGAGTGCTTTTACTGCAAGGGAGAAGGTCACTGGAATCGGAATTTCCCAAAGTACTTGGTGGATTTGAAGAACGACAACATCAAGAAGAAAGGTATATCTGATATACATGTTATTGATGTGTATCTCACTAGTACTCATAGTAGTGCCTGGGTATTTGATACTGGTTCAGTTGCTCATATTTGTAACTCGAAACAGGTACTGCAGAATAAACGGAAGCTAGCAAAGAACGAGGTGACAATGCGCGTTGGAAATGGATCAAAGGTTGATGTGATCGCGGTCGGCACGCTACCTCTTCATCTACCGTCGGGATTAGTTTTATACTTAAATAATTGTTATTTGGTGCCTGCGTTGAGCATGAACATTATATCTGGATCATGTTTATTGCGAGACGGTTACTTGTTTAAGTCCGATAATAATGGTTGTTCTATTTATATGAGTAATATGTTTTATGCACATGCACCTTTGATAGATGGTCTATTCTTATTGAATCTCGATTGTCGAAATACACACATTAATAACATTGAAGCTAAACGTTTGAAATTGAGCGATAACTCGACCTATATGTGGCACTGTCTTCTTGGTCATATTGGAGTGAAGCGTATGAAGAAACTCCATTCTGATGGACTTCTTGAATCACTTGATTTCGGATCACTTGAAAAATGCGAAGCATGTCTGATGGGTAAAATGACTAAGACTCCATTTTCTGGTATGATGGAGGGAGCTACGGACTTATTGGAAATCATACATTCCAATGTGTGTGGCCCAATGAGTGTAGCATTGTGCGGTGGTTATCGTTATGTTCTTACCTTCACGGATGACTTGAGTAGATATGGGTATATCTATTTCATGAAACATAAGTCCGAAACTTTCGAGAAGTTTAAGGAATTTCAATGTGAGGTAGAGAATCAACGTAACAAGAAGATTAAATTTCTACGATCTGATCGTGGAGGTGAATAACTAAGTTACGAGTTTGGCGAGCATTTTAAGAAATGCGGAATACTTTCACAATTGACACCGCCGGGAACACCACAGCGTAATGGTGTGTCCGAACGTCTTAATCAAACTATCTTAGATATGGTTCGTTCTATGATGTCACTTATAGATTTACCGCTATCGTTTTTGGGTTATGCATTAGAAACAACCGCATTCACTTTAAATAGGGCACCATCTAAATCCGTTGAAACGACACCGTATGAATTGTGGTTTGGGAAGAAACCTAAATTGTTGTTCCTTAAAGTTTGGGGTTGCGAAGCTTATGTAAAGAAGTTACAGCCAGACAAGCTTGAACCCAAAGTGGAAAAATGCATCTTCATAGGATACCCGAAGGAAACTGTTGGGTACACCTTCTATCATAGATCCGAGGGCAAGATCTTCGTTGCCAAGAATGGATCCTTTCTAGAGAAGGAGTTTCTCTCGAAAGAAGTGATTGGAAGGAAAGTAGAACTCGACAAGGTTGTTGAACCTTCTCTCGAACTTGCGAGTAGCACAGCACCGGAAGTAGTTCCTGTGGTTCCTGCACCAATAAGAGAGGAAGCTAATGATGTTGATCATGAAACTTCATTTGAAGTTACTACGGAACCTCGCAGGTCAATGAGAACTTGTACCACTCCTGATTGGTATGATCCCGTTATGAGTGTCATGTTGGTGGACAACACCGATGACCCTGCGAAATATGAGGAAGCGATGATGAGCCCAGATTCCAATAAATGGCAAGAAGCCATGAAATCCGAGATTGGATCCATGTACGAAATCCAAGTATGGACTTTGCTGGACTTACCGGATGGCCGGAAGGCTTTCGAGAACAAATGAATTTTCAAGAAGAAAACAGATGCTGATGGTAATGTTATTGTCTATAAAGCTCGACTTCTCGCAAAAGGTTTCGACAAATTCTAGGAGTTGACTACGATGAGACTTTCTCACCAGTAGCGAAGCTAAAGTCTGTGAGGATTATGTTAGCAATCGCTGCATATTATGATTATGAGATATGGCAGATGGATGTCAAAACGGCATTCCTCCATGGAGACATTGATGAAGAGTTGTATATGATGCAACCCAAAAGTTTTGTCGATCCTAAAGATGCTAACAAGGTATGCAAACTTCAACGGTCCATATATGGATTGAAGCAAGCATCCCAAAGTTGGAATCAACATTTTGATAAGGTAATCAAAAGTTTTGGTTTTATACAAACTTATCGAGAAGCTTGTATTTACAAGAAAGTGAGTGGGAGCTCTGTAGCATTCTTAATACTATATGTAGATGACATATTGATGATTGGGAATGATGTAGACCTTCTTAATAGTGTCAAGGATTATTTGAATAATAGTTTTTCAATGAAAGATCTTGGCGAAGCAGCTTACATATTAGGCATAAAGATTTATAAAGATAGATCGAGACGCCTAATACCATTGTCACAAAGTACATATTTGGACAAAGTTCTAAAGAGGTTTGGAATGGAAGATAGCAAGAAAGGGTTCTTGCCCATGTTGCCCAATACGACCTTGAGTAAAACTCAAAGTCCTGCAACGGCAGAAGATAGAGAAAGGATGAGTAAGACTCCCTATGCCTCAGCCATAGGATCTCTTATGTATGCCATGCTATGTACTAGCCCCGACATTGCATATGTTGTTAGTTTGACTAGCAGATATCAAAGTGATCCAGGAGTGGATCATTGGACAACGGTCAAAAAAATGGTTCTTTCTTATGGAGGTGATGAACAGCTCGTTGTTAATGGTTACACCGATGCTAGTTGGAACACCGATCCGGATGATTCTAAATCTCAATCTGGATATGTATTTACTTTGAATGGTTCAACAGTTAGATGGAGGAGTGCAAAGAAAAGCGTTGTGGCGAGATCTTCAACTGAATCGGAATACATAGTTGCTTCGGAGGCTTCACAAGAGGCTATATGGATGAAGGAGTTCATTATAGAGCTTGGTGTGGTTCCAAGTGCGCTGGATCCAATGACTATCTATTGTGATAACATGGGCGCCATAGCCAATACGAAAGAACCAAGGTCACACAAGAAGCTGAAGCACATCAAGCTACCTTTTCATGCTATTCGAGAGCATGTCCAAGATGGTGACATAAAAATTTGCAAAGTACGCACAGATCTGAATGTGGCGGATCCGTTGACTAAACCTCTCCTGAGGGAAAAACATGACCAGCACCAAACCGCCATGGGTGTTCGGTATATTACCATGTAATCTAGATTAGTTGACTCTAGTGCAAGTGGCAGACTATTGTAGATATGCCCTAGAGGCAATAATAAAAGTGGTTATTATTATATCTTTGTGTTTATGGTAAATGTTTACATTCATGCTATAATAGTATTAAACTGGAAACATTAATACTTGTGTGATTTGTAAACTAAATTAGAGTCCCTAGTAAAGCCTCTTTGTAATACAAGTTTGTTGGTTAATAGGTGATCGTGGTTTCTCGATCATGAGCATTGAGATGTTGTTAACAACAGGATCATATCATTAGGAGAATGATATGATGGACATACTCCTATAGATAAGCGTAGCATTAAGATCAAGTCATTTAAATAGTTTGTTTGCTATAAGCTTTCTGATACATAGTAACCTAATTCCTTCAACCATGAGATCATGCTAATCACCATCACCGGAAAGATGCTTTGATGACATCAAACACCACACCGTAACTGGGTGGCGATAAAGGTGGCATTGAGTGTTCGGAAAGTATGGGTTGAGGCACATGGATCAAGAATGGGATTTGTCCATCCATATGACGGGTATATATACTCTGGGCCCTCTCGGTGGAATGTCATCCAATTAGTTTGCAAGCATGTGACTGGCTCACAAGGGATCACATATAACAGGAACGAGAAAGGAGTACTTATCAGAAACGAGGTTGAACTAGGTATGTAGAGATACCGACGATCAAAACCTCAGATAAGTAAACTATCGTGAGACAAAGGGAAATTGGTATCGTATGTAAGTGGTTCATTCGATCGCAAAGTAATCGTAGAAATATGTGGGAGCCATATGAATTTCCAGATTCCTCTATTGGTTATTGATCGGAGAAGTGTCTCGATCATGTCCGCATAATTCACGAACCGTAGGGAGACACACTTAAGGATTCGATGTTGTTTAGTAGATATGGAATGTTAGTAGGGATACCAAATGTTGTTCGGAGTCTCGGATGGGATCCGGGATATCACGAGGAGATCCGGAATGGTCCGGATAATAAGATTCATATAAGTAAAGTCCGATTTCAGAGTTCGGGAAAATTCCTGATGGTTTCATCATAGAGGTTCTAGAAGGGTCTAGAAGGTTCACCGGACAGGAAGGGGAATGGTCCATGAATGTGTCATGGATATGTGGAATGATTGGATCATATGCTAGGTCACTTGGTGTTGGCATTTGCAAGAGAGAAATAAAGCTCAATATTGAAAGTCAAACGGGAAGTTTGAAAAGTCAAACTGGAACAATGGTTTCCTAGCGGGAGAAGAAACAAGTACTTCTCTCAATCCAACTTGGGTTTGGGTTTGGATTAAAACCCACCCCTCCCAAGGCAGCCCCCCTCTCATAAATAGAGGGGGAGGGCTGCCCCAATACCACAAGCCCTAGCCCTTCTCCACCCGAGCCGCCGCCGCTGACCCACCGCCGCGTCGCCGCCGGTCCGTCGTCGCCTCCCTAGCCGCCGCCGACACCTCCTCCTCCTCCTACCGGACTTCTAAACCCTATATCTCAGGGAAACCCTAATCCACCATAACTCGCACCGACATAGGCGAATCCCTACGGGATCTTCCCTCTACTTCCGACACCACACCGTCGTGCTGCCGGAATCGCGAGGGGAGAACTACAACCTCCACTGCCTGTTGGAACAAGGGAGACGAAGGTCTTCATCGAGTACCGAAGTGTGACCGACTGCGGAAGCGCTGCCGGAACGCATCGCCAGAAGGATCGTCTGCGTGATCTTGAGATCGGCAAGTGTATGACTATATCACCCACGAGAATCTGCTCTCGTTAACCGCTTTGGAATCTTCGAGGGTGAGTGCTTCTATCGACTCGTTGCTACAATCTAGTAGATAGATCTTGGCTTGTTTGTGTGCATGCGGTAGAAATTTTTTGTTTTCCATGCTACGGACCCCTACAATGTAGTAGGGTTTCTAAGTTCTTATGGATGTAACAAACCCGTAAAATCATTATTGTTGGAAGTACTATTCTACACATAGAATGTACGATTTTGTACTACTGAAACTTTTTTATCATATAGTGGTGTATGCCTATCGATACCATGAGTATGTTGCTCATGATAATTGGAGTCTTGTCTTAATTACTAGAGTATTATTCTGATTGTGCATTTTCCATCCTGTGTACAGATGCTTGGAAAGGTTGTTAGTAAAAACAAACCAATTTCTTCATTTTCTCCTTTAAGCATTGTTGTTTGATTTGCAATACCAACTTTAAGAATTGTGCTGCATAGCACCAGGACATATTCATCTATTTAAATTGATGTGTTGCATCTTTTTAAATTGTTGGTGTTTGCTGGACACCACCTGGACATATGCACCTGGCTGTGAAATGGTGCTATGAAATCGTGTGCTAGTGATACGTTGGAAACGTATCTATAATTTTTGATGTTCCATGCTTGTTTAGTATCTAATTTGATTTTCTTTTGACTACACTTTGAGGTGTTTTTATATGTTTTCTGGTACTAACCTATTAACAAGATACCACAGTGCCAGTTGTCTGTTTTCTTTTGTTTTTGGTTCCAAAAACGAAGAAATTCAATATTCTCAGAATTGGACGGGACAAAAGACAAAGTCAATATTTTACCATGGGAAACACGAAGCTGGAATACGAGATGGAGGAGAGTCACCAGGGGGCCACACCCCTGGCGTCGCAAGTGGGCCTACCACGCACTGGGGGGTCACGCATACAGCGACACCGCCTCTCGCCTATAAATACCCCCTGATGCCTAAACGCTAAGCACCCGATCAATATTCCACGAAACCGTCTGCAGCCGCCGCCACCATCGTCCCTAGATCGGGGGATCTGAAGCTCTTCCCAGCACCCTGCCGAAGGGGAGATCATCCCTGAGGCCTTCTTCTTCATCATGCCAACCTCCGGTATGAAGCATCAGTAGTTCCACCTTGGACTACAGGTCCATGTAGTAGCTAGATGGTTATATCAACTCCTTTGTGCTATCATGTATAGATCTTGTGAGCTCCGTTCATGATCAAGATCGCATCTATTTGTAATCATGCATGTTGTGTTTGCGGGGATCCGATGGATATTGAGATTACTATGTCAGATTGATTAATGGTTTTGTCTTATTGATTCTATCATGTCTGTGTTGTCTGTGATCTTGCATGATCTCCGTTTATAGTATCTATCTTGGCCGAGTAGATGCTAGTGACTCCATGAGGGGGTATTTTTGCTCGATAGTGGGTCCATTCCTCTATTTAATCTAAGGGAAGTGACAGAAATCTCTAAGGTTTTAGATGTGTTGTTGCCACTAGGGAGAAAACAACGGTCTCTTGATCATGGAACAAGTGGATTGTTTACCTTACACACTTTGCTTAAAGCAGTTATCTGTTGCTTGCAACTTAATACTAGAGGGGGTTCGGATGATAACTCGACGGTGGATTTCTAGTCATAGATGCATTTGGATGGCGGTCTATCTATCTTGTTGTATTGCCCAATAGAATCCCATAGGATCATGAATATATAGTATTGCATTGTTATGCCTTGCCCTATTGTAATTTGTTTACCCAACATGCCATGTTTGTTTATCTAATGAGAACACCTCTAGTGAACTATGGACCCCGGTCCAATATTTACCATTGATACATCTTCCACTGTTACTTGATGCAAACCACTATTACCATCCACACCATACAGTTAATCCTTTGTTATAGCAAACTGGTGAGATTGACAACCTCACTGTTTGTTGGGGCAAAATCTTGAGTTTGCGTTGTGCAGGTCTCCAAGTTGCTAGCAACACCTTTGAGTCGTTTCCTTCCTCCTACTGGTTCGATAACCTCGGTTTCTTACTGAGGTAAAACATGCTGATGTTCTCATCACACCTTGCTCTTAGGGTCTCCCAACGAGGCGTTGACAACATGCCATCATCAGCTAGCTGTGAACTAACTACTTCAATTTTATGTATGTTGTGCTGGCTGTGAAATGGTGCTATGAAATAAGTGCTGGTTGTGAAATGGTGCTGCTACTGCTATGAATGCTGCTGTGAATGATGTGTTGCTGCTGTGAATGATGGATGGGGTCAATGGGGTTGTCAATGGGGCTGTGGGGCTATTTTTCTCGCAGGGATTTCAATTGAGTTGCCCGTTTCTCCTGAAGTGTTGATTCACTTCCATTTCGGTTGAGAAATGGGAACTCATAGGTCCAAAAATTAGCAAAGGTCATGCCAAATTTTTTTGGTCGATATTTGTTCTAACTTTTTGCCTCTTTTTTTAATAATAAAGTGCAAACATGTCAACCAACGACGCGGCCGGTCCTTCTAAGCACATGAGCGTCGAGGATCTATCCCGAGAGGCCAACAATTCGTTCTAGGGGGCGTCCCAATAGCATGAGGAGGCAGAGGATATGAGAATGACACCACCACCAGCGACCGTCGTTGGAACTTCCGGGGGCAACGAGGGAGATCCAAATTACGAGGGGGCAGCGACGAATACAATGGAACTAGTGAAGGCAGGGAGGAGGGTGACACCACCACCGATGGCGGCGAGCGCACGGATGGCGGTAGAGGCAACCCTGACGCTATACAGAAGAAGAAGAAGAAGAAGAAGAAGAAGAAGAAGAAGAAGAAGAAGAAGGAGATTAAGGATCGGAAGACGCAAGTGCTCGCCAACATCTGTGATGAGTTCACCGAGGTCACAGAAAGTGGCCAACCCATTGCGCCTGTGTCGATTGCCTGCGGTTATGGTATGCAGCTCGGGGGCATCATCCGGGAAAGCATGTCGATCAACACGAAGTACGTTCGAAGTTCTGCTAATTGGGATTTTGTCGAGAACCTTCTTAAGAAGCTTCACAAATGATACACATTCCCAGATAAGTTTAGAAACCTGGAGAGAAAGAACCCGGTGAACAAAATAGTACTGACAAAGATGAGCAACGCCTTGAGCAGCTGGAAAACCCGGCTAAAGAACAACATTGACAAAGGTGAAAGCTGGGAGATTATAAGCAGGAAAAATCCGATGCTCGATGAAGAAGTGTCCAAGATATTCAAGGCGGACTTAGCTACCGTTGACTCTAAAAGCATGGACTGCGTTGGGAAAGAGTATGCGAGAGCAGAACATAGGTAACCACCGGCTTGGAAGCGGCGGATACAGAGAGAAATAGCCCATTTGGGACAAGGAGGACGCCGAGCATGAACGCCTGGGTAAAGAAACCTATGGCATTAAATCATGGACCTGCACCTCTAAAACTTTGTCCAGGCACGCTACTACCTGGACCCGATTACAGGGGAGTTCGTCACCGACAACCCGGATGTGAAGGCCTTTGAGGATGAGCTGGTAAGGAATTTACCGTGGATCTCTCAAGAGTTTCTAATTAAAATAATTAAGCCAAGAATGTAAATGCATGGGTCCACCTCTACTTGTCTCTCTACAGGAGAAGGAATTGAATGCTACTAGTGACTTGTCGTCCCAGGATTCTATAGCCATGGGACACTGTTTTCAACAGGGCGATGAACGCTTACAAAAATAGGGACAAGAATTTGCCGCCAAAATCAGCTGGTCGTGTGTCCAGCTTTGGTATGAGCATGGAATTTGCCAAGTACTACAAAGAGGACGCAAAGAAGAGGAGGGAGAGGAAGAACCAGTCGGCGGCTAAAGATAAAGCCGAGGTTAAAGAGCTGAAGTTGAAGGTGAAGACATTAGAGGAAAAAGTGGATGAGAAAGCAATGGACATGTTAGTGGACAAGAAGCTTCGTGCGATTATCCCCCTAGGCTGTTCGAGGGGCTATCAGTTTGGAATGCGGAAGGTCGACATGGGCAGATACACGTGCCCAGCTTTAGCGACAGCAACTCGAGCATCAATGTTAATGTGTCGCCGGACTTGGTGACCCCGCCGGCCACCATCGCTGTAGTGCAGCGGCAAGAGCTGGTCGTCGCACAGCTGCCCCCTGCTGCTCCTGCCAAAAATACCAAGCCGCAGCCGGCGGCAGCACCACTGCGGGAGAATGCTGATGATAGGCTTGCCGTCGGGACCGTCCGTGTGTCGACATTATCTGAGTTGAACGCCCTCACCAAGGTAGTTACTCCGCTTCATCATCTTTATGCGCCTTTGGTGACTGCCACCTCGATCATGATGCATAACATATGTGTTTTGACTTAGGACGCTGCTTGCGTACTACTCCACAAAGATGCCGGCAACGAGTTGACGGATGTTGCAAAGGGCAAGAATCATACAACCGGCAAACCGCACAATGCGCAACAATGCAATGGACGATGTCGTGATGAGGTTCCGGATTGCTCGGGTTTTGCCAAGGTGTGACGACATGGACCCTCCCTTTCAACCTCAGGGAGCCGACGAACAAAAGACCGTTGCAAAATGCCACAGCTGGCCCTTGACATGGCCAAAGAATCAGATTCGTCTTGTTGGCGCACCGGCGCCACCTCGATCGTCCGACCACCACCTCGGAATCCAGCCATCGTCGTCGCCACCACCAGTCGCCACCAACAACTATTGGGAGCATGTGGGCCGCCCCAAGGCGAAGCCATCGCACCACAATCGCCATCGCCCCCGCCACCACCATCACCACATGGTGGCAACAACGAAGATGATGAATAATTTGTCATCAACATCGACGACTTCATCAACACCGACACCGATAAAGGATTGTACATTCCTGATGTGGATGAAGAACCCTTCGTCGCTCGCGACAGTCAAGGTGGGCATCCTACTACATGCACGCAATGCCTGATCTTCCGTGTTTTTTCTCAAGAGACGCCTCCGGCTGCCAATCAAAAGGAGAAACCTACTGGATTCGTCTTTAGCCCTGGCACACTCCAAAAGGTGGCAGTTGAGAACTTAGCATACCTAGTGGAGGAGTCTGCTCAGAAGACGAAGAAGCACAGGAAGAGAAGTAAGAAATCCGAGAGCCAACCTCCTCCGAAGAGGATCCGGGCTAAGGATGACGTCGTACCAGCCCACGAGGATGGCTTGCCTAGGATGCATGTAGCTGTTGAAGCGATACTGACTCTGGAGCTGCTTCGCCTTGATCGTTGACATATGCTCGCTTTGAATGAGGGTATCAAGACACTAGAGGGCATGCTTCTTAAATACAACGATTCAAATTACCTGGTTTTCACTGTCAATGTGCCATCGGACATGGACTTCGTCCACGAGGCCCCCACGGATGTGTTCTTCATAGCGTACGAGGACGTCTTCAAGCTGTTTCTCTCGAAACAGCTGGACTATAACATGGTCCGCCCATTCGCGCTCAATCTGGCGATGAAGACCAAGAGAGAGCAAACCCCCTACATCGCAATAGTGGATCCCTACTACATGCATGATAGACAGTTGATGGAAGGATCAGAGACGTGTGCCAAGAAGACGGCGTACCTAGAGAAGTTCATGGTGGACCAAAAGAGAACGGACACGCTTCTTTTGTCTTTCTTTCCTGAGTAAGTACACACACCCGCTAGCATTGGTAACTTAGGCTTTCTTATAGGTTTCTTCCTTTGCCCTTTTACAACATCTCGTTTCAATCGTGTTGTGTAGAGACAAATACTACACACTCATCGTCATTTCCACAAAGTATTCGATATCAACGTATTTCGACTCAGTGAATAAGAAGAAGAAGAAAGACTACACCAGAATAAGGGGTGTTTTAATGTAGAGGTCCCAACTTTTAATAAGGTAGAGATCCCTGTGTTTGCAATGCTAGTCCCTGGATCAATAGCTAGCATCCACAGTTAAGATGTAATATCAAGAAACAAAGGTCATATTACAACTTTATAACCAGGAATAAAATAATTCATTACATCTTACATAGCTCATTTGGCTATCTCATTACAATGCAGCAGAAATAACTATAGCATGGGGTCCTTCATCTTCAAAGTGCCACAGGCAATCATGTTGGTTGTAGACTTGTAATCCTAATCAACACACTTCACTAACATCAAACAAACCTTCAACATAATAAGTTACAGCCACAAGGGTCAATACATTTGAATTGTATTGGCAAGTGATACCATGGTAGTATAGTGGAGTCTATCATCTATATGCATTTGGCTAAGTGGAGCTTAGGCTTGCTTTGCTCAAAATAGATTTTCCTTATCATTTGAAAACACTAAGTTTTTGCTTGACAAAATCACCCAAGGCATTCCCCAATAGAAATTGGTGATCCTTCAACCCTTGTTCAACCACAAAGTTTTAACTTAGAAATTGGGATGAGGAGATTCTTCATAGCTTCCATGTCTTGATGCTCAAATTGTCCTTTGCCAGGGACACGGCTAAGTACTTAGATTTTACACTCTGCAGAGATGGTGCACTTTCCGCACAAGACTTGGTTTCACCAAGACTAGATCTTTCAGAAGCCTTCCCTTAGACCAGAATGGACATGTTCCAACCTATCATCCCCTACCACCAACTGTCCATTTGGCTAAGTTATTGCAACCTATGTGATCCAGGCAGAGCCCATAATGCCAAGTGGCTGCACTTGAAGCTTCTCAACGTTTGACATCTCAAATCTGTTTGTTCCTGGGTGGCCATCCACAAGTGAGATGCACAAGGTAAACCATAGAAATGGGCCTTGTGCAACCACTCAACACAAACCATTCCTTCCATTCCACCCAGGTGATTCATTCACTTAGTTGTTTTATTAAACAAAACACAAGTCCTTGACTTAGAAGTATTCCATAGTATGAATATATTCCACCCTTGTTTTCTATTAGCTAAGCTAAGCATGATAGTAGTAGGAATCTTAACTTAGGAAATTTCTACTAAGGTTTCATCTACTAGGATTTCCAATGGCATAGTTTATACTTAGGAAAAAAATCCATGTAAGTCCTACTTAGAAATATCACTAGTGAATAGTGAAAATAATGGGACAAAAGTATGAAGCATCACTTGCCTTTTTGGTAGAGAATAAAAGTTCACTCCTTGATCTTTCAATGATCACACTCTTCAAATTCCACTACAATTCAATCAAGCAAGCAAGAATTCAGTCTACCATTCAAGCAACATCACATAAAATAATAGAAACAAAGCAATGCATGCAAGCATGCTAAAGATTGTTTTATTTGGAAAAGTGGTTTCTAATAGGTTATAAACATTCTAAAACACCTATTGGTCATTTTATAAAAGTGGAAAAACCATTTGCAAAAGATTTTACTTATAAATCATTTTTAACCCAAATCAATATTTTATGTGGTTGAAAATGCCTTTAGCAAAGCAACAATCTTTATAGGGTTCACCAAATACATTTTTAATTCTAAAACTTGGTGTTTGGGGTTAGAGAGTTTAAATCAAAACATTTCCCAAAGGTTTTTCTCCAAAAAGTATTTTCAACATATAAACAACATTTTTATTTGACTAGAAATGTTCTAAATCAAAGATTTATTCTATTGCTTCACAAAATATGTTTTTGAATCCACAAGTTGGTTTATATGGTCAGTAGGTTCAAAACAAACCATTTGCCAAATATTTTATCACAAAAATAATTTTAGAATGAATTTTATATTCAAAACATGCCTAGACAAGTTTCTACAAAAACAACCATTTTACCAGAAGCAATTCATTAAACAAAGTGCATGGTTGGGTAGGGTTTGTCTTGCTGATTCCATTGATATAAAATTTGAAAAATTTGGACGTGTGGATCAAAAGTTATAAATTTTACAAAATGTAGCATCTAATAGATCAAATTTTCTAATTCAGATCGGACTCTGGCCACGTGGAATGATTTGATTCATCGGTACCGGTTCGCACGGATCAAGCAACGTGGCGTGTTGGATTAAAATGAGATCGTGCGGCACAGAATCACTCATACCCCTTCGTTTAAATTTCTATCCTATCCGCGCGATCTAGATCCAACGGTGTACAGGGCCTGACCATATCTGAGCGGCGCTAGCGGCGGTGGTTGGCGGCGGCGCGGTCAAACAGCGGCGGAGCTGGCTATTTAGGAAGAAAGGGAGGTACAGGAGGGCGTTACCAGGTTCGCCGTGAAGTACTAAATCTCGTCGTTGCCTTAGTTTGCCAAGGGGAGCATAGAGGCGTTGACGATTCCTCGCCGGAGAGGTGCCTGGCGACGGGTGTGGTCTGCCGTCGTCGGGGACGTTGCTACAGGGAACGGGAGAGCGAACGGAGGATGCTGTTAGCTTCGTACACGAGTCACGGACAAGTGTGCATCAAAAGGAGGGCAAGGGGTGGACAGTACTTACGGGAAAGAGTCGCCGGAGAAGTGGCAGACGACAGCGGCGCTTAGATGTTGATTTTGCCGAGGCTGTGAGTCAAGCGCGAGCAAGCCGAGGCTACTGGGAGATGCAGTGGTTGATGGGGAACATGCTCATGTGTTCGAGGAGGCGAGGGGCGACGGGGTTTGGCCAGAATTTCTCGCAAAGCTCGTCGGAGACATAGCAGTTGAGGCTGAAATTTGGGCAGCCTAGTGGCTCCGGTCGAGTGAGATCTGAGGAGAAAGAAGGAGGAGGGCGAGGCGATTTAACGTGCTTGATTGCTGGCCATTTCAACGCGGCAATAACGAGGATTGAAGCGAGCTTAAACAGGCAGAAACTGCCGGCGAGGTTAGCGCGGGTGGGGAAGACAGTGAGCTGGCGCTGGGACCGGGGCGTCAGCGAGAGAGAGAGAAAAAGAGTGGGGTCCAGATGTCAGCGAGGACGCGGGTCGTTTCTCTGGTGCGAAGCGTTTTCTGCGGGGAGAGAGGGAGTGGGCTGATGCTGGGCTTAGTGGGCCAGGTTGGGTTGGCCTGGTTGGTTCCATTTTTTTTGTACTAATAGTTTTCCCTTTTCTTTTTCTATTTATCTATTTTAATTTTTATTCAAACAAACCAAGCACTATTTGAATTCAAACTTCAACCAAACTTTGTGTATATTCAAATACTATTTATTAATACATTATGGAGTCAAATTTAGAATAATTCTTTAATTATTTTTGGGGTCTTTTATTTATTTTATAAATAATCATTTGTCTTTATTTCAAATAGGTTTTAATGTGTTTTATAACTTTATTTGAAATCCATATTTTACCAAACCTATTCAGTAGGTTTTATTCATTTATTAGGGTGTCAAATATTTCCCTTTGAACTATTTGGAATATTTTTTTTAATATGATTTATTAATCTTTTAAATTTGGCATTTGTCTTTATTCCAATGAAATAAATTATGGGTTTAATTCCACAAATTTTATTTAGTTGATTTCTTTTATATTATTTAAGTTAATTAAATAACTTTTATTCCACTTGGGTAAATTCCAAATACTATTTTCTCATGATTTAATTAATCATTCTTGTTAGGGAATTGTCTTTATTCAAATAGAAATAGAATTTGGTTAATGCCACTTTATTTTATTTGGAAAACTCTTTATCCTTTTATTTTATTTGGATTTCGATTATATTCATTCCATTTGCTTATGGATTAGGCCAAGATTTAATTTGGTCTTTAAATATTCCTTATTTAATATTTCTTTCTTTATCTTATAAATCCATATCTTTTTATTTAAAGATCCAAACTTAGTGATTCCAATTTGTAAAATCTTATTTAACATTTGTTTATCCTTTTAAATGTCTTTAGGATTATTTGCTCACCATTTGGTATGGATTTTTACATAGGTGCTTTATTATCTTTGGAAATTCAATTTCCTTATCTTATTAAATTCATAAGATTTTTATCTATGGCTCCAAATTAAGTGAAACCAACTTCTATGGTTTTATAATATTTCTATTTGTCATTCTTGATCATTTTGAAATGTTTGTTTGACCAATTTTATATGGATCAAATCCATAGGCTTAGAGATAACTTGGAAATGTTTTTCTTCCTTTAGGGTTTTAGGGTTTTGGTTTAATTTCCAAGTGTTGAATTTTCAAGATGCATTTAAGAAGAATGCATTCCACTTGATTTGGATTTAAATGTATTCAAACATTAACCAAAGTTTGTTCAAGATGGGATTTTAAGTTTCCATTTAGAAACAAAAAGTTTATTTTCACCCTAAATTTCAACAATTATTTATTTTGTTTATTTATTTTTCACATTACAAAATTTGGAAAATTTTGGGATGTGACATCTAAATGAGGCTCTCAAGGGATACGCTAGAAAGGGATGCCGCTTTGTCAGCAAGGGTGAATGTTTCAAGGATTACAAAGATGTGTTCAAGCGCGTGCTCGAGTTCCCCTGCATCAAGGAGCCGGCTACTGGAAGCACCAAGGAGGCCTTCTACGTCATGCATCACCTTATAGGATTTGTCCGAGATTGCCTGAACCTAACTCTACCATCTAGTCTCCAAGCATGGGGCGAAAATTTGGCGCAAATCGTCGATGATGATCTTAGAAAAGACTTCCACCGCATCCAGGTTATGTTGTCAGAAATCATCGTGGAAGATGTCAATACAAGGGGAGGGGTCCTAATACACAACATAGGGTTGGCTAAGAGGGAGATTGAAAATATTCTTCGTAAGCATGGTGAAAACAGGATGTGGATGATGAAGGGTGGCTATCTACCGTTACTAAAGTCGAGCGTTAGCAGTTCTCAGCAATGATCGATGTGTGCGCCTAGAATTATCATAGATGTCTGTGTGTAGTGTTGTGTCACAAACTATACTACTGTGGTCATATGTTGTAAACTTCACTATTGTGGTCATTGTCGTCGAACTTCTATGATTGTGATCGATGTGCTATCTTTTATGTTTACTGATCTTTTGCTTTAGTTTATGTGAACATATATGCATGTGAACCAATTTAGTTCTTTTTGTTGCATGATTTACAAGTATGCCTTATCTATAGAGATGACGAAGTGGTACGTGGTGTACAAAGGTTGGGTTCCAGGAGTCTATGATGAGTGGGAGGACTGTTAGAAACAGGTGAACATGTTTAGTGGCAACAGCTAGAAAGGATTCGCGACTATAGAGGAGGCGGTAGCCAAGTGGAGGAACCACCCGTGGAAGGCTAACCGGATGAAGATATTTCTAGTGCTCTTGCTCACCGTCATCACAACTGTATTCTGTTTCATTCTAGTGTACGAGGTGACCACTTCATTTGTAGTGTGAGATGGTGAACTTTGTACCAACACTTGTATAAATATTCGCCACTTGTCACTTGTATTGTAATATGATGACCACTTGTCTACCTCGATCGGTCTCTAAGTAGTGTGATGGCACTATATTCGTGTTTGTATATGTTTGTTTTCATATACTAAGTGAAATATACTGTTTCTTCTGCTATGTGTATAATACCTGTATAACACCTGATTAAGGACCAGTACTGTTTCTTAATACCTGAAATACACACCAATGGCGTATCCATTTTAACCTTCTGTGGCGCATACAACTTCTGTGGCGCATTTTCCATAATGTGTCACTGAACAACGGCCTGTGGCGCATGGGGCAGAATGCGCCACAGAAGTATCATGACTTGGTGGCGCATTTCAAAATGCACCACATAATTTCTCATCAGTGGCGACGTAACCGTAGCGCATTTGATATGCGCCATAGAAGGCGATGCGCCACTGATTAAGGTTTTCCTAGTATTGATCGTTCGTGGAATGATCAATACTAAATTTGAGCTAATTGCTACTTACCACAACACAAATGATCAATCTCTTGGTGGAGGTGTTATGGTCATAGATATCCACCTTAAACATGGAATCATCTATTACCTTGAACACCAGGATATCATCAACATAACATGCAGTTCGTGCCCATCTACAAAAGGTAACCAACCTTCGTTGAAGACCAGCTTCACTTTCTTATCACGCTCGATGGGCACAACCCAGGCGCACTAAGGGCAAGTATTCAGCACGATAGGTCTGGCAATCCCCTTCAGGCGCTTCTTTAACTCGCTAGGGATGACTAGAATGTACATGACTTCTTCATCGAGTTGCATGTACAAGCGAGAAGGCTGAGGAGGGGCCAATTGGTGGCCAACCCTTTTAGGGCGGCCTGGCCCCCGCGCTTTCGCTATATGTAACCCAACCTTAAGACGTTTGTCGTCTTGGGATTATGCCCCAGAGACAATCATGTATGATGATATTTACCATCGTATTCATAAAGATATTAAGTTGTCCTTGTATGAGCATCTGATGTATATCATTGAATATGGGAATCGGTTGTGGAACTATACATTCATGTTGTTTGTACTAAATGTCCTTGGTCATTGAGGTTGTGCTGGACACACAACTTAGACCAATGTGAAAGTTGGCTTGATGACTCGGTCCCACTTGTCATGGGCATGGAGATGCCAGTCCAACTTACACAGATTCGGCTAAAGATTTTAGCCAGTCGGATTGACCCATATTGAGGTACAACGAACAAGTTGTCATTTGTATATATCAATCAATGTAATCCTTAGACCTGAGGTTATTGCATAGTCCGTGTTGAGGATCACCGACTTAGGTTCTTTCAAACGCTGATCCGTAACTGGGCAGTTATAAAGGCGGGTCGACTGAGAATCAAGTTGCGTGATGTGAATAACCAAGATGGGATTTTGCCCCTCCACTTGGATAGATATTCTCTGGGCCCTCTCAGATGATATGATTCGGAAAGCATGGTCATGCACGACTCGGTTAAGTGTTAACCGAGGCGATCAACTAAGAGTTTGATGGGTGAATCACTTATCTCGGATCAAGAAGAGAGTCAGACTATTTAATGGATGACAAATATTCGACTATAGTCTGACAAGGTATATCGTGAGGCAAAAGGGACTCGGATGCAAGTCGCATTGGAAAGGCAAGTCGTCATGACTCTTTGGTACTTGGCAGTTGGCACATTCTGCTAGGATCCGCTACCAACTGATCGATTGCGAGTCAGACTCTAATCGTGTCTAAGTAGCCATGAGCCTGCGGGGTCACACACTTAAGAGAAGGGGAAAGTTCGGATTGGATCTGAACCGGAAATCTGGTTGGGTTGGACCCAAGCCGGATTAGGACTGAGTCAGTGAGTTAGACTCATGGTGACTAGTATTATATGGGATTTAGTGAATGGGCCACGTGAGGAGCCCATGTTCACTCCCTATATATAGTGGAGCACAGTAACCCAGAAGGTTTAATCGTTGATCGGTTAGGCCGTTCCATGTGTTGGAAACCCTAGCTCCACAGTAGTCCTGCCGACGAACCTAACCTAGCAGTTCACCGCCGGTGCTCCTCCTTGTACGTGTGGATACCACCAGAGGCGTTGTACGATCATCACTAGGACTATTGGATCGGATCGCAAAGGACTGCACTGCATCAACTGACATGCTACATAAGTAATCCGCAACTGCACGTCTAGTGGTAAACCTCGTGGCCTTCTACCTCAGCTAGATCTTGGGATCACCATGTTAGAGGAATAAAGTTTTGTTTATCTCTACGTGGCCCAACAATGGTATCAGAGCGATAGCTTCTGGTCTTAGGCTAGAGATCTCGCATATGTGATATGCGGTTGGCTGTAGATGTGATCTATATGTTGTTTTGTTGGTCGATCTATGAGATAGATCGGTTTTGTACGAGCTTGATTGGATCAACTATACTCGGGGAATGGTAGATCTGATTTCCGTGATCATATTGCTGATGTCATGGAACGACATACCCCTACCGGTCGGTTTCTGCCATCGGGGTAGACTGTGACACGTAAATCCAGATGCGGTGATCGAAGATCAAAGCATTTTGATCGAGTCGGAATAATGGTCAGAATCCATGTTCGGAATATAGATGTGATCTATGTTTTCGAAAAAACCGTCGGGCGCTGCCCGCACCCGCGAGGGGACCGCCGGCTTCGCCCTGTCGTAGCGCGTTAGACGTCGTTGCGAGTTTCAAAATGCCGGTAGATAGCGTATCTATGCATAACTTGTTTTTGTAGGAAGTTGTGAATGGTATGGTTCATGTGCATGTGATGTATGTGTGTAATCCATACGTGATCTGCGAATCATTGTTTTTGTCAGCCGGCTGGAGCCTAGGTGCTGTCATTTTATTGTATAACGACCTGCATGTCGTATTCTCTATGTAATTTACTTTACTAAGCTAGTTTAGCTTGTTGGAGAACTTGGAGGGCATGCTAGTCGATGTACATGTCAGCGACATGGAGTAAGATGGCAAGTGAAAAAGAGTTAGCACGAGTCGGATTACAGGCTTTGTGGAGATGTAGATCGCCATGAAGAGAGCCATACCTTTTCACATTATAATTGATTTATTTTGTGTTATTCTTATGTCTCTATTTTACCTCTATTGGATAGTCGGTAAAATATAATCCCTCAAAGAAGGTCTAGTTGGTTTTCCCTCAAGGGTTTGAACCATCACAAGTCAGACATTTTTTGTAGTGGGCTCATAAAATTTAGGTGCTGCCAATTCTTTCTGAATAGGTGGGTTCGAGTCGGACTCTTACTACAGAAACACTCGGTAATCTAGACGGGTCTATCACAACAGTTGTGGGGCTCGGGGAAAAGTCGGATGGGAGCCGGGGCATGTGATGCCACCCGTCCAACAGGAGTCATATGAGATGCGATTGACAAGGAGTTGTCTACCTAGATCACTTGGCAGCTAGCTGTGATGCTAAAGCTCACTAGCCGACTTGATTATTTAGGATCTTGATTCACTAAGTAACCATAAGAGGGGTGTTGGTTCTAGTGGGAGCATAAAATATTAAAGTGTTTAATATGCTTGCTCTTTTATGAATACATGTCTTAATTGTTTTGCATATTTCTGTTGTAGATCATGGCACCTAGTAATAGTCACTCTCAGATATCCGGTTTTGCGTTGAGAACCATTCTTGAGAAAGATAAACTGAACGAAACGAATTTTACCAACTGATATCGAAATCTAAGAATTATTCTCAAACAGGAAAAGAAGGACCATGTCCTAGACAACCCACTTCGAGATGAGCCGAATGAGAATGCGACTGTAGGTGCCACCAATGCCTACCGTCGGGCTAAGGATGAGTCCACAGATATTAGTTGTCTTATGCTTGCTCACATGGAACCGGACTTGCAAAAGCAGTTCGAGAATGTTGAGGCCTACGCTATGATCGAAAGCCTCAAAAGTATGTTCTAGGCTCATGCGAAGACTGAGAGGTATCAAGTCTCTCAGGCTTTGCTGAGTTCCAAGCTTAAGGATGGTGATCCACTGAGTCCGCATGTGATCAAAATGGTTTATTACGTGCACTCTATGGAGAGGCTTGGCTACCCCATTAGCGAAGAGTTCACTATAGATATAATTCTGAACTCTCTTTATAGTGCATGTGGGCAGTTCATTTCGAACTACCACATGCATTGTATGGATAAGAAGCTCACTGAATTACATGGGATGCTCAAGCAGGCATAGGCGGATCTCAAGAAGGGCGCCAGTCAAGTATTAATGGTGCAGAATAAGGCTAAGTTCAAGAAGAGTTATTGGACTAAGAAGAAGGCTAAGTCAGGAGGAAAGAAGGCTCAGGACCTGGTCCCAAGCGCTTCCTCAGGGACAAAGCCATCTCCTTCAGCCGGATCTAATAGCTTCTACTGCAAGGCGGATGACCACGAGAAGAGAAATTGCAGCAAGTACTTGGCCGACAAAGCCAAGAGTGGAGGTATGACTTCTGACTCAAGTACACTTGTTTGCAATGTTATAGACATCTATCTTGCTGATGCACCTAATAGTTCTTGGGTATATGATACCGGATTAGTTATTCACATCTGCAACTCATTGCAGGTACTGGTAAGAACTAGGAGCGTAGCAATAGGCGAGGTTGATATTCGAGTCGGCAAAATGATCAAGACACCTTTTGCAAAGAGTTGCGAGAGGGCGTCCGACTTATTGGGACTAGTACATAGTGATGTATGTGGACCAATGAGCACGATAGCCAGAGGTGGTTATGAGTACTTCATTACCTTCACTGATGATTTGAGTAGGTATGGATATATCTACTTGATGAAACATAAGTCAGAATCCTTTAAAAAGTTCAAAGAATTCTAGAATGAAGCACATAATCAACTCGGCATGAAAATAAAGTTTCTTCGGCCGGACTGAGGAGGCGAGTACATGAGACATGAGTTTGATGACCATCTGAAAATTTGTGGAATAGTTCCCCAACTTACTCCGCCAGGAACGCCACAAAGGAATGGTGTCTCGCAAAGGCGGAATCGGACCTTGTTGGACATGGTACGATCAATGATGAGTTGGACAGATCTTCCTTTATTATTTTGGGGTTATTGTCTAGAGACAACGGCGTTCACACTAAACAGAGTACCATCAAAGTCGGTAGAGAAGACACCGCATGAGATGTGGACAGGCAAAAAACTGAGTTTGTCTTTTCTTAAGATGTGGAGTCGTGAAGCATTTTTCAAGCGACTTCAGTCGGACAAGCTTACGACCAAGTCGGATAGGTGTATTTTCGTGGGGTATCCGAGGGAAACCTTGGGTTACTACTTCTACAAACAAGAAGAGGACAAAGTTTTTGTCGCTCGGAATGGTGTCTTCCTTGAGAAAGAGTTTCTCAGTCGGGGAGTCAGTGGGAGCACAGTGCAGCTCAAAGAAATTCGAGAAGAACCGGCTAGTACCAAGTCGGCAAAAACCTTGGAGGTTGAGACGGTCGTGGTAGCTGAGCCGGCAGTAGCACCTGTACTACGAAGATCGGCAAGATTACGAAGTGTTCGTGATGTATTACTGTTAGACTGTGATGAGCTGGAAAATTATTCGGAAGAGATGGTGGGATCTGATTCCGAGTCATGGCTTGGAGCCATGAGATCCGAGTTAAAGTCCATGGATGAAAATCAATTTGGAACTTGGTTGATCTGCTAGACGGTGCAAGACCCATCGAGTGCAAATGGGTCATTAAGAAGAAGACTGATATGGATGGAAATGTTTCCGTCCATAAAGCACGCCTTGTCGCAAAGGGGTTCCGACACGTTCAAGATGTTGATTACGACGATACTTTCTCGCCCGTAGCAATGCTTAAATCAGTTCGGATCATGTTAGCTATAGAGGCCTATTTTGACTGAGATTTGGCAGATAGATGTCAAAACAGCTATCTTTAACAGAAATTTAGTTGACGACGTGTATATGATACAACCCGAGGGTTTTGTCGATCCGGCTAATGCTGACAAAGTGTGAAAACTTCAGAAATCCATTTATGGATTGAAGCAAGCATCTTGAAGTTGGAATATTCTCTTTGATGAGGTAGTCCAATTGTTTGGCTTCATCAAGAGTGATCAAGATTACTTTTTATACAAGAAGTTTAGGTGGAGAAAAGTAAACTTTCTGATCTTATATGTGGATGACATATTACTGATTGGAAATGATGTCCAGATGTTGCAAGAAACCAAGGAATCATTGGAAAGGAGTTTCTCAATGAAAGACTTGGGTGAGGCAACATACATCCTCAGAATCCAGATCTATAGGGATAGATCAAGAAGGCTCATTGGA
The DNA here is from genome assembly GCA_023614405.1 of Avena insularis. Lineage (NCBI taxonomy): Eukaryota > Viridiplantae > Streptophyta > Magnoliopsida > Poales > Poaceae > Avena > Avena insularis. The sequence goes on along the minus strand of CM042685.1, from coordinate 37,917,998 downwards.
TTGAGTAAGAGTACTTATTTGGACAAAGTGTTGAAGAATTTCAACATGGAATCATCTAAGAAGGGGTTCTTACTGATGTCCCATGGTGTAAAACTTAGCAAGACTCAGTGTCCTTCGACAACTGATGAGCAAAGTCGGATGAGTGCGATTCCATATGCTTCTGCAGTCAGATCCATCATGTATGCCATGATTTGTACTAGGCCGGATGTTTCCTATGCTCTAAGTGTTGTGAGCAGATACCAGGCTGATACTGGAGAAATCCACTGGACATCAGCTAAAAATATCCTAAAGTACTTGAGAAGGACTAATGATATGTTCTTGATTTATGGTGGTGAAGATGAAACAGTGTAAAGGGTTACACGGATGCGAGTTATCTTACCGACTCTAATGATTCTCGTTCACAATCCGGATACGTGTTTATTATAAACAGAGGTGCTGTGAGCTGGAAGAGTTCCAAGCAAGAGACTATGTCTGCGTCTACAATAGAGGCTGAGTAAATTGCCGCCTCGGAGGCAGCAAAGGAAATTGCTTGGATGAGGAATTTCCTCATGGATCTTGGTGTGGTTCAGGGCTCGTCCAATCCGTTAGACATGTATTGTGACAACAATGGTGCTATTGCACAAGCCAAGGAACCTAGAAAACACCAGAAGAACAAGCACATACTCATGCGGTACCACCTGATTCGCTAGTTCATGGATCAGGGTGATATCAAGTTATGCAAGGTACACACGGATGCAAATATTGCGGATCTATTGACAAAGCCGTTACCACAGCCAAAGCATGAGGCGCACCTGAGAGCCATGGACATTAGATGCTTAGACATGTGATGTCAAAAGATTGACTCTAATTCAAGTAGGAGACTGTTGGGAATATCCCCTAGGGGAAATCATGTATGAGGATATTTCCCATTGTATTCATAAAGATATTAAGTTGTCCTTGTATAAAAATCTGATGTGTATCATTGAATATGTGATTCGGTTTTGGAACTATATATTCATGTTGTTTGTACTAAATATCCTTGGTCATCGAGGTTGTGCCGGACACACAACTTAGAAAATTGTGAAAGTCGGCTTGATGACTCGGTTCCACTTGTCATGGGCATAGAGATGCCATTCCAACTTACACAAATTTGGCTAAAGAGTTTAGCGAGTAGGATTGACCCATATTGAGGTACAACAAACAAGTTGTCATTTGTATATCTCAATCAATGTAATCCTTAGACCTAAGGATATTGCACAGTCCGAGTTGAGGATCACCGAGTTAGAATCTATCAAATGCTGATTCATAACTGGGCAGTTATAAAGGCTGAGTTCGGGTGGACTGAGAATCAAGCTACGTGATGTGAATAACAAAGATGGGATTTTGCCCCACCAATTGGAGAGATATTCTCTGTCCCTCTCAGATGAAATGATTCGGAAAGCATGGCCATGAACGAATCGGGTAAGTGTTAACTAAGGCGATCGACTAAGAGTTAGTTGGGTGAATCACTTATCTCGGATTGAGAAGAGAGTCAGACTATTTAAGGGATGACAAATATTCGACCATAGTCTGACAAGGTATATCGTGAGTCAAAAGGGACTCGGACGTAAGTCGCATTAGAAAGGCAAGTCGTCATGACTCTTTGGTACTTGAGATTTGGCACATTGTGCTAGGAGCCGCTACGGACTGATCGATTGATAGTCGGACTCTAATCGTGTCCAAGTAGCCATGAGCCTGCGGGGTCACACACTTAAGAGTAGGGGCAAGTTCGGATTGGATCTGAACCGGAAATCTGGTTGGGTTGGACCCAAGCCGAGTCGATGAGTCAGACTCATGGTGACTAGTATTATATGGGCTTTAGTGAATGGGCCACGTGAGGAGCCCACGTTCACTCCCTATATATAGTGGAGCACAGTAACCCATAAGGGTTAATCGTTGATCGGTTAGGTCGTTCCATGTGTTAGAAATCCTAGCTCCACTACAGTACTGCCGATGTACCAAACCTAGCAGTTTGCCGCCGGTGCTCCTCCTTGTACGTGTGGATACCATCAGAGGTGTTGTACGATCAGCACTAGGACGATTGGATCGAATCGCATCAAGCATCGGCGCTACATCAGTAATCCGCAACTACGCGTCTAGTGGTAAACCTTGTGGCCTTCTACCTCATCTAGATCTTGGGATCACCATGTTAGAGGAAGAAAGTTTTGTTTTATCTCTACATGGCCCAACATGTCGAACACCATTGGCTTTTGTCCAGTGTGTTCCTCTCAATTCTAAACTTAAAACAGGGGAAGGAGTAGATTCCCAATCGAAAGAAGTAAAAGTAAGTTGCTTATCAAAGTTGAAGAGAGCATAGTCCTTCATAAAGTTGAGAAAAGTGTATATGAATCAACAACATAAAAATCAAACTGTAGCACAAGTTCAGACTTCGGAGTACTGGTTTGTTTTTTAGCTTCATAGCATAACTACTTCATTTTTTTGCAATCATCTTATGTACTTGTAAACAAGTGGAAAGTTATAAATAATACTACATATTATAAATACTAGTACAACATATCATGACTAAATTAGAATATGTAAATGTTGAGATTTGCCAGACTTGATCTATTGATCAATGTTCAAAGTTATTTATACTAGTGCGTATCTAGACAAAGTTAGCCAACCACAATGTTGCTATAGCTAAATCTGACAAAAACTAAATTTGGCTTCACCATGCAATTTGGATAGAGCTCCACAATGTAGCTATTCTAAATTTCTACATCATGTGGTCCCACCACTGACTAGAATAGCCTTATTTTTTTGTCAAGATATGAGAGAAAAGGACACATGTCATACATATGGTTGGCTAAGCAATTTGGAACCATATTTGGCATCGGAGCACCCTCTTTCTCCGGTTCCCTGTTTTCCTCAATTTGGAACCACCTCCATAGTGTAGGGAACTAGTTCCAAATGCCAAAAATAAAATATGGAACCGCTTTTGTCTACACATTGTGGGAAATGTTGATTTTCCAGTCTTGATCTAGCAGTCAATGTTCAAAGTTATTCGTACTAGTGGTTAACAGTTTTAGAAAATATGCATGTGTATCTAGACAAAGTTGAGCCCATTAAAATTTGGATCGGAGTGAGTACAAAGAAACTAAAAAAACAAAAAACTAATGACACCTCCATGCATCCTAGTGAGTTTAGGAGTACTCACAGTCTTGTTGGATGGTGTCGCCACTGGAGAATACATTTGTGTGGGTGATGGGTCCTTGGCCGCAGAAGCAATTTGTGCCGCTGCCGGAGATATTGGGGCCGATGTGGGAGAAGACAGTGCCAAGGGAGATGCTGCCAGGTCTGCCGGCGCAGACGGAGCCTCCAGCGGAGTAGACAGTGCTGCGAAGGATAGTGATCGAGCTGCCGGAGAAGTTGGCGCCACCGAAGGGTCAGAAACAGATGCAGACTTTGTGGACACCGCGATATCCATGCTGGCAGACAATGTGGCAGTCTCTATAATACGTTGGAGCTCGGGGTTGTTAATATTATACAACATGTGGAAGATCCAGTCGGCTTGCCTGCCGAATCTCTGAAAGATTCATTCTGCCTCAATTCCTGATATGCAGCTGAAAGAAGAACGATGCTTCATAGCAATGGTGGTGGAGAGAGAGAGAGAAAGAGCGAACCAGGGGTGGGGTACAGGCGGTGGGGGTATGGGGGCGCATTTGCTCTGGCGATGCTTGGAAACTTGTGGGCGGCTGCTGTAGTTAGTGTCTAGTCGCATTAGTTTGACGAGTTTCTATTCGCTAGTACTAGTACTATAGTAAGTACTCCACTCTATACTCGTATATGTATATGGGACGGAGGAGACTACGTACTACAATACAACTTGTGCTGCGATCTGGAGACTAGGGACACTCATCATATTGTTCGCTGCATGCAGTATGATAGTTAGACGTGAGTCAACTTATGGAGTATTAAACAGTGAGTGATTGTGTACAAAATTATGTTTAATAAACTAAAGATGCAAGGGCATAAAACTAGCTGTACAAATCATACTAGTCCATATGGAATACTAATGAAAAAATAGTTCAACGACCAACTGGGAGCTACTCCGATTACATACGGATTACTACCCCGTTACTATACAATATTTCAGTAGAAAATACATTGTCCACATGGCCTTTTTCCTTTTTGAAATGCACAGCTAGACTGGTTCCAATCCAGGGCATTAGAGAAGCTTGGGATAAACCAAAGCGGAGTCTTCACGAATGAGGGGCCAATGCATTCATTTAGCATATTATCTGATGAGAAGGAAATGTTTGTTGAGAAACCAACAGAGGAGTCCGTACGATTCAGACTGAAGCGGCATATTTCAGGATGCGATGGCTCGTAAGGCATATTGCATAGTGCAATGTGTGGACAAAGTTGCTTCAGGTCAGATATTCTTGGGCAACATCGGCGCTGACTACCGGCACGCTGATCGGAGAGTTCACTCCAAGGATAAGAGAGTATGTTCCATGGTTAGCAACCCTTCTCCATGGCTTACCTCGATGTAGTAATATATCAGGGTCTTTCGAGAACACCAGGCAGCCAAATCTAGAAGAATATGTGCGAACAGTGCTACTGCCACAAACAACATTAGAACGAGCCATATTAGCACAAATCGTATATTGAACATCTTGCTCACAAGAAATTCCCTAGGTAAAGACGAGTAGAAGGCTGCAAACGTCTGGATAACTAGATAACCACCACATACCATAATCATACTCGTGCTTGTGGCCAGCGCGCCTTTGAGTTCATCCACATAGTTAACCACGAATGGTGGAATTAGGTGCAACGCAGGAGCTGGAAAAGAAAAATGCAGTTCATTAAAAAATGTTTGGTCCGCAAGATTTCAAAAAATGAAGTAATAGGAAAATAGAATAATCGGATAGCATGATATAATAAATCATATTGGAATCATAATCCAGGAATCTGTAATAGAAGCAATCTGGTTGAACCATGTGAAATAAGGCAGAAATATGTGTGAATAAATATGAGAATATTATGGATTTTTTTCATGAAGCAACCCTAACGAATGTAATACTACTAATGTACATAGTAATCCTTAGGAAAAATCCTATAGATATATATGCTCTAAACTCATAGGGAAATCCTTTTAGACAAAGAGGGTAAAAAGCATAGAATATGAAACAATGCCATATGACAGCTTTTTAAAATAAGCATACATTCATGAATATGAAGCTATAGAGCTATATATGGAGGTGTAATTACTAGGATAACAAGGACTCCACGCATAAACGCTGCCAATCTCGGTTATGTCGAACACTAGTCTTCTGTGGATAATTACATCGGTGTAACTGAAATAGGTCAGGGGCCCATTCAGAAGAACTGTCCATACATCTTGATAGACGTGATGAACAAGAACTGAGCCGTCGAAAAGGGCAACAAGAGTGTAATCTTGGTATCTCCCAGAAAATGTGGGAACTTGGCAAATAGTTATCTTCTGTAGTATCATACGATGGCCATGATCCAAGAAAGTATCTAGGCGATTAGTGGATTCAAACGGCACCGATGGGAGAAGAATCTTGCGACAAGTGTACATGTTGAGAAGTTCCCAGCTATATTGGTGGCCAACTGTGGCAATCCAATCACCATTGGCGCATGCCCACTTTTTATTCGTGCCATCTGGGATGACAGCATCTGAGGAGAACCTGTCCAGTGGTGACAACTTATAGAGGATACTCTCACCATCTAACAATCGATCCACGATATCTTAGTAGGGTGAGAATGAAGAACACATGGAAGGCTGAACGACTGAGAAACCAGCAGAATTTCACTATATTTTGCTGAGTCAAGATGAAGTTTGGACGAACCGACAAGGCTCGCAGCCATGATGACGTAGCACCTAGATGTGAGTTCTTCAAGGGGGTCTTTGGTAAACACCTCTTAAAATAGTCGAGAATCATCATCACTGTCCTTGCTAGATCCAGCCATCTCAATGCACCTGTTGTGGAGACGGTGGTCGAAACATTATTTCTCCTTCATGTTTGATGAGGCAAGGCTATGAGTCGAATATCAAGAATAATGGTTTTTCTTTATATTTGAATGATATGTTTCACGGCTTTGCACCCGTCCAGGACGGGTTATTTATTTTGAATCTTGATGGTGAGTCGGTTTATAACATAAATGTTAAAAGGTTGAAACCAAATGATCTGAATATGACTTACTTTTGGCACTATCGGCTTGGTCATATAAGTTGGAAACGCATGAAGAAGCTCCATGATGATGGACTCATAACTTCATTCTACTTGGAGTGGTTCGAGACATGCGAATCTTGCCTACTCGGCAAATTGATCAAGACACCTTTTGCAAAGAGTTGCGAGAGGGCGTCCGACTTATTGGGACTAGTACATAGTGATGTATGTGGACCAATGAGAACGACAACCAGAGGTGGTTATGGGTACTTCATTACCTTCACTGATGATTTGAGTAGGTATGAATATATCTACTTGATGAAACATAAGTCAGGATCCTTTGAAAAGTTCAAAGAATTCTAGAATGAAGCACATAATCAACTTGGCATGAAAATAAAGTTTCTTCGGCTGGACTGAGGAGGCGAGTACATGAGACATGAGTTCGATGACCATCTGAAAAGTTGTGGAATAGTTCCCCAACTTACTCCGCCAGGAACGCCACAAAGGATTGGTGTCTTGCAAAGGCGGAATCGGACCTTGTTGGACATGGTACGATCAATGATGAGTCGGACAGATCTTCCTTTATTATTTTGGGGTTATTGTCTAGAGACAACGGTGTTCACACTAAACAGAGTACCATCAAAGTCGGTAGAGAAGACACCGCATGAGATGTGGACAGGCAAAAAGCTGAGTTTGTCTTTTCTTAAGATTTGGAGTCGTGAAGCATTTTTCAAGCGACTTCAGTCGGACAAGCTTACGACCAAGTCAGATAGGTGTATTTTCGTGGGGTATCCGAGGGAAACCTTGGGTTACTACTTCTACATAAAAGAAGAGGGCAAAGTTTTTGTCGCTCGGAATGGTGTCTTCCTTGAGAAAGAGTTTCTCAGTCGGGGAGTCAGTGGGAGCACAGTGCAGCTCAAAGAAATTCGAGAAGAACCGGCTAGTACCAAGTCGGCAAAACCCTTGGAGGTGGAGCCGGTCGTGGTAGCTGAGCCGGCAGTAGCACCTGTACTACGAAGATCGGCAAGATTACGAAGTGTTCGTGATGTATTACTGTTAGACTGTGATGAGCTGGCAAATTATTCGGAAGCGATGGTGGGATCTGATTCCGAGTCATGGCTTGGATCCATGATATCCGAGTTAAAGTCCATGGATGAAAATCAATTTGGAACTTGGTTGATCTGCTAGACGGTGCAAGACCCGTCGAGTGCAAATGGGTCTTTAAGAAGAAGACTGATATGGATGGAAATGTTTCCGTCCATAAAGCACGCCATGTCGCAAAGGGGTTCCGACAAGTTCAAGATGTTGATTACGACGATACTTTCTCGCCCGTAGCAATGCTTAAATCAGTTCGGATCATGTTAGCTATAGAGGCCTATTTTGACTATGAGATTTGGCAGATAGATGTCAAAACGGCTTTCCTTAACGGAAATTTAACTGACGACGCGTATATGATACAACCCAGGGGTTCTGTCGATCCGGCTAATACTGACAAAGTGTGAAAACTTCAGAAATCTATTTATGGATTGAAGCAAGCATCTTGAAGTTGGAATATTTTCTTTGATGAGGTAGTCAAATCGTTTGGCTTCATCAAGAGTGATCAAGATTATTTTTTATACAAGAAGTTTAGGTGGAGAAAAGTAAACTTTCTGATCTTATATGTGGATGACATATTACTGATTGGAAATGATGTCCAGATGTTGCAAGAAACCAAGGAATCATTGGAAAGGAGTTTCTCAATGAAAGACTTGGGTGAGGCAACATACATCCTCGGAATCCGGATCTATAGAGATAGATCAAGAAGGCTCATTGGATTGAGTAAGAGTACTTATTTGGACAAAGTGTTGAAGAATTTCCACATGGAATCGTCTAAGAAGGGGTTCTTACTGATGTCCCATGGTGTAAAACTTAGCAAGACTCAGTGTCCTTCGACAAATGATGAGCAAAGTCGGATGAGTGCGATTCCATATGCTTCTGCAGTCGGATCCATCATGTCTGCCATGATTTGTACTAGGCCAGATGTTTCCTATGCTCTAAGTGTTGTGAGCAGATACCAGGCTGATACTGGAGAAATCCACTGGACATCAGCTAAAAATATCCTAAAGTACTTGAGAAGGACTAATGATATGTTCTTGATTTATGGTGGTGAAGATGAAACAATGTAAAGGGTTACACGGATGCGAGTTATCTTACTGACTCTGATGATTCTCGTTTGCAGTCCGGATACGTGTTTATTATAAACGGAGATGCTGTGAGCTAGAAGAGTTCCAAGCAAGAGACTGTGTCTGCGTCTACAACAGAGGCTGAGTATATTGCCGCCTCGGAGGCAGCAAAGGAAACTGCTTGGATGAGGAATTTCCTCATGGATCTTGGTGTGGTTCAGGACTCGTCCAATCCGTTAGACGTGTATTGTGACAACAATGGTGCTATTGCACAAGCCAAGGAACCTAGAAAACACCAGAAGAACAAGCACATACTCATGCGGTACCACCTGATTCGCTAGTTCATGGATCTGGGTGATATCAAGTTATGCAAGGTACACACGAATGCAAATATTGCGGATCTATTGACAAAGCCGTTACCACAGCCAAAGCATGAGGCGCACCTGAGAGCCATGGGCATTAGATTCTTAGACATGTGATGTCGAAGATTGACACTAGTGCAAGTGGGAGACTGTTGGGAATATCCCCTAGAGGCAATCATGTATGAGGATATTTCCCATTGTATTCATAAAGATATTAAGTTGTCCTTGTATAAAAATCTTATGTGTATCATTGAATATGTGATTCGGTTGTGGAACTATATATTCATGTTGTTTGTACTAAATATCCTTGGTCATCGAGGTTGTGCCGGACACACAACTTAGAAAAATGTGAAAGTCCGCTTGCTGACTCGGTTCCACTTGTCATGGGCATGGAGATGCCATTCCAACTTACACAAATTTGACTAAAGAGTTTAGCGAGTCGGATTGACCCATATTGAGGTACAGCAAACAAGTTGTCATTTGTATATCTCAATCAATGTAATCGTTAGACCTGAGGTTATTGCACAGTCCGAGTTGAGGATCACCGAGTTAGGTTCCGTCAAATGCTGATTCGTAACTGGGCAGTTATAAAGGCTGAGTTCGGGTCGACTGAGAATCAAGCTACGTGATGTGAATAACCAAGATGGGATTTTGCCCCACCAATTGGAGAGATATTCTCTGGGCCCTCTCAGATGAAATGATTCGGAAAGCATGCATGCACGAATCGGTTAAGTGTTAACTAAGGCGATCGACTAAGAGTTAGTTGGGTGAATCACTTATCTCGGATCGAGAAGAGAGTCAGACTATTTAAGGGACGAGAAATATTCGACCATAGTCTGACAAGGTATATCATGAGGCAAAAGGGACTCGGACGTAAGTCGCATTGGAAAGGCAAGTCGTCATGACTCTTTGGTACTTGAGAGTTGGCACATTCTGCTAGGAGCCGCTACCGACTGATCGATTGAGAGTCGGACTCTAATCGTGTCCAAGTAGCCATGAGCCTGCGGGGTCACACACATAAGAGTAGGGGCAAGTTCGGATTGGATCTGAACCGGAAATCTGGTTGGGTTGGACCCAAGCCGGATTAGGACTGAGTCAGTGAGTCAGACTCATGGTGACTAGTATTATATGGGCTTTAGTGAATGGGCCACGTGAGGAGCCCACGTTCACTCCCTATATATAGTGGAGCATAGTAACCCATAAGGGTTAATCATTGATCGGTTAGGTCGTTCCATGTGTTGGAAACCCTAGCTCCACAGCAGTCCTGCCGACGTACCGAACCTAGCCGTTCGCCGCCGGTGCTCCTCCTTGTACGTGTGGATACCATCAGAGGTGTTGTACGATCAACACTAGGACGATTGGATCGGATCGCAAAGGACTGCACTGCATCAACTGATGCGCTACATCAGTAATCCGCAACTACGCGTCTAGTGGTAAACCTTGTGGCCTTCTACCTCATCTAGATCTTGGGATCACCATGTTAGAGGAAGAAAGTTTTGTTTTATCTCTACATGGCCCAACATGTCGAACACCATTGTCTTTTTGTCCAGTCTGTTCCTCTCAATTCTAAACTTAAAATAGGGGAAGGGGTAGATTCCCAATCAAAAGTAGTAAAAGTAAGTTGCTTATCGAAGTTGAAGAGAGCATAGTCCTTCATAAAGTTGAGAAAAGTGTATATGAATCAACAACATAAAAATCAAACTGTAGCACAAGTTCAGACTTCAGAGTACTGGTTTGTTTTTTAGCTTCATAGCATAACTACTTCATTTTTTGCAATCATCTTATGTACTTGTAAACAAGTGGAAAGTTATAAATAATACTACATATTATAAATACTAGTACAACATATCATGACTAAATTAGAATATGTAAATGTTGAGATTTGACAGACTTGATCTATTGATCAATGTTCAAAGTTATTTATACTAGTGCGTATCTAGACAAAGTTGGACAGCCACAATGTTGCTATAGCTAAATCTGACAAAAACTAAATTTGGCTTCACCATGCAATTTGGATAGAACTCCACAATGTAGCTATTCTAAATTTCTACATCATGTGGTCCCACCACTGACTAGAATAGCCTTATTTTTTTGTCAAGATATGAGAGAAAAGGACACATGTCATACATATGGTTGGCTAAGCAATTTGGAACCATATTTGGCATCAGAGCACCCTCTTTCTCCGGTTCCCTATTTTCCTCAATTTGGAACCACCTCCATAGTGTAGGGAACTAGTTTCAAATACCAAAAACAAAATATGGAACCGCTTTTGTCTACACATTGTGGGAAATGTTGGGATTTTCCAGTCTTGATCTAACGGTCAATGTTCAAAGTTATTCGTACTAGTAGTTAACAGTTTTAGAAAATATGCATGTGTATCTAGATAAAGTTGAGTCCATTAAAATTTGGACCGGAGTGAGTACAAAGAAACTAAAAACAGAAAACTAATGACACCTCCATGCATCCTAGTGAGTTGGATGGTGCCGCCACTGGAGAATACATTTCTGTGGGTGATGGGTCCTTGGCCGCAGAAGCAATTTGTGCCGCTGCCGGAGATATTGGTGCCGACGCGGGAGAAGACAGTGGCAAGGGAGATGCTGCCAGGTCCGCCGGCGAAGACGGAGCCTCCAGCGGAGTGGAAGTGCTGCGAAGGATAGTGATCGAGCTGCCGGAGAAGTTGGCGCCACCGAAGGGTCAGAAACAGATGCAGACTTTGTGGACACCGCGATATCCATGCTGGCAGACGATGTGGCAGTCTCTATAATACGTTGGAGCTCGGGCTCGTTAATATTATACAGCATGTGGAAGATCTAGTCGGCTTGCCTGCCGAATCTCTGAAAGATCCATTCTGCCTCAATTCCCGATATGCAGCTGAAACAAGAACGGTGCTTCATAGCAATGGTGGTGGAGAGAGAGAGAGAAAGAGCGAACCAGGGGTGGGGTACTGGCGGTGGGGGTATGGGGGCGCATTTGCTCTGGCGATGCTTGGAAACTTGTGGGCGGCTGCTGCAGTTAGTGTCTAGTCGCATTAGTTTGACCAGTTTCTATTCGCTAGTACTAGTACTATAGTAAGTACTCCACTCTATACTCGTATACGTATATGGGACAGAGGAAACTACGTACTACAATACAACTTGTGCTGCGATCTGGAGACTAGGGACACTCATCATATTGTTCGCTGCATGCAGTATGATAGTTAGACGTGAGTCAACTTATGGAGTATTAAACATTGATTATGTACAAAATTATGTTTAATAAACTAAAGATGCAAGGGCATACAACTAGCTTTACAAATCATACTAGTCCATATGGAATACTAATGAAAAAATAGTTCAATGACCAACTGGGAGCTACTCCCATTACATACGGATTACTACCCCGTTACTGTACAATATTTTAGTAGAAAATACATTGGCCACATGGCCTTTTTCCTTTTTGAAATGCACAGCTAGACTGGTTCCAATCCAGGGCATTAGTGAAGCTTGGGATAAACCAAAGCGGAGTCTTCACGAATGAGGGGCCAATGCATTCATTTAGCATATTATCTGATGAGAAGGAAATGTTTGTTGACAAACCAACAGAGGAGTCCGTACCATTTAGACTGAAGCGGCATATTTCAGGATGCGATGGCTCGTAAGGGCATATTGCATAGTGCAATGTGTGGACAAAGTTACTTCAGGTCAGATATTCTTGGGCAACATCGGCGCTGACTACTGGCACGCTGATCAGATAGTTCACTCCAAGGATAAGAGAGTATGTTCCATGGTTAGCAACCCTTCTCCATGGCTTACCTCGATGTAGTAATATATCAGGGTCTTTCGAGAACACCAGGCAGCCAAATCCAGAAGAATATGTGCGAACAGTGCTACTGCCACAAACAACATTAGGACGAGCCATATTAGCACAAATCGTACATTGAACATCTTGCTCACAAGCAATTCCCTAGGTAAAGACGAGTAGAAGGCTGGAAACGTCTAGAGAACTAGATAACCACCACATACCATAATCATACTCGTGCTTGTGGCCAGCGCGCCTTTGAGTTCATCCACATAGTTAACCACAAATGGTGGAATTAGGTGCAACACAGGAGCTGGAAAAGAAAAATGCAGTTCATTAAAAAATGTTTGGTCCGCAAGATTTCAAAAAATGAAGGAATAGGAAAATAGAATAATCAGACAGCATGATATAATAAATCATATTGGAATCATAATCGAGGAATCTGTAATAGAAGTAATATGGTTGAACCATGTGAAAGAAGGCAGAAATATGTGTGAATAAATATAAGAATATTATGGATTTATTCATGAAGCAACCCTACCGAATATAATACTACTAATGTACATAGTAATCCTTAGGAAAAATCCTATAGATATATATGCTCTAAACTCATAGGGAAATCCTTTTAGACAAAGAGGGTAAAAAGCATAGAATATGAAACAATGCCATATGACAGCTTTTTAAAATAAGCATACATTCATGAATATGAAGCTATAGAGCTATATATGGAAGTGTAATTACCAGGATAATAAGGACTCCACGCATAAACGCTGCTAATCTCGGTTATGTCGAACACTAGTCTTCTGTGGATAATTACATCGGTGTAACTGAAATAGGTCAGGGGCCCATTCGGAAGAACTGTCCATGCATCTTGATAGCCGTGATGAACAAGAACTGAGCCGTCGAAAAGGGCAACAAGAGTGTAATCTTGGTATCTCCCAGAAAATGTGGGAACCTGGCAAATAGTTATCTTCTGTAGTATCATACGATGGCCATGATCCAAAAAAGTATCTAGGCGATTAGTGGATTCAAACGGGACCGATGGGAGAAGAATCTTGCGACAAGTGTACATGTTGAGAAGTTCCCAGCTATATTGGTGGCGAACTGTGGCAATCCAATCACCATTGGTGCATGCCCACTGTTTATTCGTGCCATCTGGGATGACAGCATCTGAGGAGAACCTGTCCAGTGGTGACAACTTACAGAGGAGACTCTCGCCATCTAACAATCGATCCACGATATCTTAGTTGGTTGAGAATGAAGAACACATGGAAGGCTGAACGACTGAGAAACCAGCAGAATTTCACTATATTTTGTTGAGTCAAGATGAAGTTTGGACGAACGGAAAAGGCTCGCAACCATGATGACGTAGCATCTAGATGTGAGTTCTTCAGGGGGGACTTTGGTAAACACCTCCTCAAATAGTCCAGAATCATCATCACTGTCCTTGCTAGATCCACCCATCTCAATGCACTTGTTGTGGAGACGGTGGTTGGGATTCGTTGGTTTGGGCTCTAGAAAAATAGGTACGAGATTAAGAACATAGACTCAGTAAACTGGGCGGCATGGATGGTGAGTAAGAGTGGATATATAGTAAAGTGGAGAGGAGTAGAGGGGTAGGGGAACTAGTGTAGTACTCGTTGAATAAAGAACAAGCTAAAAATCTTATTAAGGGGTCACCCTTAAGCTTATGTGTAGTCCATAAGTATTAAAATATTGATATAAAGTACACATAGCAATATAAAACAAATTTTAATCACAATACTATGAGAGGGTAGCTCTTACATGTGGGTCCTTTGACTTCTAACTCTCTCTAAAGAAAACTTGACTTCTGATATGCGGGGCACGCAAAATCTTCTTGTTGGCATCATCGATGATGATCTCTCCTCATCAATGGCACCCATTCGGCTCTTCTATGCATCTCATCTCTCTTCCTTCTCTTGTAAGTTTCTTCTCAATGATTTTGACATCGTGCGGCGGTGTCCAGAAAGGTAGGGCCCATGTCATGTCACCATCAACTTTTAACCAGGTTTTCAGTACAGGTGGCACCTGTTCGGGTGGGAGCACGATGGAGCTTACACAAGGAAGCGGGTTTGTAACACCCTCGCCTGATAAGGCTGAGTTCATGTGCATAGTGCCAATCCCTGTATTTGTTCACTAGCACACACAGTACATATGAATACCAAAAAAATTAATAGTGCAGCATTATTACATCGAATGATCCAGAATTTGTAATTATTACATAATGCTTAGATCAAGACTAGCTCAATTATCAAGTAGCATACGGTAGAATAAATAGATAGTAGGATCCATCTTCAATTGTGCCACAGGAGAACAACTGTTGAGTGGAGTATCGCAACCTAGTCGATAACTCAGAATCAGAACATCCTACAACATAAAACGTAGCAGCCCCGAAGGGTCAATAATTGGAATGTATGGCAAGTAGAGCTAAGTAAAGAGATAATATTACTAGCAACTACATGCTTATTTGGCTAATTGGAGCTTTGGATAGCTTGCATTTCCAAATACCTTTGTCCTAGTTTCATAATCAGTTTTTGATTTTCTTTAAAAAGATCCCAATTAAGTTAACCCATCAACATTAAAGCAACTAGGAAATTAGAATGAGCGAGAAACATGTCATGAACTCAATATAAAGCAACTCAGATGTCCTTGACCAGAGACACAGCTAATCGACTAGTTTATATACCCTGTAGGGGTTAGTACACTTTACCCATGTGACTTGGCCAGCCCATCTCGTACCATCACTCTTATATTGTGTGATGATAGGGAGAAGTCCAAGATGAGACCTTTCTGTAAGTATCTTCCCAAACCCGACACACACCGTACCAACCTTCCAAAATTCTACAACTGGCTACATGGGTTTGAGTTACCACAACCTAGTAAGTCCAACCAACCTCCCATTTCATTATTAGCATATGCTTGTACACGTAAGCTACAAAAGAAGCCAATCATTTTCTCTAGATACCTGGGTGCCTTTCCGCAATGATACCACCAAAAAAAATTCAATCCCATCACACCTAGGAGATTCATTGATTAAGTTGTTTTCAGTTTTTACAAAAAATTAGTTCAGAAACAACTTTCAAGTGATGTAACCTAGCCCTCGTCTATCACAGCACGGCTAAGCACAACTACCAGCGATGGCTCAACTACTGGAGGTCCCTACCACATAATAGGATATATCATAGAAATATTAGATCCTATTCACGCATCTATAAAATACACCACAATGCTTTCAAAATAATAGGACAATAACATGAAAAAATCAGCATCTACTTGCCTTGGCTGTAGCGGTCGAAGGAACAATTCTCAAACGAGCAAGCGTTGGACTCCTCACAATCTACATGGCACATTTGCAACACATAAAGAATCCAAACACAACCATATGTAAATGCACAAATGCATGCATGACATTTTAATTCAATTTTTCAGTAGCATATGCATGTTCTGTGTTCTTTATGACTACTAACGACATGCATGGAAAAGTTTTAATGCATTGGAATTCATTTGTTAAGAATTGTTGATCCCATTAATGTGTTTTAAGGAAAATAATAATCCCATGTCGTGTACTATGTTATAAAATCTTGGGAAAATGTTTACTATGTAGACAATTAATTTTTGATCAGTGGCAAAGGAATCACGCAAAAAGGATTTATAGATCTTTTTATATAATTAAAATATTTTAGAAAGCATTATTTTACTCTTAAAATTATAAGTATTGTAAACCTGTCATTTTAACTCATAAACAAGTTCTACTCTTTCATTTGATTCCATACACATATTATTTGCAATTTTCTGATTAGTAATTATTTTCTTATAGATTTATTACTCCAAAAATGGTATTAACTTCTTTAAATATCTACAGAAAAATCTTAAAATATTTTTCTGAACAAACTGCATGTTAATGATCTACATGAAATTAACTTTCCATTGGTATATTATTTATATTTTTGTGATCTATAAATAATTTACTATAGATTTAATGATATAAAAATCCATTAACACTAATTAAATCATTATGGTAAATATGCACTACAAAGGTTATATCTAACCTGACAATATTAATCTACATTAGAGTAGATTTCTTTCAACATATTATTTATATATTTTTGACCTATAAATAATTTATTAAGAATTTAATACTCTAAAAGGACTTTTAAACTATTAAATTATTATAGTAAATACGTACCATAAAAGTTATATCCAATTAGATATTAATATTATAATCAATTTACTGAATTCATTGATTTATGATTTGCTATTTTTGGATATAATAATCTTTTTATATGAATTTTATAAGTTTATACAATTTTCTGCAATTTAAATTCAATTTCAATTAAAAGGGAATATTCCCTAGAAATATCCTACGCTGACTGGGTGCTGACTGGGACGGGTGCTAACCTGGCTTGACACGTGGCATGTAGAGAGTAGATGGTACTAGTTCATGGATGAGATCTAATTTGGACCGTCCTTCCGAAATCCAACGCACGGGAACGAAAGCTTCCTATGATTGGGGGGGGGGGGGGTAAACGGTGGTGACGAATGGTGGCGATGGCGGCGGCTCGGGCGGTGGTGCACGGGGCGCTACGGTGGGTTCCTGGGACGGCAGAGTGGACAACGGGGTGCGGGAGAGCTCAGCGAGGTCGATGTCGAGCTTGGCGACTACATCCTCTTCCCGGGGAGGTGACGACAGGGGGATGGAGGCGCTCTGGCGACTGCAGATTCCAGTGATGCGGGGCGGCCTCCTTGGCGACCTTGAGAGGGATAAAAGGGGTCAGGAGATACGGCAGAGTAGGCGGGAAAGAGTGAGTAGGCTGGAGGGTTCGGGGAGGCTTAGAACCGTGTCGACGAAGCTTGGCGGTGAATTAATTCCGATGAGATCTGAGACGATCTGGGGTGGCGCTAGGGTTTCAGAAAAATAGAAAAACGAAGGGACTCAGGTGCGGTGGATTTATGGGAGGACGATGCGTGCGTGGGAGGGAAAAAGGCGAACATATTCATGCCGAATCAGACCGGCATACGCGTACAATTCGTCCCGTGTCGATACGGTCTCTGTCACGAGGTGGGGAGAGGGCGCGGGCTACTGGATACCGGCACTTGTTGGGCCGGCACATGCAGCTGCAGCTGCGCCCCTCGCATGGCGGGGCAGGGCGACCAGCGGGTAGGCTAAGTGGGCCGAGCCTAGGTAGTTCGGCCGGTTGGGTAGGTTATTTTCTTTTTTTCTTTTTCTTGTTCCATTTTCTATTTATTTGTTTCCCTCATATCTTTCTCATATGAATTAAAAATTATATCAAATTTGTTTCTAAAATTTTATAAATTCAAGTAGATCACATTAGGCTATTGTTTAGCAATAATTGCTTCCTTAGCAATAGTGGAATTTTATAACCCAAATTTAATTCCCTTTAGGAACATAGTGGTACATAGAATTTTAGCGTTTTATCCATTATATCAATTTAAGAATTTTTCATTATGCAATTATGAAATGCTCATGAATGGAATGAAATGCAATTTTTTTCTTAGTCCCAGTTTCCAAATTCTTGCGGTGTGACAGACTAACCCCCTTAAGATGAATCTCGTCCCGAGATTCGGAATTTGCTATCAATGTTTAGGAATTGTTCTCGAGGCTAACCCCCTTAAGAAAATTGAAATTGGCATCTCCTGAGCTATGTATTAATCTATATATAATTCTTCTTCCCTCTAGGGTTGTGAGTGTAGTATCAAGTTGTTCGCCAACTATCTCAGCTTCTTATTTAACCATCCATTCTATTCCTACTGTTGCATCTAAGTATTGTGAATCCAATATAATGAAGCTAGTGGGAAAACTATCTGCTCCAATTTTAATGGGTTGATAATAATTAGTATCTATTGGTATTGCATAAACAAGATATAGATAGAAATACTAGAGAAGTAATACTATCCATAACTATATGAAGCAATCAATTGTCAGACAAGCAAACAATCAATACAAACAACACTCAAGCCAAAATAATTTTTTGGTTTGTGTTCTAGAAGTTTTGTTTTAGTGGCATACCATCCACAAAATAGTATTCCATTGACTAATATTCATATGGGGGTGAACCTACAATCATGAAAGCAATGGACAGAATCTGTCCTGAAACTACAACAGTGTTCACAATTTTTTCTAGGCACCTTAATCTCATCAGGATTTTAGATTTTTTTTGCATACAGTACAGGTAATTATGCTCCAGATCCTACTTTTTCAGATTTTTCCAAGTTACCAATAAAATATGAAAATTCGTGCAATACAGCAGATACAACAGAAAACTACAACAATAATATCATGAATTTTTAATCAAAACCTTCATTAACATATTATGAAATCTCTCGAAATCATTTTGGAACCTTAAGCTATCAAAAATTACAATATAAGCCCAATAAATCAACTATCATACAAGTTCTTGTAATTACCGATTGCTATATCTCAATAAAATCATATAAAAAACTATATGGTGGTCATCATCTAACTATTATTTAATCTCGCACTTCCTCGCACGAGTGTTCATCTACAAGTTTTGAACAAGATGTGATCAGAAAACATATATGAAGGATTACAAGAATCTAATAAGTACAAAATTTCAAGTCCATTCCTACAAGAGTCTTCCTTCTATGTTTTAAAAGAGAAGAGTATGAGAATTGAAGTGATAAGAATATACTAGAAAGAAGTGTAAGAAGATAACACTAGTGGATATCAAGCCTCTTGTCTCAGTCCTAGACAGCCTCTAGTCCCGCTTTTGCAACCGGGACTACGGAATCAGGACTAGAGGTCCCAGCCTCTAGTCCCGGGTCAGTTATGTACCGAGACTGGAGGTTCTACACGTGGCCGTGTAGAAGTGTGTGGGGTGGAGGATCTTTAGTCCCTGTTCATATCATGAACCGAGACTAAATATTTTTTGCCGCAACAGCATTTTAACAAATCGACTGCCGCGGCAGCCGATGGGGGTTTCAGCCGCAGCAGAGTTTTGGGGCCGTTTTCTGCCACGACAGCCGATGGGGGTTTCTGCCACGGCATAATTTTGGGCCGTTTTCTGCCGCGGCAGCTGATGGGGGTTTTCGTCGCGGCAGAATTTTGGGGCCAATTTCTGCGGCGGTGGCCGGATGGGAGGGTTCTTCCGCGGCAGGAGGATAGGTAGAGGTTGGTTGCGTTTAGCGTAAAGTGACATGCAAAAAAGGAACCCATTACACACAACATCGTCATGATTATATAGATATAATTCTACATTACATATATATACAAGTTGATTAAATGGAGATCACAACCCGTCTATTCCTTTACAAGATCATTAAATCACTAGAAGTCCAAGGTATGGTATTTCCCTTTTGGGTGTATGACATGGTCAACAATAAATCCCGCCAATTCCTTTTGAATTCCTACCAGGCGCTCCCTTGTTTGGATATTCTCCCGCATTTGTTCCAACTATATAAAAAATAAGGAGATCAATATGAATATCAATATTTGTAACAAATATTATGAATGACACTAAAGACAATTTGTGAATATATTGTTCATGTACTTCTACAAATTTTATTTATTAAGTTCTTTTTTTCAGTTTTCACAAACCAATACTTTAGAAACAACTTTCAAGTGATGTAACCCAACCCTCGTCTATCATAACATGGCTAAGCACAACTACCAACGGTGGATCAACTACAGGAGGTCCCTACCACATAATAGGATATAGCATAGCGATAGTAGATCATATTCACGCATCTACAAAATACACCACAATGCTTTAAAAATAATAGGACAATAACATGAAAAAATTAGCATCTACTTGCCTTGGTTGCAGCGGTCGAAGGAACAATCCTCACACGAGCAAGCGTTGCACTCCTCACAATAAACATGGCACATTTGCAACACATAAAGAATCCAAACACAATTATATGTAAATGCACAAAAGCATGTATGGCATTTTAATTCAATTTTCAGTAGCATATGCATGTTCTCTGTTCTTTATGACTACTAACGACATGCATGGAAAAGTTTTGATGTGTTGGAATTCATTTATTAATAATTTTATATCCCATTAATGGATTTTAAGGAAAATAATAAGCCCATGCCGTGTACTATGTTATAAAATTTGGGAAAAGGTTTGTTGTGTAGACAATTAAATTTGTGATCACGGGCAACTAGAATCACGCATAAAGGATTTACAGATCTTTTTATATAATTAAAATACTCCGGAAAGCATTATATTACTCTTAAATTATAATTACTATAAACCTCTCATTTTAATTCATAAACAGGTTCTACTCTTTCTTGTGATTCCATAGACGTATTATTTGCAATTTTCTGACTAGTATTTATTTTCTTATGAATTTATTAGTGTAAAAATGGTATTAACTTGTTTAAAGATCTATAGCAAAAGATGAAAGTATTTTCTTGAAAAAAACTGAATGTTGATGATCTACATGAAATTAAATTTCCATTGGTATATTATGTATATTTTTGTGATCTATAAAGAATTTATTATAGATTTAATGATCTAAAAAGCCATTAACACTTATTAAATTATTATGGTAAATATGTACTGCAAAGATTAGATCTAAACTTACAATATTAATATACATTAAAGTATCTTTCTTTCAGCATATTATTCATATATTTATGACCTATAAATAATTTATTAAGAATTTAATAATCTAAAAGGCCTTTTAATCTATTTAAATTATTACAGTAAATATGTACCATAAAAGTTCTATCCAATTAGATATTAATATTCTGCTCAATTTGCTGAATACATTGATATATTATTTGCTATTTTTCGATCTACTAATATTTTTATATGAATTTTACAAGTTTATACAATTTTCTGCAATTTAAATTCAATTTCAATTAAAAGGTAATATTCCCTAGAAATATTCTACGTTGACTGGATGCTGACTGGGACTGGTGCTGACCTGGCTTGACACGTGGCGTGCAGAGAGTGACCGGTACCGGTTTGTGTATGAAATATAATTTAGACCGTCCTTCTGAAATCCGACGGACGGGAACGAAAGCTTCATGAGATTGGGGGATAAACGGTGGCGACGGCGGCGGCTCAGGCGGTGGTCCATGGTGGCGCTACGGTGGGTTCCCGGGATTGTGGAGTGGACGACAGGGTGCGGGAGAATTCGGCGAGGTGGATGTTGAGCTTGTCGACAACTTCCTATTCCCGGGGTGGTGATGACAGGTGGATGGAGTTTCTCGAGTGGCAGCAGACTCCTGCGATGCGCGGTAAAATCCTTAGCGATCTGGAGAGGGGGAAAAGGGGTCGGGAGATATGGCAGAGCTGGGGGGAAAGAGTGATGGGATCCGGAGCATGCGTGTGGCTCGGAAGAGTGTTGGCGAAGCTTGGCGGCGATGAAATTCCAATGAGATCAGCGACGATCTGGGGCAACGCTAGGTTTTAAGGAAAATAGAAAAACGAAGGGGCTCGGGTGCGGTGGATTTATGGGAGGAGGATCCGTGCGTGAGGGGGAAAAGGTGAACAAATTCGTGTTGAATCGGAGCAGAATACGCGGCCAGTTCGTCCCATGTTCGACGTGGTCTCCGTCGCAAGGAGGAAGATGGTGGGGTGGGCCCCACACGTCAGCGAGGCGGGGAGAGGGAGCGGGCTGGCGGCTACCGGCACTTGCTGGGCCGGCCCATGCGGTTGCATCTGCGTGTTGTGCATGGCGGGTCACGGCGAGCGGCGGGTAGGCTAGGTGGGCCGGGCCTAGGTGGTTCGGCCAGTTAGGTAGGTTAGTTTATTATTTTTCTTTTTCTTTTCCCATTTTCTATTTATTTGTTTCCCTCATATCTTTCCCATATGAATTCCAAATGATATCAAATTTGTTTCTAAATTTTTCTAAATTCAAGTAGATCATAATAGGATATTGTTTAGCAATAATTGCTTCTTTAGCAATAGTGCAATTTTATAAAGCCAATTTAGTTCCCTTTAGGAACATATTGGCACATAGAATTTTAGGGTTTTAGTCATTATTTCAATTCAAGAATTTTTCATTATGTAATTATGAAATTCTCATGAATGGAATGAAATGCAATTTTTTCCTAATACCAATTTCCAAAATATTGGGATGTGATAGGGTTCCAATGAAAAACAATAAAGGGTGAATTCAGTTTTTTCCAGATAGGTAAACTCAGTTCAGTTTTATAAATGGATTTGCTAGTTCTCAGGCGCATGAGAACCTCTTATGTCCCAGTCAACCCTCTCAACATGAAAAACATGTTGGCATCATTTTTTGGACAACTTGTCAAAAACACATGCCTTGTGATATGGATTGTCATGTGGAGTATGCACATTCTCGTCCTCTCCACATCCCAGGTTCTGGTAAAATGTGCCCATATTTTGTAGATATGGTTATATATTGGTAGGGTAAACAATGTGAGATCCTAACTTATTGTATGAAAAAAATATAGTTTTCCAAAAGAAATAAATATTTTGAGTGATGGCAATGCAAAGAATATGGCATAGAATGTTATA
This sequence comes from Avena insularis, assembly GCA_023614405.1. Classification (NCBI taxonomy): domain Eukaryota; kingdom Viridiplantae; phylum Streptophyta; class Magnoliopsida; order Poales; family Poaceae; genus Avena; species Avena insularis. The sequence goes on along the minus strand of CM042685.1, from coordinate 37,895,040 downwards.
ACCCTAAATTTCACACAAAATGGATCGTGTTTAATACTACTACTGGGCATAATCTATGTGCAAGTCTCTTTCTATGCATCCTATTTGTACAATGCATTAACACGAGCATCAGAAAGCTTAGCATGAACATAAAACATTATCCCGGTTGCATTTGGACATGGGTACTTGAGCAGATTTTGAAATGAACAATACAGGCTCTCTCCATCAAGCAATCCAACCGATATAATGTTGATGTTCCCATCTTCACAACACCTTCTAGAGGGGAAACATGCAAGGCTTGACATATTTCAGGAGGAATTTTCCATATGTTGCGTGCTTTGCCAAGGTCTTCGCCTTGTGCATACGGCCGTGGCCACGATCGACGCCCACCGAATGCTGGATCATGTTATCGATGTCCTTGTTGATGACTTTGTCACAAAATGGGCAAAACAACTTCCCATTATAGTGGATAGGAATTTTCCCATTCCGCAACCACCTAAGTACGTAGAGGCTATTTCTGTCCTTGGAGTCCTTGTTTTTGCCCATGACGTCAGATTCTTCCTGCGGAATTTTACGTACATAAGAACTCATATAAGGGCTTGTTTGATTTGCAGGATAAGAAAAACAAAGGATTCTATATAACCTGCAAATCAAACAACCATCATACGAAATTTTCTTATGGGATTTAATCCTACAATATACTATATAGATCCTTTGAATCAAACATGCCCTAAAAGATGTAATTGAAATAGAAATCAAATATTGACATTTATGAAGTGGGGAAGGTGGTGCTGCGAAAGGAGCTCTTGCGGCAGGTGTGTCTAGGGTTTTTTACTGGACAAATTGGGGGGAGAAGTCGACGCTCTTGGAAGAGACAAAGGAGGCCGATATTGTTTATATACGCGTGTGGGTGTGGACACGTGGGTCTGAACTCTGGACTCATGCATGATCTCCTCTATCGAATTGCATCACAACACCAGATCCATGCACATGCTACTACTACAGTACTCTGTTTTTATTATGCACTTGTAGATCAAATTTAAGGTACTTTCATTAAATTGGGCAACGCCATTCTATTCGACGAATATATGCATAAAGCTTGAACATTATTAAAAATTCCCTAAACCCTAAGCAACCCCGAAAACCGAAAGCCTCAACTCCTAAATACTAAAACCCCTCAACCCATAATTAAACCCTAACCAAGTAGGTATCATGCACTTATAGATCCAAATTTGAGATACTTTCATTAAATTACAGTAACACCATTTTGTTCCACCAATACGAGCATAAAGCTTGAACATTATTGAAAATTCCCTAAACCCCTAAATGACCCTGACTAATCAGCAGGTATATCATCCACTTATAAATCAACGTTTGAGATATACTTTCATTAAATAATGCTAACGCCATTCCATTCCACAAATCTAAGCATAAACCTCGGACATTATTGAAAGTTCCATACCTAAACCTTAAACCCTATAACCCTAAACCCTTGCCAAGCAAGTATCATGCACTTATAGATCAAAATTCGAGACACTTTCATTAACTTACGCTAACGCCATTATTATAATTCACAAAAGCTCAAACATTATTGAAAATTTCCTAAAGTAACCTAATCCCCTAAATCCCAAACCCTAAACCCTATACCACTAAAAACCCTAAACCCTAAACCCCTAACCCAAAGCTCGGACATATTGCTAAAAAATTCCTAAACCCTAAAACCTAAACTGCCCCTAGAAAAACCAAAAACCTAAACCCTCAACAATGAAACCCTAAACCCTCAACCCATAAACAACCCTAACCAAGCAGGTATCATGCACTTATAGATCAAAATTTGAGATGTTTTCATTATTAAATTGTTGCTAAGTCATTCTATTCCATGATTATATGCATAAAGCTCGAACTTTATTGATAATTTTCGAAACCCTAAACCCCTAAACACATACACCCTAAAACCTGAAACACTAAACCCCTACATCCTAAAACCCGAAACACTAAACCACTAAACCTTGATTGAGCAGCTGTAATGCACACTTATAGATCAAATTAATTTTCAGATACTTTTATTAATTAGGGTAACACCATTTTAATGGATGAATATAGGCATAAAGATTGAAAATCATTGAAAATTTCCTAAACCCTCGACCATAAACAACCCCTAAAACTTAAAACATAAACCCATAATTACTAAAACCCTAAACCTTCAACCCACATACACCCTAAGCAAGCATGTGTCATGCACTTATAGATCAAAATTTGAGATGCTTTCATTAAATTTGTGGTAACACTATTATATTCCATGAATATAAGAAGAAATCTTGAAAATTATTGAAAATTCCCTAAACCATAAACCCATAGTAAAACCCTAACTAAGCATGTATCATGCACTTATAGATTCAATTTTGAGATACTTCCATTAAATTACGGTAACACCAATCTATTCCACGACTAAAATCATAAAGCAACTTGAACATTATTGAAATTTCCTAAAACCCTAAACACTAAACCCCTAAACCTTGACCAAACAAGTATCATGCACTTTTAGATCAAATTTGAGATACTTAAATTAAATTGGGCAATGACATTATATTCGACGAATATAACCATAAAGCTTGAACATTATTGAAAATTACTTAAACCCTAATAAATAAACCTTAAACCCCTAAATACTAAAACCCTAAACCCTTCAACCTATAATTAAACCGTAACCAAGCAAGGTATCATGCAATTATAGATCCAAATTTGAGATCCTTCCATTAAATTGCGGTAACACCATTATATTCCATATTTATAAGCATAAAGCTTAAACATTATTGAAAATTCCTTAAACCCCTAGACGATCATGACGAGGCAAGTGTGTCATCCACTTGCTCCAGTTGAATGGTGTATTATAAGATATAAGACAAGATAAAGATAAGATAAGAATTAGGGCATATTTGATTCGTAGGATAAAAAAACATAGGAATAGGAAAAATGTAGGATTGCAATGTCATGACCACTCCAATTCTACAGGAATTCCTATGAACCAAAGTTCGTTTGACTCCACCGTAGGAAAAACAAAGGATTCTGAAAAAGAGGTAGGAGTGCATGTTTGATTTCCTATGAAATCTACTAGTAATCCTTAGGAAAAAATCCTACATGAATCAAACCTACAAATCAATTGACCATCATAGTAAAATTTCCCATAGGATTTAATCCTACAAATTTTCTATGCAAATCCTTTGAATAAAACAGGCCCTTGCTACTACGAATGGCCGATCTTTTGAATAATTTTCCCTCCCGATGTTTTGGAAGCAAGTTTTTGCTAAAAGTCACACTTCTTAAAATTTGGCCAACTACATAGAAATGTGTTTAAGTTTATAATCCCTAATCAGTATTGTTAGAACTATTATAAAATATATGTTCATATGGTGCGCATTAGATATTGTAGATGTTGGTAATTTTTTCTATATATTTGATCAAATTTTGGATTTGTTGAATTTGACAAATAATTACTACTCCTATATGCGCTCTAGTTTGGGATATATAGAGGGAGTAGTACTACAACAAAGAATATTTCTCGGATTGGAGGGGGTAAACCAAAGAGAAAGAGGGCAGTAGCGAGGACGAGTTGAAGGCGGTGCGATATCAAAGCACTCCATGATGATGGGTTTCTGACATGAGGTACTAGTAGTACTACAACTTTTACAGCGTACACACTCTACTACTAGAAGGAGTAATAAATTGGCAAAACAAATTTGTTTTTTCTCTCTCATTCGCTCCTCTCTCACCATCCATCTCTCCTCGGTTACCCCATGTGCACCGGCCGGCTGATCTCTCCCTCGTCCACAGCCAGGCGATGCGCGGCGCACATGTTCCTTGGTATGGCTGCACTGTGCCTCTGTCGTGCTCGTCATCTGCGTTGCTGTACACAGGAAGGAACCACTTTGGGCCCTGAAGGCAAATTTTAGTAGAATTTAAACTTTTCTTGTCTTGTGTGAAATCCATGAATGTTCATACATCGTACACCACAATAGCTAATTTTATCCCTAAATTTTTTGAAAAGGGGCCAAATTTTGACTACAATAGACTTTCAGATCGAGATGTTGAATCTTGCAAAACAAGAAGCTTAAAATGGTCTAAAACACATGTGACCTGGCTATAATAACACACCTGTAGTTCCACTCTTGAGATACTTTGAGCAAATTACCGAAATGCAAGATTATTGAACGGATATATAGCTACAAATATTGAAAATTTATGAAACCTGGTAATATCAATTAAGTAGGCTACACTGGTGGAATTTTAGCCATCTACTACCTTATAGTTGCATCACACAAGAACATTATTGAAATTGCCCTAAAACCTAAACCCTAAACCCCTCAACCCTAAACCATCACCAAGCATGTATCATGCAATTCTAGATAAAGATTTGAGATACATACTTTCATTAAATTGCGCTAACGCCATTCTTCACGAATATATCCATACGACACAAACATTAATGAAAATTCCCTAAACCCTAACCCCCTAAACCCTAATCCCTATACCCCTAAACCCTAACCATGACCAAGCAGGTATATATCATGCACTTATAGATCAAAAATTGAGTTATGATTTCATTAAATTGTTGCTAAGTCATTCTATTCCACGAATATAAGCATAAAGCTCGAACATCATTGAAAAATCCTAAAACCGTAAACCCCTAGCCATAAAGCCATAAAAACTAAACCCATAAAACCTAAACACTAAACTCCTAAACCCTGACAAATTAAGCAGTTATCATGCACACTTATATATCAAAGTTTGAGATACTTTTATTAAATTGGAAAACGACATTCTATTCGATGAATATAACCATGAAGCCAGATCATTTTTGAAAATTCCCTAAACCCTAAACAACACATAAAACCTAAACCCTAAACCTCTAAATACTAAAACACTAAACCCTCGACCCCTCAACCCATAATATTATATCTACTAACTGGAGGAACCGTATGAGGCTGCACGTTACTCTTGGAGAATAAGGTAATATCGTCCATCTGATGTCCATATGCAATCATCCACCGTATGATGTTGTAAATCAGTTTCCACCTGCAGTTCTGTCCCGTCCCGTCCTACCGGATACCAAAAGGAAACTACTGACAACAAGATGCGATAGAAACCCCTACTAGAAGGAAAAACAATTTAAGAAGCCCATGATTCCCTAGCAGCGGCGCGCGATCAAAGCTGACATCCTCTCGCACCAATCCCTTCGGTACGATCTCTCCGGCAAGCAATTCTTGCGGCAACCAGTTAAGTGTATCTTCTAGGCGCCCTTTCAAGTCTCATTATTTTGCCATACTACGAAAGATTGGAGTGCACTGATGAACCCGCGTCCATGAATGTCATCGTTGTACAAGGTGATGGTGTCTCGGTCACAAGGAATTCAGGTCTGTCTTTACCAATTTATTAATCACTTTTTATTCCAAGCAGGTTGTTCAGTGAGTCCACATTATTTTTGCACTCTATTTTGAGTTGATCAAGATTGTTGGTGTTAGTTGACTATAAACATTAAGACCGGTGCATAGATCTCACCTATTTCAGGAACAGTGTCCACCGTTAGTGGCAGGTCGTGCTGGTAGACCACACCGATTTAATCAATGTCACAATTGTCTCCTATGGGATGCCAAGTGCATCTGAAATTTCTTTAGATAAAATTTAGGAGAAGCAACCTTATTTCACTTTTGCAGGATGAGGTTATGACCATGGAGAGCACAAACCCAAGCGATGGAGGAGAAGACGCGAGAGAATGATAACTCAAGGGGTTCACTAGGCATGACATGCTAAATATTAAGCAAGGAGGCCAGAAAGACTAGCTGCTGGCTATGCATGCTGTGGCAGACAGCAGCATCACCCGTTCAACTCCAGCAAAGTTGCCTTCATAGTCAGCTATGTATTCCTTGATGAAATATAGAATGATTGTAGTTCTGCATCTCACATATTATCAAATGGTTCATCTCAATTGTTACATGCAGCTCTCAGTTGATATATATCCTAGGAGTGTACTCTAAATTAAGAAGGATTCTATGCTATCCACCTTTGCAACTATAGTGGATTCATATTTCAAGAAGTATTATTAATGCATTTTCTTATTTTGTAGGATATGCTGTCAACTTAGTTCTTTGCAGGGATCTCTGGTGACGACTCATTGTACCAAAGGTAATTACTAAGAACTCATGAGAAAGATATAAATTTGCAGCATGGGTAATATTTGCTAAAATATTACCTTTTGTTTTTTTCTGGTATTTTATGAATTTCTGATGCCGTGGTGTGATTTATGTTAGATATAGCAGTTGGATTATGCTTTAAAATGTTAGCAGAACAAGTTACGACCAATAACATATCCTCAATTCATTAAGCTTTGTTTATCATGGATATATAAATTTGATTTTAATTTATGGAACGCACGCATGCCATTTCCATGAGCATATTTCTTATCATGTATGAAATGGGAATTGACAAATCGTGCAAAGACTCAATCACGCCTGCTCTGCCACATATAGCCTGCTGATTCTTATAAGATGCATTCATCATTCATTTCATGTTGTACACACTGTGTCCTATATTTTTAAAGACACAAATATCATATTATAAGTTCAGAAAATTATATTGTAGTATCAATATAATACCTACCTAGATCGATCCTCCTTGAACTTCTTATTTTATTTTTCCTATCGTCCAATTTAATGTATGCCCTCAATGATCTGATACTAGTAGATGCACTAATTATGTTCGATATGCTTCAATGATTTCAAATTTGAACCCAATTATTTTATAAATATTTATAACTATTTCCTCAGATAAATAGGATTTTATTTTCATATATGCTGATAATGAAATTCATCTTGCAGTTGTTGTATGCGTGTAAAATATACCAATTTATAGTATATATAGAAGTTGCCCGGCAATAACAAAAATAAAAATCACAAAATCAATTGCAGATACAAAAAATCTCATGAGTAACTAAATGAAAGATCACATACACTTTAAACTTATGAATATAGGCGATATGTTACATATAAATTTCGAATCTGTGAAAAAATACAATTATGATGCTATTCATGAAATTGTTATTCTGCAATTTTTTTGGAGTATCCGACGCACATAGGTGGCATGCTGATATCTACTTTATAATTGTTTTCTACTATTTGACAGATAACGAACATTTGCCCTGCATTAATATCTCATTAAGCAAACTTCGGGACTGTGTATATCTAACATTGAGAGGATAATACATGATATTTGGTTATCAAGCGACATTGAGAGTGCATAAATAATGGAAAGAAAATTGAGCTTTTAAAAGTTATTCTCATAGGTAATGTTTTCATAGATGTTTCTAGTACAACGAGCTAGATGACGATCTCTGTTATAAGGTCATAATCTATCCTGATACTTCTCATTATAATTATTTTTTCCATTGAGATGATTTCCTCCATTCCATATAATTATTTTTGCAATATGTTTGTATTTGTTGCCATTTTTTATCTTTTCTCTTCCAGCTCGGCCTGAAAAATTCCTATGGTGATAGTGTCATCCAATCTTCATAATGAATATTTAATAAAGAGATCCCTTGCTCTCACTTATTCATGTCGTCCAATTGTTTATTCTCCTTCCTTCTACCCGGTAACCTATATTACTCAGTGTCATGTGGAAAAAAAAACTTATTCATAACAAATAAATGAATCGATGCTAAGATAAATCCATTTATGAATGTATGCATCTTATTTGTTGGTTCAATATAGAATTATTTTCTCCGATATGGGTTAGATAAGTTTGATTCACTAAATCATATTAATATTATTAGTTTTACTGTGAAAATATATTTCTTCAATAACTCGATAATGCACATTTATAGTGTATCTTTAAGATAAAATCATGCTCATGAGTTGCAATCAGCTTTGACTTGCTTTGTGCATTTGTTTATCTTTCCAATTTAATCGACGGAGCAAAATTCGAATAATAATGTTTAGTTATTGAATAAATGATTATTGTTTGCTCTTCTTCAAAGTACACATTTCAAACTATGGTTGACTAATTTTTAAAGACTTCTTACCTCCTTTGATCCTTTGTTAATTACTGAAGTTTCACTTACAAAATACATACAATTTGATACTACAATATGTAAAGTTTCCTGAAAAACATAAATATAATTCTAACAATTGTACATAATAATACAAATATTCTAAAATAAATAATTGAAAATATGTAGGTTTTAGATCTTTTATTTTCGTGTGAACTAATACACGTTTTCAATAGTAGCTATTTGTATGGTTGTTTCTATTCTAACTATCAATATATTCACACTCAATTAATAATTATAATTTATTGTATTCATGTGTTTTTCAATATAGCTAGCCCATGCAGGTGCACAGGTTGGTGACTAGTTAAACCCTAACAAAGCAGGTTTATCCTACAATTATATATATATATATCCAAATTTGAGATACTTTCATACATTGTGGTAACGCCTTTCTCTTCCACGAATATAACAATAAAGTTTGAACATAATTGAGAAGTCCCTAAACCCTAAACCCCTAAACCCATAATTCAACCCTAATCAAGTAGGTATCATGCACTTATAGATCCAAATTTGAAATAATTTCATTAAATTGCGGTAACGCCATTATGTTCTAGACATATAAGCATAAAGCTTGAACATTATTGAAAATTCCATAAACCGTAAACCCATAAACCCTAAACCCCTAAACGACCCTGACTAAGCAGCAAGTATATATATCATCCACTTATAGACCATCATTTGAGATATACTTTAATTAAACTACGCTAACGCCATTCCATTCCACGAATCTAAGCATAAAGCTTAAACATTATTGAAAATGCCCTGAAACTAAACCTTTAACCATATAACCATAGCTAAACCCTAACCAAGAAGGTATCATGCACTTATAGATAAAATTTTGAGATACATTCATTAAATTGCTCTAATGTCATTCTAATTCATGAAAGCTCGAACATTATTGAAACTTCTCTAAAGTACCCTAATCCCCTAATAAGTCTTAACCATAAGGCCCCTATATATACCACTAAAACCCCTAAACCCTCAACCCCTAACCCTAAGATCAGACATATTATTGAAAAATTCCTAAACCCTAAACCCTAAACTACCCTCAAAAAACCAAAACCATAAACAACCAATACTATAAAGCCCTAGTAAACCCTAAAACCTGAAACAGTAAACACCCACACCCTAAAACCCGAAACACTAAACCCCGAAACCTTGACCGAGCAGCTTTCATGCACATTTATAGATCAAATTAATTTGCAGATACTTTTATTATTTTGTAGAGGTCCTAACCTTATAAGGTAGAGATCCCTGTGTTTACAATGCTAGTCCCTAGATAATACCTAGCATCCACAATTTAAGATGTAATATCAAGAAACAAAGGTCATAATACAACATTATAACCAGGAATAAAATAATTCATTACATCTTACATAGCTCATTTGGCTATCTCATTACAATGCAGAAGAAATAACTATATAGCATGGAGTCCTTCAAATTCAAAATTCCACAGGCAATCATGTTAGCTGTAGACTTGTAATCCTATTCAACACACATCACTAACATCAAACAAACCTACAACATAATAAGTTATAGCCACAAGGGTCAATACATTTGAATTGTATTGGCAAGTGATACTATGGTAGGATAGTGGTATCTATCATCTATATGCATTTGGCTAAGTGGAGCTTAGGCTTGCTTTGCTCAAAATAAGGTTTTCCTTATAAGTTGAAAACACTAAGTTTTTGTTTGTCAAAATCTCCCAAGGCATCTACCAATAGTAATTAGTGATCCTTTAACCCTTGTTCAACCACATGTTTTTAACTTAGAAATTGGGATGAGGAGATACTTGATAGCTTTCATGTCTTGATGCTCAAATTGTCCATTGCCGGGGACACGGCTAAGTACTTAGATTTTAATCTCTCGAGAGGTGGTGCACTTTCCCTACAAGACACGACATGCATCAAGACAAGATCTTTCAGAAGCCTTCCCTTAGACCAAAATGGACGCGCTCCAAACCTATCACCCCCTACCACCAGCTGTCCATCTGGCTAAGTTATTACAACCTATATGATCCAGGTAGATCCCATATTGCCATGTGGCTACACTTGAAGCTTCTCAACATTTGACATCTCAAATCTCTTTGTTCCTGGGTGGCTTTCCAAAAGTGAGATACACTAGGGTAGTCCATAAATATGGGGCCCTGTGTAACCACTCACCACAAACCATTCTTTCCATTCCACCCAGGTGATTCATTCACATAGTTGTTTTATTAAACAAAACACAAGTCATAGACTTTGCATAAAATCATAGCATGAATAATCCACCCTTGTTTTCTAGTAGCTAAGATAATCATGATAGTATTAGGGATCTTAACTTAAGGAAAATTCTACTAAGGCATCATCTACTAGGATTTCCCAAGGCATCGCATACTTAGTAAAAATTCCATGCAAGTCCTACTCAAAATATCACTAATGTATAGTGAAAATAATAGGACAAAAATGTATGAAGCACCACTTGCCTTATTAGTAGATAATATAGATTAACTCCTTGATCTTGCTATTGTTACACTCTTCAAAGTTCACTACAATTCAATCAAGGCACAAATTCAAAACTAGCATTCAAAACAATTCACGAGATAAATTAATAAAAACAAAGCAATGCATGCAAGCATGCAAAAGATTGTTTTATTTGGAAAAGTGGTTTATAATAGGCTATAAACATTTTAAAACACCTATTGGTCATTTGTAAAAGTGGCAAAACCATTTAAAATCAAGTTAGTAAAAATGGCCATTTAAATCATTTTTGTTTTGCTAGAAATGATTTAAATCAAAATAATAATTTTTAGTGTTAGCCAAAATGTTTTTTAAACATAAATATTAATGTTTATGGTCAAAGTGTTTTAAAACAAATCCATTTAAAAAAGGTTTCACCCAAAATCATTTTTAAATCAAAGCAACATTTTATTTTACTAGAAATGCCTTTAATCAAAGTAATAATTTTCTAGGGTATAATCAAATAAATTTTTAAATCCAAAACTTTAGTGTTTAGGGTCAAAGAGTTTAAATCAAACCATTTGCAAAAGGTTTTACACAAAATTATTTTTAATACATAATAAACAATTTTTGTTTTACTAAAAATGCTTTTATTCAAGGAATAATTCCTTAGTGTCACAAAATATACTTTTAAATCCAAAAGTTGTTTTTATGGTTAGTAGGTTCAAAACAAACCATTTACAAAAGATTTTACGCTAAAAACATTTTTAGAATAATTTTTATACTCAAAATAGGCCTAATAATGTTTCTGCAAAAACAATCACATTTCTAGAAGCAAAATGCTAAACTAAGGGCATGGTTGCAAAGTTTGAATTTTTATGACTCCATTGATATTAAATTTGTAAAATTTGGACGTGTGGATTAAAAGTTATGAATTTTTCAAATCCAAACACTAAATAGAAATGTTTCTGTTTTTAAAACAAAGTCTGGGCCACGTGTCAAGTTATTACTAGACGGTACCGGTTCAGCAGGATCGTGCCCTTTGGATCGTTGGATCTAAGTGAGTTTGCACGGATCATATCGATGCATACCTATTTTCTAAGTGAATCTATCCCGTACACACGATCAAAATCTAACGGCTCAGACTCACTGGTCACAAACTGGCGGCGCTAGCGACAGTGGACGGAGGCGGCGCACTCGGGCAGTGACCTTGACGGCGAACTACTAAGCGAGGAAGAGAGGGGAAGGCTCATCGGGTTTGCAGGGCTGCGCTGATACTCGACGTTGTCTTTGTTGGCGAAGGGGCGCACGAGGATGACGGGGATTTGTCACCGGAGTCGTCTCTGTCGTCGGGATCGTTCTGGTGTCGTCGTTGGCAAGGCTATGGACCACGCTAAGGCAAACGAATGGTGCCTTTAGATGCGCAATACGATGTCGAGCACGAGAGTGTGAATGAGGGGAAAGGGGACAGTCAGGAAATACCGTGGGAAGTTACCGGAGTTGCTGCAGACCACGACGGCGTTCATGCATTGTTGTTGCCGAGGCTATGGGGCACGCACGGGAGAGATGGGGATATGGGCAGGTGTGTGAGACGATGGGGAACATGCTCGTGGCATCCAGGGGCAAGGGGAGGTGAGGGTTGGCCGAAATTCGACAGGGATCTCATCGAAGCAGTGAGTGCTTGGACGAGTAATTTGCTCAGCCTGGGGGTAGAGAGGGATCGACGAGTGAGGGGAAAGAGATAGGGGAGATAGGCTCTTTATCGTGCATGGTCGCAGGGAGTAAAGGTTGTGGCATTGACGCGAATTTACACGAATTGATCACGGCAGGAAACGGCAGCGAGGTCTAGGGAGAACTAGTCACGGGTGGGAGAGACGATGCTTGCAGATGTGCATGGTGGAGGTCCCGGGGTCCGGTCGTTGACTGTGGGGGTGTGGTGAAATAGAAGTTGGGAGTTCGAGGGAGTGGAGGAGGCTGGCTGTTGGGGGGGGTAGTCAGGGCGTCAATGGGTGGGTCGTTTGTTTTCTATTTTTTTCCTTTTAAATCCTTTTCTTTTTCTGATTTCAATTTCTGTTTTGATTTTCAACCTTTGATTTAAACCTCAATTTGAATTCAAGTTTTGACCAAACTTTTCTAAACTTTCAGTATGTTTTTGGTACTGTTTATTTATGTGTTTAAAGTCCATTTAGACTAATTTCTTTTATTCTTTTTATGGTTTATTATTCATTTAAATTAGACACTTGTCTTTATTTAAATAAGATTTTTAAATAAGGTTTTCAAACTTCTATTTGAATTCCAATTTTTAACAAACCTTTTTCATTAGGTTTTATTTATTCATTAGTGTAAATAATATATTTTAATATGATTTAATATTCATTTAAATTAGGCATTTGTCTTTATTCAAATAAAATACAATATGGTTTTAAACCCATATAAATTTTATTCAAATAATTCTATTATTCCTTTTAAGTTAATTAGATAACTTTTTAATCCACTTTGAGAAATTTCCATTTATTATTTTCTCATGATTTAATTAATCATTTACTTTAGGGATTTTGTCTCCATTAAAATAGAATTGAATTTGGTTAATGCCATATAATTTTATTTGAATATTCTTTATCCCTTTATTTTATTTGGATTATCTTTATTCCATTTCCTTGTGGATTTAATTCAAGTTCCAATTTGTCTTCTAAATAATTTTCTTGTAATTTATTATTTATTTAGGAAATTTCTCTTTATTTAAATAAAATTGGATGTTGTTCAAATCCTTATGATTTTATTTAAATAGTCTTTTACTCCTTTTTATTATTCAATAACTTCCATTCCTTTTGTTTGGCCAAGATTTAATTTGGATTTTAAAAATTCTTTATTTCTTTCTTTCTTTATTTGTCTTAAAAATCCATATATTCTTATTTATAGATCCAAAATTGGTGATTCCAATTTGTATAAATTTATTTAATATTTGTTTATATTTTTAAATCCTTTTAGGATTAATTTCTCAAGATTTGGTATGGATTTTAGATAGGAGCTTTATTAGTTTTGGAAATTTTATTTCCTTTTATCTTATTAAATTCATAAGTTCTTATCCATGGCTCCAAATTAAATGAAACCAATTTCTATGATCTTATAATATTTTAGATTATCATTTTGATCATTTAGAGATGTTTGTTGCTAAACTTTTATATGGATCAATTCTATAGTCTTAGAGAGAGATCTTGGAAAGGATTTCTTTTATTAGAGTTTAAGTGTTTAAATTTCAAGATACATTCATTGATGAATGCATTTCACTTGATTGAAATTTTGTTGGGTTCCATTTTATTTAAATTTTGTTCAAGTAGGATTTTGATGTTTCCATTTAGTAACAAAAATTTTCTTTTCACCCTAAATTTCAACAATTAATTGTTTTGTTTATTTATTTTTCACATTTCCAAATTTGTAAATTTTTGGGATGTGACATATTTAGGGTAACACCATGCTATTCGATGAATATAGGCATAAAGCTTGAACTTTATTAAAAATTCACTAAACCCTCGATCCTAAACAACCCCTAAAACTTAAATCCTAAACCCATAAATAATACTAAAACCCTAACTCTCAACCCACATACACCCTAACCAAGCATGTATCAGGCACTTATAGATCAAAATTTGAGATACTTTCATTAAATTGTGGTAGCGCTATTATATTCCATAAATATAAGCATCAAGCTTGAACATTATTATTTAAAATTCCCTAAACCCTAAACCCCTCAACCCATAAATAAACCCTGGCCAAGCAGGTATCATGCACTTATAGATTCAAATTTGAGATACTTTCATTAAATTACTGTAACGCCACTAAAAGCATAAAGCAGCTTGAACATTATTGAAATTACATAAACCATAAAACCCTAAACACTAAACCCCTAAACCCTGACCAAACAACTATCATGCACTTTTAGATCAAAATTGAGATACTTGCATTAAATTGGGCAACACCATTATATTCGCGAATATAGGCATACAGCTTGAACATTGTTGAAAATAACGTAAACTCTAAAAAATAAACCCTAAACGCATAAATACTAAAACCCTAAACCCTTCAACCCATAATTAAACCCTAATCAAGAGGGGTATCATGCACTTATATATTCAAATTTGAGATACTTTCATTTAACCGTGGTAACACCATTCTATTCAATGGTTAAAAGCATAAAGTACCTTGAAAATTATTGAAAATTCCGGAAACCATAAAACCCTAAACACTAAACACCTTAAACCCGACCAAACAAGTATCATGCACTTTTAGATCAAATATGAGATACTTGCATTAAATTGGGCAATGCCACTATATTCGACGAATATAAGCATAAAGTTGAACATTGTTGAAAATTACCTAAATCCTAAACCCCTAGATACTAAAACCATAAACCCTTGAACCCATAATTAAACCCTATCCAAGCAAGGTATCATGCACTTATGGATCCAAATTTGAGATACTTCCACTAAATTGAGGTAATGCCATTATATTACACGATTATAAGCATAAAGCGTGAGCATTATTCAAGTATTAGGTGTAGCTAATAATAAATGTTGACTTCTAGATGATACAAACTATAAGAACCAAATATACAACCATACTTTATATATAGTTTTAAATTTTGGGAGCTTTACCTATTATATAATTTTAGCAGTCTATATAGTGTACGGATAACTTTTTGATCGAACTTTGACTCTTGGATCAGATCAGCCAGCAAATCCCATCTTTGTAAACCATTGGATCTTCTATCCATTCTAGATTCTAGAAGATTCTGTATTGAAATATTTAGCACAATGATCGCTATGCACAAATATCATAACACACTTATTATGTAGCTCATAGGTTGGATCACTTTGTAATAATTCTGGATCACTATGAACAAATATCATAACACACAAATGATCGCTATGCACAAATATCATAACACAAATATCTCTATTGGATCACTTTGTAATAATTCTGGAATCTTATTCATCATTTATCCAGAGCATATATGTCGAGTATTATGTAGCTCATAGGTTGATTTCTACACAATACAAAGTACAAGAACCAATCTGCACCCGTAGTTTATGGACGATGCTCAAAATTATAATTATTTTTTAGCATCACCTATTATAGTTATATATAAAAATGATATGGCATACATCTATTATCTGATTCTCACGTGTGCAAGGCACATGCAACTTACTCGTCACTATATAGTGTAAGAACAACTTTGACCTTTAACTATTTGGTGAAGATTGGAAAATCCAAAAATTGCTAACCGTTCGATGAAGATCCCATTGATACTCACGTGCAAGGCACGTGGCGACTTACTAGTCTAATTTAATACTACTGCTACTACTAGTACTACTACTATATTACTAGATCAAAATCTCCCCCCTTCTTTTCTTCCTCAACGACTTCTTTTTCTAACCATTCGGACACACACACACCACCGTTCCTAAATTTCCCTTGTTCCTTCTCTAACACCCTCTAAACGGTCGCTACTCATCATTCGAGAGAAGGGGAAATTGACATATAGACCTGCTGCTGCCTCCATTAGACCCGCTTGCCTGCTTCCTCATCGGCACAACCTCTGGTCCGCTCGAGCTCATGCTATTCTGGCTCCTGAAGATTCTAACGAGGTGCACTTTTGATTTCTGGAAGATTGCACTCCTCACGTGGATGCTCTCCTCAACATACTGTTTACTCATTTGCAATGTTGTGTTTCCAAAATCATGCCGATGTAATTTGATCTTAGGAAGAATGTTGGTAATCGAAGACTCAAACTTAAAAAGAGACGAGAAGAATAAATCCCATGATGTAACGAAGATGGATCAAGCAATGCCGAATTTAGAGTTAGCAAAGAATGGGAATGGAGAATAAAAGCATAGAGTCAAAGAAGTGAAGATGCAAATGGAGCTACAGATCATAGATATCATCCAAAGACATAAGATCCAGATGAACGAGTATAGGTTGAAGTTTAGGAAGATCAAAAGATATGCTACAGAGAAGGATATATGTCTATAATATGCATTAAATATTATTGCTATCCTCACCGTGGTCATAATCGCAATGTTAGGATTATTGTTAGGTTTAATTAGAGGCACGAGGTAGTAGGGTTAATTAGAGGCATGATGTAGTCGCACTATAAAACTGTCGTTATTCTAGTAACGATTGTAATAACGTTGTTTGAACTATTATCAAATCATTTGCAGTATCTGCAAGATTAGGAAGTTAAAAAGAAGTAGTAGTACTGTGATCTCGTGTTTATCCGCTCGGAGAGTAGCATTTACAGATGTGGCGTTTGTACTATCGCGCCGATGACCCACAAGTATAGGGGATCCCAACAGTCTTCGAGGGTAGTAAAACCCATATTGATTCGACACAAGGGGAGCCAAAGTGTAACATCCCAAAAATATTAAACTAGAATCATCAAACTCTAATCATCAAAATTAGGGCTAACAAAAAACTTTTCTAAAATAAAATAAGAAAGCATTCATATGTGTATGCATCCTATTTGGAATTCTTTTGAATTGCCTTGTTTATGTGTTTCTTTCCTTGTAAAAGGATTCTTAGGTGAAATAAACATCATATAAACAATCCCCACACTTTTCCCAAAGACAAATAAATCAAAACAAACAAAATAAGGGAATGGTCATTTTGGACAATTCAACTCTCATGCCTACTTTGGCTGTCTCTAACTTTCAGAACCTAACAGAAACTTGTTTGGATATTTGCACCCCTTGATAGTACCCATAACAAAGTATCAACGCCGACTTTGTGATCATCCAGAAACATTCAAATGCATAGTTTGAAGGACAGTTTAAAATTGAATCTTTATCATATGGGAAGATCCCACTTTTTCAAAAACCACTCAAACAAGCTCAACTTTCAAAACACAAGCATCTATAGACTCACCAGCACCAACCTAGCACACCCACCAAAAATATTTTCAAAATTCAAAAACTTGAATTCTTGCGGCCATTTCATCAAACACCTTGCAGATACAAATCAAACAAAATCTAAACACTATTTGGAGCAGTGATTTGAGCCTAACTTGTTTCCTCTCTGGACACCACTAGCCTTAGTAGATCATCTAACAACCTAAACTAATCTCTAGCACTACTCTAAGCTAGCCATTGTCATCAATGGTGAGCAGGCCGAGTGCACCCTTTCCACCCACATGTCGATAGCGAGCTAGGAGAAGCACCAAGCCTAGACAACATGTATGGGAACAAGCTAACACCTCACTTCCACTCCCTGTCCAGCGCTCGAACCTCGCCAGCCCCTGGACCACATGCATAGACCATGCCAAGCTCGCCAGCAACCATGATGAGAGCGCGCCCAGTGCTCCACGCTCGACAGACGCCCACAGACTGCACGCCTCTCTCGCCGCATGCATACGTGATCACCACCGTCCCAGCAACCCCGTAGACACGCTCATTCGCCGCCGCGCGGACCACGCATGCTGTGCGCCATAAAAACTTCCGTCGGGCACGCGCAGAGCACCGCCGCGTTCCGACCAATCCACACCGCCCCACGGCTCGCCACCACGTCATTGAGCTTCGCCATGGAGCACACCACCACCCCCTACCGTCACCCACGCCGATATCCCTCTGTGTCGTCGACCATGACGAGCTCACCTTGCGCCCGTCGGTCCCCCTCTCGCCACTATAATAGAGGCCACCCCCAGCCGAATTGAGCACACCATCTCACTCTCCTCTCCTCACTGATCGTTCCACCCCGTTATCGGAGCAAGGCGAGCAGCGCATCGCCGGAATTTCACTGGACCCTGCCGCTACTGGAGAAGAAGGGGGCCAGCGATTGGAGCCGCCCCCGGAGAAGCTTCCGGTACCAGGAGGTTCACCGTCGTCTACTTCGTCGTTCACCCGCCTCGCCGACCCTCGCCTAAGCCCCGGTGAGCCCCCGACGACCCCCACCTGCCGTGTTAGGTTTCTGTCTCGCCGGCGCAGCCCGACGTGGACGATGAACCACGGCTGTTAGATTAGAAGAAGATCCCACGGTCCACGTTGCCCCGTACCGCTTCGCACCCCCTCGTCTCACTGACGCGTGGGGACAGCAACTTAACCAGCCTGCGTAAGCGTTGTGCTTAGCAGGCCGACCCAGTATCGTTTCCCGCGTAGCCCAGTCGTTTGAATTTAACTTTTTCCATTTTATTTCAAACACAGTTCTGTACCTAGTTTCAAAAATCAACCCAACTCGATTCATTACACCAAATTGAATGAAACCAATTTTGTTAGAAAGGTCTTGCAATGTTGAATCTAAGCCCGTTGGATATAAATCATTTTAATGTATAGATCAACCTTGGTAAAAATAACAAGGCAGAACCTTTTCTGCATTCAAACATTTTTCAAATTTAAACCATAAAAGATTTTGAGTTGATTCCAACTCTCAAAAATCACATTTGATCATACCTTTCAGAATATATAAAAACATTTGGGTTTACTTATAGAAATATTTTTCAAGTAATAAAAGAATGCCACATAGGCATTTCTAGTCACTTTATTTAATTAAAATAAAAGGCTAAAACCTTATTAAATTGTGACACCACTTTAAATCACATTCCCATAGACTAAAATATGTGGTGATGACATGTGTCAACATGATCCCATGTTTGGTTTGGAGAATATTAAATCTTAAGTAGTTTTTCAATGAGTAGAAATTACTTTTCTAAAAATAAAAGAAATTAAACCAAGCTTTAACCTTGTAATGTTAGTGATGATGCTAGATCGTGTACCTCGTATTTATTTATAGACGCTAGTACCGACCAAGGATACGAGGAAGAAGGAGGATACTACCAAGAAGAAGCCGAGGAGAACTTCAACCACTGCTCTACACAAGGCAAGCCTAATACTACTAGTTGAATGTGCAAGCTAACACTTGCAATTTAGCAAGCTTATACTGATATTGACGCAAGCCAATACTTGCTTGTTACCATGCCACCTATGTGCCTTAAGCATAGATGATCATACCCATTTGATAACCCCATTCCTAGTTTTTCTTATAAGCTTTATACTTTATTTCTTTATCAAAGCTAGTACTTAGAGCTTACTTAAGTGAATGGTAGATTCTAGAGAGAATTGAAGGTTGCATAAAGAGCATAAAATTTGGCCTAAGCTAGATAATCTTGATGTCATCCCAAGGCATAAGATTGAACTTAGTCGAAAACTCCACTAGTTTACCACCCCTCATTAGTACTCACCCTCACTTGTAGATGCTAGTGCTAAGCATAAAATTTGATCAACTTTAGATGGGAATACTTGGTGGAAAATGGTTATGAAAACCTTGGAATGATGGATCATTCTATTGAGATGTTTTGTACATGTGTTTCTGAACACCAGATGATTTATGGTGATGAAAATGTTGAGGCATGAGCCTTAGCCCTTTATAAAATTGACAGTTGTCTGGATGCGATACCATTCCAATTTTACCGTACAACCACAATATCCGAGAATTGGGTAGGGCTTGGCTGGAAACTTATATACCTTAGTATTAGTTCCCTCACGGCCAAGGTCTGAGCTGAGGCTACCTTGTGAAGATTGTGCACCTGTGCAGTACCCAAGATGACAGTTGGTCATGGCTGGGAGGCCAAACTCACAGGAGAGGTGCTTATACTAGGGCGTGTAATTGAAAGGTTAGGATTGATTATCCGCATACTG
Organism: Avena insularis; assembly: GCA_023614405.1. Lineage (NCBI taxonomy): Eukaryota > Viridiplantae > Streptophyta > Magnoliopsida > Poales > Poaceae > Avena > Avena insularis. The sequence continues at coordinate 37,874,839 of CM042685.1, read as the reverse complement.
AGTATGGTGAATTCAGGATTTGTTCCTGACGGATGTATCGAATGTTGTGGTGAAAGTGTACAATCTCTACAGAGTGTCAAACTATTTGAATAGCCGCATCCGTGGTTATGGACAGTTGGAGTGGCCATACTGTTCCCCCGTCAGATCTTTTCAAAATGACTTATGAAATGAATTGAGACCTTGACTTGACCACAACAGAGTTGTGATACGAAATACAAGTTCCCACTTAGGTGTTATAAAATTTGATTAGCATTCTCTTGTTTCTGAACTTAGTAGATGTAAATCTGGCTTTTTGCAAAACAACCCTAGAGCTTAGTGTCCTATTACAAAAACCCCCTTCACTTGTTAGTATTAGTTTGCGAGTACTTAAAGAGTACTCATGGCTTTATCCCTGGCTATTCCCGTGGCCAGACTATGAAGAGGAGTACCTGGAGGATGGACCCCAGGAAGGTTACGACAACTAGGATCATCTCCCATCGTCAGTATTGCCTGTGACCCTGAAGATGGAGCTTCACCTACGCTACCGTTATTATTACGTATTTCCGCTGCTTGTGTTGTATTAAAAACTGGATCATGAGATCCTTATTTGTGTAAGACCTTATGTATGGTTTGTAATGGATGATGTACTATGGTATCCAATTATTTTATGTCTCGCAAAAATGGTAATCCTGGGATTGCGATGTATGGCATAACAGGCATCTAGGATTAAAAATCCGGGTGTTGACAAGTTGGTATCAGAGCCATCCTAACCATAGGAGACCCTAGAATCAAAAACTTAGTTTCAAATCCAAAGGAAGCAAATATTTACAAAAACTTATTCCCATTCTTATCACTCGATTCTTTCATGAAAATTCAGGTTCCTCAAAAACTCTTGCAAAATACATAAAATTTGACACACTTGATCACTCTACTAACTTACTCATCTTATATTCTTTTAGATGGACGTGAAGTACAACAAGTTTTACCAGTTGGGAAATGGAGGAGACCTTATCTTTGAGAGGGATTTGGACCAGCTTTCGGAACTTCTGGAGCGTCCACACCCCGAGTTCTTCGGAGCTCAGCTCAATGATCAAGGAGGCGAATATCTGTAGTGGCTAATTGTTGTAAGTCTCCGAGGAAAGATTGAACCTCCCACTGCTGAGGGGGTTCAGTTCATATTAAGAGAGAACAACTGGCTCGATGGACTTGCCAGGGCCATACAGGAAGCTCTTGCCCGTCTGTGTGGGCAGAGTATCAACCAGATCAAGGGTACCCGCTTTGAGTTTTGCCCAAGGCGTGATGCTAATGGACAACCACTGGAAGCCCCATACCATCATGAGCTGAAGACCCAATTGGACCACCTTAGCTTCATGATGTACGATCGTCAGCAGGAGTTGGATAATTGCCGTGACTACTCCAACCACAAGTCCGCCATTATCAAGACGAAGGATCAGACCATCGCCATGTTAGCGAAGGATCGCAAGTCTCGCCGCCATCAGCTTGACAAGAAGGAGCGCATCATTGCCCGTCTTCGCCACCGTATCTCGTCTTTGGAGGAGACCATCCACGAGAGAGACATGCAGTTGGAGGAAAGGGAGAATTCCGGAGAGGATCTTCGTGGAGACCCTTACTCCTATCTCAGCGATGATGATGATTTTCTGGAGGATCAGGCTATGGATTTCTTCACCGATGAGTATGATTACGCCTTCATCGATGACGATGAGGATGATGAGGATGACGACTACACCGACTCCGATGAGTAGTAGCACTTGAGCACTAGCATAGTGAGTAGTATTCGGTCCCACTGTATCGTAGTTTCCAGAATGGTTCTTAAAACCATCTGTTTACCTTTGTTGTGGTGTGTGTTTGTATCGGGTGCTATGAAAGAATGAATGAAAAGCAAGTGGCTATAAAAATCTGAGTCAAACTTAAAAACTTTTCAAAATCCCAAAACCTTAGAAGTTTCCCTCTTTTCTCATGATCTATCTCAATATTCAGATGCCACGCAGAGGAAGTGGTTCATCCCCGGACCCGATGTTGCAGATCCTGCAAATGTTGGTTTCGGACCGCGAAGCTGAAAGAGTCGAACGTCAAGCCAATTTAGCTACCCTGCAACAGATAGCTCAGCTTGCCCACAACAATCAAGGCCACGGAAACCAGGACAATCATGGATCTAAGCTCAAGAATTTCTAGAACACCAACCCACCTGTTTTCACTAAGTCAGAAGAGCCCCTAGACGCCGATGATTGTCTGCAAACCATCGAAAATAACTTAGAAGTCGCCGGAGTGGAAGCCAACGAGAAAGTTCTGTTTGCCACCCACTATCTAGCCGGAGATGCCATAGCATGGTGGAACAGTGTTCGTGCCATGACCGGAGGACAGATGATGACCTGGGAGGAATTCAAAGTCAAGTTCAGCAGAACCCATGTACCACCGGGTTTGATCAAGAGGATGAGATATGAGTTCAGAGAACTAATGTAAGGAAGGATGACCATAGTGGAATACCGTCACAAATTATTGTGATTAGCTAGGTATGCCCCGGATGAGATCGACACCGAAGCCAAGAAGAAAGAGAGATTCTTGAATGGTCTTCACGATGAGATGCAGACTATGTTAGTCAATATCCCCTTTGCTGATATTGAAGCCCTTGTCGACTCTGCTATCCAGATGGAAGGAAAGATCAACCAAGCCAATGAGAACCGCAAGCGTCGCATGATGCATCAGCCAGGAACCCATCAGACCCCAAAGTACCGACCTAACCCATCTCCAGTATTTGCCCCGAGAACCAACAGACCCCCGATGAACCGTCCGACCTATCCCAACCGTGGAAACCCAAGGCCCGGAGGAAATCACAACAACCCCGACAACTCTAGCAATTTCAACCGTGCCCCACCTAAGTTCAACAAGAACAATGCTACCGCCAACACCAACACTGCCCCGAGGACTGGAAGAAAGGCTGTGCCTGTTGCAGCAAAGGACAAGTCGCAAGTGACTTGTTATGACTATTGAAATAAGGGTCATTACTCCAACGAGTTCCCCAACAAGAAGAATGCCGCAGCCCCCAATGCAAATGTCCCAGCCCAGCAGCAGCGTCGTGATCAGCCAGGAAGAAGGTTTGCCCCAGGGAATTCTCTCAACCGCAATGGCCGTCTTTTCCTCACGCATGCTGAAGAAGCTCAGGAAGCGCCAGACGTCGTGCTGGGTATGTTTTCTGTTAATTCAGTACTTGCAAGAGTATTGTTTGATTCTGGTGCATCGCATTCATTTGTCACCAAAAAATTTGCCTACACTAGTAAGATTCAACCAACAAAACTGAATCATGTTATGATCGTTCAAATTCCCGGTTCAACCACCAAGGCTAGGCAAATTCGCAAAGCCGTCCCTATCCGAAACCATGGCATAGGATTTTATGCTAATTTGATAGTACTCGGAACTAAAGGTTTGGAAGTAGTACTAGGAATGGATTGGATGTCCAAACATAAAGGATTGATTGACTGTGCCAAGAAAGCCATCACCATGACCAGTACAGCCGGAATATCCGTCGAGCATATATTCGAAACCTTACCTCGTCAATTCAAGTGCAACAAGAGTATAGCCCAACCTACCATTGACCAAGTCCGGATAGTCTATGAATACCCCGATGTATTTCCAGATGTTTTGCCCGATATGCCCCCAGATCGGGATATCATTTTTATCATCGAACTAATCCCCGGAACTGGACCCATAGCCCAGAGACCATATAGTATGAACCCGTCGGAACTAGAAGAACTTAAGAAGCAACTGGATGCCATGTTGGAAATTGGATTGATTCAACCAAGTGCGTCACCATGGAGATCACCTGTTTCGTTTGTGGACAAGAAAGATGGAGGTAACCGTTTGTGTACGGATTATCAGAAGTTGAATGATGTCACTATCAAGAACAAGTACCCCTTGACCAAGATAGAAGATTTGTTTGATCAGTTGACCGGTGCGAAAGTGTTTTCTAAGATTAATCTTAGAACTGGCTATCATCAACTCAAAATTCGCGCAGAGGATATTCCAAAGACTGCCTTTACCACCAGATATGGATTATACGAGTATACTGTCATGTCCTTTGGATTAACCAATGCCCCTGCTTATTTCATGAATCTCATGAATAAGATTTTTATGGACTTCCTGGATAAGTTTGTCGTTGTTTTCATTGATGACATTCTGATTTATTCCAAATCGGAAGAAGAACATGATCTACACCTAAGGACCATTCTTGGAACCCTCAGAGAGCATCAGTTGTATTCCAAGTTTAGCAAATGTGAATTTTGGTTACAAGAAGTAGGATTCCTCGGTCACATTGTATCAGCCGGAGGAATTGCCGTTGACCCTGCAAAAGTAAAAGATGTCGAAGGATTGGCTGATACTACCGCAAGTTCGTAGAAGGATTCTCGAGTATCGCCACACCCATGACCCAATTGCTGAAGAAGGACAAGAAGTTTGAATGGACCGACAAATGTGAAGCGAGTTTTCAAGAACTCAAGAGAAGATTGATTTCAGCCCCTATCTTAATCATGCGGGATATCGCGAAGTCCTTAGACGTGTATTGTGACGCATCCAAGATCGGTCTCGGATGTGTGCTAATGCAAGAAGGCAAAGTCATATCTTATTTATCTCGACAACTAAAACAACATGAGCAAAATTACCCAACCCATGACCTCGAACTCACAGCCATAGTTCTAGCCCTGAAGACGTGGAGGCATTACCTCATGGGAAACCGTTGTGAGATTTATTCGGATCACAGGAGCCTGAAATATATATTCACTCAGAAGGAGCTAAATATGAGGCAGAGAAGATGGATTGATATAATCAAGGATTACGACCTGGACATTCACTATCACCCCGGTAAAGCCAATGTGGTAGCAGATGCCCTTAGCAGATTGCCGTGCCGCTTGAACTCCTTGATTTTGAAGGAGCAACCAAGCTTGCACAAAGAGATGGAAGATTTTGGAATAGAATTAGTGAGTGAAGGATTTTTGGCTAGCATAGAACTTCAACCCACTTTGATCAGCCAGATCAAAGAGGCGCAGAAAGGAAATGCTAGTATCGACGGAATCAAGCATCATATCGGTACATGCAAAGTACCCGGATTCACCGAAGACGAAGGAGTTCTGTGGTACAAAGGACGCCTTTGTGTACCAGCAGATTCTGAGTTGAAAGAAGTGATTTTGAAGGAAGCTCATGATACTCTTTATTCTATCCACCCCGGAGGAACTAAGATGTATCAAGATTTGAAGGAACAATTTTGGTGGCATAAGATGAAGAGATAAATCGAAAGCTATATCGCCAAGTGTGATATATGTCAGCGAGTCAAGGCGGGACATCAAAGACCCGCTGGATTGTTGCAACCATTGCAGATTCCGGAATGGAAATGGGATTCTGTTGGAATGGACTTTATCACCGGATTGCCTACTTCTAGTAGGGGAAATGACTCTATCTGGGTCATAGTGGACAGATTGTCCAAAGTCACCCATTTCTTACCCGTCAAGACCACATATCAGAGTTTGAAGCTAGCGGAGTTATACATCACTAGAATCGTCAGTTTGCATGGAGTCCCCAAGAACATCGTATTGGATCGAGGAACTCAGTTTACCTCGAGATTCTGGAAGAAAGTTCAAGAAGGTTTAGGAACCCGCCTAGATTTCAGCACCGCTTATCACCCTCAGACCGATGGACAAATGGAGTGAGTAAATCAAATACTCGAAGATATGCTAAGATCCTAAATAAAAATAAAATACAAATTAAATAAAAGGATAAAGAATTTTCCAAATAAAATAAAATGGCATTAACCAAATTCTAAATTCAATATGAATAAAAACAATCTCTAATAAGAATGATTAGTTAAATCATGGGATAATAGAATTTGGAATTTATCCAAGTGGAATAAAAGTTATTTAAATAACTTAAATGAAATCAAGGAAATATCCTAAATAAAAATTATGGAATTAAAACCATAATTGATTTCATTGGAATAAAAACAAATACCCAATTTAAATGATTAATAAATCATATTAAATATATTCCAAATAATTCAAGGTGAATTATTTGACACCCTATTAAATAAATAAACCTACTGAATAGGTTTGGTAAAAATATGGATTTCAAATAAAGTTTTAAAACACATTAAAACCTATTTGAAATAAAGACAAATGTCTATTTATAAAATAAATAAAAGACCCTAAAAAGAATAAAAGAATTATTCTAAATTTGACTTCAGAATGTATTATTAATCAGTATTTGAATACACACAAAGTTTGGTTGAAGTTTGAAATCAAATTGTTGTTTGAAAAGTTTAAACAAAATCAAAACAGATAAATAGAAAAAGAAAAGCAAAAACAAATCTGTACAAAAAAATGAGCTAAGCCAGCCCAGCCCAGCAAAGCCCAGCTAGCCCAGTCCAGCCCACTCCCTCACTCCCCGAAGTGAATCGTTTTTCACTCAGAAAGACACCCACCCAGTCGCTAACTAGCAGACCCCACCTCCCCTTTACCTCTCTCGCTGACGCCAGGCCCCACTGCCACCTCATCGTCGTCCTCCCATGAAGACCACACCTCGGCCGTTTAAGCCGCCCGATTACTCGCGATCAATCCACCTTAATGCCACGATTATTCCTCGCCGTGACCACGCCGTATTAAACTCCTGCTCCTCCTCTTTCATTCCCCCCAGACATCGCCTCCCCACTGCCCCTAGGCTGCCCGTATTGCTTGCGACAACATCTCTGCTCCGACAACATCCTGTAGGGGTTCGTAGCATGGAAAACAAAAAATTTCTACAGCATACAAACAAACAAGCCAAGATCTATCTACTAGATTGTAGCAACGAGTCGATAGAATAACTCACCCTCGAAGATTCCAAAGTGTTTAACGAGAGCAGATTCTTGTGGGTGATGTAGTCGTACTCTTGTCGATCTCAAGATCGCGTAGACGATCCTTCTGGCGTCGCGTTCCGGCAGCGCTCCCGCAGTCGGTCACACGTTCGGTACTCGATGAAGACCTTCCTCTCCCTTGTTCCAGCAGGCAGCGGAGGTTGTAGCACTCTCTCTGCGATTCCCAAGACGCCGTGGTACCTAAGTAGAGGAGAGATCTCGCAGGGCTTCGCCTTAAGCCGGAGCGAGTATGGTGGACTGTGAGAGAGGCCTTGGTGATCTAGGGTTTAGAGTCATCAAGGAGAGAGGGCTAGGACGGTGGCTAGGGCAAGGGGAGAGCCCCAAGTCGGCGGCTAGGGCAAACCCTAGGGCGGCGGCGGCTGCAGGAGGGCCGGCGGCTAGGGTTAGGGTTTTGGTGGGGCAAGGTGTAGGTCTGAGGGCACCCTGCCCTCCTTTTATAGGTGGGAGGGCGCGGCCAAGGGGGAGGGAGTCCTCCCCCCAAGTCGGCTTCCTTGGCCGGCGGTGGAGGGAGGAGGACTTCCTCCCCAAGTAGGTTTCCTACTCTCCCTCCACCAAGCAAACTTGCCGTTTGACTTTTCAAATTGGCGTTTGACTTTTCAAACTAGGATTTGATTTATCCCTTTATTTTGCTCAGCGATGACACCTAGTACATGATGCAACCATTCCACATTGTTATGACACATTCATGTACCCTTCCCCTCCAGAGTGTCGGACCTTCTGGACCCTTCTAGAACATTCCCGATGAAAACACCGGAATCATTCTCCGACTCTGAAACAGGACTTTCCTTATATGAATCTTATTCTCCGGACCATTCCGGATCTCCTCGTGATGTCCCGGATCCCATCCGAGACTACGAACAACATTCGGTCTCTTACTCATCATTCCATAACTACTCAACAACATCGAATCCTTAAGTGTGTCTCCCAACGGTTCGTGAATTATGCGGACATGATCGAGACACTTCTCCGAACAATAACCAATAGAGGAATCTGGAAATTCATACGGCTCCCACATATTTCTACGATTACTTTGCGATCGAATGAACCACTTACATACGATACCAATTTCCCTTTGTCTCACGATAGTTTACTTATCTGAGGTTTTGATCGTCGGTATCTCTGCATACCTAGTTCAACCTCGTTACCAATAAGTAATCTTTTCTCGTTCCCGTGATATGTGATCCCTTGTGAGCCAGTCACATGCTTGCAAGCTAATTGGATGACATTCCACCGAGAGGGCCTAGAGTATATCTATCCGTCATATGGATGGACAAATCCCACTCTTGATCCATGTGTCTCAACCCATACTTTCCGAACACTCAATGCCACCTTTATAGCCACCCAGTTACGATGTGGTGTTTGATGTCATCAAAGCATCCTTCCGGTGATGGTGATAAGAATGATCTCATGGTCGAAGGAATTAGGTTACTATGTATCAGAAAGCATATAGCAATTGAACTATTAAAATGACTTGATCTTTATGCTACGCTTATCTATAGGAGTGTGTCCATCATACCATTCTCCTAACGATATGATCTTGTTGTTAATAACATCTCAATGTTCATGATAGGGAAACCACAATCATTTATTAACCAACAAGATAGTATTATGAAGAGGCTTTACCAGGGACTCTAATTTATTTTACAAATCACACAAGTATTAATGTTTCCTGGTTAATACTGTTATAGCATGAATGTAAACATTTATCATAAACACAAAGATATAATAATAACTATATTTATTATTGCCTCTAGGGCATATCTCCAACACATCCCCTGGCCAATTTCGGCAAGCACGAACCTGCCCGTTTTCCCCGGAGCACACGAGCATGATCCCCAGCCTCTGGCGCATCTCCCTGTGCTTCCTGTTCATCCGCGCGAGCACCATAGCCTCGACTACGACATCGACAGTACGCATCCGCCGTCTGCCTCCACTCTGACGAGCTCTACTGGTAACATCCGATAGCGCCGCCCCCTCTCTTTGATGCTCCTGTACTCACCACTGTCCTACGCGTCTAACGGCACCATTTGTTTGTCCCAGCATGCCCTGTAGCGACGTCCCCGACAATGGCCGAGCGTGCCCGACGCCAGGGACAACTCCGGCGAACAATTATGGTCAACCCCATGCGCCCCCTGCCCTGAGACGCCAACGTTGAGCATCAGCACGTCAAGGCGAACTCGGTGAGCCCCCTCTCTCTCTTTCTCGCATCCTGCATCGTCGGCAACGACCATGCGAGAGCGCCGCCGCCGCACAGCCGCCACCAGCGCCGCTCATTCTAGGTCAAGCTCGCTGGAGCCGTTGGATTTGGATCTGACGTGTACGATAGAACTTAAACGAAGAGGTATCCAGCGATCTATGCCGTGCGATTAAGTTAGATCCTGCGGCCAGTGCTGATCGAACCACACGAGCCGTTATCATCCAATGATAAACAGCCATGTGGCCAGAGTCTGATCTGAATTAGAAAATTTGATCTATTAGATGCTAGATTTTGTAAAATTCATAACTTTCAAACTACACGTCCAAAATTTGCAAATTTTATATCATTGGAATCAGCAAGACAAACCCTACCCAACCAGGCACTTTGTTTAATGAATTGCTTCTGGTAAAATGGTGGTTTTTGCAGAAACTTGTGTAGGCATATTTTGAATATAAAATTCATTCTAAAATTATTTTTGTGATAAAATCTGTGGCAAATGGATTGTTTTGAATCTACTGACCATAGAAACCAACTTGTGGTTTCAAAAACATATTTTGTGAGGCAAAAGAATAAATATTTGTTTTAGAACTTTTCTAGTCAAATAAAATGTTGTTATATATTAAAATTACTTTTTGGAGAAAACCATTTGGGAAATGTTTTGATTTAAACTCTCTAACCCCAAACACCAAGTTTTAGAATTAAGAATGTATTTGGTGAACCCTATAAAGATTATTGCTTTGCTAAAGGCATTTTCAAATCTTTTGGTTTAAAAATGGTTTATGGGTAAAATCTTTTGCAAATGGTTTTGCCACTTTTAATAAAAATGACCAATAGGTGTTTTAGAATGTTTATAACCCATTAGAAACCACTTTTCCAAATAAACAATCTTTTGCATGCTTGCAAGCATTGCTTTGTTTCTATTATCTTATGTGATGTTTGCTTGAATGGTAGATTGAAATTGTGCCTTGCTTGATTGAATTGTAGTTGAATTTGAAGAGTGTGATTATTGCAAGATCAAGGAGTGAACTTATATTCTCTACCAAAAAGGCAAGTGATGCTTCATACTTTTGTCCCATTATTTTCACTCTGCATTAGTGATATTTCTAAAGTAGGACTTGCATGGAATTTTTGCTAAGTGTAAACTATGCCATGGGAAAACCTAGTAGATGAAACCTTAGTAGAAATTTCCTAAGTTAAGATTCCTACTACTATCATGCTTAGCTTACCTAGTAGAAAACAAGTGTGGAATATATTCATGCTATGGAATATTTCTAAGTCAAGGACTTGTGTTTTGTTTAATAAAACAACTAAGTGAATGAATCACCTGGGTGGAATGGAAAGAATGGTTATGCAAGTACAGTATGCTGGGGAAAACTTGGGAATCACCAAGTCCAGTATACCGGGGAAAACTTGGTATCTCACTTGTGGAAAGCCACCCAGGAACAAAGAGATTTGAGATGTCAAATGTTGAGAAGCTTCGAGTGCAGCCACTTGGCATTATGGGCTCTGCCTGGATCATATAGGTTGCAATAACTTAGCCAAATGGATAGTTAGTGGTAGGGGACTGATAGGTTGGAGGGCATCCATTCTGGTCTAAGGGAAGGCTTCTGAAAGATCCTGTCTTGGTGAAACCAAGTCTCGTGGGGAAAGTGCACCACCTCTGCAGAGTGTAAAATCTAAGTACTTAGCCATGTCCCTGGTAAAGGACAAATTGAGCATCAAGACATGGAATCTATCAAGAATCTCCTCATCCCAATTTCTAAGCTAAAACTTGTGGTTGAACAAGGGTTAAAGGATCACCAATTTCTATTGGGAGATGCCTTGGGTGAATTTTGACAAACAAAAACTTAGTGTTTTTCAAAAGATAAGGAAAATCTATTTTGAGAAAAGCAAGCCTAAGCTCCACTTAGCCAAATGCATATAGATGATAGACTCCACTATACTACCATAGTATCACTTGCCAATACAATTCAAATGTATTGACCCTTGTGGCTGTAACTTATTATGTTGCAGGTTTGTTTGATGTTAGTGAGATGTGTTGAATAGGATTACAAGTCTACAACCAACATGATTTCCCGTGGCACTTTGAAGATGAAGGACCCCATGCTATAGTTATTTCTGTTGCCTTGTAATGAGATAGCCCAATGAGCTATGTAAGATGTAATGAATTATTTTATTCCTAGTTATAAAGTTGTATTATGAGCTTTGTTTCTTGATATTACATCTTAACTGTGGATGCTAGCTATTGATCCAGGAACTAGAATTCTAAACACAGGGATCTCTACCTTATTAAAGGTTGGGACCTCTACAATCTCGAAGTCTCGGAGAAGACTGAAGTGTTCAAGAATATTGATCACCAGACCATAGAGATCAACGATGACCTGACCTATCACGAAGTACCCATTCGTATTTTGGAAGAAGCTTTCTGAACCACCAAAACCCGAAGCATCATGTTTTTGAAGATTCAGTGGAGCAACCACACAGAAGAGGAAGCTACCTGGGAGCGCGAAGATCACATCAGGACGGAGTTTCCCGATCTCTTCAAATCCTAGGTAATCTTTTCGTCCTTTTTCAAATCTCGGGATGAGATTTTGTTTAAGGGGGGAAGGTTTGTAACATCCCAAAAATATTAAACTAGAATCATCAAAATTAGGGCTAACAAAAAACTTTTCTAAAATAAAATAAGAAAGCATTCATATGTGTATGCATCCTATTTGGAATTCTTTTGAATTGCCTTGTTTATGTGTTTCTTTGCTTGTAAAAGGATTCTTAGGTGAAATAAACATCATCTAAACAATCCCCACACTTTTCCCAAAGACAAATAAATCAAAACAAACAAAATAAGGGAATGGTCATTTTGGCCAATTTAACTCCCATTCCTACTTTGGCTATCTCTAACTTTCCGAACCTAAGAGAAACTTGTTTCGATCTTTGCACCCCTTGATAGTACTAATAACATAGTATCAAGGCCCACTTTGTGATCATCCAGAAAAAGCATAGTTTAAAGGACATTTCAAAATTGAATCTTTATCATATGGGAAGATCCCACTTTTTCAAAAAACACTCAAACAAGCTCAACTTTCAAAACCCAAGCATCTACAGAGTCACCAGCACCAACCTAGCACACCCACCAAAAATCTTTTCAAAATTCAAAAGTTGAATTCTTGCGGCCATTTCATCAAACACCTTGCAGATACAAATCAAACAAAATCTAAACACTATTTGGAGCAGTGATTTGAGCCTAACTTGTTCCCTCTCTGGACACCACTAGCCTTAGTAGATCATCTAACAACCTAAACTAATCTCTAGCACTACTATAAGCTAGACATTGTCATCAGTGGTGAGCAGGCCGAGTGCACCCTTGCCACCCACATGTCGACATCGAGCTAGGAGAAGCACCAAGCCTAGAGAACATGTCTGGGAGAAAGCTAACACCCCACCGCCACTCCCTGTCCAGCGTTCGAACCTTGCCAGCCCCTGGACCACACGCACAGACCATGCCAAGCAACCATGCCGAGAGCGCGCCCCGTGCGCCACGCTCGACAGACGCCCACAGACCGCGCGCCGCCCTCGCCGCATGCATACGTGAGCACCATCCTAGCAACCCCGCAGACACGCTCATTCGCCGCCGCGCGGACCACGCACGCTGTGCGCCATAAAAACTTCCGTCGGGCACGCGCAGAGCACCGCCGTGTTCCGACCAATCCGCACCGCCCCACGCCTCGCCACCACGTCGTTGAGCTTCGCCGAGGAGCACAGAACCACCCCCTACCGTCGCCCACACCGATAGCCCTTTGTGCCGTCGACCACGACGAGCTCACCTTGCGCCCGTCGGTCCCCCTCTCGCCACTATAAATAGAGGCCACCCCCCTCTCCTCACTGATCATTCCACCCCGTTCCCGGAGCAAGGCGAGCAGCGCATCGCCAGAATTTCACCGGAGCCCACCGCTGCTGGAGAAGAAGGGGGCCAGCGATTGGAGCCGCCCTAGGTGAAGCTGCCGGTACCAGGAGGTTCGTCGTCGTCGACTTCGTCATTCGCCCGCCTCGCCGACCCTCGCCTGAGCCCCGGTGAGCCCCCGACGACCCCCACCTGTCCCGTTAGGTTTCTATCTCGCCGGCGCAGTCCGACGTGGACGATGAACCAGGGTCGTTAGATTAGAACAAGATCCCACGGTCCACGTTGCCCCATAATGCTTAGCACCCCCTCGTCTCACTGACGCGTGGGGACAGCAACTTAAACAGCCCGCGTAAGCGCTGTGCTTAGCAGGCCGGCCTAGTATCGTTTCCCGCCTAGCCCAGTCGTTTGAATTTAACTTTTTCCATTTTATTTCAAACACAGTTATGTACCTAGTTTCAAAAATCAACCCAGCTCGATTCAGTGCACCAAATTGAATGAAACCAATTTTGTTAGAAAGGCCTTACAATGCTGAATCCAAGCCCATTAGCTTTAAATCATTTGAATCTATACATCAACCTTGGTAAAAATAACAAGGCAGAACCATTTCTGCATTCAAACATTTTTCAAATTTAAACCATAAAAGCTTTTGAGTTGATTCCAACTCTCAAAAATCACATTTGATCATACCTTTCAGAATATATAAAAAATTTGGGTTTACTTACAAAAATATTGTTCAAGTAATAAAAGAATGCCACATACGCATTTCTGGCCACTTTATTTAATTAAAATAAAAGGGTAAAACCTTATTAAATTGTGACACCACTTTAAATCACATTCCCATGGACTAAAATATGTGGTGATGACATGTGTCAACATGATCCCATGTTTGGTTTGGAGAATATTAAATCTTAAGTAGTTTTTCAATGAGTAGAAATTACTTTTCTAAAAATAAAAGGAATTAAACCAAGATTTAACCTTGTAATGTTAGTGATGATGCTAGATCATCTATAGGACCCTTTTGTGTGATGATTGAAATTAGTTAAGTATTGTTTGGTGATTGTGTACCTCGTATTTATTTATAGACGCTAGTACCGACCAAGGATACGAGGAAGAAGGAGGATACTACCAAGAAGAAGCCGAGGAGAACTTCAACCACTGCTCTACACAAGGCAAGCCTAATACTACTAGTTGAATGTGCAAGCTAACACTTGCAATTTATCAAGCTTATACTGATATTGACGCAAGCCAATACTTGCTTGTTACCATGCCACCTATGTGCCTTAAGCATAGATGATCATACCCATTTGATAACCCCATTCCTAGTTTTTCTTACAAGCTTTATACTTTATTTCGTTATCAAAGCTAGTACTTATAGCTTACTTAAGTGAATGGTAGATTCTAGAGAGAATTGAAGGTTGCATAAGAGGATAAAATTTGGCCTAAGCTAGATAATCTTGATGTCATCCCAAGGCATAAGATTGAACTTAGTTAAAAACTCCACTAGTTTACCACCCCTCATTAGTACTCACCCCCACTTGTAGATGCTAGTGCTAAGCATAAAATTTGATCAACTTTAGATGGGAATACTTGGTGGAAAATGGTTATGAAAACCTTGGAATGATGGATCATTCTATTGATATGTTTTGTACATGTGTTTCCGAACACCAGATGATTTATGGTGATGAAAATGTTGAGGCATGAGCCTTAGCCCTTTATAAAACTGATGGTTGTCTAGATGCGATACCATTCCAATTTTACCGTACAACCACAATACCCGAGAATTGGGTAGGGCTTGACTGGAAACTTATATACCTTAGTATTAGTTCCCTCACGGCCAAGGTCTGAGCTGAGGCTACCTTGTGAAGATTTTCCACCTTTGTAGTACCCAAGATGATAGTTGGTCATGGTTGGGAGGCCAAACTCACAGGAGAGGTGCTTATACTAGGGCGTGTAATTGAAAGGTTAGGATTGATTATCCGCATACTGAGTATGGGGAATTTAGGATTTGTTCCTGACGGATGTATTGAATGTTGTGGTGAAAGTGTACAATCTCTGTAGAGTGTCAAACTATTCGAATAGCCGCATCCGCGGTTATGGATAGTTGGAGTGGCCATACTGTTCCCCCGTCATATGTTTTCAAAATGACTTATGAAATGAATTGAGACTTTGACTTGACCACAACAGAGTTGTGATACAAAATACAAGTTCCCACTTAGGTGTTATAAAATTTGATTAGCATTCTCTTGTTTCTGAACTTAGTAGATGTAAATCTGGCTGTTTGCAAAATAACCCTAGAGCTTAGTGTCCTATTACAAAAACCCCCTTCACTTGTTAGTATTAGTTTGCGAGTACTTAAAGACTACTCATGGCTTTGTCCCTGGCTATACTTGTGGCCAGACTATGAAGAGGAGTACCTGGAGGATGGACCCCAAGAAGTTTACGACAACTAGGATCATCTCACATCGTCAGCATTGCCTGTGACCCCGAAGATGGAGCTTCGCCTACGCTACAGTTATTATTACGTATTGCTGCTGCTTGTGTTGTATTAAAAACTGGATCATGAGATCCTTATTTGTGTAAGACCTTATGTATGGTTTGTAATGGATGATGTACTGTGGTATCCAATTCTGTTATGTCTCGCAAAAATGGTAATCCTGGGATTGCGATGTATGGCATAACAGGCATCTGGGATTAAAAATCTGGGTGTTGACACAAAGAATACATATAAGCCTTAACAACTGAGTTGTCAATTCAGTTGCACCTGAAAATAGTCTTGCTCACATTAGTTTATCAGTAGCAACGGTTTTGTAGTAGAAATAGCAAAGTAACAACAACAGTAAAACGTAGGCAGTAGTAACAATAGTAACAACAGCAGGATTTGATTGCGGTAGGCATAAGGATGGATGGACGGGCGTTGCATGGACGAAACTATTCATGTAATATCAAGATCTATGGCATTTGCAGATAAATAAGGTAAAGCATCCAAGTACTAAACAATCATAGGCATGTGTTCTATATATAGTGATATGTGCTCGCAATGAGAACTTGCACAACATCTTTTGTCTTGCCAGCCCGTTGTAGCGGGGCCTCAAGGGAATCTACTGGCAGTTAAGGTAATCCTTTTAATAGAGGACCGGAGCAAAGCATTAATACTCCATGAACATATGTGATCCTCATATCATATCCATCCCCTCCGGCTGTCCCAATTTCTACCACTTCAGGGCCTTTGGTTCTGGACAATGATATGTGTACACAACTTGTAGATAAGATCACAAACAATGCTATCATCGTGAATCAATAACAAGTTCAGATCTGAGATCATGGTACCCGGGCACTAGTGACAAGCATTAAGCACAACAAGTTGCAACAAAGTCAAATAGCACTAATAAAGATACTAGGCACCAAGCCCTAACAATCTTATTCGATTACATGATAGATCTCATCCAATCCCTACCATCCCCATAGCCTATAGCGGGGGATTACTCACTAATGGATGGGGGAAACATGGATGGTTAATGGAGAGGCGTCGGTGATGATGATGGCAATGACCTCCTCCAATTCCCCGTCCGTGAGGTGCGTAACGAGTTTCGGTTCTGAATCACGATTTACGGTGGCGGCGTAGTGGAACTCTCTCTACAAAAACGTCGAACCCCCCTTTTTTTAGGTCAGAAAGGCTTTATGTACGCGAAGAGGGAGGCCAAGGGGGTGCCCGAGGTGGCCACACCTCCCCTAGGCGCGGCCTGGCCTAGCCCGCGCGACCAGGGGGTGTGGGCCCCTCGTGGCCCTCCTCCGTCTCATCTTCTGGATCCGTGAGTCTTTTGGTAAAATAGGCGTTTTGCGATATTTTCCGGGATTTTTCCTGAAAATTGGTTTTTTGCACAAAATCTAGACACCAAAGTAATTCTGCTGAAAACATCGTTAGTCGATGTTAGTTGTATCCAAATCACACAAATTAGAGGAGAAACAATAGCAAAAGTGTTCGGGAAAGTAGATACGTTTTGGGCGTATCAACTCCGCCCAAGCATAGCTTATTACTTGTCCTAAAGCAATTTAGTTGAAAACTGAATGCCATGAAAGAAACTTTCATGAACACATTTGCTTCATATGATGTATATATTCTCAACATATGATCAATATTAAGACAATTCATAATAAGGAGTATGCAACTAAGTATACTCAATAGTCATTGCAAGCTATGAAGACATTCCAACACAATAATAATAAGTAGCATGAAACATAAACATAAGAAACATTGCAATGCTCATAAGAAGGTATGATAGAGTGGCATCTCGCTTGCCTTTGATTGTGGAGAAAAACATAAATGCCAAGGCACCTCTGAAGTTCAAGTGAAGAATAGAAGTAAAGATATCAAATATACAAGCATCAAAGTCATGACGCAATTAACCAAATTTTGAGACAAGCACATTACACTAAGAATGACAACTATGCTCTCAAGAAGGTGCTCATAGAATAAGTGGTGACTCAACAAAGAAGTGAAAAGGTTTTGAAAAGTTTGAAAGGCTTCCAAATGTTGAAAGTAAGGTACTCATTAGCTTTGAGCTCTCATTGCCCCTATCATAGGCATCTTTAGATGGTTAAGTTTAAAGTGAGGTCCAATTTGAGTTATATGCTTGACAGGCCATAAACTGGAAATCTCATGTCCCTTGAGTACGAGGGTCGTTCCTCATGCTACTCAACTTTTGTTACCGGTAAGTTCTTGTCATTGTAAACACATGTGTATCATAGAGAACCGCCAACGGGGTACCCCTTGCGCCATGATATAGAAGCTGTCCCATATCAAAATGACAAGGCAACATATAGTGAGCATCTCAGCGATCCTTTATTTACCATGAAAATGGTGCATTTCTGTTCTATTTTTTCTTTATATTTTTTTCTGAGGATGCTTCATAGATTGCTCACTATGGTTATGTTGCAAGTTTCCACCATGATTAGGAATGGCTTAGGCTAGCGGGCCAGGCGTACAAGCTCCTATTTTGATATGGGACAGCTCCTATATCACATATACATAACTCCATGGACGTACAAGCTCCTATTTTATTTCATAACGCCGACATCTATAAACAAAAGAGAATGATATCAACTAGATAATATTTACAGGTGTTGAAAGTGTTACCCGTGACAGCATGGTTCTGCTAACTCCCAGCCTATAATTTGCAAGCATATAACTTTCATGGACAGTCACAATGGTTCAGGTTTATTAAGTGCAAGAAAATAAAGTGTGCCATCAAGTTCGTGAGAGATTTACTAACTAACTTTTTCATAACAAGCAAACATTTTATTTGGAAGAAAATGAGGCATACTAAATATGCACGAAATAGCAATGATGCTAGTAGGTTGATATGGTGGACACTTTTTGGCAATTTTAGTTTTGGGGAGTTGGAAACACGAGTAGAGATCATACTTAGTGCAAGTGAAGGCTAGAAATAGAAAGGGAGCGACAAACGAGAGATCAATAATTGTCATAATCATGCTTGCAATAAAACAAAATTAATTATGGCATAAAAGTGATACAAGAAATTTGAGGCAAAATAAATCATCGTGGCTTAACTGACTTTTGTTCAGTCGTATGCATGCGTGAGCATGTGCCAAGTCGATTCAAATGAAACGTTCAGAGGAGGACACCACAATCTCATACCAAGTTATGAATAGAAGAATGCAAGAAAATATTCATATGACATGCTACAAACTATTAGAAAGCTGGAGCTAATCATAAGAGAGCGTGAACTACTAAGCATCCATTAATAACATACACCTTACATGAACAGACTAAGCATGCCCACAATGATGAGTATATGTACAAAAATGAAGAAAAATAGAGTTCATTATCAGCCTCTTACCACACCTCGAGTTTTCATAAATCATCATTATTGCCTTTCACTTCTGTGGCTTAAATAATAACATGAAACCAAACTCCACTTAGGACCGCTGAACCCTGCAACGAGCTACACAAAACCAAAGAAGAACAACAAATATTTTTGGGTTTTCAATTTTTAAAGCAAGCACTCAAAGCAAAAACAAACAAAGCAAAATATTTTTGGATTTTTCATAAATCAAACCAAAGCTAAAAAGCAAAGAAACAAGCCAAGAGAAACAACGAAAATAATTTTGGTCCTTTTGTGTTTAGGAAAGCAAAAACAAAAACTAAAAAGAAAGTAAAACATGGATATACAAAGTACTGACAAAGCATGATATGTAGATGAGTGTGATGTTGGTATACCTCCCCCAAGCTTAGGCTTTTGGCCTAAGTGGGGATCAATCCCAGTCTGGCCAAGAAGGAGTGCCTCCGTAATGTGACGAAGAGGCCCCTTCATCATGTTACGTGCTCGAGGAAGCCCCTATGTAGTGCACGGAGTGGTCATAAGAGGGCGCATCCCCCTGGTAGTGCTCGTGGAAACCAAGCACGCGTAGCTGATCGTCCATCTCCTCCTTGGAGCGTGACCAAGGCCCCCTGCAAATACTGAACAAAGTAGCATGTGGCAAAGGAATTTCCCTCTCGTCACTTTCAGTAAACATCATCCTATAAACTAAACTCTCAAGGCTAGAGCTAGCAGTAACAAAGTGATGTTCTTTCATGGTATCTAGATCGAGCCTCTGTGGTGCAAGCACTGTATCATTCAAAACAACAGAAAGGTCTAAGGCAACAACTACATGTGCATCAATAATACCCCCATGAATGAGTCCTCTAGCAGCTAGGCGGCGAGCAATGAGAGAACCAAGATTATACCTGGTTTCATTGTTAAGTAAAGTAGCCAGAAAAGCCAAATGATAGTTGGAAATATTGCTAGTGTTCTCCCTACCAAGAATGATAGTGGCAAGATAATAAGCAAAATATTTGAGAGCTGGGAGTTGAATATTTATTATCTTCGCGCGATGGGCTATGCAGTCATCATCATTTGTTACCCCACGGTAGAGCTCCAACAAATCAGCGGGTCGACCTTGAATCTTCTTCACCATCCTAGCCATGCCAATACCTATAATGCTGCAAAATCTTTTCAATGTCATGGTGATAGGCCTATCATAGAATTTGAATGACACATCTGTCCTGAAAGGGGTGTTAGTAAATGTGAAATTCTACACAAAGGTCTTGCTGAGCAAAGCATATTTCTCACTCTCACCCTGCATATAATCGGTTAGACCAACCCTCTGAACAAGAGTTAAGAAATCACCGAGAATCCATGCAGCTTGCAAAAAGGTAAAACAAGGGAAGGTAGAAGGGTGCGCATCCCCCTCATCTCCCTCGTTGCCAAAGCGCGACGCAATAAGATCCTCATTGTATGATGGCCTAGCTCGAGAGGCTGATCTCAAAGGCCTTGTCCTGCTAGTTTCATCACTTTCAAACACTTCTCCAAAGGTATGGTTTTCCATGACCCTTTTTCTAAAATTTTTAGACAAACATCAAACCAAGTGATTTCCAAGTTGATAAATGATGAGGAACTACTATAGGAACTTGCTAGAGGGCTGAACATGCATCAAAATGGAATTTCTAAGCATAGAACAGGCATGCAAGCTCACACAACCAGTCACCTATAGTAGCAAAATACTCAACATACAATCCACCAATAAAAATCTAATTGGACAAGCAGAGGAGGGATCTACCAGGGAGCAATCCCTCCAAAAATCAGCAGCAAAGATGGGCTGAGCAAGGAGATCGAAATTCAGGAGCAAGAACAGCAGGAACTCAAGCTTTGAGAAGTTTTCCGGTGTGTTTCGGGAGAGTGAAAGAAGTGGATGGAAGGAGGCAAGGTGGAGGGCCAAGGGTGGACCACACCTAGGCCAGGCGCGCCCTAGGGTTGGACGCGCCACCAGGGGTGTGCTGGCCTGGTGGGCCCCCCTGGGTTACTCCAGGTGCCCCTTTCTTCATGAAAAAATTTAATATGAATTTTTTGGAATTTTTCGGGAAACTTTATTTTTGGCCAATTTTCAGGTTATGAAAATTGATTTTCTCACAGAAAAAGTTTTTTTAGAAGACAAAAAAGAAAACCAAAACCAAAACTACAGAAGTTCTAAGACACTCTAAAAAGCAAGAAACTAGCAAAACTAAGACGAACAAGACGAAGAGCAAAGATTGGAATGGAGAAAAATAAAAGTGAGCAAGGATAATCACTGTGAAAGCATTGTGTTGTCCATTAAAATCCCTTTGTTAACAAGGTTGATCAAGTCTTGTTACCAAAAAAAATTTATATGAAACAAAACTTTGCATTTCACAAAATTATTATGTTACCTCAATCTTGATAGCAATAGTCCTAATCATAATAGTTTCAAAACTTGTCGAATGGGACAATATATTTCTCCAACTTTGATGCCCTCAATGTTTTTAATTGAATTTAGGCCAAAGCTCTTATCAATCTTCTAGGGGAAATAGATAGTATGATCTTTGTCATTAATATTAAAAGTTACTTTTCCTTGATTATAATTCATGACAGCACCTACAATATTAAAAAAAGGTCTCTCAAGAATAATAGACATATTATCATCTCCAGGCATCTTGAGCACAACAAAATCAGTTAAAACCAAGCAATTATGAGCCACTTGAACATGAACTTCCTCACATATACCAATAGGAATAATAGTATACTTATCAGCCATTTGCAAAGATATATCAGTTGGTATCAAGTTTTCTAGCTGAAGTCTCTTGTAGAGAGAAAAAGGCATAACACTAACTCCAGCTCCGAAATCACACAAAGAAGTTCTAACATAATTATTTTTAATAGAACAATGAATAGTTGGAATAACTGGATCACCAAGTTTCTTTGGAACCTTACCATTGAAGGAATAATTAGCTAGCAAAGTAGAAATTTCCTCATTAGGAATCTTCCTTTTATTAGAAACAATATACTTCATGTACTTTGAATAAGGAGGCAACTTAATAGCATCAGTAAAAGGAATTTGCAAAAATATAGGTTTCATCCACTCACAAAACATGTTATATTGGTCTTCCTCTTTTTACTTGTTTTTCTTATTAGGAAAAGGCATTGGTTTCTGCACCCAAGGTTCTCTTTCACTACCATGTTTATTAGCAATAAAATCTTCTTTAGTGTACTTAGTATTCTTAGTGTGCTTCTCAGGTTCTTCTCCAATTTCTTCCTTATCAGGAGTATCATTTTTATCATTACCACTTCCAGTTTCAGCATCAGAGAGAGATATACTATTAGGATCTACAGCAGGTTCAGAATGTTCCTCAACTGTTTTATGTTTCTTTTTCTTTCTCTTAGAAGGACTACCGCTATTCTCAGCTTGTTGAGAATCCTGCTTAGTTATTTTAGGATGTCCCTCAGGATACAAGGGATCATGAGTGGCTTCACCACTCCTAGTTCTAATTTTGTAAGCACGTTTATCTCCAGAAGCATTGACTAGCATATCTTTTTGTACTTAACAAGTTGATAATTTTGGGTTTGAACCATTTGGAAGTGTTTAACAAGCATTTTAACATCATTAGCAGTTCTTTCCACAATATCTTTCAACTCATTAATAGCTCTAGAGTTTTCCAATAAATGATTCTGAACATGTTTATTAAAATTACCTTGCTTAACAATTAAAGTGTCAAGTTCCTCTAGGCATTGATCAGGAGGTTTACCATAAGGAATATCACCTTCATCAAAGTGTTGGAGAGAGTGTACCTCAATAGTGGATGAATGGGATATTGGCTTACATAATTCTTCTATAGGAGGTAAATTCTTCACATATTTAGATCTAATACCTTTCTCCTTAAGACATTTCTTAGATCCTTTCATCACTTCATCATTTATTTCAATCACTCCCTCCTTCTTTGGTGATGGTGTTCGAGTTGGTTCAGGCACAGTTGGTTCAGGTGTAGATGACTCAGGTGTAATTGGCTCAGTTGTAGTCCAATCATCATAATTCTTTCTTATTTTAGCCATTAATTCCTCTGCTTCTTTAGGAGTTCTTTTCCTAAAAACACAATTAGCAAAACTATCCAGTTATGTCCTAGATTCATTAGTTAGTCCATTATAATATATATCAAGAAGCTCATTTTTACGTAATGGACATCCAGGATGTGCATGAATCAATGCACAGAACCTTATCCATGACTCAGGCAATTACTCCTCTTCTCCCTATTTAAAATCAAAAAGTTTCTGCAAAATAGCATGTCTAGTACTAGGAGGGAAATATTTCTGACAGAAAGTAGCAATTAAGCAATCAGGGCTATCATTGGATCCACGAGGTAAACTATTAAACCAAGATTTAGCTTCTCCTTTTAGTGAAAAAGGGAATATTTTAGCAACAAAGTAGGTGCGCATCTTAACATCATCAGAAAATAAGGCACTCATAGTAGAAAGCTCAGTCATATGTGCCATAGCCCTTTCATTCTTAGTCCCATAAAAAGGTTCTTTCTCAACCATGTTTATATAGGATAAATCAAGAGATAAATCATAATCCTTACCTTTAATGTCTATGGGAGAAGTAGCAAACTTAGCATCAGGAGATAGTTTAGGTATAATAGTACGTTTCTCAAGGAGACTCCTAATAGCACTAGCACCATGTGTGTTTCTATATTCTTCAATAAATTCATCAATCATTTCAATATAACCATCATTAATATCATAACTCTCTCTAGACTTAAGTGAGCTAACAGGAGTAATAGTGTCTTCACTAGGAGTTTTAATGTTTCCCAATATAGTTCTAGCAATTGTAGCATCTAGGAAAGGACCTAATGAACCACTCTCATCAAGAATAGTAGAAGTAACATCATGAGCACCAGAAGTAACATCATGAGCAGTAGAAGTGTGTGTAGCATGTGTATGTGGTGGTGGTGTAACAAGCTTACTTATAACAGATGGTGAATCAAAAGCAGTAGAGGTGTTTAGAACTGTACATCTTCTTGTAGTGGATGGTAAACTAGGAAACTTTGCATCACGAGACTTGCCCATGATGAAAAAGGATACCAGCGAACAATAATAAATCAAAGTGAACTTACAAATAAAGCTATGCTCCCCACAAGAATAGGGGATCGCAACAGTCTTCGAGGGGGTTATATCCCAATTTTTTGATTCGATAGAAGGGGAGCCAAAGAATACTTATAAGCCTTAACAACTGAGTTGTCAATTCAGTTGCGATAGGAACCGTTAGATCTGCATCTGATGGCTTGGATAGATTGACTAACCGAAGGGGTAAGAGTGAACTTGCGCCATGCGATATGACTTAAATCCAACAGCCTGCGTCGCTTGATCCACGCGAAACGTTTTCGGCGAATAGGAATAGGACGCGTGTCCCCGTCTGTTTGATTTAAACAGAATTTGATCTATTAGTTTTCCAATTTTGTAAATTGCATAACTTTAGTTCTACACGTCCAAATTTGCAAACTTTATATCATTGGAATTAGTGGAGCAAGCCCTAGCCAACCATGCCATTTGTTTAGTAAAAAGCTTCTGTTAAATTGTTTGTTTTTGCAGAAACTTGTGTATGCTTGTTTAGGTTATAAAAATTATTCCAAAATGATTTCGAGGATAAAAACTTTTGCAAATGGTGTGTTTTGAACCTACTGACCATAGGAAACAATTTGTGGTTTCAAAAATATATTTGGTGATGCAAAAGAATGAATCTTGGATTTAAAACCAATTCTAGTCAAATAAAAATATGGTTTATTTATTAAAAATAGTTTTGGAAGAAAATCCTTTGAGAAATGTTTTGTTTCAAACTCTCTGACCCCCAAACACCAAGTTTTATGATTTGAAAATGTATTTGGTGAACCCTATAGAACTACTACTTTACTAAAGACATTTTCAAACCACATAAAATAATGACTTGGTTTAGAAAATGGTTTATAAAGTGAAATCTTTTGCAAATGACTTTGCCACTTTATAAAATGACCATTAGATGTTTTCAAATATTTATGACCCATTAGAAACCACTTTTACAAATAAAACAACCCTTTTTGCATGCTTGCATGTATTGTTTTGTTTATTATTTTATGTGATGTTTTGCTTGAATGGTAGATTGAAATATTGTTTGCTTGATTGAATTGTAGTGACTTGAAGTGTGTGAACATTGCAAGGATCAAGAAGTGAACCTATACTCTACCAAAAAGGCAAGTGATTCTTCATACTTTTGTCCCATTACTTTCACTATGCATTAGTGATTTTTCTAAGTAAAACTTGCATGGAATTTGTGCTAAGTATAAACCATGCTATGGGAAAACCTAGTAGATGAAACCTTAGTAAAATTTCCTAAGTTAAGATTCCTACTACTATCATGCTTAGCTTAGCTAATAGAAAACAAGGGTGGAATATATATTCACACTATGGAAAATTTCTAAGTCTGAGGACTTGTGATTTGTTTAATAAAACAACTAAGTGAATGAATCACCTGGGTGGAATGGAAGGAATGGTTTGTGTTGAGTGGTTCACAAGGCCCATTTTTATGGTTTAACTTGTGCATCTCACTTGTGGATGGCCACCCAGGAGCAAAGATATTTGAGATGTCAAATATTGAGAAGCTTCAAGTGCAGCCACTTGGCATTACGGGCTCTGCCTGGATCACATAGGTTGCTAGAACTTAGCCATTTGGACAGTTGGTGGTAGTGGGATGATAGGTTGGAATGCGTCCATTTGGTCTAAGGAAAGGCTTCTGAAAGATCTTGTCTTGGTGAAACCAAGTCTTGTGGGGAAAGTGCACCACCTCTACAGAGTGTAAAATCTAAGTACTTAGCCATGTACCTGGAAAAGGACAATTTGAGCATCAAGACATGGAAGCTATCAAGAATCTCATCATCCAAATTTCTAAGTTAAAAATTTGTGGATTGAACAAGGGTTAAAGGATCTTCAATCATTGATTGGTAGATGCCTTGGGTCATTTTTGTCAAGAAACAATTAGTGTTTTCAAATGATAAGGAAAAATCCATTTTGAGCAATGCAAGCCTCAACTCACTTAGCCAAAAGAATATAGATGATAGACTCCACTATACTACCATAGTATCACTTGCCAATACAATTCAAATGTATTGACCCTTGTGGTTGTAACTTGTTATGTTGCAGGTTTGTTTGATTTAGTGAAGTGTGTTGATTAGGATTACAAAGTCTACAACCAACATGTCTGCCTGTGGCACTTTGAAGATGAAGGACCCCATGCTTATAGATATTCTGCTGCAATGTATTGTAATAGCCAAATGAGCTATGAAAGATGTAATAAATTATTTTATTCCTGGTTATAAAGTTGTATTATGACCTTTGTTTCTTGATATTACATCTTAACTGTGGATGCTATCTATTGATCCAGGGACTAGCATTGTAAACACAGGGGACTCTACCTTATTAAAGGTTGGGGACCTTACAGATGGTATCAGAGCATTGTGTTGCCTGTAGGATTTGTCAACCTAGGATTGGACAAAACCCCTTAGAAAAATAGGAGTTGTATTTGTTCCAAAACTTATTTACACACAATCTTGTAAACTCTTTCCTCAACCATTTTGGTTTTGATTCTACATCTCTTCTATTTCAAACTTGATGGACAAACCTACCCCATGGCCAAAGACTTCACCATGAGGTAAGGACTTCATCAACTCTAATGACTTCAACATCTTCAACTCTAATGACTTCAACATCTTCAGCATTTTCACCAAGGACCTCAACCTTGGATATCACTAAGGACAAGTGAGACAAGAAATCTTGCTCAAGATCTGAAGACTAAAGAAACACAACTTAGAAGGAGCCATCATCACCTTTGAGGTTTTGTGACCAAGAGTTTTCCCAAGGAAACCATGGTCTCATGCAAGATGAAACAACCAAAAAGGATAAAGGAAAGATCACAAGTGAACCATATAGATGGACCACCATATTTTGTTTAAGTCAAACCCACCAACTTATGTGGTGTAACAAAAAAAATATTTTTGGTTGCCTAAAAATATGCTTGAAACTTGTTGTTTGAGTGGAATGTTTGTTTGTGATTGCTTGCATATTGCTTGTGTGAATTGTGATGTGTGTGATTAGAATTATTTCCTTAGAAATCTGTTGCCTATTCTAATCCCAATCCAATCCAAACAGATGACTTCTCCAAGAGACTACAACATCAAGGTTGATGACAACAACAACAACAACCAAGAGGACAACATGAGAGAACTTGTAGCAACCCAAAACCAGTTGAGCCAAGAGACAACTCAGCTTTTAACCAACAACAATGGACTAAACCCAGCCATACAAAGGATTTTGAAACTTCAATCCCAATTGTTGCAAGGATTAGTTACTCAAATGATCAACATGGGAGAAAACCCTTCCCAAGGAGTTTATGACAATAAGGATGACAAAGATGTTATTTTAGAAGGAACCAAAGCTTGCAATATTTGTGGAGACAAGGATCATACATCCAAGGAGCATGAAGATCAATGCCCTAATTGTGAAGAAGAAAGTCATATCTCTAGTAACTGCCCCAAGAAGAGAGAAAGATTTTCCACCTTTGATGTGAGATATGAAGAGCATGAACTAGAAGAACTCCTAGCTTTGGAGAGACCCAAAAAGAAGAAGAAGGACAAAAGCCAGTTGCAATGTTACAATTGCAAAGAGATGGGACACTATGCCAGTGAATGCCCAGAAAAGAAGAAGAGCCAAGAGGACAAATAAAAGCTAGTGAAACCCAAGATGAGGAAGGATATTAGCCAAGTGATATGCAACCACTTCAAAGAGTTAGGACATTATGCATCATATTGTCCAGAGAAGCCACCTCAAGACCTCAACCTTATCACATGTTTCAAATGCAAGGAGCTAGGCCACTATGCAAACCTCTGTCCAGGAAAGTTACACCAAGATCCTAAGAAGGCCAATGTGTAATCTAGATGGAAATATTTTAAGGGTGGTAGTACCCTAGATACTTTTGAGCCAACTTGTAACCCTAGCCTTCCCAAATCTCGGGACGAGATTTATTTTAAGGGTGGTAGCCTGTCACATCACAAGATTTTCCAAATCTTGTAATGTGAAAAATAAATGAATAAAATAAATCTTTGTTGATTTTCAGGATGAGAAGAA
Organism: Avena insularis; assembly: GCA_023614405.1. Lineage (NCBI taxonomy): Eukaryota > Viridiplantae > Streptophyta > Magnoliopsida > Poales > Poaceae > Avena > Avena insularis. Next base: position 37,846,859 of record CM042685.1, on the reverse strand, counting down.
ACTTTTTGATCCAATTGGAAACCTTCAAACCTATTTGATCAAACATATCCTAAAGGGATTTAAAAAGATAAACAATTAATAAAGAAAAATTTAAATATTTGGAATTACTATTTTGGATCTTTTAATAAAAAGATTTGGTTTTCAAATGAAAAGGAAGAAATTTAAATAAGTATTATTTTATAAGCCAAATTAAAACTTGGCCAAGCCTTGAAATAAAATATTTCTATTTGATAAAAAAATAGTAAAGGTTTATTTAAAATAAAATAATAAGGATTTAATATCCAAGTTTATTAAAAATAAAGGTTTTACTATTTTAATTAAAACATCAAAACTTATTTATTTATTTTAAATAAGTTTTCCAAGTATTTTATATTCTCAAATAAAACTTACTGAAGTGTTTTTGGTTTTATTTAAATTTCAAATGGAGATTTTAAATAAATCAAAATCCATTTGATTTAATAACTAATGTCCATTTTATTTAATTATAAATGGACCCAAAAAAAAATTATATTATTTTGGGACATGGATTATTGTTGTTAAACAGAACCAAAAATCAATGCAAAGTTTGGAGGATTTTTTGAATTGATTTGTTGATTGATTTGTTTGATTGAATTTCAAAACAGAAAATAGAAATAGAAAAAGATAAAGCAATCAGAAAGAAAAAAAATAGATTCAGACAGCAGCCCAACTGGCCAAGCCCAACGAGCCCAGTTAGCCCACCTCTCATCTCTCCCCGAAGCGTTTTCTGTCACTCACAGGCGAACCCGCAAACTCACTGACGAGTAGGTCCCACTCTCCCTCTCCCTCACTCACTGCCAAGCGTCCCCACTGCCACGTAATCATCTTCCCACCCGCGACCTGTTCTTCCCCCAGACGCCGCTGCCGTTCCTGCCGTTTAATTCTTCGCATGAATTCACCTTAATGCAGCGTTAATCTCTCGCCGTGACCACGTGGTATTAATCGCCTCCCTCTTCTCTCTCTTTTCCCCCATACGCCACCCCACCGGAGCCACCAGGCTGCGACAATTTCTCTCCACACCATCCTCTGTCCGACGACGCTCCGACGAGGATTCCGGCCAGCATTCACCGCCCCTCGCCTCCTCGACCACACTCACATATTCCCCAAGCCCTGGAGCATCTCTCTGCATCCCCAACTCGCTCGCGCGTGCCTCACAGCGCCGGCAACAACATCAACTGATAGCACCGCCGTCTGCAAGCAACTCCGGTGAGCCTCATCGCCTGAACCCGTGCGCGCCTCAACCAGAGCCTCATACCATTTTGTTCGCCTGTGCCTTGTGAACGTCCAGGTGCTCGCCATCCGCTCGCTCAGGACCTGTAGCCTCGCTCCCGTCGACGTCTGACCGCACCCGAGGTCCAGCTCAACTCCGGTGAGCGATTAAGGACGATCTCGTGCGCCCCTTCACCAGCCAGTACCACGTTGAGCATCAGCAAGCTTCGACGATTCTGGTGAGCCACCCCACTCCTCCTCTAGCCTCCTGTATCGCCGGCAACCTCGCCGCCAGAGCGCCGCCGCCGCACAGTCGCCGCCAGCGCCGCTGCTATTTGGTCAAAGCGATAGGAACCGTTAGATCTGCATCTGATGGCTTGGATAGATTGACTAACCGAAGGGGTAAGAGTGAACCTGCGCCGTGCGATATGACTTAAATCCAATGGCCTGCGTCGCTTGATCCACGCGAAAAGTTTTCGGCGAATAGGAATAGGACGCGTGTCCCGGTCTGTTTGATTTAAACAGAATTTGATCTATTAGTTTTCCAATTTTGTAAATTGCATAACTTTAGTTCTACACGTCCAAATTTTGCAAACTTTATATCATTGGAATTAGTGGAGCAAGCCCTAGCCAACCATGCCATTTGTTTAGTAAAAAGCTTCTGTTAAATTGTTTGTTTTTGCAGAAACTTGTGTATGCTTGTTTAGGTTATAAAAATTATTCCAAAATGATTTCGAGGATAAAACTTTTGCAAATGGTGTGTTTTGAACCTACTGACCAAAGGAAACACTTTGTGGTTTCAAAAATATATTTGGTGATGCAAAAGAATGAATCTTGGATTTAAAACCAATTCTAGTCAAATAAAAATATGGTTTATTTATTAAAAATAGTTTTGGAAGAAAATCCTTTGAGAAATGTTTTGTTTCAAACTCTCTGACCCCAAACACCAAGTTTTATGATTTGAAAATGTATTTGGTGAACCCTATAGAACTACTACTTTACTAAAGACATTTTCAAACCACATAAAATAATGACTTGGTTTAGAAAATGGTTTATAAAGTGAAATCTTTTGCAAATGACTTTGCCACTTTTAAAATTGACCATTAGATGTTTTCAAATATTTATAACCCATTAGAAACCACTTTTACAAATAAAACAACCCTTTTTGCATGCTTGCATGTATTGTTTTGTTTATTATTTTATGTGATGTTTTGCTTGAATGGTAGATTGAAATATTGTTTGCCTGATTGAATTGTAGTGACTTGAAGTGTGTGAACATTGCAAAGATCAAGAAGTGAACCTATACTCTACCAAAAAGGCAAGTGATTCTTCATACTTTTGTCCCATTACTTTCACTATGCATTAGTGATTTTTCTAAGTAAAACTTGCATGGAATTTGTGCTAAGTATAAACCATGCTATGGGAAAACCTAGTAGATGAAACCTTAGTAAAATTTCCTAAGTTAAGATTCCTACTACTATCATGCTTAGCTTAGCTAATAGAAAACAAGGGTGGAATATATATTCACACTATGGAAAATTTCTAAGTCTGAGGACTTGTGATTTGTTTAATAAAACAACTAAGTGAATGAATCAACTGGGTGGAATGGAAGGAATGGTTTGTGTTGAGTGGTTCACAAGGCCCATTTTTATGGTTTAACTTGTGCATCTCACTTGTGGATGGCCACCCAGGAGCAAAGAGATTTGAGATGTCAAATGTTGAGAAGCTTCAAGTGCAGCCACTTAGCATTATGGGCTCTGCCTGGATCACATAGGTTGCTAGAACTTAGCCATTTGGACAGTTGGTGGTAGTGGGATGATAGGTTGGAACGCGTCCATTTGGTCTAAGGAAAGGCTTCTGAAAGATCTTGTCTTGGTGAAACCAAGTCTTGTGGGGAAAGTGCACCACCTCTACAAAGTGTAAAATCTAAGTACTTAGCCATGTCCCTGGAAAAGGAAAATTTGAGCATCGAGACATGGAAGCTATGAAGAATCTCATCATCCAAATTTCTAAGTTAAAAATTTGTGGATTGAACAAGGGTTAAAGGATCTTCAATCTTTGATTGGTAGATGCCTTGGGTGATTTTTGTCAAGCAAAAACTTAGTGTTTTTCAAAAGATAAGAAAAATCTATTTTGAGCAAAGCAAGCCTAAGATCCACTTAGCCAAATGCATATAGATGATAGACTCCACTATACTACCATAGTATCACTTGCCAATACAATTCAAATGTATTGACCCTTGTGGCTGTAACTTGTTATGTTGCAGGTTTGTTTGATTTAGTGAAGTGTGTTGATTAGGATTACAAAGTCTACAACCAACATGTCTGCCTGTGGCACTTTGAAGATGAAGGACCCCATGCTTATAGATATTCTGTTGCAATGTATTGTAATAGCCAAATGTGCTATGAAAGATGTAATAAATTATTTTATTCCTGGTTATAAAGTTGTATTATGACCTTTGTTTCTTGATATTACATCTTAACTGTGGATGTTAGCTATTGATCCAGGGACTAGCATTGTAAACACAGGGGACTCTACCTTATTAAAGGTTGGGGACCTTACATAGCGGCTTTCTCAACTCAGCAGGGTTGAGGGTGTACTTCGACTACTTGTGTGCAAATGGAGGGCTCGCCAACCTCACCAATGCAGGACACTACACCTACGAAGGGGTCATCCATGAGTTCATCGCCTCCTTCGACGATTACTATAAGGAGAAAAGTAATGCATGCATGATAAACTTCACAGTTAACCAACAGGCATATCAAATTCCCCATCAACAATTTTGTGAGGCTTATGTATTCCCTCCAGAAGGGGAATCAACTGTTACAAAAATTTATAGCGTCTCGAGTGCAGATACTTGGGAGATTGTTTCCGTAAATGGAGGTAGGGACTTCTATCAGAAGAAGATGTCCACCATTCAGAACCCAACCATCCATTACTTTGCTATATTTATTGCTATCACTTTGTTAGGAAGATGAGATACCGGCTCTATGGCCAATGCAGACATGGCCATGGTCACCAAGGCGTTCTTCCCTAATGCACCGCAGAGTCCCACTCCCGCAGCTCTATTCCTCCAGCACCTCCGCACCAGAGAAACAAAAATAAATGTGATATTCGCATTGCTGGATTAGTAACCCTCCTAATCCAAGCCCATGAAATTGCAATTCCTATTGAGCAACCTGTTGATGGCTCCATACTTATGATGTCAAGTATATAACTGCTTGTGGCTTCCTCGGTGTTTACAAAGCTAACAGGAGGCTTCGAGCCTATCAATTTGGTTATCTTGATGTTGTGCAGGATGATCAAGTGCCATTTCCTTGCCCGCAAGCCTTCGAGGTTTAGGGAAGGGACCACTGGATCCTCACCTATGATCAAGTGACTGAGATCATGGCGGAGCTCTATCCTGACTCCCAGGAATAGGAAGAAGGAGGCCAGCAGGATGAGCATGAGCAGTAGTAGGAGGAGTACAACCCTGCTTCGGTGGAACAACAGCAGCAGGAGGAGAAACCTTGGGACCAATGGCCCCATCAGCAGCAATAGCAGCAGGGGTTCAACAATGTCCCCTATTAGGATTTTCTGTACCTCAACCAACGCGTTGGGGAGATCGACCAGACTCTGCATGGAGTGATTGAAGATATTAGTGCCTTAACTCACAACTTTAGTCACTTTATGACCAACTACCCGAGCTACTATCAACAGCATCTGTACCCGCCACCGAACGACGACAATAACTAAGCATGGCAACAACCTAAGCTTGGGGGAGGTTTGAAAACTTCCAAACTTGCATTCATATTTTTATTTCTTCTTTTGGTTTATTTTGTTTTCCAAGAATTACATGTTTACTTTCAGTTTGCATTCTGAAACCAAAAACACACAAAAAATAGCCGTAACCTTTATTTGCAAAAAAAAATCTTTGTCTTTCTCGGAGATTGCTCAATTTCAGGTGACATGGCAATAGGGAAATATAGATGGGATTTGACTCAAGTATGAGAATGAAGCAAGCAAGAGGAGGTATCACATTCCTTTCATAACCTCTCCTACAACTTCAAATTTATACTACAATTATTTACTCGCTTCCACTTGAGTCACTCCCCACCTAGCTTGTTATCCTATAAATTATATTCCCTTTCTAGTGTCCTCTTTTAGCTTTGAAACAATGACCAATGAACTTGGTTAAAATATTTCTGACATTTTTTACAACAAGAAAAAGCATTCAAGAGATGAATTGAGTCCATATTTAGCCCAAAGGATTTGATTTTAGAAACTACTCAACCCCATTGAGCTTAATGTAAATAGACTCGATAACACCCTTGAATGAAATTGTTTGATGAAATGGATAATTCGAAGTAGTAGAGATTATGCCACTGCTTTACGCGTGTCACTACAACACTATCATACTCCATGGGGAACTATTAACTTTGCTATTCAACAAATGATATAAATGTGGGAAACCACTTGACTTAGGCTACTGAGTTATGTAAACGTGTGTAGCTACAATGCTATGACGTGTAAAAAATTTAGTCTCCTCGTGGTTTTATGTTCCAAGTGAAGTTGTAGTACTCTTCTAACCCACTATTGCTGAATAGCTATCTATTGGCATGGTCAAGAGTGTGCAACACAGTCCCAATTAAAGTGTTAAAAATAGTGGCATGATTGCTCTATGAAAGAGTTGAAGTTTTTGAAAAACAAGGAAAGAAAAAAGGTTCTTTGAGAGCCTTTGAAATTTTGACGCAGGAGTAAGTGAGTTGTTCTTAAATTAAATGTTCTTGGTGAAAACTTGAGTACTCTTAATTGATTAAAGGAACAAGAGCAAAAAGTTTTTATCTCTGAATAAGCGAGAAACCAAAAATATTTTTGTGACTTTCCTAGATGAACTTTCGACATTCTCTTGTGCATATGATTTATTTGTTAGAAAGATATATGTGGTTAGGAAGTGAACTCAGTGCAATATTGTGAATATTTGCATGATCATGTTTAAGATCGCAGGAAATGTGAAGAAAAGAATTTGACACCAATTCAAGCTTGTAAGTTCTTTTATTTCAGTTTCGAATCTCCGCTATCCTTTCTTATTTCCTTGTCACTCGAGGGCGAGCAATATCTAATCTTGGGGGAGTTGATAGTTGTGAGATTCTACACATTTTTTATGGTTTCTGTCGATGGTTTTTGTTTGGATTTGATGGTTTTCTAGCTTTAGCTAACCCTAATACTTCGGTAGCAAATAAAACTTGGTTTTTAATGTGTGTTTCAGGTTCTAAACATCAACAAAGTGATTTAACAACAAAAAAATAATATTCAGATGAAAACAAGCAAGTCTCTTTTTCGAAGCAATCGAGGGGAGTTAATTGAAGCTTTAATTAGTAACTATATATGGCCGGAATATTTTGCCGGCTGTATAGTTCCCACCTATAGTTGCCATCTCCTTCGTCTTATGAAAAGGGTCAACTTTCATGAAGAGATCGAGGACGAAAACACAACGCACGAGCAGCCATCCCATCCAGAAGGGCGAAAGAAGGTATCCGGAGAAGAAGGGGAAAACATTCTTCATCTCGCTCCACGATCTTCGATCTCCTAGCCACCACACATCCATACCCATTACTTGTACATGAGAGAGAGAGAGTGATCTCCACCTTGCAAGACTAGGGTTTGATATTTTTCTTCACATCTTGAATTGCGTTGGATTTATTTCTATTTCTTATTGTGGATCTCCATGGTAATATCAAGAAGAACTCTGTTTATTTAATTATATCGATGATGCTTTCTTCTCTCATGTGTGAGTAAGTTCCCTTGGACGTGGTAGATGTAGGTGATTGGTGAGATGTGATGTGCCTATATGATTTACATTAAATTTGTGGTTGATTTTAATTACTATATTATGTGTGCTTGGCTATCTTTGGGAAGCTTAATGCTTGTTGTCCAATTAAGGGCCCAGACAATATGATGCTTTGTTCCACATATATAGAATCTCTTTTGCTAGCAGATCAGCAACCCCCAAGTGACACGGGGATATCAATGGGAAACTAGTTTGACTCGAGGATAACATGAAGCACCAAGCTTATTGCATTAGTCCGATCCAAGGAGCTTAATTGCTAAGCAACCTGAAGAATCTTAGTCGTCTAGTGACTAACCATGGTTGTGGTAAACAGGCTAGTAGGATTATTGAAGTTGGGATGAAATCTACCAAGAGGAGTTCCGAATAATTATGGGTTGCTCGCCTACACACATACTTATAATATTATGATTGTTACACTTATCACTCATCCACCAGGCACATTCACTATCAACATGAACTGAAACTCCCCGCTCCTACTTTGTCATCTGCAGAAAACAACAAACAAATTGTTCTTTACTTTTATGCTTTTTATTTCTGAAGTTTACATTTTAGTTTTATTTAAATACAATCCTTTAATCCAAATTATATTCTCATTTTCAACACTTTACTCCAATTCACTCGAAGACCTGTGACAACTTTCAGGTGTGACAAAGGCTTCACCAATAAACTATAACATCCCAATTTGGGCAACACTGATCTTTTGTCAAAAGGGCTAAAATCAGGGGGAACAAAAACTTTTTATAGTTAAGTATTGCAATGCCTGCTTACTTGTTTGCTTGTGTGCCTGCAACTGTGGGTAATAGATATCATACTCCTTATCTCAATGTAAGTCTACTAAAACTATCTTACCAAGAGATCTCTTGGCTCGTCTTTCATTTCTCAAATGTTCTGACATTTCAAAACCTGAGCCAAGATGAATTTGATAAAACAAAATATTTTATTAGCTTCTATTTAACAAAACTATGGAGACTTATATGTTATCTCCTTATGTTTTCAAGACAGGACTTCAACTACTCTTATCCCTAGGTTTTTCCAAAACCTTTTATAAAACCTTTTCATTCTAATCTTGGTAGAAATACCAACAGGTTCTTATCCATTCAAAACACAAACTCTTCACAATACCCATGCTTACCTCAAGTTTAATTGATGGTAACCTTAGTATTAGTGGATAAGTTTGACTAAGATGAATTGCCTTTATCTGTTGTCTGATGTATTGCATTGATCTGTTGTCTGATGTATTGCCTTGATCTGTTGTCTGGTGTATTGCCTGGATCTGCTGATTGCATTGTGTGCTTAGGATCTAGAGTGAGCTAACGTAGTAGCTCATCCCTTAGGATCCAATCGATGTTTTAGATCATCATTCTCCAACTAAGCATCCAAATCTAGATCTATCTTAAGTCACTCAAGTTATCCCCTAATCCCCCTTCCCCATATCACCTCTGAGCGAATCCTCTATATGAGAAACCAACTCATAAAAGACCAAATCTAAGCATGGATCCTATCTACTTAGTTGACACTTCAATATCATCTCCTTGATCATGAGTTTGGAACCTAGCTTTATCTCAAAATCAACTACACTTGTAATCTAGTCTAAAACCCTAAATCTACCAAAATGGCAAAGTCTAAAACCCTTATCTGGATTCAATCTTCGAGACTCCACCCATCCTAACCTATGTCCATCCTTGATAATGTACTTGAACCGTATTGTAGTACATCATTAGTACTAAAAAATCCCACTCTTTCCTTTGGCTACCCCTTTACCAACTCTTGGCATGGTTATGACCTACTAACCATGGTCTATCAATCCCTAATTCACTTGTTTCCATTGGCGTCCTGTGCTACTTAAACCCACATGGTTTATGAGGTATCATGACCTATCTGCTATGGCAGCGTTGTTTTCAACAAACTCTGCCATCTCTTCTATACCACCTCAAATCCAACCAAGCATAACTATTGGCACCATTCTCATATATACAACATGTTATATCCATCCATCTATCCCTTGTACCAAGGTGATCTCTGATCTCACTAATCCAACCTTGTTTAGGTGACATAAAAATAACAAATCCCTATATCCTCTAATCCTTGATCTTTTCTAAAATCCATCTTGTCTTGCAATACCAAAGGTTGGTTATGATATATACTTCAATTTGACATAATCCACGTTGGATATAAACATTCCCCAAATAATTCACATAATTATTTGGATCATCAAACTATTTAAATTCCACTTTTGACAAAACCCTAGAAACTTTGTCTATAAAGGCAAGTTTGCTTTTCTCTAAATCACTTTGCCAAATAAATGCACATTTCAGTACTATACATCATACCCTACCTTCCAAACTTAAAAATAAATATTTTTGAGATCCTTTATTATATCTTTTTATCCTTTTTCTTAAATAGAAGAAACATGAAATAATTCCCAATAAATAGTTTTCCTTCTAAGTAAAGTCCAATAAAATTCCCCAATATGTGATATGGTATTTAGAATCATTTCGCACTAAACAGTAATGTTGCCCAATGTAAAATTATCACATTATCTTCTCTAAATCACTTTTGCACTTTTCGAATAAGTGGGATTAAGTGGACCTATAATATTTATAAAAATCCCAAATAATTCTAGGACATGTCGATTGACCACACTCATATACCAGCACCCTTATCTCACCATGCCAAGATCAAATTTCAGAACTTTATATCATACGTAGAGCAATGGCTTAATTGGAACCTTCATCAAATCATGACTAATGCCTATCTAAATCTCACCCAAACTTGCATAGCAATGCACCACAACACCCAACACTTTGTCTTGGTCGTGGAACTGTAAATCTACAGTGCCCAAACCCTCTCTTTGTCTCATAGTGCTTGGCAACCAAGTATTAAAGAGGGAGACAAACTTTTCTTGCCACATCACCCCATTACAGCTACCCCCACCTCCTCCCTGCCCCACCAGCCGACCAAGGCACCCCCATACGCCCCACCACCCACAGGAAGCACCCCTGGTTTTCCCTCCCTCTCACATGGCCCTCCATACACCATGTCCACCATGGACCATCCTCTCTCTTGTTTATAAGGCAGAGGCCACCAACCTCGCCCCTGCTCCCTCATTTATCCTCCACCACTCTCACTTGCCTTCCCCACGAGCCCCTACCCTCTCCCTTGACCTGTCCTTCCCAAGAGAGAGAGATAAGGAAGCTTCAGCCATTTTTGAGCTCAAGCTTGAGGTCTCCCGTGCCCTACTCCCTTGATCCTGCATGTGGCCTAATAGAGATCCCAGTCGCTTGATCTATCCCTCCTGAGCTTGACAGCCCCTCCCCTTCCCTATCTTGCCCTAGGAACAAATGAGAAGGAGATTCGGCCTCATCTAGAAAACCCGGCTTAGCTCCTTCCCCCGAGCCTCCCTATCCCTGCACACCTCTCTACGGCTTTCCCCTACCTCCCCTGAACCTCTCCCTATTTTTGGTGTGGCCAATACTGCCCCTGGAAGCTTCGCCGGTGAGGACCCGAACGTGCACCGGCAGACTTTCTCACACGAGCCTGGTACCGACATCGAGACCCGCCATGTCGCCCGTCCATCTACTCCCCGTCATGCACCACATCGACTTGCACTGTTCCCGTCACCCCTACGCCACTGGTGAGACTCCACGCGCGGTATCTAGTGCTGTTAGGGTTTCTGCATAGTCGGGCGGCCCTCCGCGAGGACAAAGACCCGCACTCATTCGATCAAATCTGATCGGATGGCTGGGATTCCGCCATACCGCTTCGAAGCGTTGCTGCTGGTTTGTTCCCTTTCCTCCAGTTGTGAAGGCACGACCGCCCGCGCTCCCCCACGATCTCATGGGCTGGCCCATCATTGTGCCACCCAGATGGGTCAAACACGACCCAACGATTCTTTTCCTTTTTCTTTGTCCAATATTCCAGATCAATATTATTAGCTGCCAAGTTAATTGCAAAAGAAAATGGAAACTACATGAAAATATTCAGATCCAATTTCATACATGTCCCTGCATGTTTTGTACACGATGCAGTGCCATAATTTCACCAAGGTCCTGCTCACATTAAACTTATTAAACCCATTCCCTATATATGTCCTTTTCACTAACTATTTGTTTCTGGGAGTTTGGTAAAGCCAATGGGGTTGAACCCAAACTCCTCTAGATGATAATGGAAATACTCACCAAATACACTTGATCCCATGCCAAGGTGAACAATGGTTTCCTTGTACTAAAAGTAACAAAATCATTACATTTAGGAATTTAGGAAATTATCTAGGTTAAACCAAAAGGGGTAATGGAGTAATTCCAACTTCCAATAGACATACATAGCAATATGTATCATATCCTAGAGGCCCATAGTTTTCTAAGTCACTGTTGATTTATTGGGAATTAAATTGTTCTATACATGGTTTATTCACCACTAAATTTATCACAATAGTTCTATAAATCCAAAAAGGGTAATTCAAATTTCTATAGAAAGGTATTCCAAATACCTAACAAGTTCCTTTGGAATCATATAAAGAACCCTTACATACTTAATCTGGTGAAAAATACAAATAGCAACCAGTACTATCCTTGGGAATTTCCCAAGGGCACTCTGGTAAATATTTTGGATGATTCCAACTCCCCTTGACTCATTCCCCCAAACACTACCGAATCACCCAAGGAAATAATTTTAGAAACCCCATAACTTTTCTGGTGAATTATTTCCCTAAACTAGGGATTTAATTCACTAGGAAATCCATTATAAATTAACGGTAATTGATAAAATAGTGAAACCACGTTTGTTTGTTTCATTTTATAAATACCTATCTAATGATATATTTATTACAAAATTATATCATACTGAATGGACCTTGATCTAAAAACTTTCTCCTACCTATTTCCTATACCCTAAAACATATATGGATTTCCCTCAAATGCCCCAAGACATTTCCAAACCCCTCTAAATCCATTCTAATCAACACCATACTAAATTATAACATGTGTACCTTGTTTTTTTGCTGTATGCTATGATGCTTGTATGCCTGGTGTTGATTGAGACTTTGTTTGTTTGCATATATGATCCTGATGGCGATAGTTGCGATGGTATGATGATGAGAAGAAGAAATCTTATTATTATTGGTATTCTTGGTTATCTAACGAAGAAGTCCAGGGACATATTGCCCTATTGCTGATCATAGGCAAGCCACCTTCTTTCTCATACGCCGTCATTCTATTATTTACTTATGCATTTTTTATATACTTGTTTAAATAAATTTAATGGAGTTACTAGTATGATTTATATGTGGGAATGTTTGGCTCCTCCAAACCATTACCACTTTGTTACCATTAGGTACAACCACTTTGATGACACCTACTTGCCCTTAGCATGATAGATGGTGTATAACACCATAATCCTTTGGAGACCCGTTTTAGCCTAAGAAAATGTATAGGATGGGAAGACCCTGGGAAACTGCTTATAAAATGTTTTATGAGAAAAACCTTGGTGAGGTTCGACCTACCAAGAGAGGTTTGAAAAACGATAAAGGTTTTGTTTTACAAAAAGGATGGGACAAAGGATGGAGGAAAAAGGTCAACTTCTATAAGGGATCATCTCCCTCTAACTCTGTGCTTCCTTTATGAAAAGGGTCAACTTCTAGGCAATCACCTGGAGAAAGCAGGATCACCCATGTGAGTGACCGGGCGATACTATGAGCCTCTCATTTAAAGTGCCGGCTGTAAAGGAGTTGGGTTACACTCCGGTTGGTTTGTGGATCCTGACATCCTGGTGTTGAGGGGAACAACCCATAGGGTAGGGCCAAAATCATGAAGATATGGATGCCCGAAGACAACGAGTCTACTCTGTTGTCAAATCAAAGCAACACAAGGAGTTCAAGCAAAGACAACCTCTCTGAAGCTAGCATGGCCCCACCTCAACAAAACATCCAAAAGAAGTGTCACTAACCGCTAATCCTTACAACCCCGTTAGGTAATCGCCATCGCCACAATAAAAGGCCACCCAAAGACCTTAATTCAAGTGACACAAGACGAAGGATTTACCGGAGCCTCGACGACCCCAACTAACACTCTATGGTGGAAAGACCGCGTCTTTCCACTCAATTCCAGAAGATCTCCTACGAGAAGACAATCCCGGAACCCGCCCCAATCACCACCTCGATGGTTGTCAGGGGAACATAAAATAGACCTCAGCAACAATCTTCAGAAGTCTAGTCAATCCTCCCAGTACCCGTGAAGCTCAGATTAAAGATGACCAAACTACCCGATGATGCCAATACTACTCTCCAATAAGTAGAAAGAAACCCAAAGGAGTCGAGATTCTCTAAAATAGATCGCGAAGCCCTTCTCTACCATCTCTGATAAAGATCCACTCGTTAAAGAAATTCCTGGAGAAGGCACGACCATCACCCTTACTGCCTAAGTTTAATATGTACCCGAGGAACAAAAGTAACCAAAGCTAGTACAGCAACCTCAGAATGGCAACAAGACTCAATAAGTTACCGTAGAGTAGTCTCTCTCACCTTGCAACTCACCCTACAAGTCTAGGTTAGAGTTATGTATCGTCTTGGAACCTTTGGTAATCGCTTAATTGTTTTGATAGTGCATAGACCAGAACCATTTTGTAATGTTGTTAGTACCCTCGTCACTAACTTGCACACTACTACTAAGTTAGGTACGAAGCCTGCTTAATGTTATGCTAGTATGATGCTTTATTCACGTGTTTTACCCACGATGTTGCATCAAACTGATCCCGGAACAACCTCATCCTTTAGGACCTCTTTCCAAGGCCGCCAAACAAAAACTGACACCCTCCTAACTAGATGCAATGTTAGTCGGCTCAGACGGTTCGCAAGAAGAAGCATCCACAAGATCGACAAAAGGTAACCACTTCGGGACGAAAGGTGCAGTGCTCCTCCAAAAGCCACCACAACGCCAACAAATAAGGTCGACGACTTCACCAAACCCCGTAGTATCGCTTTAAGGGGGAAATACTGGGTCTTCCCTCCAACAACCGAATAATCCCGAAAGAGTCGACCCCTAGTTGCCATTAGTAGATACCCATCCCTTAAACTCAGAATTGTGGACCTAGCGAAGATAGACAACAATCGACACTTCTCCATAATCAGAAGACACTTAGGGAAAGTTCTCCATCGCAAGGTCAACCATCCAGCACACTCCCAGCGTTTCAAGAACCAGAAGGACGAAAAGCTAACTCTGTCTAGAAAGATCAAAGAAGGCTCAACCCGTCGTCTCGCCTCCAGAAGAAAGGATCGAGTTGATGCTAAACCTACCTAGAATAGTCCTAAGGGGAAAATACTTCATATTTTGCACTAGCTTAATCTAAACCGCTCGACCCGCAGCCACTTAGCCTCGACACGTAGCTGAACCAAACTTGTTTGTAGTAAATATTTTATTATCTAAACTGCTGAAAATTGTTAAGTAGGTGTTCTTACCTAACCCCTACTGCTCCCTAATCTCGGGACGAGAATATTTTAAGGGGGAAAGGTCTTTAACATTCCAATTTCAGCAACCCTGATCTTTTGTCAAAAAGGCTAAAATCAGGGCGAACAAAAACTTTTTATAGTTAAGTATTACAATGCCTTATTACTTGTTTGCTTGTATGCCTGCAACTGTGGGTATTACATATCATAATCCTTATCTCAACATAAGTCTAGTAAAACTATCTTCCGAAGAGATGTCTTGGCTTATCTTTCATTTCTCAAATGTTCTGACATTTCCAAACCTAAGACAAGATGACTTTGATAAAACAAAATATTTTTTAGCTTCTATTTAACAAAACTATGGAGACCTATATGTAATCTCCTTATGTTTTCAAGACAGAACTTCAACTACTCTTATCCCTAGGTTTTTCCAAAACCTTTTATAAAACCTTTTCATTCTAATATTGGTACAAATACCAAGAGGTTCTTATCTTACTTCAAAACACAACCTCTTCGCAACACCCATGCTTACCTCAAGTAGACTTGATGGTAAACTTAGTATTAGTGGATAATTTTGACTAAGATGAATTTCCTTGATCTGTTGTTTGATGTATTGCATTGATCTGATGTTTGATGTATTGCCTTGATCTGCTGATTGCATTGTGTTCTTAGGATCTAGAGTGATCTAACCTAGTATCTCATCCCTTAGGATCCAATTGATGTTTCATATCATCATTCTCCAACTAAGCATCCAAATCTGGATCTATCTTAAGTCACTCAAGTGATCCCCTAATCCCCCTTCACCATATCACCTCTGAGTGAATCCTCTATATTAGCAACCAACTCATCAAAGACCAAATCTAAGCATGAATCCTATCTACTTAGTTGACACTTCAACATCATCTCCTCGATCATGAGTTTGGAACATAGCTTTATCTCAAAATCAGCTACACTAGTAATCTAGTCTAAAACCCTAAATCTGCCAAAATGGCTAAGTTTGAAACCCTTATCTAGATTCAATCTTCGAGACAGCACCCATCCTAACCTATGTGCATCCTTGAGAATGTACTTGAACCATCTTGTAGTACATAATGATTAATACCAAAGTCCACTATTGCCTTTGGCTAAGTCTTTCTGGTTCCCACTCATCCATGATGGTTTTGTAGACATCATGATAATCTTTTTCTGCAAATCTAGTCAACATGCCTACTTTGGCAGAAGCTCACATCCATATGCTATCACCCTTGACCAAGTCTTGGCATGGTTATTACCTACTAATCATGGTCTATCAATCCCTAATTCACTTGTTTCCATTGGTGCCCTATGCTACTTAAACCCACATGGTTTATGAGGCATCATGACCTATCTGCTGTGGTAGCCTTGGTTTCAACAAACTTCGCCATCTCTTCTATACCACCTCAAATACAACCAAGCATAACTCTTGGAACCATTATCACATATACATGGTCTATCCATCCATATATCCCTTGTACCAAGGTGAGCTCTGAGCTCACTAATCCAACCTTGTTTAGGTGACATAAAAATAACAAACCCCTATATCCTCTAATCCTTGATCTTTTCTAAAATCCATCTTGTCTTGCAATACCCAAGGTTGGTTATGATAGATACTTCAAGTTGACATCATCCACCTTGGATATAAACATTCCGCAAATAATTCCCATAATTATTTGGATCCTCAAACTATTTAAATTCAACTTTTGGCAAAACCCTAGAGACTTTGTCTATAAAGGCAAGTTTTATTTTCTCCACTTTGCCAAATCAATGCACCTTTCAGTACTATACATCATACCCTTCCTTACAAAATCAAAAATATATATTTTTGAGATACTTTATTATTTCTTTTTGCCCTTTTTCTTAAATGGCAGAAACAAGAAATATTTCCCTATAAATACATTTCCTTATAAATAAAGTCCAATAAAATTCCCGAATTTGTGATATGGTATTTATAACCATTTGACACTAAAAACTCACCTTTCCCAATGTAAAATTATCACATTAGCTTCTCTAAATCACTTCTGCACTTTTTGAATAAGTGGGATTAAGTGGACCTATAATCTTTGTAAAAATCCCAAATAATTCCAGGAGGTGTCTGATACGTCGTAAACGTATCTATAATTTTTTATGTTCCATCCTTGTTTTGTACAAACTATCTTATGTTTTGTCTACACTTTCAGGCATTTTTATACATTTTTTGGAACTAACCTATTAATGAGATGCCATAGTGCTAGGTCATATTTCTGCTGTTTTTGGTTTCAAAAAATCTAGTAAAAAAATATTCTCAGAATTGGACGAAACCAAAGCCAAAGTTCCTATTTTTTTAGACACTACACGGAGTCTGAAGGAGAGACGAAGAAGCGCCACAAGGGAGCTGCACCAGGTGGCCGCGCGGGCCCCCTGGCCGCGCCACCGTATGGTGTGGGCCCCTCGGGCATCCACCGACCTTGCCCCTTCGCCTATATATTCCCCCCGAGGAAAAAACCCTAGATACCAGATCGGAAATCCATGAAAACTTCCGCAGCACCGCCGCCACCAAAGACGAGATTCGGGGGACAGAATTCTCTATTCCGGCTCCCTGCTGGGATGAGGAATTGCCACCGGAGCCATCTCCATTGACTCCACCGCCATCTCCATCGCTGTTGCTGACTCCCATGATGAGGAGGGAGTAGTTCTCCCTCGAGGCTAAGGTCTCTACCGGTAGCTATGTGTTCATCTCTCTCCATGCATGATCTTATTGTGGTCATGAGATTTGTAATGTAGTTGAATAAGTAGATTCTATTCTGCTACTCAAGTGCTTTAATTAATGTAATCTCCACTTTTACCCACGTGTGTGAAGTTGATAGTGTGCACACTGTGTGGCACTTAGGCTAAAGGTTGTAGAAATACTTATCATGAGTATAATTTGAGTTGGATGTCTTTATGAATTATGGTGTTTGTTGCAACCATCTAGCGCTCAAGGTGATAGCGAGGGGTTACCTAGATGGGGAATGCGGACTTTAAGGAGTGCTGTTGTAGCCCTATACCGTCCAACGGGAGAGTAGTTCAGGGTAGCATAATGAAGAAAAGATATTTATGTGTTTATTGAGAGTGTCCACTAGTGAAAGTATGATCCCTAGGCCTTGTTTCTAAGCATTGAAACACCATTTACAATCTGTCCAGCTACATGTTTGCTTGATTTCATTTTATTTCAGATTGCAATTACCACTGATAATCATCCATATTACTTGTATTTCACTATCTCTTCGCCGAACTAGTGAAGCTATAGACCTCACAAGTGTATTGGGTGTGTTGGGCACACAAGAGACTTTTTGTATCTTAATTGCAGGGTTGCTTGAGAGGGATATCTTTGACCACTTCCTCCCTGTATTTGATAAACCTTGTGTGATCCACTTAAGCGAAACATTCTGCTATTCTACAAACCTCTGCACTTGGAGGCCCAGCATTGTCTACAAGAATAGAAGCGTGCATAGACATCAAGCTCTTTTCTTGCGCCATTGTCGGGGAGGTAAGGTAAAAGGTACTCACACCCTCTGGCTACTAAGCTATCTTCTAGTATTGTTGTTGGTGTGTGAGTGCTCGAAGTTATTTACTTTAGATTCTGCAATTATAACCTTTTGTTTCTTGTTTTTTATTTTCACTAGTTAGGCTTAATGGAAAACAACAACAAAATTAGAGAGATTTATAGTATTTATCTTGAGTTAGGACATGAAGTGTTTGAAGAGAAAATTAAAAAAACCTATGGAACTTTATTTGCATGCAAATAGCAATGTTATTAGTATGAATTCTTTGAACACCATTATTGCTAATGCTATGGAAAAGTATAAGCTTGTGGAAGCTAGTTTTCATGAAAATGTTCTTTTTAATTCCCCAACTTTAGAGGAGAAAATTTGTTATGATGATACTATACCTCCAATATATGATGATTACAATGATGAATATGTATTTTCAGTCCATCTGCTTTAGAGGAGAAAATTGCTATGATGATACTATACCTCCAATATATGATGATTACAATAATGAATATTATATTTCAGTCCACCTACTATTGAGGAGAAAATTAATTATGATTACAATATTCCTCCTATATTTGATGATTATGGTGATGAGAATAATAATGATAGTTATTTTGTTGAATTTTCACCCACTATGATTAATAAGAATGACTATGCTTATGTGGAGAGTAATAATTATTATATGCATGTGGCTCATGATAAGAATGATTTATGTGATAGTTATATTGTTAATTTTATTCATGATGCTACTGAAAGTTATTATGAGAGAGGGAAGCATGGTTTTATGTATCTCAACAATATTAAGTTTCCCCTCTTTATGTTGAAAATTTTGAAGTTACACTTGTTTTTCTTTCCTATGCTTGTTTCTTTGTGCTTTCATGACTTGTTTCTTTACAAGATTATTTTTCATCGGAAGTGTATTATAATTAAATTTATTTTATATTTGCTTCTCGATGCTCTGTTTTACTTCAATTCATATTTCTTATGTGAGCATCATCGAAATTATCATGCCTATCTTAATGGCTATAAAGAAAGAGCTTTTGGGAGACAACCATTATATTTTTGCTTTCAATTTATCTTTGTTTCTTTGAGTCTTGGAAGTTGTTGCCTCTGTAATAACCTCTCCTTATCCTTTTTGTTTGGTTTTTGTGCCAAGAATATGTAGAGGTCCCAACCTTTAATAAGTTAGATATCCACGTGTTTACAATGTTAGTCCCTGGATCAATAGCTAGCATCCATAGTTAATATGTAATATCAAGAAACAAAGGTCATAACACAACTTTATAACCAGGAATAAAATAATTCATTACATCTTACATAGCTCATTTGGCTATCTCATTAGCATGCAGCAGAAATAACTATATATTATGGAGTCCTTCATCTTCAAAGTGCCATAGGCAATCATGTTGGTTGTAGACTTGTAATCCTAATGAACAAACTTCACTAACATCAAACAAACCTGCAACATAATAAGTTACAGCCACAAGGGTCAATACATTTGAACTGTATTGGCAAGTGATACTATGGTAGAATAGTGGTATCTATCATCTATATGAATTTTGCTGAGTGGAGCTTAGGCTTGCTTTGCTCAAAATATATTTTCCTTATCTTTTGAAAACACTAAGTTTTTGTTTGTAAAATCACCCAAGGCATCTACCAATCAAAGATTGAAGATCCTTTAACCCTTGTTCAACCACAAGTTTTTATCTTATAAATTGGGATGAGGAGATTCTTGATAGCTTCCATGTCTTGATGCTCAAATTGTCCATTGTCGGGGACACGGCTAAGTACTTAGATTCTTCCTTCTGTAGAAGTGGTGCACTTTCCCCACAAGACTCGACATGCATCGAGACAATACCTTTCAGAAGCCTTCCCTTAGACCAGAATGGATGCGCTCCAAACCTATCACACCTACCACCAACTGTCCATCTGGCTAAGTTATTGCAACCTATATGATCCAGGCAGAGCCCATAATGCCATGTGGCTACACTAGAAGCTTCTCAACACTTGACATCTCAAATCTCTTTGTTCCTAGGTGGCTTTCCACAAATTAGATACACTAGGGTAGTCCATAAATATGGGCCCTGTGTAACCACTCAACATAACCCAATCACACCATTCCACCCAGGTGATTCATTCACATAGTTGTTTTATTAAACAAAACACAAGTCATAGACATAGAAATATTTCGTAGCATGAATATAATCCACCCTTGTTTTCTACTAGCTAAGATAAGCATGATAGTACCAGGGATCTTAACTTAGGAAAAATTCAACTAAGGCATCATATACTAGGATTTCCCATGGCGTAGCATACTTAGTAAAATTCCATGCAAGTCCTACTTTGAAATATCACTAATGCATAGTGAAAATAATGGGAAAAAGTATGAAGCACCACTTGCCTTTTTGGTAGAGAATATAAATTCACTCCTTGATCTTGCAATAGTCACACTCTTCAAATTTCACTACAATTCAATCAAGGCACAAATTCAATCTAGCATTCAAACAATTCATCACATAAAATAATAAAAACAAAGCAATGCATGCAAGCATTAAAAATATTTTTTATTTGGAAAAGTGGTTTCTAATAGGTTATAAACATTTTAAAACACCTATTGGTCATTTATAAAAGTGGCAAAACCATTTGATATTGAGTTAGTGAAAATGGCCACTTTAAATCCCTTTTTTGCTAGAATTTATTTTATTCAAAGAATATTTTCTAGTGTTAGCCAAAATGGTTTTAAACACCAATATTAATGTTTATGGTAATAATGTTTTAAGACAATTCCATTTGCAAAGGTTTCATCCAAAATCCAATTTTAAACCAAAGCAACATTTTATTTTGTTGGAAATGCCTTTAACTAAGTAATAATTTTCTAGGGTTCACCAAATATATTTTAAAGTACAAAAACTTGGTGTTTAGGTTTAGAGAGTTTAAATAAAATCATTTTCCAAAGGTTTTACTCAAAAAGCATTTTTAAAACATAAACAATATTTTTAGTTAACTTGAAATTCTTTTATTCAAAGATTTATTATTTAGCTTCACAAATTATACTTTTAAATCTACAAGTTGGCTTCTATGTTCATTAGGTTCAAAACAATCCATTTACAAAAGATTTAACCCTAAAAAAAAATTTAGAATGAATTTTACACACAAAATATGCCTACACATGTTTCTAAAAAGAGAACCAATTTTACAGAAGCAATTCATTAAAAAAATAGCATGATTGGATAGTATTATTTTTCCTGATTCCAATGATATAAAGTTTTTAAAATTTGGACGTGTATATTAAAAGTTATGGAATTTACAAATTCAAACATCTAATAGGATAGTTTCTATTTTTAAAACAAAACTCAGGCCACGTGGCTGTTTTCTATTCGCCGGTACCGGTTCGCAGGGATCAGGCGCTGCGGTGCGTTGGATCTAATGAAAATCGTGCAGCTCAGAGCACACAATACCTCTCCGGTTTAAGTTTCTATCGCGTATACATGATCAAGATCCAACGGCCTGAAACGACTTGACCAAACTCTGGTGGCGCTCGATGGTGGCGTGTGGCGGCGACGCTCGGATAACGGCGGTCTCGGCGAAGTAGGAAGAAAGGGGACAAGAGAGATGGGTCACCGTGTTCGCGTGATGTCGCTGATGCTCGACATGTCCTTGGTTGGCGAAGGGGAGCACGGTAACGGCGTTAATCGCTCGTCGGAGAAGCTTCTGGCGGCTGGCGCTCACTGTCGATGACGGAGGCATTGCTACCGTATGGGCTAGGACACGAAAATGGCAGCATCAGTTGCGTAAGAGGTCACAAGTCACACTCGTATTATCGGGAGGAAGAGGGGTTGTCAGAATGTTACCAGGGGCGTTGCCAGAGTTGAGGCAAACGGTGGCGTCGCTCTGTCGTCGAGGTTGCCGATGTTTAAAAGCGCGCGCGAGTGAGGTGGTGCTACTGGGAGATGCACAAGAGGCTGAGGAGTAGGCTCGTGGGTTCCAGGGAGCAAGGGGAGGTGAGGAGTGGCTGGAATCGTCGCTGGAGGGTCGTCGGGGCAGTGGGGTTCATGCAAGAAATTGGAGCAGCCTGAGGGCGATTGTGTGCGGGAGAATAGGGGAGACGGAGAGGGGACAAGACGATTAAGAGTGCGTGATCATAGCGAGTAATGGCCGTGGCGTTAAGGCGAATTAAGCCTGCGGAATCAAAGCAGAAAATGGCGAGGAGGGGAGGACCTAGTCACGGTGGGTGAGGAAGAAGGTGAGCTGGCGATGGGGCCTGGCATCAGCGAGTACGGAGGGGGACGGTGGGGTCGCGGAGTCAGTGAGGCTGTGGGTCTATTCGCGAGTGATAGAAAATGTTTCGGGGGAAGAGGGAGTGGGCTGCGAGTTGGGCCAGATGGTCTAGCTGGGCTGGGCTGATTCGTTTCATTTTTTCTTTTGTGTTTCTTTTTCTTTTTTTCCATTTTGATTTTCTGTTTTGAATTCATCAAATGATTTCAAACCCTTTTTCATTTCAAATCTTTTCAAACTTTTCAGTATGCTTTAATATTGTTTTAAACATGTATTCAAAGTCCATTTTAGAATAATTATTTTATTCATTTATGGTTTATTATTTATTTAAAATAGGCACTTGCCTTTATTCAAATAAGATTTTAAATATAATTTCAAACTCTTATTTGAATTCTAATTTTCATCAATCCTTTTTCAGTAGGTTTTATTTATTCATTAGTATGTTAAATAATTCATTTTGAATTATTAAAAATATTTTAATATGATTTATTAATCATTTAAATTAGGCATTTGTCTTGATCAAAATAAAATCAAATATGGTTTTGATTCCATATAAATTTTATTTAAATTATTCTTTTATTCCATTTAAGTTAATTAAATAAATTTTATTATTTTCTTAAGGATTTAATTTTAAATAAATTTTATTATTTAAATTTTATTCCAATTTATTATTTTCCCATGATTTAAGTAATCATCTCTATTAGGGATTTTGTCTTTATTCCAATAGAATAGAATTTGGTTAATGTCCTATTATTGTATTTGAATATTCTTTATCCTTTTATTTTATTTGGATTATTTTTATTTTATTTGATTAAGGATTTAATTCAATATTTAAATTGTCTTCTAAATAATTTACTTAGGATTTATTATTTAGGCAAATAGTCTTTATTTAAATAAAATTGAATATGGTTCAAAGTCTATATAGTTTTATTTAAATAATCTTTTTATTTATTTGTATTATTTAATAAACTTTTATTTTGTTTATGGACTTGGCCAAAATTTAATTTGGCTTTCAAATATTTCTTATTTATTTATTTATTTATTTCTTTGCCTTATAAAATCCATATCTTTTTATTTATAGACCCAAGATTGGTGATACCAATTTGTATAATTTTATTTAATATTTGTTTATCCTTTTAGGATTAATTTCTCACAATTTGGTATGGATTTTAGATAGGAGATTTATTAGATTTGGAAATTATTTCCTTTCATCTTATTAAATTCATAAGTTTTTATCTATGGTTCCAAATTAAGTGAAACCAATTTCTATGGTTTTATAATATTTTTATTTGTCATTTTGATCACTTATAAATGTTTGTTGACAAATTTTTATATGGAACAATTCCATAGTCTTAGAGATAACTTGGTGATGATTTTCTTCCATTAGGGTTTTAGGGTTTTGGTTGAACTTTTCAAAGTGTTTAAATTTCAAGATACATTATTGATGAATGCATTTCACTTGATTGAAATTTTGTTTGATTCTTTTTATTCAAAGTTTGTTCAAGATGGGTTTGATGTTTCCATTTGGAATCAAAAAGTTTCTTTTCACCCTAAATTTCAACAATCTAACGAGAGGGAAGTAAGATTTGGGAAGTTACTATCCCGAAACAAATTTTCGTGCTTTGTTGTAAAACATTGTGAAAAAATCCCAGAACATCGTATTGTTCTGTAACTATTTGTGTGCATGCCCCAAGTTATTATCTAACTTTCCTTAATTTTCCACTTTTCTATTTGAGAACAAAATATTTTCAAAAAAATTGGTCTTTACTTGTAGGTCTGTTTTGTCAAATTTTTGCCATTATTTGGATTTTCCTCTTAAATCGATTCCTTTTGAGTTGTTTTGATCACTTGAGCTTTTAAAAGGAATTGCTATAGTAGCTTATATTTTAATGGATGATTTACTTTAGTTGAAACTCAACCCAAAGGTTTATTATCTTGAATACACTAATGTTGCTAATGAAGATTGTGATAAGTTTTGTATGAAGGAAGTTTTCAAGTGTAGGGAGAGAATGATGTGATGAGATGAAGTATGGACAAAAGGTCAAGATTGGGGATTCCACCCATGTGACCCCAAGAAATATTCAAGAGGTAAAAGCGTCAAAGCTTGGGGATTCCCAAGGCATCCCCTTCATCAATAAAAATCTCAGGTCTTCTTTCAAAACAGTTTATTTTAATTGCTTCATGCTCTATATGTTATTCTTGGAGCATCTTTGTTTTTGTTTTTAGTTTTCTTTTTCTTTGTTTGATGAAATAAGTTGTTTGGACCCCAACACACCTATTTTTGGAGAAGTCACACCTAGTTCTTCATTGCCCAGAACACTCTAGTTTTCACTCTTAATGTTCCGTTAGTGTTCTCTTTTGCTAGAACCGCGTTTAGCTTTAGTTTTATTCTGCTTTGTGCTTAGAACTTTTTAGTTCTTCTTTGTAGATTTGTGAGACAAGCTTACTGGTCTTTATTGATTATTATCTTTGTGAGTTGTTTCAAATAAGTCGATTCGTGTTGGAAGAGAGTAGAAGGTTTCATGCTTATAGTAGTACAAAACGAAGCTTGTTTTGACTATGGCTTAGACTTTATCATGGCATGTTAGATGTTGATTTGACCATATACTTAGTCATTAATTTTGTACCATGACTTGTTCCAAACAATTGAGATTGCTTAATGTGCCATGAAAGAATCATGCGTTGTTTTACCATACAAAAGCATAATATTGTGGTATTCTCCTTTGATGCTTTAGTTCGGTTGACTTAGCACATGCTTAAACCATGTTATGACTATGAACCAGTCACCTTAGACTCTATGATCATTTAGTTTTTGACTTACTATATCACTTTATGATTTGATTAATAATGTTTTGTCGCTCTACATGATTATGGCCATTATTGCTCTCTTAGTTGGTCGCTCCTAGACTTTTGCTAGCCTCCACATGTACTGAGTATGATCTCTACTCGTGTATCCAACTCCCAAGAAACAAGTTATTCCAAAGAGTCCACTATAAACTCCTATGCATGGTGTGCTACACCATTCCAAGTATATTCATGTTTTTTATCTATATTCCAAATTAAATTTTTGTTATGTGAAAATTAGTGATTAAAGCTCTCACGAACTCGATGGCACACTTTATTTTCTTGCACTTAATAAACTTGAACCATTGTGCCCATCTATGTTTCTTATGTGCTTGAAAATTATAAGTTGGGAGTTAGCAGAACCATGTTATCATGGGGAACGCTTTTAACATTGTACATATCTATTGAGTTGATATCATGTTATTTTGTTTATGGATGCCGGCGGTGTTAAATAAAAGGGGAGCTTGTAAGTCCATGCAGTTTGTATATGTGTTAGAGAAACGCCTAGGCGGCTAGCCTAAGCCATTCCTAATAATGGTGGAAACTTGAAGCATAACCATATGAGAATTCTATGAAGCATGTTCGGAAAAAATATAGAAAAAAAAGAAAAAAACCATGCTCATGGGAAATAAAAAGATCGTTGAGATGCTCATTGTCTCTTTCCTTGTCATTTTGATATGAGATAACTCATGTGTCATGGGGCAAGGGGTACCCCGTTGGTGGTTCTCTATGATACACATATACTTACAATGACAAGAACTTGCTTGTGACTAAAGTTGAGTAGCATGAGGAACGGTACTCGTACTCAAGGGGCATGAGATTTTCAACTTATGATTTGTCAAGCATATAACTCATATTTGTCTCACTTTAACCTTAATCACTTCAAGATGCTTATGATAGGGGCAATGAGAGCTCAAAGCTAGTAAGTACCATAATTTTTGGAAGCTCTTTATGAAACTTGAAATCCCTACTTCTCTCTACGAAGGGCCTTTCTTTTTTACTTTTATGTTGAGTCTCCATATTCTATCTTTATGCACCTGTTAAGAGAGCATAGTTGTCATTCCGAGTTCAAAGTGCATTGTCCCAAAACTTGTTGATCGATTCATAATTATGGTATTGCTTGTTCTTAAATTATTTGTATCTAGTCACTCTTATAAACTTTGAAGGTGTCCTATGCATTTATGTTTTGTTGTTCCATAAAGGACAAGCTAAATACCACTCTTGCTATGTTTTCTATATGTGAAACAAACAAATGTCTTCCAAAGCATTATTCATGATCTTTTGTTTGTGTTGCTTTTCATGTTGCAACATAGTTGCTATGTCTTATTGTTAGAAACATATCTTTCATTCTTATGTTAGGGTACTTTGATCCCAGCTATCAATGCTTTACAATATCTATATCAAGATTGTGATGGTTCATGTCACCTCAAAAATTATTATTTTTATCACTTCCCTACTCAAGTACGAGCAGGATTTAAGCTTGGGGATGCTTGATTTGTCCTAAACGTATATATAATTTTTAATGCTCCATGCTTGTTTTGTACCAACTATCTTATGTTTTCTCTACACTTTGAGGCATTTTTTATACATTTTCTGGAACTAACCTATTAACAAGATGTCATAGTGCTAGTTCCTATTTTCTACTGTTTTTTGGTTTTAGAAAAGCTAGTAAAGAAATATTCTCAGAATTGGACAAAACCGAAGACAAAGTTCCTATTTTTCCAGACACTGCACGGAGTCCAAAGGAAAGACGAAGAAGCGCTACGTCGCAGTCGCACCAGGTGGCCGTGCGGGCCCCCTGGCTGTGCCATCGTATGGTGTGGGCCCCTCGGGCGTCCACCGACCTTACCCCTTTTCCTATATATTCCCCCGAGGCAAAAACCCTAGATACCAGATCAGAAATCCACGAAAAGTTACGCAGTGTTGCCACCACCAAAGACAAGATTCTGGGGACAGAAGTCTCTGTTCCGGCACCTTGCTGGGATGGGGAATTGGCCCCGGAGCCATCTCCATCGACTCCACCGCAATGTCCATCGTTGTTGCTGAATCCCATGATGAGGTGGGAGTAGTTCTCCCCCAAGGCTAAGGACTCTACGGGTAGCTATGTATTCATCTCTCTCTCTCTCTCTATGAGTGATCTTATTGTGGTCATTATCTTTGTAATCTAGTTGAATAAGTAGATGCTATTCTGCTACTCAAGTGCTTTAGCTTGGTAACATCAAACGCCACACCATAACTGGGTGACTATAAAGGTGGGTTCAGATACTCCGATAATGTTATGTAGAGGCTCATGGATAAAGTGTGGGATTTGTCCATCCAAATGACGGATAGATATACTCTGCGCCCTCTCGGTGATATCACATTGATATAGCTTGCAAGCAAGTGATGGAGATCACTACAATGTTATATCACGGGAACAAGAAAAGAGTACATGTCGGTAACGAGATCAGACTAGGTATGGGTATACCAATGATCGAATCTAGGACATGTAAAATATCGCGAGACAAAAGGTTTTAGTTGCAATATTAATTTTTAGTTGAATATTAAGGAGTCAGTACGAATCTCTAGGACCAGCTACTAATTATTGATCGGAGAGGGGTCTCTATCATGTCTGCATTATTCCCGAACCGTAGGGTGACACACTTAAGGGATATCAGCACCATTTAGAGGAAATGAGTTGCCAGAAAAATAATATCAAAGAGCTAGAATTATTTCAATGGACACTAGAATTGTTTTGGGTGAAATTGTTGAAATTGGTTCTGCAAGTGAAATTGAAAAGTAGCAAAGGGTTTTGTAAGATCCCTCCTTTGTAAAGGAAAGGATCCCTGTGATTGCAATGCTAGTCCCTAGATAATGCTAGCATCCACAGTTTAAGAAGAAGTACGCAGAAACAAAGGTCATTATTACAAGTCATTCCAGAGACAAACATAGTCTTTTACAAACTCCATGGCCACAGGCCTAGTACAAGAGTGTAAATATATAATAAGATAAATAAGTCTTCATGTTCATGTGACACAGGGAAGCATGTTGAGTGTAGACTCATAACCCCTAATCACCATCAGAATAACCCGCAACATCACAAGTTACAGCCACAGTGGGTCAATACATTGGAATAGTATTGGCAAGTGATACCTTGGTAGAATATTGGTAGACTAGATAATATATGCATTTTGGCTAAGTGTAGCTTAGGCTTGCTTTGTTCAAAATAGGTTTTACTTATTAGTTGAAAACACTAAGTTTTTCTTTGTCAAAATCTTTCCCAAGGAACCACCAATAGACATTGGGGAACCTTCACCCTTGTTCAACCACAAGTTTTTACTTAGAAATTGGGATGAGGAGATTCTTGATAGCTTCCATGTCTTGATGCTCAAATTGTCCAATACCAGGGACATGGCTAAGTACTTAGATTCTTCCATCTGCAGAGGTTGTGCACTTTCCCCACAAGACTTGATTTTCACCAAGACAGAACCTTTTAGAAGCCTTCCCTTAGACCAAATGGACACGTTCCAACCTATCATCCCACTACCACCAACTGTCCAAATGGCTAAGATATTGCAACCTATATGATCCAGGCAGAGCCCATATTGCCAAGTGGCTGCACTAGAAGCTTCTTAACATATGGCATCTCAAATCCCTTTGTTCCTGGGTGGCTTTCCACAAGTGAGATACACAAGGTAAACCATAGAAATGGGCCTTGTGTAACCACTCAACATAAACCATTCCTTCCATTCCACCCAGGTGTTTCATTCACTTAGTTGTTTTATTAAGAAAAACACAAGTCCCAAGACTTAGAAATATTTTATCATAGCATGAATATATAACCATCCTTGTTAGCTACTAGCTAGGCTAAGCATAGCATAGATAAGCATTTTAACTTAGAATTTCTATCAATACTACATCTACTAGGATTTTCCAAGCTTAGCATATAGACCAAAATATTCATGCGAGTCCAGCAAAATATTTCTAGTGCATAGTTGAAAAACTTAGGAATAAAATCATGAATCACCACTTTCCTTGGTAGTTTGGAGAGTAGATACAATCCTTACAATCACAGTCACTATTTGCACCAAAATCTACACATAAAATAATGGCACAAAATCACATACACAAATAATACAAGCAAAATACATGAATGTATGCAATATGCCATGTGATGATTTTCTACACCAAACAAGACAAGTGCACTGTACTGAATCATAAACAAGTACAAAAACTTGCCAAATAAACTTTATTTTAACATTAAAACATTTTCCAAATAATTACTATACACATTTTATGCCTACAAATGTTTCTGCAAAAACAACCATTTTAACAGGGGCAAAACATTAAACACATTGCATAAATGGAAAGGATTTTCTCTCCTGATTCTATTGATATAAAATTTGTCAAATTTGGACGTGGGAATCAAAAGTTATGAATTAAACAAGTTTAACAATCTAATTGATCTAATTCAAAATTTTAAAACCAAACTCAAGCCACGCGGCAGCATCTGGTTGGCTGGTACCGCTTCGCGCTGGATCGCGCTTGCGAACCGTTAGATCTAACTAAAACGCGTGGCCTGATCTGCTCCTTACCTGTTCGTCACAGATCTAATCTTATACGTTGGATCTAGATCCTACGGCCACAGATCTATCGACCATAGGCGGGCGGCGCTAGTGGCGGCGACTGGCGGCGGCGGCTTTGTCAGAGTCGTTGCCGATGTTCTAGGTTGCTCGGGAGAGGGAGAAGGGGCTTACTGTGCTCGCCGTGTGCTGCTGATGCTCGAGGTAGGCTTCGTTGGCGAAGGGGCGCGCAGAGGTGGTCGCTGGAGCTCGTCGGAGTCGTGCGCGGCGTCGGGTGGTGCGCGACGTCAACGCGTTGCGAGGCTGCGCCGTCCTTGCACGAATAAAACGCATCAGGGGGTGCGCAAAGTCACAGTGAGCAAGATGGTTTCAAGGAGAGATCAAGGGGCGCTCGATTCGTACCATGATTTCTCACCGGAGTTGAGGAAAGCGTCGAGCACTTGCGGTTGTTGTCGAATCCGTCGATCTAGGCCACGAGCAGACAAGGAAAACATATGACATGAGTCACGTGGTCGAAGGAAGCATGCTAGCATGAACGATACCGAGCGGGGTGGATGGATCTTACCGGAATCGTCCGCCGGAGTGGCTTGGTACCACGGCGGTGCGAGCAAAGTTGCGGGCAGCCTGGTGGCGCTTCTGGCTAGCTTTGTTGGGGGAAATGGTCGCGAGGGGGAGGGGTTTATGTAGCCAGAGCGGGGGCGGAAATCACTCGCTGAATCAATGCAATTAAGTGCGGCATCAGTGGGGGAAACGGCAGCGGCGAGGTGGTCATCAGCGTTGATTGAGGACGAAGGGGTGACATGGCAGTGAGGGCCCAGTCGTCAGCGAGTGGGTATGCGTGTGCGGGGTAGGAAACGAGGGGAGTGGGGGAAACGGCCCGGGTGGGCTTTTGGGCTAGTTCTGGTTCTAGGCTTGATTAGAGGCGGTGGCCTTTTTCTAATTCTTTCTCATTTTCTAATTTATGTTTGATTTTCCAGGAATCAAATTCAAATGAAACCAAAAATATTTGAATTCAAATCTTCCCTAGGTTTTTGTAGAGTGCAACCTTCATACTTTTGGGCATAAAACCATGTGGTCACTCTGCATTTTCTTGGTCCTTTTGAATAAATCAAAATAAACAGTGGCATAGCACTTGATTTGAATAAGTTTTTGAAAATGGTTTTAAAACCATATTTGTTTTGTAAATTTTGGTCCAAGCACTAACATTCAACCAAAACAATCTGAGAGCAACAAAGCTTGGTTTAAAAAAATTATACTCTCATTTGAGTGTGGCATTTGATTAGTGTTTGCTCACATAAAATAATGGCACCAAGTGCTACTTTTTTCTTGAAATGAGTTGGAAATTTGATCCCTAAATGATATGCATGCATGGATGATATGCATGAGTTTTGAAACATGATTTTAGGGATGTTACAAATCTAACCCCCTTAAGGTGAATCTCGCCCTCGAGATTCAGATTGGCTAGCAAATAGGTGAGGGTGGTCTTTCCGAAGATCATCTTCTCTTTCCAATGTTGCTTCTTCTTCGGAATGATGGTTCCATTGAACTTTGCAGAATTTGATAGTCTTAGTCCGAGTAACTCTTTCTGCAGTCTCAAGAATCTTGATAGGTTTTTCCTCATAGGTGAGATCTGTAGGGGTTCGTAGCATGGAAAACAAAAAATTTCTACCGCATACAAACAAACAAGCCAAGATCTATCTACTAGATTGTAGCAACGAGTCGATGGAATAACTCACCCTCGAAGATTCCAAAGTGTTTAACGAGAGCGGATTCTCGTGGGTGATGTAGTCGTACTCTTGCCGATCTCAAGATCGCGTAGACGATCCTTTCAAGGCGCTGCTCGGCGGTGCTTCCAAGATCGGTGACACGTTAAATTTTCGATGAAGACCTTCTTCTCCCTTGTTCCAGCAGGCACCGGAGGTTGTAGGACTCTCCTCGTGATTCCGGCAGCACGACGGCGTGGTACCGGAAGTAGAGGGGAGATCTCGCAGGGCTTCGCCTTAAACCGGAGCGAGTATGGTGGACTATGAGAGAGGTCTCGATGATCTAGGGTTTAGACACACCAACGAGAGAGGGATAGGGCGATGGCTAGGGCTTGGGGAAGCCCAAGTCAGCGGCTAGGGTTTTCCCTAGGCGGAGACAGGAGCAGGAGGTGGTGGCGCTGCCGGCTTAGGGCTAGGGTTTGGAGAAGGCAAGGTGTAGCTCTAGAGGGGCAGCCATGCCCCTCCTTTTATAGGTCGGAGGGCGCGGAAAAGGGGAGGGGAGTCCCTCCCCAACTCAGCTTCCAAGGCCGGCGGTGGAGGGAGAGGGACTTCCTCCCCAAGTAGGTTTCCTACTCTCCCTCCACCAAGCAAACTTGCCGTTTGACTTTTCAAATTGGCATTTGACTTTTCAAACTAGGATTTGATTTATCCCTTTATTTTGCTCAGCAATGACACCTAGTACATGATGCAACCATTCCAACTTGTTATGACACATTCATGTACCCTTCCCCTCCAGAGTGCCGGACCTTCCGAAACCTTCTAGAACATTCCCGATGAAAACACCGGAACCATTCTCCAACCCAGAAACAGGACTTTCCTTATATGAATCTTATTCTCCGGACCATTCCGGATCTCCTCGTGATATCCCGGATCCCATCTGAGACTCCGAACAACATTCGGTCTCTTAATCATCATTCCATAACTTCTCAACAACATCGAATCCTTAAGTGTGTCTCCCTACGGTTCGTGAATTATGCGGAAATGATCGAGACACTTCTCCGAACAATAACCAATAGAGGAATCTGGAAATTCATATGGCTCCCACATATTTCTACGATTACTTTGTGATCGAATGAACCACTTACATACGATACCAATTTCCCTTTGTCTCACGATAGTTTACTTATCCGAGGTTTTAATCGTCGGTATCTCTGCATACCTAGTTTAACCTCGTTACTGATAAGTACTGTTTTCTTGTTCCCGTGATATGTGATCCCTTGTGATCCAGTCACATGCTTCCAAGGTAATTGGATGACATTCCACCGAGAGGGCCCAGAGTATATCTATCTGTCATATGGATGGACAAATCCCACTCTTGATCCATGCGTCTCAACCAATACTTTCCGAACACTCAATGCCACCTTTATAGCCACCCAGTTACGGTGTGGTGTTTGATGTCATCAAAGCATCCTTCCGGTGATGGTGATATGCATGATCTCATGGTCGAAGGAATTAGGTTACTATGTATCAGAAAGCATATAGCAATTGAACTATTAAAATGACTTGATCTTTATGCTACGCTTATCTATAGGAGTATGTCCATCATACCATTCTCCTAACGATATGATCTTGTTGTTAATAACATCTCAATGTTCATGATAGGGAAACCACAATCATTTGTTAACCAACAAGCTAGTATTATGAAGAGGCTTTACTAGGGACTTCAATTTAAGTTTACAAATCACACAAGTATTAATGTTTCCTTGTTAACACTGTTATAGCATGAATGTGAACATTTATCATAAACACAAAGATATAATAATAACTACATTTATTATTGCCTCTAGGGCATATCTCCAACAGTCTCCCACTTGCACTAGAGTCAACTAATCTAGATTACATGGTAATATACCGAACACCCATGGCAGTTTGGTGTTGGTCATGTTTTGCCCTCTGGAGAGGTTTAGTCAACGGATCCGCCACATTTAGATCTGTGTGTACTTTGCAAATCTTTATGTCACCATCTTGGACATGTTCTCGAATAGCGTGAAAACGTAGCTTGATGTGCTTCAGCTTCTTGTGTGACCTTGGTTCTTGCGCATTGGCTATGCCGCCCATGTTATCACAGTAGATAGACATTGGTTCCAGCGCACTTGGAACCACACCGAGCTCTGTAATGAACTCCTTCATCCATATCGCTTCTTGTGAAGCCTCTGAAGCAGCTATGTATTCTGATTCAGTTGAAGATCTCGCCACAACGCTTTGCTTTGCACTCCTCCAGCTAACTGCTGAAGTAAATACGTATCCAGATTGAGATTTAGAATCATCCGGATCGGTGTTCCAACTAGCATCGGTGTAACCATTAACAACAAGCAGTTCATCACCTCCATAAGAAAGAACCATATCCTTAGTTCTTCTCAAGTACTTAAGGATGTTTTTGACCGCTGTCCAATGATCCACTCCTGGATCACTTTGATATCTGCTAGTCAAACTAACAGCATATGCAATGTCGGGTCTAGTACACAACATGGCATACATTAGAGATCCTATGGCTGAGGCATAGGGAGCTTTACTCATCCTTTCTCTATCTTCT
The DNA here is from genome assembly GCA_023614405.1 of Avena insularis. Classification (NCBI taxonomy): domain Eukaryota; kingdom Viridiplantae; phylum Streptophyta; class Magnoliopsida; order Poales; family Poaceae; genus Avena; species Avena insularis. The sequence continues at coordinate 37,812,857 of CM042685.1, read as the reverse complement.
GTCGTCGCTGGACTTTGAGTTTTACTCAAGGTGGTATTGGGCAACATGGGCAAGAACCCTTTCTTGCTATCTTCCATTCCAAACCTCTTTAGAACTTTGTCCAAATATGTACTTTGTGACAATGATATTAGGCGTCTCGATCTATCTCTATAAATATTTATGCCTAATATCTAAGCTGCTTCGCCAAGATCCTTCATTGAAAAACTATTATTCAAATATTCCTTGACACTATTAAGAAGGTCTACATCATTCCCAATCAACAATATGTCATCTACATATAGTACTAAGAATGCTATAGAGCTCCCACTCACTTTCTTGTAAATACAAGCTTCAACATAAGTTTGTATAAAACCAAAAGTTTTGATTACCTTATCAAAAACGTTGATTCCAACTTCGGGATGCTTGCTTTAATCCATATATGGACCGTTGAAGTTTGCATACCTTGTTAGCATCTTTAGGATCGACAAAACCTTTGGGTTGCATCATATACAACTCTTCATCAATGTCTCCATTGAGGAATGCTGTTTTGACATCCATCTGCCATATCTCATAATCATAATATGCAGCGATTGCTAAAAAAATCCTCACAGACTTTAGCTTCGCTACTAGTGAGAAAGTCTCATCATAGTCAACTCCTTGAATTTGTCGAAACCCTTTTGCGACAAGTCGAGCTTTATAGATAGTAACATTACCAACAGCATCTGTTTTCTTCTTGAAAATCCATTTGTTCTCGACAGCCTTCCGGCCATCCGGTAAGTCCACCAAAGTCCATACTTGGTTTTCATACATGGATCCAATCTCGGATTTCATGGTTTCTTGCCATTTATTGGAATCTGGGCTCATCATCGCTTCCTCATATGTCGCAGGGTCATCGGTGTTGTCCACCAACATGACACTCATAACGGGATCATACCAATCAGGAGTGGTACGAGTTCTCGTTGACCTGCGAGGCTCTGTAGCAACTACAACCGAAGTTTCATGATCATCATCATTAGCTTCCTCTCTTATTGGTGCAGGAACCATAGGAACTTCTTCCGGTGCTGCGTTACTCGCAAGTTCGAGAGAAGGTTCGACAACCTCGTCGAGTTCTACTTTCCTTCCTGTCACTTCTTTCGAGAGAAATTCCTTCTCTAAAAAGGATCCATTCTTTGCAACGAAGATTTTTCCTTCAGATCTATGATAGAAGGTGTACCCAATAGTTTCCTTTGGGTATCCTATGAAGACGCATTTTTCCGCTTTGGGTTCAAGCTTGTCCGCCTGTAACTTCTTTACATAGGCTTCGTAACCCCAAACTTTAAGGAACGACAATTTAGGTTTCTTCCCAAACCATAATTCATACGGTGTCGTTTCAACGGATTTAGATGGTGCCCTATTTAATGTGAATGCGGCTGTTTCTAATGCATAACCCCAAAATGATAGCCGTAAATCTGTAAGTGACATCATAGAATGAACCATATCTAAGAGAGTTCGATTATGACGTTCGGATACACCATTTCGCTGTGGTGTTCCCGGCGGTGTCAATTGTGAAAGTATTCCGCATTTCTTCAAATGCTCGCCAAACTCGTAACTTAGATATTCACCTCCACGATCAGAACATAGAAACTTAATCTTTTTGTTACGTTGATTCTCCACGTCACTTTGAAATTCCTTAAACTTCTCGAAAGTTTCGGACTTATGTTTCATGAAATAGATATACCCATATCTACTCAAGTCATCCGTGAAGGTAAGAACATAACGATAACCACCGCGCGATGCTACACTGTAAGATCCCTCCTTTATAAAGGAAAAGGATCCCTGTGATTGCAATGCTAGTCCCTGGATCAATGCTAGCATCCACAGTTTAAGATGAAGTACACAGAAACAAAGGTCATTATTACAGTCATTCCAGAGAGAAACATAGTCTTTACAACTCCAAGGCCACAGGCCTAGTACAAGAGTTTAAATAAGTAAATAGATAAAAGTCTTCATCTTCATGTGCCACAGGCAAACATGTTGAGTGTAGACTCATGATTCCTAATCCTCATCAGAGTAACCTGCAACATCACAAGTTACAGCCACAGTGGGTCAATACATTGGAATAGTATTGGCAAGTGATACCTTAGTATAATTTTTTTTGGTGGACTAGATACTATATGCAATTTGGCTAAGTGTAGCTTAGGCTTGCTTTGCTCAAAATAGGTTTTGCCTATTAGTTGAAAACACTAAGTTTTTCTTTGTCAAAACTTTTCCCAAGGAACCACCAATAGACATTGGGGTCCTTCACCCTTGTTCACCATCATGTTTTACTTAGAAATTTGGATGATGAGATTCTTGATAGCTTCCATGTCTTGATGCTCAAGTTGTCCTTTTCCAGGGACATGGCTAAGTACTTAGATTTTTCCATCTGCAGAGGTTGTGCACTTTCCCCACCAGACTTGATTTTCACCAATACAGGACCTTTTAGAAGCCTTCCCTTAGACCAAATGGACGCGTTCCACCTATCATCCCACTACCACCAACTCTCCAAATGGCTAAGTTCTAGCAACCTATGTGATCCAGGCAGAGCCCATATTGCCAAGTGGCTGCACTAGAAGCTTCTTAACATTTGGCCTCTAAAATCTCTTTGTTCCTGGGTGGCTTTCCACAAGTGAGATACACAAGGTAAACCATAGAAATGGGCCTTGTGTAACCACTCAACATAAACCATTCCTTCCATTCCACCCAGATGTTTCATTTACTTAGTTGTTTTATTAGGCAAAACACAAGTCCAAAGACTTAGAAATATTTTTATCATAGCATGTATATTTCACCACCCTTGGTTGCTACTAGCTAGGCTACGCATGGCATAGATAAGCATCTTAACTTAGAAATTTCCTAGCAATTCTACAACTACTAGGATTTCCCAACATGGCATATAAGCAAAATATAACATGCAAGTCTAGCAAAAATATTTCTAATGCTTAGTAGAAAACATAGGGTAAAAAAAATATCATGAAGCACCACTTGCCTTGGTAGTTTGGAGAGTAGTTACACTCCTCACAACCACAATCACTATTGGCACAAAAATCTACACATAAAATCATAGCAACAAATCACATACAAAATATATACAAACAAAAATATATGAATGCATGCAATATGATATGTGATGATTTTCTAAAGACAACAAGACAAGTGCATAGTACTGGTTCATAAACAAGTTCAAAACTTGCCAAACAACATTTATTTAAACACTAAAACATTTCTCAAATAATTTACATACACAAAAATAGTCCTACACATGATTATGTAAATAAAATCATTTTAACAGAAGCAAAACATTAAACACATTGCATAAATGGAAAGGGCTTGTTCTCCTGATTCCATTGATATAAAATTTGTCAAATTTGAACGTGGAAATCACAAGTTATAGCTAAAACAATTTCAAACAACTAATAGATTCAAATCCTGTTTTTAAATCTAATCTCTAGCCACGCGTCACGCTCTGATTGGCGTGTACCGGTTCGCTCAGGATCACGCACACATGCCGTTAGATCTACTTAATCTGCATGGCCCGGATCCACTCATACCGTTTCGTTAAGTGATCTATTTACACGCGCTAGATCTAGATCCAACGGTCATCGACCAAGCGACCACAGATGGGCGGCGCGAGCTCATCTCTGGCGGTCGGCGCTCTGAGGGTTCTGGGTTGTCGAGGCGCTTACCGAGTTCAGAAGCGATGCACTAATGCTCAACTTTGGCGGCAACGGCAAGGCGCATGGACACGGCTGCACGGGCTCGTTGGAGTTGCTGTCAGCGTCGGGCTCGGATGGACGACGACGTTGGCGATGCTCCTAGTCACCCTAGCATGAACAAAAGGCATCAGGAGATGCGCGAGACTACGGCGAACATGTTCGTGTGAAACAGAGGCGAAGGGGAACAAGGGGCTCACCGAATTTTATCGCCGGAGTTGAGGACGTCGTCGGAACCTTGCTGAGCTTGACAAAGACGACGACCTGGGGCGGTATAGGAGGAACCAATGGTGCCAGAAGGTGCGCAAGGAAGTGGTGAAGCTGTCTGCAAGAACTAGAGAAGAAGGGGTGCACGGGGATCACCGGGATTGGTCGCCGGAGTGAGCTCTGTCTGCGGCGGTGCGAGGGTGATTACAGGCAGCCTGGGTGCGCTCTGTGCTCGGAGTGTGGGGGGAAATGGAGAGGGGGCAGAGGGGGTTTAAGTAGGCGAGACAGGGCGTGATTTACTCCTGCAATCAACACGAATTGAAGATGCGAATCAAACCAGGAAACGCACGGCGTGATTTGGGGGAGAACACGTCGCGGGGTGGAGACGACGACGCCGTGTGGGCCGCGGCTGTCAGCGAGAGAAACAGAGAGGGAGTGGGTCCCGTCTGTCAGTGACCAAGCGGGAGCCGGTGTGAGTAAAGAAAAACGGTTCGCAGGGTGGGTTGCTCGGCTTAGTTGGGCTAGTTGGGCCAGATTCGCCTATTAGCTTATTTTTTCCCTTTTAACCTTTTTCTTTTTCTGTTTGATTTTTCTGAAATGATTTTCAACTCCAAATCAAATGAGTTTGAATTCAAATCATCTCTAGGTTTTTATACTGCAAACCTTGCACTCAAATGTGAGTCAAACACTACTATTTACTCAAAACACTTTGATCAAATGAAAATAAAAATAAAACCAAGCCTTTATGTGATAAATATAATAGGCATAATATTGATTTTATTTACTCATTTTGTTTTGAAAACTTTGCTCAAGCTTTTGAAGGTGCCTAAGTTTGAATTCAAATCTTACTGAACTAAAACAAGTACTCTTCTCATTGGAAGATAGCACTAAGGCTAGAGCAAACTTACATGAAATAATAAGCATATATGCTTCTGTTTTGAAGTGATTTGTTTGAAATGAAATTTATATGATCATGGATGCATGAATGATATGCATGAGTTTGAAACATGATTTTAGGGATGTTACAAATCTAACCCCCTTAAGGTGAATCTCGCCCTCGAGATTCGGATTGGCTAGTAAATAGGTGAGGGTGGTCTTTCCGAAGATCATCTTCTCTTTCCCAAGTTGCTTCTTCTTCAGAATGGTGGTTCCATTGAACCTTGCAGAACTTGATAGTATTAGTCCGAGTAACTCTTTCTGCAGTCTCAAGAATCTTGATAAGTTTCTCCTCATAAGTGAGGTCACTCTCCAACTAAACCTCTTCCAAAGGTATAGTATCCTTCAAAGAGGTTTTTTCCATTTCTGGATGACATTTCTTAAGCTGACTCACATGAAACACATTATGAACAGCTGACAAAGATTCTGGCAATTCAATTTCATAAGCAACTTCTCCTTTACGACTCAGAATCTTGAATGGTCCAACATATCTTGGGGCCAACTTTCCTTTGACTCCGGACCTCTTCACTCCACGAAGTGGTGATACTCTAAGAAAAGCTCTATCACCAACTTCATAGGTGACTTCTCTACGCTTAGGATCTGCGTAGCTCTTCTGTTGGGACTGTGCTATCTTTAATCTGTCCTTAACCAACTTGACCTTCTCTTCGGCTTCTTTGATTAGTTCTGGTCCGAACAAACTTCTTTCCCCCACACCATTCCATAACAATGGGGTGGTACATTTTCTCCCATAGAGAAACTCAAATGGTGCCATCTCAATGCTGGCTTGATAGCTGTTATTATAAGAAAATTATGCGTAAGGTAGACTTTCATCCCACCTGGCTCCATAGTCTAGGGCACATGCCCTCAACATGTCTTCAAGAATCTGATTAGTCCTTTCCGTCTGTCCAATAGTTTGAGGATGAAAAGCAGTGCTGAATTCCAACCTCGTTCCAAATGACTCATGCAATTGTCTCCAAAAATGGGAAGTGAATTGAGTTCCCCTATCAGACACAATACTCTTGGGCACTCCATGCAGACACACAATTCTACTCATATAGATCTTGGCCAACTTAGCACTTGTATAGGTTGTCTTCATGGGTATGAAATGAGCCACTTTAGTTAGGCGATCCACTATTACCCAAATAGAATCATATCCTGACCGGGTCCTTGGCAGTCCGGTAATGAAATCCATACCAATCTTGTCCCACTTCCAATCAGGAATAGGTAGTGGTTGAAGCAAACCTGCTGGTTTCTGATGTTCCGCTTTCACTCTACTACACACATCACACAAAGCAATATGTTCGGCGATGTCCTTCTTGAGATTATTCCACCGCAATCTTTCCTTCATATCCATGTACATTTTGGTGTTACCCGGATGAATGGAATACGGTGAGTTGTGTGCTTCTTGAAAAATCAGTTTCCGAAGCTCCGGTTCTTGTGGAACACAGATACGTTTTCCATGCCATAAAGTACCTTGTTCATATTCATAGAATCCTTTGGCTTTTCCTTTGCCAATCTTTTCCTTAATTTCTTCAAGTTCCTTATCAGTATTCTGGGTTTCTTTGATCTTGTCCAACAAACTGGGTTGAACATCCAAAGACATGAGATGTCCTTCAGGCACAATCTCCAATCCGAGATCTCTAAATTGGGCACATAGATCATCTGGCAATTCTCCTTTGGTAGGGCCATTCACAAAAACTTTACGGCTTAGAGCATCCGCTGCAACATTTGCTTTACCGGGATGGTATTGCAAACTCAAGTCATAGTCTTTGATGAGTTCTAGCCATCTTCTTTGTCTCATATTTATTTCTTTCTGAGTGAAGATATACTTCAAACTCTTGTGATATGTGAACACTTTGCAATGCTTTCCCAAAAGATAGTGTCTCCATGTTTTGAGTGCATGGACAACAGAGGCTAACTCTAGATCATGAGTAGGGTAGTTCATTTCATGAGTTTTGAGTTGTCTCGAGGCATAAGCCACAACTTTCCCATCTTGCATGAGTACTGCACCCAAACCATGATGAGATGCATCATAATATACTTGGAAATCTTTTTCCAAATCTGGCAAACACAAGACTGGTGCTGTCACGAGTCTCTTCTTCAATTCCTGAAAGCTGAGTTCACAACCTTCAGACCAATCAAATTTCTTATCTTTCTTTAGCAATTATGTCATAGGCTTAGCTACCTTAGAGAAATTTTCAATGAACCTTCTGTAGTAACCTGCTAAGCCAAGGAAACTACGAACTTCTTTCACTGACTTGGGAGATTCCCATTCAGTTACAGCTGAAACTTTAGCAGGATCAACTGCTACACCATCTCCTGACACAACATGTCCAAGAAATCCAACTTCATTTAGCCAAAATTCGCACTTGCTGAATTTGGCATACAGCTAATGCTCTCGAAGCTTCTCAAGTATCAAACGCAAATGTCCTTCATGCTCTTCTTTGCTCTTGGAGTATATTAAAATTTCATCGATGAAAACGACAACAAACTTATCAAGAAATTCCATGAACACCTTGTTCATCATATTCATGAAGTATGATGGTGCATTGGTCAAACCAAATGGCATCACGATATACTCATACAATCCATACCTAGTGGTGAAAGTTGTCTTAGATATGTCTTGTTCCCTTATCTTGAGTTGGAAATAACCTGATCGAAGATCAATCTTTGAGAATACACAAGCTCCTTCTAACTGATCAAACAAGTCATTGATTCTAGGCAAAGGGTATTTGTTCTTGATAGTCACCTCATTGAGTGAACGGTAATCTATGCATAACCTTTGACTTCTATCTTTCTTCTCCACAAACAAAACTGGTGCTCCCCAAGATAAAGAACTTGGTTGAATAAATCTTTTCTGCAACTGTTCTCCAAGTTGTTTCTTGAGTTCTTTTAGTTCATCAACTGACATCTTGTATGGTCTCTTTGCTATTGGTCCAGATCCTGGTTGCAAATCAATAAGAAACTCCACATCTCTATCTGGTGGCATTCCCGGCAATTCTTCCGGAAACACATCCGGATATTCACTCACAATTGGCACACTGTCTAGGCTAACCCCCTTAAGAGAATTTAGCATACTCATTTTTGCTTCAAAATTGGTCTTGAATCTGATCCTTTTATTTTTTGGAGTTGTGAGTGAGACAGTATGGTTGGCACAATCTATCACTCCCTTGTGCTTAGTCATCCAATCCATTCCCAAAATGATATCCAATCCTTGGGAGTTTAGGATTATCAAGTTAACGGGAAACTTATACTTCCAAAACTCTATGACTAGATCATGACACCCCGAATTAACTATCATTTCTCCGCCAGGAGAACTTACTTTTATAGGACACCCAATAGTTTCTACCAGTAGTTCATTTCTTTAAAAAATGCTCTTGATATGAATGAATGCGATGCACCAGTATCAAAGAGAACAAATGCTGGAACAGAATTGAGTTTGAACTTACCAGCAACAACATTAGGCTCCTCATAGATTTCCTCCACATTGATGTGGTTTACTTGTCCCTTCTGAAAAGGGTTGGGCTTGTTGGGTCCTTCAACTTTCTTTTATGGGCATTCATTTGCATAATGCCCCATCTTCTTGCACTTGAAGCACTCAACCTGACTAATATCCTTCTTGACAGGCTGGCTTCCACTGCCACTTCCGCTACCACTGTGGTGGCTCTTATATCCACCCTTGTGGTTCTTGTACTTGTCATTGTCATGACTACGGTGATGCTTGTTGTCATGATGATGGTTGTGGTTGTGGTGCTTGTTGAATTTCCCACGCTTGTGGAATCCTGAGTTTCCACTATCATCATAATGGGAACGCTTGTGAGACGATCCCGAGCTGTGCTTTTCCGAGTGCTTTCTCTTTCTACTCTCAACTTGCTTCATTTTGTTCTCCAAAATAGCAGCCTTATCACAAAGAGACTGGTATGTGGGAACATAGGCCACTGCTAGCTGCAAGTTCAGTTCACCATTCAGCCCTTCAAGGAACTTTTCCTTCCTCTTTGCATCAGTGTCAACTTCATCCGGTGCATAACGCGCCAGATTGTTGAACTCCTCAATATATTCAGCCACGCTGCTGTGGCGCTGCTTCAGATTATGAAACTCTTTCTTCTTCAAACTCATCACTCCGTATGAGATGTGAGCAGTACGAAAGCCATCTTAAAAAATAGCCCATGTCACATCTTCGATGGGAGTAGTGATCTGGAAGTTATCCCACCAAGTGGCAGCTGGTCCTTCCAACAAATGTACTGCAAATCTGACTTTTTCTGCATCAGTACAGCCCACAGTTACCAAGTCCTTGTTCACAGAGCGTAGCCAATCATTGGCCACCATAGGATCAGTTGTTCGTGAGAACTTTGCTGGCCTCAATCTCAAGAACCTGGTAAGCATGTCAAAACCCGGTGGGTTGTTGTTGTTGTTATTGTTATTGTTGTTGTTGTTGTTATTGTTCTGATTCTAGATGAACATAGTCATCATTTGCATTAGCTGAGTCTGAGCGGTCATCATTTGCTGCATCTCAGGGGTGATGTTGCTGTTGTTGGGGTTGGGATTAGCACGACGAGGAGGCATCTGTGGTTTGTTCAATAGAGATAAGAATGAGATACCCATAGATGTTATCATGCACAATACATCACATAAACAATCACCAAGCATGCATCAAAGTAATAGTAGTTCAACAACAAAAATGACAAGTTTGCAAAGTAAACACACCAATAACAAGCCATGCACATGTTGGATGGTCATTGTGACACAAATAAAGTATGATAAATAAATGATAAATGAGTAGTTAACTCTACTCCTCGGCATCAACTTCCTCCTCAACAAAGGTAAGACCTGCATTCTCCATAGCGGTCTTGTATTCCTCGACATTGGTGGTCAAGGTCTCTACTTTTGCTTTGAGAGCCCTCTTCTAAGAACGAAGCCTCTCAATCACAGTCTGCTGGTGCTCGAGCTCTAAGTCCTTAGCTTGCAGTTCTTCAGTCATGTCCCGAATCCTCTTGTTCCTATCTTGGACTCGCTTCTCCTGACTCTTGAACTTTCTGTCCTGGCTCTCGAACTTTTCCTCCATCTCCTTGACTATCTCATCTTGCTCCGCGAAGAGCTTGTCCTTCTCACGGTTGCACAGAGTTCGTCATTGCTGAGCATGACGTTGGTCCTATCAGTGTCCACGTGCCTAAGAAGAACCTCTAAGTCCTGGAGGTATAGACGAGTCGGCTCTGCTGTCTCCCTCGAAGTGTCCTCGAAGTCGATGGCCTCTCCATCCTCATCACGTCTACCAAAGACGTGGAAGTGAGTACCTCTAACCTGTCGAGAGTGTCTCCCTAGCAGACGTCCAATCAAGTCCTGCATGACCACCTATAGGCATCTCTCCTTGTCATCGTGCATGAGCTTGAAGATGATAGCCTCCGTGGTAGGATCAGTCTGGCGTCCGGGGTGATTGACCTTGAAACCCCAAAGGTCTTTCCTCTCAAACTTGGTGAGGGGAAGCACCATGATGGTAGGAAGAGGGAGATTGACCAAACTAGTAAGCTCAATAATACGAGGGCCAAAGCGAGTTCCCTAGAACTCCTCAACACTGCTGATGGTAACATTAGGCATCTATTTATAAGATAGAAAAAGTTAGAAACAACACAATTAAAGATAAAACACAAGGCAAGGCATCAAATGCACATCGTTGGAAATCAAATCACACAAGTCATGGCATACATGAATCCATTACAACAACCAAGGTTCAACTTATTTTTAAGCAACATTTGCAAAATAAGGTGATAAGTGGTGGTCCAACTAACGAAGTACGCTTACAATCCTATCTCACTAGATATGTTGGCTAACACAATATTTCTAGAAGCAATCACTCTGTCTTGAGCACATGACTCCATTACTAAGTCTATAATGTCTCCTCTTAAGGTTTGGTTGGTAGCCTCCAACTCTTGGGTATGTTTCTTCTCTTCCTTTAGGTCATTTTGGATGTTGAGCATTCTGCACTTGACTCTATCACCAAGTTCTTTGATGGTCTTCCAAGCTGCATCCCTTGCTGATTCAAAGAATGTTGTGTGCACCACTGAATTGGTGAACATGCAAAATCCTGATTCCTTGTGGTTGTCTTCCTTGTTTTTATACAAGTGAAGTTGCACCCACCAGTACTCAACTACTTCATCCATCACAGGAAAACCTTTGTACACAGTTGCACCATGTATTTCCAGTGCAACCATGAGGTCCTTGAGAGCCTTGGGAAATTCTGTCTCACACTCCAAAGTCATTGTCATGAGTGGTCCTTTCCTTACGGCTTCGTTGATGGAGTTCATCTACAATTAGATATGACAAAGAAGATTAAAAAAGTTTACGAGAAGAATAGACAAGTGTAGAAGTTGTTGAAAAATTTTCCTTAGTGGTTTCCAATCCTAGGGTCATAATCCTACAGGCAACACAGTGCTCTGATACCATCTGTAAGATCCCTCCTTTATAAAGGAAAAGGATCCCTGTGATTGCAATGCTAGTCCCTGGATCAATGCTAGCATCCACAGTTTAAGATGAAGTACACAGAAACAAAGGTCATTATTACAGTCATTCTAGAGACAAACATAGTCTTTACAACTCCAAGGCCACAGGCCTAGTACAAGAGTTTAAATAAGTAAATAGATAAAACTCTTCATCTTCATGTGCCACAGGCAAACATGTTGAGTGTAGACTCATGACTCCTAATCCTCATCAGAGTAACCTGCAACATCACAAGTTACAGCCACAGTGGGTCAATACATTGGAATAGTATTGGCAAGTGATAACTTAGTATAATTTTTTGGTGGACTAGATACTATATGCAATTTGGCGAAGTGTAGCTTAGGCTTGCTTTGCTCAAAATAGGTTTTGCCTATTAGTTGAAAACACTAAGTTTTTCTTTGTCAAAACTTTTCCCAAGGAACCACCAATAGACATTGGGGTCCTTCACCCTTGTTCACCCTCAAGTTTTACTTAGAAATTTGGATGATGAGATTCTTGATAGCTTCCATGTCTTGATGCTCAAGTTGTCCTTTTCCAGGGACATGGCTAAGTACTTAGATTCTTCCATCTGCAGAGGTTGTGCACTTTCCCCACCAGACTTGATTTTCACCAAGACAGGACCTTTCAGAAGCCTTCCCTTAGACCAAATGGACGCGTTCCACCTATCATCCCACTACCACCAACTGTCCAAATCGCTAAGTTCTAGCAACCTATGTGATCCAGGCAGAGCCCATATTGCCAAGTGGCTGCACTAGAAGCTTCTTAACATTTGGCCTCTAAAATCTCTTTGTTCCTGGGTGGCTTTCCACAAGTGAGATACACAAGGTAAACCATAGAAATGGGCCTTGTGTAACCACTCAACATAAACCATTCCTTCCATTCCACCCAGATGTTTCATTTACTTAGTCGTTTTATTAGGCAAAACACAAGTCCAAAGACTTAGAAATATTTTTATCATAGCATGTATATTTCACCACCCTTGGTTGCTACTAGATAGGCTAAGCATGGCATAGATAAGCATCTGAACTTAGAAATTTCCTAGCAATTCTACAACTACTAGGATTTCCCAACATGGCATATAAGCAAAATATAACATGCAAGTCTAGCAAAAATATTTCTAATGCTTAGTAGAAAACATAGGGTAAAAAAAATATCATGAAGCACCACTTGCCTTGGTAGTTTGGAGAGTAGTTACACTCCTCACAATCACAATCACTATTGGCACCAAAATCTACACATAAAATCATAGCAACAAATCACATACAAAATATATACAAACAAAAATATATGAATGCATGCAATATGATATGTGATGATTTTATAAACACAACAAGACAAGTGGACAGTACTGGTTCATAAACAAGTTCAAAACTTGCCAAACAACATTTATTTAAACAATAAAACATTTCTCAAATAATTTACATACACAAAAATAGTCCTACACATGATTCTGTATAAAATCATTTTAACAGAAGCAAAACATTAAACACATTGCATAAATGGAAAAGGCTTGTTCTCCTGATTCCATTGATATAAAATTTGTCAAATTTGAACGTGGAAATCACAAGTTATAGCTAAAACAATTTCAAACAACTAATAGATTCAAATCCTGTTTTTAAATCTAATCTCTAGCCACGCGTCACGCTCTGATTGGCGCATACCAGTTCGCTTAGGATCACGCACACAGGCCGTTAGATCTACTTAATCTGCACGGCCCAGATCCACTAATACCGTTTCGTTAAGTGATCTATTTACACGCGCTGGATCTAGATCCAACGGAAATTGACCAAGCGACCACAGATGGGCGACGCTGGCGGCGGCGAGCTATGTCTACGGCGGAGCGGCGCTACAGGGGGTTCTGGGGTCGTCGGAGGCGCTTACCAGGTTCGTAGCGATGCACTAATGCTCAACCTGGCGACGGCTTGGCAAGGGGAGCACGGACACGGCTGCACGGGCTTGTCGGAGTTGTTGTCAGTGTCGGGCTCGGGTGGACGACGACGTTGGCGATGCTCCTGGTCACCCTAGCATGAACAAAAGGCATCAGGAGATGCGCGAGACTACGGCGAACACGTTCGTGTGAAACAGAGGCGAAGGGGAACAAGGGGCTCACCGAATTTAATCGCCGGAGTTGAGGACATCGTCGGAACCTTACTGAGCTTGACGAAGACGACGACCTGGGCGGTATAGGAGGAACCAATGGTGTCAGAAGGTGCGCAAGGAAGTGGCGAAGATGTCTGCAAGAACTAGAGAAGAAGGGGCACACGGGGCTCACCGGGATTGGTCGCCGGAGTGAGCTCTGTCTGCGGCGGTGCGACGGTGATTACGGTCAGCCTGGGGGCGCTCTGTGCTCGGAGTGTGGGGGGAAATGGAGAGGGGGCAGAGGGGGTTTAAGTAGGCGAGACAGGGCGTGATTTATTCCTGCAATCAACGCGAATTGAAGACGCGAATCAAACCAGGAAACGCACGGCGTGATTTGGGGAAGAACACGTCGCGGGGTGGAGACGACGACGCCGTGTGGGCCGCGGCTGTCAGCGAGAGAAAAAGAGAGGGAGTGGGTCCCGTCTGTCAGTGACCAAGCAGGTGCGGGTGTGAGTAAAGAAAAACGGTTCGCGGGGTGGGTTGTTGGGCTTAGTTGGGCTAGTTGGGCCAGATTCGCCTGTTAGCTTATTTTTTTTCCCTTTTAACCTTTTTCTTTTTCTGTTTGATTTTTCTGAAATGATTTTCAACTCCAAATCAAATGAGTTTGAATTCAAATCATCTCTAGGTTTTTATACTGCAAACCTTGCACTCAAATGTGAGTCAAACACTACTGTTTACTCAAAATCAAATGAAAATAAAAATAAAACCAAGCCTTTATGTGATAAATACAATAGGCATAATATTGATTTTATTTACTCATTTTGTTTTGAAAACTTTGCTCAAGCTTTTGAAGGTGCCTAATTTTGAATTCAAATCTTACTGAACTAAAACAAGTACTCTTATGATTGGAAGATAGCACTAAGGCTAGAGCAAACTTACATGAAATAATAAGCATATATGCTTCTGTTTTGAAGTGATTTGTTTGAAATGAAATTTATATGATCATGGATGCATGAATGATATGCATGAGATTGAAACATGATTTTAGGGATGTTACATACACTCATTGGACCACACACATTGGTATGTATGATTTCCAATAAGTCCGTAGCTCGCTCCATCATCCCAGAAAATGGAGTCTTAGTCATTTTACCCATCAGACATGCTTTGCATCTTTCAAGTGATTCGAAATCAAGTGATTCAAGAAGTCCATCGGAATGGAGTTTCTTCATACGCTTCACTCCAATGTGACCAAGACGACAGTGCCACATATAGGTCGAGTTATCGCTCAATTTCAAACGTTTAGCTTCAATGTTATTAATATGTGTATTTCCACTATCGAGATTCAATAAGAATAGACCATCTATCAAAGGTGCATGTGCATAAAACATATTACTCATATAAATCGAACAACCATTATTCTCGGACTTAAACAAGTAACCGTCTCGCAATAAACAAGATCCCGATATAATGCTCATGCTTAACGCAGGCATCAAATAACAATTATTTAAGTATAAAACTAATCCCGATGGTAGATGAAGAGGTAGCGTGCCGACCGCGATCACATCAACCTTTGATCCATTTCCAATGCGCATCGTCACCTCGTTCTTCGCTAGCTTCCGTTTATTCTGCAGCACCTGTTTCGAGTTACAAATATGAGCAACCGAACCAGTATCAAATACCCAGGCACTACTACAAGTACTAGTGAGATACACATCAATAACATGTATATCGGATATACCTTTCTTCTTGATGTTGCCGTTCTTCAAATCCACCAAGTACTTTGGGCAATTCCGCTTCCAGTGAACTTCTCCCTTGCAGTAAAAGCACTCAGTATCAGGCTTAGGCCCAGCCTTGGTCTTCTTCTTCGGTGCGGTAACTTTCTTACCACCCTTCTTGAAGTTTCCCTTTTGCTTAGACTTGTCTTTCTTGAATTTGGTGGTCTTATTGACCATCAACACTTGGTGCTCTTTCTTGATCTCTACTTCTGCAGATTTTAACATGGAGAAGAGTTCTGGCAACTGCTTGTTCATTCTTTGCATATTATAGTTCATCACAAACTTCTTGTAACTTGGTGGCAGTGATTGGAGGACGCGGTAAATCCCCAAAGCATTAGGAATCACTATACCCAAGCTTTAGAGTTTGTTTGCGTGCCCAGACATCTTAAGTACATGCTCACTGACGGAGCTGCCCTCTTCCATCTTGTAGTTAAAGAACTTTTCAGAAGCCTCATAGCTCTCAACTGCCGCGTGAGTCTCAAAAATCAATTTGAGTTCACGGACAATATCATGTGGGTATGAATTATCAAACCTTTTCTGAAGCTCCGATTCTAAACCATACAAGATAGCACACTGAACTCTGGAGTACTGAGTCTTCCGAGCGAGGTAAACATTCTTTACTTCATCGGTAGCAGTAGCTGCAGGCGGGTCACCCAACGGTGCATCCAGCACATAGGTCAAATTACCAGCATTGAGGACAATCCTCAAATTGTGGAACCAATCCGCGAAGTTGCTTCCGTTGTTTTTCAACTTTTCTTTCTCTAGGAACGCATTAAAATTGATGGTAGGGGCCGCCATTGATCTACAACATATTTGCAATAGTTTAGACTAAGTTTATGACAAATTGAGTTTTAATTAATAGTTAAATTAATCTAGGTGAAGTCCCACTCAAAACAATATCCCTCACATTGTTTTAGTGATTACACGGACCAAATCCACCACATCAAAACCGATCATCACGAGAGTTGATGTAGCTTCAATGGCGAACAATCTACATGTTCATCATATCTACTATATGATTCATGCTTTACCTTTCGGTGATCCGTGTTCCGAGACCATGTCTGTACATGCTAGGCTCGTCAAGATCAAACCTTAGCTTCCGCATGAGCAAATCTGGCTTGCTCACGTTGTATACACTTGCAGAATCTATCACACCCGATCATCACGTGGTGCTTCGAAACAACAATCTTTAGCAATGGTGCTTACTAAGGATGAACACTTTAGAACTTGATATTCATGTGCATGAGGGATCATCTTATAATGATACCGTCGTTAACTAAGCAATACAAGATGCATAAAGGATTAACATCACATGCAATTCATAATATGTGATATGATATGGCCTTTCTTCTTTGTGCTTCCGATCTCCATCTTCAAGCACGAACATGATCTCCATCATCACCGACATTGCATCAAGGTCAATGACGCTGCTCCATGGTTGTCGTCCACCGGCTTCAACTATTACAACTACATTGAATAGACACGCGGGTCTTACCATAAAATAAAGACAACCATATGGCTCCTGCCGGTTTCCAACTTACAATAAGGAACATTGCATACATCAAATATAATCACAATCATGGCCATATCACATCACAGCACACCCCTGCAAAACAAAGTTAGACACCTCTAATTTCTTTGCATATTTTACGTGGTTTGGGGCTTTCAATAAGTGTCGATCTAACTTACGAACAAGAACCACAACGTTGATGTTTGAACTATCAAGTGCCCATTGTAAATTGGATCTATACTATAATGGGAGAGACAGACACCCGCAAAGCCACTTATGCAATACAAGTTGCATGTTGAGCGTGGAGCAAGTCTCATGAACGATGTCATAGCCCGGGCCGCTTCATCACATCATACTGCAAGATGCAAAGTACACAAGAAGCAATTGATAATAAAAGCATCACCGCACACAATGACCATTGTGTTCTACTCGTGCAACATATCTACATATAGACACGGCTCTGATACCACTTTAGGGGTTCGTAGCATGGAAAACAAAAAATTTCTACCGCATACAAACAAACAAGCCAAGATCTATCTACTAGATTGTAGCAACGAGTCGATGGAATAACTCACCCTCGAAGATTCCAAAGTGTTTAACGAGAGCGGATTCTCGTGGGTGATGTAGTCGTGCTCTTGCCGATCTCAAGATCGCGTAGACGATCCTTCCGGCGCTCGCAACGCTTCGCATCGGTCACACGCTCAAGATTGATGAAGACCTTCCTGCCCTTGTTCCAGAAAATGGAGGTTGTAGCACTCTCCTCATGATTCCGGCAGCACGACGGCGTGGTACCGGAAGTAGAGGGGAGATCTCGCAGGGCTTCGCCTTAAACCGGAGCGAGTATGGTGGACTATGAGAGAGGCCTCGGTGATCTAGGGTTTAGACACACCAAGGAGAGAGGGCTAGGGCGACGGCTAGGGCTTCGGGAAGCCCAAGTCGGCGGCTAGGGTTTGCCCTAGGCGGCGGCGGCAGCAGCAGGAGGTGGTGGCGCCGGCGGCTTAGGGCTAGGGTTTGGAGAGGGCAAGGTGTAGCTCTAGAGGGGCAGCCCTGCCCCTCCTTCTATAGGTGGGAGGGCGCGGCCAAGGGGAGGGGAGTCCCTCCCCAACTCGGCTTCCAAGCCGGCGGTGGAGGGAGAGGGACTTCCTCCCCAAGTAGGTTTCCTACTCTCCCTCCACCAAGCAAACTTGCTGTTTGACTTTTCAAATTGGCGTTTGACTTTTCAAACTAGGATTTGATTTATCCCTTTATTTTGCTCAGCGATGACACCTAGTACATGATGCAACAATTCCAACTTGTTATGACACATTCATGTACCCTTCCCCTCCGGAGTGCCAGACCTTCCGGAACCTTCTAGAACATTCCGGATGAAAACACCGGAACCATTCTCCAACCCCGAAACAGGACTTTCCTTATATGAATCGTATTCTCCGGACCATTCCGGATATCCTCGTGATATCCCGGATCCCATCCGAGACTCCGAACAACATTCGATCTCTTACTCATCATTCCATAACTTCTCAACAACATCGAATCCTTAAGTGTGTCTCCCTACGGTTCGTGAATTATGCGGACATGATCGAGACACTTCTCCGAACAATAACCAATAGAGGAATCTGGAAATTCATATGGCTCCCACATATTTCTACGATTACTTTGCGATCGAATGAACCACTTAGGCCCAGTTCTTTTGGGGGCTTCTTCGAGAAGCCGCCCTCCCCCCAGCTTCCTGGGGAAGCCGGTCTAAAAAAATTGCGAGGCTTCCAAAATAGTTAAGGCTAAACAAATTTGGAAGCCTCGCAAATTTTTTAAACCGGCTTCCCCAGAAAGCTGGGGGTAGGGCAGCTTCTGGGAGAAGCCACAAAAAGAACTGGGCCTTACATACGATACAAATTTCCCTTTGTCTCACGATAGTTTACTTATCCGAGGTTTTAATCGTCGGTATCTCTGCATACCTAGTTCAACCTCGTTACTAATAAGTACGCTTTTATCGTTCCCGTGATATGTGATCCCTTGTGATCCAGTCACATGCTTGCAAGCCAATTGGATGACATTCCACCGAGAGGGCCTAGAGTATATCTATCCGTCATATGGATGGACAAATCCCACTCTTGATCCATGTGTCTCAACCAATACTTTCCGAACACTCAATGCCACCTTTATAGCCACCCAGTTACGGTGTGGTGTTTGATATCATCAAAGCATACTTCCGGTGATGGTGATATGCATGATCTCATGGTCGAAGGAATTAGGTTACTATGTATCAGAAAGCATATAGCAATTGAACTATTAAAATGACTTGATCTTTATGCTACGCTTATCTATAGGAGTATGTCCATCATACCATTCTCCTAACGATATGATCTTGTTGTTAATAACATCTCAATGTTCATGATAGGGAAACCACAATCATTAATTAACCAACAAGCTAGTATTATGAAGAGGCTTGACTAGGGACTTCAATTTAAGTTTACAAATCACACAAGTATTAATGTTTCCTTGTTAATACTATTATAGCATGAATGTAAACATTTATCATAAACACAAAGATATAATAATAACTACATTTATTATTGCCTCTAGGGCATATCTCCAACAAGATCACTTTCCAACTGAACCTCCTCCAAAGGTATAGTATCCTTCAAAGAAGTCTCTTCCATCTCTGGATGGCATTTTTTAAGCTGAGTCACATGAAATACATTGTGAACAGTAGAAAATGACTCTGGCAATTCAATCTCATAAGCTACTTCTCCTTTACGACTTAGAATCTTGAATGGTCCAACATATCTTGGGGCCAATTTACCTTTGACACCAAACCTCTTCACTCCACGAAGTGGTGACACTCTAAGATAACCTCTATCACCTACTTCATAGGTGACTTCTCTATGCTTAGGATTTGCGTATCTCATTTGTTGGGATTGTGCTATCTTTAGTATGTCCTTAACTAGCTTGACTTTCTCTTCAGCCTCTTTGATTAGTTCTGGTCCGAACAAACTTCTTTCTCCCACACCATTCCATAGCAATGGGGTGGTACACTTTCTCCCATAGACAAACTCAAATGGTGCCATCTCAATACTGGCTTGATAGCTGTTATTGTAAGAGAATTCTGCATAAGGTAGACTTTCCTCCCAACTGGCTCTATAGTCTAGAGCACATGCTCTCAACATATCTTCAAGAATCTGATTGGTCCTTTCTATCTATCCATCAGTCTGAGGATGAAATGCAGTGCTGAACTCCAACCTCGTTCCCAATGACTCATGTAGTTGCCTCCAAAAATGAGAAGTGAACTGAGTTCCCCTATCAGACACAATACTCTTGGGTACTCCATGTAGACATACAATTCTACTCATATAGATCCTGGCTAACTTAGCACTTGTGTAAGTTGTCTTCACGGGTATGAAATGAGCCACTTTAGTTAGGCGATCCACTACCACCCAAATAGAATCATATCCTGACCTGGTCCTTGGCAATCCGGTGATGAAATCCATACCAATCTTGCCCACTTCCAATCAAGAATAGGTAGTGGTTGTAACAATCCTGCTGGTTTCTGATGTTCCGCTTTCACTCTACTACATACATCACACAAAGCAATATGTTCGGCGATGTCCTTTTTGAGATTATTCCACCAAAATATTTCCTTCATATCCATGTACATTTTGGTGTTACCCGGATGAATGGAATATGGTGAGTTGTGTGCTTCTTGTAAAATCAGTTTCCGAAGCTCTGGATCTTGTGGAACACAGATACGTTTTCCATGCCATAAAGTACCCTGTTCGTCTTCATGGAATCCTTTGGCTTTCCCTTTGCCAATATTTTCCTTAATCTCTTCAATTTCCTTGTTTGTCTTCTGGGCTTCTTTGATCTTGTCCAAAAAAGTGGGTTGAACATCCAAAGACATGAGATGTCCTTCAGGCACAATCTCCACACAGATCACATGGCAATACGATTTAGAGCATCCGCTACAACATTTGCTTTAGCGGCGTGGTATTGCAAACTCAAGTCATAGTCCTTGATGAGTTCTAGCCATCTTCTTCGTCTCATGTTAATTTCTTTCTGGGTGAATATATACTTCAAACTCTTGTGATCTGTGAACACTTCACATCGCTTTCCCAAAAGATAATGTCTCCATGTTTTGAGTGCATGGACAACAGAGGCTAACTCTAAATCATGAGTAGGGTAGTTTACTTCATGAGTTTTGAGTTGTCGCAAGGCATAAGCCACAACTTTCCCTTCTTGCATAAGTACTGCAGCTAATCCATGATGAGATGCATCACAATACACTTGGAAATCTTTCTCCAAATCTGGCAAACATAAGACTGGTGCTGTCACTAGTCTCTTCTTCAATTCTTGAAAGCTGAGTTCACAACCTTCAGACCAAGCAAATTTCTTGTCTTTCTTTAGCAATTCTGTCATAGGCTTAGCTACCTTAGAGAAATTCTCAATAAACCTTCTGTAGTATCCTGCCAAGCCAAGGAAACTACGAACCTGTTTCCCTGACTTGGGAGATTCCCATTCAGTTACAGCTGAAACTTTAGCAGGATCAACTTCTACGCCATCTCCTGACACAACGTGTCCCAGAAAAACCAACTTCATTTAACCAGAATTCAGATTTGCTAAATTTGGCATACAGCTTATGCTCTCTAAGCTTCTCAAGTATCAAACGTAGATGTCCTTCATGCTCTTCTTTTCTCTTGGAGTAGATCAAAATGTCATCGATGAACACGACAACTAACTTATCAAGGAATTCCATGAACACCTTGTTCATCATATTCATGAAGTATGCTGGTGCATTGGTCAAACCAAATGGCATCACGGTATACTCATACAATCCATACCTTGTGGTAAAAGCTTTCTTAGGTATGTCTTGTTCTCTTATCTTGAGTTGGAAATAACTTGACCGGAGATCAATATTTTAGAACACACAGGCTCCTTCTAACTGATCAAACAAGTCATTGATTCTAGGCAAAGGGTATTTGTTCTTGATAGTCACCTCATTGAGTGAACGGTAATCTATGCATAACCTTTGATTTCTATCTTTCTTCTCCACAAACAAAACTGGTGCTCCCCAAGATGAAGAACTTGGTTGGATAAAACCTTTCTGCAACCTTTCTCCAAGTTGTTTCTTGAGTTCTTTCAGTTCATCAATTGACATCTTGTACGGTCTCTTTGCTATTGGTCCAGATCCTGGTAGAAAATCAATAAGAAACTCCACATCTCTATCCGGTGGCATTCCCGGCAATTCTTCCGGAAACACATCCGGATATTCACTCACAATAGTCACACTGTCCATGCTAACCCCCTTAAGAGAATTTAGCTTGCTCCTTTTTGCTTCAAAGTTGGTCTTGAATCTAATCCTTTTGTTTTCTGGAGATGTGAGTGAGACAGTATGATTGGCACAATCTATCACTCCCTTGTGCTTAGTCATCCACTCCATTCCCAAAATAACATCTAATCCTTGGGAATTTAGGATTATCAAGTTAACGGGAAACTTATACTTTCCAAACTCTATGACTAGATCATGACATCCTGAATTCACTATCATTTCTCCGCCAGGAGAACTTACTTTTATAGGACACCCAATAGTTTCTACCGGTAGTTCATTTCTTTCAACAAATGCTCTTGATATGAATGAATGAATGAATTGAGTTTGAACTTACCAGCAACAGCATCACGTTCCTCATAGATTTCCTCCACATTGATGTGGTTCACTTGTCCCTTTTGAAAAGGGTTGGGCTTGTTGGGTCCTTCAACTTTCTTTTTTGGGCATTCACTTGCATAATGCCCCATCTTCTTGCACTTGAAACATTCAACCTGACTAAGATCCTTCTTGACAGGCTGGCTTCCACTTCCACTTCCACTTCCACTGTGGTGGCTCTTATATCCACCCTTGTGATTCTTGTACTTATCGTTGTCATGACTACGGTGGTGCATGTTGTCATGATAACGGTTGTGGTGCTTGTTGAACTTCCCATGCTAGTGGGATCCAGAACTCCCACTGTCATCATAATGGGAACGCTTGTGAGACGATCCCGAGTTGTGCTTATCAGAGTGCTTCCTCTTCCTGCTTTCAACTTGTTTCATTTTGCTCTCCAAAATAGCAGCCTTGTCACAAAGAGACTGGTATGTGGGAACATAGGCCACAGCTAACTGCAGGTTCAATTCATCATTCAACCTTGCAAGGAACTTTTCCTTCCTCTTAGCATCAGTGTCAACTTCATCCGGTGCATATCGCGCCAGATTGTTGAACTCCTCAATATATTCAGCGACGCTGCGGTGGCGGTGCTTCAAGTTATGGAACTCTTTCTCGTTCAAACTCATCACTCCGGATGAGATGTGAGCAGTATGGAAACCATATTCAAAGATAGCCCATGTCACATCCGCAATGGGAGTGGTGATCTGGAAATTATCCCACCAAGTGGCTGGTCCTTCCAACAAGTGTGCTGCAAATCTGACCTTTTCTTCATCAGTATAGCCAACAGTTACCAAGTCTTTGTTCACAGAGCGTAGCCAATCATTGGCCACCATAGGATCAGTAGTTCCTGAGAACTTTGCTGGCCTCAGCCTTAAGAACCTGGTAAAAATGTCAAAACCCGGTGGGTTGTTCTGATTGTTGTTGTTGTTGTTATTATTGTTGTTGTTGTTGTTGTTGTTGTTGTTGTTCTGATTCTGAATGAAAGTAGTCATCATTTGCATCAGCTGAGTCTGAGTTGTCATCGTTTGCTGCATCTCAGGGGTGATGTTGTTGTTGTTGGGGTTGGGATTGGCACGTCGGGGAGGCATCTGTGGTTTTCAACAAGGATAAGAATGAGATACCCATAGATGCTAACATGCACAATACATCACATAACAACCCACAATCATGCATCATAGTAGTAAAAGTTCAACAACACAGACAACAAGTTTTTGGAAAAGTAAACACACAAATAGCAAGCCATCCACATGTTGGATGGTCATTGTGACTCAATAATCAAAGGCATGATAAATAAAGGTAAATGAGTAGTCATCACTACTCCTCTACATCAACCTCCTCATCAACAAGTGTAATACCTGCATTCTCCATAGCGGTCTTGTATTCCTCGACATTGGTGGTCAAGGTCTCCACTTTGGCTTTGAGAGCCCTCTTCTGTGCACGAAGTATCTCAATCACACCTTGCTGATGCTGGAGCTCGAAGTCCTTGGCCTCTAGTTCTGCAGTCATGTCTCGAATCGTCTTGTTCCTATCTTGGACTCGCTTCTCTTGACTCTTGAACTTTCTATCCTGACTCTCAAACTTGGCCTCCATTTCTTTGACTATCTCATCTTGCTCCATGAAGAGCTTGTCCTTCTCATGAAGCTGCACCTGGAGTTCATCATTACTGAGCATGATGTTGGTCCTATCAGTATCTAGGTGCCTAAGAAGAACCTCTAAGTCCTGGAGGTATAGACGAATCAGCTCTGTCGTCTCTCTGCAAGAATCCTCGAAGTCAATGGCCTCACCATCCTCGTCACGTCTGCCGAAGGTGTGGAAGTGAGTACCTCTAACCTCTCGAGAGCGTCTCCCTAGCAAACGTCCAAGCAAATCCTGCATGACTACCTCTAGGCCTCTCTCCTTGTCATCATGCATGAGCTTGAAGATGATGGCCTCCATGGCTGGCTCAGTCTGGCGTCCTGGCTGATTAACCTTGAAACCCCAAAGGTCCTTCCTCTCGAACTTGGTGAGGGGAAGCATCATGATGGTAGGAAGTGGGAGATTGAGCAAACTAGTGAGCTCAATAGTACGAGTGCCAAAACGAGTTCCCTTGAACTCTTGAGCCGTGCTGATAGTAACATTAGGCATCTATTTAATAAGATAGAAAAAAATTAGAATCGCACAACTTAAGATAAATCACAAGACAAGGCATCACATACATAACTTTGGAAATCAAAACACACAAGTCATGGCATACATGGATCCATTACAAACAACCAAGGTTCAACTTATTTTAAACCACATTTGGGAAATAAAATGATAAGTGTGGTGGTCCAACTAACGAAGTACATTACAATCCCATCTCACTTGCCAAGTTGGCTAACATGGCATCCCTAGAGGCAATATGTTTATCTATATCACATGACTCCATTGCTAAGTCTATGATGTCCTTCCTTAAACTTAGGTTGGTAGCCTCTAACTCTTGGGTATGCTTCTTTTCTTCCCTAAGGTCATTCTGGGTGTTAAGCATTCTGCACTTGATTCTATCACCAAGTTCTTTGATGGCCTTCCAAGCTGCATCCCTTGCTGAATCAAAGAATGTAGTGTGCATCAATGAATTGGTGACCATGCAGAATCCTGATTCCTTGTGGTTGTCTTCCTTGTTTTTATACAAGTGAAGTTGCACCCACCAGTACTCAACTCCTTCATCCATCACAGGAAAAGCTTTGTACACAGCTGCACCATGTATTCCCATGGCAACCATGAGGTCCTTGAGAGCCTTGGGGAATTCTGTCTCACACTCCAAAGTCATAGTCATGAGTGGTCCCTTCCTCACGGCTTCGTTGATGGAGTTCATCTACAAATAGAGATGAGAAAGAGGATTAGAAAAGTTTACGAGCAGAAAAGACAAGTGTGGAAGTTGTTTAATTTTTTTCCTTAGTGGTTTCCAATCCTAGGGTCATAATCCTACAGGCAAAATAGTGCTCTGATACCATCTGTAAGATCCCTCCTTTGTAAAGGAAAGGATCCCTGTGATTGCAATGCTAGTCCCTGGATAATGCTAGCATCCACAGTTTAAGATGAAGTACGCAGAAACAAAGGTCATTATTACAAGTCATTCCAGAGACAAACATAGTCTTTTAAAACTCCATGGCCATAGGCCTAGTACAAGAGTTTAAATATATAATAAGATAAATAAGTCTTCATCTTCATGTGTCATAGGCAAGCATGTTGAGTGTAGACTCTTAACCCCTAATCACCATCAGAATAACCTGCAACATCACAAGTTACAGCCACAGTGGGTCAATACATTGGAATAGTATTGGCAAGTGATACCTTAGTAGAATATTGGTAGACTAGATACTATATGCATTTTGGCTAAGTGTAGCTTAGGCTTGCTTTTCTCAAAATAGGTTTTACTTATTAGTTGAAAACACTAAGTTTTTCTTTGTCAAAATCTTTCCCAAGGAACCACCAATAGACATTGGGGAACCTTCACCCTTGTTCAACCACAAGTTTTTACTTACAAATTGGGATGAGTAGATTCTTGATAGCTTCCATGTCTTGATTCGCAAATTGTCCAATACCAGGGGCATGGCTAAGTACTTAGATTCTTCCATCTGCAGAGGTTGTGGACTTTCCCCACAAGACTTGATTTTCACCAAGACAGAACCTTTTAGAAGCCTTCCCTGAGACCAAATGGACGCGTTCCAACCTATCATCCCACAACCACCAACTGTCCAAATGGCTAAGTTATTGCAACCTATATGATCCAGGCAGAGCCCATATTGCCAAGTGGCTGCACTGGAAGCTTCTTAACATACGGCATCTCAAATCCCTTTGTTCCTGGGTGGCTTTCCACAAGTGAGATACACAAGGTAAACCATATAAATGGGCCTTGTGTAACCACTCAACATAAACCATTCCTTCCATTCCAACCAGGTGTTTCATTCACTTAGTTGTTTTATTAAGCAAAACACAAGTCCCAAGACTTAGAAATATTTTATCATAGCATGAATATGTAACCATCCTTGTTTGCTACTAGCTAGGCTAAGCATGGCATATATAAGCATCTTAACTTAGAATTTCTATCAATACTACATCTACTAGGATTTCCCAAGCATAGCATATAGACCAAAATATTCATGCAAGTCTAGCAAAATATTTCTGGTGCATAGTTGAAAAACTTAGGAATAAAATCATGAAGAACCACTTGCCTTGGTAGTTTGGAGAGTTGCTACAATCCTCACAATCACAATCACTATTTGCACCAAAATCTACACATAAAATAATGGCACAAAATCACATACACAAATAATACAAGCAAAATACATGAATGTATGCAATATGCCATGTGATGATTTTCTACACCAAACAAGACAAGTGCACTGTACTGAATCATAAAAAAGTACAAAACTTGCCAAATAAACTTTATTTGAACATTAAAACATTTTCCAAATAATTACTATAAACATTTTATGCCTACAAATGTTTCTGCAAAAACAACCACTTTTAACAGGGGCAAAACATTAAACACATTGCATAAATGGAAAGGATTTTCTCTCGTGATTCCATTGATATAAAATTTGTCAAATTTGGACATGGAAATCAAAAGTTATGAATTAAACAAGTTTAACCATCTATTTGATCTAATTCAAAATTTTAAAACCAAACTCAAGCCACGCGGCAACATCTGGTTGGCTGGTACTGCTTCGCGCTGGATCGCGCTTGCGAACCGTTAGATCTAACTAAAACGTGCGGCCAAATCTTCTCCTTACCTCTTCGTCACATATCTAATCTTATACGTTGGATCTAGATCCTACGGCCACAGATCTATCGACCACAGACGGGCAGCGACTGGCGGCTCTGTCAGAGTCGTTGCCGACGTTCTAGGTCGCGCGGGAGAGGGAGAAGGGGCTTACTATGCTCGGCGTGTGCTGCTGATGCTCGAGGTAGGCTTCGTTGGCGAAGGGGTGCGCAGAGGTGGTCGCTGGAGCTCGTCGGAGTCGTGCGCGGCGTCGGGTGGTTGTAGACATCAACGTTGCCGAGGCTCTGCGCCGTCCTTGCACGAATAAAACGCATCAGGGGGTGCGCAAAGTCACAGTGCGCAAGATGGTTTCAAGGAGAGATCAAGGGGCCCTCAATTCGTACCGTGATTTCTCACCGGAGTTGAGGAAAGCGTCAAGCACTTGCGGTGGTTGTCGAATCCGTCGATCTAGGCCACGAGCAGACAAGGAAAACGTATGACGTGAGTCACGTGGTTGAATGAAGCATGATATCATGAACAAGACCGAGCGGGGTGGACGGAGCTTACCGGAATCGTCCGCCGGAGTGGCTCGGTACCGCGGCGGTGCGAGCAAAATTGCGGGCAGCCTGGTGGCGCTTATGGCTAGCTTTGTTGGGGGAAATGGTCGCGAGGGGGAGGGGTTTATGTAGCCAGAGCGGGGGCGGAAATCACTCGCCGAATCAATGCAATTAAGAGCAGCATCAGTGGGGGAAACGGCAGCGGCGAGGTGGTCGTCGGCGTTGATTGAGGACGAAGGGGTGACATGGCAGTGAGGGCCCAGTCGTCAGCGAGTGGGTACGCATGTGCGGGGTAGGAAACGAGGGAGAGGGGGAAATGGCCTGGGTGGGCTTTTGGGCTGGTTCTGGTTCTGGGCTTGATTAGAGGCGCAGGCCTTTTTCTAATTCCTTCTCCTTTTCTAATTTCTGTTTGATTTTCCAGGAATCAAATTCAAATGAAACCAAAAGTATTTTAATTTAAATCTTCCCTGGTATTTTGTAGAGTGCAACCTTCATACTTTTGGTCATAAAACCATGTGGTCACTCTGCATTTGCTTGGTCCTTTTGAATAAAACAAAATAAACAGTGACATAGCACTTGATTTGAATAAGTTTTTGAAAATGGTTTTAAAACCATATTTGTTTTGTAAATTTTGGTCCAGGCACTAACTTTCAACCAAAACAATCTGAGAGCAACAAAGCTTGGTTTTAAAACAATTATACTCTCATTTGAGTGTGGCATTTGATTAGTGTTTGCTCACATAAAATAATGGCACCAAGTGCTACTGTTTTCTTGAAATGAGTTGGAAATTTGATCCGTAAATGATATGCATGCATGGATGATATGCATGAGTTTTGAAACATGATTTTAGGGATGTTACAGGTTTTATGTGAATGTTTGTTGATTAATCTAATTGACAAAATTCTGAATAAATAAAAGGAGTTTTATTTAATGAGATTACATTAAATTTGGTGGAAATTTAATGGGCTTTGAGTGGGATTTTGAGTGGAGGAAATGGAGAGTCAAATTTGAGTGGGAGCTCCACTCACATGAATGGAGGAAGGGGTGGGGGATGCCACCATGGCCGCCGGCCATGCCCCTTGTCGTGCCCCCTCCTCCTATAAAAGGACTCCCTCTCAATCACACCTCCTCGTGAAGGATATCTCTCCCCATCTAGTACTATTCCCCCATGGTCTCGGCTTAGCGAGATACATGTTCCCGGTGGCTTTTTCTAGAGCGAGGCTTTACTAGTTCCGCTGCACCGCTAGAGCGAGGTTGCGGAGGTTGTCGGGGTCCTGGACATGTGTGCGATCACGGATGCTCTGCTGAGTTGTGGTGCTGCCAGACTTCCAGACGATCTTGAGATCGGCAAGAGATCGACTACATCACCAACGAGTCCATAGTCGTAAAAGTTTTGTCGGTCTTCAAGGATATGTATTCTGGATGTATATCCACCCATTGATTGTATCCAGATAGATGGCTCGTGGCGTATATAGTTCCCATCATAGGAAATTTTTTGTTTTCTATGCTACGAACCCAATACATTATTGGAGCAAGACATACCGACGAACTTCAAGAAAATTGATGGTAAACTAAAGTTACAAGAAATCCTGAAATTAAAAATTCACTTGAGATTAGAAAGTAAAATTGTTACTGAATATCATCAAGTAAAATGGTTACTCGACATTTCTAAAGGACCGCAATTGTTACTGAATATCATCAAGTAAAATGGTTACTTGACATGTCAATAATGTATATGCAAAGCACATAAAGTTGAGTGGGAGCTAGAGAGTCTTCCTAGATTAATATGTGGATGACATATTTTTGTGAGGAAGTATTGTAAAGTTTGAACTCACATATGTAGTAGACATATTTTTGAGTGGGAGCTTGATAGGATTCATCTGTGTAAGTGACACATTATGAATAAAGACCAAAATCCAGTAAATAAATAAATGTTGATTTATGGGAGAGTTCCATATTGAAATCTTGGAGATTAATATATGTCCTATAAGATTATGTTGAAATGAAGTTCCTAAAGGAGATTCTGGAAGGTTAAGAATATGAATTAATTTAGGAAGAGTCCTCAATAATTCAAAAAAGGTTAGGAAAAATCATTAAGTATGAAGGTTTATGATTTAATAAAAGAATAGGATGTTCATACATCCAATGTCTTTTGACATAGGATTATATTTTCAAATCATGAGGAATACTTAACATAATATGATCCATGTTCTTAGTTGGAAGAACACGTTTGGAAATGATCAATGAATCATTGAACAATGAGTTAGGGTTGTCCACATGATCTAGTGAGATCTATAGACATGCTTCCAGATCTATAAAGACAACATACTTGAAGTATAAAGTGTTATACTCGAAAATTTATATGTTGAATTTAATAAGATCGAAAATCTCTGCATTAAAGACTACCTGAGGCAAAGTTGAAGCATGATGGCTAATATTTGAAATGGCACATGGTGCATTTTGAATTTGAAATCTACATTTATAAAATAGTATATGAATACTACAATGTGTTGTATAAATGTTGAAGCTTTGAGAAACATTTTCTCACAGAATGTGTTCCAATACTTAGTGCCCATGAGAAAGTCCCCAAGACCTATCTAAAGTCGATGCTGGTATCTAGAACCTGAGACCCCATTCTGTTGCCAAAACATTGTATATGCACAAAAAATTACCATAGAGATGCTAAAAGGTATTAGTGTCACGCAGGATGACATTAATAAGTTGCAAAGGATACATAAGGAATGAAATGTTCATTTCTTAGACTTATAACTCCTCCATGAGCAAGCATAATTAGAAGAACCAAGGAGTATGGTATTGATGATTGGATAACAAATGCAACTAGTTTAGTTGTAATATAGTGCAAGTGGGAGACTGAAGGGAATATGCCCTAGAGATAAATATTTAATGGCATCTTTCATAAATTTTATGATTAATTCTTATATCATTCTATAAACTATATAGATTAGGAAACGTCAATACACATGTGATATACAAAAAACCAGTAGTTCTCAGTGAAACTCTAGTCACTGATTCATTGGTCAACAGATGATCAAAGGTTTCCTGATCATGTTGGTGCCTCGACCCCTAATTGACAATGGAGTAATTTCATTGGAGAATGAGATGGTGAACATACCCTCTCAATAGCATCATATCACGATCATGTTACAGAGCTCAGGTTACGATGATTAGGAAACATAGTGATGCTTTCCGGGTGTTGTTGGGTATTCGGAGGAACAGGTTGAGGATACTGCGTCAACAGAGGGATTTTTCCATCTGCGTGAAGGAAGATACTCTGGGCCCACTCAGATAAGTTATAACCATAAGATATGCAGTGTGTGACTAGGTCACGGGGATATCACTTATCTGATCGAGTAAAGAAGGTATTGTCGGTAACGAGGTTGAACCCTAACATGGAGATGTCATTTGATCAAACCTCGAACAATACAGTATCACAGAGACAAAAGTAATAAGACACATTGTTTATGGTTCAATGAAAAATTTCGTTGAGTACATAGGTGGTCATCATGGGCATCCAGGTCCTTCTTTTGATCATTGGTCAGAGAGGAGTCTTAACCATGTCTGTAGTATTCTTGAACTTTTCGGTATCATGCTTAAGGGCTTGACGAAGCTTGGAGATTGTTAATGGCAAGTTTGGAATCACTAAAGAAGTTAGAAGAAAGAAACCAGAAAAGTTTTCAAGTGATCTGAAGGTGTTCAGAGAATGGATAAGGAAAAAGGACCGAAAAGGGTTTTCGGATAAATTGTTATTTGAATATGTTTATTATATATTAATTATGAATTAATATATTGTAAATAAATATTTAAATAATTATTTATAAAGGCGTCTTATAAGTTAGGAAAAATCCAAGAGGGATTTTATCTAAAAGGAAAAAGGCGAAAAAGGCAAAGGGAAGTTGTTTTTGAAACAACCCACTTCGGCACTTAGTGCGCATGTGGACAATAATATCGTTGCCAACAACTGTGGCCAACGCTGCAAGCTGGCCAAGACGACCCACCAGGCGTCATGCCGCCATGGGAGTGCTGTGCATGCTTGGTCGCGGCCAGCCTAACTCAGCCTAGGGTGCTGTCAGCGTCATGACACACACCGCCTCGCGAGCTGCTGAGCCAGGCAACCCAACCGGGGTCCCTTCCTCCGTCGCGTCAGCCAGCTAGGCCGCACGTGGGTCGGCAAGCGGCTCACCCGGCTGGCGGCTGGTTTGCCCCTTTTTGTTTGTTTATTTAGTCCCACATGGGAACCCTAAGGTGGAGGGACCCCCTCCCTCTTCCTATATAAAGGGGTGCCCATAGGAGGATTAAAACACACCAATTTCCACCTGGAAATAAATAAAAGACATGTGTTTCCTATATCTTATCTCTGTTGCGACCGTGGCCCCCTTGTCGGGTTGTGCGAGCGAGCAGTTCTTCACCGCGGAGCGCCGTCGCGCTACGGGATTTGGAGCCAGGAGATATACTTCCGCAATATCGGCTAGATCAGAGAGAAGTGGGGGTCGACATCAAGAATCGTACGTGTGTCACTCCCTCTGGCAGCACCGTGCTTTCGATGCTAGGAGTTGTCAGAGTTGCAGGACTTCGTGACCTCAAGGTCAGTGTTAGGGCATCTTCTTCATCCATGTTCCTTGCAGTACGTTAACCGTGCTTGGTCTTCAAAGATATGAATACCGTATCCCCTCTCGTTACTACATTACTAGGAGATAGATCCTGTCATTAAGGTTTCGATCATAGGAATTTTTTGTTTTCTACCCTCAAACCCCAACAATGTCTACTTCCACAACCTCGGCTCGATCCGAGGCTGGGAGTCGTTGTCTTGTATCGTATGTGCGTGGCAACTCAGTGGGGCTACACTTGGAGCTACCCAGGCCATCATGCGGGATCTGGATAAGGGGTGACGTGCGAGGAGCTTCGCAACCTTGAGGTCGGACGGGTACGACTACATCAACCATGCTTCTGCATGAGTGTAACGCTCTCTCGGTCTTCAACGGTATGTTACTATTGTCTTCCTTCGTTACTGCATTACTAATAGACAGATCTTGGGCAATTAGGGTTTCCTGCGTAGTAATTTTTTTTTCTGCACCGGAACCCCAAGAAAGACAACATCTTTGTAGTTGATACCTTGGTTTTGAAGGGAATATGCCCCAGAGGCAATATTAAAATTGTTATTATCGTATTCCAAGTATATGATAGATTTTTATTTTACATGATATAATTGAATTAAAAAGAAACTTTAATACATGTGTGTTTAATAAAGAAATAAAGTGTTCCTAGTTATGCCTCTCATATAAACTAGCTCGTTGATTAACATGATGATCAAGGTTTCCTGATCATCAACATTGGATGTTGTTAATAACAAGGTCACAACATTGGTGGAATGATGTGATGAACATTCATATGAAGTATAGTAATACGATCAAAGTCATTATGTTTACATTTCTATGACATCATTGCAAGTAACTTTATTCCTTAGACCATGAGATCATGTCAATCACTAAGACATGAAGAGTATCTTGATAACATAAAACGTCACACTGTAACAGCGTGACTATAAAGGTGGGTTCAGATACTCCCATAGTGTTATGTAGAGGCTTATGGATCAAGAGTGGGATTTTTAATCCAAATGACGGAGAGATATACTCTGGTCCCTCTCGGTGATATCACATTGATATAGCTAGCAAGCAAATGATGGAGATCACTAGAATGTTATATCACGAGAACGAGAAAAGAGTACATGTTGGTAATAAGATAAAACTAGGTATGGGGATACCGATGATCGAATCTCGGACATGTAAAATATCACGAGACAAAATGATTTAGTTGCAATGTTAAGGTTCTCATGATCACAAGAAGTCATCGTTGAATGTGTAGGAGTCGGTACGGATCTCCAGATCCTACTGCTAATTATTGATCGGAGAGGGGTCTCGATCATGTCTTCATTATTCGCGAACCGTAGGGTGATAAGCTTAAGGGATATCTACACCACTTGGAGCAAATGAGTTGCCAGGAAAAGAATATCAAAGCGCTAGAATTATTTCAATGGACACCGGAATTGTTTCGGGTGAAATAGCTGAAATTGGTTCTGCATGTGAACTTGTAATGTGCAAGGGATTTTATGTGAATGTTTGTTAATTAATGTAATTCAAAAATCTGAATAAATAAATAAAAGATTTTTATGTAATGAGAGAAAACATTAAATTTGGTGGAAATTTAATGGATTTTGAGTGGGATTTTGAGTGGAGGAAATGGAGGGTCATTTGTGTGAGTGGGAGCTCCACTCACATGAATTGAGGAAAAGGAGGGGCCACCATCTTGGCCGTCGGCCAAGGGGAGGGGATTCCCCCCTCCTCCTATAAAATGCCCCATCTCCCTCCTTCTCACTTACACCTCCTTGTGAAGGATCTCTCTCCCCCTCTAGTACTATTCCCCCATGGTCTCGGCTTAGCGAGATACATGTTCCAGGTGTCTTTTTCTAGAGCAAGGATATGTTGCTTCCGTTGTATTATTGGAGAGAGTACACGAAGGTTGTCGGGGTCTTGGACGTGTGTGCGATCATGGATGCTCCCCTGAGTTTCAGTGGTGCCTGATGAACAACGACTATAGGGGATCGCAACTATCTTCGAGGGTAGTATAACCCAATTTATTGACTCGACACGAGGGGAGGCAAAGAATACTTATAATCCTTAACAACTGAGTTGTCAATTCAGCTACACCTGGAAATAGTCTTCCTCATAGTAGATTATCAGTAGCAACAGTTTTGTAGTAGCAATATTAAAGTAACAGGAGCAGTAAAACAAGAGCAGTAGTAAGAGTAGCAGCAAACAGTAGGATATGAGCGTGGTTGGCATAGGGATGGATGGACGGGTGTTGCATGGACGAGTATAAACATGTAACTTCAAGATCTAGGGCAATTGCAGATAAATATGATAAATCATCCAAGTACTAAACAATCATAGGCATGTGCTCCATATATAGTCATGCGTGATCGCAATGAGAACTTGCACAACATATTTTGTCCTGTCAGCCCGTTGTAGCGGGGCCTCAAGGGAACTACTGGAAAGTAAGATGCTCCTTTTAATAGAGCACCGGAGCAAAGCATTAACACTCCGTGAACACACGTGATCCTCACATCACAGCCATCCCCTCAGGTTGTCCCAATTTATGTCACTTCGGGGCCTTTGGATCCAGACAATGATATGTGTACACAACTTGAAGATAAGCTCACAAACAATACTATCATAATGATTCAATAATAAGTTCAGATCTGAGATCATGGCACTCAGGACCTAGTGACAAGCATTAAGCACAACAAGTTGCAAAAAATTGAAATAGCACTAATAGAGATACTAGGCACCATGCCCTAACAATCTTATTCGATTACATGATAGAACTCATCCAATCCCTACCATCCCCATAGCCAACATCGGGGGATTACTCACTCATGGATGAGGGAAACATGGATGGTTGATGGAGAGGTGTTAGTGATGATTATGGCGATGACCCTCTCCAAATTCCCCGTCCCGGCAGGGTGCCAGAACGGAGTTTCTGGTTCTGAATCGTGGTTTCTGGTGGTGGCGGTGCAGCGAAACTCTTTCTCCAAAAACGTCGAACCCCCCCTGAGTTTTAAGGTCAAGAGGCAACTTATAGGCGAAGAGGGAGGCCGAGGGGGTGCCTGAGGCGGCCACACCCCTCCCAGGCGCGGCCACACACCTCCCAGGCGCAGCCAGGCCTAGCCTGCGTGGCCAGGGGGTCTGGGCCCCTAGGAGCCCCACTCCGTCTCGTCTTCTTGATCCATGAGTCCTCTTGTGAAATAGGAGTTTTGGCATATTTTTTGGGATTTTTCCTGATAGTTGATTTCTGCACAAAAACTAGACACCAAGGTAATTCTGCTGAAAACATCTACATTCCGTGTTAGTTGTATCCAAATCACACAACTTTAGAGGAGAAACAATATCAAAAGTGTTCAGGAAAGTATATATGTTTTGGACGTATGAAATCCCCCCAAGCTTAGTTTATTGCTTGTCCTCAAGTAATTCAGTTGAAAATTGAGTGCAATAAAGTATCTTTCGCGAACACATTTTCTTCATATGATGTAAATATTCTCAGCACATGAGTAGATACTTAGACAATTCATAATAAGGAGTATGCAACTTTTTCTACTTAATAGACATTGCAAGATATGAAGAGATTCCAAGTCAATAATAATAAGTAGCCTGAAACATAAACATAAGCAACATTGCAATGCTCATAAAAAGGTATGATAGAGTGGTATCTCACTTGACTTTATTTGTAGAGCACAACATGAATGCCAAGGCACCTCCGAAGTTCAAGTGAAGACTAGAAGTAAAGATATAAAAGATACAAGCATCAAAGTCATGACATAATTAACCAAGTTTTGAGACAAGCACATCACACTAAGAATGACAACTATGCTCTCAAGAAGGTGATCATAGAATAAGTGGTGACTCAATAAGGAAGTGAAAAGGTTTTGAAAAGTTTGAAATGCTTCGAAATGCTGAAAGTATGGTACTCATTAGCTTTGAGCTCTCATTGCCCCTATCATAGACATCTTTAAATGGTTAAGGTGAAAGTGAGGTCCAATATGAGTTATATGCTTGACAAACCATAAACTGGAAATTTCATGCCCCTTGAGTACGTGGGCCGCTACTCATGCTACTCAACTTTAGTTATGGGTAAGTTCTTGTCATAGTAAATACATGTGTATCATACATAACCACCAACGGGGTACCTCTTGCACATGATACAGGAGTTATCCCATAATCAAAATGACAAGGCAAGCAGACAATGGGCATCTCAGTAATCTTATTATTTAGCATGGGAAAATGGTGCTTTTTTCTCT
Organism: Avena insularis; assembly: GCA_023614405.1. Classification (NCBI taxonomy): domain Eukaryota; kingdom Viridiplantae; phylum Streptophyta; class Magnoliopsida; order Poales; family Poaceae; genus Avena; species Avena insularis. The sequence continues at coordinate 37,776,307 of CM042685.1, read as the reverse complement.
CTTTCCTCTTTTCTATGTGTCTTTTTTTTCTTTTTCTCAATATCTATCTCTTTTTTATAAGAAGAATGCTTCATAGACTGCTCACTATGGTTATGCTGCAAGTTTCCACCATGATTATCCATGGTTTAGGCTAGCGGCCCACGCATTTCTCTAACACATATACATAACTCCATGGACATACAAGCTCCCCTTTTATTTCACCCCGAGGACATCTGTAAACAAAAGAGCATGATATCAACTAGGTATACTATTTACAGGTGTTGAAAGCATTCCCCGTGACACCACGGTTCTGCTAACTCTCAACCTATAATTTGCAAGCATATAACTTTCATGGAGAGTCATAATGGTTCAGGTTTATTAAGTGCAAGAAATAAAGTGTGACATCAAGTTCGTGAGAGCTTTACTAAGTAACTTTCTCATAACAAGAAAACATTTTATTTGGAAGAAAACAAGGAATAATAAATATGCACGGAATAGCAAATGATGCTAGTAGGTAGGTATGATGGACACTTTTGGCAATGTTGGTTTTGGGGAGTTGGAAGCACGAGTAGAGCTCATAACAGTGCAAGTGATGGCTAGCAATAGAAAGGAAGCGACAAAGGAGAGAGCAATAACTGTCATAATCATGCTTGCAACAAAACAGGACTAATTATGGCATGAAAGTGATACAAGAAATCTGAGGCAAAATAAATCATCGAGCCTTACTGACTATTTTTTAGTCATATGCATGCGTGAGCATGTGCCAAGTAAATTCAAACTATTAGCATGTGCCAAGTAAATTCATATGCATGCGTGAGGAGGATTCCACAATATCATACCAACTATAAATAGAACAATGCAAGCAAACATTCATATGACATGCTACAAACTATTAGCAAGCTGAGCTAATCATAAGAAAGCCAGAACTACTAAGCATCCATAAATAAAATACACCCTACATGAACAGACTAAGCATGCCCACAATTATGAGTATATGTACAAAAATTAAAACAAATAGAGTTCATTACCAGCCTCTTACCACACCTCAAGATGCCATTATCATTCATTATTGCCCTTCACTTGTGTGGCTTGAATGATAACATGAAACCAAACTCCACTGAGGACCGCTGAACCCTGCAAAGAACTTCACAAAACCAAAGAAGAACAACAAATATTTTTGGTGTTTTTGATTTCATAAAGCAAGCACACCAAGCAAAAAAACAAACAAAGCAAAATATTTTTGGATTTTACTTAAGGAAAACCAAAGCTAAAAAGGCAAAGAAGTAAATCAAGATAAACAGCGAATATATTTTTTGTCTTTTTGTGATTTGGGAAAGCAGGAACAAAAACCAAAAAGAAAGAGAAACATGGATATAAAAAGAAACGACGAAACATGATATATAGATGAGTGTGATGTCGGTGTACCTCCCCCCAAGCTTAGACCGTTGGCCTAAGTGGGGCTCAATCCCAGCCTGACCAAGAAGGTGCACCTCCGTACTGCGACGAAGAGGACCCTTCGTCCTGGTACGTGCTCGAGGAAGCCCCCGTGTAATGCACAGAGTGGTCATAAGAGGGCGCGTCCCCCTGGTAGTGTCCGCGGAAACCAAAAATGCGCAGCTACTTGTCCATCTCCTCCTTGGAGCGTGACCAAGGTCCCCTGCAAATACTGAACAAAGTGGTTTGTGGAAAAGGAGTTTCCCTCTCTTCCCCTTTAGTAAACATCATCCTGTAAACCAAACTCTCAATGGTAGAGCTAGCAGTGACAAAGTGATGCGCTTTCATAGCAGCAAGATCAAGCCTCTGAGGAGCCAAAATTGTGTCATTTGGATCAACAGAAAGTTCTAAGGCAGCAACTACACGTGCAACAATAATACCCCTATAAATGGGTCCCCTAGCAGCTAAGCAACGAGCAATGAGAGAACCAACATTATACCTAGTTTCACTGTTGAGTGCAATAGCTAGAAAGGCCAAATGATAGTTGGAAATATTTCTAGTGTTCTCCCTACCAAGAATACTAGTGGCAAGATAATAAGCAAAATATCTGATAGCTGGGAGTTGGATATTACTTATCTTCCCACGCTGCGCTCTGCTGTCATCATCATTAGTTACCCCGCGGTAGAGCTCCAACAAATCAGCGGGTTGAGATGGAATCTTCTTCACCATCCCAGCCATGCCAATACCCAAAATTTCGCAAAATTTCTTCAATGTCATGGTGATAGGCCTATCATAGATTTTGAATGACACATATGACCTGAAAGGGTTGTTAGAAAAACAGAAACTTTCCACAAAAGTTTTGGTGAGCATTGAAGGGAATATGCCCTAAGAGGCAATAATAAAGTGTTTATTATGTGTATTCCAAGTATATGATAGATGTTTATTTTGCATGCTATAATTGTATTAATACGAAAACGTTAATACATGTGTGTTTAATAAATGAACAAAAAGTTCCTAGTTATGCCTCTCTCATAAACTACCTCGTTGATTAACAAGATGATCAAGGTTTCCTCATCATAGACATTGGATGTTGTTAGTAACGAGGTAACAACACTAGTGTAATGATGTGATGAACATTCATCCGAAGTATAGCATTATGATCAAAGTCAATGAGTTTATATTGCTATAAAAACTTACGAAGTGATCCTAATCCTTAGACCATGAGATCATGTCAATCACTAACACCGAAAGAGTTTCTTGATAACATCAAACATCACACCGTAACTGGGTGATTATAAAGATGGGTTCGGAACTACTAAAGTGTTATGTTGAGGCCCATGGATCGAGAGTGGAATTTGTTCATCCCAATGACAGATAGATATGCTCTAGGCCCTCTCGGTGATATCACATTGGTTAGCTTGAAAGCAAGTGATTTGATCACTAGAATGTTATATCATGGGAACAAGAAAGAGTGCATGTCAGCAATGAGATCAAACTAGGTATGGAGATACCGACGATCGAATCTCAGAGATGTAATATATCACGAAACAAAAGGATTAAGCTACTAGCGTAAAAGGTTCCGACGATCACAAGAAGGTCATCGTTGAATGTGTGGGAGTTAGTATGGGTCTCTGGATCCCGCTTCTGATTATTGATCGGAGAAGGGTCTCGATCATTTCTGCATTATTCGTGAACCATAGGGTGGAACACTTCAGAGACACCGACATCCAATTGTAGCAAAAGTTTCATGCTGAAAAGAATAAAAAGCGCAGGAATTTATTTCACTAGATACCGAAACAGGTTTTCGGGTGAAATTACAGAAAGTGTTTTTGCATATGAAATGAAATACTAGCAAGGGGTTATATGTGAATGTTTGCCATTAAAGTAATTTAAAAAATTCTGAATAAATAAAAGGAGTTTTATTTAATGAGAGTTTGCATGAAATTTGGTGGAAATTTAATGGGAATTTGAGTGGGATTTTGAGTGGAGGGAATTGAAAGGATTTTGTGAGTGGAGTATCCACCCACATGAATGAGGGGAGGTCAAGGGGGCAGACCCATGCGCCGGCCACCCCCTGGGGGTTTCCCCCTCTCTCCTATAAAAGGCACCCCCCCCCTCCTCACTTCTCACTCACACCTCCTCATGAAGGATCTCTCCCCCCTCTAGTATTTATACCCCATGGTCTCGGACTAGAGAGATACATGTTCCCGGTGGCTATTCGGCAAGAGAGTTTTGCTTCCGCTGCATCGCTGGAGCTAGGAGGCGGAGGTTTCTTAGTGCCTCGAACGTGTGCAAGCACGGATGCACTGCTAAGTTGCGGTGCTAAGGAGTTCCTCTCGATCTTGAGATCGGCAAGAGATCGTCTACATCAACCACGAGTTTGACTCGTTAAGCTTTGTCGTTCTTCAAGGGTATGTTCTCTATGGATATACATCCGCCCGTTGTTTTTATATAGTAGATAGATCTTGGTACATAGTTGTTCCCATCATAGGAAATTTTTTGTTTTCTATGTTGCGAACCCTACAAGCATACCATATTGCTCACTCTCATCCTGCATATAATCAGGTAGTCCAACCCTCCGAACAAGAGTTAGGAAATCATTGAAAATCACTACAGCCTGCAAAAAGGTAGAACAAGGGAAGGTAGAAGGGTGCGCATTCCCCTCATCTCCCTCTTTGCCAAAGAGCAGTGTAATAAGATCCTCATTGTATGACGACCTAGCTCGGGAGGATGATCTCGAAGGCCTTATCCTTCTAAGTGCATCACTCTCAAACACTTCTCCAAAGGTGTGGTTGTCCATAACCCTTTTTCTGAAAATTTTAGACAAACGTCAAACCAAGTGATTTCCAAGTTGATAAATGATGATGAACTACTATAGGAACTTGCTAGAGGGATAGACATGCATCAAAATGAAATCTCTAAGCATAGAACAAGCATGCAAGCTCACATAACCTATCACCTATAGTAGCAAAATACTCAAGATACAATCTACATATCAAAAATCTAATTGTACAAGCGGAGGAGGCACATACCGGATAGCAATCCCTCCCAAAATCAGCAGCAAAGATGGGCTAAGAAAGGAGATAAAAAATCGGGAGCAAGAACAGCAGGAACTCGAGCTTGAGAAATTTTTCCGGTGTTTTTCGGGAGAGAGAAAGAAGTGGCTGGGAAGAGGCACTTTGGAGGGCTACAGGAGGGCCCCACCCAGGCCGGGCGCGCCCTTGGCTGGCCACGCCCCTTTGAAGTGTGCTGGCCTGGTGGGTCCCCCTGGGCCATTCCAGGTGCCCCTCTGCCCCTTTTTTCGAGGAAAAATTTAATATGAATTTTCTGGAATTTTTCGGGAAACTTTATTTTTGGCCAATTTTCAAGGTATGAAAATTGATTTTCTCGCAGAAAAAGATTTTTTAGAAGAAGCAAAAAGCAAACCAAACCAAAACTACAGAAGTTCTAAGACACTCTAAAACGCAAACAACAAGCAAAACTATGACTAACAAGAAGAAGAGCAAAGAATGGAAAGGAGAAAAAAAAGTGAGCAAGTATAACCATAGTGAAAACATTGTTTTGTTCATTATAATCCCTTTGTTAACAAGGTTGATCACGTCTTTTTACCAAAACAATCTTATATGAAACAAAACTTTGCATTTCACAAAATGATTATGTTACCTCAAACTTGATAGCAATAGTCCCAATCATAATAGTTTCAAAACTTTCTTGTGGAATGGGACAATATATTTCTCCAACTTTGATGCTCTCAATATTTTCAATGGAATTAAGGAAATAAGTTTTATCAATCTTCTTGGGGAAATAGACAATATGCTCTTTGTCATTAATATTAAAAGTTACTTTTCCTTGATTACAATTGATGACAGCACCTGCAGTATTAAGAAAACGTCTCCTAAGAATAATGGACATATTATCATCTTCAGGCATCTCAAGCACAACAAAATCAGTTAAAACCAAGCAATTATGAGCCACTTGAACAGAAACATCCTCACATATACCAACAACAATAGTAGTTGACTTATCAGTCATTTGCAAAGATATATCAGTTGGTATCAACTTTTCTAGCTAGTGTCTCTTGTAGAGAGAAAAAGGCATAACACTAACTCCAGCTCCCAAATCACATAAAGCAGTTCTAACATAATTATTCTTAATAGAGCAAGGAATAGTTGGTATACCTGGATCACCAAGTTTCTTTGGGACCTTACCATTGAAGGAATAATTAGAAAGCAAAGTATAAATTTCCTCATTAGGAATCTTCCTTTTATTAGAGATAATATCCTTGATATACTTTGAATAAGGAGGCAACCTAATAGCATCAGTCAAAGGAATTTGCAAAAATAAAGGTTTCAACCACTCACAAAACTTGTTATAGTGTTCTTCCTCCTTTGACTTGTGTTTCTTATTGGGAAAAGGCATAGGTTTCTGCACCCAAGGTTCTCTTTCACTACCATGTTTATTAGCAATAAAATCTTCCTTAGTGTACCTAGTTTTCTTAGTGTGCTTCTCATATTCTTCTTCAATTTCTTCCTTATCACGAGCATCATTTTTATCATCACTTTCAGTTTCAGCATCAGAGACAGATATACTATTAGGATCTATAGCAGGTTTAGAGGGTTCCTCAACTATTTTATGTTTCTTTTTCTTTCTCTTATGAGGACTACCACTATTTTCAGCTTGTTGAGAATACTGCTCAATTCATTTAGGGTGTCCTTCAGGATATAAAGGATCTTGAGTGGTTGTACCACTCCTAGTTCTAATTCCATAAGCATGTTTATCTCTTGAAGCATTAACTAGCATATCTTTTTATACCTTAGCAAGTTGATCAATTTGGGTTTGAACCATTTGGAAGTGTTTACAAAGCATCCTAACATCATTATGAGTTCTTTCCACAATATCTTTCAACTCATTAATAGCTCTAGAGTTTTCCAATAAATGATTCTAAACTTGTTTATTAAAATTACATTGTTTAACAATAAAAATGTCAAGTTCCTCTAAGCATTGATCAGGAGGTTTACCATAGGGAATATCACCTTCATCAAAGTGTTGGAGAGAGTGTACCTCAATAGTAGATGAGTGGGGAATTGACTTACATAATTCTTCTATAGGAGGTAGATTCTTCACATGTTAAAATCTAATACCTTTCTCCTTAAGACATTTTTTAGCTTCTTTCATCACTTCATCATTTAATGCAATCACTCCCCTCTTCTTTGGTGTTGGTGTTGGAGTTGGTTCAGGAAAAATTGGTTCAGGAGTAATTGCCTCAGGTGTAATTAGCTCAGTTGAAGTACAATCATCATAATTCTTGCTTATTTTAGCCATTAATTCTTGTAAGATCCCTCCTTTGTAAAGGAAAAGGATCCCTGTGATTGCAATGCTAGTCCCTGGATCAATGCTAGCATCCACAGTTTAAGATGAAGTACACAGAAACAAAGGTCATTATTACAGTCATTCCAGAGACAAACATAGTCTTTTACAAACTCCATTGCCACAGGCCTAGTACAAAAGTTTAAATAAGTAATAAGATAAATAAGTCTTCATCTTCATGTGCCACAGGAAAGCATGTTGAGTGTAGACTCATCACTCCTAATCATCATCAGAATAACCTGCAACATCACAAGTTACAGCCATAGTGGATCAATACATTGGAATAGTATTGGCAAGTGATACCTTAGTAGAATATTGGTGGACTAGTTACTATATGAAATTTGGCTAAGTGTAGCTTAGGCTTGCTTTGCTCAAAATAGGTTTTACCTATTAGTTGAAAACACTAAGTTTTTATTTGTCAAAACTTTTCCCAAGGAACCACCAACAGACATTGGGGTCCTTCACCCTTGTTCAACCATAAGTTTTACTTAGAAATTGGGATGAGGATATTCTTGATAGCTTCCATGTCTTGATGCTCAAATTGTCCAATACCAGGGACATGGCTAAGTACTTAGATTTTTCCATCTGCAGAGGTTGTGCACTTTTCCCACAAGACTTGATTTTCACCAAGACAGGACCTTTCAGAAGCCTTCCCTTAGACCAAATGGACGCGCTCCAACCTATCATCCCACTACCACCAACTGTCCAAATGGCTAAGTTATTGCAACCTATATGATCCAGGCAGAGCCGATATTGCCAAGTGACTACACTAGAAGCTTCTTAACATTTGGCCTCTCAAATCCCTTTGTTCCTGGGTGGCTTTCCACAAGTGAGATACACAAGGTAACCATAGAAATGGGCCTTGTGTAACCACTCAACATAACCCATTCACAACCATTCCACCCATGTGATTCATTCACTTAGTTGTTTTATTAAGCAAAAACATAGTCCAAAGACTTAGAAATATTTATTCATAGCATGAACATATAGCCACCCTTGGTTGCTACTATCTAGGCTAAGCATGGCATAGATAAGCATCTTAACTTATATATTTCTAGCAATTCTACAACTACTAGGATTTCCCAAGCACAGCATATAAAGACCAAAATTTATCCATGCAAGTCTAGCAAAATATTTCTAATGCATATTTGAAAACATAGGAATAAAATCATGAAGCACCACTTTCCTTGGTAGTTTGGAGAGTAGCTACAATCCTCACAATCACAATCACTATTTGCACCAAAATCTACACATAAAATGATAGCACCAAATCACATACAAAATAAATACAAGCAAAAATATATGGATGCATGCAATATAATATGTGATGATTTTATAAACTCAACAAGACAAGTGCACAGTACTGGTTCATAAACAAGTTCAAAACTTGCCAACCAACCTTTATTTGAACATTAAAACATTTCTCAAATAATTAATATACACAAAATAGTCCTACACATGTTTCTGTAAAAATAACCATTTTAACAGCAACAAAACAGTAAACACATTGCATAAATGGAAAGGTATTTCTCTCCTGATTCCATTGATATAAAATTCATCAAATTTGGACGTGGGAATCAAAAGTTATGAATTAAACAAGTTTTAATATCTAATAGATCTAATCCAGTTTTTAAACTCAAATCCTAGGCATGCGGCGTGCTCCCATGGGTTGATACCGCTTCACTCAGGATCATGCTTCCGCACCGTCGGATCAAGTTAGATCCAACGCGCTAGATCTAAAGAAAACGGTTCGCTCCCGTTCTAATCTATGCCCTACGATACAGATCTAACGGTGGCCGATGCTTTGACCAAGAAGTGGCGGCGCGAATGGTTGCTGGCGGCGGCGGAGCTTCTGCCGGCGACGCACCGGTGGTTCTAGAGGGGGCTAAGGGTCTAGCAATGGCTTACCAAACTCGCAGAAACACGACGAAGCTCAAGGTGCTGCTGGTGTGGGCGCGGGCGTGCTGCAGAGGCTGCTGGGGTTCGTCGGAGTTGGAGCCAGCGTCGGGTTTGCACGAACGGCGACGAAGGCGATGTTACTGGCCACCCTAGCACAAACCAAGGTTATCAGCGAGTGCACAACGCTTAGGCGAACCTGACAGGGTCAAGTAGAAGGCGCGGGGTGGTCGGCTTTTACCTTAATCGCTCGCCGGAGTCGGAGGCGGCGACGGACGCTCACAGTATTCGTCGAAGTCGACGCTCTGGATCACAAGGAGACGAACAAAGGGGGTCAAGAGGTGCGCAAAGATCAGAGGATCACTGTGGTGAACGAGGTAGGCGCAGGGCTTACCGGAATACCTCGCCGGAGTGGGTTCTGTCTGCGGCGGTGTAAGCGCGAATACTGGCAGCCTGGTGGCAAGGAGAGCGTGCTGTGTGGGGGGGGGAAATGACCGCGGTGGCGAGGTGATTAAGTAGCCAGGAGGGGCGAGGGAATTATGCTGTGGATCAATGCCAATTAAGCGAGGATTCAATCGTGGCGTTTCTAGAGGAAACGGCGGTGGCGACGGGGTCTGCGCGCGCGCGGGTGGGGAAGAAGGTGCGGACCTGGCTCGGGCCCAGTGGCAGTGGCAGCGGGGCAGAGCGGGTGTGGGTGAGAGAGAGAGAAGGGTAAAACGACCCGGGTGGGCTTAGTGGGATGATTTCTCTGTTGGGCCAAATGACTAGCGCCGGCCTTTTTCCTTTTCTCTTTCATTTTCTATTTTTGTTTTGATTTTCTGAATCCATTTTCAAACAAATTCAAATGCTATTTGAATTAAAATTTGTTCTGGATTTTTGTAGAGTGTAACAATCATGTTTCTGGGTATAAAAACATGTGTCCCCCCTGTAATAATTTGGTCCTATTGTTCAAGCAAATAAACAGTGACATAGCACTTGGTTCGATCAAGTTTTGAAAATGGTTTTAAAATCCATATTTGTTTTGTAAATTTTGGTTTAAACAGTAGAACTCAAGCAAAACAATCTGAGAGTAACAAGGTTTGATTCATGAACAACAATCTCTCATTGGAGAGTAGCATTTGATTTAATGCTGATCACATAAAATAATGAGCTCATATGCTCATGTTTTTGAATTGATTTTTGAAATGAACTCTACATGATCATTGGATGATATGCATGAGTTTTGAAACATGATTTTAGGGATGTTACAATTCTTTAGCTTCTGCAGGAGTTCTTTTCCTGAAAACACAATCAGCAAAACTATCTTGGTATGTCTTAGAATCATCAGTTAGTCCATTATAATAAATATCAAGAAGCTCATTTTTAGGCAATGGACATCCAGGATGTGAATGAATCAAGGCAGAGAACAATGTCCATGACTCAGGCAATTTATCTTCTTCACCTTGTTTAAAATCAAAAAGTTTCTGCAAAGCAGCATGTCTAGCACTGGGAGGAAAATATTTCTGACAGAAAGAAGCAATCAGGAAATCAGGGCTATCAATGGATCGAGGAGGTAATCTATTAAACCAAGCTTTAGCTTCTCCTTTTAGTGAAGAAGGGAAGATCTTTGTAATAAAGTACTTGCGCATCTTAAAATCATCAGAGAATAAGGCCCTCATAGTGGAAAGCTCATTCATATGAGCTACATCACTTTCATTTTCAGTCCCACAAAAAGGTTCTTTCTCAACAATGTTTATATAGGATAAATCAAGAGAGAAATCATAATCTTTATATTTAATGTCTATGGGAGAAGTAGCAAACTTAGCACCAGGAGACAGCTTAGGTATAATTGTACGTCTCTCAAGGAGACTCTTAATAGCACTAGCACCACCTGTGTTTTGGTACTCTTCAATAAATTCATCAGTCATTTCAATGTAACCATCGTTAATATCATATCTCTCTAGACTCAGGTGAGCTAAAAGGTGTAATAGTGTCTTCACTAGGAGTTTCAGTGTTTCCCAAAATAGTTCTAGCAATTGTAGCATCTAGGAAAGGACCTAATGAACCACTTGCATCAAGCACAGTAGAAGTAACATCATGAGTATCAGAAGCAATTTCAGATTCAGCAGCAGTAGCAGGGTGTGTAGCATGTCTATGTGGTGGTGGTGTAACAAGCTTACTTATAATAGACAGTGAATCAAGAGCAGTAGAGGTGTTTAGGACTGTACCTCTTCTAGTAGTAGATGGTAAAATAGGAAACTTTCCACCACGAGACGTCCCCATGATAAAAGGAATAGCAGTGAACAATAATAGATCCAAGTGATCTTACAAATAAAGCTATGCTCCTTGGCAACGGCGCCAGAAAATAGTCTTGATGACCCACGAGTATAGGGGATCGCAATAGTCTTCGAGGGTAGTATAACCCGATTTATTGATTCGACACAAGGGGGGCCAAAGAATACTTATAAGCTTTAACAACTGAGTTGTAATTTCAGCTGCACCTAGAAATAGTCTTTCTCACAGTAGTTTATCAGTAGCAACAGTTTTGTAGTAGCAATAGCAAAGTAACAACAGCAGTAAAACAAAGGCAGTAGTCACAATAGTAGCAAATAGTATGATATGAGTGTGGTAGGCATAGGGATGGATGGACGGGCGTTGCATGGACGAGACTATTCATGTAACTTCTATATCTAGGGTAATTGCAGATAAATAGGATAAAACATCCAATTACTAAACAATCATAGGAATGTGTTCCATATATAGTCATACGTGCTCACAATGAGAACTTGCACAACATCTTTTGTGCTTCCAGCCCGTTGTAGCGGGGCCCCAAGGGAATCTACTGGAAAATTAAGGTACTCCTTTTAATAGAGCACCGGAGCAAAGCATTAACACTCCATGAACACATGTGATCCTCATATCACAGCCATCCCCTCCGGTTGTCCCAATTTCTGTCACTTCGGGGCCTTTGGATCCGGACAATGATATGTGTACACAACTTGCAGATAAGATCACAAACAATACTAACATCATGAATCAATAATAAGTTCAGATCTGAGATCATGGCACTCGGGCCCTAGTGACAAGCATTAAGCATAACAAGTTGCAACAAAGTCAAATAGCACTAATAGAGATACGAGGCACCATGCCCTAACAATCTTATTCGATTACATAGCCTACAGCGGGGGATTACTCACTCATGGATGAGGGAAACATGGATGGTTGATGGAGAGGCGTCGGTGATGATGATGGCGATGATCCTTTCCAAATTCCCTGTCCCGGAACGCAGTTTATGGTTCCGAATCGCAGTTTCTGGTGGTGGCAGTGCAGCGGAACTCTTTCTATAAAAACATCGAACCCCTCCCCCCCTGAGTTTTTAGGTCAAGAGGCAAATTATAGGCAAAGAGGGAGGCCGAGGGGGTGCCCTAGGCGGCCACACCCCTCCCAGGTGCAGCCAGGCCTGGCCCGCGTGTCCAGGGGGTGTGGGCCCCTCGGAGCCCCACTCCGTCTTGTCTTCTGGCTTCGTGAGTCTTTTGGTGAAATAGGATTTTTAGCATATTTTCCGGGATTTTTCCTGATAGTTGATTTTCTGCACAAAAACTAGACACGAAGTTAATTCTGGTGAAAACAACGTCAGTCCATGTTAATTGTATCCGAATCACACAAGTTTAGAGGAGAAACAATAGCAAAAGTGTTCGGAAAGTAGATACATTTTGGACGTATCAGTGCCAAACTTCTACTCGATGTTGAGATCGGCAAGCAATCGACTACATCACCCATTGATTTTCAAGGGTATGTATTCTGTATGTATATCCACCCGTTGATTGTATCTAGATAGATGGATCGTGGCGTATATAGTTCCCATCATACGAAAAAATTTGTTTTCTATGTTGCGCTGATCTATGCATAGATACTCTGCACGGGTAGTACACATGTGGTTATATGGGCACTAATGGTCACGTTATTGCTTCTTATGTGTATTTTGGATATTGGTGGCATAGTGGGATGAAGCGGCCTGGACAAACTTTACATGTCCTCGCACACATGAGACCTGTTCACGCTTGACATGCAACTAGTTTTGCATAAGTGTCTTGCGGGTGTCTGTCTCTCCTACTATTGTCAATATCTGATTTACAACGAGTTACTAATAATTTGATTATCATCTTTGTGTTTCCATGTTCGTAGGTATGAATGGTTCTATCTTTGAAATCCCTCAGCCACATAAAACATGCAAAAGATAAATTAGAGGCATCTAGTTTTCTGGTTTTTCCGGGAAAGTACTATGATATGGTAGTATTATAATTTGTAGTATGGATTGATACTATTGGAAATTATAATATTCCAAAGTGTAAGTTCCAAGACCTTGGCCTTAGACATATAGGAATGATAAAGATCACACGATGATGCACAAGACAATGGTCAAAGTGCAACAACCATATCATATCACTATTACCATATGATGTTTGTGTGCATCTTATATTGATTGGTTGGCTCTTTAGTAGCATTATAAGATGAACCCTATTTTAAATATCAATATAAAAATATGTTCTTCCTTTAGTATGCACCGTTAAGAAATTTCATCGTTTCGAAACACCACGTGATGATCGGGTGTGATAGACTCAACGTTCGCATAGAACGGGTGTAAGGTAGTTTTACACACGCGGGTACTAAGGTTCTTACTTGGTGAGCCTAGCATGTATAGACATGTCATCGGAACACGAACCAAAAGTTTTATGATGCTCGCCTTTGAAGCTACTACAATTCATGTGATGATATGTCTTGTTTTAGTGGATATGGTTCATGTAATCACCAAAAATACATGAGGGATGTTGTTTTTGAGTGAGAGTTCATTTCTAATTTGTATTAGTTGAACTCAAATCTATCATAAACTTAGTCTAAAATAAACTTTGCAAATTCTGTTGTAGATGGCACCACCTTCTTTTAATTTTAATGTGTTCATGGAGAAAGAGAAACTTGCGACAAATGGTAGCAACTTTACCAACTAGGCCTTGAACTTGAGAATTCTCCTCACTGCTGCACAAAAGCAATATGTGTGTAAGATCCCTCCTTTATAAAGGAAAAAAGGATCCCTGTGATTGCAATGCTAGTCCCTGGATCATTGCTAGCATCCACAGTTTAAGATGAAGTACACAGATACAAAGGTCATTTATTACATCCATTCCAGAGATAAACATAGTTTTTACAACTCCAAGGCCACAGGCCTAATACAAGAGTTTGAATAAGTAAATAAACAAAAGTCTTCATCTTCATGTGCCACAGGCAAACATGTTGAGTGTAGACTCATGACACCTAATCCTCATCAGAGTAACCTGCAACATCACAAGTTATAGCCACAGTGGGTCAATACTTTGGAATAGTATTGGCAAGTGATACCTTAGTAAAATTTTAAGTGGACTAGATACTATATGCAATTTGGCTAAGTGTAGCTTGGCTTGCTTTGCTCAAAATAGGTTTTGCCTATTAGTTGAAATCACTAAGATTTTCTTTGTCAAAACTTTTCGCAAGGAACCACCAATAGACATTGAGGTCCTTCACCCTTGTTCACCCACAAATTTTTACTTAGAAATTGGGATGAGGAGATTCTTGATATCTTCCATGTCTTGATGCTCAAGTTGTCCATTGCCATGGACTTGGCTAAGTACTTAGATTTTTCCATCTGCAGAGGTTGTGCACTTTCCCCACCAGACTTGGTTTCACCAAGACAGGACCTTTCAGAAGCCTTTCCTTAGACCAAATGGACGCGCTCCAACCTATCATTCCCACTACCACCAACTGTCCAAATGGCTAAGTTCTAGCAACCTATATGGTGCAGGCAGAGCCCATATTGCCAAGTGGCTGCACTAGCAGCTTCTTAACACTTGGCCTCTAAAATCTCTTTGTTCCTGGGTGGCTTACCACAAGTGAGATACACAAGGTAAACCATAAAAATGGGCCTTGTGTAAACACTCAACATAAACCAAACCTTCCATTCCACCCAGGTGTTTCATTAACTTAGTTGTTTTATTAGGTAAACACACAAGTCCAAAGACTTAGAAATATTTTCATCATAGCATGTATATTTTCACCAACCCTTGTTTGCTACTAGCTAGGCTAAGCATGGCATAGATAGTAACTTAGAAATTCCTTAGCAAATCTACAACTACTAGGATTTCCCATCATGGCATATAAGCAAAATATAGTATGCAAGTCTAACAAAATATTTCTAATGCTTAGTAGAAAACATAGGATAAAATTATTCATGATGTACCACTTTCCTTGGTAGTTGGGAGAGTAGCACTCCTCACAATCACAATCACTAGAACCAAGATCTACACAAAGATTGGAAGCAACAAATTACACACAAAACATATACAAACAAAAATATATGCATGCATGCAAAATGCTAAGTGATGATTTTTAAAACTCAACCAAGCAAGTGCATAGTACTGAATCCTATACAAGTCAAGAACTTTCCAAACCAAATTTATTTAACACTAAAAACAATTCCTAAACATTTCATATACTCAAATAAGCCCTACACATGTTTCTGCAAATAAAACCATTTTAACAGAGGCAAAACATTAAACACATTGCATAAATAGAAAGGGGTTTCTCTCCTAATTCCAACGGTATAAAATTTGTCAAAATCTAACGTGGGGATCAAAAGTTATAGTTAAATCAAATTCAAACAATAATTTGATTCAAATTTTGTTTTTAAACCCTAATAGCTGCCACGCGGTTCGTGCGGATCGGTCTCTGCGAGCCGTAGGATTTTAGTCAGATCTAGTGGCTCAGATGCGCTCGTACCCCTTCGTTTAAGTTCTAATTCTAGCCGTAAGATCTACATCTAACGTTCCTGAATGCATTGACCAGAGATGAGCGGCGCTAGCGGCGGCACGCTCTGACCGTGGCGGTGCCGGCGTTCTAGGTCGCCCGGGGAGGGGAGAGGATGCTCACCAGAACCGCAGTGACGCGGTGAAGCTCAACGTGTCTCTGGTTGGCAAAGGGGCGCTCGGAGTCATCGCGGATTGCTCGTCGGAGTAGTCCCTGGCTGCTGTGGCCTCGGCTCGTCGACGTTGGCGATGTTCTGAACCGCGCTAAGACAAGGGGAGGGCACCGTTAGATGCGCAAGACGCTGAGGATCCTATGCGTATCAAACAGAGGGCAAGGGGCGGCTGGCACTTACGGGGAAAGGTCGCCGGAGTTTGAGCAGAAGGCGGCGACGCTCTGTCGTTGACGTTGCCAAGGCTGCAGGCCATGCGCGAGCAAATGGAAGGTGTCAGTAGATGCGCACAGAGCTGTAGAGTATGATATTATGAACCACGGACAGAGGAGGGTGCGGTGCTCACCGGAATTCGTCGGCGAGGTCGTCGGAGCAGCGGGGTTGCGGCGAGGAATACTCGCAGCCTAGGGGCGCTTCGGGTTGGCTTTGTTGGGGGAAATGGCCGCGAGAGGGAGGGGCTTAAGTAGGCAGGGGCTCGACAAGAAACGCCTGGAGAATCAATGGCAATTAAGCCACGGAATCAACGCCAGCAACGGCCAGCGGCGACGTGTTCTTCGCGAAATTTTGGGGAAGACGACGGTCACGTGGATGGGGCCTAGTTGTCTGCGAGAGAAACGTAGTGGGGGTGGGGTCCTGGCGTCAGTGACTCAGTGGGTGCGTCTGCGAGTGAAAGAGAGAGAGGGGGAACCCGGGTGGGCTAAATGGGCTTTTTCCTTAGTTGGGCTAGATTAGTAGCGCCAGCCTTTTTCCTTTTCTTTATTCCTTTTCTATTTCTGTTTTGACTTTCTGGAATGATTTTCAAATGATTTCAAAAGCTTTTGAATTCAAACTTTTTCCAGGATTTTGTAGGGTGCAACATTCACACTTCTGGGCATAAAATCAAGTGTCACTTTGTATTAGCTTGGTCATTTGAAATAAAATAGAATAAACAGTGACATAGCACTTGTTTGATATTCGTTTTGAAATTGGTTTTCAAATTGTATTTGCTTTGAGATTTTTGGTTTAAACCTTAGCAATTTTAGCAAAACAACCTGAGATCAATAAGACAACAAAGTTTGGTTTCATGAACAACAATCTCTCATTAGAGAGTAGCATTTGTTTCAAATGTTGATCACATAAAATAATGAGCTCATATGCTCCTGTTTTGAAATGGTTTTCTGAAAATGAAACCCTAAATGATTATGGATGCATGGATGATATGCATGAGTTTGAAACATGATTTTGAGGATGTTACAATTCTAACCCCCTTAAGGTGAATCTCGCCCTCGAGATTCGGATTGGCTAGCAAATAGGTGAGGGTGGTCTTTCCGAAGATCATCTTCTCTTTCCCATGTTGCTTGCTCTTCGGAATGATGGTTCCATTGAACTTTGCAAAACATGATAGTCTTAGTCCGTGTAACTCTTTCTGCAGTCTCAAGAATCTTGACAGGTTTCTCTTCATAAGTGAGGTCACTTTCTAGTTGAACCTCCTCCAAAGGTATAGTATCCTTCAAAGAAGTTTCTTCCATTTTTGGATGACATTTCTTAACCTGACTCACGTGAAATACATTATGAACTGCTGACAAGGACTCTGGCAATTCAATTTCATAGGCAACTTCTCCTTTACGACTCAGAATCTTGAATGGCCCAACATACCTTGGTGCCAATTTTCCTTTGACTCCGAATCTCTTCAATCCACGAAGTGGTGACACTTCGTAGGTGACTTCTCTATGCTTAGGATCTACGTAGCTTTTCTGTCGGGACTGTGCTATCTTCAACCTATCCTTAACCAACTTGACCTTCTCTTTGGCTTCTTTGATAAGATCTGGTCCGAATAAACTTCTTTCTCCCACACCATTCCATAACAATGGGGTGGTACATTTTCTTCCGTAGAGAAACTCAAATGGTGCCATCTCAATGCTGGCTTGATAGCTGTTGTTATAAGAAAATTCTGCATAAGGCAAACTTTCATCCCAACTGGCTCCATAGTCTAGGGCACATGCCCTCAACATGTCTTCAAGAATCTGGTTAGTCCTTTCCGTTTGTCCATCAGTTTGAGGATGAAAAGCAGTACTGAATTCCAACCTTGTTCCCAATGACTCATGTAACTGTCTCCAAAAATGGGAAGTGAATTGAGTTCCCCTATCAGACACAATACTCTTGGGCACTCCATGTAGACATACAATTCTGCTCATGTAGATTCTGGCTAACTTAGCACTTGTATAGGTTGTCTTCACAGGTATGAAATGAGCCACTTTAGTTAGGCGATCCACTACTACCCAAATAGAATCGTATCCTGACCGGGTCCTTGTTAATCCGGTAATGAAATCCATACCAATCTTGTCCCACTTCCAATCAGGAATAGGTAGTGGTTGAAGTAAACCTGCTGGTTTCTGATGTTCCGCCTAAACTCTACTACACACATCACACAAAGCAATATGTTCGGCGATGTCCTTCTTGAGATTATTCCACCAAAATCTTTCTTTCATGTCCATGTACATTTTGGTGTTACCCGGATGAATGGAATACGGTGAGTTATGTGCTTCTTGCAAAATCAGTTTCCGAAGCTCCGGATCTTGTGGAACACAGATACGTTTCCCATGCCATAAAGTACCCTGTTCATCTTCATGGAATCCTTTGGCTTTTCCTTTGCCAATCTTTTCTTTAATCTCTTCAATTTCCTTATCCATCTTCTGGGCTTCTTTAATCTTGTCCAATAAAGTGGGTTGAACATCCAAAGACATGAGATGTCCTTCAGGCACAATCTCCAATCTGAGTTTTCTAAATTGGGTACACAGATCATCTGGAAATTCTCCTTTGGTAAGGCCATTCACAAAAACCTTACGACTTAGAGCATCTGCTACAACATTTGATTTACCGGGGTGGTATTGCAAACTTAGGTCATAGTCCTTGATAAGTTCTATCCATCTTCTTTGTCTCATATTAATTTCCTTCTGGGTGAAGATATACTTCAAACTCTTGTGATCTGTGAACACTTCACAACGCTTTCCCAAAAGATAGTGTCTCCATGTTTTTAATGCATGGACAATAGAGGCTAACTCTAAATCATGAGTAGGATAGTTCACTTCATGAGTTTTGAGTTGTCTCGAGGCATAAGCCACAACCTTACCGTCTTGCATAAGTACTACACCCAAACCCTAATGAGATGCATCACAATATACTTGGAAATCTTTTTCCAAATCTGGCAGACACAAGACTGGTGCTATCACAAGTCTCTTCTTCAATTCCTGAAAGCTGAGTTCACAACCTTCAGACCAAGCAAACTTCTTGTCTTTCTTTAGCAATTCAGTCATAGGCTTAGCTACCTTGGAGAAATTTTCAATGAACCTTCTGTAGTAACCTGCTAAGCCAAGGAAACTACGAACTTCTTTCACGGACTTGGGAGATTCCCATTCAGTTACAGCTGAAACTTTAGCAGTATAAACTGCTACACCATCCTTTGTCATAACATGTCCTAGAAAACCAACTTCATCCAACCAGAACTCACACTTGCTGAATTTGGCATAAAGTTTATGCTCTCTTAACTTATCGAGTATCAAACGCAAATGTCCTTCATGCTCTTCTTTGCTCTTGGAGTAGACTAAGATGTCATCGATAAAAACGACAACAAACTTGTCAAGGAATTCCATGAACACCTTGTTCATCATATTCATGAAGTATGCTGGAGCATTGGTCAAACCAAAAGGCATTACAGTATACTCATACAATCCATACCTTGTAGTGAAAGCTGTTTTAGGTATGTCTTGTTCTCTTATCTTGAGTTGAAAATAGCCTGATCGGAGATAAATCTTTGAGAACACACAAGCTCCTTCTAGCTGATCAAACAAGTCATTGATTCTAGGCAAAGGGTATTTGTTCTTGATAGTTACCTCGTTGAGTGAACGGTAATCTATGCATAACCTTTGACTTCTATCTTTCTTCTCCATGAACAAAACTGGGGCTCCCCAAGATGAAGAACTTGGTTGAATAAATCCTTTCTGCAACTGTTCTCCAAGTTGTTTCTTGAGTTCTTTCAGTTCATCAACTGACATTTTATAAGGTCTCTTTGCTATTGGTCCAGATCCTGGTACCAAATCTATAAGAAACTCCACGTCTCTATCTGGTGGCATTCCCGGCAATTCTTCCGGAAACACATCCGGATACTCACTTACAATTGGCACACTGTCCATGCTAACCCCCTTAAGAGAATTTAGCTTGCTTCCTTTTGATTCAAAGTTGGACTTGAATTTAATCCGTTTTCTTTCGGGGTTGTGGAGTGCAACGATCTGATTAGCACAATCTAGTACTCCTTCGTACTTGGCCATCCAATCCATTCCCAATATTACGTCCAGTCCTTGGGAATCTAGGATTATCAAACTCACTGGAAACTTTTGCTTTCCAAACTCTATTACTAGATCTCGGCATCCAAGACTTACTATCATATCTCCACCCGGAGAACTAACTTTTATTGGACACCCAATGTTTTCAGTTGAAAACCCATTTCTATCAACAAATGCTTTTGATATGAATGAATGCGATGCTCCAGTATCAAAAAGAACAAATGCTGGAATAGAATTGAGTCTAAACTTACCAGCAACAGCATCAGGCTCCTCATAGACCTCCTCCACACTGATGTGGTTCACCTGTCCCTTCTGAAAAGGGTTGGGCTTGTTGGGTCCTTCAACTTTCTTTTATGGGCATTCATTTGCATAATGCCCCATCTTCTTGCACTTGAAGCATTCAACCTGACTTATGTCTTTCTTGACAGGCTGGCTTCCACTTCCACTTCCATTACCACTGTGGTGGCTCTTGTATCCACCCTTGTGGTTCTTGTACTTATCATTGTCATGACTAAGGTGATGCTTGTTGTCATGACGGTTGTGGTTGTGGTGCTTGTTGAATTTCCCATGCTTGTGGGATCCTGAGCTTCCACTGTCATCATAATGGGAACGTTTGTGAGACGATCCCCAGCTGTGCTTGTCTGATGCTTTCTCTTTCTGCTTTCAACTTGTTTTATTTTGTTCTCCAAAATAGCAGCCTTGTCATAGAGAGACTGATAAGTGGGAACATAGGCCAGAGCCAGCTGCAGATTCAGTTCATCATTTAACCCTTCGATTAACTTTTCCTCCCTCTTAGCATCCGTGTCAACTTCATCCGGTGCATAATGCGCCAGATTGTTGAACTCCTCAATATATTCACCCACGCTGCGGTGGCGCTGCTTCAGGTTATGGAACTCCTTCTTTTTCAGACTCATCACTCCAGATGAGATATGAGCAGTACGAAAGCCATCCTCGAAGATAGACCATGTCACATCTTCTATGGGAGTGGTGATCTGGAAGTTATCCCACCAAGTGGCGGCTGGCCCTTCCAACAAGTGTGCTGCAAATCTGACTTTTTCAGCATTAGTACAGCCCACGATTACCAAGTCCTTGTTCACCGAGCGTAGCCAATCATTGGCCACCATGGGATCAGTTGTTCATGATAACTTTGCTGGCCTCAATCTCAAGAACCTGGTAAGCATGTCAAAGCCCGGTGGGTTGTTGTTGTTGTTGTTATTGTTGTTGTTGTTATTGTTGTTATTGTTGTTGTTTTGGTTCTGGATAAACATCGTCATCATCTGCATCAGCTGTGTTTCAGCGGTCATCATTTGTTGCATTTCTGGAGTGATGTTGTTGTTGTTGTTGTCGGGGTTGGGGTTTGCACGACGAGGAGGCATCGGTGTTTGTTCAATAGAGATAAGAATGAGATACCCATATATGTTTTCATGCACAATACAACACATAACCAATAACAAAGCATGCAACAAAAAGATAAAAGTTCAACAACAAGATAACAAGTTCGCAAAGTAAAACACACAAATAACAAGCCATCCACATGTCGGATGGTCAATAACAAGTTCTCAAACAACAAGTATGATAATAAAAGATAAACGAGTAGTCAAATCTACTCCTCGGCATCAATCTCCTCCTCGACAAAGGTAAGACCTGCGTTCTCCATCGCGGTCTTGTATTCCTCGACACTAGTGGTCAAGGTCTCTATCTTGGCCTTGAGAGCCCTCTTCTGGGAATGAAGCCTCTCAATCACCGTCTGCTGCTGCTCGAGCTCGAAGTCCTTGGTCTGCAGTTCTTCAGTCATGTCCCGGATCTTCTTGTTCCTATCCTGGACTCGCTTCTCCTGACTCTTGAACTTCCTGTCCTGGCTCTCGAACTTCGCCTCCATCTCCTTGACTATCTCATCTTGCTCCGCGAAGAGCTTGTCCTTCTCGCGAAGCTGCACCTCGAGCTCCTCATTGTTGAGCATGACGTTGGTCCTGTCAGTGTCCACGTGCCTAATGAGAGACTCTAGGTCCTGGAGGTACAGATGAATCGGCTCTGCTGTGTCCCTCGAATCGTCCTCGAAGTCGATGGAATCTCCATCCTCATCACGTCTACCGAAGACGTGGAAGTGAGTACCTCTAACCTGTCGGGAGTGTCTCCCTAGTAGACATCCTATCAGATCCTGCATGACTACCTCAAGGCCTCTCTCCTTGTCATCATGCATGAGCTTGAAGACAATGGCCTCCGTGGTAGGCTGCGTAAAGCTTCGGTCAGTTGACCTTGAAGCCCCAGAGGTCCTTCCTCTCAAACTTGGTGAGGGGAAGCACCATGATGGTAGGAAGAGGGAGATTGAGCAAAGTAGTAAGCTCAACGATAGGAGGACCAAAACGGGTAACCTGGAACTCCTCAACAGTGCTGATGGTAATGGTAGACATCTATTTATAAGATAGAAAAGTTAGAACAACACAATTCAAGATAAAACAAAAGACAAAACATCACATACATATCCTTGGAAATCAAAACACACAAGTCATGGCATACATGGATCCATTACAACAACCAAGGTTCAATCTTATCTTAAAGCAACATTTGGAAAATAAGGTGATAAGTGGTGGTCCAACTAACGAAGTACGTTTACAATCCTATCTCACTGGATTTGTTGGCTAACACAATGTTTCTAGAAGCAATCAGCCTATCTTGCTCACATGACTCCATCACTAATTCTATTATGTCTCCTCTTAAGGTTTGGTTGGTAGCTTCCAACTCTTGGGTATGTTCCTTCTCTTTCTTGAGATCATTTTGGAGGTTGAGCATTCTGCACTTGACTCTATCACCAAGTTCTTTGATGGTCTTCCAAGCTACATCCCTTGCTGATTCAAAGAATGTAGTGTGCACCACTGGATTGGTGAACATGTAGAATCCTTTGTCCTAATGGATGTCTTCCTTGTTTTTATACAAGTGAAGTTGCACCCACCAGTATTCCACTCCTTCATCCATCACAGGAAAACCTTTGTACACAGCTGCATCTTGTATCTCTAATACAACCATGAGGTCCTTAAGAGCCTTGGAGAATTCTGTCTCACACTCCAAAGTCATTGTCATGAGTGGTCCTTTCCTTACGGCTTCGTTGATGGAGTTCATCTATAAATAGATATGAGAAAGAAGATTAGAAAAGTTTACGAGAAGAATAGACAAGTGTAGAAGTTGCTGAAATTTTTTCCTTAGTGGTTTCCAATCCTAGGGTCATAATCCTACAGGCAACACAGTGCTCTGATACCATCTATAAGATCCCTCCTTTATAAAGGAAAAAGGATCCCTGTGATTGCAATGCTAGACCCTGGATCATTGCTAGCATCCACAGTTTAAGATGAAGTACACAGATACAAAGGTCATTTATTAAATCCATTCCAGAGATAAACATAGTTTTTAAAACTCCAAGGCCACATGCCTAATACAAGAGTTTGAATAAGTAAATAAACAAAAGTCTTCATCTTCATGTGCCACAGGCAAACATGTTGAGTGTAGACTCATGACACCTAATCCTCATCAGAGTAACCTGCAACATCACAAGTTACAGCCACAGTGGGTCAATACTTTGGAATAGTATTGGCAAGTGATACCTTAGTAAAATTTTAAGTGGACTAGATACTATATGCAAGTTGGCTAAGTGTAGCTTGGCTTGCTTTGCTCAAAATAGGTTTTGCCTATTAGTTGAAATCACTAAGATTTTCTTTGTCAAAACTTTTCCCAAGGAACCACCAATAGACATTGAGGTCCTTCACCCTTGTTCACCCACAAATTTTTACTTAGAAATTGGGATGAGGAGATTCTTGATACCTTCCATGTCTTGATGCTCAAGTTGTCCATTGCCATGGACTTGGCTAAGTACTTAGATTTTTCCATCTGCAGAGGTTGTGCACTTTCCCCACCAGACTTGGTTTCACCAAGACAGGACCTTTCAGAAGCCCTTCCTTAGACCAAATGGACGCGCTCCAACCTATCATTCCCACTACCACCAACTGTCCAAATGGCTAAGTTCTAGCAACCTATATGGTCCAGGCAGAGCCCATATTGCCAAGTGGCTGCACTAGAAGCTTCTTAACACTTGGCCTCTAAAATCTCTTTGTTCCTGGGTGGCTTACCACAAGTGAGATACACAAGGTAAACCATAAAAATGGGACTTGTGTAAACACTCAACATAAACCAAACCTTCCATTCCACCCAGGTGTTTCATTAACTTAGTTGTTTTATTAGGTAAAACACAAGTCCAAAGACTTAGAAATATTTTCATCATAGCATGTATATTTTCACCAACCCTTGTTTGCTACTAGCTAGGCTAAGCATGGCATAGATAGTACCTTAGAAATTCCTTAGCAAATCTACAACTACTAGGATTTCCCATCATGGCATATAAGCAAAATATAGCATGCAAGTCTAACAAAATATTTCTAATGCTTAGTAGAAAACATAGGATAAAATTATTCATGAAGTACCACTTGACTTGGTAGTTGGGAGAGTAGCACTCCTCACAATCACAATCACTAGCACCAATATCTACACAAAGATTGGAAGCAACAAATTACACACAAAACATATACAAACAAAAATATATGCATGCATGCAAAATGCTAAGTGATGATTTTTAAAACTCAACCAAGCAAGTGCATAGTACTGAATCCTAAACAAGTCAAGAACTTGCCAAACCAAATTTATTTAACACTAAAAACAATTCCTAAACATTTCATATACTCAAATAATCCCTACACATGTTTCTGCAAATAAAACCATTTTAACAGAGGCAAAATATTAAACACATTGCATAAATAGAAAGGGCTTGCTCTCCTGATTCCAACGGTATAAAATTTGTCAAAATCTAACATGGGGATCAAAAGTTATAGCTAAATCAAATTCAAACAATAATCTGATTCAAATTCTGTTTTTAAACCCTAACAGCTGCCACGCGGCGCTATCCTATTGGCGCGTACCGATTCGTGCGGATCGGTCTCTGCGAGCCGTAGGATTTTAGTTAGATCTAGTGGCTCCTATGCGCTCGTACCCCTTCGTTTAAGTTCTAATTCTAGCCGTAAGATCTACATCTAACGTTCCTGAATGCATTGACCAGAGATGAGCGGCGCTAGCGGCGTAATCGGCGGCAAGGCTCGACTGGTGGCGGTGCCGGCGTTCTAGGTCGCCTGGGGAGGGGAGAGGATGCTCACTAGAACCGCAGTGACGCGGTGAAGCTCAACATGTCTCTGGTTGGCGAAGGGGCGCTCGGAGTCGTCGCGGATTGCTCGTCGGAGTAGTCCCTAGCGGCTGTAGCTTCGGCTCGTCGACGTTGGCGATGTTCTGAACCGTGCTAAGACAAGGGGAGGGCACCGTTAGATGCGCAAGACGCTGAGGATCCTATGCGTACGAAACAGAGGGCAAGGGGCGGCTAGCACTTACGGGGAAAGGTCGCCGGAGTTTGAGCAGAAGGCGGCGACGCTCTGTCGTTGTCGTTGCCGAGGCTGCAGGCCATGCACGAGCAAATGGAAGGTGTCAGTAGATGCGCACGGAGCTGTAGAGTATGATAGTATGAACCACGGACAGAGGGGGGTGCGGTGCTCACCGGAATTCGTCGGCGAGGTCGTCGGAACAGCGGGGTTGCGGCGAGGAATACTCGCAGCCTGGGGGCGCTTCGGGTTGGCTTTGTTGGGGGAAATGGCCGCGAGAGGGAGGTGTTTATGTAGGGAGGGGCTCGACAAGAAACGCCTGGAGAATCAATGGCAATTACGCCACGGAATCAACGCCAGCAACGGCCAGCGGCGACGTGTTCTTCGCGAAATTTTGGGGAAGACGACGGTGACGTGGACGGGGCCCAGTTGTCTGCGAAAGAAACGGAGTGGGGGTGGGGTCCTGGCGTTAGTGACTCAGTGGGTGTGTCTGCGAGTGAAAGAGAGAGAGGGGGAACCCGGGTGGGCTAAATGGGTTATTTCCTTAGTTCGGCTAGATTAGCAGCGCCAGCCTTTTTCCTTTTCTTTATTCCTTTTCTATTTCTGTTTTGATTTTCTGGAATGATTTTCAAATGATTTCAAAAGCTTTTGAATTCAAACTTTTTCCAGGATTTTGTAGGGTGCAACATTCACACTTCTGGGCATAAAATCAAGTGGTCACTTTGTATTAGCTTGGTCATTTGAAATAAAATAGAATAAACAGTGACATAGCACTTGTTTGATATTGGTTTTGAAATTGGTTTTCAAATTGTATTTGCTTTGAGATTTTTGGTTTAAACCTTAGCAATTTTAGCAAAACAACCTGAGAGCAATAAGACAACAAAGTTTGGTTTCATGAACAACAATCTCTCATTAGAGAGTAACATTTGTTTCAAATGCTGATCACATAAAATAATGAGCTCATATGCTCCTGTTTTGAAATGGTTTTCTGAAAATGAAACCCTAAATGATTATGGATGCATGGATGATATGCATGAGTTTGAAACATGATTTTGAGGATGTTACAATGTGCTATAAGCACTGCTAGGTCCGCCCCCCATGTAAAGGTCCCAACCTGATAAGGTAGAGATCCATGTGTTTACAATGCTAGTCCCTGGATCAATAGCTAGCATCCATAGTTTAAGATGTAATATCAAAAAACAAAGGTCATTTTACAACTTTATAACCAGGAATAAAATAATTAATTACATATTACATATCTCATTTGGCTATCTCATTACAATGCAGCAGAAATATCTATATAGCATGGAGTCCTTCATCTTCAAAGTGCCATGTTGGTTGTAGACTTGTAATCCTATTCAACACACTTCACTAACATCAAACAAAACCTGCAACATAATAAGTTACAGCCAAAAGGGTCAATACATTTGAATTGTATTGGCAAGTGATACTATGGTAGAATAGTGGTATCTAACATCTATATACATTTGGTTAAGTGGAGATTAGGCTTGATTTGCCCAAAATAAGGTTTTCCTTATTAGTTGAAAACACTAAGTTTTTGTTTGTCAAATCACCCAAGGAATCTACCAATTAAAAATTGAAGATCCTTTAACCCTTGTTCAACCACAAGATGTTAATATAGAAATTGGGATTAGCAGATCCTTGATAGCTTCCATGTGTTGATGATCAAATTGTCAATTGCCGGGGACACGGCTAAGTACTTAGATTTTTACTCTCTCGAGAGGTGGTGCACTTTCCCCAGAAGACTCGACATGCATCGAGACAAGATCTTTCAGAAGCCTTCCCTTAGACCAAATGGACGCGTTCCCAACCTATCACCCCTACCACCTTCTTTCCATCTGGCTAAGTTATTGCAACCTATATGATCCTGGCAGAGCCCATATACCATGTGGTTGCACTAGAAGCTTCTCAACACTTGACATCTCAAATCTCTTTGTTCATGGGTGGTTTTCCACAAGTTAGATATACTAGGGTAGGCCATGAATATGGGGCCCTGTGTAACCACTCAACATCATCCATTCACACCATTCCACCCAGGTGATTCATTCACATAGTTGTTTTATTAGACAAAACTCAAGTCATAGACTTAGAAATATTTCATACTATGAATATAATCCACCCTTGTTTTCTACTAGCTAGGCTAAGCATACTAGTAGCAAGAATCTTAACTTAGTGAAAATTCTACTAAGGCATCATCTACTAGTATTTCCCAAGGCATAACATACTTAGTAAAAATTACATGCAAGTCCTACTCAAAATATCACTAATGCATAGTAAAAATGTATGAAGCACCACTTTCCTTTCTGGTAGAGAAACTAGATTCACTCCTTGATCTTGCAATTGTCACTCTTCAAAGTTCACTACAATTCAATCAAGCAAGGCACGAATTCAAAACTAGCACTCAAACAATTCACCACATAAAATAATAAAAACAAATCAATGCATGCAAGCATGCAAAAGATTGTTTTATTTGGAAAACTGGTTTCTAATAAGATATTAATATTTTAAAACACCTATTGGTCATTTATAAAAGTGAAAAACCCATTTAAAATCAAGTTAGTGAAAACGGGCCAGTTAAATCATTTTTGTTTTGCTAGAAATGATTTTAATCAAAGGAATAATTTCTAGTGTTTGCCAAATATCTTTTAAACACAAATATTATTTTTTAGCATCAGAGAGTTCAAATCAAACCATTTGGAAAAGGTTTTACTCAAAAAGCATTTTTAAATCATAGGAAACAATTTTGTTTTTCTAGAAATGCCTTTATCCAAGGAATAATTCCTTGTGTTTAACAAAATATAGTTCTAAACCCAAAAGTTTATGTTTCTGGTCAGTAGGTTCAAGACAAATCATTTGCAAAAGGTTTTACCCAAAAATCATTTTTAGAGTAAGTTTTATACTCAAAATAGGCCTAGAAATGTTTCTTCAAAAATACCAACTTTTTTAGAAGCAAAACACTGAACTAAGGGCATGGTTGCAAAGTTCACATTTTTGTGAATCCATTTATATAAAATTTGTAATTTTTGGCCAATCAGAACAAAAGTTATGGATTTTACAAGTTTAAACAATCAAAATTCATTTCTGGAATTTTAAACAAACAGGACAGGCCACGCGTCACAATCTCATTGGCTGGTACCGGTTCGGGTGGATTAAGAAGCTACAACCATTGGATCTAATGGGCATCGCACGACATAGATCAACTAAAACCGTTTCACTAAAGTCATCTATCTACGCCACTGGATTAGCGTCTAACGGCTCCGTCAGCAATGGTCTGGTGTAACCAGGAAGCGAGGGAGTGATGAGGGGATGCTCGAGGTGGTCGCAGTAGGGCAGGGGGTGAACGGGGTAGCCGGTGATTGCTCGCCGGAGCTAGCGACGGCATCGGGTGCGTCTGTTCATCATTGTTGGCAAGGCTACGGAGCACGCCAAGGCAAGAAAACACCAAGGCAAGAGAGTAGGTTGTAGGGGCATCAACCAGAGTGGAGGGCGCGGTCAGGTCTCACCGTGAGGAGTCGTCGGAGTGGATGCAGATGACGGCGGCGTTCGGATGTTGTCGTTGCCGGTGTTCTAGGGCGCGCACGAGCGAGCTAGAGCTACTGGTAGGTGTGCCTAGCAATGGCGATCAATATCATGTGGTCCAGGGGGCAGGGGAAGGTACGGGTTCGCCGGGATCGGCGGAGAAGCTCGTCGGAGTAGCGACGGTTGTAGGGGAAATTGGGGCAGCCATAGGGCGGAGAGGAGGTGGAGAGTGAGGGGAAATAGAGAGTGGGAGGAGGCGCTTACGAGGGCACGGTCTTGAGGATTAATGGTCGCAGCATCAAGGCGAATTGATGCAGTTTTCAAATGCCAGTAACGGCAAGGAGGAAAGAGGGGGCGAGGTAAGCGGGTGGAGACGATGAAATGAGTTGGCAGTGGGGCTAGTTAGTCAGCGGGGTTGAGGGTGGGGTGCGCGGTGAGAAAAGAATAGCTTGGGAGAGAGAGGGGGAGTGTGTTTCCCGGGTGGGTTCCTGCTTGGCTTGCTGGGCTGGTTGGGCTGGGTAGGTTAGTTGGGCTGCTTCTTTTCATTTTTTCTCCTTTTGTTTTCTTTTTCTTTTTCCTTTTCTATTTTCTGTTTTGGTTTTATTCAAATGATTCAAACCCTCATTTGATTTCAAAACTTTTCCAAAGTTTTAGTAGATTTTTATATTGTTTAACAATGTAGTTTAAAGTCCATTTTAGATTAATTTCTTTTATTCTCTTATGGTTTATTATTTAAATTAGAAATTTGTCTTTATTTAAATAAGATTTTAAATATGGTTATAATTCACATTATTTTATTCCAATGATTTAAATATCTGTTTAAATTAAAAAAAATCTCAAACCTTTTGAGTAAGTTTAATAATGTGTTTGAAATTCCATTTTAGAATATTCAAATAATCTTTTATGGTTTAATATTTATTTAAAATGAGGCTTGTCTTTAGTTAAACCATTGATTCAAGCTTCCATTTGAATTCAAAATTAACCAAACCTCTTCAGTAGGTTTTAAAACATTTAGGAGTTGATTAGTTGGCCCACTTTGGTAAATATTCAAATATTTTCTCATGATTTATTATTTATTTTAATTAGGAATTTGGTCTTTATTTAAATAATTTGAATATGGTTCCAAACCATATTATTCTATTTAATTAATCCTTTATTCTTTTTAAGTTAATTAGATAACTTTTTAATCCACTTTGGCAATTTTAATTATTATTTCCTCATGATTTAATTATTAATTTGCCATTAGGGATTTTGTGTTTATTTAAATATAATTGAATTTGGTTAAAGTCCATATAATTTTATTTGAATAATCTTTATCCCTTTATTTTATTTGGATCATCTTTATTCCATTTGCTTATGGATTTAATTCAAGATTTAAATTTTCTTCTAAATAAGTTTCTTGGGTTTTATTATTTAGTTTAGGAAATTTGTCTTTATTTAAATAAAATTGAATATGGTTTAATCCATATGATTTAATTTAAATAATATTTTACTCCTTTTTATTATTTAATAAACTTTCATTTGTTTATGGATTGGCCAATATTTAATTTGACTTTTAAATATTACTTATTTATTTCTTTCTTTCTTTATCTTATAAAATCAATATCTTTTTATTTATAGATCCAAACTTGGTGATTCCAATTTGAATATTTTATTTAATAATTGTTTATGGATTATTTTGCTCACAACTTGGTATGGATTTTAGTTAGGATCTTTATTAGCTTTGGAAATTATTTCCTTTTACCTTATTAAATTCATAAGTTTTTATCCATGGCTCCAAATTAAATGAAACCAATTTCTATGGTTTTATAATATTTTTGTTTATCAATTTTGATCATTTATAAATGTTTGTTGCTAAATTCTTAGAGAGATCTCGGAAATGATTTATTCCATTAGGGTTTTAGAGTTTTGGTTTATTTTTCCCAAGTGGTTAAATTCAAGATTCTTTCCATGCATAAAATGCATTTGATCTTTGGAAGTGATTTCTTTCATTAAGATTTGGGGTTTTGGTTTAACTTTTCCAAATGTTTAAATTTCAAGATACATTCATTGATGAATGCATTGATTGAAATTTTGTTGGATGACCTTTTATTCAAATTAGTTCAAGAAGGGTTTTCATGTTTCCATTTAGAAGCAAAAAGTTTCTTTTCACCCTAAATTTCAACAATTGTTTCTTTTGTTTATTTATTTTTCACATTTCAAAATTTGGAAAATTTGGGGATGTGACACCCCACCTCTTGATGATGCTACCAACAAAGTAAAGAATGTTTACTTAGGTCGTAAGTAGGACCACAACATGGTTCATTATGGCATACTGTATGGGCTAGAGCCAGAACTCCAAAAGCATTTCGAGAATGGGAATGCCTTTGATACCATGGGTGAATTGAAAACAATTTTTGATACCCATGCTATAGTGGAGAGTTATGATGCTTCAAAAAAGTTCTTTGGCTGCATGATAAAGGAGAACGGCTCCATTAGTCAGCATGTACTTAAAATGTCTGGGTATGCAAATAAGCTTGTTTCCTTGAGAATAACGATTCTCATTGACTTAGGCATACATCTATCACATCCCAAGATTTTATAAATTTGGACTAGAAAGATTTTTGCATTTTCATGTCATTCATGAGCATTGTATTGTGTATTTGCATTATGAAAAAAATTCTTAAATAGAAATAAAGCAATAAAACCGTAAATTCTATCTGACACTTTATTCCTAACGTAATTAATTAGTATTTATTAAAAACATTATTTCTAAGACAGCAAACCTTGCTAAATACTATCCTAAAATGATCTACTTGAATTTAGAGAAATTTAGAAACAAACTTGAGTTCATTTGGAATTCATATGGAAAAGTTATAAGCAAAAGAAGTAAATGGAAAATGGAAAAAGAAAAAGAAAAATAAAAAAACTAATGGGCCGGCCTAGCCGACCGAACCAGCCAGGGACGCACGCGGAGGAACGGATCGATCCCATGTTTACTTTAAAAAGCTTGCGACGTCTCCTTTTTCTAACCTTGCTCTATCCAAACACTTATATCTTTTAATATACAACTCCGAATCGACTTCCGTTTGTTTCTACATGTTCCCTACTTCAAGATTTATCTTCCCTACTTCAAGATTTATCTTAACACCATCCTAAACCTCTATATAAACTCATGCAGCTAGAACTATATTATTTTGCCTTCTCGAAATCCCGAATCTACACATAACCGGATCTTATTTCGTTTATTCACCCATATATACTTGATCGTTTGGCTTCGGCTAAAACATGAATGTCGTCAAAATCTTTCAATCTCGACAAACCTCACCTCTTTTCATCCACCATAGCCAGAGAATTTCACACCACAATATTTCAGATATGATGGTGTAAATCCAAGATGTACTCGTGCTCATTTCTTGAAATCCATATTCCTTTGATGAGAAGGTAGATCTAATATTTCCCATGACTTTCATGTTGTAAGTTTTCCTATTTGTTCTACGGGTTTGTCTCTAGACGATTCTCTTTCTTATCTATTATGAGCTAAAATCGATCCAATCTCCTCTCCTAGCTACCGGATCCCAACCCGACAATCAAGATCCAATCAAATCGGTACTTGCCACGTCGTCACCGGTCAGCTTCCTCATCACCGCCACGTCGTAAGGTCATTTTCTAGACCTAGTCAACATGCATAGTCAATCTTTCCAGTCAGCGAAATATTCTCTGAAATATTCTGTTCGAATTTAAGATTGCACATTATAGATCTAACATGTAAAATTCATTAGAAATTCATACTATGTCCAAAAATTGCATATAATATATCAAATTGAAGATAATGTTATGTATAATAATATTATCAGATTAGATCTAAATCTCCCTATATAGTTTTCTGGAAATTAATTAAATAATTTTAATGGATTTTAGAGTACTAAATCCATAATAAATTATTTATAGGTCAGAAAAATATGAATAATATTTCAAATTGGAGCAACTATAATGTAGTTTAATAATATCTGATTCAATCTAGTTTTTGTGGTATAGTTAACTGGTAATAAATTAATTATTATTAATTACCTTTTAGATAATTAAATTCATAGTAAATTAATAATAAATCGGAAAAGTATAAATGATATTTCTCTGGATTCACAATTTCTTGTAGAATACAAATCTGGTCTTAGATATATTTTTTGACAAAGTAAATTATTTAAATGATTTAAAATCCATTAAACAATATTTAAATCATAAGAAAAGATCTACAAGTCCGATTAGGGTGAATCCAATTTCTACTAGTTCGTATTAATGCCCTCTATCCATTACACTTCAGATACAAATTTAATATGACAATTAGAATAGGAGTTACAACAGAACTATTAAAACACATATATTAGCAATCAATGATTATTAACAAATACTCCAGTGCATTAATTGATCTCTTGCATGCATCATGTATTATAACATTGTTTATAGAACTAAATACAACATTTTTGGCATATTAAATTGTCATGCCTGCATTTGTGCATTTGTTTATG
The DNA here is from genome assembly GCA_023614405.1 of Avena insularis. Lineage (NCBI taxonomy): Eukaryota > Viridiplantae > Streptophyta > Magnoliopsida > Poales > Poaceae > Avena > Avena insularis. The sequence goes on along the minus strand of CM042685.1, from coordinate 37,742,877 downwards.
ATTGTATGGTTTTTTATGTTGTATGAAATTGTTGGATCGATAGACTGCGAGGAGTGCAACGTGTGTGATTAATACAAGTGCTTGAACGACTCCAACAACTATCAAGGCAAGTAGGTGTTATTTTGTTCATGAATTTCCTAATATTTTCTTATGCATGTGTAGTGTATTTTTTTAGTTGCATATGTAGGAATTACTATAGCTATGCTATATCCTATGTATATTGGAAGGGAACACTTTTAGTTGAGCCTTCGTATGTTAGATGTGCTTAGTCATGCTATTCTAGACGGGGAAGGAACTACACCATGTTATGATAGTGGTTTTTCCTTTATCAACTAAAACAACATAATATAAATGAACTGTTGGGAATATGCCCTAGAGGCAATCATGTATGATGAGATTTCCCATTGTATTCATAAAGATATTAAGTTGTCCTTGTATAAACATCTGATGTGTATCATTGAATATGTGATTCGGTTGTGCAACTATACATTCATGTTGTTTATACTAAATATCCTTGGTCGTTGAGGTTATGCTGGACACACAACTTAGACCAATGTGAAAGTTGGCTAGATGACTAGGTTCCACTTGTCATGGGCATGGAGATGCTATTCCAACTTACACAGATTCGGCTAAAGAGTTTAGCGAGTCGGATTGAACCATATTGAGGTACAACGAACAAGTTGTCATTTGTATATCTCAATCAATGTAATCCTTAGACCTGACGTTATTGCATAGTCCGAGTTGAGGATTACTGACTTAGGTTCTGTCCAACACTGATCCATAACTGGGCAGTTATAAAGGCAAAGTTCGGGTCGACTGAGAATCAAGCTATGTGATGTGAATAACCAAGATGGGATTTTGCCCCTCCTCTTGGAGAGATATTCTCTGGGCCCTCTCATGAGATATGATTCGGAAAGCATGGCCATGCACGACTCGGTTAAGTGTTAACCGAGGCGATCGACTAAGAGTTAGTCGGGTTAATCACTTATCTCGGATCGAGAAGAGAGTCGGACTATTTAAGGGATGACATATATTCGCCTAAAGTCTAACAAGGTATATCGTGAGGCGAATGGGACTCAGACGTAAGTCGCATTGGAAAGGCAAGTCGTCATGACTCTTTGGTACTTGGGAGTCAGCACGTTCTGCTAGGAGCCGCTACCGACTGATCGATTAAGAGTCAGACTCCAATCGTGTCCAAGTAGCCATGAGCCTACGGGGTCACACACTTAAGAGCGGGAGCAAGTTCGGATTGGATCTGAACCTGTAATTTGGTTGGGTTGGACCTAAACCGGATTAGGACTGAGTTAGTGAGTTGGACTCATGGTGACTAGTGTTATATGGTCTTTAGTGAATGGGTCGCGCGAGTAGAGCCCACGTTCACTCCCTATATATAGTGGAGCACCGTAACCCAGAAAGGTTAATCGTTGTTCGGTTAGGTCATTCCATGTGTTGGAAACCCTAGCTCCACAGCAGTCCAGCCGTCGTTACGAACCTAGCAGTTAGCCGTCGGCGCTCCTCCTTATACGTGTGGATACCAGCAGAGGTGCTGTGCGATCAGCACGAGGACGATCGGATCGTGAGGACTGCACTGCATCAACTGACGCACTTCATCAGTAATCCGCAACTGCGCGTCTAGTGGTAAAACTTGTGGCCTTCTACCTCAAGTAGATCTTGGGATCACCATGTTAGAGGGGAAATTTTTGTTTATCTCCACGTGGCCCAACATGAACCACCTGGGTGAAATGGTTGTAATGTCATCAGAGTGAAGATCTATGGTGGGGAATGCCGCCCAGGGTACCGAGAAAGGATTGGTTTCTTTATTATAGTAGCTTACGTGTACAACCATGTGCCAGTAAGAATGGGTGGCTGGTTGGACTTAGAAGGTCATGGTAACCGAAACCCAACATAGCTAGAGATGTAGTGAATGTTAGGATGGGACCGGTGCGCTGTGGGGTTTGGGGATCTAATTTCCGAATGGTCTCTTCTTGGACTTCTCCCAATCATCACACAATATGAGTGTGGTGGTACAAGCTGGGTTGACCAAGTCACATGGGTAAAGTGTACAAACCCCTACAGGGTGTAAAAACTAAGTGCTTAGCCGTGTCCCCAGTTACGGACGAATGAGTTGCTTGATATCAAGGCTTTGACATATTTCTCACTCATCTTATTTCTTGATTACAAAAACTTGATGGGTGAACATAATGGGTTGATGTGAATCAAATTGGTTTAATAAAGTAGGACAAAGTGTTTGAAAAATGCAAGCTATCCAAAGCTCCACCAGCCATATAAGCATGTAGTTGCTTGGTGTATTGTCTCCCTGCTTATCTGGAAGACCCTACCTTTTAAAGGTAAAGTCCTTTGTGATTGCAATGCTAGTCCCTGGATCAAAAGCTAGCATCCACCATTTAAGATGAAGTACACAGATACAAAGGTCATTATTACATCGTCATTCTAGAGATAACATAGTATTTATAACTCAGTAGCCAAAGGCTAATACATAGAGTTCAAAACATAAAGTAAATAACTATAATTCTTCATATTCATGTGCCATAGGCAAGCATGTTGGGTGTAGACTCACAACCCTAATCTCCATCAGAGTAACCTAGAACATCATAAGTTACAGCCACAGTGGGTCAATACATTTGGAATTGTATTGGCAAGTGAAACCATAGTAGAATAGTAGTATCTAACATGTATATGCTTTTGTCTAAGGGTAGCTTAGGCTTGCTTTGCTCAAAATAAGGTTTTCCTTATTAGTTGAAAACACTAAGTTTTTGTTTGTCAAAAACACCCAAGGAACCACCAATAGACAAGGAACCACAAGTTTTTATCTTAGAAATTGGGATGAGGAGATCCTTGATTGCTTCAATGTCTTTGATGCTCAAATTGTCCGTTGCCGGGGACACGGCTAAGTACTTAGGTTTTACCCTCTCGAGAGGTGGTGCACTTTCCCCACAAGACTCGACATGCATCGATACGAGACCTTTCAGAAGCATTCTCTTAGACCACCATGGACGCATTCCAACCTATCACCCTACCACCAACTGTCCATCCGGCTAAGTTCTTTCAACCTATGTGATCAAGGCAGAGCCCATATGCCATGTGGTTGCACTAGAAGCTTATCAACACTAAACATCTCAAATCCCTTTGTTCCTGGGTGGATTTACACAAGTGTGATACACATGGTAAACCATAGACATGGGCCTTGTGTAACCACTCAACATAAACTAACATACCATTTCACCCAGGTGATTCATTCATATAGTTGTTTTATTAATCAAAACACTAGTCATAGACTTAGCAAAATGCCATAGCATGAATATTCCACCCTTGTTTTCTACTAGCTAGGATAAGCATGATAACATAAGAATTTTCTTAACTTAGAGAAAATTTCACTAAGACTACAACTACTAGGATTTCCCAAGGCATAGCACAGTATATATATACTTAGAAAAATTCCATGCAAGTTCTACTAAAAATATCACTAATGCATAGTCAAAATAATAGGACAAATATATGAAGCACCACTTGACTTGATAGTTGGGGGAGTAGCAACAGTCCTCACAATCACAATCACCAAAATCTACACATAAAATCATAGCACCAAATTACATTCAAATATTCAAACAAAAATATATATGAATGCATGCAAATGCAATGGAATTATTTTCTACACTAAACAAGTCAAACCAAACAGTACCGAACACAAAGTAAACTTTCTAATGTTCAAATAAAACAAGTTTCCCTCTAAAACAATTTTTGAAACATTTTATATAGTCGAAATAAGCCTACAATTGGTTCTATAAATAATACTATTTATCCAGAAGCAAAATACTAATTGAAAGCAACAGAAGTGTAGGGTTTAATTTTCTGAATCCATTGATATGTTATTTGCAAAATTTGGCCAAATAGAACTAATGATATGAATTTTACAAGTTAAAACAACTAATAGATTTAAAAACGGATTTTAAATCTAAACTACAGACGCGTGGCAGCGCCTGATTGGCTGATACTGATTCGCACAGGATCACACTTCCGCGTCATTGGATTAAGTCAGATCTAAACAAAACGGTTCGCTCCAGATCTAATCTACAACGTCAGATCTAAATCCTACGGCCCTAGATTGAACGACCATACTCGGGCGGCGTTGATGGCTACTGGCGGCGGCGATGCTTCTGCCGGCGAAGCTCCGGCGAATACAGAGGGGGCTAGGGTAGTGCACTGGCTTACCAGCGTCGCACAGATGCGAGGAAGCTCAAGACAGAGTTGTCTTCTATAGGGGCGAGCTACTGCGGCCGTGGGAGCACGTCGGAGTAGCTGCTGGCGTCGGGCTTTTGCAAACGGCGATGGAGGCGATGACCTAGGTCACCGTAGCACAAACAAAGGGTATCAGAACGTGCACAAGGACAAGGCGCACATACGGGATTGAACTAGAAGGCAAGGGGCGTGCTAACCTGAATGGAATTACTCGCTGGAGTTGTGCACGGCGTCGGGTGTTCACGGTGCTTGACGGGGGCGATGTTCTGGGGAAAATTTGGACAAGAAAATGGTATGAGAAGGTGCGCAAGGAAGAAAGGATCAATCTTGCGTGAACAAGGGACAAAGGTGAGTATAGTACTCACCGGAATAGCTCGCTGGAGGCGCTCGGGTCTGCGGCGGTGGAAGTTCAATTGAGGGCAGCCTGGGGCGCTTAGGTGGTGGCAAGTGAGGGGAAGTGCTGCGGAGGGGAGGGGATTATGTAGCCAAAGAGGGGAGGAAATCTCATGCTGAATCAATGGAAATTAACGGATTTCAATTCCGGCAGTGAAGAGGGGAGGAAACAGCAGCGACGACGCTGTCTACGCGTGGGGTTTGGGGGAGACGACGTGGCGCATGGCCCAGTGGCAGCGAGTGCGGGGTAGGGTTCGCTCGGGTGAGAGAGGAGGTAGCGGGAGAGAATCCTGTGTGGGCTTAATGGGCTGGTTCAAGCGTTGGGCTGAAAGGGAAGCGCAACTTTTATTGTTTTCTCTTCTCCTTTTCTTTTTCTAATTTGATTTTCAGGAATGAATTTGAACCCTAATTCAAACTTGTTTGAATTCAAATCTTTTCTAGATTTTTGTACTGTGAACCTTACACTCAAAAGTGTGACAAACACAACTGTGTACACAAAAACACCTTGGCCTTTTGAAAAATATAAATAAAACCATGCCTCATATGAATAATAAAATGGGCATAAATATGGTTTTACTTAGTTTCAAACTTTCAAAAAAAAATTGCAAGCTCTAGATGCTATGATGATATGAATGCAATGCATGCTTTTACAATTCATGAATTTTGAGATGTTACATTATCGCTACTTTCCATACATTCCAAGTATTGACCCTTCGGGGCTGCTACGTTTTATGTTGCAGGATATTCTGATTTCGAGTGATCGACTAGGTTGCGGTACTCTACTCAACATTTGTTCACTTGTGGACAATTGAAGATGGGGCATATTATATACTTATGCTTTTGTTTGCTATTAAACTATTTGAGCTAGCCTGCATGCTAAGAGTTATTGTATATACTTATGCTTTTGTTTCGTTATTTATGATGCACGCATATTTGCTTTGTTATTCATCTTTAAGATCTATGTAAACCAATGAACCTATCCAGGGATTGGCTTGTTGCATAGAGGTGTAGCCTTTTCAGGATGTTGTATTACAGATGGTATCAGAGCACATGCGTTGATTGTAGGATCCTGACCTAGAACTGGATTAGAATTAATAAACACTTCCTATTCTTCCTTATGTTTTTCCTTCTAGTATCTTCTTATCACTTTGAATTCTCATACTCTTCTATTTTAAAACATAGAAGGAATGCCATCTCTAGGAATGAACTCATAATTTTATACTTACTATATTCTTGTAATACTTGATCTTTCTTTGATAATCTCATCTTGTTCAAAACTTGTAGATGAACACTTGTGCAAGATTAAATATAGATAGATGATATCCACCATATAGTTTTGACATGACTCCATTTAGATCTAGCAATCGATCATTGCAAGAACTTGTGTGATAGTTGATTTATTATTCTTAGGTTGTGTTCTTTGATAACTTAAAGTTTTAGAATATTTTTGAGAGAATTCATAAAATGCTAATGAAGGTTTTGATTAAAAAATCGTGATATTACACTTGAAGTTTTCTGCCTGGTCTATTGTACTACGCAATTTTTAGAATTTTATTGGTAACTCGGAAAAATATGAAAAATTAAGATCTGGAGCGTAATTACCTGTACTACATGCACAAAAATTGGCTAAATTCCTGATGAGATTAAGGTGTCCATTAAATTCGTGAACACTGTTGTAGTTTTAGGACATATTCTATCCATTGCTTCCAAGATTGTAGGTTCACCTCCAAATGAATATTAGTTAAAGGAAACCTACCTTGTGGATGGTATGCCACTAAAACAGAACTTCTAGAACATAAACAAAATTATTTTGTCTTGAGTGTTGTTTGCAATGATTGTTTGTTTGTGTGCCTATTTTTTGCTTCATATAGTTATGGGTAGTAATACTTCTCTAGTCCTTCTATATATACTCTTCTATGTTATCCCAAACAAATGCCACCATTAGACCATAGAGATTGGTGCACATAATTTTTTTCACTAGATAGATTATATTGGATTCACATAACTTAGATGTAAAACTAGTATGGATTGGATAGATAATATGAAGGTCATAGTCATGTACAATAAGACAGTAATACCAACTTTAACTCTCTTAAGGGGGTTAGCCTCGAGAGCATACACATAGTGATAGAATCCACTTGTAATCTAGAATATGATCATAAAGAACACCACCTAAACCTTGCTATCTATTCCTAAATCTTGGAACGAGATTCATCTTAAGGGGGTTAGTCTGTCACATCCCAAAATTTTAGAAATTGGGACTAGAAAAGAGTTATGCATTTGCATGTCATTCATGAGCATTGCATTGCGTATTTGCATCATGAAAAATTGTTAATTATAAATAAAGGAATAAAACCCTAAATTCCATGTGACACTTTATTCCTAAATGGAATTAATTAGTATTTATTAAAACCATTACTTCTAAGATAGCAAACCTTGCTAAATACTATCCTAAAATGATCTACTTGAATTTAGAGAAATTTAGAAACAAACTTGACTTCATTTGGAATTCATATGCAAATTTTATAAGGAACATAAACAAATGGAAAATGTAAAAAAAGGAAAAAAACTAATGGGCCGGCCCAGCCGACCGAACCAGCCAGGGACGCACATAGAGGAAGGGATCGATCCCATGTTTACTTTAAAAAGGGTGTGACATCTCATTTTTCAAACCTAGCTTTATTCAAATACTTATATCTTTTAATCTACAACTCCGAATCAACTTTCATTTGTTTATACTTATTCCCTACTTCAAGATTTATCTTCCAACCATCCTAAACCACTATATAAACCCCCGCAGCTATACCTATATCAGTTTCGCTTATTGAAATCCTGAATCTACACATACCCGAATCTTCTTTTGTTTATTCAACCATCTATGCTTCATCATTTGCCTTTGGCTAAAACACGGAAGTTGTAGATCTCATCAAAAAATTCAATCCCGATAATCCTCACCTATTTTCATCCACCATAGCCGGAGAATTTCATACCACAATATTTCAGATATGATAGGGCAAATCCAAGATGTACTCGCGCTCGTTTCTTGAAATACAAATTGCAATGATGAGAAGGTAGATCTAATATTTTTCCATAACTTTCATGTTGTAAGTTTTTTGGTTTGATCTACAGATTTGTCTCTCTAACACAGATCTCTTTCTTTTCTATTATGAGCCAAAATCGAGTCAATCTCCTCTCCTAGCCACGGGATACCAACCCGACGGTCGAGATCCAATCAAACCGGTACTTGCCACGTCATCACCAGTCAGCTTTCTTATCACCACCATGTCGTCATGTCAGCATCTAGACCCAGTTAACATGCATAGTCAATCCATCCAGTCAGCAGAATATTCCATTCGAATTTAGAATTGCACATTATAGATCTATCTTGTATAATTCATTAGAAATTCATACTACATTAAAAAATTACATATAATACATTAAATTTAAGATAAATTTACGTATAGTCGTCTTATCAGATTAGGTCTAACTTTCTCTGTATAGTTTTCTAGCAATGAATTAAATCATTTTAATAGATTTTAGAGTACTAAATCCACAATAAATTATTTATAGGTTAGAAAAATATGAATAATATATCACATTGAATCTACTTTAATATATTGTAATAATATCTGATTAGATCTAGGTTTGCGGAATAGTTAACTGGTAATAAATTTAATTTGTATTAATGCCCTTTTAGATAATTAAATTCATAGTAAATTAATTATAATTCAGAAAAATATAAATAATATGTCTCTGGATTCACAATTTCGTGTAGAATACAGATCTGGTCTTAGATATATATTTTGACGAAGTAAATTATTTAAAATCCATTGAACACTATTTAAATCATAAGAAAAGATCTACAAGTACGATTAGGGTGAATCCAATTTCAACTGGTTCGTATTAACGCACTCTATCCATTACACTTCAGATACAAATATAATACGACAATCAGTAGAGCATATATCTGAAACCTTACCTCGCCAATTGAAATGCAACAAGAGTATAGCCCAACCTACGATTGACCAAGTCCGGATAGTCTGTGAATATCCCGATGTATTTCCAGATGTTTTGGCCGGTATGCCCCCAGATCGGGATATCGATTTTATCATCGAACTAATCCCCGGAACTGGACCCATAGCTCAGAGACCCTATAGTATGAACCCGTCGGAATTAGCCGAACTGAAGAAGCAACTGGATGCCATGCTGGAAATTGGATTGATTCAACCAAGTGCGTCACCATGGAGATCACCTATCTTGTTTGTGGACAAGAAGGATGGAGGTAACCGTTTGTGTATGGATTATCGGAAGTTGAATGATGTCACTATCAAGAACAAATACCCTTTGCCTAAGATAGAAGATCTGTTTGATCAGTTGACCGGTGTCAAAGTGTTTTCTAAGATTGATCTTAGAAATGGTTATCATCAACTCAAAATTCATGCAGAGGATATTCCCAAGACTGCCTTTTCCACCAGATATGGATTGTACGAGTATACAGTCATGTCTTTTGGATTAACTAACGCCCCCGCTTATTTCATGAATCTCATGAATAAGATTTTTATGGACTTCCTGGATAAGTTTGTCGTTGTTTTCATCGATGACATTCTGATTTATTCCAAATCAAAAGAAGAACATGAGCTACACCTAAGGACCATTCTTGGAACCCTTAGAGAGCATCAGCTGTATGCAAAGTTTAGCAAATGTGAATTTTGGTTACAGGAGGTAGGATTCCTCGGTCACATTTTATCAGCCGGAGGAATTGCCGTTGACCCTGCCAAAGTGAAGGATGTAGAAGATTGGCAAGCCCCAACCATTCAAACCCAATTTCATGCATTTCTCGGATTGGCGGGATACTACCGCAAGTTCATAGAAGGATTCTCGAGTATCGCTAGACCTATGACCCAATTGCTGAAGAAGGAGAAGAAGTTTGAATGGACCGACAAATGTGAAGCGAGTTTTCAAGAGATCAAAAGGAGACTGATTTCAGCCCCAATCTTAATCATGCCGGATATCACGAAGCCCTTTGATGTGTATTGTGACGCATCCAAGATCGGTCTCGGATGTGTGCTAATGCAAGAAGGCAAAGTTATATCTTATCTATCTCGACAACTGAAGCAACATGAGAAAAATTACCCAACCCATGACCTCGAACTCGCAGCCGTAGTTCTAGCCCTGAACACATGGAGGCATTACTTGATGGGAAATTGTTGTGAGATCTATACGGATCACAAGAGTCTGAAGTACATATTCACTCAGAAGGAGATGAATATGAGACAGAGGAGATGGATTGAGCTAATCAAGGATTACGATCTAGACATTCACTATCACCCTGGTAAAGCCAATGTGGTAGCAGATGCCCTTAGCCGATTGTCGTGCCGCTTGAACTCCATGATTTTAAAGGAGCAACCAAGCTTGCACAAAGAAATGGAAGATTTTCGAATGGAATTAGTGAGTGAAGGATTTTTGGCTAGCATAGAACTTCAGCCCACTTTGATCAGTCAGATCAAAGAGGCACAGAAGGGAAATGCTAGTATCGACGGAATCAAGCGTCGTATCGGTACAGGCAAAGTACCCGAATTCACCGAAGACGAAGAAGGAGTGTTGTGGTACAAAGGATGCCTTTGTGAACCAGCAGATTCGGAGTTGAAAGAAGTTATTTTGAACGAGGCTCATGATACTCTTTATTCTATCCATCCCGGAGGAACTAAGATGTATCAAGATTTGAAAGAGCAATTTTGGTGGCATAAGATGAAGAGAGAAATCGGAAGTTATATCGCCAAATGTGACATATGTCAGCGAGTCAAGGCAGGACAACAAAGACCCGCTGGATTGTTGCAACCCTTGCAGATTCCGGAATCGAAATGGGATTCCGTTGGAATGGTCTTTATCACCGGATTGCCTACTTCTAGTAGGGGAAATGACTCTATCTGGGTCATAGTGGACCGATTATCCAAAGTCGCCCATTTCTTACCCGTCAAGACCACATATCAGAGTTCGAAGCTAGCAGAGTTATACATCGCTAGAATCGTTAGTTTGCATGGAGTCCCCAAGAACATTGTATCGGATCGAGGAACTCAGTTTACCTCGAGACTCTAGAAGAAAGTCCAAGAAGGTTTAGGAACCCGCCTAGATTTCAGCACCGCATATCACCCTCAGACCGATGGACAAACGGAGCGAGTAAATCAAATACTCGAAGATATGCTGAGAGCATGTGTGTTAGAATATGGATCCAAGTGGGAAGATTCTCAGCCGTTTGCAAAATTTTCATGCAAAAATAGTTATCAAGCTAGTTTGCAAATGGCCCCCTTTGAATTCATGTACGGAAGGAAGTGTCGCACCCCTTTGAACTGGTCGGAAGTAGGAGAGAGTCAGATTTTCGGACCCGACATCCTACGAGAAGCAGAAGAGAAGGTTCACAAGATTCGTGAGCACCTCAAGACAGCCCAGTCCAGACAGAAGAGTTACACCGACAAGAGACGTCGAGACCTCGCCTTCAACATAGGAGATTTTGTATATCTGAAAGTGTCGCCATTGAAGGGAATGCAGCGTTTCCAACTCAAAGGAAAGTTAGCCCCCAGATATATCGGACCCTTCAAGATTTTGAACCATTGAGGATAAGTGTCATATCAATTGGAACTACCCGAAGAGATGTCAGCCGTGCACAACGTGTTCCATATCTCGTTACTTTGCAAGTGTCTCGAAGTCCCAGAGAAGACCGAAGTGTTCAAGAACATCGATCACCGGACCATAGAGATCAACGATGACCTAACCTATCCTGAAGTACCCATCCGTATTTTGGAAGAAGCTTTCAGAACTACCTGAACCCGAAGCATCAAGTTTCTCAAGATTCAGTGGAGCAACCACACAGAAGAGGAAGCTACCTAGGAGCGTGAAGATCACATTAGAACGGAGTTTCCCGATCTATTAAAATCCTAGGTAATCTTTTTCGTCCTTTTTCAAATCTCGGGATGAGATTTTGTTTAAGGTAGGAAGGTTTGTAACATCCCAAAAACACTAAACTTGGATCATCAAACTCTAATCATCAAATTTAGGGTTAACAAAAACTTTGCTAAATAAAAATATGAAAGCATGCATGAGAGTATGCATTTCATTTTGACTTCTTTTGAACCAACTTGTTTGTGCGATCCTTTGATTGTAAATGGATGCTTAGGTGAAATAAACATCATCTAAACAATTCCCAAACTTTTCCCAAATACAAATAAATCAAAACAAACAAAATTAGTGAATGGTCATTTTGACCAATTTAACTCCCATGCCTACTTTGGCTATCTCAAACTTTCAGAACTTAACATAAACTTTTCTGGATCTTTGAACCCCTTGATTGTAATCATAACAAAGTATCAAGGCCCACTTTGTGATCATCCAGAAACATTCAAATGCATAGTTTAAATGACAATTCAAAATTTAATCTTGATCAAATGGAAAGATCCCACTTTTTCAAAAACCACTCAAACAAGCTCAACTTTCAAAACCCAAGCATCTGCAGACTCACCAGCACCAACCTAGCACACCCACCAAAAATCTTTTCAAAATTCAAAACTTGAATTCTTGCGGCCATTTCATCAAACACATTGCAGACACAAATCATCAAAATCTTAAACACTATTGTGAGCAGTGATTGAAGCCTAACTTGTTCCCTCTCTAGCTCACAACCATCTCAGTAGATCATCTAGCAAGTTAAATCAAGAACTAGACTCACTGTAAGCTGGGCAATGATATCAATGGTGAGCAGTCCAAGCTCACCATGCCACCCCATTGGAGACAGCAAGCTATGAAAGAAACTAGCCGTGCCAACCTTGTCTGGGAGATTACCCATGCCTCACCGCCCCCTCTCGACCAGCCCTGCCTCGAAGACATTGACCAGAGCACCCAGGAACGCCGCGCCCGTGCCTCTGTCAACCATGCCGAGCATGCGCCAGAGCGCCACACTCTACCGACGCGCACCGACCGCGCGCCGCCCTCGCCGCGTGCATACATGATCGCCACCGACCTAGGAGACCGCCAGACATCCCCGTTCGCCGCCCCATGACGCACAGCCACCGCTCGCCGTCGAAGATGCCGCCTCTGCCGCGTAGAGCATCGCGTGTTACAGACCAAACCGCACCGCCCCTACGCGTGCATTAAAGCCGTAGAGCATCCCCAGGAGACCACCAAGCGATCACCACCGCCGGCCATGCCTCTAGCCGCTCGTAGCCATGTCGCCACCGTCGCCTGCCCATCCCGTTCGGTCTCGTCGTCGCTACTATAAATAGAGGCCACCCCCAGCTGAATTGAGCACACCATTCTACTCCCCTCTCCTCACTGATCGTGCCACCCCGTTGCCGGAGCATGGCGAGCAGCACTTCGCCGGAATTTCCCCGGAGCCTGCTGCTGCTGGAGAAGAAGGGAGCCAGTGATTGGAGCCGCCCCAGGAGAAGCTGCCGGTACCAGGAGGTTCACCGTCGTCGACTTCGTCGTTCGCCCGCCTAGCCGACCTTATCCTGAACCCCGGTGAGCCCCCCACTACCCCCACTGGCCGCGCTAGGTTTCTGTCTCGCCGGCATTACCCAACATCGACGATGACCCTCAGCCTTTGGATTAGAACCAGATCGAACGCACCACATCGCCCCATACCGCTTCGCACCCCCTCGTCTCACTGACGCGTGGGGATAGCAACTTAACCAGCCCGTGTAAGCGATGTGCTTAGCAGGCCGGCCTAGTATCACTTCCCGCGCAGCCCAGTTGTTTGAATTTAACCTTTTCCATGTTATTTCAAACACACTTCTATACCTAGTTTCAAAAATCAACCCAGGTCGATTTATTGAACCAAATTGAATGAAACCAATTTTGTTAGAAAGGTCTGAGAATGCTGAATCCAAGCCCGTTGGATTCAAATCATTTGGATATGTAGATCATCCTTGGTAAAAATAACAAGGCACAAGCTTTTCTGCATTCAAACATTTTTCAAATTAAAACCATAATAGCTTTTGAGTTGATTCCAACTCTCAAAAATCACAGTTAACCATACATTTCAGAATATATAAAAATATATAGGTTTCCTTATAGAAATAATGTTCAAGTAATAAAAGAATGCCACATAAGAATTTCTAGTCACTTCTTTAATTAAAATAAAAGGGTAAAACCTTATTAAATTGTGACACCACTTTAAATCATATTCCCATGGACTACAATATGTGGTGATGACATGTGTCAACATGATTCCCTATTTGGTTTGGAGAATATTAAATCTTAAGTAGTTTTTCAATGAGTAGAAATTACTTTTTTAAAAATAAAAGGGATTAAACCAAGCTTTAATCTTGTAATGTTAGTGATAATGCTAGATCATCTATAGGAACCTTTTGTGTGATGATTGAAAGTAGTTAAGAATTGTTTGGTGATTGTGTACCTCGTACTTATTTATAGACGCTAGTACCGACCAAGGATACGAGGAGGATGGAGGATTCTACGAAGAAGAAGCCGAGGAGAACTTCAACCACTTCTCTGCACAAGGCAAGCCTACTACTACTAGTTGAATGTGCAAGCTAACACTTGCAAGATACTCTACTAATGCAAACAAACCACTACTTGTTACTATGCCCACTATATGCCTTAAGCATATGTGATCATACCCAATTGATACCCAATCCTAGTTTTATTTGCAAGCTTTCTACTTTATTTCTTTATCAAAGCTTTAACTTAGAGTTGACTTAAGTGACTCATGGAATTCTAGAAGGATATTTTTGAAGGTTGCATAAAGAGCATAAAATTTGGCCCAAGCTAGAAAATCTTGATGTCATCCTAAGGCATGAGATTGAAATTAGTTGAAACTCCACTAGTTCACTACCCATCATTAGTACTCACTCCCACTTGTAGATTCTAGTGCTAAGCATAAAAATTGATCAAATTTTAGATGGGAATACTTGGTGGAAAAATGATTATGAAAACCTTAGAATGATGGATCATTCTACTGAGATGTTTTGACATGTGTTTCCAAACACCATATGATTTTGGTGATGAAAATATTGAGGCATGAGCCTTAGCCCTTTATAAAACTGATGGTTGTCTGGATGCGATACCATTCCAATTTTACCATACAACCACAATACCCGAGAATCGGGTAGGGCTTGACTGGAAACTTATATACCTTAGTATTAGTTCCCTCACGGCCAAGGTATGAGCTGAGGCTATCTTGTGAAGATTGTCCACCTGTGCAGTACCCAAGATGACAGTTGGTCATGGTTGGGAGGCCAAACTCACAGGAGAGGTGCTTATACTAGGGCGTGTAATTGAAAAGTTGGGATTGATTATCCGCATACTGAGTATGGTGAATTCAGGATTTATTCCTGACGGATGTATCGAATATTGTGGTGAAAGTGTACAATATATGTAGAGTGTCAAACTATTCGAATAGCCACGTCCGTGGTTATGGACAGTTGGAGTGGCCATACTATTCCCCCGTCAGACTTTTCAAAATGACTTGTGAAATGAATTGAGACTTTGACTTGACCACAACAGAGTTGTGACATGAGATACAAGTTCCCACTTAGGAGTTATAAAATTGTGACTAGCTTCTCTTGCTTCTGAACTAGTAGAGATAAATCTGGCTTCTTGCAAAACAACCCTAGAGCCTAGTGTCCTATTATCAAAACCCGTTTCACTTGTTAGTATTAGTTTGCGAGTACTTAAAGAGTACTCATGGCTTTGTCCCTGGCTATTCCCGTGGCCAGACTATGAAGAGGAGTACCTGGAGGATGGACCCCAGTTAGGTTACGACAACTAGGATCATCTCCCATCATCATCATTGCCTGTGACCCCGAAGATGGAGCTTCGCCTATGCTACCGTTATTATTACGTATTCCGCTGCTTGAAGTTGTATTAAGAACTGGATCATGAGATCCCTATTTGTGTAAGAACTTATGTACGGTTTGTAATGGATGATGTACTATGGTATCCAATTCTGTTATGTCTCGCAAAAATGGTAATCCTGGGATTGTGATGTATGGCATAACAGGCATCTAGGATTAAAAAATCCGGGTGTTGACACTTGTCACAAAGTGTTTTAGCAAAATTCAAGGAGTTGACTATGATGACACATGCTCTCCCGTAGCAATGATAAAGTCGGTTAGGATTATGTTAGCAATTGATGCATTTTTTATTATGAAATTTGGAAGATGGATGTAGAAACAACATTCCTCAATGGTAATATTGAAGAAGAGTTGTATATGGTACAACCAAAGGGTTTTGTCGATCCTAAGGATGCTATAAGGGTATGCAAACTTCAGCGATCCATCTATGCACTGAAGCAAGCATCCCAGAGTTGGAATCTTCGCTTTGATGAGGTGATCAAAAGGTTTGGATTTGTCCAAACTTACGGAGAATCTTGTAGTTACATGAAAGTGAGTTCGAGCTCTGTGGCATTTCTAATATTATATGTGGATGACATATTATTGATTGGAAATGATATAGATCTTTTAAAAGAGGTTAAAAGTTATCTAAACAGCAAATTTTCTATGAAGGACCTTGGTGAAGCATCATACATATTGGGCATCAAGATCTATAGGGATAGATCAAGACGTCTAATTGGGCTTTCACAAAGTACATTCCTTGATAAGATTTTAAAGAAGTTTAAAATGGATGGAAGTAAGAAAGGGTTCTTACCAATGTTGCAAGGCAAGTCATTGAGTAAGACTCAAAGTCCGGCTACGGTGGAAGAAAGAGAGATAATTGATAGGATCCCCTATGCTTCAGCCATAGGCTCTATAATGTATGCCATGCTATGTATAAGATCGGATGCGGCACATGCTATTAGTTTGACTAGTAGGTACCAATTTGATGCAGGTTCGGAACTCCAGATAGCGGTAAAGAATATCCTTAAGTATTTAAGAAGGACTAAGGATATTTTTATCATGTACGTAGGTGAAGAAGAGATCGTCGCTAAGTGTTATGTTGATGCTAGATTCAACACTGATGTGGATGACTCTAAGTCTCAATCCGAGTATGTGTTTCTCATGAATGGAGCAGCAGTTAGTTGGAGGAGCTCCAAAGAACCTATGGTGGCAGAATCAACAATGGAGGCGGAATATGTTGTTGCTTCGGAAGAAGCACAAGAAGAAGTTTGGATGAAGGAGTTCATAATGGAAACGGGTGTGGTTGCTAGCACACTGGACCCAATGGTGATATATTCTGACAACAATGGAGCCATAGACAACGACAAGGAACCAAGGTCTCACAAGAATTCCAAGCATATCAAGTGCTGGTTTCACTCCGTCTGCGAGCATGTCAAGGATGGAGATATAAAGATTTGTGAAGTGCACATGGATCTGAATGTGGAAGATCCGCTGACTAAAAATCTCCCCAGAGCAAAACATGATCAACACCAAAATTCCATGGGTGTTAGATTTATCACAATGTAAACTAGATTATTGTCTCTAGTGCAAGTGGGAGACTGAAGGAAATATGCCCGAGAGGCAATAATAAAATTGTTATTATCATATTCCAAGTATAGGATAGATGTTTATTTTACATGCTATAATTGTATTAAAAGGAAACTTTAATACATGTGTGTTTAATAAACAAATAAAGTGTTCCTATTTATGCCTCTGATATAAACTAGCTCGTTGAATAACATGATGATCAAGGTTTCCTAATCATGGACATTGGATGTTGTTAATAACAAGGTCATAGAATTGGTGGAATGATGTGTTGAAAATTCATCAAATTCATTAATTTTAAATTGATATAACATCATTACATGTAACTTTAGTCCTTAAACCATGAGATCATGTCAATCACTAACACAAGAAGAGTAGCTTGATAACATCAAACATCACACAATAATAGGGTGACTATAAAGGTGGGTTCAGATACTCCAATAGTGTTATGTAGAGGCTCATGGATCAAGAGTGTATTTGTCCATCCAAATGTTGGATAGATATAATCTGGGCCCTCTCTGTGATATCACATTGATATAACTTGCAAGCAAGTGATGAAGATCTCTAGAATGTTATATCACAGGAACGAGAAAAGAGTACATGTCGAAAACAAGATCAAACTAGGTATGGTGATACCGATTATCGAATATCAGACATGTAAAATATCACGAGACAAAAGGATTTAGTTGCAATGTTAAGGTTCTCACGATCACAAAAAGTCATCGTTGAATGTGTAGGAGTCAGTCCGGATCTCCAGGTCCTGTTGCTGACTATTGATCGGAGAGGGGTCTCGTTCATGTCTGCATTATTCGCGAACCGTAGGATGACACACTTAAGGGATATTGACACCATTTGCAGCAAATGAGTTGCCAGGAAAAGAATATCAAAGCGCTAGAATTTTTTCAATGGACACCGGAATTGTTTCGGGTAAAATTGTTGAAATTGGTTCTGCATGTGAAATTGTACTCTAACAAGGGGTTTTATCTGAATGTTTGTTAATTAATGTAATTTACAAAATTTTGAAATAAATAAATAAAAGTTTTTTATTTAATGAGATTACATTAAATTTGGTGGAAATTTACTGGATTTTGAGTGAAGGAAATGGAGGGTCATTTGTGTGAGTGGTAGATCCACTCACATGAATGGAGGAAGAGGAGGGGGCACGACCTTGGCCGAGGGCCAAGGGGATGGGCTGCCCCCTCCTCCTATAAAAGGCCCTCCTCTCCCTCCTTCTCAGTTACACCTCCTTGTGAAGGATATCTCTCCCCCTCTAGTACTATTCCCCCATGGTCTCGTCTTAGCGAGATACATATTCTCGGTGGCTTTTTGTGGAGCAAGGATTTTCTTCTTCCTCTACATTGTTAGAGAGAGGATAGAGGTTGTCGGGGTCCTGGATGTGTGTGCGATCACAGATGCTCCACTGAGTTGCGGTGCTGCCGGAATTCTACTCGATCTTGAGGTCGGTAAGCGATCGACTACATCACCAATGGGTCCATACTCATAAAGCTTTGTCGGTCTTCAAGGGTATGTATTATGGATGTATATCCACCCGTTGATTGTATCTAGATAGATGGATCGTGGCATATACAGTTCCCATCATAGGAAAAAATTTGTTTTCTATGGTGCGAACCCAACATGTTTTGACCAGTAATGCGGAGAACTATCTCACCTATGAAGTGAGGGCTCTGATCAATCATAGCATCTCATTCAGCTATGCTATGGAATTGGATCAGTGCAGTACCTTGTCCACAAGGAGAGGCGGATATGATGGACCAGCCCTTGTTATCTAGGAACTCTCTGATCTGCAATACTGAAGCGTAGAACTCACTGGCTTCAGATTCAGGCACCATCGTAGCAATTGCCCAGTCATCACAAACCATCAGGAGCTCACCGCCCACGACCACATAGCTTCACTTCATACGGTATGGTCCAGGTGGGAGGATCTCCATGCCAGGTGGGAGGTGGGGGAGAGGATCGCAGGGGTAGTTCGCCATATGATCAAGCATAGGGCTCAAAGGGGTGGTGGGAGGGAGGGACCATGGGGCTTCAGGGCAGGATTGGGGGAGATAAAGGCTTCAGTTGTAACTGACTTTTTCTGATAAACAAAGTTCTTGTTGGTACATCGTTTAGATAAAAATTGCGTCGTGATATGCCATAGTTGTAAAAAGATTTACATCTAATCTTGTTAATGCAATCATTAATAATGTCCCTAGGTGCTAGACATCTAAAACAAATAAGATCTCTAATGGGTTGGGAGGGTCGGGATGAACCAGAAATGCATAGCTCGGCGGGAACAAGGGGGAGGGGTCCTTCCAGCCCAACCCATTACAGTTGAAAGGACACAAAAAGAAGGGGGCACTGCTGCATCATGCGGGAGCATTGGAGGGCCCGGTTTTATCTAGCCCATTCAAGTCGGGCCTAGGTCAGTCCAAGTCAAAGTCGCCAAGATTTGATTTGAAATATCGTTGAATCCAGGAGCTGCATACCATGGTCGTAGCAACAGAGTCCACAATACGCGATCATTTGCAGCAACCTCAGTTCGAACCACTTCCAAGTAACTACGTGATGAAACATCAAAGATAAACTGATTTATGCCAGGAACAACATTAGAGATCTAGTGCGCCACTGGTGGGGGAGTATTCCTGGTGTCTCGCTGCCACAATTTGTGAGGATAAGAAGGCTTTTTGACTAAAACACCTCTAGTGATATGATACCATCTCTTTGGATCATACAAAGAACTTAAAAACGTGATCAGAAAGGATTGTAACCTCAAATGCATCGTATGCGCCTCCAATGCAAGTAGAGAGAGCCAAGCTGAACGAAACATTGATCGGTCAAATGAGACCATGAGAAGGAAGCAAGAGGATGGGGACAGTGGGTTGACCAGCGTGGAGTAGAGTTAATGAACCTTAACCCGGATTGAATTACCAGTAGATAAGTCTAGGATGTGGCAATGGAGTCCGGATCCCCATAGGGATCATAGAGGTCCATCGCAGGGGCCATTGGGCTTCAATCTAGAGATCGCCATGGGAGACGCCGGGGAAAGCTATGGGGAGGGTGGAGGAGATTCATTACCACCAATGAGATTATATGTGATGCTGGGGAAGAAAAGTGGCGGTGCGGGGAGAAGAGAAGCGGTACGGCGCAAGAAGTAGAGAGCGGCGGCGGTGTCGTGAGGAAGATGAGTGGGCGAGGGTAAAGTCAAACATCTTATATATATTTATTAATTGGAGGGACCATAGGAGACTCCACTAGTGGGACTGTAGTCCAGGATATCACTAGTGGAGAACGGGGCATTAGTCCTGGTCCTAGAGGGACTGTAGTCCAGGATTGGCGGCTGGGACTACTGAAATGGGACTAGAGGTCCCAGCCTTTAGTCCTGGGTCAGTTATGGGTCGAGACTAAAGGCTCTGCACGTGGCAGCGTAGTAGTGCGAGGGGGTGGTCTTTAGTCCCGGTCCATATTACGGGCCAGGACTAGTTCCTTTTTGCCGCGACAGCATTTTACCAATTCGACTGCCGCGTCAGCCGATGGTGGTTTCTGCCGCGGTAGCCGATGGGGGTTTCTGCCGTGGCAGAGTTTTGGGGCCATTTTCTGCCGTGGCAGCCGATGCGGGTTTCTGCCACGGCGGAATTTTGGGGCCGATTTCTACGGCGGTAGCCGAATGCGGGGTTCTGTCGCGGTAGGAAGATAGGTAGAGGAGGGTTGCGTTTGGCGTAAAGTGACATGCAACGAAGAAACCCATTATACACAACATCGTCATAATTATATAGATATAATTCTACATTACATAAATATACATAAATGGAGATCACAACCCGTCTATTCGGTTACAAGTTCATTAAATCACTAGTAGCCGGAGGTATGGTATTTTCCTTCTGGGTTTATAACATGGTCAACAAGAAATCCCACTAGTTCCTCTTGAATTGCTACCAGACGCTTCCTTGGTTCGAGATACTCCCGCAATCTTTCCAACTATATATAAAAGAAGGAGGTCAATATGAATATCAATAGTCATAACAAATATTATGAATGACACTCAACAAAAATTGTGAATATATTGTTCACGTACTTCTATAAATGTCCCTCTGTCCCACTCACTAACCTCGGAGCGAATGTACTCGCACAGGAAGTTCCACATAGATTAGTACTTGGTGGCTGCCTCTCACACTTTACGAGAATAGAATTCAATCAAATAATAATCAAGCATGACATAATGGTATTGAAACTAGAATTGAAGAGATACGCGGATCTAGCTCGTAATACTTACATTGATCCGATGAAAACTAAGCTCGTCTTTAAATTCACCTACCGTAGCATTGGTGAAAGCTTTCCAAACCCTGCCCGGCAAAAAATAAAGAATTGATGAGTTATTAGTTACTTGATATCTCAGGATATATATGAACTAAAGAGACCGATATTGTGGCACCCCAGATTTACGATCCGGGATAACCCATCATGCAATCCACCACGATCCCATGATCAGTGACTCATGGACAATAATCGACATAGTATCAAAGTACACATCCATTACAGTACCGAAACAATAAGTCTTACAAAGGGGCCACTTCGGCACAAATAGATAGTAGCAGCGGAAATACTAAAGGTTGAAGGCCCGAGTCATGCCATAGCCCATAGGGTGCCTGACTCGGAATAACGCCCCAGATCAGGAAGTCGCCGTCGTAACCTTCGTCATTCCCATCTTCCTGCTCATAATCTGACCAAGTAAATAGCCAGGGACAATGATGGTGAGTACGTTGAATGTAGTCGCAAACCACCTTACAATAGTAATATCGGCTAAGCAATTTAGCTGGGGTAGGGTGGCTCCAAAAGAGTTTCTTTTGTAAATTAGCTTCTCTTGTAGAAATAGCGTGTTTATTTATTCTGGTGAAAAACTTTCATAAAACGTTTTGGAAACCTTTTCAAAAGTTTTAATAAAACACTAGGATTGGGTCACCCATTTGTTTCTCCTTCCGGTCATCTCATGAACAAACTCCTTCCTCCATTTTCCCAACCATCCCATGTTCAAAACATTTTCAAGCCATTTTCTTTTCCGAAGTCCTTTTTGAAAATCAAAACCATTACCGTTGTACAGCTGCCAGCTCAACCGTCCATAACCGAGGACTCGGCTATTCGAATAGATTTACACTCTCCAGAGGTTGTACATTTTACCCACACCATCCGATTACCCGTCCCTGATCTACACTTATCGTGGGTCGGGTAACCGGTCAAGACCTTCTGAATGCCCTCTCCGATACAAGTGTCTATCCTATGAGGTTAATCCCCTCAAAACCGGGACGCCCTATATAGTTCACCAGCCAACCGGAGCGCGTTTTGCACCCTACAGGGTGTGCGCTTTCAATGAGGGGCTCATAGTATCGTCTGGCCGCTGTTTAGACGGTATTTACCAACCCCAGACCGATGTTTCACATGGGCCTTTATAGGGGAAAGCCCATCCTCCGGGAATTTGTTCTTCCCGTAGTAGTTTGAGGCACCTACACCGGATTAGACAAACTTCTAGCCCAGCCCCGTCCCATTCCAGAGTAATGTGTTTGCATGGGTTAATTGCGCTGGCTTCACATTGGCCAGCCCAGTTGTTTTCATAAACATTTTTCCTCCTTTGCCAACCTTTTTGTAAAACAAAACCTTTCTCATTTTCAAATACACTTGGTAGGCTACACCCCACTAAGGTTTTCACATAAAATATTTTTGTAACTCTTTTTCCCGGGGTCTCAAAAGGGGTTATGGTGTTAAACACCATCTATCACACTAGGGGCATGTTGGTATCAAAGGACTGGGTTGTACCTAATGGTACTAAGAGGTACACATTTGGAGGAGCCAAACATTCCCCATATAAAACATAGTATAGGAAAACAATGCAATTCACATAAATGAGTAGATAAAACATGCATAGGTAAAATAATAGGATAAGGCATATGAACAAGAAGGTGGCTTGCCTTCGTTGGCAACTTGTCCCTTATCTCCTTCTTCAAGATACTCCCAGTCACCTTCCTCGTACCCTTCCTCGTTCATATCTATCGTCGTAAAGGAAAATAGCAAATCAACCAATACACCATACATCAAACAAGGAGCAAGCAAGTCAATCAGTACAGAACAAGTACTCAACTAGGACAGCCCAAACACATGATTGTAGCTACTAAAATGATCAAGCCAAAATCCTTGGAATCAACTAACTTGGACACTCCTAGAAATAATGGTGAATTTCAAAAGTGAGCCCTAACCTAATAAGCAAAACAGTACTTCACCACTGTCCTGCAAACGAACAGATATCGAAAATAATATTGCTGGGTAGGTAATAGTAAAACTAAGCTAACCCAATTGTATTCATAATTTTATCTAAAAAGGTTGATTTATAGCTATTTTAATACTGCAGATAAGACTAGAATCTCTCAATTTATTCCGAGCACAGAAGTAATCACACTAAAATTATGACCTATTGGAATTACGTAGGTATAGATGGTGCTCAACTCCTGGAGTTGGAATTACTCAAAAAGGAGATTTACAGAAGCTTCTAGAATTTTTGCAAGAAGCTTCTATTCCAAACTTACAAAATTTACTCCAAGTTCTAAACAGCTACAAAAGATGTGATTCCCATTTTACTGTTTAGGTAGATTAAAAAGGAAGGCCTGGGAATTGGTTTCATATTTTTCTGACTTGTAGAAAAATTACCAAAAATAAAATAGTGAAAATTGCCTAGTCTTATGCCAAAAATTACCGGGGAAGCTACAATCCTTATTTTGGCCAGCTACTGGTGTGAGGTGGTAGGGATTTATAGTGGCTATCCTCCAAATATTGAATGAGGTCAAAATGAGGTTTTGTTGATTTTAGGCAGATTTAAATCTGCAGCACAACTTTCTGTGATTTAAAGAAAAGGAAAAAGATAAAAGGGGTAGGGTGGATCTGGGGGCCAGGCTAAGGCCTGCGCCAGAGCTGGGCCGGCCCACTGGCACGGCAGCATGCACGGGAGCGGGTGATTCAAATCCCTGGCGGGGGCCCCGCGCGTCAGCGTCAGCGGCTAGCGAAGGGGTATCCATCACCGTGGGTTGTCAGATCTAAACAGATCCGACGACCCCGGGCCTTTCTTCCTCGCGAGAGTGGCCTCGCTGGTGACAAACCCTAGCGGCTACTGGGGTTGCTTGGTGAGGCTCACCTAGGGGCGTAGCAGCGTCGGGGACGATGTGCGTTGATGCAACCGACAATGCCGGTTCTAACGAGGGTCGGCAGGTGCAGCCTTGGCTCCTGGGACGGTCAGGAATGAGCTCGCTGTATCGGCGTTCTCGGTTCCTCTCCGGCGAAGCTCCCAGGATTCCTGAGAGAGAGGGGAAACGAGGTAGGAGGGTGCGGTTAGGCTCCTGCATGCATGCATAGATGAACGGGAGAGAGAGGGAGAGGCTGTGGCTTCCTCAACCTTCACCTTCCCACGGTCAGTACAGTGGTGGAGCGATGGATGGAGATGGAGAGAGGAGCCGAGCGAGCTCGAGTCCTCCCAGGGGTGGAGTGCGAGTGGTTTGGGGTGGAAATGATGTGGAGGGGGAGAGCGGTAGGTGGTGCCGGGGTTTTATGCCGAAGAGGAACGACTCACCATGCACCGCGTGCAGGGGCCGTCTATGGCGAGTTTGGGGAGCATGGGTGGACTAGGAGAGGGGGAGAGGGTGTCACTTGGGCATGGGGATGGCTGTAGAGTTGCATGGACCGGCGCACGGCCACGGGACAGTGCGAGTTGGTCCAACAGCGCCCTTGCCCGTCAGGTGCTCGACGCCAGGTCTTGTCTTGGTCGGACTATGAGTGGGCTAGGGGGTGATAGGATTAGATGTTGGGGTGGTGGAGGGTGTAGTGGGCGGTGCCCTCTGAGCGCGTGAGCTGCGTTTCTGCACCGTAGCGCTGAGGGACACGGGGGAGCTCGACGTGGCCATGGTGACGTGCCCAGCGAGGGTTGGGGGTAGGGGAACGCATGGTGGGAGAGGGAGGAAGGGGGTGGGCGGTGCCTGGGGAAGACGCGAGCCGCGCGGGCCCATGGACAATATGGCACAATGTCTAGTGGGGCTGGGGGGTGCCAGGGCAAGATCTTGCCGATATGCCGCCCGGCCACACTCTTTCTCTCTAGGGTGATCAAGGGAGGTCAGGGCAATGGGGAGAGGTGCATGGCGATGCTGGGTACGTGACAGGGGCAGCGTGCTTGACCGCAAGGTTTGGAGAGTGGGGGAAAGGGTAGAGTGATCTAGGGCGGCACACGTTCGGGGTCGAGTTTGGCGGATGCTCACGTCGAGCACGAACTACCAATGGCAGTGGTAGAGTCATGGGGGTGTAGAGGGAGGTGGGGTGAGTGAGTCTAGGCCCTGGTTGCCTCCTGGATCGTCTCCAGGAGCTTGCAAGGACCATCAAAACTGGGTAGGAATTAAGGTGGTCATTTGATAAAGTTGCCACATGTGCTCATAGCATCAACAAGGATTTGGAGCAGGGTTGGGGTTAAAACCATGTGTCTAGTAGGCTTGTTTGTGGTCATGGTAAGTTGAGGAGGCATAGGGTTTTTAGGGCCTAAGGGTTTTGGGGTTTGATCATCAAGATGATCCCTCTCTGATTTTTTTCCTAATGTACTCCTTATAGGGGTGCTAGGGTTTAATCAGAACCAATTCTAAGTGCAAGATCCACTAGGTCACCATTAAGAAGGCAAGCACAAGATTTTAAATTAGTCAATACTAAGGATCAGACAACTAAGTGAATAACAGATAGTGGCTATGTTAACATAAGAGTTTTATTTCGCCCTAAACTTTGGAGTTCCTACTTTAACAATGCAGGATTGAAAAGTTGGGATGTTACAGACCTTCCCCCCTTAAAGAAATCTCGTCCCGAGATTTGCAAGTTGGGGAGTGAAGAGTTTGGGATATTCCTTCTAAAGGTAGTCTTCGCGTTCCCAGGTAGCTTCGTCTTTAGAGTGGTTGCTCCATTGAACCTTGTAGAGGGGTATGTTACGATGTCGGGTCAAACGATTTGCCTTCTCTAGGATCTTGACAGGGATTTCTCTGTAGGTCAGGTCTTGGTTGAGATCAATCACCTTGAAATCAATCTTCTTGAAGACTTCCGGCTTGTCGGGCACTTGGAGGAACTTCCGAAGTCGGGACACATGAAAGACGTCGTGGAAGTCAGCTAGTTCGGCTGGTAGCTCTAGTTGATACGAGACTCGACCCCTTTGGGCCAGGATTTTGAAGGCCCCAATATATCAGGGAGCAAGTTTTCCTTTCTCATGGAAACATTGCATTCCTTTAAGAGGAGAGACGGGAAGGTACACGAAATCTCCTTTGTGGAAGATTACCTCTCGACGCTTAGCATCCGCATAGCTCTTTTGACGGTATTGGGCGGCCTTCAAACGGTCACGATCTAGCTGAACCTGTTCTTCGGCGGCCTTGATTACATCCGGACCAAAGATTTGGGTTTCTCCGGTTTCGGCCCAGTTTAGGGGTGTCCGACACTTTCTCCCATAGAGGAACTAGAATGGGGCCATCTTCAGACTAGTCTGGTAGCTGTTATTATACAAGAATTCGGCGAACGTTAAACAATCCTCCTACTTAGTTCCATAGGCTAGAACACACGAACGAAGCATATCTTCCAGGACTTGATTGACTCTTTTGGTCTGTCCTCCCGTGGAGGGATGATAGGAAGTACTGAAGGACAGTTTAGTTCCTAAGGCTTTGTGCAGACTTCTCCAAAAGTGGGAAGTGAACTGTGGTCCTCGGTCCGACACAATTTCCTTGGGTACTCCATGGAGGCTAACAATTCAGGGGATATATAGCACCGCCAATTGTTTCTCGTTGTAGTTGGTTTTAACTGGAAGGAAATGCGCGACTTTGGACAAGTAGTCCACGATAACCCAGATGGAGTCGTGTCCCTTGCTGGACGTGGGTAGTCTGGTGATGAAGTCCATTCCTACTTTTTCCCACTTCCATTCTAGAATCTTCATTAGTTGCAGTAGCCCTGCGGGGCGTTGGTGCTCGGCCTGAACTCGCTGGCAGATATCACACTTGGATACAAATAGAGCAATCTCTCTTTTCATTCCATGCCACCAATAGTGTTCCTTCAAATCTTGGTACATTTTGGTACTCCCTGGGTGGATAGAGTAAAGGGTGTCATGAGCTTCTCTCAGGATGGTCTGCTTTAGGTCGTGCCTGCTGGGTACACAGATGCGTCCTTTGTTCCATAGGACGTCTTTGCCATCAATCTTGAATCCGGGAACATTTTCCCTCTCCATACGTCGCTTGATTCCTTCTATGCTGGGGAGACCTTTCTTGGCGTCCTTTATTTGGTCTAACGGAGTTGACTTTAACTCAAGGTGAGCCAGAAATCAGGTACTGACTAGCTCCAACCCAAACCTTTTGAATTCATGCACTAACTCGGGTCGGTCTTGTTTAACCATGGCATTCAAGGAACAGGGTTCCCGATTGAGGGCTTCGGCTACCACATTGGCCTTTCCAGGGTGGTAGTGGATACCTAAATCATAATCCTTGATCAGTTAGATCCATCTGCGCTACCTCATGTTCAGCTCCTTTTAAGTGAAGATATACTTAATACTCTTATGGTCTGTATAAATCTCACAGTGATTTCCCGTTAGGTAGTGGTGCCATGTTTTCAGGGCGTGCACAACAGCAGCCAATTCTAGATCATGGGTGGGATAATTCATCTCATGAGGCTTCAATTGACGAGAAAGGTAAGTGATGACCTTGCCTTGCTGCATCAATACTCTTCCAAGTCCTAATTTGGAGGCGTCATAGTAGACTTCAAAGTTTTTGGATATATCTGGCATGGTTAGGATAGGGGCGGAGACTAATCTCTTTTTGAGTTCTTGGAAACTCTCTTCGCACTTGTTTGTCCATTCAAACTTCTTGTCCTTTTTAAGTAACTGGTTCATGGGCTTTGCAATGCTGGAGAATCCCTCAACAAATTTGCGATAATAACCGTCTAGACCCAGAAAACTTCTGATCTCCGAGGGGTTGGTGGGATCCTTCCACTCTAGTACTGATTGAATCTTGGCGGGGTCGACTGAGACTCCTCCAGCTGACAATACATGATCAAGGAATCCCACTTCCCTTAACCAGAATTCAAATTTACTGAACTTGGCATAAAGCAGGTGTCCCCTGGGGGTTCCCAACACTAGTCTCACATGTTCCTCATGATCGGCTTCTGATTTGGAATAGATAAAGATATCATCGATCAATACCACCACGAATTTGTCCAGGTAGGGCATGAATACCTGGTTTATGAGGTTCATAAAATAGGCAGGTGCATTGGTTAGTCCGAAGGACATGACTGTATACTCATACAAGCCATATCTGGCGGTGAAAGCCGTCTTAGGGATGTCTGATTCTCGGATCTTGAGCTGGTGGTATCTAGTGCGGATGTCTATCTTGGAGAACACTTGTGCTCCATTTAACAGATCGAACAGGTCGTCGATCTTGGGCAGGGGTATTTATTTTTGATGGTGACCTAATTAAGCTTGTGGTAATCTGTGACCAGCCGGGTGGTCTCGTTTGTCCACAAACAGAACTGGCGATCCCCACGGGGAGGCGCTCGGCTGGATATGCCCCTTGCGTTCCATGGCATCCAGCTTCTTCTTTAATTCTACCAATTCCTCAAGGTTCATACGGTAGGGCCTCTGGGCTATAGGGGCAGTTCCGGAGACCAATTCGATGATAAACTCGATATCCATGTCATGGGGCATACCGGGCAACTCA
Source organism: Avena insularis (assembly GCA_023614405.1). Lineage (NCBI taxonomy): Eukaryota > Viridiplantae > Streptophyta > Magnoliopsida > Poales > Poaceae > Avena > Avena insularis. The sequence goes on along the minus strand of CM042685.1, from coordinate 37,714,052 downwards.
TCGGGGAATACATCTGAATACTCACAGACTACCGGCACTTGCTCTAAGGTGGGTCCAGCAACACCTTTTTGGCAATAGAACTGGGAAGAGGGGGTTGTCGCTAGGTACTTGACATGATCTCCTTCAGTACTCTTAAGGGAGATGATCTTTCGGGCGCAATCTATTATGCCCTGATAGCGGGACATCCAATCCATCCCGATAATTACATTTAGACCTTGGGCTCCCAAAACTATCAGATCAGCCTTGAAAGTTCTACCATGTATTACTATTGGGATGTCTTGGCAGACGGTTTGGGTTTTGGCTGTCGAGCCCGGGATCTGCACTAGCATAGGCCTATCCATCCAACTAGATACCATACCGCTTTTCTCAGCGAATGGTTGCGTAACAAAGGAATGTGATGCTCCGGAATCAAAGAGTACAGTAGTGGGCACAGAGTTAACAAGCAACGTACCCAGAACGATGTCAGGAGATGCCTAGGCTTCTTCCGTGCTGATGTGATTCAGGTGTCCCCTAGCTGGTCCCTTAGGAGCAACACCCTTTGCTGGTGCTCCTCTGGCGTTCATAGGGGCCGCATTAGGTCGTAGTGCATCTTTCTTCTTGGGGCAGTCGCGGGAGTAGTGTCCCACTTCTCCACAGGTGAAGCATCCAGATGTGTTGGGGCGGAAATTGGGGTTGGCAGGTCCTCTAGGAGTAGGTCTTGGGTTTCCACCTCCCGGGCAGGGATTTTTGTAGTTGCGATTGGGTTTGTTGGGGCGTGGGGCATAGGTGGGAGCCCTATGAAATGTGGGTGCGGGATTGGGCTGGGGCATGCTACGGGACCTTATTACACTGGATCCTCCTTGCTGCATCATCCTGCGCTTGCAGTTTTCAATCATCCCTTTACGATTGCTTTCAACCATGATCACCGCATCAACTAGGGCATCAAGTTCCTGAAACCTCTATGCTATTAGGTGACACTACAGCTCATCATGAAGTCCGTTCAGGAAAGTATCCACCTTTTTCTCTTTAGTGTTAGTGTCCTCCGGGGCATACCTTGCCAGGTCAGTGTATTTCTCCAGGTATTGGACAACGGTCATTCCACCTTGTTTCAGAGCTCGGAACTGATCTCTCATCATCTTGATCAGACCTGGAGGAATGTGGAGCTTGCAAAATCTTTCCTTGAAATTCTCCCAGGTGATTTCCTGACCGGCCGGCAGAATTTCCTTCATGCTTATCCACCATTCCCTGGCCTATCCAGCTAGGAAATGGGTGGCCAGGAGTACTTTCTCTTCATTTCGCACTTGGGCTACCTCCAGATTGTTCTCGATTGTGCGGAGCCAATCATCGGCATCCAATGGGTTAGTGCACTTGGTGAACACCGATGGATTGGTGCTTTAGAAATCTTTAAGACGGGATCTTGGTTCTCCATTCCCGCCTTCGTCTTCATTGTCATGAGCATTGCCTGCTGCGGCTTGGACAAGCTACTGAAGTGCGACGAGGTTTGCTTGGCGCACGGGTTTTGGCAGCTTGGCGATCCTCCATGAACATGCGGAGGAGTTGAGCCATTGTTGGCTCGGGTGGAGGGGGTGGCGGACCACGGGGACACACCATCCTGAAGGTGGGAGGTTAGATAGGGTTGAGGACAGGGTGGTTCTCAAAGGAGATACAATTAACAAGAAGCAGCATCAATGCCTCATGCATAAATAAGGACTACCAACATTTTAACAGAAGTAAGAACAAACACATGTTCACTCAACATGACTACCAGTTCAGGCTGAGATTGGGGCCGGTTCGAGCAGGTCTAACGGGCTGGTTTTCCGTTTGGATCTGGATGGTGTGGTTTAAATGGGGTCATCGAGCAAATGGATTGGACTAGTGCGGTTATGCTAATTTTGCGGACTGGTGCGGTTTGGTGTGGTTTCAAACAGCAACTAGCGAAACGGGGTCAACCCATGGGTTCAACCCATGGTTACACCCCGCACAGCCTCCACTCCCGAACGACCAAGCGAGGAAAGAGGATGACTGGACCTGAACGCGACGGAATGCCCCAAAAAACCTCCAATCCCTAGCAGCCCCATGGTTTGTACTTGGGTTGTGCAATGGTTTCAAACCGCAAATAGCAAATGGTTTGGTGCGGTTTGGGGGCAAAGAGCATACGGGGTGGTGTGGGGTGGTTATCAGCGATTAATCAGTGGTTTGGTTTGGCGTGGAGGCGAGGTGACTTTCATGGTGGGCTGGTGTGGATATCTCCTCATTCTCAGCCTGACTACCAGTTCAATGTGTCACATCCCGACACTAAATAGATGCAGTAGAGATCCAATCATTACATAGCAACAGATTCAATCAAATCGCCACTCAAAAGGGGAATACTGCGATAGTCTCATGTGCTTTAATTGTCGACGCGTAACCTACTCCTCGTGGTGAGGTGTAGTAGTGTCCTCCTCGATGATACCCTCATCGTCCTCCTCGGGCTCAAAGATGAGCTCCTCCGGAGCCTCATCCTCTATCTGGTCGTCATCCTCAGGTTCGCTCTATGGTTCCATGTCAAAGTCCTCCATAGGGGCGGCATCATTGTTGGTCTCATCTAGCAATTCGTTGTTGTCCTTGCGGAGATCGACGCACTCCTCTTCTAGCTCCTCTATCTTGGCTTCCATTGTCACTAGCACCTCCTTTTCATCCTTCATCTTCTTCATGAGGCGCTTGTTCCTGGCAACCGTAGCCTTTTTCTCCAATAGGGCTAGGGCACACCTAGCCTTCGCCTCCTCTAGACTCTCCTCTATGGCGAGCAACTGGGTAGCCTTGAGATCTAGATCCATTCGGACCCTGTCCAAGTGTGTTTGTGTCTTCTTTAGGGTGTACTCCATATTCTGGATATACACCCCAAAGTCAAGATGGGGTGGTTCCTGGAGCACGTATCCCTCCTCATGACGCCTCCCAAAGAAGTGAAACCGCGTCTCCTCTAGCTGCTGGCGATGGTGATAGGCCAGTCGAGCCAGGGCTTCCTGGGCTACCCTGAGTATGCCATCTCCCCACTCTTTCTCAATCACATTTACCTCAAAGTCCTCGGAGAGTGGGGGTACTACTCCTCCTCGCACTATGCACACCACGAGCCAAGATATCTCCCCCTCAATGAGAGTGGGGATGTGGGCGCCCTTGATTTCTGGTGTGGGGCGTCCCACCAAACGGGCCAACTCTCCCAGCTCGGCCTCAAACAACTTGAGGGGTAGCTCTAGTCCCACCTGGCGGAACTTGGTGAACGCAACAACCATCTACGAAATTTTAAGGGAGTTGAGGTTAGTGTAAGGTGTGCAACATTTTAGTAATTACAATGTAAGTTTGATGTAAGAAGTTTTTGAAAATAGAGTAGCAAAGACATAAGCATTATTTTTGCAAATACTCATGTTCTTCCTTTGGTTGATGAAAATAGTTTTAGGTCCTCGACTAACGTCCAAGCTATCTAGGGGATCCTACACTCAAGATGGCTCTGCTACCAAGTCTGTGGCACCCCAGATTTACAGTCCGGGATAACCCATCATGCAATCCAACACGATCCCATGATCAGTGACTCGTGGAGCATAATAGACATAGTATAAGAGTACACATCCATTACAGTACCGAAACAATAAGTCTTACATAGACAGTCTTACAAAGGGGCCAGTTGGGCACAAATATATAGTAGGAGCGGAAATACTAAATGTAGAAGGCCCGAGTCATGCCATAGCCCATAGGGTGCCTAACTCGGAATAACACCCTAGTTCGCGAAGTCGCTGTCGTAACCTTCGTCATTCCCATCTTCCTGCTCATAATCTGGCCAAGTAAATAGCCAGGGACAATGCCGGTGAGTATGTTGAATGTACTCGCAAACCACCTTACAATACTAATATCGGATAAGCAATTTAGCTGGCATAGGGTGGCTCCAAAAGAGTTTCTTTTGTAAATTAGCTTCTCTTGTAGAAATAGCGTGTTTCTTTATTCTGGTGAAAAACTTTGGTAAAAAATTTTGGAAACATTTTCGAAAGTTTTAAGAAAACACTAGGATTGGGTCACCCATTTGTTTCTCCTTCCGGTCATCTCATGACCAAACTCCTTCCTCCATTTTCCCAACCATCCCATGGTTAAAACATTTTCAAGCCATTTTCTTTTTCGAAGTCCTTTTTGAAAATCAAAACCATTACTGCTGTACAGCTTCCAGCTCAACCGTCCATAACCGAGGACTCGGCTATTCGAATAGATTTACACTCTCCAGAGGTTGTACACTTTACCCACACCATCCGATTACCCGTCCCTGATCTACACTGATCGTGGGTCGTGTAACCGGTCAAGACCTTGTGAATGCCCTCTCCGATACAAGTGCCTACCCTATGAGGTTAATCCCCTCAAAACCGGGACACCCTATATAGTTCACCAGCCAACCGGAGTGCGTTTTGCACCCTGCAGGGTGTGCGCTTTCAATGAGGGCTTTCAATGAGGGGCTCATAGTATCGTCTGGCCGCCATTTAGACGGTATTTACCAACCCCAGACCAAAGTTTCACATGGGCCTTTATAGGGGAAAGCCCAGCCTCCGGGAATTTGTTCTTCCCCGTAGTAGTTTGAGGCACCTATACCGGATTAGAAAAACTTCCATCCCAGCCCCGTCCCATTCCAGAGTAATGTGGTTGAACGGGTTAATTGCGCTGGCTTCACAACTGGCCAGCCCGGTTGTTTTCGTAAACATTTTTCCTCCTTTGCCAACCTTTTTGTAAAATAATACCTTTCTCATTTTCAAATCCACTTTGTAGGCTACACTCCACCAAGGTTTTCACATAAAACATTTTTGTAAGTCTTTTTCACGGAGTCTTCCCATCCTACACTTTTGTTTAGGCTAAAACGGGGTCTCAAAATGGGTTATGGTGTTAAACACCATCTATCACACTAGGGGCATGTAGGTATCATAGGACTGGGTTGTACCTAATGATACTAAGGGGTACACATTTGGAGGAGCCAAACATTCCCCATATAAAACATAGTATAGGAAAACAATGCAATTCGCATAAATGAGTAGATAAAACATGCATAGGTAAAATAATAGGATAAGGCATATGAACAAGAAGGTGGCTTACCTTTGTTGGCAACTTGTCCCTGATCTCCTTCTTCGTACCCTTCCTTGTCCATATCTATCATCATAAAGGAAAATAGCAAATCAACCAATACACCATACATCAAACAAGGAGAAAGCAAGTCAATCAGTACAGAAGAAGTACTCAACCAGGACTGCCCAAACACATGATAGTAGCTACTGAAATGATCAAGCCAAAATCCTTGGAATTAACTAACTTGGACACTCCTAGAAATAATGGTGAATTTCCAAAGTGAGCCCTAACCTAATAAGCAAAACAGTGCTTCACCACTGTCCCGCAAAGGAACAAATATCGAAAATAATATTGCTGGGTAGGTAATAGGAAAACTAAGCTAACCCAATTGGATTCATAATTTTATCTAAAAAGGTTGATCTATAGCAATTTTAATACTACAGATAACACTACAATCTCTCAATTTATTCCCAGCATAGAAGTAATCACACTAAAATTATGACCTATTGGAATTACATGGGTATAGATGGTGCTCAACTCCTGGAGTTGGAATTACTCAAAAAGGAGCTTTACAGAAGCTTCTAGAATTTTAGCAAGAAGTTTTTGTTCCAAACTTACAAAATTTACTCCAACTGCTAAATAGATCCAAAAGGTGTGATTCCAATTTTACTGGTTAGGTATATTAAAAAGGAAGGCCTGGGAATTGGTTTCATATTTTTCTCACTTGCAAAAAAATTACCAAAAATAAAATAGTCAAAATTGCCTAGTCTTATGCCAAAATTTACTGGGGAAGATATAGTCCTTATTTTGGCCAGCTACTGGTGTGAGATGGTAGGGATTTACAGTGGCTATCCACCAGAGTTTGAATCAGGTCAAAACACGGTTTTGTTGATTTTAGGCAGATTTAAATCTGCAGCACAACTTTCTATGATTTAAAGAAAAGGAAAAAGATAAAAGGGGTAGGGTGGATCTGGGGCCAGGCTAAGGCCTGCGCCAGAGCTAGGCCGGCCCACTAGCGCGGCAGCGGGTGATTCAAATCCCTGGCGGGGGCCTCGCGTGTAAGCGTCTGCGGCTGGCAAAGGGGTATCCAGCACCATGGGTCGTCAGATCTAAATAGATCCGATGGCCCCGGGCCTTTCTTCCTCGCGAGAGTGGCCTCGCCGGCGAAAAACCCTAGCGGCTACTGGGGTTGCTTGGTGAGGCTCACCTAGCTGCGTAGCAGCGTCGGGGATGGCGCGGGTTGATGCAGACAACAATGTCAGTTCTAACGAGGGTCGGCAACAGTAGCCTTGGCTCTTGGGACGGTCAGGAACGAGCTCGCGGCGTCGGTGTTCTCGGTTCTTCTCTGGCGAAGATCCCAGGGTTCCTCAGAGAGAGGGGAAACAAGGTAGGAGGGTGCGGTTAGGCTCCTGCATGCATATACGAACGGGGGAGAGAGGGAGAGGCCGTGGCTTCCTCAACCTTCACCTTCCCACGGTCAGTACAGCGGCGGAGCGATGGATGGAGAGGGAGAGAGGAGCCGAGCAAGCTCGGGTCCTCCCAGGGGTGGAGTGGGAGTGGTTTGGGGTGGAAATGAGGTGGAGGGGGAGAGCGGTAGGTGGCACCGGGGTTTTATGCCGAAGAGAAATGGCTCACCGTGCACCGCGTGCAGGGGCCGTCTATGGCGAGTTTGGGGAGCGTGGGTGGACTAGGAGAGGGGGAGAGGGTGTCACTAGGGCAAGGGGATGGCCGTGGAGACGCATGGACCGGCGCACGGCCTCGGGACGGTGCGAGTTGGTCCAACAGCGCCCTTGCCCGTCAGGTGCTCGACGTCAGGTCTTGTCTTGGTCAGACTATGAGTGGGATAGGGGGTGCTAGGTTTAGAAGTTGGGGTGGTGGAGGGTGCAGTGGGCGGTGCCCTCTGAGCGCGTGAGCTGCGTTTCTGCACCGTAGCACTGAGGGACACGGGGGCGCTCAACGTGGCCACCGTGACGTGGCCAACGAGGGTTGGGGGTAGGGGAACGCCTGGTGAGAGAGGGAGGAAGGGGGTGGGCGGTGCCTGGGGAAGACGCGAGCTGCGTGGGCCCATGGACAAGATGGCACAGTGTCTAGTGGGGCTGGGGGTGCCAGGGCAAGATCTTTGCCAATCTGCCGCCCGACCGCTCTCTCTCTCTATATAGTGTGATCAAGGGAGGTCAGGGCGATGAGGAGAGGCGCATGGCGATGCTGGGTACATGACAGGGGCAGGCGTGCATGACCGCAAGGTTTGGAGACTTGGGGAAGGGGTATAGTGATCTAGGGCGGCACACGTTCGGGGTCGAGTTTGGTCGATGCTCACGTCGAGCACGAACCACCAATGGCAGTGGTAGAGGCATGGGGGTGTAGAGGGAGGTGGGGTGAGTGAGTCAAGGCCCTGGTTGCCTCCTGGATCGTTTCTAGGAGCTTTCAAGGAACATCCAAAGTGGGTAGTAATTAGGGTGGTCATTTGATAAAGTTGCCACGTGTGCTCATGGCATCAACAAGGATTTGGAGCAGGGTTGGGGTTTAAACCATGTGTCTAGTAGGCTTGTTTGTGGTCATGGTAAGTTGAGGAGGCATAGGGTTTTTAGGGCCTAAGGATTTTGGGGATTGATCATCAAGATGCCCCCTCTCTGATTTTTTTCCTAATGTACTCCTTATAGGGGTGCTAGGGTTTAATCTGAACCAATTCTAAGTGCAAGATCCACTAGGTCACCATTAAGAAGGCAAGCACAAGATTTTAAATTAGTCAATACTAAGGATCAGACAACTAAGTGAATAACAGATAGTGGCTATGTTAACATAAGAGTTTTATTTCGCCCTAAACTTTGGAGTTCCTACTTCAACAATTCAGGATTGAAAAGTTGGGATGTTACAGATATAGTGCGGTAATGACTGAAATTACCTCTGGAGCACATCATTAATGAATGCATACTCTGATTCATCTCTCATTAGCGAGTCCTTGATTTCAACTCTTCCAGCGTCAACTTCAATGGTTAGCAGAATCCAGTGATAGCTACGCACGTTTATATACGTCAGTAACTCATCAATTACACTTAGCAAAATTAAGTGATCTGTACAAGGCAGTAACACTCTTACCTGTAGTTGTAGGAAACAATATTCTTCGTTTGTAATGTTGCCTCAATAAGACCCTTAGCAAGTTATGCTCTGTGTCCTTGGGGTATTCCTTTAGCAATGCTTGATTAAACCGGTGTGGGTCGATGAACGCAGTGTCAAAGATTTTCTTCCGGTCACATTCATCGCTCTTCATTCTACATAATAGCATATAGTGAAGATAATTACATGCAATGAAAGAGCTGAGTTTGAGACTTTATCATAGAAATAAATGAACCACTTACAGACAATAGGTAGAGAGGAGACTCAAGTCAAGGGCATCTTGTTTGAATAACATATATAATTCCTCAAAATAAATTTGCAACTGGTCTTCACCATTAAAATGCTCACTTGTAATTCTCACAAGCAGCACTGACAATCGATCTTCTTCCTCGCATGTAGAGACTTTCTCGTACCACTCATGCAGTCTTCGCATTTGAGTTGGTAGAAGTTTGACCTCATCAGGTCTGACCAGAGTCTTCTCGTATTCATATCTCCATGCAAATTCCTCTTGTATGGGGATATGCCCGCCTATAACTTTATCAACTATAATACTAGCACCTTTGGTAAATTCCATTGCTATAATATTCTGATGATCAATATTGGATAACACCTTGAGAGGGGCGATCGATTTGTTTGCCTGCATTCCGAGTTGCGCAACATCTCTTTTCCCGCTGCTTGTAGTAGTATTTCCTGGAGTATTCCCGCTGCTTGCAGTAGTATTTCCTGGATTCTTCCTACCAATTCTCAGCAGACAGCATTTGTAGTCATCAGCCTTATTTATCTCATATTGTGATGGTTGCTCAAGAAACCTCTTAGCCCACTTTTTGGCTTTCGTATCAAATATTTGCTTTGGCTCGGGAGCTTTGAGTGCAAAGAAGGCTTTCACTTGGGCATCGATGATCGCTTTGGTTTCCTCATTAGTCATCTTGTAAGGTAACTTGGGAGGAGGCGGCAGGATTTTCTTCACCGTTTTACCTTTGGATTTCTTCTGACTAGTATTTTTACTAGTTGACACGGCGGCGGCGGAGTGTGCTAACGTGGCGGGGGAGTGGGCTGATGCGGTGTTGGACTCGCGCTATGGTGGTCGTCCCACTCCTCATGTGGACTTGCTGGAGGCGGCAGACTCGGCTGACGCGGAGGAGATGGTGGTGGCTTGGGTGTAGAGCCTGGAAACACGATGTATTTCTTGCGCCATAGAATGATAGAGCCCCAGACTTCTCCTAGCGTGCTCTCATCTTCAGGTCCAGGGATGTCAAGTTTTTGTGATTCATATTGAGGTAGAACCTAATCCACCCCGACACGAGCATAGCCATCTGGAATCTCTTTGCAATGCCATCATGCTTCAGGTTCACAAGATAAAGCATAGTCGAGAGCCGCCTTGAAGATTATGTTCATCACTCGCACATGCAGCTCGCAGTTTGTCTTCTCACTGATATTGTCCATGGGATAGCGATCTATCGGATCAGACGTCGTGGAAGCGACACTGCTTCTCCGCTGAGATGGGACACCGACACTTTCTTCTAGCCACTGATGAGTTGGCCCTTGCTGGCGCATTTCTTCCAGTTGCTTATGTTTCTCCTTTAGCATGGCATATATTTCCTCGTTCTTTCTTTACACGCTACGCAACCAGTCTGCCTCCTCTATCTCATTCTGCTTCTTTTGCCCTTGCTTGGCTTCTATAGGATTCAGTGTCCTCAGGAAACCCAGTCTTAAGGTCCAAAGCCTCGTGTTCGTCCTAGTTTTTCAGGATTCCTGAGGGCCTTTGTCAGCTCATCGTTCTCTCTGTCGGGTTTGAAGTTACCCTTTTTAACCTCCTTAATTTTTTTAACAATTTCTCCATGGGGTGTAGCAAAATTGGACTTTTCATCGAATATTAACTCCACTGTTTCCATGTCATACTTTGCCCCATGCATGGGCAAGTAACCAATTCCTTACTCTGATGGACTAGTCCTTTGTAGCTGGAGTGAGCCCTTGGGCACGCAAGGCTTTCTCGGATTCCTCCCACTTAGGAACGGAAGTCCTATAGCCACCTGTCCCCATCGTATGGTGATATTTCTTTTTTGCAGCATTTTCTTTATTCTTTGCGGACCTTATTTTTGCTATTTCTGATTTCTTGTAGTCTAGAAATCTTTCCTAGTGAGGCCGCTGCTTCTCTAGTGAGTCAGTGAATTCTAGAACTTTTCTTTCCTTGAGATATTCATTATACAATATTTTCTTATAGTTATTGAAATGTTGGGCCATCTTCTTAAGAGCGAAACGCTTAACTTTGGACCTCATATCATCTATGGCCTCCTTAGACTCTAAGACTGGTAGGGTGAAATGGCAAATGAGTTTATCCCATAGTATGTCTTTGTATCTGCCCTCAACATAACTCATAGAATTTTCATCTCCCTTTGTTGGCTTATTACAGTTGATAATGCTGATCGGGATGTTGTCCCTAACAACAAATCCACATTAATGAATAAATGGGTTTGCGTTATTTATGGGAAGTAACGGGATGCCCACTAGAGATACCTCAACAATTGTGAGATGCGCATCATCGGGCATCCCTTTGGCCGGTCCTCGTTTACTATTTTTAACTGACTTGGTCGATGTGGAGGTCTAAAATAAGAAGCAACATTCGTTAATATATATACACACACAAATCAATTAATGCATCTATCTAGTGATCAAGAGGCTTAATAATATACCTCGCCAGACTTTGTCAAGGCTAGTCCATCATTTTCCAAGCCATCATCGAAATTAAAACTAGTATGAGCTTCGACTTGAGGTTCTATCTCTATTCCCTCACCGGACTCATTCAGAAACTGTGAGCCATCTTCTGCTCCATAGTCTTCTTCTCCATCCTGATCGACGAATGCTCCTTCATGATAAGGGAGCGCTCCATCCTGATAGGGGAGCGGTCCACCACCTAGTATCGTATCGAATAAAGGATCTTCACCTTCTCTACTATTGAAGTGATCCATAGAATAACTTCTATGACATAATGTGCATATATGAGTAATAAAATTATATAATGTATCGAATGACAACAAAAGTATTAATATCATATAAAATCTCGAATAACATCTCAGAAAAACAACAAAGAAGTCATAATACATCTCGAATAACGACAAAGTAGTAATATCATATAAAGAACAACATCTTGTCTGATAACATCGCTCAAACTCAACGTCGACTCCCGGCTCCTGAGCCACGGGATGTGACCAACCAAATAGTTGGAACCATCACCGGAGTATAACTAGGGTGAGATCCCTGAATAACCTGCCAGGTATGGGGGGCCACCCTGGCATCCAAGATCACCATATAGCGACGGACGTGCTCGTCCTCCTCCCTGACACGACGTCGTACCACCTCCTCTGGGGAAGGCTCCCTCTGCACACTGCTATAACACCCTCAGAATCGGCCCTATGCAAGTCTCGGCGATTCCCGCCAAACCCGCATAGAAACGATTCAAAGGTGCCTACCAGGCACTTGCGTGCGGGTGGAAAGTGAAGTAATATCATTACACAATAGTCCATGATGGAACCCACAGAACATATATACAGCAACGACTCCAAGAGTCAAGATTACAGATATACAGTACAAAGATCCAAATCACCTTGAAAACTATTCAGCGTCCGAGTACGAACATGATGCAAATTGAGCTAAGAGCCCTGAAGAATAACCAATGGCGTCCATAACCCTGTCCAGGCCAAGCCGGAAGGGTAACCCTGCTAACAACGTCGATCTCAAAACCTGCTTAAACAAAAGGGGTACCAACAAAGGGCAAAGTAAAAAGAGAGCGGTCAGTACTGAGGCCAGTACACGGCAAGACTAGAATTCGGCGGTCCTCGCCTACATAGGTATGGTGGACTGAAGTGGCGGCACAGCATGCACTAAACAACCTATAGAGACTCAATACAACTGGCGGCAAACAGATAGGGATAAGAAAGACCTATTCAGATCCAACCTAAAACTATCACCAAGCATACCCATCCTGGTATTTCCCCTTCGAGACCAAATGAGGAAGTCAACCGAGGAACTCACACAGTTGGCAGTTTTATTCATTTCTTATAGTTGCGGCAATTACTAGTTAGATATAGATAGCATGAGTCATTCTAATACTATAAACAGTGGGCAGTTTTAGTTAACCATTCCGTTGTAGTTGCAATACTTACTAGTCAGATATAATTGTAACAGGTGACGACCCAAATCTAGCAGTTGTTGGCACTTTTATTTAGCCATTCCATTATAGTGAACCTGATTACTAGTCATTATAAAGTCAAATTTATAGCATTACTTTAGTTATAGTTGTCTATGATTGAGATACTATGCTCCAAGTCGTCCATAACTGTCGACATGGCTATCAGAAATTTTTACCCTGTAGGGGGGCACAAATAGCAACACACGCACCACTAGGAAAACGGCTATAGGTAATCGACACTTCTGTGGCGCACTTGCTTGTGGTGCCCTACGGGTAAAATAGGCGTGGCGCACTGCCCACAGGTGCCCTACGGCTAACTGTCGTAAGCGTGGCGCACATGTGGGTGGTGCGCCACGGCTATGTGTGGGCCAGGGCGCATGTGGCCACAACACACATACCCGTAGCGCACTAGGTCAAGGTGCGCTACGGATGTGCCACTTAGCCGTAGCGCACCTTGACCTAGTGTGCTACGGGCATGTGTGATGCAGCAACTGGGTCAACTTAGCTGTAGGGCACTCTGCCCTAGTGCCCTACGGCTAAGTGGCCTGCCCCAACTCCCCCCCCCCCCCCCCCCGTGGATTGCCTTTTTAGGTTTTGCAAAAAATAAAATAAAATAATAAACACTTCAAAAAATAAAATCCTTTCATATTAAGGTAGGTAATATGGTATAGTTTCTAGGAAAATTAACAAACATGATTTTCCACTTATTCTGCAAAAAAAGTCATGCCACGGTAAAATCGCCGTAACTTTTGCATACGATGTCGAAAAAAATCGTATAATATAACAAAATGACGAGAACGAGATTTCGCATCCGCTCGCAACGACCTCTGGTGGTTTAGAGATTATTTAGATTTTAAAAATTCGAAAAGAGTAAAAAGTTATGGTCAAAAGACCGTTTTTTCCTGCAGAAAAAAAATAGAGGGCAACTTACCCGCAGCGCACCACCACCTAGTGCGCTACGAGTAAGTTGGGCGGGATTCAAAATTTGAATCCTCACCCTGCCCACCTACGTACCTTTCCCTTCGCCCTTTTCGCTCTCCCTTTTCCCTCTCCCTTTTCCTTTCCCTTCTCCTTCTTCCTTCTCCCTTCTCCTTCTTCCTTCTTCCTTCTCCTTCTCCTCCTTCCCCTTCTACTCTCCTTGAGGTGACGGCACGACGACGGCCTCCTCCTCTCCTTGGAGTGATGGTGGCGCGGCGGCGGCGCAATGGCGGCCTCCTCCTCTCCTTGCAGTGACGGCGGCGTCCGACCTCCCTTCCTCCCTCTCTTCCTCCCTCTCTTCCTCCATCGCTTCCTTCCTCACTCTCTTCCTCACTCTCTTCCTCCCTCTCTTCCTCCATCTCTTCCTTCCGCCCTCTCGTCCTCCCTCTCTTCCTACCTTACTTTCTCCAACCACACCCTTCCTACCACCTCGATGCCGGCGAGGACTAGAGCGGCCACGGCCTCCCGCACCTCCCTGCCACGCCCATGCTCCGGCGAGGTGACACGACTGCGGTGGCGATGCACGGACCCGATTGCTTTTGCGATTCAAAACGAGGGTGTTTTTTGCATTTTTTTGTTTTTTGAAAAACAAATCCGTGGCGCACCCTGTACCCCTACCTGTGGCGCACCTGGTAGTGCGCCACGCCTATTTCCATATAACCGTGGCGCACCAGGCAGTGCGCCACGGCTAGGAGATAGCCGTAGCGCGAGGCCCGTGGCGCACCCCTAGTGCGCCACAGATGCTGTTTACAGGTGCGCCACGAACAGGCGTTTTCCTAGTAGTGACGCACGATCAACCTCGGAAAAAACCAAATGGAAACCCAACGAGGCATCACGACAGAGGAATTGCAAGATTCATATAATATTTCAGGGGGCCACCCCACCAAGCTACCCGCGACGAAGTTGGCCGGCTCCGAAACGGACCCAGAGGTTTGTGTCAATGGTTGTAAACGACTGGGAACCCGAAAGTGTGACTGGGCTTGTCGATACCGCAAAAACACTTCGCTTACCTAAACAGTACAGGCGCTCCACGCGAAATCGTAAATAAAGCAGTAAAGCATGGCATAAGTACAGGATAGTAATAAAACCCCAAACTAGTTTGTGGCCCCAAGAAATAATATATGACTCAAGCTCTTGCTAGGGGGATTCATGGTCCCACATGCAGATAGTGTGAATATTCAAAGAACAGGTATCAAGTACTCGGGTCCTACGGGACACAAGTGGACGGTTAAAAACCAAATAACATCTATTACCCACCTATGCCTCTGCATTATTTACCTACTTCAATTTTAGTTATTAAACGGTAATTAAAGCCATGATGATCTTCAACAACTATGGAAGATTGACAACACGACACATCACCTGCGCAAGCATCTAAGACTCGCAAGGCCGACTATCTACCAAACAACAGGTAATAGGATGTGTCCATGGCAATATAAGGGCTACATGGAAGTATAACGGGGTACGGGATCTATAGCATCTCAACATAGATAGCAATAGATCAACATGAGGGAATAAATACTATAAAAGTAAGATAGGTAGAAAGGGGGAGATTGCTTGCCTGAAATCATTGCCGAAGGTTCATCCGAAGATCAGGTCGACACTCGCATCAACTCATCGGCCTAATCCGTGAAGAAGCAAACACTAGAAGAAACACCGGATGCACTATTTAATACTATGGCAAAAGATCGGCATGATGCATGTATGATGCATGACATGGCAAAGGTGCGATGCAATTAGGCAATATTAAGCGGAACCGGGTCCCGACATTTAATTAGATGGTTCATGTTGTTTAATATACCCCATAATTTAAATGTTATATTAACAAGGCAAAATATATCACCGGTTCGATGCACAAATTTAAATGGGACCAATATTAGACTAGATTCGTCCGCATATGGTCTCCATATTTAATTATGAGGTGAATCGGCATAAGGCCCCCCAAACACATTATATGTATGCAAGCATGACAATTTAGTTATGCAACAAGATATATATCATTTAATAAAATAGGGCTTCGAGAAAAGGGGTCACAGATCTCGGTCCGACGATCTTGGGGTTCCAGGGTTCGGGTTCGGCGAGATCGGTCTTCATGGTTCGAGAAGGATAACTCGACGTCCCGTGAAGGAGAGCGTCGGCGTCCTTGGTATCCATGTAGTAGATCTTGTCGGAGGTCCTTCGAGTGTCTTCATCCTGATATGGTCTTCAGGCTTCGAGGATCGTTGTCGAACTTGGGATCTACATCGGTGCGGTCTTCTGGTGGCCTTATGCCTGTACGGTTCGTCGAACAGCACCACATCATCTTCACGTGATCGCCAACATCACCTGGTCACCATTTTCACACACGGTTGTAACTGTGGCTAACACTTATAGCCAGGCATATTAAGCGGAGATGGACCAAGTCGGGGGATCTCAAAGAAACACTAACAAGGACATTTGCGAGGTCACAACATGCGGCTCCAGGTAGCGCCGATCGTCCATGGTGCCATGGAGGCTAATAGGCTTGCGGGGGCCGATGCGGTGGCTGGTGCCGATGCTCAGCAGAGAGGACGCAGCGAGAGGAGGAAGGCGCCGGCGGTTGCTGACACGGACGCGAGAGGGAGGCCAGAGGGCAGCGCCAAGGGAGCTCGTCTGGTAGCCAGGTCGCGCGGGGTTCGTCACAGACAGAGACAGCGGCCGTGGCGGGATTGCTACGGAGGGACCTGCGGCAGGCGAGGCAGGCAGAGCTCGTGGGCAGAGATGGCCGACGCGGGAGACGACGCTGCGGCGGCAGCTGGCGCTATGCCGGCAAGGCAGAGGCGCTCGGGGCATCGGGGAGGGAGCTCTGGCGGCAGCGGTGGGTTCGGGATCATGGGGGAGGCGGCACGAGGTGGGGAGCATCAGGGAAGAGTCGAGCTTGCTGTGGCGGCGGTGGTTCAATTCGGCGAGGGAAGAGCGAGGAGCGGACTCGGGAAGGTTGGGGGCAACTAGCGACCGTGTTGGGAGGGAGAGGGAGTGGGACCTGCGGGTGGAGCCGGGTTGTCAGGGAGCAAGTGCGCTAGGGGGCGCGTCACGTGGGTATCGGGGACGTGAGTGAGGGTGCGTGGGTCGGGCGATGTGGTGAGTGCATGTGTACGGTAGCGTGTGCGTGTGTGGTGAGCGCTGTGTCTGGCGGCGGCAGGGTGGAGCGAGTATGGTTGGGATCTGGTGGGATGTGGGGTGGGACTAGGGTTAGGGTTAGAAGTTTTAGGAATTAGGAATAGGGGGTCGTAGGTTGCTGCGACCTGGGCTTTTGGGCCTGGCCTGCGGCTGCCTCCCCAGACAAAATATTTAAGGTTTTCATAATTTATTTTAAAAGACTTTTGTAAACCGTTTTTAGATAAAGAAAGATATTCAGAAACACCGGCGTTTTGATTTGAAATAAAAGGGAGGGGATTAATATAGAAAACAAAATAGGACTTTTAGCAAAATAGTTTTAGATAGATAGATGCATGTTGATGCCATGATGATGCGCAACATATAAACAACCGCCATTTTCTAGTAGTGGATTTCCCGGGGTGCTACAACTGCCTATACCACGTGACCTCCACCAAAGAAGATCCGGGTCGACGACGACACCCGGATTCCTCACCAAGCTACACGTCCCTGACGATAGCACCTCCCAGTGCTAGCCTGACGGAGCCCAGTCTCGTACAACACCGCTAGAGTGCAATACTCCCTCGCTCTGGACGAGTCTACTACGAGGATGCAGTATCGGTATATCCTAAAGTAGGTATGGATTTGACCGAAATAATACTAAGTAAATAATTATATTCTAATAATAGTAATAATTTCCTAAATATTAGCAATAATATCCTAAATACTAACAAATATTTATATACAAATCTCTAAATATCCTAAATACTAACAATTAATATATAAAAATCTCTAAATATCGCTAAACTAAATAATAATATGTCTAAAGAAAATTATATATCTAACTACATTTATACAATATACTAACAATATTATATCTAACTAAATTATCTAAACAATACTATATACTAACAATATTATATCTAACTAAATTATCTAAACAATATACTATATACTAACAATATTATATCTAACTAAATTATCTAAAAAATATACTACATACTAACAATATTTTATCTAACTAAATTATCAAAACAAATACTATATAGTAACAATATACATTTTTGAAAAAAGGAAAAAAGAGAGGAAAACTTACGGCGGCGGCGACAACACGGGCTGCGGCGGCGCGGGGACAGGCAAGGGCGGCGCCGACGATGAACATGGGCAGCGGGGTGAGCGACGATGACACGGAGACACGGGCGCGCGGGGCTACGGGCGACACAGGCGGGGCGCGGCTCGACGGCGATGAGCTTCATGGGGCACGGGCAACGACGGCGGCCTGGCGGCGATTTGGAGAAGAGGAGGGCGTCACGGTGCGTGGCTTAGGCCGGGAGGAGGACGGTGGGTATTTATACCGACCACCTCTAGTCCCGGCTCCAGCCTCCCCTCTAGTCCCGTCCCCAGCCACGGGCCGGGACTAAAGGTTTTTTCGGCGCGCCGTTTCGTTCTCGCGCGCAAAAACCTCTAGTCCCGGCTCGTGGCTGGGGCCGGGACTAGAGGTTGATTTTTGTTAATTTTATTATTTCTATATCTTTTGTTCTGTGATGATGAAAAATATGTATTATATATCAAATTTTGCAGAAAAAAAATCTATAATCTAAATCTATTAGCATATTCTGTTATAAAACTAATATTTTGTTGAATTAAAAAATATCTTTTGTATACTAGATTTTGAATTTATTAATATGATTATTTCAATATCTTTTATTCTGTAATGATGAAAAATATGTATCATATATCAAAATTTGCAGGAAAAAAAGATCTATAATATAAATCTATTAGCATACTAAATATGGACCAGGACTAAAGCTTGCGGCAGGCTAGGACAGGCAGGACTAGGGTAGGCAGCACTAATGATAAGGGTGAGTGTCGATATTATGTCGTGCGGATTTTACCTTGCCCCGGATGGTGTCACCAACCGGGACTAAAGCTGAACCTTTAGTCCCGGTTGGAGACACCAACCGGGACAAAATATGAGTCAGCACTAATAATAGGGGTGAGTATCGACATTATGTCATGAGTGTCGAGACTATGCTGAGCTACTTGTACTATAAATAGGCATCCTTGTGAGTCCAGTCCTCTAGCCAGTTTGAGGCATCTCCAAGATGGTCTTCAAGATTAGGGACACCATTACGGCCAGTTGCAGGGAGATGCCGCCTGTAGCATCCCAATTGTCTAACAATTGTAATGCTACTTGGTCTAGTAATATAATGGCTACTTCAAACATATAATTGTTGCATCATCATTACATCATGCTCATGTCATCATGCCACCTCGCATTTGAGCATCATATAAAACCCCTTTTCATTTGGTTCTTCTCTCATATGCATTGTTAATTGTATTTGACTCTTGATATTGTATTTGGGTCTTGATATATTGTTTAAATGCCCAAGTTGAGTTGGGGGCATGTCTTTTACTAACTCCACCACCTTTTCTTTCACCACCTTATAATTCCACCATCCAACTAAATATGAGCTTGGCACTTATTGGTTTTACCTCTAGCTCATGTGGGTTGGGATGGATCCAATTCTTTTCCACATGCTCTCATCTTAGCATCATGTTGTTTTCACATTATTGATATATGAGAGCCACATGGCCACCCTTGCATGCCTTGTGAGTGGAACCCTTTTTCCTAGCTTCCACATGGATTATGCCATGTTGGGATATTTTTGGGACTATTGAGCATCTAGTGGCACATACACACTAGCAAGTCCCATTTCTATTCAAACATGGTCATCTCCATCTACTCCACATGGGAATGCATCTAATCCTTTTTGCTTGGCTATATTCCAATTTTTGGGAATGCAAAATAATAATGCCATGTAATAATATTGTTTCCACAAGAATCAACATGGCAATAAATATTTTGCATGGGCCATGCAAGTGCCACCTTTTCTAGTATTTGGTTTTTATTTGAATCTTGAGTGGATCATCATTTCTCTCTCTCTCTCTATCTCTATCCTTTCTTTTGGCTTGATCTATTTTGATCTTGCTTAAACCCTAGCTTCACATCCCTCTCTTTTTCTTGACTTGATCTTGTTGGAGCTTGTCTAGAGCATGCTTGATCTTGTCATAAAGGACCACTCCATCTATCTCTCTCTCTAAACCCTAAACCATCACCTACCCATCTAACCATACCCCATCTAAGCTAAACCCTAACCCTAGCATGTTACACCACCTCTCTCTCTAGGCCTCTCTCTCCTCTCTCACCACATGGTCCCCTGGCCCCACCCAGCTAGCCCACCTGACCACCCCAACCCTAGCTACCCCAAACCAAACCAAACCCTACCCGAGCCTAGCTACAACCCCAGCTCCACGCCACCCATCTCCCTCCCCCTCTCTATCTCTCTCTCGCTGCAGCTCGGCCCCACCCGAGCCTGGCCTCTCTCCTCCTGCCTTGCCCCACCTGGAAGCCTCCCCTACCTGTCCTGCCTGCCTAGACCGAGCACGTGAGGAGGAAGGAGAGGAAAAGTGGCCGAGCCACCTTTTTCATCTACCACCTCCCCACGGTACCTCCTCCCTATCCCTCGCTTTATCCTCCACCCCCACCACCTCTCTGCCTCGCCCTGCTACCCCAGATCTACCCCAAGGCCGCTCCCCTTTTTCCCCTGCCTCTCCTACCACCGGCTACGCCGTCGCCGGCAAACCCTCGGCCTCCTCTCGGCTACACCGTACCAGGCGACGAGCACGACGTGGAGGTGATCGAGGAGTACAAGAAGGGTCCCCTGCATCGTCATGTACATGCAGTCGCGAAGGAGAAGCGCCAGAGCCACCAGATCGACGCCAAGGCCGAGCCCAAACCCTAGTCTCCGGTTCGTCTGCGTCGTCGCCAATCCACTGCGCCTCGAGCCGATCCAACCGCACCGACGCACTCACGGTGAGCTGGCCAACCTCCCGGACACCTCCGTTTTCCCCGCCGTCGCCTGTGCTCGCCGTTAGTTTCTTCGAGCACCCTCTGCGCGCCGCTGCTCGTTTCTGTCCGCTCACTCCCGCGCCGCATAGCACCCTATCTAGGCCACGCCTACCTCCCTGACACCAAGCCCAAGCCACCGCAGTGCCTCTGCTACAAGGCCCATAACGCCTCTGGTTCGAGCTCACACAAGGCCTCTGCCGCTGGCGTGCATCGACCTGTCGCGCAAGGCGGAGAGAGAAGAAGCACAGTGCAGGCTGAGTCGTTTTACGGAAACCCCCTCTAGCTTTTTATTCCTAAACCCGCGCTCCTCTAGGCCCACAGGTCAGCCTTCATGGCGTTTTTGCAAAAGGCTCCCGGAGATTCGTACCCATCAACTCAGTCCCAGCCGAGCTGCGTGGCAGCCTGCACTCGCCATTGGCGTGTGGGTCCGCTTGGCTCGCCCCACCTGTCACTCTCTGTATGGCGAACATGGTGAGAAATATTTTCCATGTACTGTCTTCTGAGTCAGCTGGACCCACCTGTAAGTGTCGGTGGCTAGCTAAACTTGAGTATAAAAAGTATTTTCTGCATTTCTGTTTTAATTCAAATCTTTTTCAAATTAAATTCAAATTCAAATTTAAATCTGTTTTTAAATAACTTTTAAAATATAAATCCAAATTAAACAAATAATATATGTTTTCAAACCAGAAAAATATGAGGAATTCAAATATGCCATTCAAAATATATTTTGGACACTTTATTTTCCAAGTTAATTAAAATTACATTAAAATGCCCTTTTTCCTTAATTAATTAATAACTTTTGTCTTATAACTCCAAATTTAACAAATAATATGTCTAAAATGATTAGCTCGACGAGACCTTTCTGTTTATGCATTCCATCATCTGTTTTGCAGCATGCATCATATAAATATAATGGGTACAGCAACTAATATGGGGTTAAAATGTGGTCAAAACTCAATTAAATGCTTTATTATTGTATTCCACACCTCACCCATGCCATGCTACTTTATTGCCATGCAAATTGTACATCATTCATCATGGCATGATTGTTTGCTTGTCGCATTTAATTCATATGCTTGTGCACTTTATTTATGTTGGCCCTTGTTTGTTTGGTTCTTCTTCGAATAGACGCTGAGCAGGGGATATATCAAGATACCCAGGAGCACTACCCAGATCCTTCTCTCGCTTCAAGCTGAGCCTGCAAGCACTACCACATGCTTGCATACATATAGTACCTATTGCCTCTATCTTATTCTTGCATCATTGAGTCGCGATTGCATTAATTTGAATCCCAAGTATTGCATAGCCTTTACTTTTTAAACCCCACCGAAGCTTGTTCCTCCACCCCATGAGCCATTACTACAGGAGTTGTTTGAGCCATGCAGTCGAGAACAACATGTGTAGGGTATGTGAGTGTCGGATGGATAACGAGGTACCTAAACAACTTAACCTGAGTAGTAATGGGATAACTAATGAAAGTGGCATCGGAGCCATATTCGCTATTTGGTTTTCAGGCTCACTTGTGTCCCGTAAGACCCCGAGTACTTGATTCCTGTTCCAAGAATATTCGCTATCCACATCCGGGAGGCTTATGAACCCCCGAGCCGAGCTTGATTCATTCTTATTTCTTGGGGCCACAAACTAGTTTGAGGTTTTATTTACTATCCTGTACTTATTCCATGCTTTTATCGCTTTATTTAAATGCGATGTAACGTCTGCGCTTTTTTGGAAAGCGGAGTGTTTTCGCGGTATCGACAAGCCCACCACACTTTCGGGTTCCCGATCGTTTACCATCGACGCAAACCTTGAGTCCGTCTCGGAGTCGGCTAACTCCGTTGCGGGTAGCTTAATGGGGTGGCCCCCTGAAATATTTCTGAATCCTGTGATCGCTTGGTCGTGACTGCCTCGTTGGGTTTTGATTTGGTTTTTCCGAGGTTGATCGAGTGTGTGTTGCTATTTGTGCACCCCTGTAGGGTAAAACTTTCTGAAAGCCGTGTCCGCGGTTATGGATGACTTGGAGCACAGTTTCTCGATCATAGACAAGAATAACTAAAGTACCGCTGTTAATTTGACTAAGTACCTGACTAGTAAATAGTGCAACACTCATGGAATGGATAATAAAACTGCCAACGGATGGGGGGTTGTTTGTCCGCTTCCTCGTCGGTAAGCGGGGAGGAGGATGGATCTGCTAAGATTACCGTTATAACTGTTGTTAATAATTCACGGACATCCGTCTATCTCTGGTTAGGCGGATGATTAGCGAGTATCTCTAGAATTGTTAGGGTTTATCTTTGGCTGCAATTGCGTCACCCCAGGTTGTGTCCCCTTTAGAGGCATAAAGACTTGCTGAGTACCCCTAGGGTCTCACACGATAAATTGTTTGATTCAGATGAACAGGTACATTCGCAAGATGGATACTGGGTGGAAGAGACGGACGATGTGGGCAACGATCATTCAGTGTAGAGATTCCGGGAACGGGGATCCGTGAGATCTGTGGGCGGGATGTGTTTATTTATGGGGCATCTTATGCCGATTTGCTTCTTATCCGTACTCGGATCTTGTTTTCCGCTTCCGCTTGATACTCTGTTGATTGATGTATGAGGAGATATCCTAAACTATTATATCTATCTAGGATATTTGGATCTTGCCGTATGGCGTTGCTATATTTCCTTTCTTTTTAGATGGAATGGCTCTGATGTACTGTTGTATGGTGGCTTGCATACATACTCATTTGTGTATGTAGTTGATCCCTTCGCCTGCCGATTACGCCGCCCGTTCTTGTCCCGATGTTCGGAAATGGTTGGGACGGCCGAAAGGTCTACCTGTGAGTGGCATTTGGGCCCCACCGTACTATTTCAACCATTTCCTTTCATCCAGGCTTGTAACTAGGAGCGTAATTCACCGAGGTAGTTACAATTGGTATCAGAGCAATCCCGCCCTTCAGGGTCCCAGCCAAATGGTCGTTGTCTGTCTAGCAAATATTTTTGGTAGTTATGTATACTAGGGAAAAACAAAACGCGAGAGTAGGACTGCTTCCACTTTTCTTCTTATCCAACCACCACCCTATTCTGGTAAGGAAGTGTAACATTTTCAATCCTCTTCTTAAATTCAAACTAGGATTCATGTGTTCTGGGTTTCCGTAGTACCATAGGTTGTGTGTTTGTGTGTGTGTGTGTAATTCCTTGTCTATCTGTTGCATCCAAGTTGTTATCTTTATCGGCCTTTTGGTTATCAACTGTTGGTACATTCCATACCGACAGGCTTTTGCAAACCGACGCGATCTATCTGATTCGTTGTATACCGCCGCGATCTGTCTTACTCTTTGTTAGACGACGTTATCTTGTTTGGGGTGTTCGTTTCCGTAGTTGCTAATCTTTAGGTTATCTTGAGAAGAAGGTGTTGAGATATGTGTTTTACTTATTCATGTGCGGAGTAATGATTTGAGTGCGGGATGGAGTCGCGACCATACCACTACTCTTATCATTCGCTCTTGTATATTGGATTGGTAGAGTCACTAATCTTGATTCGTTAAGTGATTTTGCGCATCTATTGGTATTTTAATGCCGAAATTTGTGCAAAATTTTTCTTTGATATATTTGTGTACCACACTCCTTTTCAGTCGTGTGCGATATGCTTAATATCTTCTAGGTGCTTTGAACTTCGTTGATATTTTAATATCATCTTAGTAAATTGTATCCTTTAATCTTGATTAATTCCATCTCGGTACTATTTTGGATCATTATTATTCTCCATCATAGTACTGACTTGTGTTTTATATCAATCACAGGATGGCACCACCACGCCGTTCTGAGGAGGACATACAACCTGAACTGGGGGCAGCGTTGTTAAGCATCGCCAATGCCTTGGCAGCAATGCAGCAGAACCAGCAGCATTTTGAAGAAAGTGTCAGGAGGAATGAGTTTGTTCCGCTACCTCCACCTCCCAAGCGAGGAGACATCAAAAGCTTCCTGAAGTTCAACCCACGCCAATTTGATGTTTCTGATCAACCACTTGATGCTGATGATTGGTTGCGTGAGATGTCAAGGTTACTGGCAACTGCTGATGTTCCTGAGCAAGAATGGGTAAAGTGTGCTACTCACCTTCTGAAGGGAGATGCAGCTCTCTGGTGGGAGAATTACCTGAAGGCAAACTGCAATGGTTTTCACCCTACTTGGGGACAGTTCACTGGAGCTTTCAAAGAGCAGTATCTGTCAGAAATTGTCATGGAGAGGATGAAGGAAGTGTTTCTCAACCTCAAGCAGGGCAATGACAATGTCAACACCTACATCAGGAACTTCATGAACCTTTCTCGTTATGGTGGCGATGAGATCTCTGATGAGAAGAAGAAGCAAAAGAGGTTCAGGCAAGGGCTCAATGCATCGATTAAATATGCAATCACACATGCAAGGCCAAGGCGCATTGCGGAACTTCAGCATACAGCTCTGCAGGAAGAAGCAAGTAGGCAAGTGTTTGAGGAGTCAAAGAAACACAGCCGTGATGCAGCAAGCTCTTCAGCTATGTCAACTCCTTCTAAGCGTCGTGTCTGGGTTCCTAACACCCCACCGTCGCTCCCGGCTCCACCAAGACCTTCAAGCTTCGTGGCAAGGCCACCAAACTTCCTCACTGCTGCTCCCAGGGGCTACAACCACCACTACCCTGGAGCGCCTGGTGGAGTCCCTGGCTACGTTGCTCCACGTCCACCTGGTGCTTGTTACGCGTGTGGAAACTCTGGGCATCAACACTGGAACTATCCGATGAAGAACAAGGCTCTTCCTCCACCACCTCCAAGATCTGCGGCAAGCTCTCCTTTGGTTCGTGCACCACCACCTCGGGCTCTCAACATCAACACCAAGACCGGGTCTGCTATTGCTCGTGCCAACTGTGTCAACGTCGCTCAAGCTGAGCATGCACCTGGAGTTGTGATGGGTATGCTATCCGTTAACTCAGTCCCTGCACGAGTTTTGTTTGATTCTGGTGCATCGCATTCTTTTGTGTCAACCAAGTTTGCAGATGAGAATGGGTTAGCTATGGATCCTCTCCTTAAGCGGTTAATGGTCCTTTCTCCTGGAGCAACAATGGCAGCTTCTAAAATCAGCCATGGCAATCAAATTGAGATTGGTGGCTCTTTGTTCTCGGCTTCCTTAATCATTCTGGGCAATTCTGACATTGATGTCATCTTGGACATGGATTGGTTGACAACAAATGCAGCTGTGATTGATTGTGCTGAACGCTCGGTTTCTCTGAAGATTCCTGAAGGCCATATAGTCTATTCTCCAAGTCTGACTCCTGCTATCCAGCTTTTCTCTTTGGCGGCTCTGAATGTTAATGCTATGGAAGCTATTCAGAGTGTTCCGGTGGTCTATGAGTTCCCAGATGTCTTTCCTGAAGAGTTGCCAGGTATGCCTCCGGATCGTGAGGTTGAGTTTGTAATTGAGCTTGAACCTGGTACCGCTCCTATCTCCAAGCGGCCTTATAAAATGGGTCCTGCTGAGTTGGCCGAACTCAAACGTCAGCTTGATGAACAAGAGAAGTTGGGTTTCATTCAGCATAGTACTTCTTCTTGGGGTAGCCCAACAATCTTTGTGAAGAAGCGAGACAAGACTGATAGACTTTGTGTTGACTATCGGGCTCTCAATGCTAAAACCATCAAGAATAAATATCCCCTTCCGCGGATTAATGATCTCTTCGATCATCTAGCTGGAGCTGTGGTGTTCTCTAAGCTTGACTTGAGAAGTGGTTATCACCAAATCAAGATTCGCAAGGAAGATGTTCCTAAAACAGCTTTCACCACCCGCTATGGCCTGTATGAGTACACAGTCATGTCTTTCGGTCTCACCAACGCACCTGCCACCTTCTCAAGGCTCATGAACTCGGTTTTCATGGAGTATCTTGATAAGTTCGTTGTGGTCTATCTGGATGACATCCTAGTCTATTCTAAGTCACAGGAAGAGCATGAAGAACACCTTCGATGTGTCCTAAACAAGCTTCGTGAGAACCGCTTGTATGCAAAGTTCTCCAAGTGTGAGTTTTGGCTACCTCAAGTAACCTATCTTGGTCACGTCATCTCTGCCAAGGGCATTGCAGTCAATCCGGAAACCGTGAAGACAATTTTTGAATGGCTTCCTCTTGTAAATGTCAAAGAAGTGCGGAGTTTCCTTGGTTTGGCTAGTTATTGCCGTCGCTTCGTTCAGAACTTTTCGAAGATAGCGAAGCCTCTTACCGATCTTCTCAAGAAAGGCAAGAAATACCTTTGGACTCCTGCATGTCAAGCAAGCTCTGAGACACTCAAAGAGAAGCTCACTTCCACACCAGTCTTGGTTCCTCCAGACACATCCAAGCCGTTCCAGATATTCTGTGACGCCTCTTTGCAAGGATTGGGTGCGGTCCTTATGCAAGAAAAACAAGTTGTTGCTTATGCCTCTCGACAGTTGAAGACGCATGAGATCAACTATCCTACACATGACCTCGAGCTCGCAGCAGTTGTCTTTGCTTTGAAAGTATGGAGGCACTACCTGCTTGGCAACCGTTGTGAGATCTTTTCTGATCACAAGAGTTTGAAGTATATCTTCACTCAGCCTAATCTCAACCTTCGGCAGAGGAGATGGATTGAGGCAATCAATGACTTCGATCTGACCATCAACTACACTCCGGGCAAAGCTAATGTCATGGCCGATGCTCTCAGCCGCAAAGCTTATGTCAACAACCTCATGATGGAAGAACAACAGCCTCTCTTGTGCGAGGAATTCCGTCAGCTCAACCTTGAAATTGTGGAACAAGGGTACCTCCTGAACCTTCTAGCAACCCCTCTCTTGGAAGAAAAGGTTCGCTCCTTTCAGCTTGGTGATCCGTACACCAGAAAGGTCATCTCCAACATCCATCTTCCGAAGTATGAGTCCTTCCACGTCGATGATCAAGGCTCGCTTTTCTTTGAACACCGGATGTTTGTTCCGAACTACCTGGGTTTGAGAGAGCAAGTTCTCAAGGAGGCGCATGATTCTGTTCTTTCTATCCATCCTGGCAGCACAAAGATGTACATGGACTTGAAAACACAATATTGGTGGCCTGGTTTGAAAAGATATTGTGCCAAGTATGTCTCGGAGTGTGATGTCTGCCGCAGAGTTAAAGTTGTCCATCAGAAACCTTCCGGTCTTCTACAACCATTGAAACCCCCGGAATGGAAGTGGGAGAAAGTAGAGATGGACTTCATCACTGGTTTTTCGAGTTCGCAGAAGGGCAACAATGCAATCTTTGTTGTCATTGACAGGCTTTCTAAAGTGGCTCACTTCTTCCCCGTCAAGGAAACCATTTCTGCAATTCAGTTGGCTGAGCTCTATATCAACAGAATTGTCTCTCTGTATGGGGTTCCGCTTGAGATCAGTTCAGACCGTGGAAGCATCTTCACTTCCAAGTTCTGGGAAAGTTTCCAACATGCTTTGGGAACAAAGTTGAACTTCAGCACAGCTTACCACCCTCAGTCGCAAGGGCAAGTTGAAAGGATCAATCAGATTCTGGAGGATATGCTTCGTGCTTGCGTCATCTCTTTTGGCATGAAGTGGGAAGAATGTCTTCCTTATGCTGAATTCTCGTACAACAACAGCTTCCAGAAAAGTCTAAAGATGGCACCATTTGAGGCTCTTTATGGTCGCAAATGCAGAACTCCGATTGGTTGGTCGGGTGCAGGAGAAAGAATATTGTTTGGCCCTGACATTGTAACTCAAGCGGAGGAGAAAGTGCACATCATTCTTGAAAATCTGAGGATTGCTCAAAGTCGCCAGAAGAGCAATTATGACAGGAAGCACACGGACATGGAGTATGCCCCTGGTGATCTCGTTTACCTTCGTGTCACTCCCATGAGAGGCACGCACCACTTTGGTATCAAAGGGAAGCTGGCTCCTAGATACATCGGTCCCTTCAAAATACATGGAAGAAGAGGAGAAGTTGCTTATGCTCTTGAGCTCCCGGAAAAACTCAAGTTCCATGATGTTTTCAACATCTCTCAGCTCAAGAAGTGCTTCAAGGATCCCGGCAGGACCGTGGATCATGAGCTTATCAATCTCCAAGAAGACCTGTCTTATCAGGAACACCCCACAAAAATCCTTGAAGTCGCAGAAAGAAGGACTCCCAACAAGTCCATCAAGTTCTGCAAGGTGCAGTGGTCGCACCATTCCGTTGATGAAGCCACTTGGGAACGTGAAGATGAGCTCCGTGCCAAGTATCCTACCCTCTTTGTGTCTTCTTCTTCCTAGAATCTCGAGGCGAGATTCCTGTTTAGTGGGGGAGAGTTGTAGCATCCCAATTGTCTAACAATTGTAATGCTACTTGGTCTAGTAATATAATGGCTACTTCAAACATATAATTGTTGCATCATCATTATATCATGCTCATGTCATCATGCCACCTTGCATTTGAGCATCATATAAAACCCCTTTTCATTTGGTTCTTCTCTCATATGCATTGTTAATTGTATTGGACTCTTGATATTGTATTTGGGTCTTGATATATTGTTTAAATGCCCAAGTTGAGTTGGGGGCATGTATTTTACTAACTCCACCACCTTTTCTTTCACCACCTTATAATTCCACCATCCAACTAAATATGAGATTGGCACTCATTGGTTTTACCTCTAGCTCATGTGGGTTGGGATGGATCCAATTCTTTTCCACATGCTCTCATCTTAGCATCATGTTGTTTTCACATTATTGATATATGAGAGCCACATGGCCACCCTTGCATGCCTTGTGAGTGGAACCCTTTTTCCTAGCTTCCACATGGATTATGCCATGTTGGGATATTTTTGGGACTATTGAGCATCTAGTGGCACATACACACTAGCAAGTCCCATTTCTATTCAAACATGGTCATCTCCATCTACTCCACATGGGGCATCCTTTTAATCCTTTTTGCTTGGCTATATTCCAATTTTTGGGAATGCAAAATAATAATGCCATGTAATAATATTGTTTCCACAAGAATCAACATGGCAATAAATATTTTGCATGGGCCATGCAAGTGCCACCTTTTCTAGTATTTGGTTTTTATTTGAATCTTGAGTGGATCATCATTTCTCTCTCTCTCTCTATCTCTATCCTTTCTTTTGGATTAATCTATTTTGATCTTGCTTAAACCCTAGCTTCACATCCCTCTCTTTTTCTTGACTTGATCTTGTTGGAGCTTGTCTAGAGCATGCTTGATCTTGTCATAAAGGACCACTCCATCTATCTCTCTCTAAACCCTAAACCATCACCTACCCATCTAACCATACCCCATCTAAGCTAAACCCTAATCCTTGCATGTTACACCACCTCTCTCTCTCGGCCTCTCTCTCCTCTCTCACCACATGGTCCGCTGGCCCCACCCAGCTAGCCCACCTGACCACCCCAACCCTAGCTACCCCAAACCAAACCCTACCCGAGCCTAGCTACAACCCGAGCTCCACGCCACCCATCTCCCTCCCCCTCTCTAGCTCTCTCTCGCTGCAGCTCGGCCCCACCCGAGCCTGGCCTCTCTCCTCCTGCCTTGCCCCACCTGGAAGCCTCCCCTACCTGCCCTGCCTGCCTAGACCGAGCACGTGAGGAGGAAGGAGAGGAAAAGTGGCCGAGCCACCTTTTTCATCTACCACCTCCCCACGGTACCTCCTCCCTCTCCCTCGCTTTATCCTCCACCCCCACCACCTCTCTGCCTCGCCACTCCCAGATCTACCCCAAGGCCGCTCCCCTTTTCCCCTGCCTCTCCTACCACCGGCTACGCCGTCGCCGGCAAACCCTCGGCCTCCTCTCGGCTACACCGTACCAGGCGACGAGCACGACGTGGAGGTGATCGAGGAGTACAAGGAGGGTCCCCTGCATCATCCTGTACACGCAGTCGCGAAGGAGAAGCGCCAGAACCACCAGATCGACGCCAAGGCCGAGCCTAAACCCTAGTCTTCGGTTCGTCTGCGTCGTCGCCAATCCACTGCGCCTCGAGCCGATCCCACCGCACCGACGCACTCACGGTGAGCTGGCCAACCTCCCTGACACCTCCGTTTTCCCCGCCGTCACCAGTTGCGCCGTTAGTTTCTTGAGCACCCTCTGCCACCTTGCTTTCTGTCCGCTCACTCCCGCGCCGCATAGCACCCTATCTAGGCCACGCCTACCTCCCTGACACCAAGCCCAAGCCACCGCAAGGCCGCCACAACGCCCTAACGCGTCTGGTTCGAGCCACAAGGCTCACCAAGGCAGCATCGACTGTCGCAAGGCGGAGAGAGAAGAAGCACAGTGCAGGCTGAGTCGTTTTACGGAAACCCCCTCTAGCTTTTTATTCCTAAACCCGCGCTCCTCTAGGCCCACAGGTCAGCCTTCGTGGCGTTTTTGCAAAAAGGCTCCCGGAGATTCGTACCCATCAACCCGCAGTCCCCCGCCGAGCCGCGTGGCAGCCCCGCACTCGCCCGCTGGCGTGTGGGTCCGCTTGGGCTCTGGCCCCACCTGTCACTCTCTGTGGCTGGCAGCAGCCGCGGTGAGAAATCTTTTCCTGCGCGCTGTGCTGCTGAGTCAGCGCTGGACCCACCTGTAAGTGTCGGTGGCTAGCTAAACTTGAGTATAAAAAGTATTTTCTGCATTTCTGTTTTAATTCAAATCTTTTTCAAATTAAATTCAAATTCAAATTTAAATCTGTTTTTAAATAACTTTTAAAATATAAATCCAAATTAAACAAATAATATATGTTTTCAAACCAGAAAAATATGAGGAATTCAAATATGCCATTCAAAATATATTTTGGACACTTTATTTTCCAAGTTAATTAAAATTACATTAAAATGCCCTTTTTCCTTAATTAATTAATAACTTTTGTCTTATAACTCCAAATTTAACAAATAAAATGTCTAAAATGATTAGCTCGACGAGACCTTTCTGTTTATGCATTCCATCATCTGTTTTGCAGCATGCATCATATAAATATAATGGGTACAGCAACTAATATGGGGTTAAAATGTGGTCAAAACTCAATTAAATGCTTTATTATTGTATTCCACACCTCACCCATGCCATGCTACTTTATTGCCATGCAAATTGTGCATCATTCATCATGGCATGATTGTTTGCTTGTCGCATTTAATTCATATGCTTGCGCACTTTATTTATGTTGGCCCTTGTTTGTTTGGTTCTTCTTCGAATAGACGCTGAGCAGGGGATATATAAAGATACCCAGGAGCAAAACCCAGATCCTTCTCTCGCTTCAACTGAGCTGCCAGGCAAGCACTACCACATGCTTGCATACATATAGTACCTATTGCCTCTATCTTATTCTTGCATCATTGAGTCGCGATTGCATTAATTTGAATCCCAAGTATTGCATAGCCTTTACTTTTTAAACCCCACCGAAGCTTGTTCCTCCACCCCATGAGCCATTACTACAGGAGTTGTTTGAGCCATGCGAGTCGTAGAACAGCATGTGTAGGGTATGTGAGTGTCGGATGGATAACGAGGTACCTAAACAACTTAACCTGAGTAGTAATGGGATAACTAATGAAAGTGGCATCGGTGAGCCATATTCGCTATTTGGTTTTTTAGGCTCACTTGTGTCCCGTAAGACCCCGAGTACTTGATTCCTGTTCCAAGAATATTCGCGCTATCCACATCCAGGAGGCTTATGAACCCCCCTGGGCCAGAGCTTGATTCATTCTTATTTCTTGGGGCCACAAACTAGTTTGAGGTTTTATTTACTATCTTGTACTTATGCCATGCTTTACTGCTTTATTTAAATTGTGCAATCGCACTGCTTTGTACTTTTTTGAAGCGGAGTGTTTTAGTGTCGACAAGCCCAGTCACACTTTCGGGTTCCCGATGCGTTCTGACCAGCAGCGCAAACCTTGAGTCCGTCTCGAAGTCGGCTAACTCCGTTGTGAGTAGCTTAATGGGGTGGCCCCCTGAAATATTTCTGAATCCTGTGATCGCTTTGTCGTGACTGCCTCGTTGGGTTTTGATTTGGTTTTTCCGAGGTTGATCGAGTGTGTGTTGCTATTTGTGCACCTGCAGTAAAAACTTTCTGAAAGCCGTGTCCGCG
Source organism: Avena insularis (assembly GCA_023614405.1). Classification (NCBI taxonomy): domain Eukaryota; kingdom Viridiplantae; phylum Streptophyta; class Magnoliopsida; order Poales; family Poaceae; genus Avena; species Avena insularis. The sequence continues at coordinate 37,681,659 of CM042685.1, read as the reverse complement.
GTTATGGACGACTTGGAGCACAGTTTCTCGATCATAGACAAGAATAACTAAAGTACCGCTGTTAATTTGACTAAGTACCTGACTAGTAAATAGTGCAACACTCATGGAATGGATAATAAAACTGCCAATGGATGGGGGGTTGTTCGTCCGCTTCCTCATCGGTAAGCGGGGAGGAGGATGGATCTGCTAAGATTACCGTTATAACTGTTGTTAATAATTCACGGACATCCGTCTATCTCTGGTTAGGCGGATGGTTAGCGAGTATCTCTAGAATTGTTAGGGTTTATCTTTGGCTGCAATTGCGTCACCCCAGGTTGTGTCCCCTTTAGAGGCATAAAGACTTGCTGAGTACCCCTAGGGTCTCACACGATAAATTGTTTGATTCAGATGAACAAGTATATTCGCAAGATGGATACTGGGTGGAAGAGACGGACGATGTGGGCAACGATCATTCGGTGTAGAGATTCCGGGAACAGGGATCCGTGAGATCTGTGGGCGGGATGTGTTTATTTATGGGGCATCTTATGCCGATTTGCTTCTTATCCGTACTCGGATCTTGTTTTCCGCTTCCGCTTGATACTCTGTTGATTGATGTATGAGGAGATATCCTAAACTATTATATCTATCTAGGATATTTGGATCTTGCCGTATGGCGTTGCTATATTTCCTTTCTTTTTAGATGGAATGGCTCTGATGTACTGTTGTATGGTGGCTTGCATACATACTCATTTGTGTATGTAGTTGATCCCTTCGCCTGCCGATTACGCCGCCCGTTCTTGTCCTGATGTTCGGAAATGGTTGGGACGGCCGAAAGGTCTACCTATGAGTGGCATTTGGGCCCCACCGTACTATTTCAACCATTTCCTTTCATCCAGGCTTGTAACTAGGAGCGTAATTCACCGAGGTAGTTACACCGCCGGAGCCCAGTCCTCCGGCATCTCAAATAAACTGGTCACAGAGGCACTCCCTAATATGTGAAATTAGGTTAGTTCCCAGACATATTGATCTAGTTAGATAAGTTACAAGTTACAAGACGGTCTTCGAGAGCAGGGACACCACTACGGCCAGTTTCAGGGAGCCCAGTCCTCCGGCATCTCTAAGAAACTGGTCATAGAGGCACTCCCTAATATGTGACTACACGTGTTTGGAGATCAGATCTTCATGGTAATTACAAATCGGGACAACATCTTCATAGTTTGGGAAAGTTGTAGTACGAATCGGAACTAAATGCCCCCCTTTAGTCCCGGTCCAGCCACAAAACAGGACTAACACTCAATACATTTATTAATATTAAAAACCGGGACAAACCGGGACTAGCTAACACTCAGGACTAAATCCGCCCCCTTTAGTCATAATCATGACTAGTACTATAGTATGAAGCTTCAGGGTCTTCTTCATCATCGTCATCATCATTGTCATCGTCACCTGCCACTCCGGTGATCCTCAGTCCAGCCATGGCATATACCGGGGGCACCTGCCACTCCGGCCTCGGATTCACGGCGGGTGGGGGAGGGGTCTCCTAGAAGATGATGCCGCTACCGTCGGGCGGGGTAGGGGCCTTGTTGTGGCTCTATGGCGGGTGGCCTTGTGGACACCATAGGCGAGGATGGTCTCCCCTGGCGATGTAGCGTATCATGTCGATGATAGTCCGGTTCACCCACCACAGGAGGTGTCCGGCTTCGTTGTGGTTCAGCGGGGGAGGGCCGTCACCATCGTACCTGGAGAGCTCTCTTTCTCGCCGGTTAGCAAAAAAGGCATTCCAGGTGTCATAGTTGTCGGGATCCCACTAGGGATCCATCCGCTGCTCCGGCGTGATCTTGTGGTAGAAGTTGTTCGTGATGGCCTCCTGGCGTGCAGAACCTTGAGGGACAGGATGGAGAGGAACCCCTCCAGCGCTCAGCATCCAGCCGGCGGGCGGCCGGTAGCCCGGAGGGCAAGGGTAGCTGGAGGCGCACAGCGCCTCGGTCTCCTCGAGGTCGAATGGCCCGATGGTATCCATTGTTGTGAGAGAGGAAGGTGTGTATGTGTGGATAGCGATGGAACGGTCGGCCTAGATATAGAGGAAAAGGGCGGGAAAACATTGCGGGAAGCGGTGGGAAATGGCGGGTAATGTCTTTAGTCCCAATTAGTGGCTACAACCGGGACTAAAAGCTTCGGTCAGAGGAAAAGGGCGGGAAAACATGGAGGGAAGCGGTGGGAAATGGAGGGAAATATCTTTAGTCCCGGTTAGTGGCTACAATCGGGAATAAAAGATTCGGTCAGAGGGAAAGTTAGTATAATTATTCTTATAAAACAGAAAAAATAACAAACTTGGTAAAAGCTTCACAAAATGATATACATATGTACATATTGATTGCATCTAAAAAATGGCCAAAGGCAAAATTCAGAATACATCATATGAATTTCTTATGACCGTGTGGCCATAACCATGGAGCATCTTCCTCAAGTAACATGATGCTTGGGTCATCCTTCACTACAAACGGCGGAATTTCATGAAACTTGTCCTCCACTCCTATGATGTTTCTTTTCCCTGAAAGAACTATGTGGCGCTTTGGCTCATCGTTTGATGATGTATTTGTTTGCTTATATTTTCTTTTTCTTAGTTTGGTAGACATATCGTTCACACAGAAAACCTGAGACACATCGTTGGCTAGGACGAATGGTTCATTCATGTACGCAAGATTGTTGAGATCCACTGTTGTTATTCGGTATTTTTTTCTACCTCAACCCCGCCTCCTGTCAGCTTGACCCATTTGCACCGAAACAAAGGGACCTTCAAAGCAGGTCCATAGTCAAGTTCCCATATCTCCTCTATGTAACCATAATATGTGTCCTTTGACCCATTGTCGTTTGTTGCATCAAAGCGGACACCACTGTTTTGGTTGGTGCTCTTTTTACCTTGGGCGATCGTGTCAAATGTATTCCCATTTATCTCGTACCCTTGGTAAGTCCATATAGTCGCAGATGGTGAGCTGTCCAACAAGTACAACTCATCACAAACAGTGTTGTTATTCATGAGATGTGTTTGCAACCAACCGCCAAAAGTCTTCATGTGTTCATCTCTAATCAAGGAGTCATGCTTTTCCAGGTTGTTTGAGCGTACAATATTTTTGTGTTCCTTTATATACGGAGCTGCCAAGGTGGAATTATGCAGAACCGTGTAGTGCTCTTGAGTGAAAGAATGTCCGTCCCTACATATTATTGATTTCCTTCCAAGTGTGCCTTTTCCACTCAGTCTCCCCTCATGTCGTGATTCAGGAACACCAGTCGACTTAATGTCAGGAATAAAGTCAATACAAAACTCAATGACCTCCTCTGTTCCATAGCCCTTCAAGATGCTTCCTTCTGTCCTAGCACGGTTATGGACATATTTGTTCAAGACTCCCATGAACCTCTCAAAGGGGAACATATTGCGTAGAAATACGGCACCCAAAATGGTAATCTTGTCAACTAGGTGTACCAGCAGATGTGTCATAATATTGAAGAAGGATGGTGACATGGTCCAGCCCAAGGAAGGCCCACGGCAAATATACGCCGGCCCATGAGGATTTTCGGGTGGCCAAGGCCCATGACACCTTCGGATCCTTGGAGAGCAAGACTAGAGTAGATAGGATATTCAAAGGGGTAAAACCCTAGAACCTGTAATCGACTAGATCTGTGCCTGGGACCTGCCTAAGTCTATATAAAGGCCAGGAGGGCACGACCTAGATCTCTCTCTCATACTTTCGCATACACACCTCCACGCCAGATCGCATCTGCGCACCCCTGTAATCACCGGTTCCGCCGTAATCAAGAGCAGACAAGCAAGAGTAGGGTTTTCCCTCCGGGGGCTTGAACCTGGGTAAACCTCGTGTCCCGTGTTGCTTGTTTGCTAACCGTTCCGCGATCTCCAGCATCCCCATCTTCTCCAAAACCCAAGTCCATAACAATGGGCATTGATGAGATCAAACCTCGTCAATTGGCGCCGTCTGTGGGAACTGGGGACGCTGATTGTGCGATCATGACGGTCCCAACCCGAACGATCTACAACTCTGCACCGACGGAGAGTCACCTCCTCTTCGGTGCTTTCGACTTCACCGCCCACTCGCCGGCCACCATGAAGGACTTTGAGCCCGTAGGCGACGGAGTCAAGATCCTGTTCGAGAGCTTGTGCTTCCAGGTGGGGCAAACTGGCACCGTCCGCCTCCCTGAGCGGGTGCCCCTAACATCAATTAGGCCCGCCTCATGGGCCCCACACCCTGTGCTACACACATCATCATCAACTGATGAGTCCTACGACAGCAGGAGCTGCAACTCCGATTTGTGCGATCCGCCATCGGATGAAGGGACCTACGGTTCCGGATCCGAAAGTTGCGGCAGCATCGGACCAATCTACGAGCGCTACCAATGCGCCGTTGTCATCCAGAGCGACGTGGATCAGCAAGCGCCCAACCCGCCACCTAACCCGCAGGACAGAAACGGCGGGAACAGAAGAAGCCAGTCCTCCCCACCCGAAGGGGATAACACCGGCCATGTCATCCGTCTTAACAAAGAAGGATGGGCCCAGGCACGCGCCGCCGTGGCGGGAAGCACGATCCTGCCTGCAGACGCCTCACGGGACCTGTTGATGGCATACCACATACTCCTCATCGAGGAGCACAAGAAGCAGGTCAAGATGCAAGAGGTGCTTGACAAGCGCAAGCAAGCAGCCTCGGAGTCCAGCGCACAACGAGCTGCGCTCTCCACCATGGGCGTCGGCTCCAGCTCGAACGGCAACCAAGGCAACAAGCACCGCTCTCGGATGGAGAACATGGATCCCAAGGAGCGCCGTGAGGTGACCCGAACCCTCCACGCATCCTTCATGGAGATGGATGCCGATGGCAATGTCATCCCGAAAACGCCGCAGGCTGCGATCATGGCAGCCACCGCGTATCTAGCGTCCCACCCACCTCCGGAGGGGGACCCGAAAAGAGCCATGCACTCGTCGGAGCAGCGCTCCATCAGGAAGCTCCTACGGAGCCGAAGAAGAAAACCCCCGGTTTGGTTCGACCGCAGCCCCTCTCCTTCATCCGAAGAAGAGGACCATGACCTTCCCCGAAGGCACAAGAGCTCGCGCCATCGCAACCGCGATTACGATGCCAGAGACGCGCTCACACAGCGCAAAATCGACAAAGCGCGAGCCAAGCGCGCATGCTCGTCTGACTCCGAGATGGACGAAGATGAAGGAGAACTTTGCGGAGCCTGATGCTTCAGCAGATCTATTCGACGAACAAGGATGCCGTGAAATTTCAAGCTTCCTTCGGATACTACAAAGTTCGACGGCACACAAGACCCAAAGGCGTGGCTCAGCGACCACCTATCATCCGTCAAACTGCACGGTGGAAACAAATAAATCGCCATGCAATGCCTTCAGCTGCAGCTGACAGGCGCAGCCCGGATCTGGCTTAGCAGCCTATCTTTAGGGTCCATCCGAAGCTGGGAGGAGCTAGCTTACAGCTTCATCGGAAACTTCAAAGGAACCAGCAAGAGGCCCGCCTCGATCGAGGAGTTGCGGGCCTGCACTCAACGAACAGGCGAATCCATTCGTTCGTACATACTACGCTGGTCCAACACCAAGAACTCCGCGGCGCCTTCAAGGACGGCGTCAAGCTCCATGACTTCAAGGAGGAACTTGGGCGCGTCAAGCCCAAGACACTCGACCACCTCATGGACATCGCCAACAGGTGGGATGACAGCGAAGATTCCGTCCACCGGGCGCACTCGGAGGAAGAAGACGACTACGGCCGATGACGAGAGCGTCGTAGAAAGAGGAGATCGCGCGTCTACGACAATCGCGATGGACCCGACATGGTCGCGGCCGGCTACGCCGATCGCCGCAACGATGCTAACCGCAACAATAGCGGATACCGCGGAGGCAATTTCCGCGACGGAGGATGCCCAGCACAGTCGTGGCAGCGCCGCGATCGCGATAACGGACCCTCAGCATACGAAAAACTTTTGGGTCCATGCACCATCCACTTCTACATCGACAAGCAGGATGGCAAGAAGAAGGCAAGCCACATGCTCAAGGACTGCCGCGAGTTCTAGAAGCTCAGCGAAAGCATGGTCCAGATGAGGCAGCAAGCTCCACCTCCTGGATTCGGGAACGCACCCGCACCAGGTGAGATAGCGCATGGAGCTCCTCCACCGCCACCTATAGGAGGCCCGAACCAACCAGTTGCACCAGCACAGAACAACGCTGGAAACGGGTATCCCCCGCCGAAAGGAGCACTAATGATCCAGAAGGGGCGCCCCACGAATAGGGTGCAGAAGAAAATCTCCCGTCAGATCAACCTGGCCGTGGCAACTCCACCCGCCATCCCTGATTACCTCAGCGGATCAGAGTCCTGCATCACGTTCAGTCGTTCGGATCATCCTTGCCAGATCCCTCGCCCAGGTCATGCTGCCCTGGTGCTGGAGGCGCAGATCGGAGGTTTCGAGATGAGCCGCGTCTTCATGGACGGCGGCAGCGGCATCAACCTGATGTTCGCAAGTACTCTAGCAGCAATGCGGATCCCGCAGTGCAGCCTGGAACAGTCAGACACAACGTTCCACGGCATCGTCCCAGGAAAGGGCATATTCCCCCTGGGCAAAATATGGCTCGACGTCATCTTCGGCAAGCCGGACAACTTCCGATGCGAGCGGCTTGAATTCGAAGTGGTGGACTGGTCATCACAATACCACAGCATCCTCGGGCGTGTAGCATTCGCAAGGTTCTTGGCTGTCCCACATTACGCATACCTGCTACTCAAGATGCCAGGACCCAGGGGCGTCATCACAGTCCACGGGAGCTTCACCCGATCGGACCAATGCGACAGGGACTTCAACAGAATCTCCCAGTCATTCGGCATGTAGGATGAGCTCGTAAGGCTCCACGAGGTGACGGACAATGGGGCACCCCCAGTCGCACGACAAAACGCACCTGACATGTCCTTCGACTCCAGCGTCAACACAAAGAAGATGCAGGTCCACCCGACTGATGCCTCCAAGACGGCTTTGATCGCCAACGACCTTAGCCCCGCATAGGAAAGCGCGCTCGTCGAATTCCTCCGTGAGCGCTGGGAAATCTTCGCCTGGTGTCCTACGGACATGCCAGGAGTTCCCAGGGAATTCGTCGAGCACGCACTCAACGTCTTTCAAGACACAAAGCACGTCAAGCAGTCCATCCGGAGACTGTCCGAGCCACGGGCCGAAGCCATCGGGATGGAAATCAACAGACTACTAGCTGCAGACTTCATTAGGGAGATTAAAGAAAGTGAGTGGCTCGCAAATACAGTGATGGTCCCCAAGAAGGACACGGACATCCTGCGGATGTGCGTGGGCTTCACATCGCTGAACAAGAACTGGACCACTTCCCTCTTCCTCGAATCGACCAGATCATCGATTCGACTACAGGATGCGAGAAACTCTCCTTCCTCAACGCTTACTCATGCTACAACCAGATTCGACTCAAGGTCGAAGATCAAGAGAAAACGGCGTTTATCACACCGTTCGGAGTGTTCTGTTACAACACAATGCCCTTCGGGATAAAGAACGTAGGTGCCACATACCAGCGATGCATGCAGGCATGCCAGAAGGACCAGATCGGTTGCAACGTCCAAGTCTATGTTGATGACATAGTCATCAAAACCAGGGAGGCCAGAACGCTCATCGACAATCTCCGCGAGACGTTCGATAACCTCGACCGCTACAGGATCAAGCTCAATCCCAAAAAGTGTGCCTTCAGCGTCCCGTCGGGACATCTCCTTGGCTACTTCATCTCCCAGCGAGGGATCGAGGCGAACCCGAAGAAAATCTGGGCCATCATGATGATGGAGAAGCCAAAGAATCTCAAGGGTGTCCAGCAGCTCGCAGGGCGAATAGCGGCATTGAGCAGGTTCATCAGCCGCATGGGCGAGAAGGCCCTACCATTCTACCAGCTGCTACGCAAGGTAGATAAATTCGAGTGGACGCCCAAAGCGGACGACGCATTCAAAGATCTCACGCGACTGCTCTCCACCTCTCCCGTTTTGGTCACTCCAAAGGAGCGCGAGCCCCTACTGCTGTACATAGCAGCCACACACCAGGTGGTCAGCACCGTGCTGGTGGTCGAGCGACCCGAAGAAGGCAAGACCCATGGGGTCCAACGCCCAATTTACTACCTCAGCGAGGTATTGACGCCAATAAAACAGAGGTACCCTCACTACCAGAAACTCGCCTACGGCGTGTTCATGATGGCTCGTCGGTTGAGCCATTACTTGTAGGAGCACCAGGTGATGGTCGTCAATGAGGCACCCTTGAACAGCATCCTGAATAACCAAGAGGCCACAGGACGCATGGCCCTGTGGGGCATTGAGCTGTAATCCCTAGACATCGTCTACGAGAAGCGACTCGTAATCAAGTCTCAGGTCCTCCGGACTTCCTTGTACACTGGATGGAGCTGCAGCTGCCAGATACCCCAGACATGTCACAGTCATGGACGATGCACTTCGACGGCTCCAAGCGTGAAGCTGGAGCAGGAGCCGGGGTCATACTGACCTCCCCGCAGGGCGACAAGATGAAGTACGTCCTTCGGATGAAATTCCGAGCTTCCAACAGCGAGGACGAATACGGAGCCCTCATCCACGGCATGCAGATGGCAAAAATCTGTGGCACAACACGCCTGGTCATCTACGGTGACTCCAACCTCGTCGTCCAACAGACGATGAATGAGTGCGACGCACACGCCGAAAACATGATCTCGTACTACGCACTCTACAACGCACTCAAAGGAGAATTCGACGGCTGCGAGCTTCGGCACGTTGGAAGAGAAAGCAATGAGGAGGCCGACAGACTTGCCAACATCGGCTCCACCTACGCAAGGGTGCCACCAGGTGTGTTCCTCGAACAGATCTGCGTGCCATCCATCAAGCGGAAATTCCCCAAGGGATCACCCGAAGAAGCATAACACTTGGGGGCTACGCAACCCGAAGGTCATGAAGGACCGGAAAAACTGGACACAGATGTCACTATGGTAAACCTGATGCAGGTCATGGTAGTCGAAGAAACCTGGACGCGACCGTACCTCCAGTTCTTGATAGACGGAGAACGGCCTGACAGCCCGACGGATGCCCGGCCCATATCTCGCCGGTCAAAAGCTTTCACCATCATTAATGGCGAGCTGTACAAGCGCACCATTACGGGTGTACTACAAAGGTGCGTCACCATCAGTGACGGGAAAACCATACTCCAAGACATCCACGAGGGCATCTACGGCTATCACGCAGGCATCCGCTCCCTTGTCGCCAAAGCTCTACGAGCTGGATTCTACTGGCCAACGGCCATGAGCGATGCAAAGGACATCGTCCGAAGATGCAAGGGGTGCCAAAGGTTAGCCGACAAACCACACGCACCCGGGTCAGAGCTCAGGCCCATACCTCTAGCCTGGCCCTTTGCTCAATGGGGCCTCGACATGATCGGCAAACTGCCAAGGTCCTCGAAAGGGGGGCACGTCTACCTCCTGGTCGCAGTCGACAAATTCACCAAGTGGATCGAGGCCATGCCGGTCACTAACCAAAAGGGCAAGACTGCCGTAAAGTTCTTTGAATCCATTGTCTACAGGTTCGGCGTACCGCATAGCATCATCACCGACAATGGATCGAACTTCATCTCCAAAGGATGCCAAGACTCCTGCAAAGGCCTTGGAATCAACATCACATACGCCTCTGTGGCACACCCGCAAACGAACGGGCAGGTGGAAAAGGCCAACGGCCTAATCGGTGCTGGCATCAAGAAGCGCCTCATGATCCCACTCGAGCGACTCGCCGGAGCCTGGACGAAAGAGCTACCCTCCGTCCTATGGAGCCTGCGTACCACGCCAAACAGCTCCACCGGCTACACGCCGTTCTTCATGGTGCACGGAGCCGAAGCCGTGCTACCAACCGATGTACGCCACCAGGCCCCCGGGTCCACGCTTACAGCGAAGCCGAATCCACGGCTTCACTTGAAGACGCCGTCGACACACGCGACGAGGCACGAGACATAGCAGCAGCTCGATCAGCGGTGTACCAGCAGAGTCTCCGTAACTACCACAGCCGATGGCTGCGCCCAAGGTCCTTCGTCGAAGGAGACCTCGTCTTGCGACTCAAGCAAGAGCGACCGAAGAAATTCGAGTCACCCTGGGAAGGACCCTACATCATCACCGAAGTCATCCTAGGTGGCGCCTATCGCCTCAAGCACGTGGAGTCTGGAGTCGCATACTCCAACCCATGGAACATCGCACACTTGCGACGATTCTACCCCTAGCTACCTACCCCTTTACTTTCAACAAGGCTATTCAGCCAAGGCTACTCAGCCGAACAATGTACTTCCTCCATTACGATATAAATAAATCTAAGTGTCTCGCCCCAAAATTTCGTTTTGCTATTCGCACCTTTACTTCATGCTAAAAACACACTCGGAGGCTCCCCCCACCTCACGATTTCATCGACTGAGGATAACACGTGTACACCTGAGTAGCTGACCACGTCAGGCTAACAAAAAGGACACGTATGCAAACAAAGCACTACGTGCTCAAACAACAACCAAACCTTTATAACAAAGGGCAAAACATGCCCAGTCAAATATATACAAATTTTACATCTATCTCTTTTACAGGTACTACCTATTCTGAAGAAAAACCTGAGTGCGCTGCTCCAATAGATCTACGATCTCTTCGGCATACTGCCTTACAGCCGCGTAATGCGGACGCATATCCCACACACCACCATCTGGTCGAGGGGGTGGCCCAGCCTCTACAATGGACAGATCTACATCAGGGCGATGCAGCCTCACAAGGGACAACGCAGCCTTCACTCCTGCGATGAGCTGGTGCCGCACCAATTCCTTGACACGATTCACGTTCCGAAACTTCGACAGAAGACCAGAAAGGGTTGTTGGCGCAGCATCCAGTGGAAACATCACGTGCAGAACCGACTCGAGCGAAGTCTGCACCGGACGAAGCACCCGCGATACTTGGTGAACACGATCTTGCACCGTCGCAAGGACCATAGCACGGTCACGATACATCCAGAAGAACCCACCGGCTTCCATGTCCTGTTGAGTCAAACAATTGACCCGAACAGCAACACGCTCCTTCTCCTCCCTTGGAGCAAGGTTAGCACCTGCAATACTTGCACAAAAGTAAGATGCAATGCCAGCAGGCGCATCCGAAGAAATGGGAAACAACTCAAAAAACTTACAGTGAAGCTACTCGGATAATCGAAGCAATTCTGCCATCAAATACTCCTCTCTGGCAGCACCACGATCCGCCTTGGACTTCCAAACGTCGTCATGGCCACGCACCCCAAGCAACTCTTTCTCGAGACTACGAACATGGTCACGAAGAAAAGCAAGCTGCGACGAATCATCCAAGGATGGCCGCAGCCGCGATGCAGGCGAGGTGTCAACGGGATCAGCACCTGAAGGACCCTAGATCAGCAGAAAGACAAAGACATGAACACGTAGACGAAGGAGCACATAACTAGACAAATTCATTAAGTGAATCAAAAGCCACTACGTGGCACAAGGATTTGTTCATCAAAATAATTACAACAAAAGAGACTACAACTATCCTACAACTACAGCACCTAACACGCGGCACCCTGAGTAGCCTCGGAGCCGGATTGCCTCGCCTTTGCTTCCCCTGCTGCCGTAGCGTGTACTCGGCCAGCAGATCAATCAGCTTCGGCCCATAATGCTTACAGCGAGCAGAATAGGTAGAGAAGGCTACCTCGGATCCATCAGCAGTCGTCGGCATCCGGGAAGTGATCTGGGGAAGGTCCAGCTCCGCTCCAGCTGCCAAAGCCATCGCCAGCCCGACAGACGCGCCGATGCCCTTCTGCTGGCGCTTGTACGCCGCAGGTGCTTCGGCTGACAGTGCCTTCGCCAGAGCATCAACATCATCAAGGGCCGCGCCCTTGGGGACAAGCTCCTTGTAGAAGCGCCCAAGGACCTCCTTGGCCATGTCGAGCGAGTTGATGACGGTGCTGCAGCGATCTTCGACCGCTGCAGTAGCATCAACCAGAGCACTCCCGTGCTCCAGAGCAACGCGGTCAAACTAGATGCCCGCGGCATTTGAGACAATAAAGATGAGGAATGAACGAAAGCACCGCAGAAGAAAGACAAGAAAACCAAAAAAGATGAAGGTGAAGAGACTCACCCGAAACAGCCTTGGCAGCCGCCATAAGCTTGCCAGCCACCTCTCTTTCACGTGCAGTCGCAGCAGTGGCAAGCTGCTCCTCGCGGTCCGTGGCCTTCCGCTGCAGGCGCTCCTTAGCCTCGGCTGCAGTGGCCAGCTCCAGCTCGAGGCGCTCCTTAGCACCAATGGCGACCTCGGCCTTCTTCTCCGCTTGACCGAGGCTCTTTTTGAGAGCATCAATCTCACGAAGAGAAGAGTTGTGATCCTCTGCATTAAAACAAAACAAGTGTCGGATAACAGGACAAGAATACAAGAAGAAACAAAGAACAAAGGCATAAACATACCTTGAAGCTGTTGGAGGCTGGCCTCCAGCGTCAGGTGTTGTTGCACCAGTCACTTGGAATCCTGCACAAAAGGCTGCAAGAAAAAGACCTACTAGTCAGGAAAAGGACTCGGGGGCTACGCCCAACAGAAAAGAATAGAAGCAAAATACACACACGAAAATGCTCGGGGGCCCCCCGAGACTCGAAGGAAGAACAAAAAACAAAACTCTTTTACAGATGCTCGGGGGCTCCCCCTATGGCAGGAGACAGAACTACTTACATGACCCGATGGCGACTCTGAAGGTCCGCTCGCAGCCTTCTGAGGCGCAGCCACCTAAACCTCCTGTGGGGAAGGGTTTGGAGCAGCACCTTCAGAGGTAGCCACCGTCTGAGGAGGAGGAGACGCGACTTTCGACTCCCCCATCATCTCCCGAGCACCCTCGCTGGAGGAGTCGTTGGAAGAGTGCCTGCACAAGGACGAATTAGCACAAGTACAAAGTAAACAGGCAAGAAAAAAGAAGTGCAGGACAAAGGAAACTTACTAGTCAAGCTCACTCAGGTTGAAGACAGGAGGGGTCCGCCGCACTTTCTTCTCCTCTTTCTTCTCTTCCTTCTTCTCTTCCTTCTTTTCTTCCTTCTTCCGCTTCGCCGGCGGGTGTGGCGCTACAGCCCGCACAGGAAGAGCAGGAATCGGAGAGGAGGAGCCTCCATGCACATCACTGTGATGCTCAAGACACAGCGAATTCCTAGGAGTCGGAGGAGTCGAGGCATCCGAAGACTCGCTGGAGCTCCGTGATCGTTTGCGAGTGTGGTCCTCGCTCGACTCGTTGGCCTCTTCAGCCGGAGATCGCGCCGACGGCAGCTCGGACATGGAATCCACCACATCATTATTTGGAGCATCCGGAAATACTTCGAGTAATGGAGGCGACATGCCCGGCACTTTGAAGCTCTGCACAAGAGAAGAAAATTTGTTAGCAAACAAAACGCAAATACAATGCAGTCAAAAATAGCCCTACGCGCACGGATCTACACCTGTGGAACATGAAGTGAAGCAGAAAATGGAGAAGTCAGCGACTTCCCCGGGATATCCTGTCCAGCCTTGAACTTCAGCAGCAAACGAATGGCCCTGTCGAGATCTCCCTGGGAGAATTTCTCAGCCAAAACCCTCGTCAGATCGCGGCGGCCAACATAATGAAACATCGGGTGCACCCTAGCCTGGAGTGGCTGCACCTGACGCTCAAGAAATGTGCGGATGATATCCACACCGTTGACCTGCTTCTCCATAATCAACTGGAGATCCTCCACTCGACGATAGAGAGCCTCTATCTCCGCCACCTCTCCATCCAAGATCTGGTTTTTCCAGGACCTCTTCGGCTCGATTATTTGGGAGGGGTCGAAAGGAGCAAGACCAAAATGCTGCCCGGCCACTGTGGAGTCGCGAATATAAAACCATCGCCTCCTCCAGTACTGGACAGATTCGGACATGGAAAAGGAAAAGAAAAGCAGATTGGGTTTGAGGGAGATGATGCAACCCCCAATGAGATACACACCATCCGAACCAGATTGCCTCTTCACGGAATAGAGTTTCCGGAAGAGGCCAAAGTGCGGCTCGATATCAAGCCAGCACTCGCAGAAAGTGATAAAACAAGCAATGTGAAGAAGAGAATTGGGGGAAAGATGATGCAATTGGATACCGTAAAGAAAGAGGAGTCCACGAAGGAAGTCGTGGACTGGGAAGGAAAATCCGCGAATAACGAAGGCGAGGAACATAACCCGAAACCCAGCGGGGGGACAGGGGATTACCTCATTGCCTGGGAGTTTGATGGCCTCCCTATCCTGCGGGATCAGGCCCCCCTCGTGAAGCTTGCGGAGATCACTCTCCCACGTCTCCGATCGCCACCAGCCACCGTCGGTGACACGGGTAGTGGCGGTACTCTTTTTCCCTCCAGCAGCGCTGGTACCAACCGCAGATGAAGACTTCTTCGTTCCCCATCGCGGTACGGCGGCGCCGGCGGCGAGAGCGCAGGATGGAAGAAGGAAATGTGAAAGCATATTCCAGCGCGCAGCAAGAACTCTCAGAGAACAAGGAATCAGTGAAAACGAGAATAGATGCGGTGAAAACAAACTAAAGTTTTCCCCAATGATTATAAAGACAAAGACGATGCACGACAACCGTCCATCGAGAAGACCTAACGCCAACGGCAAGATCTGGCCATACACGTGTCAGCATCGCAACGAACCATCGCTAACACGCCGTCCACTACACGCGGAAATCAAGGCGACGCCGTAATTATCTCCACGCCGCGCGTTACCGGTGAATTCAAGGTCAGAAAGTGGGACCCATGTTCATTCAGTCAAGTCATCTCTGGCGCAGCAGACGCTTGAGTTCATCGATCATCAGCACTGACGTCATCAAAAGCTACACTATCAACAGCTACAATTTCTTCGGCTTCAAAGCTAAGAGTACTCACTCGAATCTACGATTCAACTAATTACTCGGGGGCTACTCCTATCAGGAGCACTGGCCGCACACCCGCAAGATGAACAAGGTATTACAACATTGAGCTATTCCTTCGAGTCCCACGTCGAGTATACGACTCCACTACGGACTCGGAGGCTACTCCCATAGGGAGAATGGATTTAAGCATCCGAAATTTTTGTGTCCTGCGGACCTAACACTGAACAACGGCTGAATTAAAGTCTCCGCTCGAGTCTACGACTCGAACGGACACTCGGGACTACTCCCGTAGGGAGCGCTGGTCGCGCACCCTATGAATTCTTCGATTGTGATCCTTCGGATCAGCATGCAAAACTTTTCGGCAACTCTGCCCCAACTAAACGCTAAGTAAGTAGCATTCTCCTTGGCTACCCGAAACACCTCCGTGGTGATAAAACTTCGGATGTTGTGTCTGCGACGCAAAGATAAGACCTGCAGATAACATATGATGGCCTGGTAACGCACATGACTGCGCTCTGCTAGTATAAATCCGTGCCAACAGGCACGATGAAAAATCCCGACGGACGCATTGGGTACATCAATTAAATTCACTGGAATTCCACTCCTGTAAGTCCTCCGCGGCCTGAGTCGAATTACGCCAGTATATGTTCCAGGTTCGAGTTGAGGGACTCGAACCTGAAGAAGATCGTGTTGTTTCGTCCTAAGACAGTTAACTGACCCTGATCCGTCGGGTGAGTCAGGCACAAGCATCAACAATCCCTACACACTCTCTTCTCTTGAAAGACAGAGTTGCACCCGAAGGATTGAAGAGTCCTCAGCCGAATCTACGATTCGACTGGACACTCGGGGGCTACTGACATGGTTATACCCCGCGGGTACACGATCTCAGCATACCTGGTCCGGCCCAAGGAAGGCCCACGGAAAATATACGCCGGTCCATGAGGATTTTCGGGTGGCCAAGGCCCATGACGCATTTGGATCCTTGGAGAGCATGACTAGAGTAGATAGGAAATTCAAAGGGGTAAAACCCTAGAACCTGTAATCGACTAGATCTGTGCCTGGGACCTCCCTAAGTCTATATAAAGGCCAGGAGGGCACGGCCTAGATCTCTCTCTCATACTTTCGCATACACACCTCCACGCCAGATCGCATCTGTGCACCCCTGTAATCACCGGTTCCGCTGTAATCAAGAGCAGACAAGCAGGAGTAGGGTTTTCCCTCCGGGGGCTTGAACCTGGGTAAACCTCGTGTCCTGTGTTGCTTGTTTGCTAACCGTTCTGCAATCTCCATCATCCCCATCTTCTCCAAAACCCAAGTCCATAACAATGGGCATTGATGAGATCAAACCTCGTCAGATGGTGGGAACACAAACTCAAAACTAACGAGACACTGGACCACATCATGTTGTAACCTCGGTAGAATTTCTGGATCGACTACCTTCTGAGAATATCATTGCGGAATGCACATGGCTTCACAATGGGCAGTCGGACATTTTCTGGTAGAATCCCCCTCAATGCAACCGGAAGCAATTGTGTCATAAGCACGTGGAAGTCATGAGACTTTAGGTTCTGGAATTTTTTCTCTGCCATATTTATTATTCCCTTTATATTCGACGACAAGCTAGAGGGGACCTTCATACTTCTGAGGACTTCAAAAAAATTCCTTCTCTTCTTTGCTTAGAGAATAGCTCGCGGCACTTAGACGTCCTTTATCTGTCTTTATTGGATGCACGCCGTCTCAGTCTTATATACCTTGCTGGTCTTGCCGTGCTTCTAGCGTATCTTTTGTCTTTCCATTCAGGCACATAAAGCCTAGCAGGTTCATGCAAATATTCTTCGTCACATGCATCACGTCAATTGCAGAGTGGACCTCTAGAACTTTTCAATAGGATAGCTCCCAAAATATAGATTTCTTCTTCCACATGGCCACATGTCCGTCAGCGTCATTTGGAACAGATTGACCGCCAGGGACCTTTCCAAAGATTACTTCTAGATCCTTGACCATACCAAATATATCATCGCCAGTACGGCGGATAGGCTTTTTCTGGTGATCTGCCTCACCATTGAAATGCTTTCCTTTCTTTCTTGCGGGATGCCTGGACGAAAGAAATCGACGATTCCCCAGGTACACATTCTTATTACCTTTATCCAAATATATACTTTTAGTATCATCTAAACAATGCATGCATGCATTGTATCCCTTATTTGACTGTCCTGAAATGTTACTAAGAGCAGTCCAATCATTGATGGTTACGAACAACAACGCCCGTAGGTCAAGTTGCTCTTGTTTGTGCCCATCCCACATACGAACACCTTCGTCGCGCCAAAACTGTAGTAGCTCTTCAACTAATGGCCTTAGATAGACATCAATGTCATTGCTGGGTTGCTTCGGGCCTTAGATGAGCACTGGCATCATAATGAACTTCCGCTTCATGCACAAAAAAGGAGGCAGGTTATATATGCATATACTTACAGGCCAGGTGCTATGACTGTAGCTCTGCTCTCCAAAAGGATTCATGCAATCTGTACTTAGACCAAACCTTAAGTTCCTTGCGTCATCTGCAAAGCTCGAGTACTCTCTATCGATTTTTCTCCAATACGACCCATCAGCGGGGTGTCTCAACATCGAGTCTTTCTTGCGCTCTTCTTTGTGCCATCGCAACAACTTGGCATGCTCTTTGTTTCTAAACAAATGTTTCAACCGTGGGATTATAGGAGCATACCACATAAGATTTGCAGGAACCCTCTTCCTGGGGCGCTACTCACCCTAAACATCACTAGGGTCATCTCGTCTGATCTTATAACGCAATGCGCCGCATATCGGGCATGCATCCAAATTCTCGTACTCCTCACCGCGATATAGTATGCAGTCATTAATGCATGCATGTATCTTCTGCACCTCTAGTCCTAGAGGGAAGACGACCTTCTTTGCCTCGTATGTACTGACAAGCAATTCATTATCCTTTGGAAGCTTCTTCTTCCAAATTTTCAGTAGCTTCTCAAATCCCTTGTCAGATAAACCTTTCTCTGCTTTCTATTACAGTAATTCCAGTGTGGTACCGAGCTTTGTGTTGCCATCTTTGCAATTTGGGTATAACAATTTTTTGTGATCGTCTAACATGCGCTCCAACTTCTTCTTCTCGTTTTCATTTTCGCATTCGCTCCGTGCATCAAGAATGGTCTGACAAAGATCATCAGCAGTCTCATCTAATGCCCGTTCTTCACCTTCTTGTTGTTCATTGTCTTCTAGTGCAGTACCACCGTATTCAGGAAACATTGGATAATTGTCATCGTTCTCTTCTTCTTTGTTGTCTTTCATCATAATCCCGCTTTCTCTATGCTTTGTCCAACAAATATAGCCGGATATGAAACCTGATTGAATCAAGTGGATGTGAATGGTTTTGGATGTAGAGTAATCCTTCAAAATTTCGACAGACACGACACGGACAACACATAAAACCATTCCGCTTGTTTGCCTCAGCCAAATCGAGGAAAGAATGCACGCCTTTAATGAACGCGTCAGACATTCAGGGAGCGTCGTACATCCATTCTCGGCTCATCTGCAGTATAATTAAAATTTTCTATCATATACAAAGTTTGGATCATTTTTACTACAATTACTATTACATGCACTAATTTTTGAATTAAGGTTTTCTATCATATTAAAATTTTACATGCACTAATTTTTGAATTGGACAAAACTGTTAACATAAAAATGTTGACTATTTAATTATTGCTCTAGTAGTGAAAACCTTATTCAACTCTAAGATCCAAAACTCTTAAAATGCACATCTCAACTTTCAATAGCTTTTTGTATAATCAATCTATGTTTAAAATTACACATCTAAAATTCCCTCTATACTTCTAAGCATGAAATCCCTCATTCTAGTTCTAGAGCATTGAGCTAAACTATAACAATAAGAGATGAATGATTTAAGTTGCTAACCATTTTAGAAGTTTGGATTGATAGATGATGCCATCAAATCTTGACAAAGCTTGGATTGAAAGTTGCCACCAAATTGGACAAAAAATGAGGATGAACTTGAGTTGTTCCTTGAAGGAAATGGCCATGCTTTTCTGCTGGGTCGAAGAGGGATATATAGTGGTAATAAATTGTCCCGGGTGGTAAAACAAACCCATACTAGAGGTTGATCTCTATTCCCGGCTGGTAACAAAAATCCAGACTAAATATAGCCCTGGGTCCCACAGGTGCTCTAGTCCCGGCTTGTGTTACCAGTCGGGACTAGAGGTTGCCCACGGACCGGGACTAGTCATGTGATGCCATCTAGCCGTTACAAAATTCACATAGATCATGTGATGCCATCTAGTCATGTGATTTCAGACAAGACAGGGACTAGAGGCTGGAGCAGCAAAAAACAAAAGGTCATTTTTCTACTAGCGTATACCTCACAGTTGTTAATAGTCATTAGATGAAATTGGCTTCACCGTCATCTGTAAAAGTCGTCACCCACGAGAAGGAGTCATCACAATATTTGCCACCTGGAAAAAAAACCTAATCGGTTTGCATGCTCTGCGTGCTTGCGATCTGCCGCCGCCACGGTTTCCCGGATGGCCACATCCCCGACCAGCGAACTCATAAGAGGTTCAGCTAGCTGATAGATGTTGTTAAGGTAAGCTTGCATGGCAGATTAATTAGCCCATCTAGCTCGCTTCGTACAAAAGCATCAAGTCAATCAATCAATTGATGAATCAAGCCAGTTTGTGCTTTCCTGGTACGTGGATTATTTTCTTCGGCCAAAAGCACCAGTCAGCTGCAAATTGTTCACGAGTCTTGCACACGATGCAGCTCTTTTAACTAGCAACAAGCTCACCCTGTCGGAAAATACATGATGTCTCGCGCATATGCCAACAAAGGATTCAGAATAAAACTTACCAGATCAGCCTAAATGCCTAATTTAGCTATAATTTGAATCATGTTTTATTTATTTTGTTCTCAGTTCTCACTAGAGCTGATCCTAATTGTATTTTTTGGTTAATATATTTACTGCAGATTTGTTATTATGGGACGTGCTAAAATTTCGAGAACGGAGATATGGCAAGGTATATTATAGGTACTTGGCACGTATAAAATTGCTAAAATCATGCTTGTGCCAACACATATGGTGCATGAGAAAGATGGTGCATCGGGGTATCAAAATTTTGTACTCCTGGTATAGTATGCATCCTGCTTTATTATATATACTTCCTCCATTCAGAAATAACTTATTTAAGTTTGTCTATATTCGAATATATCTAGACCGTATTTAGTGTATGAATACATTCAAATCTAGAAAAATCCAAATCAGTTATTCCTGTACGGAGAGAGTATGTGCAATTCTCACTACAATGTTGATCTAAATTGCATTGATTTCTATCTAATATATCTACTGCAGATTTGTCATTTGAAGAGTTGAAACAAATATAATGTAATACATGTCATATTTAGGAGAATAGATAGGCGAGGTATCTCAAGAGTATTCACACATCAAGCATGTGTCAACGGAAGATGCTTGAACCAGGATGACACGTTAGGTATTAGATCGATCGGTTTCAAGTATAACTTGCATGTTGCTTTATTATTTTGGTTTGCTTCTAGCGATTTCATATTTTTTTAGGAAGAGATTTCATAATTGACGAGTTCAATAGAGTTCTGGCCAGCTTATCCAAATTGTAGTATTTTTTTGGCCAATATAATAGCTGTAGATTTCTTCTTTGAAGGGTTGAAGCAAATATATTGTTGTATATGTCACGTTTGCAACAACGGATAAGACAAAATATATCACGATGATTCATTAGTTGCAAATGTTCAGTGTTATATGCTTTATCATATAGTTTCAGTTTTATGTACTCTCTATAGCCTGCTAATGCTAATTTCAGTGCGATCCGGTCATTGAGTATAGTCTCCTAATAATTATTTATTAGATCAATTATGGTATACACCATTAGAAGGACAAAATGAGTCTAAGAGCGTATTCCTGCTAAGTTTTTCTACTCTAACCATTTTGTATATGAGACGGTTATTACAAAAAGTAATTATTTTCATCAAATCATTATGTGCAAGTGTTGGCGCTTCAATTTTGAAGAACTAAATGATATTTAGTTTAATTCATAGTTCTATTTTCTATAAGATTTGGATGAATACATTTTGTATACAATTTATATGTGTTGCACGAATAATTAGAATTTTTTGAGAATGTGTAGTAGGATTTTCCAAATGGCTAGCCTGTGCAGTGGCACAGGATAATGACTAGTTTTTGTAATCCTACAAAATAATTTCACTCTCTGGTCCTGTTGGACAGAACACTAAAATATGATCATTTGGCAAAAAGATTCATCTTAAAATCATTTTTAGTATTAAAGTTATGCCAATAATACTCCAACTCATGCATTTAAAATTGAACTACTAGTACCTAGTGAAAACTCATTGTGTTCCGCTTGTTTCCAGGATTCCATGGACATAAAATTGATAACTTTTGAAATTACAGAACTTAGGTTATGAATTTTTGAAGATTATGTCTATTTAAACTCATTTTAAATCAAACTTGGATTAAACCAGACATGTGCCGTGTTTCTATTAGTAGATAGCCTTTCGGTATGGGGACCAACTTGAACCGTCCGATCTTCATAAAACCGATGGCGAAATATTCCCTAGCTTGTGGCTGGACTCCTCTTTAGGCTAGTGGCTCGGCTCAAGACTCATCTCAACACAACGGATCCTATCCGTTCGCGCGAGATCAGACGGCAGGGAGTGGGGGAAGGAGCTCATTGTGTGGCTATACCGCCGGAGATGAAGGGGACGGTGGTGCGGCGCTCAGGAGGTGATGGCCTCGACATAGAAGTTGCCTGGGAGCGGTAAACTAGAGGACGAGGCGCGGTAAGGCATGTTGAATATGATGGTGTCATCTTCTCGGGCGATTGCATCCCTGAGCGGTGTCTGTCTATGGCCGGAGGTCGTCGAGGTGGCTTCGAGCTTGGAGAGTGGATGCTGCCATAGATTCTCTGCACGTTTTGGCAAAGTAACAGGTCAGAAGGTTGCACATGGTCAAGGGGAGAAGAAGGAAACCAAAAGGGGGCAATAGGAATCCTCACTGATGAAGAATTTGTCTTCAGACGATGGCGACCATAGCAGACTCCAGCGAGCGATTTTCCGCAGCCTTGCGGCCAGAGAGAGAGAGAGAGAGAGAGAGAGAGAGAGAGATTTAAAGGAGGGTCTCTCATGAGACTGCAGAGGTTCGAGGAAGTGAGAGGATGGAGAAGAAGGGAGAAAAAATAGAGAGAGAGAGAGGTGGGCCTCGGATGGGCTAGAAGGGAGAAGAGGGAGGCAGTTCCGCTGGGCTGAAATGCCTGGGTCAGCCCAATTAGGTAGGTTTGCCTTTTTTGTTAATTTATTTTCTATTTTTCAGAATTTCCCAATAGGGCTTAAACTAGCTCAAAATCCCATTTATAAAATACGAAAAATATCAAAGATTAAAATGAGCACATTTTATTTATTAACACCCTTTCTAATACAAAAGTAAATTTGGGAAATTTATTTCTATGATTTAGGTTTGAAAACCAATACGGGGGTATATTCCCATTAGGGTTTATATCTTGACTAAAATACAAACAATTTAAAATGGGTAAATTTTATAATCCCAAAATAGATGTTTCGGATTTAAGAAAATAATTGCACACAATATATTTATTCCTTGAAAATATTATTTTCGAAATAGGTGCTTTGCATGATCACTTTAGGGAATCTTATGGCACCAAAATTGTCTCGAAAATATTTTTAATAAAAAGGGGCTTATAAATATTTAGGAAAAACAATTGTGTTTCAAACATGATTATGAATAGTATCTTCTCATCCAAAATCTCTTTATCAATCATTTTTCATCATGGATTTATGGGAAAACTCTAAAGATGAATATGGTTTTATATTTGGCTTAGAACAAATCATTTTAAAGGGGTGGAAGAGAAATAATGAATCAAGAATGTTTTAAATACATTTTCATAAATAAGATGTTTTTATTAAGGTTGGTTTTATGCAAAAAAATGTCTCGTAGGGAAATCTTATTTGACAAATATGATTTTCTATTTTGATAAAACCAAATTCAAATGGTTTTGTTTTACCAAAAAAAATAACTAAAATAAATTGGGAAAATAGGTTTTCCCTCTCATTTGAACCAAACTAATTTTTTTAGAAGAATAATTCATATTATTTTAATGAACCTTCATAAATTTCTTTCTTTTGAAAAATCAAAATAGGAAAAATAGTTTTTTATTAAACTATTTAATTAATTTTATTCTAAAATATGAAAAGTTTTGGGATATTACTCACGTGGAAGCCGAGTCATGGCTTGCGCTTGATTTGGACACGTTGGTGTCACATAGCGGGGATAGCGAGCATAGAGTCGTGCAATAGCACGATCCTTTGGTTTTGGCATTTGGCGACTAGCTTGCCTATAAATAGGCACAGGTGAATTGCAAAAAAAAATTCTTCGGTGTTACTCCTTCCCATTATTTTCTTTCCATTTTTTTCAAAAAAGGCGTAAAGCCATATATTATCCAAGACCATCCCTTACCAAAATATCCTACAAAAAGAAATAAAACATAACCCATTGGAAAGTCTAGCACCATCTTCCTTTTGCATTCTCTTGATGGCTCGCCGTGAGAGGAGCTCAATGCCACCTTTGGACCTCCAGCATACCAAAGGTGTTGTTAGCGAAATTTTGAAAAATAAACACGCATATAGAAACAGCGGTCGGGAAGTCATCGACGTAGTCCAGAAGATGTCGGTGACCATGACCTTGAGAGATCATGTCCCGAAGAAGCTAGTACCGAGAAGGACCGGGAGATAATCCAAGATCTGACCAGACGGAGAAGGAGGACACCAAACTAGCAAGTTTCCCGAGGAAGTTGTACCTAGCTGAGCTTCATCAGGCGGAGCCGTAACTATATGACACCAATACGCTGCGACATCACCCCTTCACTGAATGCCATCATAGTCAAAACTTTATCACGCAAGGCCTAATGCCTGACGAATGAATCCAAACTCTAGCATGTCGACGCTCCTCTAGATAAGAACAATGATATGGGCAGGCTAAAGGACCTTTATTATCATAGCCGCCATTTCCCTACATTGGAGACAAAAAACTCGAAGACCCTACAGAGGCCGGTCATCCAATCAGAGCTTTCCCCACTGTTGTGACCCATCATACCACTTCATGTGTAGTATACTATAGTTGTTGACATAACATTTCTGGAACACCATTCCGTAAATATCACATCCCTCAGAGTTGTACAATAGAAACATTGCGGCTCCAAATTACAAACATACACACATT
This sequence comes from Avena insularis, assembly GCA_023614405.1. Classification (NCBI taxonomy): domain Eukaryota; kingdom Viridiplantae; phylum Streptophyta; class Magnoliopsida; order Poales; family Poaceae; genus Avena; species Avena insularis. The sequence goes on along the minus strand of CM042685.1, from coordinate 37,657,399 downwards.
ATTATTACAATACCAAAAGATCAGTACTTCAAAGTCGTTCAAACTTACAAAACAAATTTAACTTATTTAATAAGTTTCGGCGGAAGAACAAAGAATCAAACAACATATTTCAACTTGAGTTCAACAGCTTATTCTATAGGGTTCATGATGCTCGGCTCAACTTAAGTACTAATTATCTCCAGGCATCTACTATGACTCGTTGCCTTCGACTCCATAGCATATCTTGTAGTCCACCCCTTCCACTCCTCCGGACAGGTCTGGTTCCTCATAGTAGACATCATCCTGTCCTTCAGTAGCATACATCAGAGTGTCTTCCGGATCCTTAGAGTCTAAGCAGGGGATCAAAGGAAAGAGTGAGTAACAGTGTTACCCAACAAGTTTATTATATGCAAGGTGGAAGTTTGATGCTCTGTCTAGCACCTCGGACTATCAGTCCTTGGCACTATGCAGTTTACTTAAATATTTATTCAAAGGTTGATTTCAATATCAAAAACTATGTCCTCCAGCCTTCACAGGTTGACTAGAACTTCATGGAGTTTCTTTCTTGCCACGTTCGTAGCTCCTTCCCAGAATAGCGAGTAACATGTCACAATTTTTACACTTTGCAGAGGTGCGTTTCTTTACCCATGAGAGATTAAATCCTTGTTGCACAACCGGGCGTTCTTTTCCGTCCACAATTTCTTGATCTGGAGCCTAGTAGATGATCCAAGCCAATCACTATCCTTCGCAGCAACCCCACATGGAACACGACCCCCAAAGCAGAAATACCTCCGTTAATCCCCTTATAGGCAGATATAACCCTGGTATCCCATTGGAGACTCGAGTGAGCAAATCATGTCCCTGGCAACCCCCTACCAAAGTGGCATATATACCTCCGACATGCCCTTATGAATAATCTAGACACCAATATCGCGGGGATCTGAGGGTCCCACCCATGCTGAGTCCTCGCAGGGAATCTATAGCCTAACGATAAGGTCATCCGTTCAGGTGAAAGGAAAAAGATCCAACTGACTTCTCCGTCCCATTCTAAATCTCATGGCTAACGCATATTATGTGGCGCTAGAATCACTGATGCCATGGGTTATTAATTCCTATATGGTGTATCTCACTGCACATGGAATCCTAAATTCCATTGCCAATCTTATATTGACCATCATTTAGGATGATAATAGAATTTTATTTCTTTGAGAAAATAGTATTTTCTTTCTCCTTTTTAGAACATAGGTGATAACATACAAGTTGTAAGTACTTTGATAAAAACACATCAAAGGACATGAGCAAGTGATGAACTTTTCCTTGTGACTACAAGGTGGTGAAGTCGGATGCTTGCACTTGACCTTGAACTTCGATTTCTACAAAACACCATTATTGGCTTGTAAGGACAATATTTAAAGAAGCAATGATAAACATGTATACTAATGTAATGCATCGTTTTATTATTTTTGTGGTGACATACATTAATTGAAGAGCTTAAAATATTTTTTATTTAATTTTAACTCTTATTATTATTTTTTGAGAAATTCCATAAAACAATAGATGCTTTAAGAATACACTAAAATATAAACTAATATTTTTATTAGTTACAATATTCATTTAAGATCACAAAAGTGAATTTTATTTATTTATAGACTTTACAATCTTTTTAGAAAATTCCATCAGGAATTTATGTCATTAAAATAATTAACTTATTTTTTATTGTCCTAAAAGACAATCATTATTTTTATTGGGTAGATTGCATTTTTATGAACACATGGATATATAATTTGTATTTTTCAGATTTTAATTTTTTCTAGAGCTTAATTTGTAATGGCGGTACTTTAGTCTTTTTAACCAATGCATTTATGGTTATTTTTCTTTAAATCTGGGCCTAGCCCTTTAGGCTGACTCAGCCCGACCAATCCCAACGAGTTGGATCAAACCATATGCCATGCTAGGATGGCCCCTTGACAGCCCAGTACCTCATCTCTCACCCTTCCTCTCTCGTGCATGACTCGACTCTCTACTCTACGGTGATGTAGTGCCACCGTCATCGTCGCTCGATTCTTGCCGTCCTTGACCTTTCCGGCTGGTGCCGTGGTATTGAATGGTGCAGTCGACGATGCTCTGTTGACTGGCCCAAAACAATTTGACGCTTGAGCCCTTCTATGGCCACGCCGCCTCCTCCTTGGAGTTTAGGGTTTGGATTCCATCGGTGGTTCGATGCCCCGATGCTACCCTAGAGTTTCCCTAGTGCTTTGGTTACGAGATGGTGTCGCCTCCTTTCTCTGAAGCCTCCATGACCATTGCCTGGCACGGGTTGAAGCACTCTCCGGGTGCTCCTCGTGCCGTCGTGTTCGTCTCCGTCACTAGCCACTACTTCCTCTTCTATATTTTAGTGAGGACGTATCGTGAGTTTGATTCTTCTTCTCCCTTTGTTCTCTATCTCCCATGTTACTCTCTATGTAAATGCTATGATGGACTCCTAATTAGGGTTCATCCCCTATTCTAGGGCATCCCGTCAGTTGGACAATAGCGATAGCTTGAATAATTTACTGTGACATTTGCTTATGAATGACCTATGAAGAATATGATGCCATGCTTGATTTGTCATTCCTGATAGTTGTTTCTGTCAAGTTGGAATATTGCCTGAATCCAAACATGTTGTTATCTATATGAATATATATAGAGGCTATGGTGATGATCTAAGGCTATCAGATGCTAGTTGGTTTGTGATTGAAATGCTTCAGTATTGAACCACTATAGTTGGCTATTAATTCAAAATGTGTTGATGTCTTGTTTAAGAGTAATACTAGTGGTTTGTTACTCTAGAGCTTTCTTCAGATGGTATATAGAGATGATATGAAATACTCTCTATGATTATCTAGTGAGATGATCCATCTGTTTTTCAGATAAGGATTACTCCTTTAAATGATGATACTACTTTTTCTTATACATATGAGCTCTGTGAATGATTCTTTTAGATAAACAGACATGATTTCTAAATAATGTTTAGGAAAATGATTTGATAAAACTAACAGTAATATTTAGAGATGTAATTCTCTGAATATGATTTACTTAGATAAACTGAATCTTTGTGACACCTTCCAACGAATGGTACACAAGATTACAGTCTTGATCAACTATTCTCCTGAACTGAGCTTCTCAATGGATTTTATATTTGTAAAGGTTGGGAAATATCTAATAAGAACAATGTTTAACTTGCTAGTCTGAGGCTAATCTTTTATCAAGAATAGAGACTACACTTTGTTGCTTGTTTATTAGATATCCAATGATATACATATTATGCATGTTACATAACCACTGACGATACTCCTCCAATACCAATTCTATGTACATATAGGTGATCAAGTGTTGGATCTGAAGGTTTGGAATTTAGCCTGGATCTAGAGTAGATTGTGGTAGCTATACCCTTGTGCTATCATTGCCTGCTACCCTGATGACTTCTGTTTCTGGTTGCTACTCCCTCTTGACCTTGCTCTGCACCTCCTGGAACTAGTTCTGCTTCTCCTAGCTCCTGCGTGACCTTGTTGTCCTCCTAAACCACCCCCTCCATTAGGTTACCATCATGTATGGTTTCTTGATGGATTTCTGTGGTGAATGGTTGGTTGATCTAGTGGAAATCTGGCCAGATCTGTTGTGGTTTTTCTATGTTCTTGAGATAGAACACAGCTGGCTCAGTAGACTAGTGTGGCAAAGGTTGCTTTGTTGTGTATGAGACTGTGGTTTTATCTCACCTTCTCTCACCCTGCTGTTGACAACACACTTCATGCAATCGTGGGAGTAAGTTGCTTCACTGTTGCCATTTTCCTTTTGATCAAATAAAGAAGAAAAATCTACTACACCTTCCTTATACTATGCCTCTTTGGCTTATGATGGTGTTCTAAAGCCCTCTTGAGTAAAAACAGATACTTTACCTTGGTGAAATTTGCCCCTTTTGGTTTTCTCAGTGTGTTCAAACAATGCATTTCATTGTTCAAATTCAGAGCAACACTAACCATAACCATTTCTTTTTATTTGGATTTGTTTCTTTGTTTTGCAGGTAAAAAAGCTCTGATGAATGATCAAAAAGATTTGATAGACAGATTTTAGCTTAGGATTTTTATTTAATTACTTTTGTAATTTTTCACTTCTTTTATTTGTAAAGGATTAATGTAATATTACTTTATTATTCAATAAAGTTCATTCTTCTTCTACAATTCTTTCTATAATGTTCTTTCTTAACTATTAATTTGTATTTGAAATATTATTATTGAATAAAGGAAAGAATAAGAAGTAACTTTCTTGTATGAATTATTATTTTTATATTGTTTTCAATTCTCTTTCTTATACAATAATTAATATATCATTTAAGTATTCAATCTATTTATAAATCATTTTGAAAACAATAAAATACTAAGTACTTCTAGTTTTCAAATCTTTTCAACAAGAATTTAAATTAAACATGAATTTGAATTATTCACCCAAAATCGTTTAAACTCCTAGAGATCATGTCAAAATTTATAACAATCACTAGAAAGAGCTAAAACCTATCTTAGTATAATGAAGGAAACTCTGATCTCTCCAGGGTTTTTTTTGCGAAAAATTTACCCTACTTTTGCAGATGAATGCATGCAAATGCACATATTCTATTTCTACCCCACGTTGGTACCTAAATGTTGGGATCTTATAGTATTCCCCTCTTCAATTAAACTTCTTTACCGATTGTACCTGAATAATTCTGGATAAGCTTCACATAGATCATCCTCCTTCTACCAGGTTGCTTCTCGTTCAGGATGATGTTCCCACTGGTCGAGATCGCGGCGGTTAGGGTTCCTGGCTATGTGCTGGGTCTTGCTAATCTCTCATTGGATCTCTGAAGAAATGCCATGTTTTGTACCTGGAAATGATTTTTGGAAAATTCTTGGGAGAGCTACGAGGTAGCTCCAGGCTAAATATGATCCCCTTCCAAATAGACCGGTAGAAACTTGTTTATATAGCGGGGTAGGGCCGAGGGGTTCTAGGTGAAGCCAACTGGTGAATTGACCACCAAATGCTCTCTAGTATTTATTAAAAATGGGGTGATGCATTTTCACATCACATCCTTGGTGGCTACTTTCCAAAATAGGCCCTTTTCGGCATCGGGAAAATGTATTTAATAGCCCTATTTCTTAATCTTTTCCAGTTCTCTTCTAGAATTTTGCATGGTTTCTTCACATAAGTTAAATCTCTTTGCAATTCTATTTCTTGATGTGTGATTGCATCATCTGGAACTTTGAGACATTTCCAGAGTTGTGACACATGGAAAACATTGTGAACTTGAGACATCCTTTTTGGTAACTCTAAAGCATAAGCTATGGTTCTATTCTGACTCGGTATCTTGAATGGTCAATATAATTTGGAATCTATTTTCCTTTTACTCCGAATCTCTTGACTCCCTTCATTGGACTAACCTTGAGATATACCATATCTCCCACTTTTGGATGCCATGATCTTCGACTTTGATCTGCATAACTCTTTTGACGACTTTGAGCTATCTTCCGGCGATCTCTAATGATATCGATGATGTCCTGCTTTTCTTTAATATAATCTGGTGCAAACTCTTTGCTACCGCCAAGTTAATACCAACATATTGGAGATCTACACCTTCTACCATAAAGTACTTGATATGGTGTTGCCTTCAGACTACTCTAATAGCTGTTGTTATAAGAAAACTTCTCCAAAGGTAGATGATCTTCCCACGAACCTCCAAAATCTAAGGCACATGCCCTAAGCATATCTTCCAAGATTTAGTTATTTCGTTCAGTCTGACCCCCGTTCTCTAGATGATAAGTTGTACTGAAATCCAGTTTTGACCCAAGTGCTTCATGTAGTTTCTTCCAAAATGCTGAAGTAAACACATACCCTTTGTCTCATACAATATTTTTGGGTACTCTGTGCTTACTAACAATCTCCTTGACATATATCTCCACTAGCTTCTCAATATTATCTTTTTGATTTACTGGAATAAAGTGTGCACTTTTGGTAAATCTGTTCACAATCACCCAAATCATATCTTCATCTTTCGTAGTCATTGGTAATCCTGTGATGAACTCCATACCAATTTCCTCCCACCTCCACTCTGGAATGTCTAATGGTTGTAGTGGTCCTCCTGGAATTTGATGTTCTGCCTTTACCCTCTTGCAAGTATGGCACTCAAACACATATTTCGTAATGTCCCACTTCATACTATTCCACCAAAATAGTTCCTTAAGATCCATGTAAATTTTTGTACTGCCTAGATGAATATAATATGGTGTCTCATGTGCTTCTCGGAGTATCACCTCCTTGATATCAGGTACATCTGCTACACAAAGGCGATTTTGAAACCATAAAGATCCATAATCTACCAAGTGAAATGCTGATGTCTAGCCTTCAGAAATTCTTCGGGGTTCTTCATCAATGAAAGGATCTTCTTATTGATGTCGAAAAATCTCATTCTGAAGATCAATACTACGTTCTTCAACCACCCCCATGGTAGCTAAAACTCCAAGAACTTATATTATTATGAACTGTATTTCTAGACTTTCCAAATCCATTTGTAACTCCTTTTGTAGTTTCCTATTGTTTGGTTGGGTGTCTGTGCTCTTTTGGCTCAAAGTATCTACTACGACATTGGCCTTTCCTGGAGTGTATTTGATTGGTAGGTCATAATCCTTCATCAACTCCAGCCAACGCTTCTTCCTCATGTTGAATTCCTTCTGAGTGAAGAAATATTTGAGACTTTTATGAATGGTGTACAATTCACACCTTGTCCCATAGAGAAAATGCCTCCAACCTTTCAAATCAAAGACTACTGCTGCTAATTCTATATCATGGGTTGGATAATTGACTTCATGAGGTTTGAGTTGTCTAAAACCATAAGCAATCACCTCGCGATCCTGCATTAGCACACAACATAATCCCTCCTTGGATGCATCACAAAATACTGTGTAATCCTATTCCATTTCGGGTACTGCTAAAACTGGTGCCATAGTTAATCTAGTCTTCCACTCTTGAAAACTGGCTTCGCACTTCTCATCCCATACGAATGGAGTATTCTTTCTTAGCAATTTTGTCATTGGTCTGGATATCTTGGAGAAAACTTCAATGAATCTCCGATAGTAACCTTCCATTCCTAAGGAACCTCTGATTTGTTTCACATTAGTTGGTGCACTCCACTCTAACACTGATTGAACTTTGGATGGATTTACTGCAATTCCATCTTTACTGATCACATGACCAAGGAATTATACCTTGTCCAACCATAATTCACACTTACTGAACTTAGCATATTGCTTATGTTATCTTAGGATTTTTAATGCTATCCTCAAATGATCTGCATGCTCCTCTTTATCCTTGGAATATATCAAGATATCATCAATAAAGACTATGAAAAACTTGCCTAGGTAAGTCATGAAGTTTTTGTTCATAAGATTCATGAATATTTTTTGTGCATTGGTCAATCCAAAAGGTACAACTAGGTACTCATGATGACCATATCTTGACACAAATGCTATTATTGGAACATTTTCAGGATTAATTCTGATTTGATGGTATCCCAATCTCAAATCAATATTGTAAAACACTCTATCTCCTTGACTTGATCAAACAAATCTTGAATTCTTGGAAACGGGTACTTGTTCTTGATGGTGACATTATTTAGGTTTCTATAATATCGACATGTCCATTGTCTTCCATCTCTTTCATCCACAAAAATCACCAGAGTTCCCCATGGGGATACACTCTCTTGAATGTATCCTTTGCCTGCTAACTCATCTACTTGCTCTTTGATCTCCTTCAGATCTTTAGGACCCATCTTCTATGGTGCTTTAGTAATAGGTGCGGTACCAGGTATCAGGTCAATCATGAATTATATCTCCCTATCAAGTGGCATTCCTAGTAATTCTACTAGAAAAACATCTTGGAACTCCTTTACTATAGAATATCCTCCAACTTGACCTATTTCATGAAGTTTCGTTGAAGATATACAATGATATGAGTGTGTTTATCCGCTTGATAAACTATCCTTCCTCCACTTGTAGACTTGATTGAAACAGTTTTATCCTCGCAGTTTATCTAGGCTCCTTGTTCAGTCATCCAATCCATTCCGAGAACTACTGCTATTCCTTTTAATGGAATCACATATAGATCCGCAAAATAGGTACAACCACATATGGGGATAACTTGGTTTTCTTTGATGTGTCATACTTCTATGGTACCCCCTTCCATTATTTACGTTCATTGGGTTTTTTAATGGTGCCTTTCAAATCCCAGATTGATCACATAATTGGTTAGATATGAAGGAAGTAGTTGCACTGGTGTAAAATAAAACTTTTCTAGGGTTTATGAGGATATTGAGCGTACCTATCACTATGTGATCCGATTTATCCACCTCCTACAAGGTTGCACAGTTCAGCTTCTCAGTAGGCCTGCTCCGTTTTCCATTGTTGTTTTTGGCATAATTTCCACCCCTGTTAGGTTCTCTACCTCCTCCACTAGTTTGACCTCCGCCTGTTGTGGGCCAACCACCTGGTGGTTTATTTGGGCAAGCAGGCTTCATATGCCCCTTCTGTCCACAACCATAAGATATGATCGATGGCATAAGACATTCACTTTAACATGTTCGGGTAATCCATAGTTGTGACACAAGATACCCTTCTTGGATGATGGTGCACCCCGGTTGAAATTATTATTGGAAGGCTTGGTTCTGGGTTTAAACTCCAGACTGGGTTTCGGCTTACTTATTGAGCCCTTTTGGTTTCTGGCTTCGCCCTCTTCCTTATGTCCTCTTGGACGCTCTTCTAATCATCCTCAAAAGTGATGGATGCATCAAGCAACTACTAGAAAGTCTGCTTATTGGCAAGCCTCAACTACATCTTCAAGAACGGATCCAATCCATGCAAGAACCGCTTCTTACTCTTCTCCTTTGTGTTTACCTCATCTTCACCATAGCGAGACAACTGACTAAACTCAAATGTGCTTCATGACACTGGTATAACCTTGTTGCAGTTCCTCATACTCCCTACGCTTCAGCTCAATCACACTTTCTGGAACATGATATTCACAGAATCTCTGCTTGAACTCCTCCCAAGTATACTCCCTACCTGGAGGTTGCATTGCTAGATGATTCTCCCACCAAGATGATGCAGGTCCGGTTAGAAGATATGTTGCATACCTTAACTTATCCTCATCATTGCACCCAACAGTCTTCAACTTTCTCTCAGTATCCGCCAACCAATCCTCTACATTCTGATGCAAAAGGTAGTGGTCTTGCATTCTAGAAGTCAGAAAGACCTACACCTCGACCTTAAGGTTATCTCTAGTTTCCAGCTCATCCCAATAACTCTTCCATGAACTTATTCTAAGACTCATGCATCATCTGCATATACTCCATGAAATTCTGCTCCATTAACGGACTCATTGGTGTTGGTGGTAACGTTCCTTGGTTCCTAGCATCTTCATCCGCCTTCTCCTTTGCCTCGTGCTCCACAAACTGATGTTTAGACTCGGTTCCTACTCCCGTATACATGACCCCTTAATCCTGCAAAATGAAGCAAATACTCATAATTATATCATGCACATGTGTTCTGAGCTCTACTTCATGCACAAAACTAGTCACACAATGGAAATCAAGATCCAAATAAGAACTAAATATGCATTATACATATTATACATTATAAACAACATACTTGGTACAATGTCATTACAAACCCATACATTATTAAGGTTTTACCCACATTATTAAGGTTTTATTATTTTTCTTCTTTGCGTGTTTTACCCACATTATTAAGGTTTTGAAGCTTCTTTATCAATAAAAGAAAGTTGATAGTTGGTAATTCCTAAAAACTTGTAAATATTATGTTTAATATTTGTGGTAACATACATTAATTGAAAATCTTAAAATAATTTTTGTTTAATATTTAACTCTTATTAATATTTTTAGCAATTCCATAAAGGAATAGATGCTTTGATGAAGATAATTTAATTTTATTAGACTAAACTACAAACTAATATTTTTATTGCTTACAATATTCATTTAAGATCACAAAAGTGAATTTTATTTATTTTTAGACATTATAATAATTTTTAGAAAATTCCATAAGGAATTTATGTCATTAAAATAATTAACTTATTTTTTATTATCCTAAAATAAAATCTATTATTTATATTGGGTAGATTTCATTTTTATGAAGACATGGATATATTATTTGTATTTTTAGGATTTTGATTTATTTTTCTAGAGCTTAATTTGTACTGGGGGTATTTTAGTCTTTTTAACCAATCGATCTAGGGTTCTTTTTCTTTAAATCTAGGCCTAGCCCTTTGGGCTGACTTGGTCGGACCCGGCCCAATGACTTGGGTCAAACCATGGGCTATGATGGGCTGGCCTCTTGCTATCCTAGTACCCCGTCTCTCTCCCTTCATCTCTCGTGCATGACTCGACTCTCTCCTCTATGGCGATGTGGTGCCACCGCCATCGTCATCGCTCAATTCCTATTGTCCTCGACCTTTCCGGCCGCTATCGTGGTGTAGGATGGTGTAGTGAGCGATGCTTTATCGACTGTCCCAACCCAATTTGATACTCGGGGCCTTCTATGGCCACGCCGCCTCCTCCTTGGTGCTTAGGATTTGGATCGCCGGTGGTTCTACGCTCTGATGCTACCCTAGCACCGCCCTGGTGCTTTAATTACGAGATGGTGTTGCCTCGTTCTTCTGAAGCCTCCACGACTGTGGCCTGGTGCGGGATGAAGCACTCTCCGAGTGCTCCCCGTGCCACCATGTTCGTCTCCATGACCAGCCACTTCTTCCTCTTCTATATTTTAGTGAGGGCCTATGGTGAGTTTTCTTATTCTTCTCTCTTTGTTCTCTGTCTCCCATGCTACTCTTTGTGTAAATGCAATGATTGACTTCTAATTAGGGTTCATCCCCTATTCTAGGGTTCATCCCTTTAGTAGTGGTCAACAGTGATAGCTTGAATAATTTATTGTGTCATTTGATTGTGAATGACCTGTGAAGAATCTGATGCCATGCTTGATTTGGCATTCCTAATTGTTGTTTCTGTCAACCTGGAATATTGCCTGAATCCAAACCTACTGTTATCTATATGAATATATAGATAGAGGCTATGGTGATGATCTAAGACTGACAGATGCTAGTTGGTTTTTGATTGAAATGCATCAGTATTGAAGCATTGTAGTTGGCTATTAATTCGAAATCTTTTGATGGCTTGTTTAAGAGTAATACTAGTGGTTTGTTACTCGACAGGTTGCTTCAGATGGTATATAGAGATGATATGAACTACTCTCTACGATTATCTAGTGATATGATCCATCTCTTTTTCAGATAAGGATTACACCTTTAAATGATGATACTACTTTTGCTTATACATATGAGCCCTGTGAATGATTCTTTTAGATAAATAGACATGATTCGTAAATAATGTTTAGGAAAATGATTAGATAAAATTAATACGAAGATTTAGATATGGAATTCTCTGAATATGATTTACTTAGATAAACCGAATCTTTGTGACACCTTCCAAAGAATGGTACACATGATTACAGTCTTGCTCAATTGTTCTCCTGAACTGAGCTTCTTAATGTCTTTGATATTTGCAAAGGTTGGCCATTATCTAATAAGAACAGTGTTTAACTTGTTGTTTCTTATCTAGCCTATGATGCTGGTCCGAGGCTAATATTTTATTAAGAACAGATACTAGGCTTTGCTACTTCTTTATTAGATATCCAATGATATACATATTATGCCCGTTGCATAACCACTGAGGATACTCCTCCAACACCAATTATATGTACATATATGTGATCAAGTGTTGGATCTAAAAGTTTGGAATTTGCCATAAATCTAGAGTAGATTGTTGTAGCTATAGCCTTGTGCTTTTGTTGCCTGCTACACTAATGACTGATGTTGCTGGTTGGTGCTTCCTCTTGTCCTTGCTCTACACCACTTGGAACTGCTTCTGCTTCTCGTAGATCCTGTGTGACCTTGATGTTCTCCTAAACCACCCCTCCAGTAAGTGACCATCATGTATGGTTTCTTGATGGATTTCTATGGTGAATTGTTGGTTGATTTGGTGGAAGTCTGGTCTGATCTGATGTGGTTTTGATTTGTTCTTGAGATAGAACACAACTGGTTCAGTGGACTAGTGTGGAAAAGGTTTCTTTGCTATGTATGATGCTGTGGTTTTATCTCACCTTCTCTCGCCCTACTGTTGAGAGCACACTGCATGCAGTCGTGGGAGTAAGCTTCTTCATTGTTGCCTTTTTCCTTTGGATCAGATAAAGAATAAAAATCTACTACACCTTCCTTTTACTATGCTTATCTGGTGAAACTTTCCCCTCTTTAGCTTATGATGGTGTTCTGAAGCCCTCTTGAGAAAACACATACTTTACCTTGGTGAAATGTGCCCCTTTTAGTTTGATGAGTGATGTGTTCAAACAATGCATTTGATTGTTCAAATTGACAGCAACACTAACCACAACCATTTCTTTTTATTTGGATTTGCTTCTTTGTAAACAGATTTGCAGGTGCAAAAGCTCTGATGAATGATCAAAAAGATTATTATTGAATAAAGGAAAGATAAGAAGTAATTTTCTTGTATGAATTATTATCTTTATATTGTTTTCAATTCTATTTCTTGTACAATATTTAATATATCATTTAAGTATTCATGGAATCTATTTATAAACCATTTTGAAAACAATAAAATACTAAGTACTTCTAATTTTCAAATCATTTCAGGGTTTTGTTTGGTGAAAAATTTACCCTGCTTTTGCAGATGAATGCATGCAAATGCACATAATTCTATTTCTACCCCTCGTTGGTACCTAAACGATCGGATGTTACACCCACCCTCCAGCCTCCATAGCTTCCAACGGAGGGAAGAGGAACCAGCTACAACATCGGCGATGGAGGAGGTTAGGGCTAGGTCACCTAGCGCGAGTGACATGGATATGCCCTATGGGTACCTGATGTTAGCCTACCTAGTCCATCCAGTGGAGGCCCACACAAAGAACTGCAACAAACGTAAAGCCCAAGGAGACTTCAGATGGCCCAAGCCCGGAGAGAACTCTACTTCTTGGAGGACACTACTAAGTGTAAATAGAATTTCAAAGGGGTTAACCCTAATATGTAACCGACTCGACCTACCCAGAGACCTGGCCTTCCCATATAAAGGCCAGGAGGGCATGGCGAGGATGCTCTCTTGAGCACCTCATACCCTAGAACATACCTCACGCTAGATTTCATCTAGGCACCCCTATAGTCACCGGTATCGCCATCGCCATCGCCATCAATCGAGTAGGGTTTTCCCTCCGGGGGCCTGAACCTGGGTAAACCTTGTATCCCCATGTTGTTTATCTGTTAGCCGTTCCGTGATCTCCAACTTCCCCGCCTTCTCTAAAACCCATGTCCATAACAATGGGCATTGATGAGTTGAAACCTCGTCAATTAGTGTCGTCTGTGAGAACTGGGGATACTGATCATGAGATCGTGATGGCCCCATCCACCACGATCTTAGAATCCTTTGCAGCGGAGAACCATATCCTCTTCGGCACCATCGACTTCACCGTCCAATCACCAGCGACCCGCTGCGACTTCGATTCTATAGGAGACGGGGTCAACATGATGCTTGGAGGTTTATTCTTCTAGGTAGGCAAGATCGGCGCCATCTTCCTCCTAGAGAGGGTGGTACCACCAACGATCATGCCTGCTCCGTGGGTACCACCAATCGGTGTCCTAAGTGCACCATCGCTGACAAATGATTCGGATGATAGCAGCAGCTGTAACTCTGACCTCTGCGACCCTCCTACGGAGGAAGGAACCTATGGTTCTGGATCTGAGTTGTGGGAGCAAAGATCTCCCCCATCATAGATGGCAACATTGACAACAGAGTCGATCCTATGGCTCCCCCTCCCAACCCACGGGCTCCTAATGCCGCGAACAGAGGAAATGGCCCACCCCCGTCAAATCCCAAGGGGAACGGGACACTAGAAAAAGCTGAGGGCATCAATAGCGCACGCTAAGAGATTAACCTCAATGAAGATCAGTGGGAGAGAGTGAGAGAAGCTATACGAGGTACCAATCCTCTGTCACTCGACTCCTCCCGCGATATGCTGATGTGCTACCACTCGCTCCTCATAAAGGAGAACAATCGACAAATCGAGCATCAAAAGGAGCTCGAGCAGCGTGCGAGAGCAGTTGACGAGTCAAGCATGCGGCGAGTTGTGCTCTCCTCCGCTGGTGGCTTCTCCTCGAAAGGCTACGACGGATAACAGCATCCCTCTCGCATGGAGCGCATGGACCCTGCTGCATGACGCGAGGCCACCAAGGCACTCGACCTGTCCTTCATGTCGATGGACTCGCAGGGCAACATCATGACCAAGACACCGCAGGCCGCGGTCATGGCGGCCACCACCTACCTGGAAGCAAACCTGCCACTGGTGGGAGATCCACGGTACTCAATCCACAAATCTGCTATTGCATGTTTTAGGCTTTTCGGAGCCGCATTACACGGAGAGGCGACTCTAGAGCCGAAGAAGAAGGCTGCGGTAAAGTTCACCCGAAGGAGCCGCAACTATGACACACGCGACGAGCTCACACACCACAAGATTGACAAATCACGCGCAAAGTGTGCGTGTTCCACGGAGTTCGAAGAGGAGGACACGAAGCTATGTTGCGCCAGGTGCTTTAGCAGGGCCATACGGCAAACGCGGATGCCTAAAGGCTTCAATCTCCCTTTGGATAACCCGGAGGTTGACGTTGTGCAGGAGACAAAGAACTTGCTAGACGATCATATCTCTTCAGTCAAGATCCATGGCGCGAGAAAAAACATAGCCATGCAATTCCTTCAGCTGCAGCTGACGGGTGTGGCCAGAGCCTGGCTCAATAACCTCCCCTCTGGATCTATCCGCAACTTGGAAGAGCTGGTGTACTACTTCATCTGCAACATCAAAGGCACCAACAAGAGGTCGGCTTCAATCGAAGAGCTACGTGCCTATTGTCAATGCTCCAACGAGTCCATCGGTTTGTACATATAGAGCTGGTCCATCATCATGAATTTTGCCGAGAACATCT
This sequence comes from Avena insularis, assembly GCA_023614405.1. Classification (NCBI taxonomy): domain Eukaryota; kingdom Viridiplantae; phylum Streptophyta; class Magnoliopsida; order Poales; family Poaceae; genus Avena; species Avena insularis. The sequence goes on along the minus strand of CM042685.1, from coordinate 37,642,309 downwards.
CGAAGGAAAGGGCAATCGATGCCTTCAACAGCGGCATAAGGCGTCGTGAATTCAGAGAAGATCTCGGGCGCGTCAAGCCCAATACCATCAACCATTTGATGGACATCGCCAATCATTGGGATGATGGCGAGGATGCCATCAACCGAACACGTTCGGATGAGGAAGACGACTTCGGCCGCAGGCGTGATCGCCGAGGGAAAAGAAGGGCGCGCATCTACGGCGAGCATGAATAAGTCGACATGGTCGCGGCGGGCTACATAGATCGTCGCGAGGATTTGAAACCGCAATAGCAAATATCGCAACAGCAACTACCGTGATAGCGGAAAGCCAGCACAAACATGGCAGTGCCACAACCGCGATGATGAGCCATCTGCACTCGACAAACTGTCGGGTCCCTGCACCATCCACTTCTACATCGACAAGCATGATGGCAAAAGGAAGGCCAGCCACATACTCAAGGATTGCAGGGAGTTTCAAAAAGCTCCATGAAGGCTACGCCCAGATGCAGCACCAGGCGGTGAATCCAGGATTTGCCCCTACTCTAGGAGACATCGCACACGGAGCACCACCTCCGCCACCTAGAGCACCCGCGCAGCCTGCATCTGCCCGACCCAGAATGACAGAGCAGATCCATACCCACGACCGCTGAGGGCTATGATGATACAAAACGGTCGTCCATCCAACAAGGTGCAGAAGACGATTACCCGATAGGTCAACCTGGCCGTCACCTCTCCGTCTGCCATACCTGAGTACCTCAGCGGCTTAGAGTCATGCATCACATTCGACCGTTCAGATTACCCATGCAAAATATCTTGCCCGAGTCATTCTGCCCTGGTGCTCAAGGCGCAAATTCGAGGATTCGATATGAGTCACATCTTCATGGATGGCGGCAGCAGCATCAACTTGATGTCACCAGCACACTCACAGCTATGCGGATCCCTCTATGCATCCTAGAGGCATCAGACACGACCTTCCATGGCATCATACCAGGGAAACGAATATACCCCCTGGGCAGAATATGGCTCGACATCATCTTCGGAACCCCCAACAACTTCAGGTGCGAGTGTCTCGAGTTCGAGGTAGTAGATTGGCCCTCACAGTACAATGCCATCCTCGGGCGCGTGGCATTCGCAAGATTCATGGCAGTGCCACATTACGCGTATCTTATGTTGAACATGCCAGGGCCCAACGTTGTCATCATCGTCCTAGGTAGCTTCACCAAGTCAGACCACTGTGACAAGGACTTCAACAGAATCTCCCAATCATTCGGCATGCAGGAGGAGATCGTAAGGCTGAAGGAGTCAACAGACAACAGTCAGACCCCTGTCACTAAGAAAAACACACCTAACATGTCGTTCGACTCCACAGTCAACACCCAGAAGGTGCAAGTCCACCCGACGGACCCCACCAAGACGGCCCTGATCGCCAAAAAACTTGAGTTCTGCATAGGAACTCGCGCTTGTCGAATTCCTCTATGAACGCTGGGAAATATTCGCCTGGTGTCCTGCGAACATGCTAGGAGTTCCCAGGGAATTCGCCGAGCGTGCACTCAACGTGTTTCTAGATGCAAGGCCAGTCAAGCAGACAATGCATCGACTGTCCGAGTGCAGGGCCGAGGCAATCAATACCGAAATCAACAGACTCCTCGATGCCAACTTCATAAGGTAGATCAAAAAAAGACCTGGGTAGCTAACCCTGTACTAGTCCCTAAGAAGGACACAGACATGCTGTGGATGTGTATGGACTTCACGGTGCTTAACAAGCATTGCCCTAAGGACCACTTCCCATTTCCATGAATTGATCAAATCATCGACTCCACTGAAAGGTGCGATGGACTCTCCTTCCTCGATGCCCACTCAGGCTACAACTAGATTCGCTGAAGGTAGAAGATCAAGAAGAGATGGCATTCATCACACCGTTCGGGGTGTTCTGCTACAACACAATGCCCTTCAGGCTAAAGAACGCAGGTGCAACCTATCAAAGGTGCATGCAGGCCTGCCTAAAGAATCAATGGTCGAAACATTCAGGTCTATGTCGATGACACAGTGGTCAAGAACAAGGAGAGTCGAACATTGATAGATGATATCCACGAGACATTCGACAACCTTGATCACTACAAGATCAAGCTAAACATGGAAAAATGCGCCTTCGGCGTCCCATCCGGGAAACTACTCGGGTACTTCATCTCCCAAAGGGGCATCAAGGCCAACCCGAAGAAAATCAGGGCTATACTAGCCATGGAGAAGCCGAAGAACTTCAAAGGAGTCCAGCAGCTAGTTGGGCGAATCGCGGCACTCAGCAGATTCATCAGCCACATGGGTGAAAAGGCTCTCCACTTCTACCATCTATTGCACAACGCCGACTAGTTCGAGTGGACAGCTAAAGCCGATGAGGCATTCGAAGACCTCAAGTGCCTACTCTCTACATCTCCAGTACTAGTAACACCAAAGGAGAGAGAGCCCATGTTGCTCTACATTGCCTCTACACACCAGGTGGTCAGCACTTCCCTCGTGGTTGAATGACCCGAAGACGGCAAAACCCATGGGGTACAGTGCCTAGTCTATTATATTAGCGAGGTACTCACGCCTACAAAGCAAAGGTATCCACGCTACCAAAAGCTCGCCTAAGGCGTATTCATGACGGCGCGTCGACTGTACCACTATTTCTAAGATCATCATATTGTGGTCGTCAATGACGCACCATTATCAAACATCCCCAACAACCCTGAAGCTACAAGGCGGGTAGAATTATGGGGCATTGAGTTGTCCCTACACGACATCATCTACGAGCATCGCACCACAATCAAGTCGTAGGTGCTCCCGGACTTCTTCGTCCACTGGTTGGAGCTCCAGCTACCGGACACTTCATACATGACCTAGGTCTAGATGATGCACTTTGAAGGCTCCAAACGCGAGGCCGGGCAGGAGCCGGAGTAATCTTGACATCACCCCAAGGAGACAAGCTGCGATATGTTCTGCAGATGAAGGTCCGTGCATCAAACAATGAGGCTGAGTATGAGGCACTCCTTCTTGGCATGCGGATGGCCAAAGTGTGCGGCGCCATGCGCCTCGTCATCTATGGAGACTCCAACCTTGTCGTTCAATAGACGATGAACGAGTGTGACGCCCACAACAACAACATGATCGCATATCATGCACTCTACAACTCACTCTAAGGAGACTTTGATTGCTAAGAACTATGACACTTCGGTAGAGAAAGAAATGAGGAGGCTGATAAGATTGCCAACATCTACTCCACCTGTGACCTAGTGCCACCAGGCCTGTTCCTCGAGCAAATCTGTGTGCCCTCCATCAAGGAGAAATTCCGAAGGACAAAATAGATGCCACATGACACTTGGGGGATGTGCCACCCAAGAAAGCCGAAGCACCGAAAGGGCTAGACATGGAGGTCGAGGTGGTGAGTCTAATTAAGGTCCTGGCAGTTGAGCAGACGTGGACTTAGCCATACCTCAAGTACCTAGTTGGCAAACAGCTGCCCGAGGATCCGGCAGATGCCCGGCACATCGCTCGCTGATCAAAAGCATTCACCATCATCAACGGCGAGCTGTAAAAGCGTAGAATCACATGAGTGCTCCAACAGTGCATCACCAACAATGATGGGAAGAGCATCCTCCTCGACATCCACGAAGGCATCTGCGGCCACCATGTAGGCAGCTACGAGCTGGCTTCTACTGCCCAACCATGATGCACGATGCCAAGGACATCATCGAGAAGTGCAACGCCTGTCAAAGGTTTGCAGACAAACCACATGCACTAGGCTTAGAGCTACGGCCCATACCTTTGGTCTGGCCTTTCTCCCAATGGGGACTCGACATGGTCAGCAAACTGCAGAAGTCCTCACCCGGAGGACACGTCTTCCTCCTGGTGGCAGTCGACAATTTCATGAAGTGGATTGAGGCCATACCCTTGACTAACCAAACCGGTGCTACCACCGTTAAATTCTTTCAATCCATCATCTACGGGTTCGGAGTGCCCCATAGCATCATAACCGACAACGGCACAAACTTCACCTTGAAGGAGTTCCGAGACTTCTGCAAAGGGCTCAGGATCAACCTCAAGTATGCCTCCGTGGTGCATCCACAGACCAACGGGCAGGTCGAAAATGCCAATGATCTCGTCTGCAATGGAATCAAGAAGCGTCTACTACGCCCACTCGAACGGCTGGCGGGATCCAAGGCGGATGAGCTACCCTCCGTCCTATCGAGCTACGCACAACTCCAAACAGTGCCACTGGCTACATGCCATTCTTCATGGTGCATGGAGCCGAAGCAATGTTACCCTCCAAGGTACGCTATGAGGCCGCACATGTCATTGCTTAGAGTGAATCCGAATCAACGACCGCACTCGAAGACACCGTATACACACTAGACAAAGCTCGCGACATAGCCGCAGCCCGTTTGACGGTGTACCAGCAAAGTCTCCGCAACTACCACAGTAGGGGCTACGCCCAAGGTCCTTCATCGAAGGAGACCTCGTCCTGCGACTCAAGCATAAAGGACACCTGAAGCTAGAGTCACACTGGGAAGGACCCTACATGGTCACTGAAGTAATCCCAGGTGGTGCCTACCGCCTAAAGGACGCCGAGTCCGTAGTAACATATTCCAACCCTTGGAACGTCACACAACTGCGACGATTCTACCCCTAGTTGTCTTTTACTTTCAATAAGGCTACTTAGCAGAAAACTATATCCCTACCATGCGATGAATAAAAGTTAAGTTCCTTGGCCCAAATATTTTCTCTCTTGTGTATATTTACATCCTTAAAATACGCTCGGGGGCTGCGCCCCACCTCTCGACTTCGTTGACTGTCAAAAATAACGCATCACCCTGAGTAGCTGGCCACGTTAGGCTAATGAAAAGTACATGCACATACTCAACATCAATAAAGCACTACGTGCAAAACACATACTTACAAACTTTACAAGGGCACAAAATCCCACTCGGTATTATACAAATTTGACATCACTATGTTCAAAAATTGCAGGACTCAACTCCGCTGGAGTAGGACGTTCGTCCACTCGTCAAAGAGGTCGACGATATCCTCAGCATGGTGAGAAACCGCAACATAGTACATGCGCATTTTCCATGCCACACCATCCAGAGGAACGGGTGGACCCGCCACTATATCCGGCAAATCAACATCACAGCGATGCATTCGAACAAGTGCCAGCTCCTCCTTCAGACCCTCCTCGAGTTGTTAATGACCAATTTCTTTCACAGCATATGTCATGGTATTGTCGACACGTACGCCATGGAGGGGGTCCTCACATTGCGTGTTTAGATATGTGGGGAAGGCGGACGGTTGACGGGTACGAGGTAACACAGCTTACCCAGGTTCAGATCCCACAATGGTGGTGGAATCCTACTCATGCTATAAATCACTATAATGGCAATACGCCGAGTTACAGAGATAGGTTCGCTGTGCCAAGTGTGACTAGAAAGTCTAAGTTATCGTCTGAAGTTGTGCCCTATAGGCTCCCATAGGCCCGACTTATATAGTCGCCAGGTCCTAAGGTTATAGGGAAAATTCCTAGCCAGACAGGTTACAGAGTCCTACACTGACTATAACTAGTGTAGCTTGTCATGTACTCCAAGGCTCCGGGTACGCTGGTGACTCCATCGTATTCTTCCTTTATCCGACATGGGCCTCCCTCCTAGATCCATCTAACTGGGCCGCCCAGCAGGCCATGGGCCATGCTACAAACTGTGGGCCACCCGGGTTATCTGGATAGAGGACATGCTATGAGGATACCCATATAGCATATCCCCAACAGTATCCCCCGAAGAACTCCGAGATCTTGCCCCGTATTGCCTCTTCATGTTGAATGTTCTGTCTAGATGGATGTCGGCAAATCGTCAAGAAACATCTTGTAGTCCTCCCAAAGAACCCTGCAAGGTTTTCTCTGTCTTCAATTTGTAAGTCAGAGAATCGTTGAATCTTCTATCGTACTCTTCTGTAGCGGGACTGGATCCGTCCATGCCGGAATCCTCCGATGTGATAGTTCATCTACCTATGACAGCTAGGGCGACGTAGACATAGGTCAGCGATGCCTCGTAACTCACGCATGTAGAGAACGCAGTCATGTCCACTTTTCCCGCGCGAGCGATACGAACCATTGGTGGCGACGGTTGGTAACGTGGCGAAATTTCTGCGCACGTCTCCGCACACGTTGTCTATGCAGCAACCATTCGATCAAGTTGCACGAATCTTGATGCCGGAGACCATAAATAGTAACTGCGGTGGAAAATTTACTTTTCACCTCATTCCCCTCTACATCGTCTTCTTCCTCCAGTGAGCGCTTCCTCGACCTCTCTGCGCATCGTGCGAAAAACCCTAGCTCCCCAATCTCTCTCAGTCTCCTCCGAACACAACCAATGGCCAGCAGCAGCTCATCCCCTTCCATGGCAGCGTCAGGCGAAGCCGCGACGAAGCCAGCGAGCACCGTCATCGTGCCTCCACAGGGGATGGTTATTCCCAAGTCCGCGGTGGTGGAAACCACTGGCGGCGACAATAACCCAACGGTGCTGGAGCTGCTGGAGGAGGAGTACGACTCCCATAAACCATAGAAAAAGTGTACCTCAAAGCACAACTGGTACGCGGCGTATCCCTGCCCATCTCCAACTTTTTCCTTGTTGTCCTCAACCATTACCGAGTATAGACCCAGAAACTCTCTCCCAATAGTATCCTAGTGCTTAGCAATTACGCGGAGCTTTGCGAGGGTTACTTAGGGATTATGCCTAGGCTAGATCTCTTCATCTATTTCTTCACTGTCAAGCACGAAGCCGGAGCCAGCAAGGACGAGCTCAGAAATTGTGGCACCATTAGTTTTAAGATCTGGCATGGCCGGCGCTTCCCCGATATCGTCGGTCACGAGTCCTGCAAGAACTGGAAGTGTACTTACTTCTGCGGCCCAGATATCCCTCTGGCCGGCTGAGAAGTAACATACCCGGACTTCGTCAATGGAGCTGCCGCTGAAGCCCTGACATGGAGATCCCAGGCCTCCCTTCCCTCCGACATCGACGCTTCCCGCGCTATAAGGCGGATAGAGTGGTTCGTAGATACGGGTTTGACCGGATTGGAACTAGCCATGTGCTAGTTCATCAGGCGGATCCAGCCTCTGCAGCACCGCTCGAAGCTGATGCGCGAGTATTGCAATGATAGAAGGGATAGCCTCCGCATCTCTGAGGAAAACTTCTCGAGCGACTCCGTCAAGCTTCACCTCAAGGACATCGTCACGGTGAAGGATAGGAAGCGTGGCTTCACCATCACCTACGACATGTTCGTAGAGAGTAAGTGCCCAAAGGTACTTATTTTATTTTCTGTGTATGACATATACTCCGGTTCTTCTATCTAGCCATTACCATCTCATCTAACATGGTGGCCCTTCACTTAACAGCTTAGCGATCTAGAGGAGGATAGTATGGATGTCCAAATCTATGATCCAAAGATGAAGGAAGTCACGGTCGTGTCCGACGACGATGTTCCATTGTCGCGAAAGCGGAAGAGCTCCACCTCTGACACTGGCGACGGAGGCAAGAAGAAGAAGGCTGAGGGTGGAGCCTCCAAGAAGACTATCGCCGCCCTGGAGGCGGAGAAAAGAAAGGTTACCGGGATCCCCTTTGCCAAAGCACCGCCTCTTGTGTAAGGTTCTTTCTCTCCAACATTGTCCATTGTCTGTTTTATTCCCGTACTTATGCATTTCGCACGTTTCAGGAAGAAAGCCACAACCAGCTTGAAGAAGACCTCAAAAACTTGCTAGACCAAGTAAAAGTGAATCAAAGCCCACCTTTCAAACTTGCAGAAACATTTGGCAACCTCATTCAAATCACAAATCAAAATTGAATCTTTATCATATGTGAAGATCACCCATTTTCAAAACCCAACCAAACCAGTGCCCCTTGACTAATCCAACAAACCAGATACTCCCTAGTATGTGCCTAGCAAACCCACCAAGTTTGAATCCAAAATTCAAATTTAAAGTTCTTGCGGCCATTTCATCAAACACCTTGCAGATACAAATCAAACCAACATCAAACACTATAGTGTGCAGTAATTTTGGCCTAACTTGTTCCCTATCTAGATCACACTACACCCTCAGTAGATCATCTAACTTGTTTAACCCCTATAGCTCACTGTAAACCAGACCATGCTATCAATGGCAAACATGCCGAGCCTCACATTTCCACCCCATTGTCGACAGCAAGCTAGGAGCAGCACCAAGCCTAGCAAGCATGTCTAGCAGGCACTCCACCGTCCACCGCCACTCCTTGTCCCAGCCCCGATCACTGCTAGCCCCTGGACCACATGGCAAGACCATGTCAAACCTCTCTGCGTGTGAGCCGAGAGCGCGCCAGTGCGACACCCTCGACCAGCACCCACAGACCGCGCGCCACCCTCGCCGCGTGCGTGCGTGATCACCACCGCCCCAGCAACCCCGCAGACATGCCCGTTCACCGTCGCGCGGACCACGCGTGTTGTGCGCCATTAAAACCTTTGTCTGACCCACCCAGAGCATCGACGCATTCCGACCGATCAGCACCGCCCCACGCCTCGCCACCATGCCGTTGAGCTTCGCCAGGGATCACAGCACCGCCCCCTACCGTCGCCCATGCCTGTAGCACTCTGTGTCATCGACCACGACGAGCTCATCCCGCGCCCATCGGTCCCCTTCAGCCACTATAAATAGAGGCCTCCACCACTCGTTTTCTTCACACCAGTTCACTCCCCTCTCACTCAGAACCACCCCACCTCACTCCTGGATCAAGGCAAGCAGTGCATTGCCGGAATTTGGCCGGAGCCCGCCGCTGCTGGAGGATAAGGGAGCTATCGATTGGAGCCGCCCCAGGAGAAGCTGCTGGTACCAGGAGAACCGTCATCGTCGACTTCGTCATTCGCCCCCGGCTCCAACCCTCGCCTGAGCCCCAATGAGCCTCCCAAGTCCCCCACCTGCTGTGCTAGGGTTCTGTCTCGCCGGCGCTGCCCGACGTGGACGATGAACCAGAGCCGTTCGATTAGAACTAGAACCCACGATCTACATTGCCCCGTACCGCTTCGCCCCTCCCCGTCTCACTAACACGTGGGGACATCCACTTAACCAGCCCGCGCATGTGCTGTGTGTAGTTGGCCGGCCCAGTAAAACATCCCGCACCATCCATAAATTCAAATTTAGTTTTATTCATTTAATTTCAAACACAGTTCTGTACATAGATTCAAAATCAACCCAGCTCGATTCACTGAACCAAAATGCATGAAACCAGTTTTGTAAAAAAGGTACTGAAATTCTTAATCCAAGCCCGTTGGATTCAAACCATTTGGATTTGTAGATCAACCATGGTAAAAATAACAAGGCAGAAGATTTTCTGCATTCAAACATTTTTCAAAATTCAACCATAAGAGCTTTTAGTTGATTCCAACTATCAAAAATCACATTTGATCATACCTTTCAGAATATATAAAAACATATGGGTTTACTTGCAGAAATAATTTTCAAGTAATAAAAGAATGCCACATAGGCATTTCTAGTCACTTCATTTAATTAAAATAAAAAGGTTAAACCTTATTAAATTGTGACACCACTTTAAATCACATTCCCATGTACTGAAATATGTAGTGATGACATGTGTCAACATGATCCCATGTTTGAGTTGGAGTATATTAAATCTTAAGTAGTTTTTCAATGAGTCGAAATTAATTTTCTAAAAATAAAATAAATAAGACAATTGCTTGATGATTAGATCACCTAGTATGAACCTCTATGTGATGATTAGAAATAGTTAAGTATTGTTTGGTGATTGTTTACCTCGTATTTATTTATAGACGCTAGTACCAACCAAGGATACAAGGAGGAAGGAGGATACTATGAGGAAGAAGCCGAGGAGAATTTCAACCACTGCTCTGCACAAGGAAATCTTATATTGATATCTATGCAAGCCAATACTTGCAATTATGAAAGCTAACACTTGCAAGATACCCTACTTATGCAAGCTACTACTTGCTTGTTACTATGCCAACTATATGCCTTAAGCATATGTGATTACACCCACTTGATACCCAAACCTAGTCTTACTTGCAAGCTTAAGTATCTTAATTCTTCATCAAAGCTTTCTCTTAGAGTTTACTTAGCTAATTATAGATATTAGAAGGATATTGGAAGGTAGCATAAAGAGCATAAATTTTGGACTAAGTTAGATAATCTTGATGTCATCCTAAGGCATGAGATTGAACTTCACTAATCCCCACTTGTTTACCACCCCTCATTAGTATTTACCCCCACTTGTAGACGATAGTGCTAAGTATAAAACTTGATCAACTTTAGATGGGAATACTTGGTCAAAATGGTTATGAAAACCTTAGAATGATGAGTCGTTCTACTGAATTGTTTTGACATGTGTTCTTGAACACTAGATGATTTTGATGATGAAAATGTTGAGGCATGAGCCTTAGCCCTTTATAAAACTGATGGTTGTCTGGATGCGATACCATTCCAATTTTACCGTACAACCACAATACCCGAAATTTGGGTATGTCTTGACTGGAAATTTATATAACTTAGTATGGGTTCCCTTGCGACCAAGGTATGAGATGAGGCTACCTTGTGAAGATTGTCCACCTGTGGAGTACGCAAGATGGCAGTTGTCATGGTTGGGAGGCCAAACTCACAGGAGAGGTGCCTATACTAGGGCGTGTAATTGAAAGGTTAGGGTTGATTATCCGCATACTGAGTATGGTGAATTCAGGATTTGTTCCTGACGGATGTATCGAATGTTGTGGTGAAAGTGTACAATCTCTGCAGAGTGTCAAACTATTCGAATAGCCTTGTCCGCGGTTATGGACAGTTGGAGTGGCCATATTGTTCCCCTGTCAGATTTTTTCAAAATGACTTGTGAAATGAATTATGAATTTGACTTGACCACAACAAGGTTGTGATATGAAATTCAAGTTCCCACTTAGGTGTTATAAAACTTTCAACTAATTTTCTTTGCTTCTGAACTTAGTAGATGTAAATCTGGCTTTCTGCAAAATAACCCTACAGCTTAGTGTCCTACTACAAAACCCCCCTTAACTTGTTAGTATTAGTTTGCGAGTACTTATAGAGTACTCATGGCTTTGTCCCTGGCTATTCCCGTGGCCAGACTATGAAGCGGAGTACCAGGATGATGGACCGCAGGAAGGTTACAACAACTAGGATCATCTCCCATCGTCATCATTGCCTGTGACCCCGAAGATGGAGCTTCGCCTACGCTATCTTTACTATTATGTTATTCTGCTGCTTGAATTGTATTAAGAACTGGATCATGATATCCTTATTTGTGTAAGACCTTATGTATGGTTTGTAATGGATGATGTACTGTGATATCCAAATCTGTTATGTCTCGCAAAAATGGTAATCCTGGGATTGCGATGTATGGCATAACAGGCATCTGGGATTAAAAATCCGGGTGTTGACAATTATTTCATTGGCTCGCTCAACCTGGCCATTGGATTGTGGGTGTGCCACAGATGCAAGGTCAAGTCGGATGCCTTTATCCCAACAATAAGCCTCCACTTCTCCGAGTGACAAGTTGCTGCCATTGTCGGTGATGATGCTATGTGGGAGACAAAATCTCACCACTAGATCCCGGACAAACCTAAGGGCAGTTGCCCCATCAAGCTTTCTAATGGGTTTAGCTTCTATCCATTTAGTGAATTTATCAACTGCTACTAGCAGATGCGTAAATCCACATGGTGCCGTTTGTAACGGACCCACCATGTCCAGGCCCCAGACTGCAAATGGCCAAGTTATTAGTATTGTTCGCAATTCTTCAGCAGGAACATGTGGTTGTCGGGCATAATACTGGCATCCCATGCATGTTTCAACCAGCTTGTCGGCGTTCGTGGTCAGCTAGTAGAATCCTTGTTGGAAGGCTTTTGCGGCCAAAGATCGGGGAGCGGCGTGATGCCCGCAATCGCCGAGATGGATTTCGCGTATGATTTCAATACCTTCTTGCTGGGAAACACAATTAAGGTATACACCAGTAGTGCTTCTTTTGTAGAGTTGTCCATTGATTATGGTATAGCCCTTCGCTCGACGTACTATTTGCCGTCTTTTGACTTCTTCGTTGGGCAAAGTTCCGTGTTCGAGGAATTCCATGAACGGTTTTGTCCAAGCCGGATGGACCTTTGCCACCATGTGGACGAAAGAGTCTACTCTGTCCGGGTTGTCGATGTCTGCTCCCTTCACGGATGGTGTCCATAGATGCTCTAGGAAAACTCCTAGCGGAATTTGTTTGCAGCCTGATCCAAGCTTACACAACAGATCAGCCGCCTCGTTTTTCTCCCTAGGAACATACTTGGCCTCATAGCCCAAGAAGCACTTGGCTATCTCGTCCACTTCGTCTCGATATGCCGCCATCATAGGGTTCCGTGCATTCCAGGTGCTAGCCACCTACTGGGAAACCAAGTCGGAATCTCCACGGCAAACTATGCGCTTGATGCCAATATTCTTGGCTACGCGTAATCCGTGAATGAGTGCTTCATACTCCGCCATGTTGTTTGTAGCCTCGAAGTAGATCTGCAGAACGTAGTGTAGCTTGTCCCCAGTTGGTGACTTTAGCAGTACACCAGCCACCGAGCCGTTCTGGCTCCGGAAATGGGGTAGCATCTGGCATCTCCGTCCAATCTGCGATAAAATCCGCCAAGGCTTGTGACTTGATAGCGTCGCGTCTCTTGTAGGTGATCTCGAAGGCGGCAAGTTCAATGCCTGACGAGGTTTAATCTCGTCAATGCCCATTGTTATGGACTTGGGTTTTGGACAAGATGGGATGCTGGAGATCGTGGCACGGTTAACAGACAAGCAACCTGGGGACACGAGATTTACCCAGGTTCAGGCCCCCGGAGGGAAAACCCTACTCCTGTATGCGCTCTTGATTACTGGCGGAACCGAAGGTTCTGAGTGTCTTGATTCGATCTGGCGTGGATGCGTGTCTTGAAAGTATGAGTCGAGAGATCTAGGGCGTGCCCTCCGGCCTTTATATAGACTTAGGCAGGTCCGGGCATAGTCCTAGTCGGTTCTGAGTTCTAGGGTTTTACCTTTGAATTTCCTATCTCCGCTAGTCTTGCTCTCCAAGGATCCGAAGGCGTCATGGGCCTTGTACCGAAAATCTTCATGGGCCAGTGTATATCTGCTGTGGGCCTTCCTTGGGCTGGACCAGGTATGCTGAAGTCACGTACCCGTAGGGTATAACCATGTCAGTAGCCCCCGAGTGATCAGTCGAATCATAGATTCGGCTGAGGACTCTTCCATTTTTCGGGTGCAGCTATATGTTAATAGTATATGTGTGTAGGGATTGTTGATGCGTGTGCCTGACTCACCCGGCGGATCAGGGTCAGTTAACTGTCTTAGGACGAAACAACACGATCTTCTTCAGGTTCGGGTCCCTCAACCCGGACTGGAACATATCTTTGGCGTAATTCGACTCAGGCCACGGAGGACTTACGGAGTGGAATTCGGTGATTTTAATTGGTGTACCCAACGCGTCCGTCGGGATTTTCATCGTACTGCTGATGCAGTTCATACTAGCGAGGCGCGATCGGTGCGTTGCCAGGCCATCATATGATATCTGTAGGTCTTATCTTTGCGTCGCAGACGCAGCATCCGAACATTTGTCACCGCGGAGGTGCATCGGGTGGCCAAGGATATTTTTGCTCACTTAGCGTTTTGTTGGGGCAGAGTTGCCAAAAAGTTTTTGTGTGCTGATCCGGGAGGTCGCAGTCGAAGATTTCATAGGGTGCGCGACCAGCGCTCCCTATGGGAGTAGCCCCCGAGTGTTTGTTCGAGTCGTAGACTCAAACGGATACTTTAGTTCAAGCGTTGTTTTCTGTCGTCAAGTCCGCAGGACTCGAAAATTTCTGGATGCTTAAATCCATCCTCCCTATGGGAGTAGCCCCCGAGTCCGTAGTGGAGTCGTAGACTCGACGTAGGACTCAGAGAAGTAATTTTGTCCTCATTTGTCTGTCGGGTGCGCGGCCAGCGCTCCTGATAGGAGTAGCCCCCGAGTATTTAGTCGAATCATAGATTCGAGTGAGTACTCTTAGTTGTGGAGCCGAAGTGGTGCTAGTATAGCTTTTGATGACGTTAGTGCTTACGATCGATGACCTCAAGTGTCTGCTACGCCAGAGATGACTTGACTAGACGAAGCGTGGGTCCCACTTGCTGACTTTGAATTGACTGGTCACGCGCGGCGTGGAGATGATTACGGCGTCTCCTCGATTTCCGCGTGTAGTGGACAACGTGGTAACGACGGTTCGTTTTGGTGCTGACACGTGTACGGCCAGATCTCCCATTGGCGTTAGGTCTTCTCGATGGACGGCCAGCGTGCGTCGTCTTCGCTGTTATAATCCTTGGTAAAATCGTAGTTTGTCTTTCACCGCACTAGTTCATCTATTCACTTCCTCCTCGTTCTTGAGCTATTCTTGCTGTGCGCTGAGAGTTTCTTCCACATTTCCTTCGTCTTTCTTCGTTGGCAACGCCACCACTACCGTAGCGCCATGGGGAAACAAAGAAATCCTCATCTGCGGTTGGGACCAGCGCCGCCGGAGGCAAGAAGGGCACCGCCGCTGCTCGTGTCACCGATGGTGGCTGGCGAATATCAGAAGCAGCGGAAGCGATCTCCATAAGCTGCAGCGGGCCTGATCCCGCAAGACACGACGGCCGTGAGACTCCCCGGCAATGAGGTAATCCCCCGTCCCCCATCTGGGTACCGGGTTATGTTTGTTGCCTTCGTGATTCGCGGGTTTTCTTTTCCGGTCCACGACTTCCTCCGTGGACTGCTCTTTTTCTATGGGGTTCAACTCCATCATCTGTCTCCCAACTCCCTTCTCCACATTGCGTGTTTTATCACGCTTTGCGAGTGTTGGCTTGGCATTGAGCCGCACTTGGGCCTCTTCCGGAAGCTTTATTCCGTGAAGAGGCAATCTGGTTCGGATGGTGTGTATCCCATTGGGGGTTTCATCATCTCCCTCAGTCCCAATGTGTAGTTCTTTTCCTTTTCCATGTCCGAATCTGTCCAGTACTGGCGGAGGCGATGGTTTTACATCCGCGACTCCGTATTGCCTGGGCAAGATTTTGGTCTTGTTCCCTTTGACCCCTCCCAAAAGATTGAGAAGAAAAGGTCTTGGAAAAACCAAATCTTAGACGGTGAGGTGGAGGATATAGAGGCCCTTTACCGTCGGGTGGAGGATCTCCAACTGATTCCTGAGAAGCAGGTGAACGGCGTGGACATCATCCGGACGTTTCTTGAGCGTCGGGTGCAGCCGCTCCAAGCGAGGGTGCACCCGATGTTTCTTTATTCTGGGCGCCATGATCCGACGAGGGTTTCGAGTGAGAAAATCTCCGAGTAGGGTCTTGACAAGGATCTTCGCGTGCTGCTGAAGTTCAAGGCCGGAGAAGAGCTCCCGGGGAAGTCGCTGACTCCTCCCTTTTCTTCGACGTTGGCCGTGCCGAACGTGTAGATTTGTGCACATAGTGCTCTCCTTTTTTTGTTGGGTCTGCTTTTGTTTCCTTTGTTTGCTAACAAAGTTTCTTCTCATATTGTAGAGCTTCAAAGTGCCGGGCATGGTACCACCATTGCCCGAAAGGTATCCGAATGCCCCGAATAATGAAGTGGTGGATTCCGTGTCCGAGCTTCCGTCGGCGCGATCTCCGGCGGAGGATGCTGACGAGTCGAGTGAGGACCATACGCGCAAGCGATCACGAAGCTTGAGCGAGTCTTCGGATGCCTCAACTCCTCCGACTCCCAGAAATCCTCTGGGCCTTGAGCGTCATAGTGGTAGTCATGGAGGTTCTTCCTCTCCCCTTCCTGCCATTCCTGTGCGGGCTGTTGCGCCGCACCCGCCAGCAAAGCGGAAGAAGGAAGAAAAGAAGGAGGAGAAGAAGGAAGAGAAGAAAGAGGAGAAGAGGGCCCGAAGGGCTTCTCCTATCTTCGACCTTAGCGCACTGGGCTCGTAAGTTTTCTTGTTGTACTGTTATCCTTTTCTCCTTATGATGTTTGCACCTGTGTTGATTGGCTTCGTATGTAGGCAATCCTCCCACGACTCCAGTGATGGTGCACGAGAGATGATGGGGGAGTCGAACATTGCGTCGCCTCCTTCTCAGACGGTGGCGACTTCGGGTGGCGGTGCTCCAGATCCTCTTGTGCGGGAGGGGCTGGTGGTTGCGCCTCAGAATTTCGCAGGCGGGCCTTCGGGCTCGCCTTCGGAGCATGTAAGTTTTCTGCTTCCTGTCACGGGGGGAGCCCCCGAGTGTCTTCGTGTGCTGATGTTGTTTTTGCTTCTTTGTTTTGGGCATAGCACCCAAGTCCTGTTCTTACTGTTATTGCCTTTTTCTGCAGCCTTTTGTTCAAGAGGCCAAGCGGCTGGTGGAGGAACGCCTGACGCTGGAGGCGAAACTGCGGCAGCTTCAAGGTATTCGTCTGCCGTTTAGTACTTCTCTTGTTTATCATGGTCCTGTTCTTTGACACTTGCTTGTTTTAAATGCAGAGGAGCATAACGACTCTCTCCGTGAGGTTGATGCTCTTAAAAAGAGCCTTGGCGGTCGGGCGAAAGCCAGCCGCCGTGCGAAAGAGCGCCTAGAGCTAGAGCCGAAGGCAGCCAAGGCGTCTGCGGCGAGCAGGAGGCCTAGATCGTGAGGAGCATCTGCCACCGCTATGCTTTCGTGAAAGAGGGGTGGCGAGAAGCTCATGGCTCTTGCCAAGGCTATTTCGGTGAGTGCTAGCTTTGTACTTGCTTCTTTTCTCTGGATCTCCTTCTATGCTGCCTTTCTTCATGTTTTCTTCGTTTTGTCTCGGATGCGCGAGCATCGAGTTCGACCGTGGTGCTCGAGCAGAGTGCTCTAGATGATGCCACTTTGTGGCGGTCGAAGATCGCTGCACCGTCGTCAACTCCCTTGCCAAGCGAAGAGGTCCTTGGTCGCTTCTACCAGAGCTCTTCCGAAGCGCAGCCCTTGAAGATGTGGATGCCTGGCGGAGGCTCTGTCAACGAGCGCTGCGGTATGGCGCATAAGCGAGAAGGGCATCGGCGCGTCCGTCGGACTGGCGATGGCCACGGCGGCTGGGGCGGAGCTGTACTTGCCCCAGATCACTTCTCGGATGCCGACGGCTGCGGATGGATCCGAGGTAGCCTTCGCTGCCTACTCCGCTCGCTGTAGACGATATGGGCCCAAGCTCATTGACTTGCTGTCTGAGTACGCGCTGCGGCAGCAGGGCGAGGCCAAAGCTAGGCAGTCTGGCTCTAAGGCGACTCAGTGTCCTACGCCTTAGGCATAGTAGATGTAGGGTAGTATGTAGTTTACTTTTGTTGTAAATATCTTTTATAGTACCATCCTTGTGCCACGCAGTGGCCTTATATATTTAATGAATTTCTCCGAGTTGGACTCCATCCTTGGCTGAATGTCTGTGTTCCTTTCTTTTTTCTATTGCTATAGGTTCCTTGGTCTTGACCCAGTTGACACTTCATCCGAAAGGCCCTTGCGACCATCATTGGATGATTCCTCACAGCTCGCTTTTCTTCGAGATCGCGTGCGCAACTTGGAGAGGGATTTGCTCGGGTTACGCGGTCGTGCTGACGTTTGGAAATCCAAGGAAGATCATGGTGCAGCCAGAGAGGAGTATTTGATGGCGGAGCTGGGTCGGCTGTCCGAGAAACTGCAATGTAATTTGATCCTTCTTTCGGGTTGTAGCTCAGTTCTTCGGGTGAGCCTGCTGGCCTTATTCTTGTTTTGTGCGGTTGTCGCAGGTGCCAATCTTGCTCCGAGGGAAGAAAAGGAGCGTGTCGCTGTTCGAGTCAATTGCTTGACTCAACAGGACATGGGAGGCGGCTTCTTCTGGATGGATCGCGATCGCGCCATGGTTCTGGCGACGGTGCAGGATCGTGTCTATCAGGTTTCGCGGGTGCTCCGCCAGGTGCAGACATCACTTTCCTCGGTGCTGCACGTCATGTTTCCTTTGGATGCTGTGCCGACGACCCTCGCAGGTCTTCTGTCGAGGTTTCGGAGTGCCAGCAATGTCAAGGAGCTGGTGCGGCAGCAGCTCATCGCAGGAGTGAAGGCTGCCTTGTCTCTTGTGAGGCTGCTGTGGCAGCTAGGCCACCTCTTCGACCGGATGGTGGCGAGTGGAACATGCGTCCGCATTACGCGGCTGTAAGGCAGTATGCCGAACAGATTGTAGATTTGTTTGAGCAGCGTGCTCAGGTTATTCTTCAGAATAGGTAGGACCTGAAAATAGACAGAGAGATGTAAAATTTGTATATTTCGGCTGGGCGTGTTTGTGCCCTTTGTTGTAAAGGTTTTCTTGTTTGTGAGCACGTAGTGCTTTGATTGAGTACGTGTCCTTTTCGTTTGCCTGACGTGGTCAGCTACTCAGGTGTACACGTTTGGTCCTCAGTCGATGAAATCGTGAGGTGGGGGGAGCCCCCGAGTGCATTTGTAGCATGTAATAAAGTTATAGAAAAATAGTCAACCGAAGGTTGGGGGCGAGACACTTAGCTTTTATTTATATCGTAATGGAGGAGGTACATGGTTCGGCTGAGTAGCCTTGGCTGAAAGCCTTATGGAATGTAAAAGGGGGTAGATTGCTACAGGTAGAATCGTCGCAGGAGCGAGATATTCCATGGGTTGGAGTATGCGACTCCAGACTCCACGTGCTTGAGGCGATAGGCGCCACCTGGGATGACTTCGATGATGACGTAGGGTCCTTCCCATGGTGACTCGAGTTTGTTCGGTCGCTTTTGCTTGAGTCGCAAGACGAGGTCTCCTTCGACGAAGGACCTTGGGCGCAGCCGGCGGCTGTGATAGTTGCGGAGACTCTGCTGGTACACCGCTGATCGAGCTGCTGCTATATCCTGCGCTTCGTCGAGTGTGTCGACGGCGTCTTCGAGTGCAGTCGTGGACTCGGCTTCGCTGTAAGCGATGACTCGTGGATCCTGGTGGCGTACTTCGGCTGGGAGAAAGGCCTCAGCTCCGTGCACCATGAAGAACGGTGTGTAGCCGGTGGAGCTGTTTGGCGTAGTACGTAAGCTCCACAGGACAGACGGTAGCTCTTTCGTCTAGTTTCCAGCTTTGTGCTCGAGTGAGCTCATGAGGCGCTTCTTGATGCCGGCGCCGATTAGGCCGTTGGCCTTTTCCACTTGACCGTTTGTTTGCGGGTGTGCCACTGAGGCATACGTGATGTTGATCCCGAGGCCTTCGCAGAAGTCCTGGAATTCTTTGGAGATGAAGTTCGATCCGTTGTCGGTGATGATGCTGTGCGGTACGCCGAACCTGTAGACAATGGATTCGAAGAACTTGACGGCGGTTTTGCCCTTCTGGTTGGTGACTGGCATGGCCTCGATCCACTTGGTGAATTTGTCGACTGCGACCAGGAGGAAGACGTGTCCTCCTTTCGAGGACTTTGGCAGTTTGCCGATCATGTCGAGGCCCCATTGGGCAAAAGGCCAGGCTATGGGTATGGGTCGAAGTTCGGACCCAGGTGCGTGCGGTTTGTCGGCGAACCGTTGGCACCTGTTGCATCTTCGGACGATGTCCTTCGCGTCGCTCATGGCCGTTGGCCAGTAGAATCCTACTCGCAGAGCTTTGGCGACAAGGGAGCGGCTACCTGCGTGGTGGCCGCAGATGCCCTCATGGATGTCTTGGAGTATGGCCTTGCCGTCGTCAATGGTGACGCACCGTTGTAGCACACCCGTAATGCTGCGTTTGTATAGTTCGCCGTTGATGATGGTGAAGGCTTTTGACCGACGAGATATGCGCCGAGCATCTGTTGGGCTGTCAGGTAGTTCTCCGTTTATCAGGAACTGGAGGTATGGATGCGTCCAAGTTTCTTCGACTGCCATGACCTGCATTAGGTTGATCATGGCGACTTCGGTATCCAACTTTTCGGGTCCTTCATGACCTTCGGGTAGCGTAGCCCCCGAGTGTTCTGTTTCTTCGGGTGATCCCTTGGGGAATTTCGGCTTGATGGATGGCACGCAGATCTGTTCGAGGAACACGCCTGGTGGCACCTTTGCACAAGTGGAGCCGATGTTGGCGAGTCTATCGGCTTCCTCGTTGCTCTCTCTTCCAACGTGCCGAAGTTCACAGCCGTCGAATTCTCCTTCGAGTGCGTTGTAGAGTGCGCGGTACGCGATCATGTTTTCGGCGTGTGCGTCGCACTCATTCATCGTCTGCTGGACGACGAGGCTGGAGTCACCGTAGATGACCAGGCGCGTTGCGCCGCATATTTTTGCCATCTTCATGCCATGGATGAGGGCTTCGTATTCGGCTTCGTTGTTGGAGGCTCTGAACGTCATCCGAAGAACGTACTTCATCTTGTCACCTTGCGGGGAGGTCAGTATGACTCCTGTCCCTGCTCCGGCTTCGCGCTTGGAGCCGTCGAAATGCATTGTCCAGGACTGCGACATGTCTAGGGTGTCTGGCAGCTGCAGCTCCATCTAGTGCTCCAGGAAGTCCGGAAAAACTTGAGATTTGATTGCGTGTCGCTTCTCGTAGACGATGTCCAAAGGGGATAGTTCGATTCCCCACAGGGCCACGCGTCCTGTGGCCTCTGGGTTATTCAGGATGCTGTTCAGGGGTGCCTCGTTGACGACCATCACCTGATGCTCCTGGAAGTAGTGGCTCAGCCGTCGAGCTGTCATGAACACGCCGTAGGCTAGCTTCTGGTAGTGCGGGTACCGCTGTTTTGTTGGAGTGAGAACCTCGCTGAGGTAGTAAATTGGGCGCTGGACCCCGTGGGTCTTGCCTTCTTCGGGTCGTTCGACCACGAGTACGGTGCTGACCACCTGATGTGTGGCTGATATGTACAGCAGCAGGGGCTCGCGCTCCTTTGGCGTGACCAAAACAGGCGAGGTGGAGAGTAGCCGCTTGAGGCTTTCGAATGCGTCATCGGCTTCTGGTGTCCACTCGAACTTGTCTTCCTTGCGCAGCAGCTGGTAGAATGGTAGGGCCTTCTCGCCCATACGGTGATTTAACCTGCTTAGTGCCGCTACTGCGTCTGCGGAGCTGGACGCCTTGAGGTTTTTCGACTTCTCCATTGTCATGATGGCTCTGATTTTCTTCGGGTTCGCCTCAATCCCTCGTTGGGAGATGAAGTACCCGAGCAGCTGACCGAGGGGCCTTGGCGCACTTTTCTGGATTGAGCTTGATCCTGTAGCGATCGAGGTTGTCGAACGTCTCGCGGAGATCGTCGATAAGTGTCATTGCCTCCTTGGTTTTTATTACTATGCCGTCGACATAGACTTGGACGTTACGACCGATCTGGTCCTTGAGGCAGGCCTGCATGCATCGCTGGTACGTGGCACCCGCGTTCTTTAGCCCGAAGGGCATTGTGTTGTAGCAGAATACTCCGAACGGTGTGATGAGCGCCGTTTTCTCTGATCTTCGACCTTGAGTCGAATCTGGTTATCTTTGAGTAGGCGTCGAGGAAGGAGAGTTTCTCACAACCTGCAGTCGAATCGATGATCTGATCGATCCGAGGAAGAGGGAAGTGGTCCTTTGGGCAATGTTTATTTAGTGACGTGAAGTCCACGCACATCCGCAGGATGTCCGTGTCCTTCTTCGGGACCATCACCGTGTTTGCCAACCACTCGCTTTCCTTGATTTCCCGGATGAAGTCTGCTGCGAGTAATCTGTTGATCTCCTTGCCGATAGCTTCGGCTCGTGGCTCCGACAGTCTTCGGATGGACTGCTTGACTGGCTTGGTGTCTGGAAAGACATTGAGTGCGTGCTCGGCGAATTCCACAGGAACTCTGGCATGTCGCAGGATACCAAGGTAATTTCCAGCGCTCACGGAGGAATTCGACGAGCACGCCTTCCTATGCGGTGTTGAGGTCGTTGGCGATCAGCGCCGTCTTGGAGGTATCTGTCGGATGGACCTGCACTTTCTTGGTGTTGACGGTGGAGTCGAAGGACATGTCACGTCGTTACGCACGGTGGTGGGGTAGCCATTGTCCGTCACCTCGCGAGCTTACAAGCTCGTCTTGCATGCGAAAAATGGGAGATTTTGTTGAAATCCTGTCGCATTGGTCGTCGGGTGAAGCTCCGTGGACTGTGATGGCGCCCTTGGTCCTAGCATCTTGAGTAGTAGGTATGCGTGGTGTGGGACGACCGGAACCTTGCGAATGCTACGCCCCAAGATGGCGTGGTATTGCGACGGCCATCCACCACTTCAATTCTAAGGCGCTCTGCCGAAAGTTGTCCTGCTTCGAAGATGACGTCGAGCCCTATTTGCCCGGGGAATATGCCCTTTCCTGGGACAATGCCGTGGAACGTTGTGTCTGATTGTTCCAGGCTGCATTGCGGGATCCGCATAGCTGCTAGAGTGCTTGCGAACATTAGGTTGATGCCGCTGCCGCCGTCCATGAAGACGCGACTCATCTCGAAGCCTCCGATCTGCGCCTCGGCACGCGGCAGCATGACCTGGGCGAGGGATCTGGCAAGGGTGATCCGCGCGAGTGAATGTGATGCAGGACTCCGATCCGCTGAGGTACTCAGGGATTGCAGGCGGAGTTGCCACTGCCAGGTTGATTTGTCGGGTGATTTTCTTCTGCACCCTGTTGGTGGGGCGTCCCTTTTGGATCATGTTTAGTGCTCCCTTTGGTGGGGGTATGCGACCCCGGCATTGTTTTGCGTTGGTGTGACTAGTTGATTTGGGCCTCTAATAGGCGGCGGTGGAGGAGCTCCGTGTGCTATTTCACCTGGCGCAGGTGCCTTTCCGAATGCAGAATTGGAGCTTGTTACCTCATCTGCACCATGCCTTCGCTGAGTTTCTGGAACTCACGGCAGTCCTTGAGCATGTGGCTGGCTTTCTTTTTGCCATCCTGTTTGTCGATGTAGAAGTGGATGGTGCATGGACCCGAAAGTTTGTCGAATGCTGAGGGTCCATTGTCGCGGTCGCGGCGTTGCCACGACTGCGTTGGTCGTCCGTTGTCGCGGAAATTTCCGCTGCGGTACCCTCCGCTGTTGCGGCTATTGTCGTTACGGCGGTCGGCGTAGCCGGCCGCGACCATGTCGAGTCCGTCGCGTTCCTCGTAGACGCGCGATCTCCTCTTGCTGCGGCGTTCGCGTCTTTGGCCGTAGTCGTCCTCTTCATCTGATTGCGGTCGCTGGATGCAATCTTCGCCGTCTGCCCAACTGTTGGCAATTTCCATCAGGTGGTCGAGTGTCTTGGGCTTTACGCGCCCAAGTTCCTCCTTGAAGTCCTGGCGCTTGACGCTGTCCCTGAAGGCGTCGATGGCCCTCTCTTCGGAGATGTGTGCTGTGGAGTTCTTGGTTGTAGACCAGCGTAGTATGTACGAGCGAATAGATTCACCCGTTCTCTGAGTGCAGGCTCGCAACTCTTCGATTGAGGCGGGCCTCTTGCTGGTGCCTTTGAAATTTCGGATGAAGCTGTAAGCGAGCTCCTCCCAGCCCGGATGGATCCCGATGATAGGCTAAGCTGACCCTCGTCGCGCTGTCATTGCTGAAGGCATTGCATGGCGGTTTCTTTGTTGCCTCTGTGAAGCTTGACGGATGACAGATGGTCGCTGAGCCAGGACTTTGGATCTTGCGTCCCGTTGAACTTCGGAGTATCCGAAGGAAGCTTGAAGTTGCGTGGCATCTGTGTTCGCCGAACGGATCTGCTGAAGCATCGAGCTCCGCAGAGTTCTCCTTCGTCTTCATCCATCTCAGATTCAGACGAGCATGCGCATTTGGCGCGTGCTTTGTCGATCTTCCGCTGTGTAAGCTTGTCTCTGGCGTCGTAGTCGCGTTTATGGCGGTGCGAGCTCTTCTTCCTTCGAGGAAGATCGTGCTCCTCTTCCTCTTCGGATGAGGGGGTGGGGCTCTGGTCGCGCCTGGCCGGAGCTTTCTTCTTCGGCTCCGCAGGAGCGTCTTCATGGAACGCAGCTCCGATTAGTCCTAGTCCGGTAAGTGCGGACCTATGCATGGCCCTTTTTGGGTCCCCCTCCGGAGGTGGGTGAGCCGCGAGGTACACAGTGGCTGCCATGATCGCAGCTTGTGGAGTCTTCGAGATGATGTTGCCGTCGGCATCCATATCCATGAACGATGTGTGGAGAGTTCGGGTCACGTCACGTCGCTCCTTGGGATCCATGTTCTCCACCCGAGAACGGTGCTTGTTTCCCTGGTTTCTGTTTGTGCTAGATCCGGGTGCCATGGCGGAGAGCGCGGCTCGTCGCACGCTGGACTCGGAGGCTGCTTGCTTGCGTTTGTCGAGCGTCTCCTGCACCTTGACTTGTTTCTTGTGCTCCTCGATGAGGAGGTAGTGGTATGCCATCAGTAGGTCATGTGAGGCGTCTGCAGGTAAGACGATGTCGCTTGCGACGGCACGGCGCGCCTGGACCCATCCTTCTTTGCTAAGTTGGATGACGTGGCCGTTGCTTTCCCTGTTGGGTGGGGGGACTGGCTTCTTCTGTTTTCGCCGTTTTCGCCGTTTCGGTTGGGCGGCGGGTTAGGCGCTTCCTCGTCGGTTTGGATGACTGCGGCGCATAGATAGCGCTCGCAGATTGGTCGGCTGCTGCCGCAGCTTTCGGATCCGGAACCGTAGGTCCCTTCATCCGAAGGTGGATCGCACAGATCGGAGTTGCAGCTACTGCTGCTGTAGAACTCGTCTGTCGATGGTGACGTGCGTAGCACGGGGTGTGGAGCACACGAGGCGGGCCTGATTGACGGCAAGGGCACCCGCTCAGGGAGGCGGAGGGTGCCAGTTTGACCCACCTGGAAGCAGAAACTCCCGAACAAAATCTCGAGTCCGTCGCCTACGGGCTCGAAATCCTTCATGGTGGCCGGCGAGTGGGTGGTGAAGTCGAAAGCGCCGAAGAGGAGATGATTCTCCGTCGCCATGGAGTTGTAGATCGATCGGGTCGGAACCGTCACGACCGCACAATCAGCAGCCCCAGTTCCCACAGACGGCGCCAATTGACGAGGTTTATTCTCGTCAATGCCCATTGTTATGGACTTGGGCTTTGGAGAAGATGGGGATGCTGGAGATCGTGGCACGGTTAACAGACAAGCAACCAGGGGACACGAGATTTACCTAGGTTCAGGCCCCCGGAGGGAAAACCCTACTCACAGCTTGTTCCGCTTGATTACGGCGGAACCGAAGGTTACAGGGTGCGCAGATTCGATCTGGCGTGGATGCGTGTGCAAAAGTATGAGTCGAGAGATCTAGGACGTGCCCTCCTGGCCTTTATATAGACTTAGGCAGGTCCCGGGCATAGTTCTAGTCGGTTACAGGTTCTAGGGTTTTACCCCTTTGAATTTCCTATCTCCGCTAGTCTTGCTCTCCAAGGATCCGAAGGCGTCATGGGCCTTGGCCACCCGAAAATCTTCATGGGCCAGTGCATATCTGCTGTGGGCCTTCCTTGGGCTGGACCAGGTATGCTGAAGTCACGTACCCGTAGGGTATAACCATGTCAATGCCCCACTTCGCGACCCTTCCTATATCGTCGCTATTGTTGATAATGTCGGACAGTGGAGTCTTGCTCACCAATGTGATTGGGTCCAATCTTTTGGTAGTGTGGGTAATGCTGCTTGGACTCCGTCAAGACCTCGCTTACGTAGTAAACTGGTCGATGAACTCCGTGCTCATAGCCTGGTTCCTTCCGCTCTACCACGACGACGACGCTGATTACCTGGTTGGTGGCCGCCATGTAAATTAACATGGGCTCTCCCGGCTCGGGTGCTGCAAGGATAGGCGCTGAGGAAAGTGTCTCCTTGAGATGCTTCAATGCTGCATCTGCTTCGTCTGTCCACGTGAATTTGTCCGCCTTCTTCAGCAACTTGTACAACGGCAGAGCCTTCTCTCCCAGTCGGCTGACAAACCGACTAACTGCTGCAACACAACATGTTAGTCGTTGTATGTCCTTTAGGCATGTCGGACGGTTTATGTTTAAGATGGCCTTGATTTTCTTCGAGTTGACCTCGATTCCATGATGGGAAACGAGGAAGCCCAACAATTTGCTGGCTGGAACCTCGAAGACACACTTCTTAGGGTTAAGCATCATGTTGTATTTCCGAAGATTATCAAAGGTTTCTTTCAAGTTGGAGATTAAGTCATTTGACTTTTTAGACATCACCGCTATATCGTCCACATAGGCGTGAAGGTTCCGACCAATTTGATCATGTAGGCAACGTTGCATCGTCCGCTGGTACGTAGCACCTATGTTTTTCAGCCCAAAGGGCATCGTGACATAGCAAAACGTGCCGTAGGGTGTAGTGAATGAAGTGGCCAATTGGTCCGACTTCCTCATCTTGATCTGGTGGTATCATGAGTATGCATCGAGAAAACTCAAAAGTTCCAAGCCAGACGTCGAGTCAATGACTTGGTCAATGCGAGGCAAAGCAAATGGATCTTTAGGACATGCTTTGTTCAAGCCGGTGTAATCAATGCACATTCTTAATTCTTTGGTTCCCTTTTTGGGGACAAGTACAGGATTGGCCACCCATTGGGTGTGAAGAACTTCTCGGATAAAACTATCCTTAAGTAACCTCAATATCTCTTTGCCAATGGCGTGTCTCTTCTCATCTCCAAATCATCGTAGTGGTTGCTTCCCTGGTTTGCATTTTGGATCAATGTTCAAGCTGTGCTCGGCAAATTTCCTAGGTACACCTTTCCTGTCGGCAGGTTGCTAGGAAAAGATGTCCCTATTCTCACGGAGGAACTCGACGAGCGCGCTTTCCTATTTGGGATCCTGGTTCGTCCCAATGGTGGTGGTCTTAGAGGCATCCCCTACCACAAGTTCCACCGACTTGGTTTTGATGGCGGCCTTGAATGCTGGGGCAGAGTCAGAAATCTATTTCTTCGACGTGGGCATCTCTGAGGCATCGACCTTGCTCTGGATCTCCTTGAATTCGTTGATGTAGAGGACAGCTTCCGTGTAGGCTGCTTCTCCGATCTCGTAGTCCCTAGCCTTTGCAAAGCTAGGGAGGCGAAAGGAGCAAAAGCTACCTCGGTGCCATCCGCTGCCACTGGCATACTGGAGGTGACCTGGCTCAGGTTCAGCTGCGCGGCAGCCACCATCGCTAGGCCCTAGGGTAGTGCCCACGCACTTCTGGGTCTTCTTGTAGTCCGCACGGGCATCGCCCACCAAATCCTTCGCTAGGGAATCGACATCGTCGAGGGCGAAGCCCTTCGGGAAGATCTCCTAATAGAAGCGGGCGAGGACCTCCTTGGCCTTGCCCAGCATCTCGACGGTAGTGCTACAACAGTCTTCGACCGTCGGAACAGCATCCGTCATGGGCTCCCCATGTTCCAAGACACCATGATCAAAAGTGATGCCGATGGCATCTGCAAATTAGAACAAAGAAATTTCGAATGAGGCAAAGGAGAGGCACCAG
Organism: Avena insularis; assembly: GCA_023614405.1. Lineage (NCBI taxonomy): Eukaryota > Viridiplantae > Streptophyta > Magnoliopsida > Poales > Poaceae > Avena > Avena insularis. The sequence continues at coordinate 37,614,931 of CM042685.1, read as the reverse complement.
AAAAAACTCAAAACACCATATGGCAATTTACCAGACAAGGCCTTGGCAGCAGCCATAAGCTGTTATGCCATCTCCTTCTCCCGAGACGCCGCAGCTGCTGCAAGTTGCCCCTCACGCTCCTGGTCCTCTCACCTGCAGCGTTCAAGGGCCTCCATAGCATCCTTTGCCTTGGTCTCCGCCTGGCTATGCCTCGTTTCGAGTGCTCTCAGCTTGCGGAGAGCCTGGTTGTTCTCATCTGCAAAAACAAACGGGAACAAAGATTAGAAAAGAAAAGTAAAACCCCATTGTCAACACCTAAGAGTAAAGACCAGAAGTATACACACCTTGGAGTTGTTGGAAGCTCTCCTCCAAGGTGAGGTACTGCTGCCCGAGGCGGTTGATGTCGCGGATGAAGGGTTGCAGCAAAGAAACAATAAATCTAGTAAACAAAGGACTCAGGGGCTCGCCAGTGAGAAATGATAAAGTACTTGAATGGGCACCATAAGACTCTGAAGGTTTAACTTGTGTCTTCTAGGCAACGACCGCACGAGTACTCGGCTTCGAGGAGCTCGATTCTTCGTCGCCAGAGTTGGTCGGCATCTTCGGAGAGGCCGTAGTAGCCTCAACGTCAATCGCCTTTGACTCCCCAGCCATCTCATCAACTTCTTCCTTGAAGGATTCGTCTGAGGAGCTCCTCTTAGCACAGCTGAAGCATTTCAAGTTATTCGATGGAGTAGCAAGCTAACACTTAGCACACCGCAAACACAAAAATTAAAAGGAAACTTACAAAGGAATATCGGAGAGGTTGAACACCAGTGTCTCCTTCTTCTTCTTCTTAGCCGACGGCTGAGGAGCCATGGACCGGATGGGTACAACAGGAATGGGGGAAGAAGCCCCTTCATCCCCAGCGTGTCGCTCAAGGAAGGCGGGACCCTTCAGTGTTGGTGGTGTCGTCCCATCCAAAGTTTCGCTTTGGGCCCTCTTGTGAAAGACCCCTTCGCTAGGCTCGGGGGCTTCTGCAGTTGGCGACTGCGTGGGAGGAAGCGTAGAATCAGACTCTGCATCCCCACCTTCTGGCGCAGCCGTGTATTCTTCAGGAAGGGGAGACGGCATGCCCTCCACCTTAAGTTGTTGTAGATCATCAAATACACATGTCTAATTCAAGGATATAAGATACAAACAATCGAAAATGCACCACGTGCAAGAACAAAAATCACATGAGGAACTTCCTTCATAGCAGTGAAGGGGGCAGTCAATGACTTTCTCGGCAACTCCTCGTCACCCTTGTACTTCAGCAGGGGTCAGAGCGCTCGGTTGAGGTCGGTTGAGGACATATCCTCATGTGACACTCTCGTCGGGTCGGTGGCGCCGGAGTACAAATACATCTGGTATGCCCTCGCTTGGAAGGGATGCACCCGACGCTTGAGAAACCTTTCGATGATGTCGATTCAACAGACCTCCTTGCCTCGCACCATATAGAGCGCCTCCACTCACTGGTACAGCTTCTCCACCACTTCGGCTTCACCCTCCATAACATCGTTGGACTAAGAACGTTTTTGGATGACCACCTTGCTGATCCATAATGTTGACCGTAGAGCTTGGAGTCAAATGGATCTAATCCATAATGTTGACCGTAGAGCTTGGAGTCACAAATATAGAACCACTTGTTCCTCCATCCTTGGAAGGATTCGTAGAGGCGAAGGAGAAAAAACTGAATGGTGGGGCGTATGGATATCTTGTACCCACCTAGTGCGTAAATGCCTCCAATACCATACTGTCTCTTCAAGGAATAGTGTTTCTTGAAGAGGCCAAAGTGTGGCTCTATACCGAGCCAGCACTCGCATAGCATGATGAAGCACGCGATATGCAGAAGGGAATTGGGCGACAACTGGTGAAGTTCAAGCCCGTAGAGAAAAATAATCCCACGAAGAAATTCGTGGGCAGGAAGAGAAATCCCCCGTATGACAAAAGCATAAAACATAACCCAAAAACCTTCGGGTGGGTCCGGGATTACCTCATTGCTAGGAATCAAGGCGTCGCCTTTCTCGTTCGAGATCAGGCCAAGCTCACATAGGCGATGCAAGTCAACCTCCCTAATCGAGGACCGCCGCCAATTACCATCGGTGATGCGGCTGGCAGTGGAAGATTTCTTGGTGGCGCCGGTGGCGCTCGTCCCTGCAACTACGGAAGCGTACTTCTTTGGCTTGCCCATCTTGACTGCGCGACGCGCGGCACAATGGGCGCGGAGGAAAGAATATGGAAAAACACGAAGGACGTCCAGTGCACAGCATGGGAGAGCTCTAAAAATGGAGGAGGCATAAATACAGAGAAAGACGAAAGTAAATGGCAAGGGGAAAATTACCACGGTTCGCCTGCAGTATAAAAGGACGAAGACGATGACGCGAAACCATCGATTTACTTTCCCTAATGCGTGCCCTCTGTCGCACCGTACACATGGCAGGCATCACCGAAACCGTCGCGAGCGTGTCGTCCCACTACGCATGGAAATCGAGGAGGCGCAATAATTATCGCATAAACTATGCATGACTAGTCAAATCCAAGTTAGATAGTGGGACCCAGGATCGTCTTATCACATCGCTTCTACTATCGTAGACGATTGATCTCACCGAGCATCAGCAATGACATCATCAAAGTAAAAGCCAGCAACGACTCGAAACTTTTGGGTGCAAATAAAAGTACTTACTCGAGTCTACGACTCAACAAACTAACCGGGGGCTACTCCTATCAGGATTGCTGGTCGTGCACCTGAAATCTTGATATAGTCCTAGAGTCAGTCGAAGAACTTCCTAAAAGCTTCGAGTCCATGACTCCACTAGGGACTCGGGGGCTACTCCCATAGGGAGCGCTGGTCGCGCATTCAAAAAAGCGTAGGCGCTAATGGAACTTACCAGATCGTCCAAAAAACTTTTGAAACACAGACTATGCAATCGACGATTAATAAGTCTTCGCTCGAGTCTACGACTCAAACAGACACTCGGGGGCTACTCTCATAGGGAGCACTGGTCGCGCACCCTATGAATTATTTGAGTTAGATCCTTTCTATCGTTCATGACAAAAGCAAAAAAAATCACATTGGAACTTTGCCCAAAATAAATCTAAGCGAGATACCGTCTCCTTGGTCACCCGAAACGTCTCCACGGCGATAAACTTTCGGATGATGTGTCTGCGACTCAAAGATAAGATCTACAGATATTTCTGATGGCCTAACAATGCACCTGAATATGCTCAGCTAGTAATATTCTGTGTCAACAAGCACGATGAAAAATCCCGACAGACGCGTTGGGTATATAATTTAAACACTGGAATTAGAATCTTGTAAGACCTCCGCAGCCTGAGTTGAATTAAGCCTGCACTTTTCCGGATTCGAGTCCGGGGACTCGAATCTAAGTAGATCACGTTGTTTTATCCAAAGACAGTTAACTGGCCCCGATCCGTCGGGAGAGTCAGAAACGTGCATCAAATACCCCTATGAACTAACATATCCACCCGAAACATGTTCGGATGAGAAGCACTCGAAGGACTATAGAGTCTCGAATTGAATCTACGATTCGACTAAACACTCGGTGGCTACTGACATGGATATGCCCCACGGTTACCTCATGTTAGCCTACCTGGCCAACCCAGTGGAGGCCCACACGAAGACCTGCTGCAAACATAAAGCCCAAGGAGACTTCGGGTGGCTCAAGCCCGAAGATAACTCGACTTCTTGTAGGACACGGCTAAGTGTAGATAGAATTTCAAAGGGGTCAACCCTAATCTTTAACCGACTTGACCTACCCCGAGACGTAGCCTTCCCATATAAAGGCAGGAGGGCACGGCGAGGAGGCACTCTTGAACACCTCACACCCTAGAACATACCTCACGCCATATTGCATCTGCGCACCCCCTGTAATCACCGGCATCGCCATCAATCAAGAACAGACAAGAAGGAGTAGAGTTTTCCCTCCGGGGTCCTGAACCTGGGTAAGCCTCGTGTCCCCGTGTTGTTGGTCTGCTAGCTGTTCCGTGATCTCTGGCTTCCCCTCCTTCTCCAAAATCCAATTCCATAACAATGGGCATTGATGAGTTCAAACCTCGTCAGCAAGACTTGTAGGAAAACATTTTTCGTGTAACTAGTCCAAGATTTACATTGCAAATACTATCTAAGTAACCGTGAGTTTTCACCAAAACTTACATACTCCTTTTATCATCGACACTTCAATAAAAAGGTATCTAAAAATATGTGTTGTCTTGATAGGTAGTATGCGAGAACATTTTATGGGATAGAAAATATGCTCTGTTCATTCCTTTGTTAAATGTATGGGAAATTTTGTAATATGTTTAATCTAAAGATTAACTAGAAATGACATGCAAAATAATCTAAGAACATTAATCTAATGAGCAATAAGCTCAATTGGTAGTATAAACATGACATATTTATCACAAATACTAGTAACTAAAAACTAAGAGTAATCCCTTATGCCAGGGATAGAACACTACAGTATTTGTTATAGTCTCGACGCCCACAACAACTGTTAGGTTCAAGGGAAGAAAACAAAAAATTTCCTATGAATGAAACCCTAATGCTAGGATCTATCTATTAGTAATGCAGTAATGGAAGGGGATACAGTATTCATACTTTTGAAGACCGAGCACGGTTAACGTACCGCAAGGAACATGGTTGATGAAGTTGTTTTGACGCTGACCTCGAGGTCACGAAGTCCAACGACTCTGACAACTCCCAGCACCGAAAGTACGGCAACACCAGAGGGAGTCACACACGTACGGTGTTTGACGACTAATCCCGCTTTTCCACGATCCAGCCGAGATTGCGGAAGTAGATCTCCTGGATACGAATCCCATAGCACGATGGCGCTCCACGGTGAAGAACTCCTCGCTCGCATACCCTAACAAGGGGGCCACAGTCGCAAGAGAGATAGAAGAGATAGGCTATATAGGTTTTTCTGTATTTTTTGGTGTCTTTTGATCCTCCTATGGACACCTATATATAGGCGTAGGGAGGGGCTCCGTCCACCTTAGGTGCCCCATGTGGGACTAAAAACATAGGGAATAGGGAAATTCTCGAGCTTCCTCACCGGCTGCGCCCCAAAGCATCCCGGGTGGGCCACCTGAGGTTGGCCCAAATGGCAGGAGGTGGTGGCGGCTAGAGGCGGTGGGTGATGGCCAGGGTGGGCCTCCTTCCTACCTCGTGGCCCAGCGCCCAGGCGGCTGGAGCCCGGGTTGGCGGCTATGCCCCCCATGGCCCAGCGTGCCCGTGCGGCCAAGCGACGGTAGCTAGAGCCCGGGTGGGCTGGCTGCCCCCACAACCTAGCACGCGCGTGTGCGGCTGCCATCTATCTGCCTCCCATGGGCGGCGAAAACTATCTACCACCCATGTACGTGGTAGATTTCCTTTTGCATTTTTTCTTGTCATTTCTTTTTAGATAAAATGCCTCCGGGTTTTTTTCCTAATAAGAAAGATGCCTTTATAAATATTTATTTATAATATATTAATTCACAATTAACATATAATTAATATGTATAATATAATGAATTCACAATTAACATATGAAACTCCTTTCGGGGTCTTTTCATCTATTCTTTCTCCGAACACCTTCGGATCTCTCTCCGGAACATTTCTGGTTTGTCTCTTCTCATTTATTCAATGATTCTGAATAAGCCATTAACGATCTCTAAGCTTCATCAAGCCCTGAAACGTGCTACCCATGGTTCGGGAACACTCCAGACATGGTCAAGACTCCTCTCTGACCAATTATCAACAACGGGACCTGGATGCCCATGATGACCACCTGTCCATTCCACAAAACTTGTCGTTTAACCATAAACACTATGTCTTATTCCTTTTTTCTCTATGATACTTGTCTTATCCGAGGCTTGATCAATGACATCACCATGTTAGGTTCGACCTCATAACCAACAATATCCACTTTACTCGATCCGATAAGTGATATCCCTCGTGACCTAGTCACACGCTACGCAGCATATGGATATAACTTATCCGAGTGGGCCTAAAGTATCTTCTATCACGTAGATGGACAAATCCTGATCTTGACGCATATGCCTCAACATGTTCCTCCAAATACCGAATGTCACCCTTATGATCACCGTTCCACAAAGTGACATTAGGTGTCATTAAAGTTTTCTTGGGAGACAATGATTAGGTATGGTCTTACTGTCTAAGGAAAGAGTCACTACGTTTCCTAATCATCGCAACCTGAACTCTATGGCATGATCGTGATATGATCCTATATATAGGGTATGTTCACCATCTAATTCTCTAATAAGATGACTCCATTGTTAATTGTTGCCGAGGCACCAACATGATCAGAAAACCTTGATCATCCGTTGACCAATGAACTAGTGACTAGAGTTTTACTCGGAACTCCTGGTTGTTTATATATCACACGTGCATTAACGTTTCCATTCAATACAGTTATAGCATGACATAAAACTTAATCATAAACTTTATGAAATATGCTAATAATCAATATTATTATTTGTCTCTAGGGCATTATTTCCTTTAACAAAATCAACGGGGAGGAGTCGTGGTCTTTCCATGTAGAGATATGCACCCTACTCAGTAGTGCACCTCCTAGAAGCATGATAGGTAGACCCACACATGCTAAATCAAAGACATTCTAAAAGCCTTCTCCAAACTCCTTTGGCTTCTTCTAAGTGTCGTAGAGCTTACAATGGGACTCCTCCTTTCAACATCATTAGTCTTAACATCAAGGTTAAGTTGCAAAGACGACAGATGCATTGTTACACCATTTCTTTGGGGTCGTCGTCGTTGACAAATACCGGTGAAGGGTGTTGAAAAGTTGGGGGTAGGTGTGTGTCATCGGCCATGACGGATTTGACGACCAAAGTTGGTATAGGAAAGCGAGAGGTACAGCCATGGCTATGACGACCGAAGTTGGTATTGGAACACACTTTGTGAGAAAAGTTCTCAAAGATTCAACATTATACCCAACACATGGCAGTAGTCATATACTTGTATTATAAATGCATATTTCAAATTCAAAATTCACTATGTGAAATTTTGAATATTTTCCACCATGCTTCAACTGCGCCTTAGGTAACTATTTAAGGCAGAGATTTCCAATATTTTTAAGGTCAACATATATCCTCGCAGGTATGTTGTCCTTTCCAGATTTGGAAACATATCTAGAGATCTCACTAGATGATGTGGACAATCTTAACTCATGTGTTCAATGATTTATACTTAATCATTTCTGAACTTATTCTTTAAGAACCTGGATCAAATTTTGTTGAGTATTTATCATGATTTTAAATATAGAATCCTATGTCAAAACATAGTACATGTATCAACATCCTATTCTTTCTATCAAATCGTCGATGTTTATACTTAATGTTTTTCCTAACTTGAATGATTTAGGAATGTTCCTTAATCAATTCCTATTCTAAACTCTTCATAATCTCCTTTAGGAATTCATTCGTGCATAATCGTATAGGACATTTATTAATCTCTAAGATTTTTATGTCCAATTTACTTTCAACTTTTCTCCCATAAATCAATATTTATTTATGTATTGGCTTTTGGTCCTCATTCAGAATATGTCATTTACACATATGAATCATGTCAAGCTCCCACTCAAAATATGTCGACTACATATGTGAGTTCAAACTTTACAATGCTCCCACTCAAAAATATGTCAATCACATATTAATTTCAAGAAGGCTCTCTATTTCCCACTGAATTTTATGCAAATTGCATATCTTCTCAATATTTTTAACAGTTTCGAAATCTCTTGATAATCTATCAATTTGAGAGTTTCTTTTACAATTCTCTAGTACTTTACTAGTATTAAATCCGCTAGACTTTAGCATTTCTAAATTAAATTCATTTGAATTTGCCCAAGACTCTTCTTAATGAATCGCGCTTTCTCTTTTAAGACTCCCAGTTATTTCTTACGACCTTGTAGTCCTTCAGAAATATCAATTACCTCCTTTACTCAATGAGATTCGGTAACAGTTTTACTTTCTAATCTCAAGTGAAGTTTTAATTTTAGGATTTCATTTCTTGAAACTTTAATTTACTATCAATTACCTTGTAGTCCATAGGTATGTCTTGTTCTGATAACGTGACAAGTAATTCACACTTATCTCCACACCACGTGTAGGGCATATTTGTGAATCCTACTTCTTTATATAAAAACATAGCTAAAAAACACAATGGTCATAATCATTGATCCTTTTTCTTTAATATAAAGAGTCGCGTTCTAGAACATATTCTATTGCTCTTCTCAACATTCTGATGCATGGTCACAGACCTTCATCATGCTTTTACTTTATTCCATTAACACCATTATCAAGAAACGCACTTTCTCGAGAATGCACCAAACTTTTAGCAATGCTAGCTTTTGCCTTTGTTTGGTTCTTGTCATGGAAATTGTCTTACAAGTTTTCCAAGGACTTATTCATTATCACTCTGGTTTTATCAAATAAACCCAAAATCTTTCACGAATAATAGATGGTTTAATTTATTCTTGATGAGGGTTTTCCATTTCCATTCAATGATCGTTACTAATGCTACATAGTTCTATTTGATATATTATCAAATGTTTTCCCACTTTTATGCCAATAAGGAATTTTACAAATGTACATGTATTATCAGTTACTTTACAAGTGTACATTTATTAATCTCTAAGATTTTTATGTCCAATTTACTTTCAACTTTTCTCCCATAAATCAATATTTATTTATGTATTGGCTTTTGGTCCTCATTCAGAATGTGTCATTTACACATATGAATCCTGTCAAGCTCCCACTCAAAATATGTCGACTACATATGTGAGTTCAAACTTTACAATGCTCCCACTCAAAAATATATGAATCACATATTAATTTTAGGAAGGCTCTCTAACTTCCACTGAATTTTATGCAAATTGCATATCTTCTCAATATTTTGAATAGTTTCAAAATCTCCTGATCATCTATCATTTTGTGAGTTTCTTTTACAAGTCTCTAGTACTTCACTAGTATTAAATCCATAAGAATTTAGCATTGATAAACCAAATTCATTTGAATTTTCCCAAGACACTTCTTGACGAATCGCACTTTGTCTTTTAAGACTCCCAGTTATTTCTTACGACCTTGCAGTCCTTCAGAAATATCAAGTAACTCCTTTACTCGATGAGATTCAGTAGTAGTTTTACTTTCTAATCACAAGTGAAGTTTTAATTTTAGGATTTCATTTCTTGTAACTTTAATTTACTATCAATTACCTTGTAGTTCATAGGTATGTCTTGTTCTGATAACGTGACAAGTAATTCACACTTATCTCCACACCAGGTGTAGGGCATATTTGTGAATCCCACTTCTTTATGTAAAAGCATAGCTGAAAAACACAATGGTCATAATCATTGATCCCTTTTCTTTAACATGAAGAGTCACGTTCTAGAACATATTCCGTTGCGCTTCTCAACATTCTGATGCATGGTCGCAGACCTTCATCATGCTCTTACTTTATTCCATTAATACCATTTTCAAGAAACGCACTTTCTTGAGAAATCACCAAACTTTTAGCAATACTAGCTTTTGCCTTTGTTTGGTTCTTTTCATGGAATTTGTCTTACAAGTTTTCCAAGAACTTATTCATTATCACTCTGGTTTTATCAAATAAACCCAAAATCTTTCACGAATACTAGATGGTTTAATTTATTCTTGATGAGTGTTTTCCATTTCCATTCAATGATCTTTACTAACGCTACATAGTTCTATTTGGTTTATTGTCAGATGTTTTCCCACTTTTATGCCAATAAGGCATTTTACAAATGTACATGTATTATCAATTTGTTTCTTAATTCGAATAACTTACACATAATAAAAAACAACATATGAACATGAATAAAAATCATTCATAAAAGCAGAACAACTAATTTGTTACAAACTCGTATGAATAATCGTCTCATAAAGTTTAAGACACACTAAAAGGTTCATATTCCACCGATTACAATAATTATCCAAAAACTGTAAACTAAATGATAAATGTCAAGGGAGAGTATCGTCGGCCATCGTCATCATGCTCACCATCAACACGCAACGTCATCTTCTCTCGTGCAAACATCTCTCATGCAGAAGGACCTATTTTCATAAAATAGAACAAGTATCAGATACTTCAATACTACAACAAGTGTTTGCAAGATTATAATATTTATAAACTTTGTATATCATATATACCTTTGTCATCGATGAATTGTCTAGCAATGGGTTCAACCTTCACGCTTATCAAGCGTGATATGAACTCATGGAAATCATGCATTTCCATGTCACCTATCTTGATGCAGACCCTGAGGTACACTTGGTAGTTGGGGGTAGCGATTGTAGAAGTTCCCCTATTACATATGAGTCAACTATCCAGTAGTCCACGCAATGAACCATCCTCATGTACGCATCGTGCATGCAAATCAGGTGGCTCTGGAAGCAGGTATTTCCTCCATCTTAATCGCAAGGAATTCACCCACTAGCTCATGCTTCCATATGCGTACTTGGACTTCAAACTGCGCTCTCAGCTGATCCACCATCTCATGTGGGTTAAGATCACCCATGAGTGGGTGCAGTTTGGCTACCATTCTGTAAACCATGATCAGGTGGATGAACAAGGACATATCACGACGAAAATAGCGGTCTGCATGCTTCTATGGGGTCTCTATGTCATCTTGCGGCTGCTCCAAATCCATAATGTAGCATATGTAGTCTACCACATCATTCTTGGTAATGAGAGAGTTGAGACTAGACAATCTGGAAAGTTGGATCCATCTAACTTGAGTTTCTCAGCAATTACCCACTCAGCAACATCAAAATAGGACTGGCGATCGGCCATGTTCTACATTTAAAATTGCAAAGGTTTTTAGACTTAGTTTATGAAAATATGAATTCAAACAACTCCACTAGAAAACCTTATCCCCAAAGAATGTCTTAGTGATTACACGATCCTAATTCGCTACATCACCCCTGATTGTCACGGCCGGCGATATAGTTGCAAAGGTGGATGTCAACATGTCGATCACATCATTCATGTGAGTCATCCTCGATCTTTCAATATGTCTGTACATGCTAGACTCGCCAAGTCAAACTCGTGTGTATTGCAGTACAACATGGCTTACACCCACCATATATAAACACAGGTATGTCTGACACCCGATCATTACGACGTACCTCATACCGGAGAACTTTCTTGGTGGTGCACATATGAGGGGAACACTATCATTGGAATTAAGTTGTTTAGGGATCATCTTATTAATGCTACCGTCGAGTATCTAATATTTAGCACACAAAAAGATACACACAACAAAAATACATCTAATGTAAGTGCGATGTGTCTTCGCACTGTGATCTCCATCTGGCGCCACCGGGTCTAGCGCTAGGGTGCCGGCACTCCCGGGTCCGGCGCCTCCGGGTCTTTGTGTCACGGTACCGACGCCTCCGGTGTGCATTCCACCACTATGTTGACTGTTACTATGACTTAGCAATAGAAATGAAACTACTTTACCTTAATTATTACCATATCACATCACAACGACTATAACAAAAAAGCCATGTAAAGATGGTCAATTTAGGTCCCAGTGACGTTTTAAAACATCACTACAGTCGTGTAGAGTCGCCTATATAAAGCGTCGTAGAAGAGTCTCCTTATGCACCGTCTCAAGATCCCTAGCGACGCATTAGAAGCCTGTCTAAATTACATGAGACGTTCGTAAAGCATGTCTACCCTTGTAGAGACGTTTTTCAAAATGAGCGCACATGTCGTCCCAACACTAGCAGTTTGACGTCCTTAAGAATCTTGAAGTCGTTTATTAATTTACATAATTATTTTATTTTGTAATCAAAATCTCGTTTCATATCAAAGATAATCATATCTGTGTGCTATCACAGACCATTACACGACAGAAAAATACAGTGCATTCTCTGGAGAAAATTAACTTTATTTCTCTGGAACAACAGTACCTCAAAATGAGCTGTACATTTGGGAAAGAAATACAAACTTGACTAGACAAAATACTCCAGATCTCTATATATGTTTTACAACTGTACTTCACAGTGAACTGTACATTTGTGAAAGAATTACAAAATTGACCAGAAAAAATCCTCTAAATATTTGTTCTAACTAGTTCAAACTCGGTCTATAAGCTTGAGTACGAAGAAATTGGTACATGAGCACCCATCGCCATTACTGTATATCTGCCTTGGAGTCTTCTGTTGTGTTTGCTAGAAAAACTTTCACCAAAAATAACATTCTAGAAAAGTCAACTAACAGATTCATAAATTTAATTGTTGCTAGTCAGTTTTCACTCTCCACAGACACAAATGAATCACATACCACATGTGTTTAACCATCAGTGAAGTATCCATATGATGAAGCCGTTTCTTCACATTGCTATTTCAGCATCTTCTTTTGCGTAAAGCTGCAGACCTACTGCATGAGAACATTACTAAACCACCGTGTAGACATACTCAGAAAACTATCATTGCTAACAGGCATAGTTTTTAACATTACACAGAGTTATGTCGCAAAACATTTGACAAAGTAAGACATGATAGATAAAAATGCATTTTAACAACTATCCGAAAGAATTATTATTAGTCCTTTTGGACAGCATCTAGTGCCACTCATTCAGAAATGTAGTAAACGGATGAAAAGTAGTTCTTACTGAGGATGCCAAACTAATTAAGAATTCAGGATGTGAAACACGAATCAACTTTTTGTTGCAGGAGAGACCGAGAGAGGAAGAGAGCAATACTTGATTTTGTACTTGACAAATAAATCTTCAGAACATTAAGTATGTTCCTGCACTGCTGGATAAATCCGATTTCTAAAGATTAGATAATTGCCTGCACTGTCTGATGAAAAAGACTTTAGAAGTTTGAAGAAAACGAAACGAACTTACCTCAGCAATGGCTTATACGAGTGCAGCATGTTGAAGTGCCAATTCTTGATGCCACAATACTTTGCTTACATCAGTCACTCAAAACAAAATCAAAGTGAAATTCTCCTGAAAATAGTTGAAAAGCAGCTGATGTAATTTTAATCAAATCTCATCTAATTATTTATCAGGAAGAGAAGAAAACAAACACAATGCATCTGTGTATTCTCACTCAATTTCGAGAAGTACCTATCCGAACCAAAATGCTGCACTCTTCCGGAAGAGGAGGTAAATTCACACTAAAAGAATTACCTAGATACATGCGGTACAAAACACTTACAATGGTAGTCCACAAGCCGAGCGTACGAATCACATCCACTGTGATTGCATGTTTCACAGATCTGACATCGCAAAATAAAATCATGAAAATGAAAGATCAGAGAGCTGGGAGAAAGGAGGCTGGCAGCGGTTACATATCTCGGATCTCTCGTGCAGCGCCTTTGTGCTTATTGTTGAACAACCCTAGCCGGCTGGCCGGTCCCGAGGCTGCTCCACAACCGAGGAAGAAGACTAAGCCGAAGGCACCCAAATAATACATAAGAATTGACACAGGGAACAGGGAGAAGTTTTATTGATATGTCTCTGGTAAAGTCACGTACAATGATTGCTCCTCTATTTATAGACTAAGGGGGATAGGATACCCATATGGGCTAACCCTAGCCTGGTAGAGGCCACACCGAATGGGCCTCTACCGGCCCAATTTTCCAACACTCCCCCTAGGTATCTTATCTGTATAACCATGGCTCAAAACTCCGAAAAACCCAGTGGAAAAAATATGGAGAAACGCACATGGTATACTTCTTGCTATGTTGCACGAATTGCCTCATTAAAAACCTCATGTGAGAAACTTTATAAAAACTCACTAAGAGAAAAAGAGTACAATTCACTTAACTATAAAGTTAGGCACTCAATCATCGGGATCAAGATTTCAGCGATGAGTTTGTGAAGATTCTCCCCCTGAACCTTGCATCTCCCTAAGTCTCATCATGCCGATCCCACGAGCACATCTCTCAAAAGAAGATGCTGGCAATGATTTAGTGAACAAATCAGCGAGATTTTCACATGACTTAGTATGCAAGACTTTCACTTCGTTCAACTGTTGCAGTTCATGTGCATAGAAGAACTTGGGGTTTATATCCTTTGTGAGATTACTCTTCATGTAACCCGTCTGGACTTGTGCAACACAAGCAGCATTATCTTCATAGATAATTGTTAGGGTTTGTACGGTGTTCAGTCCACATGACATCTGGATGTGGCTGACTACTCGTTGAAGCCATACACATTCTCGTGATGCTTCATATAATGCTATGATTTCTGAGTGGTTCGTCGAAGTTGACACGAGAGTTTGCTTAGACGATTTCCAGGAAATCGCTGTTCCACCACAAAGGAAAATATATCCAGTCTGCGACTTGGATGTGTGCGGATCCAAAAGGTACCCAGCATCTGCATAGCCTACAACAGATAGGTCTTGGTTCTTTTGGTAAAACAAGCCAAGGTCCTTGGTCCCTTGTATGTACCTAAAGATGTCCTTAACGCCTTTCAAATGCCTCTTGGTAGGCTCAGAACTATACCTAGCAAGAAGATTAACGGGAATGCAATATCCGGCCGTGTACAATTTGCGAGGTCCATAAGTGCGCCAACTGCACTTAAATAGGGGAATTCCGGTCCCAGAATTTCCTCCCCTCTTCTTTAGGTCTGAACGGGTCCTTGTCTTGCTGCAAAGATCTTCCGACCCTCGGGGTCTTAGAAGGATATGCCTTTTCAAACCCAAATCGTTCCAACACCTTTTGGGTGTAGGCCGACTGGTGAACTAAAATACCAGCAGGGGAATGCTCAAGTTGCAAACCCAGGCAGAACTTGGTTTTGCCTAAGTCTTTCATCTCGAATTCCGACATCAGGTAGGAACTCGTTTCCTCAATATCGTCACACTACAAGGAATCTGGCTATATATGACCCTCTATTTTCGTCACAGAATCGTCATAGTAGTCTATTTATGACGATTTTATGACGATTTTGATATCGTCGAAAGCTGGGCGTCGCAAATGAACTATAACGACGATTTTGGTAAAATCGTCATAATAGTCTATGACGATATTGGATCGTCATAATGTCTATGACGATCCAATATCGTCATAGGCCATCTAGCCAGGCCAGCTCAGATCCTACGTGGCCAATCCTACGTGGCAAAATTATGACGAAATGAAATCGTCGTAGTGTGAATTCAGCCCGATCCATTCTGGTTGCTTACATGGGCCAAGCCCATTAATTCAGCCTTTATTCTTCTAGGCCATGGCCTTTTTAGTATTGATTATTGAGGGCCTTTGTACTTTGTACGTCCATGAATTTTCTATTTTCAACATTATTTATCCAGAATTTTGTGGGCCGTGGCCTTATTACAAAAGTATTATTTGGTCCAGTGTAAAATAGAGATGTGGCTTTTTAATAGTGCAATACTATTTGGGCCATGGCCTCTTTAGGTTCAGTTGCCCAATTATATAAATCAAACACTATATTAAATAAGGTAGTTTTTTCAATAAATATGCAATGAAACGGTTTCACAGATTGATATAAATCTAAATAACAGAATATATATGACTACATTTGAATTACAAGACAGGTTCACAGGTACAATGAAACAGGTTCATAGGTTGATACAATGAACCATGACAGATACAGGTTCACACAAAACCATATTATTACATAAATGTATCTCCCAGTAACAAGTCTACATCGATTAAAAGTATCTCAAGCAAGCTGACACCATGTAACTTCCTCCGAAGGACATCCTTTCTTGCAATGTTGGTGTTGCATTTGTCCTAGAAATAAACAAACAAATATCAGGCAATAGTAATTGACATTGATAATGCACAAAAGAGGGACCAAAGATATCAAATTCGAGCATCCGGTACATGCTTTAGTCTATCAACTCAAAACAGAAGCCTTTAACGACCTAATGGACATAATTCATCGATTATGGCATAAGACAACATAGCTACAGAGATCCAAGTATGTTCAACGAGAAGAAAACATACCAGCCAAGGAACAATGTGCATATCAAACTAATGCTATGAACCTCCAGCAGAATCATGAAACAAATTGACCAATGGTTCTCAAACAGAAATTGCATTTACTTTAACCTGAGCTCAACAGCCTCTAGCATAATTTCTGAAGAAATTTGGCTGGCTTTTCTATATATTTTACATGTTACAAACACACATGATGCTTGAGAGACGCAACAGATAGAGCACATAGAGGAGATGGAAATCAGAACTCACTAGAGGGTTATCACAGCCGATGCTAAACCATCATAGGCTACTTGTGGTGCGCCGCCACCAACCAGAAGCCACGGGGGCGAGCAACAGGACAGCCGCCCAGGGTACAAAAGCCATCAACTGCGGGACTCGTCCGGTCACTACACAAAAGTTAAACACAAGGTTATGTCAATGTATAAGAATTTATAATAGGAGCAAAACAGTGTAGCCTACATCAGCTAGCTCTATATACAACCATAAAGAAGCAAAATACATTGTCCAGTTGGTTTCCACAAAGCACCCATTTCTTGTTTCCATTGCTAGGATCATAACTGGCATCATCCCCATCATACATTGTGGCACTACAAAGCAAACCATGTATTTAATTAAGGAACAACCACTGCTAGGATAAAGTAAACAAAAGGCACAACTGCACATATAGCAGTTTAGCACAGCACAAGCACAAGCACATAGGCGATTAGTACAAAGAATCAGATAGGCAAGACCAAGACAAGCAGCAAGACATATAGCAAGTGAGGCACAACAATCAGCATAGGCGTGACCAAAGACAGAAAGACATATAGCGCTCAAAGACAAAGACAAGCATAGGCAATACCAAGATAAGCAAAGCAGATATAGCAGCTCACTAGTTCAAGACCAAAGACAAAGCAACAAGATAGCAGTTCAGCACAAGTACAAGCAGGCAAGCACCACACAACACATAGCAGATAGCACTAGCAGTTCAGACTTCAGAGAAACAGAGCAAGCCGCCAGAGAGAAAAGAGAGCAAGAGGAAGGAGGAGGAGCAGTACCTTGATACCCTGCTGGGGAAACTGTCATTTGACTACAAGTATGCAGTATTTGTGCCAAATTGTGAATACTAGCAGCAGGCCATAGTTTAGCTGTTGAAAGTAAGAGCCTCACCTAAATGTTGCCATCAAACAAAGAAAGGCTAAGGACATGATCCCCACACTCCAGTTTTATTGGAAACCAAGTCAACATCAGGATTACATATGTTGCGTGTATCCAAGTCAAGATCAGGACTACAAAAATGTAGAATTAACAAACTAGTAGGATATGCAGACAGCTTCAGTTCTAGGAAATGACACTATATATGATTGCAAACTTTACATATTCCATTGTAGGTATTAAGATATGTTTACAGCTTTACATACTTGAGCTACTATTAACATATAAACATATGAGCAACAGTAAGAAAGAATAATATGTGTTATGTTTACTGAGTGCGGTATGAACTAAAGGCAAGTTTTCTGTGACTCCATTAAACAAACTCTTTGAAGTAAACTACTACAGTATCTTTGTGTGATATCATGTAAGTAGTCAATTTCAAGAACTGAATACAAACTCTATGAAGTAAACTACTTCAGTGATCACAGTAGAACAGTCAAAAAGAAGAACAAGCAATACATGAATCACAGTAAGATAAGTGAGGCAACTACCATTAGAGCTAAGAAGCTGGCCATGAAATTATATACATGGTTAATGAGGCATTTATACTTCTACTATTTTGTAATAGAAATTTGTCTGGACTAAGGGACATAAAGCATCAATCTATCCGAACTAGGGGACACCAAGCATTAATATCCAGAGATATGAAATTGGTAACAAACATCATACGTCCATTGCCTTATAGCCTCTCTCGAGCAAACCATTCACAACATAGTACCAGCTTAAACATACCCAAATTCCTCAAGGCATCGCTCTTACTAAAAGGTCGGATGTGCTGGAGCTGTACTACTCTCTCGTCTCTAGATAGAGTTGGGGTCAAGCATCCATGGAACGAACGCAACCATGATTTTGGAATCACGAATAGATCCAGAGGAGATGGGAGGATAAGGTGGGTTCGCGGATATATACCTCGGGTTGGTGGAATCACGAATAGATCCAGAAGGCCTTGGCGACGCGCTTGGGCGTCCTGCGCAGCCCCTCTCGGTGGTCGTCCCCGCTGAAGCCCACTAGCAGCACGGGCCACCCACACCTCCATCTGCATCGGTGCCAGGCCACCCACGCCCACCCACGTCTCCATGGTCACAGTAGCGGCGCATCTGGAAGATCCGGGCATCCTTCCGACGGACCTCCCCTCCTCTTCAGGCACGGGTGTTACTTGTGGTAGGGCTCGCCGGCGATGCAGAGGATGTCGTTGAGGCCGCCGACGGTGGGTGTGAGGGAACAGGATCGAGTAGGGAGGTTCGGGCGGTGGTTCTAGTGCTTGGAGGAAGAAGGGAAACACATACGCGGATGGAGAAGCAGCGACATGAGAGGACCGGGGAGGATGTGGATGGAAGACGGCGTTGATTAGGGGTGGGGTGGGGGTGGCGGCGGCAGCATGGATTTGATCTTGGGAGGCAGCATGGATTGGATCTTGGGCGGCAGCTCTGGGTGGGTCGGGTCGACACGGAGGCGCGGGGTGGCTCGGGATCTGACACATGGGAAGAGAAGAGAGGAGGAGGTGGTGGAAACGGCGGGAAGCAACCATGGCGCACGGCCATGGCGGCCTGGCCGCCATCCACGATTGAGAGAGAGGAGAGGCAAGTCGGGTGGCGAGCGACGCAGTGAGGAGCAAGGGGATTAGGGTTGCTGTCGAGCAGAGAGAGAGGAAGGAGTGGCGGCGGGGTCTGCGAGGAGGAGCGATGGGATTAGGGTTTGGCACATGAATATACAATATATAGAAATTGACATGTAGACATGCCACGTAGACAGAATTGCTGATGTGGCCAACCAGTCAATTCAACGTATCAGATTTTAGATTATATGACGATTTAAATTCGTCATAATGGAGCATAAATAATCCTCTAAGTTGTATCCTAGTGATTATGACGATTTTATATGCTGAAATTACGAAGATTTGACACAAATCGTCATAATTTTATAGGATTTTGACCTATACAAATAGCCTATGGCCAGCTTATGCCAAATCGTAATATATTTATGACGATTTCATTTCCCGTCACTATGAGAAGGTCACAAGTTAACACATTTCTTGTAGTGTCAGGTGTACCGATTATATTTAAATCGTCCACGTACACCGAGATAATACAGAAACCATCCTGGGATCTCCATATAAAAACACATGGACAATCTTCATTGCTCGCGTAGCCCTTCTGATGAAGGAAATCGCTTAAACGATTATACCACATCCTACCTGACTATTTTAGTCCATACAATGACTTCTTAAGATGAACACTGTATAAGCTCTTGTTTGCTCTATCCTGGTTCAGGACAGGGATACCTTCTGGTACTTTCATGTATATGTCTGAATCCAGGTTACCATATAGGTAAGCGGTGATAACATCCATCAGTTTCATTTTTAAGTCCATGATTACTGCCATTGAGATCAAGTATCTAAAGGTAATTCCATCCATGCCCGGGGAGTAAGTTTCCTCAAAGTCGACACCTGGTCGCTGAGTGAAACCTTGAGCAACGAGCCTTGCTTTGTACCTTACTACTTCATTATTCTTGTTTCTCTTTCGAACAAAAACCCACTTATGGCCAACGGGGCGAATGTGGGGAGGAGTTAGACAAATAGGTCCAAATACCTCTCTTTTGTTTAACGATAATAATTCAGCAGTGATTGCCTTCTGCCAATCTTTTTGCAATCAGCGAGCGTGTTAGGCTAAGGGTCAAGATCTATGATGGACTCAATTTTCTTGGCAAAATTAACGTCGACATTTGCCATGGCTCGGTTGTATGACTCGCCCGAATTAACATAGTTAATGGCCATTTCGTCATGGAGTGCATCAGGCGCATCCTCTTGCTCCACCGGATTTCCCAATCCAGGGGCTAGGTCCTTTAGCTTTCCCACTCCGATGTGTGCGCACACAACTTCGCTGGGTATTTTCGATATAGGAAAATTCAAGTCCGGAATTTCGTGCACTGAAATATCCGTACTTATGTTGTGTCTCAACTGCTCCCTCAAAAGGCATCAGTAATAAATCTCTTATCCTTTTCTTCTAAGGCCCGGGTACTTGGGATTTGAGAAACCGGATTCTGCGTCCTCTTAGGCCTTGGAATGGGAGCGGGTATACCATCATTTTTCTTCGGTATTTCAACCCTTTCTGGTGCATTGCGTGCATGCACATGCGACTTTGTCACAGTCTTTAAATCACTAAAATGATCAGGCAGTTGATTCGCTAGGGAGTGCAAATCTAGTATATTTTGTACTTCTCTATTAGTCTCAACAGTGCGCGGGTCATGAGCGTGGATCCCCGTGGCTTTCCACGTGATTTCTCGACTTTTGTCATCCAGGGGTTGATTACCTCCCCCCAAAGTCGGAAAAAAATCCTTGTCAAAATTGCAGTCAGCAAAACGGGCCGTATGACAGTCACCTGTCAAGGGGTCCAAGAACCTGATTATGGACACGGTCTCATAACCAACGTATATCCCCGACTTACAGAGTGGTCCCATTGCTGATCACTGGGGTGGTGTGTTGGAGATATGCCCTAGAGGCAATAATAAATGTAGTTATTATTATATCTTTGTGTTTATGATAAATGTTTACGTTCATGCTATAACAGTATTAACCAGGAAACATTAATACTTGTGTGATTTGTAAACTAAATTAGAGTCCCTAGTAAAGCCTCTTCATAATACTAGCTTGTTGGTTAATAGATGATTGTGGTTTTCCTACCATGAACATTGAGATTTTATTAACAACAAGATCATATCATTAGGAGAATGGTATGATGGACATACTCCTATAGATAAGTGTAGCATAAATATCAAGTCATTTTAATAGTTCAATTGCTATAAGCTTTCTGATACATAGTAACCTAATTCCTTCGACCATGAGATCATGCTTATCACCATCACCGGAAGGATGCTTTGATGACATCAAACACCACACCGTAACTGGGTGGCTATAAAGATGGCATTGAGTGTTCGGAAAGTATGGGTTGAGACACATGAATCAAGAGTGGGATTTGTCCATCCATATGACGGATAGATATACTCTGGGCCCTCTCGGTGGAATGTCATCCAATTAGCTTGCAAGCATGTGACTGGTTCACAAGGGATCACATATCACGGGAACGAGAAAAGAGTACTTATCAGTAACGAGGTTGAACTAGGTATGCAGAGATACCGATGATCAAAACCTCGGATAAGTAAACTATCGTGAGACAAAGGGAAATTGGTATCATATGTAAGTGGTTCATTCAATCGCAAAGTAATCATAGAAATATGTGGGAGCCATATGAATTTCAAGATTCCTCTATTGGTTATTGATCGGAGAAGTGTCTCGATCATGTCCGCATAATTCACGAACCGTAGGGAGACACACTTAAGGATTCGATGTTGTTGAGTAGTTATGGAATGATGAGTAAGAGACTGAATGTTGTTCGGAGTCTTAGATGGGATTCGGAATATCATGAGGAGATCCGGAATGGTCCGAAGAATAAGATTCATATAAGGAAAGTCCTGTTTCGGAGTTGGGGAATGATTCCGGTGTTTTCACCAGGAATGTTCTAGAAGGGTCCGGAAGGTCCAGCACTCCGGAGGGGAAGGGTACATGAATATGTCATGACAATGTGGAATGGTTGCATCATGTACTAGGTATCCTGGCTGGGAAAAATAAAGGGAGAAATCAAACCTAGTTTCAAAGTCAAACGCCAATTTGAAAAAGTCAAACAACAGTTTTGCTTGGTGGAGGGAGAGTAGGAAACCTACTTGGCGAGAAAGTCCTCCTCCCTCCACCCGCCGGCCAAGGAGGCCGACTTGGGGGAGGACTCCCTCCTCTCAAGCCGTGCCCTCCCACCTATAAAAGGAGGGGCAGGGCTGCCCCTCTTCCCTACACCCAACATCACCCAAAACCCTAACCCTAGCCGCCAGCCTCCTGCAAGTCGCCGCCGTCCTAGGGTTTCTCCTAGCCAACGAGTTGGGGCTCTCCCCAAGACCTTTTGAGTTCATTCCAACTCTCAAAAATCACAATTAATCATACCTTTCAGATTATATACAAATATATGGGTTTACTTACAGAAATAATGTTCAAGTAATAAAAGAATGCCACACAGGCATTTCTAGTCACTTATTTTAATTACAATAAAAGGGTTAAACCTTATTAAATTGTGACACCACTTTAAATCACATTCCCATGTACTAAGATATGGGTGATGACATGTGTCAACATGATCCCATGCTTGGTTTGGAGAATATTAAATATTAAGTAGTTTTCCAATGAGTAGAAATTACTTTTCAAAAAAATAAAATCATTAAGTCAAGTGCTTGTAATATTAGTGATGATGCTAGATCATCTATAGAACCCCTTTGTGTGATGATTGAAAGTAGTTAAGTATTGTCTGGTGATTGTGTACCTCGTATTTATTTATAGATGCTAGTACCGGCCAAGGATACGAGGAGGAAGGAGGATACTACGAAGAAGAAGCCGAGGAGAACTTCAACCACTGCTCTGCACAAGGCAAGCCTAATACTACTAGTTGAATGTGCAAGCTAACACTTGCAAGATATTATAATTTAGCAAGCCTTACCATGCCAACCATATGCCTTAAGCATATGTGGTTATACCCACTTGATAACCCCATCCTAATTTTACTTGCAAGCTTTTTACTTTAGGTCTTTATCAAAGCTTTCTTTTAGAGTTTACTTAAGTGACTTGTAGATTCTAGGAAGTTAACTGAAGGTTGCATAAAGAGTATAAAATTTGGCCTAAGCTAGATAATCTTGATGTCATCCTAAGGCATGAGATGGTACTTCGTTGAAACTCCACTAGTTTACCACCCCTCATTAGTACTCACTCCCACTTGTAGATGCTAGTGCTAAGCAGAAAACTTGATCAACTTTTGATGGGAATACTTGGTGAAAATGGTTATGACAACCTTAGAATGATGGATCATTCTACTGAGATGTTTTAACATGTGCTTCCGAACACCAGATGATTTTGGTGATGAAAATGTTGAGGCATGAGCCTTAGCCCTTTATAAAACTGATGGTTATCTGGATGCGATACCATTCCAATTTTATCGTACAACCACAATACCCAAAAATTTGGGTAGGCCTTGACTAGAAACTTATATACCTTAGTATTAGTTCCCTCACAGCCAAGGTCTGAGCTGAGGCTACCTTGTGAAGATTGTCCACCTGTGCAGTACCCAAGATGACAGTTGGTCATGGTTGGGAGGCCAAACTCACAGGAGAGGTGCTTATACTAGGGCGTGTAATTGAAAGGTTAGGATTGATTATCCGCATACTGAGTATGGTGACTTCAGGATTTGTTCGAGACTGATGTATCGAATGTTGTGGTGAAAGTGTACAATCTCTGCAGAGTGTCAAACTATTCGAATAGCCACGTCCACGGTTATGGACAGTTGGAGTGGCCATACTGTTCCCCTGTCAGATGATTTCAAAATGACTTGTGAAATGAATTGATATTTTGACTTGACCACAACAGAGTTGTGACATGAAATACAAGTTCCCACTTAGGTGTTATAAAAATTGACTAGCTTTCTCTTGCTTCTGAACTTAGTAGAGGTAAATCTGGCTTTTGCAAAACAACCCTAGAGCTTAGTGTCCTACTACAAAAACCCCCTTCACTTGTTAGTATTAGTTTGCGAGTACTTAAAGAGTACTCATGGCTTTGTCCCTGGCTATTCTCGTCGCCAGACTATGAAGAGGAGTACCAGGATGATGGACCCCAGGAAGGTTACGACAACTAGGATCATCTCCCATCGTCAGCATTGCCTGTGAACCCGAAGATGGAGCTTAGCCTACGCTACCTTTATTATTACGTATTTCCGTTGCTTGATTTGTATTAAGAACTGGATCATGAGATCCTTATTTGTGTAAGACCTTATGTATGGTTTGTAATGGATGATGTACTGGGGTATCCAATTCTGTTATGTCTCACAAAAATGGTAATCCTGGGATTGCGATGTATAGCATAACAGGCATCTGGGATTAAAAATCCGGGTGTTGACAAGTTGGTATCAGAGCCATCCTGACCATAGGAGACCCTAGTTAGACTGGATGTTTGAATCAAAAACTTAGTTTCAAAACCAAAGGAAGCAAATATTTACAAAAACTTATTCCCACTCTTATCACCTTGCTTCTTTCATGAAAATTCATGTTCCTCAAAAACTCTTGCAAAATACATAAAATTTGACACACTTGATCACTCTACTAACTTACTCATCCTATATTCTTATAGATGGACATGAAGTACATCAAGTTTTATCAGTTGGGGAATGGAGGAGACCTCATCTTTAAGCGGGATTTGGACCAGCTTTTGGAACTTCTGGAGCGTCCGCACCCCAAGTTCTTCGGAGCTCAGCTCAATGATCAAGGAGGAGAAGATCTGTAGTGGCTAATTGTTGCAAGTCTCCGAGTAAAGATTGAACCTCCCACTACTCAGGGAATTCAGTTTACCTTAAGAGAGAACAACTGGCTCGATGGATTTGCCAGGGCCATGCAGGAAGCTCTTGCCCTTCTGTGTGGGCAGAGTATCAACCAGATCAAGGGTACCCACTTTGAGTTTTGCCCAAGGCGTGATGCAAATCGACAGCCACTAGAAGCCCCATACCACCCCGAGATGAAGACTCAATTGGACCACCTTAGCTTCATGATGTACGATCGTCATCAAGAATTGGACAATTGCCATGACTACTCCAACCACAAGTCAGCCATCATCAAGACGAAGGATCAGACCATCACCATGCTAGCAAAGGATCGCAAGTCTCGCCGCCGTCAGCTCGACAAGAAGGAGCACATCATTGCTCGTCTTCGCCACCGTATCTCGGACTTGGAGGAGACCATCCACGAGATAGACATGCAGTTGGAGGAAAGGGAGAATGCCGGAGAGGATCTTCGTGGAGACCCTTACTCCTATCTCAGCGATGATGATGATTTTCTGGAGGATTAGGCTATGGACTTCTTCATCGATGAGGATGATTTCACCTTCATCAATGACGACGATGATGATGAGGATGCCGACTACAGCGACTCCGAGGAGTAGTAGCACTTGAGCACTAGTGTAGTGAGTAGTATTCGGTCCCACTGTATCGTAGTTTCCAGAATGGTTCTTGAAACCATCTGTTTACCTTTGTTATGGTGTGCGTTGTATCGTATGAATGAATGAATGAAAAGCAAGTTGCTAGAAAATCTGAGTCAAACTTTAAAAACTTTTCAAAGCCCCTGAACCTTAGAAATTTCCCTCTTTTCTTATGATCTATCTCAATCTTCAGATGCCACGCGGGAGAAGTGGTTCATCCCCGGACCCGATGTTGCAGATCCTGCAAATGTTGGTTTCTGACCGCGAAGCTGAAAGAGCCGAACGTCAAGCCAACCTAGCCACCCTTCAGTAGATAGCCCAGCTGGCCCACAACAACCAAGGCCAAGCAAATCAGGACAACCATGGATCTAAGCTCAAAAATTTCCAGAATACCAACCCACCTGTTTTCACTAAGTCGGAAGAGCCCCTAGATGCCGACGATTGGCTGCAAACCATGGAAAATAACCTAGAAGTCGCCAGAGTGGAAGCCAACGAGAAAGTTCTGTTCGCCACCCACTATCTAGTCGGAGATGCCAGAGCATGGTGGAACAGTGTTCGTGCAATGACTGGAGGACAGATGATGACCTGGGAGGAATTCAAGTTCATGTTCAGTAGAACCCATGTGCCACCGGGTTTGATCAAGAGAATGAGAGATGAGTTCAGAGAACTGAAGCAAGGAAGGATGACCGAAGTGGAATACCGTGAAAAATTCTTGTCATTAGCTAGGTATGCCCCGGATGAGATCGACACCGAAGCCAAGAAGAAAGAAAGATTCCTGAATGGTCTGAACGATGAGATGCAGACTGTGTTAGTCAATATCCCCTTTGCGGATATTGAAGCCCTGGCCGACTCTGCCATCCAGATGGAAGGAGAGATCAACCAAGGCAACGAGAACCGCAAGCGTTGCATTATGCATCATCCAGGAACCCATTAGACCCCAAAGTATCATCCTAACCCATCTCCCGGATTTGCCCCGAGAACCAACAGACCCCCAATGAACCGTCCGACCTATCCCAACCGTGGAAACCCTAGGCCTGGAGGAAATTACAACAACCCCGACAACTCTAGCAATTTCAACCGTGCCCCACCCAAGTTCAACAACAACAATGCCACCGCCAACACCAACACTGCCCCAAGGACTGGAAGCAATGTTGTGCCTGTTGCAGCAAAGGACAAGTCGCAGGTAACTTGTTATGACTGTGGAAATAAGGGTCACTACTCCAACGAGTGCCCCAACAAGAAGAATACCGCAGCCCCCAATACCAATGCCCCAGTTCAGCAGCAGTGTCGTGTTCAGCCCGGAAGAAGATTAGCCCCAGGGAATTCGCTCAACCTCAACGTCCGTCTTTTTCTCATGCATGCTGAAGAAGCTCAGGAAGCGCCAGACGTCGTGCTGGGTATGTTTTCTGTTAATTAAGTACTTGCTAGATTGTTGTTTGATTCTGGTGCATCGCACTCATTTTTCACTGAAGAATTTGAATGCACTAGTAAAATCCAACCAACCAAACTGAAGCATGTTATGATCGTTCAAATCCCCGGATCAAACACCAAGGCTAGGCAAATTTGCAAAGCCGTCCCTATCTGAATCCATGGCATAGATTTTTATGCTAATCTTATAGTACTCGGAACTAAAGTTTTGGAAGTAGTACTACAAATGGATTGGATGTCCAAACATAAAGGATTGATTGACCGTGCCAAGAAAGCCATAACCATGACCAGTACAGCCGGAATATCAGTCGAGCATATATCTAAAAACTTACCTCGTCAATTCAAGTGCAACAAGAGTATAGCCCAACCTACCATTGACCAAGTCCAGATAGTCTGTGAATACCCCGATGTATTTCCAGATGTTTTGCCCGGTATGCCCCTAGATCGGGATATCGAGTTTATCATTGAACTAATCCCCGGAACAGGACCCATAGCTCAGAGACCCTATAGTATGAACCCCTCTGAACTAGAAGAACTGAAGAAGCAACTGGATGTCATGCTAGAAATTGGATTGATTCAACCAAGCGCGTCACCATGGAGATCACCTGTTTTGTTCGTGGACAAGAAAGATGGAGGTAACCGTTTGTGTACGGATTACCGGAAGTTGAATAATGTCACTATCAAGAACAAGTACACATTGCCCAAGATAGAAGATTTGTTTGATCAGTTGACCGGTGCCAAAGTGTTTTATAAGATTGACCTTAGGACTGGCTATCATCAACTCAAGATTCGTGCAGAGGATATTCCAAAGACTGCCTTTACCACCCGTTATGGATTATACGAGTATACGGTCATGTCTTTTGGATTAACCAATGCCCCTGCTTATTTCATGAATCTCATGAATAAGATTTTTATGGACTTCCTGGATAAGTTTGTCGTTGTTTTCATTGATGACATTCTGATTTATTCCAAATCAGAAGAAGAACATGAGCTACACCTAAGCACCATTGTTGGAGCCCTTAGAGAGCATCAGTTGTATGCTAAGTTAAGCAAATGTGAATTCTGGTTACAGGAGGTAGGATTCCTTGGCCACATTGTATCAGCTGGAGGAATTTCCGTTGACCCTGCAAAAGTAAAAGATGTAGAAGATTGTCAAGCCCCAACCACTCAAACCCAAGTTCGTGCATTTCTCGGATTGGCAGGATATTACCGTAAGTTCGTAGAAGGATTCTCGAGTATCGCCAGACCCATGACCCAATTGCTGAAGAAGGAAAAGAAGTTTGAATGGACCGACAAATGTGAAGCAAGTTTTCAAGAACTCAAAAGGAGATTGATTTCAGCCCCAATCTTAATCATGTCGGATATCACGAAGCCCTTCGACGTGTATTGTGATGCATCCAAGATCGGTCTCGGATGTGTGCTAATGCAAGAAGGCAAGGTTATATCTTATCTATCTCGATAACTGAAACAACATGAGCAAAATTACCCAACCCATGACCTCGAACTCGCAGCCGTAGTTCTAGCCCTGAAAACATGGAGGCATTACCTGATGGCAAACCGTTGTGAGATTTATTCGGATCACAAGAGCCTGAAGTATATATTCACTCAGAAGGAGATGACTATGAGGCAGAGAAGATGGATTGAGCTAATCAAGGATTACGATCTGGACATTCACTATCACCCTGGTAAAGCAAACGTGGTAGCAGATGCCCTTAGAAGATTGCCGTGCCCCTTGAACTCCATGATTTTGAAGGAGCAACCAAGCTTGCACAAAGAGATGGAAGATTTTCGAATGGAATTAGTAAGTGAAGGATTTTTGACTAGCATAGAACTTCAACCCACTTTGATCAGCCAGATCAAAGAGGCACAAAAAGGAAATGCTAGTATCGACGGAATCAAGCGTCGTATCGGTACAGGCAAGGTACCCGGATTGACCGAAGACAAAGAAGGAGTTTTGTGGTACAAAGGACGCCTTTGTGTACCAGCAAATTCTGAGTTGAAAGAAGTTATTCTGAAGGAAGCTCATGATACTCTTTATTCTATCCACCCCGGAGGAACTAAGATGTATCAAGATTTGAAACAGCAATTTTGGTGGCATAAGATGAAGAGAGAAATCGAAAGCTATATCGCCAAGTGTGATATATGTCATTGAGTCAAGGCGGGACATCAAAGACCCGCTGGATTGTTGCAACCCTTGCAGATTGCGGAATGGAAATGGGATTCCGTTGGAATGGACTTCATCACCGGATTGCCTACTTCTAGTAGGGGAAATGACTCTATCTAGGCCATAGTGGACAGATTGTGCAAATTCGCCCATTTCTTACCCGTCAAGACCACATATCAAAGTTCAAAGCTAGCAGAGTTATACATCGCTAGAATTTTGAGTTTGCACGGAGTCCCCAAGAACATTGTATCGGATCACGGAACTCAGTTTACCTCGAGATTCTGGAAGAAAGTCCAAGAATGTTTAGGAACCCGACTAGATTTCAGCACCGCATATCACCCTCAGACCGATGGACAAACGGAGCGAGTAAATCAAATACTCGAAGACATGATGAGAGCATGTGTGTTAGAGTATGGATCTAAGTGGGAAGACTGTCTACCGTTTGCAGAATTTTCATACAACAACAGTTATCAAGCTAGTTTGCAAATGGCCCCATTTGAATTCATGTACGGAAGAAAGTGTCGCACCCCTTTGAACTGGTCTGAAGTAGGAGAGAGTCAGATATTTGGACCCGACATCCTACGAGAAGCAGAAGAGAAGGTTCACAAGATTCGTGAGCACCTCAAGACAGCCCAGTCCAGACAGAAGAGTTACACCGATAAGAGATGTCGAGACCTCGCCTTCAACATAGGAGATTTTGTATATCTGAAAGTGTCGCCATTGAAAGGAATGCAGCGTTTCCAATTGAAAGGAAAGTTAGCCCCCAGTTATATCGGACCCTTCAAGATTCTGAACCGTCGAGGAGAAGTGTCGTATCAATTGGAACTACCCGAAGAGATGTCAGCCGCGCACAATGTGTTCCATATCTCATTACTTCGCAAGTGCCTCGAAGTTCCAGAGAAGACCAAAGTGTTCAAGAATAACGTTCACCAGACCATAGAGATCAACGATGACCTGACCTATCCTGAAGTACCCATCTGTATTTTGGAAGAAGCCTTCAGAACCACCAGAACCCGAAGCATCAAGTTTCTCAAGATTCAGTGGAGCAACCACACGGAAGAGGAAGCTACCTGGGAGCGCGAAGATCACATCAGGACGGAGCTTCCCGATCTCTTCAAATCCTAGGTAATATTTTTCGTCCTTTTTCAAATATCGGGACGAGATTTTGTTTAAGGGGGGAAGGTTTGTAACATCCCAAAAATATGAAACCTGGATCATCAAACTCTAATCATCAAATTTAGGATTAACAAAAACTTTTCTAAATAAAAATATGAAAGCATGCATGTGTGTATGCATTTCAATTTGGATTCTTTTGAATTACCTTGCTTGTGTGTTTCTTTGCTTGTAAAATGATTCTTAGGTGAAATAAACATCATCTAAACAATTCCCACACTTTTACCAAAGACAACTAAATCAAAACAAACAAAATAAGGGAATGGTCATTTTGGCCAATTTAACTCCCATGCCTACTTTGGATGTCTCTAACTATCAAAACTTAACAGAAACTTGTTTGGATCTTTACATCCCTTGATAGTACTCATAACGAAGTACCAAGTCCCACTTTGTGATCATCCAAAAACATTTGAATGCATAGTTTAAATGACAGTTCAAAATTGAATCTATATCATATGGGAAGATCCCACTTTTGCAAAAACCACTCAAACAAACTCAACTTTCAAAACCCAAGCATCCACAGACTCACCAGCACATGCCTAGCACAACCACCAAAAAACTTTTCAAAATTCAAAACATGAATTCATGCGGCCATTTTATCAAACACCTTGCAGATTCAAATCAAACAAAATCAAAACACTATAATGTGCAGTGTTTTGGGCCTAACTTGTTCCCTCTCTGGACACCACTAGCCTTAGTATATCATCTAACGACCCTAACTAATCCCTAGCACCACTGTAAGCTTGACAATGTCATCAATGGTGAACAGCCGAGCCTCACCATCTCACCTCAGTGTGGTCAGCAGGCTAGAGGAAGAACTAGCCGTGCCAACCTTGTCTGGGAGGTAGCCCATGCCTTGCCGCCCCCTCTCGACCAGCCCTGCCTCGCGGACAGAATCCAGAACCGCCAGGAACACCGCGCCTGTGCCGCTGTCAACCATGCCGACCCGCGCCGCAGAGCATGCACCGTTCCCATTCAACCTGACCACCTCGAGCCCTCGCCACCCGCCAACATGCTCCCCACCGTCCCAAGAGACCACTAGACATGCCCATTTCACCGACCGTACCCCGTAGCCAGCGATTGCCATCGAAGACGCCGCCTCTGCCACGCAGAACGCCGAGCTTTCCGGACCGTTTTCCACCACCCCTACACGCGCATTAAAGCCATAGAGCATCGCCAGGAGAGCACCGATCGATCGCCACCATCGGCCATGCCTCTAGAAGCCCGTAGCCATGTCGCCACCGTCGCCTGCCCATCCCGTTCGGTCTCGTCGTCGAGACTATAAATAGAGGCCTCCCCCGCTCAAACTCTTCACACCATCTCACTGATCGTTCCACCCTGTTCCCGAAGCAAGGCGAGCAGCGCATCGCCGGAATTTCACCGGAGCCCGCCGCTGCTGGAGAAGAAGGGAGCCAGCGATTGGAGCCGCCCCAGGAGAAGCTGCCGGTACCAGGAGGTTCACCGTCGTCGACATCGTCGTTCGCCCACCTCGCCGACCCTCTCCTGAGCCCCGGTGAGCCTCCCACGACCCCCACCTGCCGCGTTAAGGTTCTGTCTCGCTGGCGCTGCCCGACATGGACGATGAACCAGAGCCGTTAGATTAGAACTACATCTAACGCACCACGTTGCCTCGTACCGCTTCGCACCCCCCATGTCATACTAACGCGTGGGGACAGTAACTTAACCAGCCCGCGTAAGCGCTAAGCATAGCAGGCTGGCCCATTTTCTCTTCCCGCGCAACCCACTCGTTTGAATTTGGATTTTTCCATTTTCATTCAAACACAGTTATGTACCTAGTTTCAAAAATCAACCCAGCTCGATTCAGTGAACCAAATTGAATGAAACCAATTTTGATAGAAAGGCCTAGAAATGCTGAATCCACGCCCGTTGGATTCAAATCATTTGGATCTGTAGATCACCCTTGATAAAAATAACAAGGCAGAAGCTTTTCTGCATTCAAACATTTTTCAAATTTAAACCATAATAGCTTTTGAGTTGATTCCAACTCTCAAAAATCACAATTAATCATACCTTTCAGATTATATAAAAATATATGGGTTTACCTACAGAAATAATGTTCAAGTAATAAAAGAATGCCACATAGGCATTTCTAGTCACTTATTTTAATTAAAATAAAAGGGTTAAACCTTATTAAATTGTGACACCACTTTAAATCACATTCCCATGTACTAAGATATGGGTGATGACATGTGTCAACATGATCCCATGCTTGGTTTGGAGAATATTAAATCTTAAGTAGTTTTTCAATGAGTAGAAATTACTTTTCAAAAAAATAAAATCATTAAGTCAAGTGCTTGTAATATAGTGATGATGCTAGATCATCTATAGAACCCCTTTGTGTGATGATTGAAAGTAATTAAGTATTGTTTGGTGATTGTGTACCTCCTATTTATTCATAGAAGCTAGTACCGACCAAGGATACGAGGAGGAAGGAGGATACTACGAAGAAGAAGCCGAGGAAAACTTCAACCACTGCTCTGCACAAGGCAATCCTAATACTACTAGTTGAATGTGCAAAATAACACTTGCAAGATATTATACTTTAGCAAGCCTTACCATGCCAACCATATGCCTTAAGCATATGTGGTTATACCCACTTGATAACCCCATCCTTATTTTACTAGCAAGCTTTTTACTTTAGGTATTTATCAAAGCTTTCTTTTAGAGTTTACTTAAGTGACTTGTAGATTCTAGGAAGTTAATTGAAGGTTGCATAAAGAGCATAAAATTTGGCCTAAGCTAGATAATCTTGATGTCATCCTAAGGCATGAGATGGTACTTAGTTGAAACTCCACTAGTTTACCACCTCTCATTAGTACTCAC
This sequence comes from Avena insularis, assembly GCA_023614405.1. NCBI lineage: Eukaryota > Viridiplantae > Streptophyta > Magnoliopsida > Poales > Poaceae > Avena > Avena insularis. The sequence goes on along the minus strand of CM042685.1, from coordinate 37,582,105 downwards.
TCCCACTTGTAGATGCTAGTTCTAAGCATAAAACTTGATCAACTTAGATTGGAATACTTGTTAAAAATGGTTATGAAAACCTTAAAATGATGGATCATTCTACTGAGATGTTTTGACATGTGTTTTCGACCATCAGATGATTTTGGTGATGAAAATGTTGAGGCATGAGCCTTAGCCCTTTATAAAACTGATGGTTGTCTGGATGTGATAACATTCCAATTTTAACGTACAACCACAATACCCGAAAATTTGGGTAGGGCTTGACTGGAAACTTATATACCTTAGTATTGGTTCCCTCACGGCCAAGGTCTGAGCTGAGGCTACCTTGTGAAGATTGTCCACATGCGGTACCAAGATGACAGTTGGTCATGGTTGGGAGGCCAAACTAACGGAGAGGTGCTTATACTAGTGTGTAATTGAAAGGTTAGGATTGATTATCCATCTCGAGTATGGTGACTTCAGGATTTGTTCCTGAAGGATGTATCGAATGTTGTGGTGAAAGTGTACAATCTCTGCAGAGTGTCAAACTATTCGAATAGCCGCGTCCGTGGTTATGGATAGTTGGAGTGGCCATACTGTTCCCCCGTCAGATGATTTCAAAATGACTTGTGAAATGAATTGAGATTTTGACTTGACCACAACAGAGTTGTGACATGAAATACACTTTCCCACTTAGGTGTTATAAAAATTGACTAGCTTTCTCTTGCTTGTGAACTTAGTAGAGGTAAATCTGGCTTTTGCAAAACAACCCTAGAGCTTAGTGTCCTACTACAAAAACACCCTTCACTTGTTAGTATTAGTTTGCGAGTACTTAAAGAGTACTCATGGCTTTGTCCCTGGCTATTCCCGTGGCCAGACTTTGAAGAGGAGTACCAGGATGATGGACCTCAGGAAGGTTACGACAACTAGGATCATCTCCCATCATCAGCATTGCCTGTGACCCCGAATACGGAGCTTCGCCTATGCTACCTTTATTATTACGTATTTCCGCTGCTTGAGTTGTATTAAGAACTGGATCATGAGATCCTTATTTGTGTAAGACCTTATGTATGATTTGTGATGGATGATGTACTGTGGTATCCAATTATTTTATGTCTCGCAAAAATGGTAATCCTGGGATTGCAATGTATGGCATAACATGCATCTAGGATTAAAAATCCAGGTGTTGACATGTCACCATCTTGGTGGGATGATCAATGTGTTGACAGTTTTGATTGTGTGGGTGGTTGTACCACACACCATGCATTTAGGTGTGTAAGTTGCTTGTGTCATTGCACCTTGTGGATATGTTAGGAATGATCTACCTTTTATCGATTACATTTACATGCGGTGAAACTTTCCCTCTTGTTGATTGGAGTTATTTGACTTATGGCTTAAAAATTATGAAAGATTTAGTTTTTCATATTGGTGAAACTTGCCCTAAAGATTACTAATGATGTAAAGTTGAACAAAGTGCATCTCTTACTCACTAAGAGTAAAAATATCTTAATCTTTTATTTTCTTTCTTTTTGTTTATTCTTTGTTTTGGGTACAAGACTTGAAGATTCAAGATTTAGAATAGGTTTTCTTTTGATAGAATAATTCCTTGTAATATTTATTTTATTCTTTTGTAATCTTTATTTTATTCTTTTGTAATAAAGATTGTAATATTACTCAATATATAAATGTTCTTCTTTTCTTTTCATTTACTATTGTAAAGATCCTTGATTACTTTTATAAGTTACATTTTGTAACTTATTTATTGAATAAAGATATGGAATATTCATTTTCTTGATTATGTTATATATTTAAAGTTTGAGTTACTAAATGTTATTGCTTGATTAAATAAGATTACTCAAACATAATTCTAATTCCTTTTAAATTATAATTCTAACACTCAAGTTTGAATTCAAATTTCATTTCCCAAAACACACTAATCCATAAAGATCATGTCAAAGTTTATAACGATCATTCTCCAAGGCTATTCCTAAACTTAAAGAGTGAAAGAAACTTTGATCACTTTAAGTTTTATTTGAAACATTTACCCACATTTCTTTATAGATGAATGCATGCACATATTTCTAAATCTACCCTTCGTTTGTTCCTAAATGAGGATGTTACAATCTCTTCCTTGAAGACCCTAATTTACCTTCTTGCTATGGTAGCGTCGAGGTCTTGTTGATAAACATGATCTGACCGACAATGCTAATTCTCTTGCTTCCTAGTAGATCCATCATCTTGCCGAGATATTGGGTGACTAGTCATGCACTATATCGGTATTGGGAGCACAGCTTCTGCCCCATATATGAGAAAGAATGGGGTGTATTCATAAAATCCATAGCTTAGGAGTTCCTCAATCCAACAACCTTCCAACCTCCGGAGTGGTTCTATCAGCCGAGGTTTTATTCCGGATAACACGAGTCCATTCGATCTTTCCACTTGCCCATTTGATGTCGGGTGTGCATCAAGCAACATCGAGTCTTATGTGCTTTTCTTGGCGTAATCGAGCAAAGGCTCCTTCAGCAAAATTTGTGCCATTATCGTAATGATACTGTGGGTAACCATATCTCAGAATGATATCCTTGAGAAATTTTACCATTGGGGCCCATCACATTTTCTTATTGGCTTTACCTCTATCCATTTTGTGAATTTGTCCACCATGACCAAAATGAGTCATGCCTCATTAAATGGACCTACCATATCGGCACCATACCGAGAATGGCCAAGTGATTGGTATTGTTTTTAACCTGATGAAGGCATATGTATTTTGTTGGCATATCTCGCAGCCATTGCACCTTGCTACCAATTCTTTTTGCTTCTTTAGAGCACTTGGCCAATAAAATCCGTGTCTGAATGCTTTGGCCACAAGGGCTCTGGACGAGGCATGGTGCCCACATTCTCCTTGATGTATGTCCAAGAGGATCTCTTGTCCTTTTGTCGGGTCAACACATCGTTGCAGCATGTTTGTTACGCTTCTCTTATAAAGCTCATTATTTATTGTAAGCTTTTGCCCTTCTTACTATCTGCCTAGCAAGGACTTCATTATTCGAGGTCTCATTTTGAGGAATAAGAATATGGGTTGTGCCCATTCGGTATGTCCGATTAATTGTTTTATCAATTTCCATTACTTCTCCGACGTAATGTTCCAAATTTCCCAATCATCTATCCTGTTATCCTGAATCAGTCCCGGTTATTTGGCTCATGTCCCTTATCAATTTCCATTGGGACACATTCAGATTTCTGATCCGATGAGGCGAATTGATTTGGACTTTGGTGAAGGTATGATTGATGGCTTTCTCGGGGCGATACTGGAATTGATTGTCGGTCGATCCGAGCTTTGACAGGTATTTGCATGTCGTTTTCCGCCGAGGTATGTGATGAAATTCACACCGTAAATAGCCACTAATTTTCTGTACATGAAACCGATATAAGGCCATGTTTGCATCCAATGCGTCCCAATTTCTGATACTCTTTACTACAAGGTCCTAAATCTCCAAACATAGAATCCGACGTATGCGATCTCTTTGCCATCTTTAGGCCATGGACAAGTGCCTCATATTCGCTACATTGTTTGATGCAGCAAAAGTGTATCTGCAATACATATTTCAGTTGATCCTTCTTTGGAGAGGTTAATACTATTCCTGCTCCTAACCCATTTCTTAATTTGGATCCATCAAAATGCATCGTCCAATAGTTCGGATCGTAATGGGGGTTCATATCTCGCCCAATCACGACAAAAAAGTCGGCCACCGCTCGAGATTTGATTGCATCTCGCCTATCAAATTGTGGGGCATAAGGATAACTCAATTGCCCATTTTGCTATTCGCCACTTGCATCTTTGTTGCTCATTATCTCTATTGGTTCCTCACAATCACCTTTATGGGGTGTTCCTAATGCTTGAGCTTTTTTGCCACATATACACTCCATAAGCCATTTTTGGTAGTGTGGATAGTCTGATAATACCTCGCTTAGGTAATAAACGCCTTTGTCCGACTTACCTTCCTCATCACGCTCTACAACTATCACCACACTCACAACTCGGTTTGTTGCTGCTACATAGAGCAAAGCATAGGCTCTTTGATAGTGGCGAGGCTAAAATTGGCGCTGTAGCCATCTTTTTAACTCATGAAAAGCATTATCAGAGGTGTCCAGGTGAACTTATCGATTTTTTTCATCAACTGATACAAAGGCAATGCTTTTCACCTAGCGACTCAAACCGACTTAAGGATGCAAGGCATCCTGTAAATTTTGAACATCATTCGTTCCATCCTTTCAACTGCCGAATTTTAGTCGGATTTGCCTCTATACCTCGGCTAGATACGAGGAAACCGAGTAATTTTCCGCTGGTACAATCAAGGTGCATTTTCGGTTAAGTTTCATTCGAATCTTCTCAAATTCGCGAATGTGATATCTTCAGGAGCGTATGGCTCTCTTGGTCTTTATAACCACATCATCAACATATACTTGAACATTTTTCCAATCTGATCATGCAAACATTTTTGCATACACCATTGCGCAGTCAATGGCATGGTGTGATAACAATAAGCCCCATACGGGGTGATAAACAGTTTTTATTTGATCACGGGTTTAACTGGTATCCGGTGGAAACCGAATACGGCGTCTACAAATGATAATAGTTCACAACCCGCGGTTGAATCAATAACCTGGTCTATCCTAGGTAAAGGAAAAGGATCTTTGGGACATGCCTTGTTAAGGTTCGTGTAATCGATGCACATGCCAAAACGACGCTACATTTGGGTCATCCTTTTCTTTTCTTTACAAACCACCAGATGAAGTACTTCCATAATAAACCCGGCCGCAAGGAGCCGAGCTATCTCATCCCCTATGATTTTTCTCCGCCTTCGACGAAGCGGGCGGAGAGGTTGCTTCACCGGCCTTGCTCCTCGGCCTTACATGCAAGAGTGCTCAACCAACTCCTCGGTACTCCTTGCAGATCTTGTGTAACCATGCAAAGATATCCCGATTCTCAGAGGAAGTTGGTGAGCTCGCTTCCTATTTATCATTCAGGTTTACACCAATGGTGATGGTGCGCTGGGAACCGATCATCAATCTAATTTTCTTTGTCTCCTTAGTCGGCTGGAAAGACACACTTCCATGCGGGTTAGCAAGTGCGCATGTTAAGTTGTAACGAGCTAAAGCTCGACCTCCTGAATTCTCCTTTCTCCTTGCATTACCAAAGATTTGGCCAGATTTGATCCGGCCAAGCACATTCCATCGACTTCTGTAGTCTCCATTGTTATTACCCTTGTGGTCCCGGCATCTTCATTTTCAAGTAACCAATGTGACTACTGCTCATAAACTTAGCCAATGCGGCCGTTCGAGTAATGCGTGATAGCAACTTTCTAGATCCACCACCTCAAATTAATTTTCCCTCGTGAATAAGACGTCTACTCGGACCTTCCCAATGGGCTCGCAGGGGAGTCCTGGCACTATCCCAGAAAGTTGTCTTGGTCATTGATCGCAGCATATTCGGAGATATGCCGAGCTTATGCATTGTATCCTTGTACATAATGTTGATGCTGCTTCCATTATCTATCGCACTTTGAGAATTCATTGATCTGGGCCTGACAAATGTTGGGTCTAGCACCAGGGCATATGACCCAGGGTTCGGCATGATCTTGGGATGATCTCTAATGCTCCAAGTTATCTCTTGATCGACCATGGCATATACCTCGAATTGCCATAAATTTATTTCCATGTCCGGCATGGCGCTTGCTTGTCTGCCTTGTTGTTCGTGTGAATACACAGTGATGGTGCTCCTATAATCATTGCGCCCATTATTTCCGGGTTTCCTCCGCCATCTTGGCTTTGATTTACCACATGGTGAATCGCATCCCTCGGTCTGATTCTCATACCTCGAGGTGGTGGAGGTAACATCAATTGTTGTGCATTTCTCCCGTAAGTTATGGCTCTGTTGTGGTTTGCTGTTGTGGTGCTTGCATTGCTGTCGGCTTCCCATTGCACTCTTCATCCAAGCACATTGAGAGTTGTGTGGTTATCTAGTTTTGCCGGGTTAGGCATGTGAAACTTACACGGTTGATCCAACATTGACTCAAACGTGTACTTCGGCCTCTCCTGCCATTGTTTCTTCTGTTCCAGAGTCCATTGTTTCTTCCCATCATTCCTCGGCGTCCATTGTTGAGGACGCTGATTGCTTCCTCAAGACCCGGCTGGTCCAATAACCAAAGCAACCTGATTCGAACTATATCAGTAATCCGGCCTCATCTCTTCTTCTACCTCATTCATTCCGCCGATGATGACCTGCCATCACGAGTGTAATGGTCTTGCTGCTCAAGGTGTTCGCCGATATAAGTTCGGGTTGAGTTGATCTCCCAATGCATATGAATCGCTATTCGATTGTCTCGCCAATGTAGTTGGCATATCTCTTTGTAGCCTTTGCCACAACACACTTCCATATCTGCACCTTGTGCAAACCAAGCAATCGCTTGTGATTCAATTACCCTTCAGGAGTTTCGAGGTTCACCATCGAGTCAAGAATTCTCATCGGTTTCATTCGGTCTTTTTGCACATTGCAGTTGTTGAGGCCTATTTGGCCTCTTGTAAATCTGAAATTATCGACAAACATCTTCCTCAAAGTCCAACCAGCAATTGATACCGCCGGTAAGTTATTCAACCACACAGCCGGCCCTTCCAACATCCGGGGCACATACCTCAGCCATCTCAAATTTCCCCTGCTATTTTCATGCGTGGCATAGTCAATCAACCAATCTTGTGGTTTAGTACTTCCATTATATGTTTTTGTGCCTCTTGCCAACGGAAGTTTGGGATGGTGGCTCACCCATAATCCGGGTCCAAAACACGCGGACCAGGAGGGCCTTGCTCTTCCAATAACGATATAACCTATCAAGTTTTAATCTTGCTTCGATTCGGCAAATTTCTGTACACAACTCTTTCTTCCACCCCATAGTGGTTTTGCCCAACAATCCAGCATTTTCCATTTCGAATAACCATCATTATAATCATGTGCCGGTTATGTGGAACATGTCGATCTCTCCCCGAGGTTCATGCCTCTGTGATGGTCTGCGGTGATACCGATCCTCCTCACCGGGTTATTATTCTCGGGTTTCTTCCGAGATTCCCATGCTCTCTATTTCCGTGCCGGGGTTTCTTTCACCGCTATTACCTCGGCTTCCATTGCCTTTATTTTCATTAACTTTTCCGCCACCGCATATGGAACAATCTGTTTTTTCTTTACCATTTCGGTGAGGATGCTGATTACCGAATGAACCATGCGCTTTGCGGGTTAGCTGAGTATTTCCTCATTCGCTGGTTCGATATGTACCATCTCATTTACCTTTTCTTGTTGCCTTTTTCCGGGCTTCCCGGTTAGTCCTTCCAATTTCTAGGCTGCCGTGATTCTCGCCTCGAGGTTCTTCGGGTACTATACCTCAACCCTGGTCATGAATCAATGCCTTTGAGATTCATGCTCCTTGTTAATATCACTAAGGAGATTCTTCCTTTCATTCTTAGGTCATCTATTCATGTAGGAGCCAGATTCTAGCTTGTTTGCCCTAGCATACTCTCGCAAGGTTCTATTAAAGGACTCTCGCAATGCGATACTTTCTTAGCCTCCTCCAACATTTTCAACCTAGTCTCTTCTAGTTTGCTTGTGCATTTTGCCGGGTTAACTATTGGTGCTACATGTGTTGTTAGGTTATCTATAGTCGCTTGCAAGATATTCTCCGGCCTTTCTAGTGGTGGCCATCTTACCCTTGGTGCCTCGGTTCTTGCTTGGTCCGCCTCTGCTGTCCATTGGTGCTGGTGGGTCATCATCACCTCAACACTGGGCGGGCGTTATGACCGCTCAGATCCGAGGGAGGATCTCCCGAGGATGACTCGCGTGGGTAGACGCGAGACATGTCGGCCGACGAGATCTTGTGAGCGCCTAAGTTGATGAAGATGTCGCGCGGGGGTGGTCTTTTCCCAAGCTGCCAGCGCGTTGGCCGACATAGTCCTGCATGTCGAATCTCTAGACTGGAGACGACGCTACGCCTGTCGATGAAGTTTCCGTCCCGGATCTTGACTCCTAGCAGCACCCCATGGTGGGCGCCAACTGGTGGTGGTGGCACGACAGATGCCATGGGTAGGCTTAAGTTGGGGCCAATGGATGCTAGTGGGATCCATGGAGGAAGATGTAGTGGTTTCACACAGAATGCTAGAACTCAATCTTTATTCAACACCAATGGAGCTACACTTGCTCCTCGAGCTGTATGAGCGAGAGGAAGAAGAAGCTACAACTAGTGCAAGAGAAAATGAATCGATCCCCTCCTCAGACGCCCAGCCCCTCCTTATAAAGGAATGACATGGTGCCTTCTAGGGTGACGTGGACATGCATATTTGTGGAATATGCTTGTCCCAAAGTGGTAACTCACCTATTTCCGTGTCCCCTTCTATCGATTTCCTCCCTTGTCCTTAGCCTGCTAGATTCCAGAGAGACAACTAGGGTTTGGACTGGCTTGCCTTCCCCCGCTGCAAGTCATTGACTGACCTCATCTCACATAACTCCTACTGTCACTTGCACTCAAGATAATGTTACTCCGACATATATATCATATGTCGTAGACAAGTCTCAATATTTGAAGTGCTCAACCTTATCCTTGGACGGATCTTGCTTGATTCGCCGACATCTAGTAATTAGATCCTGTAAGGAATCTTCTTCTCCTTTACTTACCTCGAACCCTACCCGGTCATCCCCAAACAGTTTGAATCTATTGCCCCTAAATGTGAATCTCATTCATCGAGAAGTGAGGTCTCGAACCTTTTGAACACTTTTGGTTAGACTAGAAATATATGAGAAAAGTCCCTTGATGTCGATAGTTTCGCTTCCGATCAGATGCAATATTTATAAAAAGATGTTTTGTAGAGTTCAGTTATGTGAGCATCTTATCAATCTACAACATCCAATGATGTGTTGTATCAAGCACTTTATATTATTACAGTATGTCGCAAGTATTATATTAGGCATGGCTTATATATTCTATAACACAATGTATAAAGGGAACTAAAGCTTCTTTATTTCACATCTATATCCATAAACAAAATATAGAGATGTTTTAACTAGATGATACATCCAAATGTATCTAGTGTGTAGGTTCATTCAAATTTGGTGAATTCACGACTCTAGTATATAAAAGAAGTCTAATTTTTCTTTACAAATCTAAAACATCTAATATTTTGAAATGGAATAAAGTAGAATCAAGTTCGTGATTTCAGCTTATAAAGCTAACTGAAAATAAGCTGAAGCCAAAAAAACTACATGATTTATGCTTGAATTTTCCAGCCAAATGGTCGCTTAGGTAGATATGGTCAAGCCAATGGGAAAGGCTTTGGGGAGTTTTCCAGCACTTTATATAAATTCCGTTTTCCCAAAGTACCCTCTAAAATGAACCGTTATTATGTCTAATCTGCTATCCACATCCTTATTCTATATGAAAATAAATAACTCTAAGGCAAACATTATCATCGTTCCGACTCATTGATTAGTCATATGCACTGCGTGGGAGGGTTTATAGATTTTAATGAACAACTGATAAAATAAGCTCAGATAAAATAAGAAAAAGAATTAGACTTCATAGTTTCTCTAGGACTTATTCCGGAGTTATTGACAAGGCAACTAAATTTAATGCTGTTTCTGCACAAACTAAGCATCTGACAATGAACTGAGTATATGTACAAAATCAGAATCCTTTAGTCTATTTTGTTCATACCGTATCCTCTATAAACTCTAACCCACTGCTTTCTCTGTATTCGATTCGTAGCTCACCGGAAGCCCATAGGCATACATTTTCGACGATAATTTTAACACCGAGAATGGACGTAGACATCTGCTATCTCTTTAGACCATCTTCATGAGACGCTCTAAATTTTGACGTTGTAAAAACGATTTGCAGCATGCTGGATCGACTTTTAGAGCGCGGCTGTGTTGAGCTTTTCCATATGCACTAAAATACAGCGGATCAAAGAAGCTTACCAGAGGCTGTAAAGTAGAGTCTAAAATTTTGCAAAGACAACCGAATATTTTTGGTATTTTGGGTTTTAGGAAGAATCAAAAACCAGAAAGAGCAATGGATCAAGCTACAGATCGCCGACCACATGATATATAGATGAGTGTGATGCTACCTGCTGTACTGCCGGTGAGGTTAGGCTTTTGTGAGGCCGATACAAGAGGATACAAAGGTGGCTTGTGGTACCCCCTGAAGAATATGAACTTGGAGGAGAAGAACAGAGGCATGAAGAAGACAGAGCAGAGTTCAAACTTGTTCAGTTTCATGTTTTGTTCCCTCCTGTGTTGACCTCCAATTGTCTCGCATCCTCTTCAACTTTATCCTTCCTCGCTTAGAGCCCCACACAAGCTGCCAAGCTCATCCGTAAGTGACCATCCAGCCCATCATTTAAATGTGGCCCAAGTGTTACTATTTTCTCATTCCTACAAAACAATTCTCCCCCTGGGCAAAAGATATCAGTGGTCATGTGATTATCCCCACTTCAGAATTAAGGTTGCTTGAATCTTGATTCAATATCAAGCGCTATGTGCCATATATTGATACTATAGGATCCCAAGGTACTGAAGCTATGAACCTAGAAGCAAATGTGTATCCTCGAGCAGCAATCATGTATCCTCTCACGGTTGGTAGATGGTGAGATATCTTGTTCTCCATACATGGTCGATAAGAACCCACTTGGATCCCATTGAACATGTACATTCAAGACATCAACACGAGGTTCAACAATGATGATCAAAAGAACACATCTTGAAGTAACTAAAAAATCACACCGCTGTGGTCGCTGATGTTCGGATGTCCATACCACTAACCTGAGATGTAAACCTTGGCATTCCATACAAACAACAAGTGATTTCCTCCTCTCTAGTGATCTCAAACATGTCCCTACTAAGGCTCACTCTTACACTTGTAGCGTCATGACCCAGAAATCAGCTCAACTCCTTAGGTTGGCTAACAACTCCTATCATGTGCATTTCTTGTCTTTGGTCAAGTGCAAGTTTGACCAAGCAGCTCATATGAACCATTTGGCCTTAGCTTAACTTGAGCAATCAGCCAACATTCAGCCTAGGAAAATCTGAACCGATTTGTAGCAAAGTAAAGCTTGAGGTTCTCCTGCAACCTTGACATCTTCGAGAGTAACAATTTGGCATGGATATTATAATCCACACCGTAGTTGGCAGGTTGAACCTTCATTGGCTCTCCATGAGGCAATAAGTTTGTTTCGTCTTCGTACACTCATCGATCCTTGCTGAAATTTCTTTGTCAACCAGGAGAAATGGAATTGAATTTACCAAGTTTTAATTTGCTCCAATGCATTAGCAGTAGTGACACTTTCAACCAAACTACATATGTGAAAGTTCATGCATACTGGTTATAATTCTAAGGTCCCATAGAACATATAAGCTCAACTTCAAGAATTATCGCCTGTTGTCCTCCCAATCCATTGAATCCATTAGCTGATTCTACCGAAATAAACAATGTTGTGTCCATCAAAGGGCGTGCTATTTAGTGCCATACCAAGGAGCAACCTCCAGAGGATCCCAAGACTTGCAATGGGATGAACCAAGAGTTGTGAAAAGAATAGGAAAAGTAACTCAAGCTTGATCAAGTTTTCCAAAGAACAATGACCAACCATCGAAGGTGAGCATGGTACCAACAAGCTCCTCAGACGCCATGTCCTTGGAAATCTTTTCCCTAGGTGCATAAATCCTCTTCAAAGGACAAAGCAAGTTCATGAAACAAGAGACACGCTACCTACATGGAGTGATCACATCATCACAAATCTTTGTAAGTCCGAAAATTTATTTTAGCACATTTTCTGGATTTTGTCTTCGAAACGACTAACACTTCCTCAGAAAATTGATTTTCCAGCACTCAATAGTGTCTCTCGTTGCTGTTGGAGATATGCTCCTAGAGGCAATAATAAATGTAGTTATTATTATATCTTTGTGTTTATGATAAATGCCTTACATTCATGCTATAGTTAGCACATTAATAAGAAACATTGATACTTGTGTGAATTTGTAAACCAAAATAGAGTCCTTGTAAAGCGTTCTCTTATATTACTAGCTCGTTGGTTATTAAATGATCGTGGTTTTCCTATCATGAACATTGGAGATGTTATTAACAACAAGATCTACATCGTTAGAGAATGATATGGTGGACATACCCTATTCTATAGGTTTAGCATAATGTTAATCAAGCTCATTTCTAATAGTTCATCAGTTTGCTATATGCTTTTCCGATAATAGTAAATCTTAATTCTTCTCGGACTACATAGAGATCATGCATATCACCTTCACTCTAAGTTGATGCTTTGATGATGACATCAAACACTACAATCGCAACTGGGTGGCTATAAAGCGTGGTACATTGAGCAACTTAAAGTATTGGTTGAGACATACGGATCAAGAGGGATCTTGTCCAATCCATGGCGACTTGATAGATATACTGGGCTCCCTTCCTAGGTGAAATGTCATCCAATTAGCTTCAGCAAGGCATGTGGACCTGGCTCACAGGTGATCAAGTATATCATGGGGAAATCCAGAAAAGAGTATCATTATCTGTGAATCGAGGTTGAACTAGGTATGCGTGAGATACCCACTATCATAACTCTTCAAGTAAACTATCGTGGAGACAAAGGAAATTGGCATCGTATGTAAGTGGAAGTTCATTCGATCAGTAAAGTAATCGTGAGAAATATGTGTGAGTTTTATATGAATTTCCTGTTATTCCTCTATTGGTTATTATGTTCTGAGAAGTGTCTCGACTATGTCCGCATAATTCATGCGTTCTAACCGTAGGAGGAGATTACACTTATGATCTTCGACGCTGTTTGAGAAAGTTATGGAATGATGAGAGACCGAATGTTGTTCAGAAGTCTCTTGATGGGATCTCGGATATCACGAGGAGATCCTCAAATGGTCCGGAGAATAAGATTTCATATAAGGAAAGTCCTTGCTTCGAGTTGGAGAATGGTTCCGGTTTTCACTCGCTAATGTTCTAGAAGGTTCCGGAACCAAGACTCCGGAGGGGAAGGGTACATGAATGTGTCATATCAAGTTGGTCGATTGCATCATTGGGCGTACTTCAGGTGTCATTATGAACAAAAATAAAGGGTTTAATCAAACTTCCTAGTTTAAAAAGTCAAACGCCAATTTGAAAAAAGTCAAACGCTATTTTGTGAAGTGGTCAAACGGTTATTTTTGAAGGAGGGAAAGTGGTAAACTCGAGTTGGGGAGGAGTTCCTCCACCGTCACTGCCCACTCTAGGGATCCGTTGGGGAGGACTCCTCCCTGGCCTACGCCCCACTCTATAAAGGAAAAAGGTGGTACTGCCCTCCTAGCACAATAAGTTGTTCTCAATCTAAAACTCCTAGCTCCGCGCCGCCACCTCTCGTTGTCACTACCTAGGGCTCCTAGCCGACTTGGGAAAGCCCCATAACCCCATTGTCACTTCGCCACGGCCTAGCACAAACCGCCTCCTTTCCTCCTGGTGTGTCTAAACTCTAGATCGCCGAGGAGCCTTTCCTATAGTCCACCATACTGCCCGCTTGCTACGGCGTTTCTCACGAGATTTCCCCCTCTACTCTTCCTGCATACTGCCAAGCAGGTCGCCGGAATCGCGAGAGGGAGAGTGCTACAACCCTCATCATTGCTGAACAAGGGAGAGGAAGGTCTTGCACGAAAATCAACATGTACCAACATGACCGATCGGCAGGGAGTTACCAGCCGAATATTAACGAGCGCCTAGGATCGCTCACGCGATCTTGAGATTCGGGAAGAGTACGTATTACATCACCCACGAATCAGCCTCGCTAAACACTTTGAATCTTTCAGGGTGAGTTATTCCATCGACTTCCGTTGTTTCGCTACAATCTAGTAGATAGATCTTGGCATTTGTTTGTTTGTATGCGTAGAAAATTTTGTTTCTCTTCATGCTACGTAAACCTCATAACAAGGGTATCAGAAATTTGTCGCGGTTCTATATGTAGATCATAGACGAGTAGAATACAATGGTCATTGTGGCGTTGATGCTTTTATCATTTATTGCTTCTGTGTACTTTGCATCTTATGGATGTTGGGATGAAGCGCCCGGCTAACCTTACATGACATCGCTCATGAGACTTGCTCCACGCTGACATGCAACTTGTATTGCATAAGTGGCTTTATGGTGCCTCTTTCCCAAAGATAAGTTAAGATTCAATTTACAACGGTGATTGACAATACTAGTATCAATGTTGTGGTTCTGTTCGTAGTTAGAACGACACTTATTGAAAGCCCCAAACCACGTAAACATGCAAAGAAAGTAGAGGCGCCTAACTTTGTTTTGCAGTGTGTTGTGATGTGATATGGCCATGATTGTGATTATATTTGATGTATGCAATGTTCCTTATTGTAAGTTGGCAACCTACAGAGCCAGGTATGGTTGTCTTTAATTTTGTTAAGACCCGCATGTCTATTCAAAGTAGTTGTAATAGTTGAAGCCGTGGACGACAACCATGGAGAAGCCGCCATTGACCTTGATGCAATGCCTGTGATGATGGAGATCATGTTCGTGTTTGAAGATGGAGATCGAAGCACAAAGAAGAAAGGCCATATCATATCACATATTATGAATCAGCATGTGATGTTAATCCTTTATGCATCTTGTATTGCTTAGTTAACAACGTAGCATTATAAGATGATCCCTCATGCACATGAATTTCAAGTCATAAAGTGTTCACCCTTAGTTAGCACTGCTAAAGCTTGTTGTTTCAAGCACCACGTGATGATCGGGTGTGTTAGATTCCTCAAGGTATACAACGTGAGCAAGCCAGATTTGCTCATGAAACTAAGGTTTGATCTTGACGAGTCAGTATGTACGTACATGGTCTCGAACACGGATCACCGAAAGGTAAAGCATGAATCATATAGTAGATATGATGAACATGTCGATTGTTCGCCATTGAAACTATATCAACTCGTGATGATCTGTTGATGTGGTGGATTTGGTTCGTGTGATCACTAAAACAATGTGAGGGATATTGTTTTGAGTGGGAGTTCACCTAGATTAATTTAACTATTAATTAGAACTCAATTTGTCATAAACTTAGTCTAAACTATTGCAAATATGTTGTAGATCAATGGCGCCCCCTACCATCAATTTTAATGCTCTTAGAGAAAGAAAAGTTGAAAACAATGGAAGCAACTTCGTGATTGGTTCCAATTTGAGGATTGTCCTCACAAATGGTAATTTGACCTATGTGCGGATGCAATGGTGACCTAATTGCAGCCATCGCTACCGATGAAGTAAAGAATGTTTACCTCACTAAGACTCAAAGACTCCACGCCAGGTGCTATCTTGTATGGTTTAGAATCGGAGCTTCGTAAAAGGTTTGAGAATTCAGACCCACATGATATTGTCCGTGATCTCAAATTGATCTTTGAGACTCACGCGCAATTGAGAGCTATGAGGCTTCAAAAGTTCTTTAACCGCAAGATGGAAGAGGGCAGTCCGGCTGAGCATGTGCTTAAGATGTCTGGGCACGCAAACAAACTTCAAAGCTTGGGTATAGTGATTCCTAATGCTTTGGGGATTTACCGTGTCCTCCAATCACTACCACCAAGTTACAAGAACTTTGTGATGAACTACAATATGCAAAACATGAACAAGACGCTTAACTCTTTGCCATGTTGAAATCAGTAAGTGGAGATCAAGAAAGAGCACCAAGTGTTGATGGTCAATAAGACCACCAAATTCAAGAAAGGCAAGTCTACAAAAGGACACTTCAAGAAGGGTGGTAAGAAAGTTACCGATGAAGAAGACCAAGGCTGACCTAAGCCCGATATCGAGTGCTTTTACCTAAGGGAGAAGGTCACCGAAGCGGAATTGCCCAAAGTACTTGGTGGATTTGAAGAACGGCAACATCAAGAAGAAAGGTATATCCGATATACATGTTATTGATGTGTATCTCACTAGTACTGTAGTAGTGCTCGGGTATTTGATACGGGTTCTATGCTCATATTTGTAACTCAAACAAAATGCAGTATCAAACGGAAGCTAGCGAAGAACGAGGTGACGGCGCGGGGAACGGATCAAAGGTTGATGTGATCATGGTCGGCACGCTACCCCTTCATCTACCATCGATTAGTTTTATACTTAAATAATTGTTATTTGGTGCCCTCATACATGAACATTATATCTGGATCTTGTTTATTAAGTAGACTACATTTGTTTAAGTCCAGAATAATGGTTGTTCGATTTATATGAGTAATATGTTTTATGCACATGCACCTTGATAGATGGTCTATTCTTATTGAATCTCGATAGTGGAAATACACATATTAATAACATTGAGGCTAAACGCTTGAAATCGAGCGATAACTCGACCTATATGTGGCAATCGCTGCCTTGGTCACATTGAGTGAAGCGATGAAGAAACTCCATTCCGATGGACTTCTTTGAATCACTTGATTTTCAATCACTTGAAAGATGCGGCATGTCTGATGGGAAAATGACTAAGACTCCATTTTCAGTATGATGGAGCGAGCCACGACTTATTGGAAATCATACATACCGATGTGTGGTCCAATGAGTGTAGCATCGCTATGTGGTTATCAAGTATGTTCTTACCACGGATGACTTGAGTAGATATGGGTATATCTATTTCATGAAACATAAGTCCTAAACTTTCAGAAGTTTAAGGAATTTCAAAGTGAGGTAGAGAATCAACGTAATAAGAAGATTAAATTTCTACGCTCGATCGTGGAGGTGAATATCTGTTACGTAGTTTACGAGCATTTGAAGAAATGCGAATACTTTCACAATTGACACCGGGAACACCACAACGTAATGGTGTGTCCGAACGTCAGAATCGAACTCTCTTAGATATGGTTCGCTCTATGATGTCACTACATGATTTACCGCCATCATTTTGGGGTTATGCATTAGAAACAAAGATTCACTTTAAATAGGGCACCATCTAAACTGCTGAAACGACACCGTATGAATTATGGTTTGGGAAGAAACCTAAATTGTCGCTCCTTAAAGTTTGGGGATGCGGGTTTATGTAAAGAAGTTACAGCCTTACAAGCTTGAACCCAAAGCTTTAAAATGCGCCTTCATAGGATACCCAAGGAAACTATTGGGTATACCTTCTATCATAGATCCAAGGCAAATCTTCGCTGTTAAGAATGGATCCTTTCTAGAGAAGGAATTTCTCTCAAAGAAGTGACCGGAAGGAAAGTAGAACTCGACGAGGTTGTCTAACCTTCTCTCGAACTTGCAGTAGCGCAAAGACCGAAGAAGTTCCCGTGGTGCCCGCACCAATAAGAGAGGAAGCTAATGATGATGATCATGAAACTTCGCAGAAGTTGCACAGAGCCTCGCAGTCAACGAGAACTCGTACTACCCGATTGGTATGATCCCGCTATGAGTGTCATGTTGGTGGACAACACCATGACCTCGCGACATATGAGGAAGCCGGCGATGAGCCCAGATTCCAATAAATGGCAAGAAGCCATGAACCGAGATTGGATCCATGTACGAAAACCAAGTATGGACTTTGGTGGACTTACCGATGGCCGGAAGGTCACGAGAACAAATGGATTTTCAAGAAGAAAACAGATGTTGATGGTAATGTTATCGTTTATAAAGCTCGATTTGTCGCAAAAGGGTTTCACAAATTCAAGGAGTCGACTACGGCGAGACTTTCTCACCAAAGTAGCGGCTAAAGTCTGTGAGGATTATGTTAGCAATCGCTGCATATTATGATTATGAGATATGGCGTATGGATGTCAAAAATGCATTCCTCAATGGAGACATTGATGAAGAGTCAGATATGATGCAACCCAAAGGTTTTGTCGATCCTAAAGATGCTAACAAGGTATGCAAACTTCAACGGGTCCATCTATGGATTGAAGCAAGCATCCCAAGTTGGAATCAACGCTTTGATAAGGTAATCAAAAGTTTTGGTTTTATACAAACTTATGGAGAAGCTTGTATTTACAAGAAAGTGATGGGAGCTCAGAGCATTCTTAATACTATATGTAGATGACATATTGTTGATTGGGAATGATGTAGACCTTCTTAATAGTGTCAAGGAATATTTGAATAATAGTTTTCAATGAAGGATCTTACGAAGCAGCCATATATTAGGCATAAAGATTTATCGAGATAGATCGAGACGCCTAATATCATTGTCACAAAGTACATATTTGGACAAAGTTCTAAAGAGGTTTGGAATGGAAGATAGCAAGAAAGGGTTCTGCCCATGTTGCTCAATACGACCTTGAGTAAAACTCAAAGTCCACAACTACAGAAGATAGAGAAAGGATGAGTAAGACCCCATGCCTCACCATAGGATCTCTAATGTATGCCATGCTATGTACTAGACCCGACATTGCATATGTTGTTAGTTTAACTAGCAGATATCAAAGTGATCCAGAGGATCATTGACAATGTCAAAACATCCTTAAGCACTTGAGAAGAACTAAGGATATGGTTCTTTCTTATGGAGGTGATGAACAACTCGTTGTTAATGGTTACACCAATGCTAGTTGGAACACCGATCCGGATGATTCTAAATCACAACTGATAATGATTATTTTGAATGGTGCAGAAGCAATGGAGGAGTGCAAAGCAAAGCGTTGTGGCGAGATCTTCAACCTAATCGAATACATGGTCGCTTCCGAGGCTTCACAAGAAGCAATATGGATGAAAGAGTTCATTACAGAAATGGGTGTGGTTCCTAGTGCTGACCCAATGTTCATTCACCGTGGATAACATGGGCGCCATAGCCAATGCGCAAGAACCAAGGTCACACAAGAAGTCAAGCACATCAAGCCACGCCACGCTTATTCGAGAACATGTCCAAGATGGGGACATAAAGATTTGCAAAAGTACACACAGATCCGAATGTATGATCCGTTGACTAAATCCCTCCCGAGGGCAAACATGACCAGCACCAAACTGCTATGGTGTTCGGTATATTACCATGTAATCTAGATTAGATGACTTAGTGCAAGGGAGATCATGGAGATATGCCCTAGAGGCAATAATAAATGTAGTTATTATTATATCTTTGTGTTTATGATAAATGTTTACATTCATGCTATAATAGTATTAACAAGGAAACATTAATACTTGTGTGATTTGTAAACTTAAATTGAAGTCCCTAGTAAAGCCTCTATATAATACTAGCTTGTTGGTTAATAAATGATTGTGGTTTCTATCATGAACATTGAGATGTTATTAACAACAAGATCATATCGTTAGGAGAATGATATGGTGACATACCTATAGATAAGCGTAGTATAAAGATCAAGTCATTTTATAGTTCAATTGCTATATGCTTTCTCACATAGTAACCCAATTCCTTCACCATGAGATCATGCATATCACCTTTACCGGATGGATGCTTTGATGATATCAAACACCACACCAGAATCGGGTGGCTATAAAGGTGGCATTGAGTGTTCGGAAAGTATTGCTGAGACACATGGATCAAGAGGGATTTGTCCATCCATATGATTGATAGATATACTGGGCCTCTCGGTGAAATGTCATCCAATTAGCTTGCAAGCATGTGACTCGCTCAAGGGATCACATATCACGAACGAGAAAAGAGTACTTATCAAGAACGGTTGAACTTAGGTATGCAAAAGATACCGACGATCATAACCTCGATAAGTAAACCATCGTGAGACAAAGGAAATTGGTATCGATGTAAGTGGTTCATTCGATCGCAAAGTAATCAGAGAAATATGTGGGAGCCATGAATTTCCGCATTCCTCTATTGGTTATTGATCGAGAAGTGTCTCGATCATGTCCGCATAATTCACGTAACCGTAGGGAGACACACTTAAGGATTCGACGCTGTTTGAGTAGTTATGGAATGATGAGTAAGAGACCAATGCTGTTCGGAGTCTCGGATGGATCCGGATATCACGAGGAGATCCGGAATGGTCCGAGAATAAGATT
This sequence comes from Avena insularis, assembly GCA_023614405.1. Lineage (NCBI taxonomy): Eukaryota > Viridiplantae > Streptophyta > Magnoliopsida > Poales > Poaceae > Avena > Avena insularis. The sequence goes on along the minus strand of CM042685.1, from coordinate 37,562,120 downwards.
CATATAAGGAAAGTCCTGCTTCGGAGTCGGGGAATGGTTCCGTGTTTTACCTGAATGTTCTAGAAAGTTCCGAATGTCCTGTAAGAGGGAAGGGTACATGAATGTGTTATATCGTTGGTATGATTGCATCATGTACTAAGTGTCATCTCTGAACAAAATAGAGGGATTTAGCAAATCCTTGTTTGTAAAGTCAAACGCCAAGTTTGAAAGTCAAACGGCTATTTTGGGCCGTGGAGGGGTGGAATGAGTTGGGGAGGAGTCCTCCTCCACCGCTGCCCACTTCCAATCCGAGTTGGGGAGGGACTCCTCCCTTGGCCGCCCTCCACCTATATAAGGAGGCAGGGCCTCCCAGCACACAAGATCCCACCCAAACCCAAGCCTCAGCCACACTTACGCTGGCCACCCGGTCAAGCCGCCCTAGCAACCCTAGCCGCCGGCCAAGCCTCCTCCTGGTGTGTCTAAACCCTAGATCGCCGAGGAGCTCTCTCATAGTCCACCATACTGCTTCGGCCATAGGCGGCCTTCGAGATCTCCTCTACTTCGGTACTACTGCCAGGTCTTGAATCACGAGGAGAGTGCTACAACCTCCGCTGCTGAACAAGGAGAGGAAGGTCTTGTCGAAAATCAACGCAGACCGATCAAGGAGCGCCATTTAACGCAGCGCCTAAGGATCGTTTACGCGATCTTGAGATCGAAGAGTACGACTACATCACCCACGCAGAATCCGCCTCAAACACTTTGGAATCTTCGAGGGTGAGTTATTCCATCGACTCGCTGCTACAATCTAGTAGATAGATCTTGGCTTGTTTGTTTGTATGCGATAGAAATTTTTGTTTTCCATGCTACTTAAACCCCACACAGTAGATGGGTTTAAGGTTGTCTTAGAGTCTATTAAAGTCGTTGTTTCAAACATGGACAATTTATTGGTAAAGGTTAATGCAGTTCGAGGTTTGTTCCAAGGTTTTCACTCTTTTAGAGTTTTGTAATAAACCAGAATCATATCTATGGTGGTGTTAACGGATGATACCAAAGTGTTTCGACATTCTCGCTTATGTCACATTAATTTTGGTTTGATGTCTCGGATGCTGTCCGGAAGAGATGAGTTTAATTCCAAATTTCACCATTGCCAAATGTTCTAAGTGCCAGTTGTGTGCATCAGCAACTCGAAAGCCTTTACAAGGTCAGCCGAGGAGAGAAACTTGGCACCTCTAGAACTCATACATTCTGTGGACCTATGTGAGATGAATGGTGTGTTGACAAAAAAGCTGAAAAGAGATATTGCATAACATTGATAGATGATGCTACCAAATTCTGCTATGTTTACTTGTTGCAATATAAGACTTAGGCTTTAGACTACTTTAAAAATCTATAATGTTGAAGTTGAAAATCAACTAGAGAGAAAGATCTGCCGCCTTAGGTCGGATTGTGGTGTGAGTATTTCACCAAAATATTTAAAGAATTCTGCCAGAACACTTGAATTATTCATGAGAGTACGCCTCACACTCGCCCCAATCAAACGGGGTTGCCGAGAGAAAACCGCGACGCATCGATCGACTTTCAGTGAATTCTATGTTAGCCACCATGCTAAGGTTTATCAAAGGTGGGCATGATGGGGAGGCTTTGTTGATTCTCATGTCAGTGTCCTCAACAGTAGTTCCTAACAAGAATAAAGAAAAGACCCTTATGGAGGATGGGTTGGGAGAAACCATCACTTTTCAGATATGCACTTGGGGTGTTCATCCGAAGGTCAACATACCAATTCCAAGAAACGCAAGTCGCACTCCAAGACAAAGGGATTGTATTTTTTCTAAGATATGTTCTACAGAGTGTAGGCTATAGGATTTCTAGTGGTTAAATCCTCGAGAAATTCTGATATGCATGTTGATATTATAATGGAATATCGGATGCAAACATTCTTGACAATATTATTTTTCTATGAAAGATATGCATAGTATTTGGCAGGATTTCTTCTCCCTGAATCCCTGGGAATCTAGTGCATCTATTGAGAATTTGAAACAAACTACATGAGGAATTTCTTGAGAAGGATGATTGCATGAACCTCTCAACGGTCAGGAGTAAGAGACAAGAGGGTTGCAAACTTTGGTAATGATTTCATCGCGGTACCTTGTGGATGATACTCCCTAGATTCATTATCGAGGCATATGCATCCCCGGCTTTTATGCATGATTGGAAAGAAGTTATCCAAAATGGATATGGACTCAATTCTTCTAATGGAACTTGGAATTATCGTAATGACCCTATGGTTGTAAACTGTGGGATGTAAGTGGGTGTTCAAGAAGCTAAGTTACACCGATGGTACTATTGGAGAAGCATACATATGCTGCCTTGTAGCTATGGCCAAGCATAGAAAGAAGGCGAAGATTACGATTGATACACCTATTCACCGTCGCTAGACTAACCAATTATTCGAAAGTAATTACTATCCCCGTGTCGCCTTTTATGGTCTTCTGCTCAACAAATGGACGTGAAGACAGCTTCCTTAATGGAGAGTTGGAAGAGGAGATCTATATGGATCAGCTTGATGGTCGTTTGTGGTAAAAGGTAAGAGACAAAGGTGTAAGTTATTAAAATCTTTATATGGCCCTGAAACAAGCACCTAAGCAATGGTGCATGAGAAGTTGACGAATCCTCTACTTTCTCGGCATCAGGGGACTTTGTCATTAATCGGTAGGCATTAATAGAGGTGGTTTACTATCGCCATGGTGGTATGGGAAGCGATAAGTTATATTATGTTTGTACGTAGATGACATTCTCGGATCTTTGGTACAAACATGAAAGTGATAAATGAAGTCAAGTCTTTCTTGTCAAAGAGTTTTGATATGAAAGATTTGGGAGAGGCTAACGATGTGATTCTCGAACATCAAGTTTATTGGGTAAGAACAAGAATGGGATTACTTTAACGCATCTCATTATGTTGAGAAGGTCTTGAGTCGATTTGGCTTTAAGCTGATGGCAAGACTTCTCCAATGCCTTATGATCCCAACTTTGACATTATTTAAAGAATAAGAAGGAACTGTCAGATCAGCTGAAATATTCACAAGTTGTTGGTCTCTCTCATGTACTTAGCAAGCGCTACAAGACCCGATATCTCTTTTGTCAGTGAACAAGTCGAGTAGGTTCATGTCTAACCCGGTATTTATCATTGGCATGCACTTGAAAGGCTCATGCGCTATCTATGTGGGTAAAGCTGAGCTATGGGATTCACTTATTCGTGAACCTCACCGTCAAGATTTGAAGGATATAGTGATTCGAATCGATCTCTGACGTTGATGAACTCTACGCCACGCAGCGGTATGTGTTTACCCTGGAGGTGGCGCAGGTCGCGGAGGTCCTGTGAGATGTACCATATTGACGAGAGGTCAATCTATGGAAGCGTAACTTTATCGCTTTAGACACCAACCGCGAGAGTCGAATGGCAAATAAAGCGAAAGCCTGATGGACTTGCCCGTGGTTGAGAACTCAGCGTCGCAATCCTTTTGAATTGTGACAACCACCAAACTGTTATTGGCTTCAAAGTGAACAATTCCCTAAGGATAATGCGAAGTCATCAAGACATGTGAAAAGACGCGCTGAAATCATGTGAAATTGAGAAACTCCTGAGTAATAATCATACGCTATATATTCAAATGTATTAAAAACCTCGCAGTATCCTTTATAAAGGGACTATCACTAAATGTGATAGATAGTGCATCGAGGGAGATGGGTTGAGACCCATGGATGTCAGCACCTAGTGGTAATCCAACCTTCATGTGGATCGGAGATCCTGAATTAGACCTCGAAGAACAAGCTAGTGGTGGACTAAGGAGAGAGTATTTTGTAACCCTTTATATGAAGATGCATAACTCTCATAATCAGAAGGTGCAGGTTGGCAACATGCCTTAATGTGTTTCGCTGGCTTTAATTAGCAATATGCCGTCTAACGGGGCATTCTTGAAAGAACACACCTATATGAGCCTTCATTTATAAACGCGCTCATGGTCTATGAGGCTTGGGTGATTCTTTAGTAAACTCATGAAGAGACTCAGTGAGTATAACGATATGCTCCAACCTGCTGGGTAGGCTACCTGGCAGCTGTGTACTAGTTATGATTTGAGGAAATCTATTGGTACCAAACTTGTAATCTGCTGTCTGCCCATTGTTCAAGTTGTTGATAGATCGAGTTCAAGATTCTAGGCTAAAGTTCAACTTGCACGCCTCGCAATGGAACACTGTATATAAACAAGTAGCAAGGATTGGCAAATCTTCAAATGGGCATTTGAGATATGGTGGGGGATTGTTGAAATAATGAAATAATCCATTTAGGCCCATGTAGTATTTCAGATTTTCCTAAATTCAAAGCCAAATTTGTGGCGTCCATATAAGCTTGGGCCTATGTTTGTAGCAGCTCACATGGGAGTGGAGTGGAGCTAAAGTTTAGTCCCACATGGAAAGTTGAGGAGAGTTGCACCACCTTATAAGGTGGAGTGTTGCACCACTTTGTGGGTAAGTGGCAATAAGAGAGAGATACACGCCGCTTCCTCCAATCGACATGTCGTCATCGCACGCCCATTCGCCACGACGACACAATAACCGAAGCTTTATTTTGCTGCTCAGAAAATTGATGCATACATGTCAAACGGTTAATTTATTCGGTCGCCTGCCCCGGATCAGGCTACCGTGAATCAACTGACCGATCGACGCAACGGACTCGCCCCACGCTTGCCTCCGTTAGGGTTTCGAGCCGCCTATATAAAGTCCCACGCGCTTACCGCCACAACACCACCGAAAACCAATCTAGGGTTTTGCCATCCTTTCTCTACTTGGCGCTTCACCGTGAAGTCTACTCCGCATCCCCGCTTGCTTGCCGGGCGCGCATCGCTATGCGATGTGAGAGCAGGTCTTCCTGAACCATCAGCCTTTGTGATCCCGCACGGAAGAGGCATGTAATAAGCCGTTTGGAAGGCCCGCCGATCGACCGCCGAAGTTCTCCATCACGGGTCGCCTTCCATCCAAGTTTGACGTAGCCGCTTTACCGCCGCCTTTCGCCGGGCGCATCTCGCCCGAATACCTTCCCTCAAAGTTTCTACTATTTAAACCAAATGGTACGTGTGGCTATGTACTTCCATGTTTGGTTATTCATCATGTTCGCTGGCATACGTTTAGCCGCTGTTCGCTCAGTTCATCCCGCTGTTTAGCAGCATCTAGTATGTTCGAAGTATATGAGCTAATAGCTGATTTTGTCATGCTTAATATTCGAATAATTATGAAAATTATGCCTAATATTTCAACAGTGAGTAACGACCTGTCAGCCTGGGCCTCAAAACTGCCGCCAAAATCTGTTAGGACGAATGTTTATGCACTCACATCAACCCATAAAATGATTTGCGGCAACATGATGTGGAGTCTTTTCAAAAGACCATCCCATATGAATGAGTCAACAGCACACGTAAATGTTACTTATTGTTACGGTCAGGTGCTACTTCTAACATAATAATAATAGGATGGTAAAATAAACAGAAGCCACAAATCAAGAACATAAAAAACGAACAATTGATAGAGCTTTTTCACTGGCGGTGGAGGGTTGAGGCCTGAGTGCTTTCAGCGTGGTTTACGGTTACGAGATTTCTGCAAAGACTTGTTCACAGCAGAAAATCATAAATATATTAAACATCTATCAATCACCACACGCGGTATGCACTGCCTGTCAGAACCTTTATTCAACGCAACAAACAGTTCCTTCAACCACTTGAAAATACATCAACTTTGTCCACTCACAACTTCTGTGATTGATCCAGTCCTGAAAGGCAGGCGCCTGCAACATCTATCATTGCTGTCTTAGGGTCCAAACTCTAGACACCACTATGTTCGGCCAGCAGACCGTTTGTACGCATACCTGATCCAGCAAGTGAGTATTCCAGTGTCTCTGTAGTCTCTATCAATGAACCTTGTTATGCCAAAACGTAGATAGTTGCGCTAAAGTGGCCTTCAGTAAATTGCCGTTCAATATTACCTGTAAAATATTTACACATGTGCTGAATGTATATATAAACGGCCATATGCCAATTCTTCCAGCAACATTTCTGACACACGCCCAAGTTGAGAGAGATACCACGTTAAGGTGAAGAGTGTCAGAGGCTACTTTTGGAGAGCATATACTAATAGGCTAGCATCGGAAATGTCAACTTCTACACAACAAATGTATGAGCCTAAGGATGTAATTTTGGGTGCTTTGTAAATCCAAATCGTTCAATCATTGTAGAGCAAACTAAAGCTTGTGAATCAGTATTTTACTAGATAACAGTGCTAATAGGATGCTCATTTCAAACTGGCTGTATGAAGAAGCAGTGTACTACTCCCTATGAGTGTCCCATAATATGTTGTTATAGTGGAAAGTGAAACACTATTTCAAAGAAACTGCGGGTAAAGTTAAGAACAAAACAATAACGAGATTAATTAATGCTTATAAGGAATGGTTTGGTAAAAAAGATGAACTAAAGATAGCTTCAGGTTCAGTGTTTAATTCACCACACTAATCTAAAGTGCATGGTTTGAGGCAACGATGGAACCTCATCCGCTTAATCATGTATGGATAAGCTCAATAGTATATAAAAAGATTACCCTTTATTTTTTAGGTCATCCATGTCCCTTGTCCAGCAAGCGTTTTAGCGCTAGGAGATTGAATACCAGGCATCTCGCAGATCCCTAATAAAGGTAATCCAGCAGCAGGTGAAGAGGAGCTCATCCATCTCCAGCATCAGAGGGGTTCGGTATAGCTGAGATATGTAAGTAGAGCTTGCAGATTATCTCATTTTAGGCCCTACAGAAAAGGTTTCAATATCATAAAGATGGTAAAGTGAATACAAGGAAGCCAAATTCAGACCACGTACGCAAGGATAAACACCAGAAACCAACCACAGGGTTCGAGGCGTTTCTACCATAGCCTGGAGAGGATTTCAAAAGATTTTTTCAACTTCCAGCAAAACAAATATACAAACACACATAACCAGTAATCGTAAATCAACGGTTATCTTAACAATGTTGGAGCGCACATGCGCAAACAGTTGCTGGCGCCTCCCTGACACCACCTTGGATTGTTATGTGCATTTGCTTTGGGAAACTTTTGGAGGCCGTGTATGGGTTCTTGCGTTGAGGCTAAAACGAGAGCCAAGCCCATACTAGAGAGTTCAGTGAACTTTTATTTTATTTAACTAGATAGATTGGCACTCATGAAAGCTCAGGACATGCAAATAAATAGATGGGCCGGTTGAACTAGGAAAACCCAGCCAGCATCTCTCTACTGGTTGCGTTGCGTTCATAGCATCGCTGAAACGGCTTTATACCTGAATTCACCATATGAGGGAATCCCTTACAGCGATGTATCTACCGCAGCCCATGGCTCCATCGGCATCTCTTGAGATCTCTCGCGCTCATCCAACAGCACATGTGCCTCACTCTTAAGGCATTGCATTTGCTGTTTCACCAGGCTCTATCACTGTCGCCACGGGCAGTGGCTCCAGGAGAGACTTGCTAAAGGAGCACATCGAGGATGTAGATCATGTTTTAACTCATGCTCTTGGCTGAATGGAAGCCTGTGATTTTCACCTGTCTTAGAAGGCGGTCAAGTGCTGGTACACCCGCCTTTATTAGGTACACAATCGCCCCAGAAACACACAATCATGATGTATTACAGCATCTCCCTGTGCCTGCAAATGATTATGCATGTAGGATCACCATTAACACACGGTCCTACCACATACACGGATAAAATGGAGGACAAAGGTGTTAGCTCTGATCCTCTAGGATGGAAGATCTTGATTCTTGCCTGCAGCCTGGACGCCCTGGAGGCATGCCAGCACAACGTCGTGAGATGCCACCACCCACAGCCTTCCCGGGTTTACACTCTCGCTTTAGAGTGACTATATAGGCGGATGGAGTTTCTGTGTGCTAGAGATCACCGACCACGACAGAGGCCGAGAGGGGATGAATTCCCACCAACCCTGTGCTGGCTTACGGGAGAACCAGAGAGAGAAGACGAGTATTCAGGCTAAAGAAATTCATGTGGCAATTCAGTACAAGATGTCATTGTGTAAATGTACATCATCCATGTCTTAGGTGCATCGGTCCCTTCCTTTCGCATCCAATGGCCTATAACAGCTAGGTAAAAGAAGCAGTATGAGTTCAATGGTTTCATAATAAGTAAATTCTCAGGGTCCTTGGAGATGCTTTAGGCTTTGGGCAAGTTAATTGGTATGTAATTCAAGGTGCTAATGAGAGGTCTAAATGGTTTCAAATCTAAAGTCCTAACAGGATCATACAGCAACGTAACAATACATGATTTGGTAGCACCAAATATAAACGTGAAAGATGACAAATTGTCATCACCGACGAAGACAATTGCTGATGTGGTGACTAATGGTGCAAGACCCAAAGCAGGAATGTTCTTCTGAGAATTAACAATAACTTCATATTGGCGGAATTATTTTTTCATATCATGCCATTAGCAAACAAACAATTAAAATCTGCTGAAACTTCCTACCTGTACTTCATTTCTAATCATAATTGAGTTTAATCATTAACTGAACAGCAGCCAAAATGACTGATGTAGTAATAATAAAGCTAAAAAGGAGTCCAAGGATGCAAGGACAAAAACAAGAATATACATTAAACGGTCTGCGGCTTTAGGAACTTTTTGATGCCCTGAAAAATTATTCCTAGGTGTCCTGGCTTTCCATTGTATACCGCTTTATGCAAGTCCTGCAGCTAAAATATACATTATCATGAAGCCAACGGAAGTACCACCAACATTATATCAACATGGAGGACCCAATCATAGGAGCGGAGTACAATATTCACTGAATAATGATCGTTTATGTTTACTCTCGAGACTACTATATGTTCATTTGTTACAACCCGCGCTTGGGATTGGTGACCCCGCTGCCACAACTCCTATTCCGCTTTCCCGGCAGACTTAATAGCTTACGCTTCTGTTTGTACATCTGTAGAATTCTCCCATTACCATCTTTGTCAATATTCTAATGAAAGTTGATCATCTTCGAAACTGGAATGGCCATGCTGTGTTGTATAGAAATTGCGAAGATCAAACCTGTTATCCTCCGGTGAATAGCTCTGCAAAATAGTCCAATGTTATAGCAGTAGCAGAAGACAGGCAGGTCTTCTCCTTACAAACTGAGACAAGTACCTCAGCATGGTATGATGGCGTCAAGACAGTCATCTTATGCGGTTTATGGCATAGTATTTATAGAAGTGCTTCACTTTTTCAGCCACTTCTGAGGGGATAGTCTCCCACACCACCTGTGGCAGAGGTTCTGTAGCAATATATATTAGCATTTTACACAGATATAATTATTTGGATTCATGACAACAATAAATTAAATAATTGAACTGTCATTTAAATACCAATTTGTTATTTCCTGTATCGTATCCAAATTTTCAGCAAAACATTACAATAGTAAGACAAAAAAAAACAGTACTAAACAGGACACAACTGAAGTATGTACCTCATCAACCAGCTAACATCACATCAGCTGTAGTACCTGGTGGGGAAATCCAAGTGTACCGACAAATATAGAGTGGAGAGCTTTGGCGCTCACACTCTTGTGGTGCTCTCTTGGTATTCCCAAGTCCAAAATACACCCCATAAAATTAAAAGGCTCACACAAACCACCACATAGAGGCGATATCAGATCTCCCACTATTGCACAGGTTGAAATTTTGATGCTTGTTGCTAAGTTTTATTATTCAAGTATCAAGATAAGTTTCGTGGAAGTGTTAGTTTTTTAACTTCACAAATCCACTACTAACCCCACAAGCGAGGAAAGAGGTGAAAAACATGCAGGGGAGCAAAACGTTGAACTATTTATAGCCGCCCCATTTAAGAATTACTTACTTTACTGAAGGAAAAACTAGAGTGCAATCAATGAAAAACCTTAAAAAAAAAGGAAACCCCAAAAAGGGAACTGCTTAACAAAGCAAACATAATCTATGGAACTACAAAATTATCAGCTTTCTGAAATCAAAACTTCCTTTTGTTAAATAAATAACTACTACCTCCGCTTCCACAAAATAAAGTAAGGTGTATAAATTTTTGAAAAGTCAAGCGGTGTCAAGTTTGACCAAGTTTATAATAAACAGTCAATTATTATAGTATTATGTATATCATCAACTCAAGATTCAAGGCAGCAGGATATTCCAAAGACTACCACCACCGCACCACAGATATGTATTGGTGTATGAAAGCATACCGTCATGTCTTTGGCTTGGAATATAACTTAATGCCCATGCCCTGCTTATTTTGCAATGAACCTCATGAATGGGTGATTTCTTATGGACTTCGATAAGTTTGTCGTTGTTTTCATCGATGACGTTCTAATTTATTCAAATCGTAAGAAGAACACGAAGCTACACTGGAGAGGACCATCCTTGTAACCCTTAGGGAGCATCACCAGATGCCAAGTTTAGCAAATCTGGAATTCTGGTTACAGGAGGTAGGACTTCCTCTGCATATCATATCGACGAGGAATTGCCGCTGCTGACCGCAGAAGGTGGGAAGGATGCTGAAGATTGGCAAGTCTTCAACCACCAAACCCAAGTTCGCGGCATTTCTTTCATTAGCGTGGATACTACCGCAAGTAAGTTCGTGAGAAGGATTCTCGAGGCAATCGCCTTTACCCATGAATCCCTAAATTGTTGTTAGAAGGATAAGAATTTCTGAATGGACTCGACAAATGTGAAGCGAAGCCGTGAACTCGAAGAGGAGATTGATTTCAGCCCCAATCTTGGATCATGCCAGATATCACGTAAGCCTCTTTTGAAGTATACAGATATTGTGACACATCCAGATCGGTTCTTGAGTGTGTGTTGATGCAAGAAGACAAAGTTATATCTTACCTATCTCGCCAACCGAAGCAACATGAACATAACTATCCTACCCATGAGACCTTGAACTAGCAACCAGTAGTTCTAGGCCCTCAAGACGGAGGCATTATCTCGATGGGAAACCGCTAGGAGATTTACTCTCGATCACAAGAGCGCTCAAGATATTCACCGTAAGGAGCTGAATATGTAAGCAAGTAGAAGATGGATTGAGATAATCAAGGACTATGATCCTGACATTCACTATCACCCCGATAAAGCCAATGTGGTAGCAGTATGCTCTAGAAGATTGCCGTGCCGCTTTGAACTCCTTGATTTTGAAGGAGCAAACCAAGTTTGCACAAAAGAGATGGAAGATTTCTGAATGGAATTAGTAAGTGAAGTGATTTTTGGCTAGCATAGAACTTAAACCCACTTTGATTAGTCGATCAAGGAGGCTAGAAAGGAAATGCTAGTATCGACGGAATCAAACGTCAGAGATAGGTACAGTGCAAAGTACCTGCATCACCTAAGATGAAGAAGGAGTGTTGTATATAAAGGACGCCTTCGCGGTACCAAAGAGGTATTCGGAATTGAAGCGGTGATATTTTGAGAAAAGAGGCCCAAGGATACTCTTTATTCTATCCACCAATTTTCTGGAGGAACAAAAAGATGTATCAGGATTTGAAGAGCACTTGGTGGTATATAAGATGAAGAGAGAAATTGAAGCTATATCGCTATGTGATATTTGTCGCAGAGTCTTGACATTAGAGTACCCATGCTGTGATTGTTGGCAAAACCATTGCAAATTCGAATGGAAAATGGGGATTCAGCTTGGAAATGGACTTTATCAATCGGATTGCCTACTTAGCTTGACATCTTACAGTATGTATTCGAGATGATACTTAGAGCTCAGGCAAACCGACGATCCTACCAGAGCTCAAGTTATGGAGTTATACATCAAGCTAGGATCGCCGCTGGGCTTGCATCGGAGTCCCCAAGAACATCATCTCGTGACGAGGAACCCAGTTTACTCAAGATTCTGGAAGAAAGTCCACATGATTAGGAACCTGCTGGATTTCAGCAACAGTATCACCCTCAAAACCGGCTGGACAAACAAAGCGAAAGTTAATCAAACACTCAAGATATGTTGAAAGCATAAAGTGCTAGAGTATGGATCTAAATGGAAGACCGTCTGCCTCGCTCTCTCAGAATTTTCTTACAACAACAGTTATCAAGCTTAGTTTGCAAATGGCCCCATTTGAATTCATATATGGAAGGAAGTGTCGACTTCTTTGAATTGGTTCCGAAGTAGGAGAGGGTCGATTTTCTGGGACTTTACATCCTCCTGAGAAGGCGAGAAGAGAAAGTTCACAAGATTCGTGAGAACTCTCAAGACGGCCCAGCCAAGACAAAGAGTTAAGTGCCCGATATGAGACTCCAGACCTTGCTTTCAATATCGGAGACTTGTATCTCAAAGTGTCGCCTTTGAAGGAATGCGCATGTTCCATCTCAAAGGAAAGTTAGTCTTCATGATATATCGGACCTTTCAAGATTCTAAATCATCGAGGAGAAGTATCGTGATTCAATTGAATGCCAGAAGAGATGTCAAGATCAAAGCATAATGTAACGTTCCATATATCATTACTTCGTTAAAATGCCTTTGAAGCGTTCCGTGAGAAGATCAAGTTTTCAAGAACATTGATCAATCAAGACCATAGAGATCAACGATGACCTATATATTCAAGTACCCATACGATCTTGGAGGAAGCTTTAACCAATTTCAACTCAAGCATCAAGTTTCAAGATTCAATGGAGTAACCACACTAAAGAAGAATTCACTGGGGAGCAAGAAGATCACATCAGACGGAGCGCCTTCCGATTCTCTTAAATCCAAGGTAATCTTTTTTTCTATTTTTTCAAATCTGGATGAGATTTTGTTTCCGGTGGAGGGGAAGGTTTGTAACATCCCAAAAATATTGAACAATGATTATCAAATTCCAATCACTAAAAAATTAGGGGTTAATACAAAACTTTTTGTTAATTCAAATCATTATGAATGTACAAGTGTTTATGTGATGATTGTATGAATGGCTAAATGGACTTATGTGATTAACCTAAATAGCAAGGGAATGGTTTAAAGATGAAAAACAATATCATCTAAAACATTTTCAAGCAAAAAATCAAGAGAAAAATAAAAAACAAATCAAATAAGGCAATGGTCATTTTGCCAATCTTGCTCACTAGGCCACTTTGAGTGTCTCTAGTCCAAGATTTCAAACAGTAAACTTTTCCAATTCTTTTCACCCTTGATAGACCAAGTAAAAAGTGAATCAAAGCCCACCTTCAAACTTGCGTAAACATTTGGCAAACCCTATTCAAAATGACAATTTAAAATTGAATCTATAACATATGTGAAGATCCCACATTTTCTTTAAACCCAACTAAACTAAAGGCTCTTCACCAATCCAACCGACCCGAGACTCCCTAGTAACGCTCAGCAAACCCCTAAGTTTGAATCCAAAATTCAAATTGAATTTTCGCACATTTCATCAAACACCTTGTAATCAAGCAAACAAACAAAACACAAAACACTATTAGAAGCAATGATTTTGGCCAACCTTGTTCTCCTTCTAGGTCACTCTACACTCGTCAAAAGAGATGATCAAACTAATCTAACTAGCTTCTTTAGCACCACTGGGTGGAGCATGCATAGCCATCACCATGGTGACCATGCCGAGAGCACCACAGTTACCCCCATGTCAAGCAAAGCCGTAGCTAGGCGGAAGCTTCTAGCTCTCGCCAACCTTTGTCTCGGGACACGCAGCACCGGCCCATCGCCACCTCGCTCAAAGCTCCTCGAGCCTTGCCAGCTCACAACATCGACCATTACCTACGACAAGCTCGCACCCGCTCACAAGGCAAGCTAAGTGAGCGCCAGCTGGCCGCAGCCGTGTGACGTGACACCAAAATTTCATGCACGCACCTGCGGCATCATTTCGCCGCTATGCGCGTGATCGCCAAGACTTCTCGTGCCAGAACTCCACCGTCGGTGGGGATAATCTCCTGGTGGGGAAAGCCAAGAACAAGTAGGCCGGATCTGTATGAACAGACGCCTGGCCTTCAAATAAGCGACACAACTCCAGCTAATTGACCAGAATACCACCCGCTGATTATAACCTTCCGGTTGGCCTGCTCAGCCGGGTGGCCAAAGAACCGCCGGGTGGCTTTTCCACCCGGGCTCACCTCGGATTCGGCGGGAGAGCACGGGAATACGGCGGTGGACGCCGTCCGTTCTCCCTCGCCATCGGGCAGCTGGCATGCCGCGACCAAGGGTACCGTATTTAAGATAAAGCAAAGTGGTCGGGCTGGACCGGCTAAAGCAGTCCGGATGACCGCTAAAGCAAGGGTAGACGCCTAAAGGAAGCCTTTTAGCGATCACGCTAAAGAAGAGGATGACGGTAAAGGAAGGCGGATTGCTCTGGTTCTGCTCACCTACTGGGTCCTCGAGCAACAGCCCCTCGCCCTCGTTCCAGCCCATATCCAAATAGTAAACCCTAGAAGGCCCGAGTTTGTAACCGCCTCTGCATCAAAGAGATATAAGGGAGGGCAGTAGATGGGGTTCTAGGTAGGAAACAACAGAAGGATAGAAGTGTTAGTGTTGCTACCAAGTTTCCATTTTCCTCTAGCTCTTGATAGTTAAGCTGTAAAGAACAACTCAATGGAGCATCTCCCAGACAGGCACTTGCTCCCTCATATAGTTCATCTTGCAGTAGGGTGTTATTTCACTTTAGCACCAGAGGGCCTTCAACCGTAAAAAAAGCATCGCCAGGTTTGCAGCTTCTCGTGCCCAACCTGGCTTGGCAAGGTGGAGACAATCGAATGGATCCGAGTGTCCTTCTTGCCATCCCCGATGGCACTACCGTGTTCCACTACTCACGTCAGCCATGTTTCACCATGAAGCAGGCGCTCGCTCGCTAGGGATCATCTTTCCGTGACGACTTCTGCCATCACCATCGGCGAACGCGGCTCTCCGCCTTTGTTCTCACGCCATTGGCTGACCATCGATAACTCGCTGCGGTTTTGCTGGGGAACACCTTCCCGCTGATGGCTCCACCTTGAATTTTGAGACGTTCCCTGGCTATTTATGTCGCCATCAAGCTTCGGTAGGCTTTCCTCAGCGTTCACTTCCCCTGCCCTTCGCCTTTGACGCCCCTGCTCCGCGGGGCTGTACCGCATGCCGTGAGTGGTTACTATCAAGTCATGGTAAACGCCCGTGAAAACCATCGCCTGACCCTCAAGAGCATCGGGCGGAGGAGAGAACTCGCGCGAGCAAGAGCAAGACCCGCCATCGCTTCCATCCAAAGCACTTCTGCTCGATCCGTCGCCGTTATGAAGACCCAAGAGCATCATTGCGTCGCTACCGGGTTACGCTGCCGAACTCCTGCAGAAGCCACCAAGGTCGAGCTAACCAGCCACCTGAACGCCACCGCACTAGTACAACGCGCTCACGGCCGCCAGAATATTCAGCACCGGGCGCGACCAAGGCCGAATCGACCGCTACCGCTGATTCGCATGCAGGTGTGGCGCAACCCGTCTATAGCACCCTCGCCAAGAACATGAGGGAGGCCGAGGCGGCAGCTGCGGAGCTAAAGCACCTTGAGGGCGAGGAACTTCGTCGCCAGCAGGAGCGCGTATAGCTCCTCGTCGCCATCGCTAATGCAAGCAAAGAGGTCAAGGCACCCCAGCCGATGGGCAACTCCCGCGACATCATCATTCGCAGAAGGCGAAGACTCAGACGGCGCACGGAGGAAGCAAGCATCAACAGCATCCTCCCAAGAGGGTCGGGAAAATAGTCCCATGGAGAATCCGCAACCGTGGCCGCCACAACCGGACGCCGCCGCCCAGCAAGTCGACTGGCAGCAGAGCTTCCCAAGGGAAGAAGATGCGCACTCGAGGAGGAGAAGATGCTAACAAGGACCCGATCACGCCTAAAGGGCCGTCGCCCCGTGAGAACTGCCGACGTAAGCGTGAACGTGCATCGACTTCTGGTGCGCCAAGGCCACACCGGAGGAGGAAAGTCCGCGCCGAAGTGTTTCGCCGCGCATCTAGAACGGACCGCTTCAAAGGTTTTCGCCTAAGGGACACGCCAGTACAACGGCACGGTCAAGCTCGAGGATTGGTTGGTCGACATACACTGCGCAATGGGAATCGCCAACGGCAATCTCGCATGGTCATCGCCACGCCCCCTCATGCTCGCCGACGAAGCAAGAACATGGCTCAATAGCCTCCCGACAACAGCATCAACGCTCGGCTGGACTCGACGAAGCCATTCGCAATTTCACCGAACATGTTACGCCGGGTCGTCGTGACCATGAGCTTGCTCTCTCGCGCGCAAGGCGACGTATTCGACCACGCCACTCACCTGCGGACTAGCATGCACAATTATGGAAGGCAATGAGCACCAGCGATAGATTTCTTCACCAATGACCGCCGAGACGACACCATGTTGAAGCATAAGCTCAGCCGGCAGATCGCAAACCATGACCTGTCATGGCCATTATGACAAGTACGCCATCGCGACGCCGCCATGAAGAAACCCATCATGGTGGATGACCAAGGCCAAATTGTCACGACGAACAAGCAGAGCTGCCAATGGGTGACCTCATCCTGTGTGGCACGGCCAATGATAACCGCCATGGTAAGAGGAAAGACGCACCAAATGATAGCCAAGACGCGGGCACCAAGCAAGTAGCCGTTATGCATGAGGACCTGCCACGGGCAGCAGCCGGAGACAAAGGCCGGATGATAGGCCACCTCGCCTAAGTAATAATACACCATGGAGTCCATTCTCAATGGGCCGTAAGTTCCATTAGTGGCAACAGCAAGCCCGCTAATCACACAACACGCGAATGCAGTCGACGAAGAAATGGTCAAGGCGGTCCACCACCACCTCCACCGCTAGCCGGAGGCCCACCGTGACAACATGGAGCGGCAACCGCGAGGATGACGAGGACGGTTACCCGTGATGCGGTAACTACCACATCTTCCTCACGAGCCGAAACAAAGCATGCCAAGCGGAGACGCTGCTATGAGGTGAACCCAATCGCCCCCGTCCCCAAAGACTACAATCGATCGGACCAGCGATCACTTGGAGCAAGGAGGATCATCCGACCGTGTTACCAAGCCCCGGTAGCTACGCCACCGTCCTCGACCCCATCATCATCTCCAAGAAACATTCGCTGCCGCTTCTCCCAAAAGTCATCGATTCTGAGGAAGCAAAGCATCAACCTCCTCATCGGAGTAGCCTCGAGAGGCTAGGCATTAGCAAATCCCAGCTGCAACCTCGAGCACTTTGTTCCACGGAGCAAGGCCTGGCTTCGACCAGTTCGGCCGACTCGCCAATCGGCAAGATCCAGCTGGATGTCATCTTCGCAGCAAGAACAACTTCCGCTGGGAACCAATTTGGTTCGAGATTGTTAACCCTTCTACGCCTATCACGCTTCATACTAGGGCGCCCAGCTCACCAAATGCATGGGAGTACCGCATCACGCTGCATTCTCAAGATGAAGCTGCCAGGCCCAAAGGAGGATCACCATCGACGGATGCTACAAGCGCTCGATCGAGTGCGCTTCAGACGCTCCAAGATAGCCACAATGATCATCATCAAGAGAAGCGCTACGGCCATAATGCGTAACATGGCGGCTCCAGCAGGATATGCCGATTGGAGAACCTAAAACCGGCCGGAGAACACAGTTCAAGCCCTCGCAAGCAAAAGAAAGATCTTACGAACGAGGAGGACCCAAGCAAGTTCACGCCCTGGTCGGATATGGCCTGGATAAGCAAATAGGAAAGCGCGCTTGTCGCATTTTCTCCGTGAGAATAGGGACATTTTTGCATGGTGCCCCAAAGACATGCTAGGTGTCCCGAGGGAACTCGACGCAGCACTCTTCATGTTCACCGCACGAAGCCGGTCAAGCAATCTTTATGCCGCTCGCAGAAGAAAAAGAAGAACCATCGGTGAGGAGATCACACGGCGCTTGCGCCGCTCATCATGGAAGTTTTCCACCCGAAAGGCTCGCCAACCCGTGCTGGTGCTGAAGAAGAACAAGACATGGCGACATGTGCGCCGACTACACCAGCCTCAACAAGGCATGCCCCAAAGATACTTCGCTTACCGCTGGATTGATCAAGTGATAAACTCAACTACCGAAAGCGCATTTGTTGTATTTTCTGATGCTTACCGGCTATCACCAGATCAAAAGCTCAATTTAACCGATAAAATAAAGACATCATTCATAACCTCGTATGGAGCTTACGCTAGATCACCATGCCCTTCGGGTTGAAGAACGCAGAGCAACCTATCGTCACTATGCAGAAATGCTTGCGCACGCAGATCGGCAAAAACGCACGCCTACGTTGACGATGTCGTCATCAAGACCAAGGAGCAACACACCCTTGAGGATCTCAAGGAAACATTCACAACCTTCGCTGCTTCCAATCAAGCTAAACCCGGAGAAGTGCGTTTTGGCGCCCCAGCTGCAAGGTCCTCGCTTTCGTCTCGAACGAGGAATCGAGGCGAACCCGGAGAAGATCGGAGCCATTGAGAGCATGGAGCTGCCGCAGAACTTGTGCAACGCATGTAAGTTCACCAGTGCCTCGCCTCCTCACGGGTTCGTCACCGGCTGGGTGATAAAGCCCTTCCCTGTACCAGCTAATGAATAAGACGGACAAGTTTGTCTAGACAAATAAAAGCAATCAAGCTTTCTCGAGACCTCAAGCATGCTCACCACCCATTATGGCGGGCGCCAACGCAAAGGAGCCTTTGCCGGCGTATATCGCTGCCGTAAACAGAGCGGTTAGCATGGTATTGGTCGGAAAGACCAGGGAAGAGAAACCAGCTTGGTCTAGCCTGGTACTACCCGGCGAGGTGTCACGCTCTCCAAGCAGAACTACCCTCACTACCGTAAATCGTGTATGGCGGTACATGGCCGCCAAGAAACTCAAGCACTAATTCCGAGAGCACCCATCCGGTAGTAGCATTGGCCCATTATGGAAATTATCGGTAAAAGGACGCTACCTGGTCGCATGGCAAAATAATATCGAGTCCAAGACAATGTCCAAAGACGAGCCACAACAGCGATCAAGTCCCAAGCATCGGCTGATTTCATCATCGACTGGAGACACAATACATGCCTCCAGGCCGGATTCAACTTACCGGAAGCTACACTTCAACGGCTCCAAAATGCAAGGAGGACTCGGAGCCGAATCGTGATAACTCGCCCAGCACCGTTGAGTACGCCCTCCAGATCCACTTCAGCATTCAAGAACGCCGCCAGTATGAAGCGCCATCCACTGCTCAAGATGGCCAAGCAGATAGCATCCAGGGTGCTATTCGCTGGAGATTCGACCTGGTGGTGCAGCAAGTATCCGGCGAGGGACGCAAGGGATGCAAACATGGCCTCTACCGCTTCTTCATTCAACAACTGTGCCTACTTCAAGGATGCAAATTCCACCACGTGCCTGTAGCCAATAACGGCAGCAGCTGATGCCTTGGCTGTGGTCGGTTCAACAAGACAAGCCATACCGCCGAGTCTCCTCGAGCACTTGCGCGAACCCTCCATTACCGCCACACCAGAGTCCCGACTCCATCACTCAACGCCAGATCCAGGAACAGCCGCGCCGTTTCCAAACCTGGGACTGCCTCGGCCGCTGGGATCGCGACACCTCGCCACACCCGGGATCGCCACGCCTGGGACCGCTGTGTTGCACCTGGGACAGTCAGGTTGCACCTGGGACTGGTTGCACAACCTCGGGGACCAGGCCTGCCTGGGATCGCCTGCACTCCGGGACTGGGGGACTTCGCCAGTAATGCACTGGATCTGCCCGTGATCAACACCAGCAAGATACCACCCGACAAGCCTCCCGACATTTTGGAGCCCGTCATCTGTGAGGAGATCAAGCTCATCATACGATTTGCACACACACCATTCGAAACGCCTGATCGGGCGAAGCTGCTCATGAATTTCTTGGCCAGACGAACTCCCTGAGGAAGTGGCAAGATGACAAGTGCGACAAGAGCAAGCGCCACACCATCATCAACAACGAAGTTGTACAAGCGCAGCCGCCGTGAGGCATCTATCAACGACGCGCAGCCAAGAAGAAGGAACCAAGCCCTAATGGACATACACCGTGGCGGTGTGGTCACCACGCCGCCAAGAGCAATAGCAGCCAAGGCCCTTCGGCACGGTTTCTACTGGACGACAGCGCTGAAGGACGCTGAGGAGCTAGTCAAAGCTGGCAACGGCTGCCAATGCTTCAGCCAGCTAAAGCACACATCGTCTGTGGCACTCAAGACAATACCAATCACCGCCGCTGCGGAACTGGGGCTAGACATGGTTGGGGCCGCTCAAAACAGCTCGATCCGCATGACGCACCTCTTGCAGCCGTGGACAAGTTCACCAAATTGATCGAGGCGGCCCATCAAGAAGCTAGATGGAGCAACGTTATCAAGTTATTCACGGACATCATCATCCGTTCGGATACCCGCATAACATCATCACCGACAATGGAACCAACTTCACAAAGGAGTCTTCGCCGCATAGGGAAAAGGCATCCGCTCGACAAGGCCAACGCGCAAGACCTCCCAATGGATAGTGCGAGCACGCTAACATGTTGGTTCTAGCCGGAATCAAGACAAGGCTCATCGAACCACTCATCAGTCACCCGATGCTAGATGAGGAGCTGCCAGAGTGCTTTGGAGCCCGCACCACACCTAATCGCCAACCGCTTCACACCGCTTCTTCCTTGTCTATGGGCAGGAAGTTCTCCCACGGATATCCAGCTTGACGTGACTCGCAAGGCAGCTCTACACGGAGCAGGAAGCCAAAGAAGCACGAGAGGACAGCGTGGACTTGCTAGAAGAAGCACGTGAGTTGGCTCTATCCAGGTCAGCAATCTACCAAAGAAGACCTGCCAAGATTACCGCCACCCGATCCGCCTACCTCTTTTGCGTAGGGAGATCCGTGCTGCCGGGTCTATAACACAAAAGGAATGCACAAATTGTCCCCACCATGGAAGGCCCATCAGCCATCGGCACTTACAAAAATTCATACTATCCGATCGACGCCAAAGACCCGTGAAGAACAAGGCGACGCTTCGAGGAGGAGACAGAACACCCATGGAATGCAAGCTCACTCCAGCCATTTTACACTTGAACAAAGAAGTGTATGTACCTTCCCTTTCAAAATAAATGAACAAGATCGAAGCCTCAGCATAGCATGTAGGGCTTGTCCCACTCGCACACCACCTTCGCTTTCCTTCGCTTATACCCAAGGGCCTAGGCCCCATGATTTCTTCAAAGTATAATATTGCACATGGTGCCTAGAGCAAACTGCTCGGTTCGCTTCAGACCGACGTCAAGGTTTCACCAAGTAAGAGCAAAACTCAAAGCACACGCCAAAAAATGCCAACGAGAAAGTAAGGAGCCAAGCGAACTGCTCGCCTACACGAGTTAAGCCAACAACAACAAACCGGCATCGTGGAGGCACGCCAACACCGCTCCATCGGTTTCGCAGACCGCAACCCGGGGCAGCCGCAAGGGCAATGCTCGAAAAGGTCAATGCTCACGAGAAAAGGGAGCTTAAGGGCTTAACTCAAGGGGTGCACCCTTTGCTTTCCTTTTACGCTCACCCCAATTCAACATATGAGCATAATGAATGACGACATTCAACCTAAAGCAATGCTATGACTCGCACGACTTGAGCCACAACTTGATGTGAAACGCGATGGAAAGATCTTCGCCTTGCTACTACCCTAGCCGGCCCGAACCTCGGGACTACACTCTGGGCCCCCCCAAGACCCATAAATTCAAGTCAAGATGGCGAGAGAGCTTCGACCTAGCTGGCTACCCCAGCCGGCCCGAACCTCGGGGACTACACCCAGTGGGCGCCCTCCCGCGCACCCATAAACTAAAGTCAAGATGGCGAAAGAGCTTCAACCCTACTGCTACTCCTAGCCGCCCAAACTCTCGATTACATTCTAGGCCTCCCACGCACTCATAAACCCAAGTGAAGATGGTGAAAGAACTTTGACCCGCTAGCCCCAGCCGGCTCGAGTCTTAACGGTACTACAAAAGAAAAGGACGAAAGATATAAGCGCCAAAGAAAAGCAAAAAGGCATAGTACAACCAAAGATTTTAGAGCCACTCAAGCCATGAATTGAACACCAAGGTTCCATGCAAATTCAGAGTTTAACGACCAAGGTCAGACATAATGTAACAACAACAAGATTTAGAAAATACACCTGGCATTCCGGGGATCAAGGTTCCGGAGCCGGAGCGGCGGATGGAGCATCGGCAGCAGGAGCAGGAGCCAGATCAGCAGGAGCCGCGCCAACATCGGCTGCAGGATCTTGGCTGGTGGAGGCGACCTCAGTAGGATTCCAGGGCGCCGGGACCCAGTGGAATGGTCGTGGCTCTCCGGGGGCGCTAAAGTCGCGCTCCAAGTCCACGTAGGTGCCAATCTTCACCCCACGGGACTAGAGAGCCGGAGTGCTGGCACGAAGGCCTTCGTAGCCCATCCCAAGACGGAAGCCACGAGTGAGCACGCTCAGATCAGCACCCGGGTACCACGACTTCACCAGGGCTAGAGCCATCTCCACTTACTGGTAGCCCATTCCTCTAGATCTCCAAAGACGTCGATGCCCTTGGACAAAGCAACAACCAGCTGGCAATGTTCATGCACGCCTGGCCCGCCAGATGTAGTGGAAGAGTTTGTTGTCGATGGCATGTAGGCCATTGCTCTCTTCGCCGGCACCTTAACCAAGTCGATGGCGGTCGGGTCGCGTCCAGCCTCTCCAGACCCATCTTAGTTGACTCAGGGTAATGAGCTGCAGCACAGGGCAAAGCTAAATGGTTAGACCAGATTCAACAAGCTGTGAGACTACGGAGAAGGCGCTGGAGAACTTATCGACAACCATCTCCCAGACACTCTGGAAGTTGTTGAGCCAGCTCCGCCTCCTAGAGCGGAGAATCTTGATCGCTCTCGTTGGGTGGAGATCGCTCAAATTCTTCAACGCCTCCGCCGGATGTCGCCTTCTTGCCCTTCCACACTGACCTCTAGCTAAAGCTTGGCCATGCACAAGTTGATCGAACTGCACTGGCCACACTTGTTCGATTCTCCACCGGCAACTCAGCTTGAGGCGCCCACCTCCCTTGTCCCGGATCATGGATGTAGAGGATACCCGATGGTCAACAAAAACGGGAAAAGGAGCCAATCGCCAAGACAGATCCTGAAGAAGCAATCTTACAACAAGATCCTATGTATTCTTCACCGACTAAAAAGCTCTCTCGCAGAAGAAAACAAATAATTAATAGGATGACAAACCGTCTGAAGAGCAGAAAGGTGTCGGGATAATGACCTACCTCTATCAAGACAGACAAACTTTTAGCCTCGCCAAGGTCTTTCTCCATTCCTCAACCAGTGGCAACCTAGTTGAGTGTGACGGTGCCGCCTGAGAGCTGGGCGATCGTGACCAAGCGTTAGCACAGCCGTAGCTGGCCTCAAGCCGGTGACGACAACTGCATCATCATGGCCGCACTGCAGGTCATGCCACCACCAACTCCATCCTGGGGCGCGAAGCACAGGATGGCCGCCTACGCCCACCACTCAAGGTCCCAGCCTCCTCCGCCACCTCCGTGATGACGGGCCGCAGCTGCTGAACATCGCCTGTGCCGGTTCACGCCAGCCCCAAGATGAAGGAGGGGTCTGTGGTCTCAAGAGCCTAATAGTCAGCTGCTCCAACTCACAAGACGCGGCACCTGTGCAACAGCCCTATGGTCGGGGAGCCTTGAGGGGCCCTGTGTGGAAACGGTGCGGCTGGCGCAGATGGTCCGGATGTAGCCGGTGTGGGTGCAGCCGGTGACCTCACCACCTCCTCAACCGGTGGAGGAGGGGGAGGAGCAATGACGGAAGCACCACCTTCGCCAAGAGACATTGCCTCGCTGCACAGAGTGAAGAATAATAGAAAGCACCAGCGGAACCGCAGAACGGCAAGGAAACGCAGGGAGGATTCTAACCCGACGACGAACGGCGGAGCAACGACTTGACGCCCATGGTGCGTCTTTTTCTGTTCAACTAGAGCGGGCGAGGCAACAAGTGCCGCTATCTTTCCCCGGCTGCGCTGGTTTTTCTCGCCACCCTCCTCGCGGTGAGATCGACTGCAACAGAAGCAAACCCTCAAAACCGCAACTGCATAAGCCCGGACGAGAGAAGAAGCTGCACCCAACAACTTACCATGAGGATCCGACGGGCTGTCGTCCGCCCGGACGGGAAACCCTTCGGGCTCCGTCTGGGGGTACTTCTTTGGCTTCCTATCCGCCAAGAAGGATGGAAGCGGCAGGACACCCATACCATCTTCGGCTAGATATGCCGTGAACAACTACTCAAAAAGGGGAGCATAAGGCACCCAAGGAAAACTAACAACGAGGAAGAATAAAGCACAAGATAATCAGAGGGCAACTTACCCGAGGCGGCAGGCGGCCATGATGGTATGGGGTGAGTACGCCTGTGTTCCTTCCATACGGAACTTGGAGATCATGGCTACCAGCTCCACAGTGTCCCGATAGGGCACCTCCTTCCGCCACGCCCTCGCCGGATCATCGGCGTCGATATGTGGCACATCTTGTGCCACTACTTCAAATGAAGCACGCGACGCGCCATCCACGGACAGCGTGATGTCCCGCAGTGAGCCTCCATCTCCACCATCGCCTCCACCGGTAGCCATCCTGGCCGAGATCCGCCGAGGCGCCCATACCTTTTCGTCCAGCCCTTTTGCGCTGAGGGCAAGTTGGCCAAGGCGAAGGATCTAGTTCCACTGGCGCTGCTCACATAGAAATATGAGCGCTGCCACAGCTTGACGGTGTTGGGAGCTCGAATCACAGCATTGACGAGGAAGACCGCGGATAGATGAAAGAAAGTTCGCCTGTCAACGGGCTGCCCTTGGCGGTGTTCTGCGCCTTGAAATGGAAGAACTTGAGGAAATTCGCCACCGGCCACACCCTCAGTAGGACTCAGCAGCCGCTGCAGGCGACAAATGGCGCCATGGCATTGGCGCCAGATGATGGAGCTAGAGGCTCAAGAGGACAAAGAATTGAAGGAGGAAGGCTAACGGAAGACGACGCGCCCCTACCGAGGATCCGCACCCGCTTCCTCCGGGCGTGAGCCGAAGCCACGAAAGCATCGACAAGGGAAGAAACCTCCTCGCCGTACTTGTTGACGAAGTTCGCTACAAATGACCACACCAGCCGCATGCTGTTCGGCAAAGATCTCGACAGAAGCAGAGCCGTGGTGAATGGTGTGAAGTGGTCTGGCGCAAGGAGAAGGGCAAGAGCAAGGGGCGCTGGAGCACGAGGAGAAGATGAGTCGGAGGATGGAGAAGTGTGGGCATCGATCCCCTCAGGCTCTATTTATCTCATGGACGGCACTGGCTACCTCCTCGGCTCGCAGACGACGCTGCAGGCATCACGGCGCCACGGCCGCATATGTTACGGCTCTAGATCCTTTGCGCCATCATAACGCCACATAAGATCCGTATGCGCATTAGGGAGATTTAGGCGCAAAGGCCGCAGCTTCAGAACTGCACATTAAGTTATGCGGCGCAGTGGCCAAAAAACTGACGCAGCGACATGGAAGTCCAACTGACACGACATGCGCCAGAGCTGCAGTCGTGGATGACGACATCAACAGTGTCATCAAGATGAACGCTTTGTCTTCGGGCCAGCTAACAGTGCCTCGCCGCTGTTTACACCTGGGCGGCCATCGATTCCGCAACGGGCTGAATCCAGCCGAAAAGAAAAGCAAAAGCTGCGCTAATGGATGCAATAAAGCAATTACTTCAAGATTTAAAAAGGAGCACGAAGATCTTACCCATCGCCAAGCTTCCATACGCGTTTCCGGGACTAGTGTCGGGGGATAACCCCGGGGGAAATCAAGCACAAGTAGGTCGGCTCCAGAAGGAACAGGCCGTCTGGCCTTCAAGAAGGACAACTCCAGCTAATTGGTGAACACCACCCGGCTGGGCTTATAACCTTCCCAGATGGCCCGACTAGCCGGTGGCCAGAATAACCGGCTGGGTGGCCCACCCGCTCACCTCGATTCGATGGAGAGCACGGAAGGGTCAAGGGGTACGCCTGCTCTCCTCGCTATCGGCAAGCTGGCACGCCATGACCAGCGCCACCCGACGAAGATAAATGTAACATCCAAGCATTTTGGAACCAACAAAGGGTAGATTTAGGAATTTAAGATGTTGCATGCATTCATCTGTGAAAATGTGGGTAATTTTTCGCCAAATAAAAAAACCTAAAGTGATCAAGGTTTCTTTCATACTTTGAGATTAGGTATAGTCTTGAGGGTGATTGTTATAGACTTTGATATGATCTTTGTGGATTAGAGTGTTTTGGGAAATGAAATTTGAATTTAAAACTTGAGTGTTTGAATTATAATTCAAAATAATTTTGAATAATGTTTGAGTCTTTGATTTAATTAAGAGTTAACCAATAATAACTCAAACTTTATATAAAGAAAGCAATTAAGAATAAGAATCTCCATTTAAAATCTTATTCAATAATGAGTTACAAAATAGTAACCTAAGTAAATAAGTAGCAATCTTTACAAAAGGAAATAAATAAATAATAATATTTCTTTATTGATAATAGTACAATTTTTATTACAAAATGAATAAAAAAATAAAAAGTACAAAAGAATAAATTAAATATTACAATTGAATCAGAGAGTTATTACAAGTGCTATTCTATGAATAAAAAGAAAAACCTAAACTAACGTCTTGATCTTCAAATCTGGTACCTGCAAAATAAACAGAAACTTAAAAAGAAAAGGAAAGTTAGGATTGGAATAATTTTACTCTCAGAGTTGACAGTGAAGTGCACTGTTCACTTTTTCATCATTGAGTAATTTAAGGGCAGCCACCAATATGAAAGAATATATCTTCATAAATTTAAGCCATAAGTCAAATAAACAGCAAGGAGGGCAAGTTTCACCAATCGTAATGGTAACATGGTAAAAGTAACTTTACAATGAGAGCATATCCACAGGTGCATAAAGAAGCACAGCAAAGACACACATTAAATCGCATGGGTGTGATGTCAGCACCACAACAACAGCATAACCAAACAAAACCATCAACATAGCCGTGGGAAGCCAATCCCCACACCATTCCATTATTCTTACACACCAAGCACAGCAGCCAGCAGCTAAACCAAGCCAAAGCCAAGCTAATATCACACCAACCAAAGCCCAGGATCACATCACCAAGATGGTGACATAAGGAGGGGTGGATCAGGTGGATAGCAAGACCAAGATCAAGCCATCAGGATCAGGAGATGAAGGGCTAGATCAAGGACAAGCCAGGAGCTGGAAATACCAGGAGAGCACCAGATCAAGCTACCACAAGATCAACCACTAGCCAGATCAAGCTACCACAAGATCAACCACTAGCAACCTCAACATAAAATAAGTGTGGTGAGTAAATAGACCATCACATGATCTATCTGTCTAAGATTAGACAAGCATACATGATCTATCTTTTATTCAAAATTCTCAGGAAACACCCAAGTGGGGTGAATACATCACTGAACTGTAAACACTAAAAGCAATCAGAAAACTATAAAGATCCAACTTAGATCTCAGGACAACATCATTGATCTAAGCTATCAAACTATATTTCAATTCAAGAATAAATATAGCCAAGAACTAAACCTCTAGGCACATCTCCTTAATTAGAGTAGCACCTTAGGATTTAATCTTATGGATCTAGATAAATTATCAAGCCACAATCATTTTTCCCCAACTATGATTCAAGAAACAGTTGGTATCACTACCAGAACCCATCCATGTGAATCAACAAGATAAAAGTTTAATCCCTAAACCTCATACCAACATCATGGGTCTTAGGTATTTAAGAAAGGAAATTTCTACTTATCTTTAAGACCAAGATCATTTTTTAAGCTTGAAACAAACTAAACCAAGAAATAGAATCTACCTTGTGTGCAATGCAAAGATGGCGTCACAAGAATAGTTCTACATTAATCAGGTTAAGCATTCAATCTCACAGATTCAACCAAACAACTATAAATCATTTTCCTGTCATCACAAGAATCATAATTAAGGAAATCCCTATGTATATCTTCACTGTTTGAAACCATTTGAGCTCAAACTACATATGAATTCTGTTTAAATGCTAATACAAGGACTTCATCACACAACACCACCTCATTAACCAAGTAATGACAAAGGGTGAGTTATTAAGCTCACTAGAGTCCCAAATATTGTTTCTAGAGCAACCTTACCATCCCACCATATCAAAATTAACCCATAGAGTCATCCTGTAAACCACTAGCATCACCACAGCTAATCATCAGCAGTAGTCACATCAAGTAGCCACTTAACGTGTCAAGGATCATCAACACATGATCCAATTCATCGCTATCTAATCCATGAGGGTATGAACCCTAAATAAAACAAACCATCCTAACTAGGACCAGACAGTCACCAGGAAGGTCACTACTAACATCTAGCATAGGATGGCCTAGCACAGAGAGCATGAGAGGGAGAGGAACCACTCACTGAAGGTCCTCGCTATAGAATAGAAGAGGAAGCAGAGGGGCCGACGACCATGGCGGCACGGGGAGCACCCCAAGGGGGCGCTGCGACCCATACAATGCCACAGCGGTGACCATAGCCACGCTCGAGGGCGAGGAGCATCACCACGACGCACGATTGCAATGGAGGCGTCAGGATCAATGCCAACCCCAAACCCTAGGATTCAGGACGACATCGATCTGATCACAGAGGGCTCCAGATCCAAATCCAATTGGATAGGAGGGTAGAGCAGGGCCGAAAATCTCATCCTCGCACTACAAAGCAAGGAGGGTCCGCTATGACACGAATCCCAAGGCCAAGATCACTGACCACGGGTCGGGAAGGAGAAGGAGAGAGGAGAGCTCGAGAGAGAGAGACAGAGAGTGATGGGCTGGATTGGGCGACATCTTCGTGGTGGTTGTTTTGATTTTGTTTAATGGGCCACAAGGGCCCAATAAAACTAAGGAAAGCCCAATTCCTTTAAAGCCTGTTTTAATAATTGAAAAGACCAAAATGCCCCAACTAAAATAAATTTAGAAAATAAAATCCAAAATTATAAGTAAAATATTTTTGGATTCACAATAATCTAAACTATCTAAATAAATTAAGAGATAAAATTTTGGACATGTAAATTTAATTAAGAATTTTGTAATTTATATATTCCTTATGAAATTTACAAAATTATTGAAAGATGATATAAATAAATAAAATCACTTTCATTATATTAATATTGTAGTATTTAGAAAAATACTAAACAAATATTTAATATCAATTTCTGTATTTAATAATTTTAAAGGAATTATCAATTAAATAAAATACAAATAAAAGGAAATAAAATAAATAAATACAATATAAATTATTTACTATTATAAGAATTCCTCTAATTTAAATAAATGGGGAGAACATATATAAAGCTAAATGATGCATTACATTACTTTGCATAATCATTTTGTTTTTAAATATTGTCCTTACTGCAATAATGATGTTTTTGTAGACATAGAAGCTCAAGGTCTAGTGCAAGCATCAGACTTCACTACCTTGCCATCACAAGGCATGTTCATCACTTGCTCATATCCTTTGAAGAGTCTTTATCAAAGTATTTGCAAATTGTGTGTTATCATATATACTCCAAAGAAAGAAAATATTATTTTCACAAATAAAGAAATCATAGATATCATCCTAAGTGATGATATAATTGAGCAATATAACTTAGGGTTCTATTTGCAACAATGATGATCAATTAGGGACTTAATAACCCCTGACATCGTTGATTCTAGCGCCAGATATTACGATTAGCCATGAGATTTGGAATGGGACAGAAGTCATTGTATCTTTCTTCCTCTCGCATGAAGTCGGATGTGCAGGTCGTGGTTGTTATCCTCGTAGCATGCATATTAATTGGTAATTCGTAGAGGATATGCAGCATATGGGTGGGAACCCTCATCGTCCCATGATAGTTCTGGCATCTAACGGTTTGTACAAACCATTGTCGTAATTCGATATGTGGGCATTGTGTACACCAAGGAGGCATGCGAGGTCGCGAAGGGGGCAGTGATTGGCTTGGACCAACTACTGGGCCCCACATCATGGTATTGTGGACGGGAAAGTACGCCCGGTTGTGCAACAAGGAGTTGATCTCTCATGGGTAAAGTAACACACCTCTTCAGAGTGTAAGAATTCTAACTTGTTACTACCTATTCCGGGAAGGAGATGCGAACGCGGCAGGAAAGGAACTCCATGAAAGTTCTGGTCAACCTGTGAAGGCTGATGGTCATAGACTTTCATAATAAAATCAACCTTTGAAGAAAGATTTAGAAAAACTGCATAGTGCCAAGGAACTATAATCCGAGGTGGTAATTAGAGCATCAAACATCCCACCTTGCATATAATGAACTTGTTGGGTAACGATGTTACTCACCCTTTCCTTTGATCCCTTGCTTAGACTCTGAGGATCTCGAAGACGTGCCAATTGTAACATACCACCCCTTATGTGTAATATAAATAGAGATATGTTTGAGCATTGCATGCATGCATAATACTTGCACTTTGATTCAACCAAACAAGAACAAACAAAACTCTAAACCCTAACAGCTTTCTCTCTCTCTTTGAATCAATTCAAATGGTTTCTATACTTTGAAAATTCTCAAAACAAATGGAACCAAACTAGTACCAAGGGCCCTTTGTGTTTTCAGTTATATTATAAAAGTTTCTGTGATTTGAAATTGTTCAAAACAGATTTAAAATTCAAAATATAAAGGAAATCAGAAACACGTAAAAGAAAAAGGATTTCCTGAAAAATCTAAACCTACCCTCTCTAGGCCGAGCCCACTTCCTCTCTCTCTTCTCACGACAGCAGCCACCACCACCCGGGCCCAAGCCGCCTAGCTCGACCACTCTTCGGCCTTATTCCCCGTTTTCTTTCTCGTCACCGACAAGCATCTACCTAGTAGCGCACCCGCCATCGATCTCCTGCGCGTCACGATGCCCGCCGCCGCCCCTGGAGCCGCGGATAAGAACCTCCGCGTAGTGCTCTCTCCCCATACCCATCTCTGGCCGCCTCGCCCTCTCTGCTGGTTTTCCCCCTCTGGTCAAACCCTAGCCCGCCCAGAGCTTCGTGCCGCCGCCGATTGAAGCCTCCCTGAGCCTCGCCGAGCAGCCCAGGAGAAGCGCCACGTATTCCTCGTCGTCCTCCGTGAAGAGTGCAAGCTAGGAAGGCCCCATCTCGCCAGAATTGAGCTTGCACCATCGTCGGTCGTCACCTCTGCCGTCGTCCGGCCACCCCCTGCTTCCCCGACCATGGCATAGCGTGCGCGGTGAGATCCTATACCTCCCAGCGCATCTCAATCGCCCTCTCTCGCTCTGGTTCACCCTCCCTGTCGACCACCTACCTCTGCTGCCGCCGCCGTCGTGCTCCTCTCTCCGGTGACCAAAAAGAGGCGGCGCCACCACAGTTCGACTCGCCGCACTCTCCTCTCTCCAAAAATCCCCACAGCGCATCCCCACGAGCCCTGGATCGATCAATCCATCAAGGATCTGCAAGGTTGCTCCTGGATGACTTCAGCATGATGTCATGCCTGTGCAATAATCCTTTTCTTTTCCTTTTATCTAATTTCTATAAATGTTTTCTGTAATTATTTTATTAAATGGAAAATATATGACAGGTGGGCCTTGCCTGTCAGGGTTTTAATCATTTCTGTAAATGTTTTCTGAAATTAATAAAAGTCTGACATGTGGGCCCAAGTTGGAAATTATTTTAAATATTCCAAAAATGATTTTAAAATGAATTAAAATTTGAGAAATTCGTAACTAATTCATTTTAAATCAAAAAAATACAAATATTATACCAAAATATTCAGAAAAATGAAACCTATCCAACTAAGCTATAATCATACATTGTTAATCAACTTTGATAGCAAGTTTAATTAGAAGAACTAATCAACCCCACATGTGATTTCGATGATTCCCCGTCTTAGGGTTTGCACATCTCGACCCCTTTAAAGTGACCAAGCATGCTTTAGGGTTCAATTCAACACTATTCAACTTGTCATATCATCCATATTGTATGAGCATTGCACATGCCATATGTTGAGTGTTGCTTTCTTTCTGGTGATTGGTTCTCGCGAATAGGAACCAACCCAAGCTGAAGTCAACGCCATCAAGAGCAGCATTTACCATTCAACAACGACAAGGCAAGCGAAGCCCCACTCATACATATGAATCTTATGGTTACAAAGTATTTCATTCTTGTCATATGCATTCGGTTCAACAGTCTTTTATCAGTAGATAGAGTAATCCTATCTGATGCACGTTTTCCTTTGCAAACTATATCTCGATCCATCGCCCTAGCATAACTAGGGTTTGGCTTATGACCGCTAATGCCATGCTCAGCTCAAGCTTAGCCATGCTTAGTGGTCCGATGCTGATCGCTCATGTGATGCACCGAGATGCGAACGAATCTAGTATGGTAGGATGTTGTGATGTGATCGATATGAATGATAAAACATGCTAAGGCTTGTATGGGAGGCCACGTGGGTTGTGGTTTTGTAGTCCCATACTTGCCACCCTTAGGACCTGATGTTCTCGCCTCTTGAACCAAGACGAGCGTACAACCACAAGGGGGCCTGGAACCCCCCTCGACTCACTAACTTTCCTAGTAAATTCCATGAGTCACATAGTTCGGGATTTCCATTCGACATACGATATTGGTTGCTCTTGAATGGAGGTGAAGGAGGTGCATTCATACAGGTAGGTAAGCGTGGCAGGGAATGAGAGATGCAAGGCATCCGTAATCTCAAACCCTGTTCACATCGCTAGGGACCGACTTCGGGACTTGACCCATTACGGCGGCATCTCCTTAGTGCGTGACTCATGGTCTCAAGAAAGGAAGGTAAAGGTCGCGTCAACCACTTCGTCGGCCTTCCAAGGAAGAGGGCTAATAATTTGGCATTAATAATTGGTTTGTACGTGTGGGTAAAGAAGTGCACCCATGCAGGGTTATTAATCTTTTCGAAAAGCCGTGTCCACGGTTATGGACAACTTGGGAACGGATTCTGAGATCATAGAAAACTATAACCGAATGATAAAACTTGTCAACCTAAGTGAGATCCGGAAATACTTCCTCGGGTTGTTGAGGGGTACCGGGAAGAGAGGTTCAGTTGATGATGATACTTGGTGGATATCAAAGATGATTTTAAGGGCTAGAGTTGAAGTCTTCTTATCCCCTTTTGAAAATAATCTGACTAGACGAGTTTCTTCTCCCTCTTGTTTTGAAAAACGAAATATGGCCTTATGCAAAATAACTCCACTAGACATAAGTCTTGCAGAGTACACCCTATACTCAGCCTTGCTTCGTTGATGTTTTCTACAGATGATGCTACTCCAACTGAAGGTGGTTTCTACGTCGAAGTCGACGAGTAGTCGGGGTTCTTGCAAAGCAGCCTTAGGATCTATGGAAGGGTCGCTACTTCTGTTATGGCCTCTTAGGCCATTGCTAAGTTTGTTGTTTAGAACAACTTGTTTTCTTCCGTTGTTTGATGTAATGATGGGTCTGAGACCCCTGGCTTGTATGACTGGTTTGTAACTCTCCTAAGATTTTACCTTATGAATGTATGGTTTGTATGTTCTGTAATGTTACCGATCTTTCCCTATGCGTTTCGGAATTTAGGTTAGGCTTATATCGGATGAGGATCTGGTATTTGTCTAGCCCTAATCCCGGGTCGTGACAGATTTTGGTATCAGAGCAGGACTGCCTGTAGGAAACCCTTCTAGCTGGTCGATGTTGAGTCTATAGTTTGAGAAAACTATTTGAAAGCTAAAATTATTTGCAAAACTCAATAGGACTCTTTTTACCCTTATCCAAGGTTGTTCTATTGAGTTATCTTATCTCGCTTGTTTTGCAAGGTTTTCACTTCTCATCATTTAAAACTTCTAGGATATAAGGGTTTGGGTTGTTTTTACCTAGTACTTCGTACTTGGTTGTAAGGCTCAGAGTTTCCAAATATATCTGTGCAACTGAAGCATTGTTTTTCAACTTTGCTAAGGATTCCTCTAATCCCGCTCTCAACTCTTTTGTGACTTGTTGGTATCATATCATGCTTGCATTCCATTTTTATGGTTTGTATCTAAGTTGGTAGCGTATACGTTTCGTATGCTTGTACTACTGCCATACTTAATGCATCGATATAATCTTCATCTACATGGTCATTTCTACCATGATATTTTGATATGGTTTTCGATATTCTTTGATGTACCCTTTTGGTGAATCCATTCTCATGGTTTCTAGTTTCTCCTCAGGATGTCTTATAGTACTCGTGGTTCTGTTGGCCGTCGAGGAAAAAAATGCTGAACAGGAACTTCCGCCACCTCCCACAATGGCCGAGGTTCTCAACAACTTTTGAGACCAACCGTATGAGGAATGAACGCTCCGAGTGTGTGGCGCAGAACAATCGAACGCCGTCCGACGATCGTCACACTTGGAGATTTCATCCGCTTTTTTCCTCCAATCTTCATCCACCTGTGGAGCCCTTGAAGTCGATGAATGGCTCGCACCATAGAGCGCAAGTTCAGTGCTCTTCGTGTCCGTCCCGCTGACCACGTCAACTTCGCCACTTATCAACTGGAAGGTGAGGCTGGTGTTTGGTGGGAAGGTTTTTAGAATCCGCAAGCTCAGGGACATGTTATTACCTGGGAGGAGTTTGTTGTAGAATTTCGTGCCTCTTATATCCCTAAGCCCTTCATGGATCTCAAAAGAAGGAAGTTTCTGGATCTGACTTAGGGGCGCAGTGATATTGAAACCTATGGGCGGAGTTTACTCACTGGCTCGTTATGCAACCAGGGATGTGACCAATGATGAAGATAAGCAAGAGTTGTTCCGTAAGGGACTTAACCCTGCACTTCGCTACGAGTTGTTACCCTTCAAGTTCCATTCTTTCCAGAACATGCACAATCAGGATCTTACCTTAGAGCATGGAAGGAAGGATATGGAAGTATCTCAGAAGCGTGAAGAAGGAAATTCTCGTGCGTCTTCCTATGGTAACAAGAAGCGCCTGCTTTGTTCCATACAGGTTGTGCCTCGTGCTCCTTATGCACCCAAGTCCTCTAGCAATAATGCTCACCACAACCAAATGCTGGTGGAGCAAATTTCATTCTCTTGCTGGTTCTCACACAAAGTTACTGCTATTCCTTTTCACCTGGTCACTACTCAAGGGAGTGTTCCTAAAGGGTCACAACGCAATGATCAGCAGTGCAAAGAAGAATGATAAATCTCAAGGTGGACGGGTCGTCAACCCATGTCACCTTGAGGAAGCTCAGAAGATCCACGCCATTCGGTACGCCCGTCAATTCAATTTCGCAATGCCTTGTTTGAGTCTGAGCATCGCATACATTCATGTCAAATTTGTTTGCTCAAGAGCATGGGATAAATTTTGAACCCCTGTCCACCCCTTTGACCATCCATTCCCCGGGTTCTAGCTGGTTCACCACTATGGTTAGTCATGGGAATGAGATTGACATAGCTTACCAGAAGTTCCCCACTTCTTTCGTTGCACTCAAGTCATGTGACATTGATGTCATTCTGGGCATGGACTGGTTAACCAAGTATCAAGTCATTATTGATCGCGGCACTCGAATAGATTCTCGACCTCTCCG
Source organism: Avena insularis (assembly GCA_023614405.1). Classification (NCBI taxonomy): domain Eukaryota; kingdom Viridiplantae; phylum Streptophyta; class Magnoliopsida; order Poales; family Poaceae; genus Avena; species Avena insularis. The sequence goes on along the minus strand of CM042685.1, from coordinate 37,526,445 downwards.
CCGCATAACCGCAAGTATTGACCGATGGTTCAAAGTCTCCGCTGCCAGTCCTTAAACCTTTCTCAGAGTTGTATGCCATGGATGTCCTACCTATTCTCGAGGTCCAAGATGTCCAGGTAGTCTGTGATTTCCTGGATGTCTTCCCTGAAGAGTTGTCTGGCATGCCACCTGATAGAAGTGTGGAGTTTGTCATAGATCTAGTTCCTGGAACTACTCCTATCTCCAAAAGACCTTACCGCCATGCCTCCTCATGAGTTGGTTGAGTTGAAGAAGCAACTTGAAGAGTTAGAAGGTCTAGGATACATCCAACCTAGCACATCCTCTTGGGGTTGCCCTACCATCTTTGTCAAGAAGCGGGATACAAATATTCCAAGATTGGTTGTTGATTACCATTCACTAAACGCTGTGACAATCAAGAATAAGTACCCACTTCCTCGGATAATCTCTTTGATCGATTAAGTGGTGCCACAGCCTTCTCCAAAATGGATCTAAGATCGTGGTATCATCAAATCAAGATCGAAAGGAAGATATCCTAAAGACAAAGATTCACAACTCGCTACGGTCTTTACGTAGTATACGAATGTCCTTCGGTCACTAATGCCCCTGCCACATTCATGAGGCTCATGAATTCCGTCTTCATGGAATATCTCGACAAGTTCGTTGTAGTATACATTGATGACATTCTAATCTACTCTAAGACCGAAGAAGAGCATGCCGAACATCTACGTTTGGTGTTAACTAAACTTCGTGAACATCGTCTCTACGCCAAGTTTTCCAAATGTGAGTTCTGGTTACAAGAGCTCGTCTTCCTTGGTCATGTTGTATCTGCAAGTGGTGTTGCTATCATACCGGATATCGGGTTTAGGGTTTAGGGTTTAGGCCTTTGCTAAGTTTGTTGTTTAGAACAACTTGTTTGCTTCTGTTGTTTGATGTAATGATGGGTCTGTGACCCCTGGCTTGTTGTAACATCCCAAAAATACCAAACTTAGATCATCAAACACTAATCATCAAGATCAGGGTTAACAAAAACTTTTCTAAATAAACTCATGAATGCATGTATATGTGTATGCATGGATTTTGAATTTCTTTAAAAACCACCTTGTTTGTGTGATCCATTGCTTGTAAAATGTTTCTTAGGTGAAATGAACATCATCTAAAACATTTCCCACACTTTTCCTAAAGACGAGTAAATCAAAACAAATATATTAAGTGAACGGTCATTTTGACCAATTTAACTCCCATGCCTACTTTGGCTGTCTCAAACTTTCAAAACCTAACAGAAACTTTTCTGGATCTTTGCACCCCTTGAATGTACTCATAACAGAGTATCAAGGCCCACTTTGTGATCATCCAGAAACTTTCAAATGCATAGTTTAAATGACAATTCAAAATTGAATCTTCTTCATATGGGAAGATCCCACTTTTTCAAAACCCACTCAAACAAGCTCAACTTTCAAACCCAAGCATCTGTAGACTCACCAGCACCAATCTAGCAAACCCACCAAAATTCATTTCAAAATTCAAAACTTGATTTCATGCGGCCATTTCATCAAATAGGTTGCAGACACAAATCAAACAAAACAACAAACACTATAGTGTGCAGTGATTCTTGCCTAACCTGTTCCCTAGTTAGCTCACACACAACTCAGTAGATCATCTAGAAAGATTAGCCCCACACTAGCACCCCTGTGAGCTTGCCATTATCATTAATGGTGAATAAATGAGCACCCCAATGTCACCCCATTGTGATGAGGGCTAGAGGAAGAACTAGCTGCTAACCTTGTCTGGGAGGCAGCCCACCATCCACCGCCACTCCCTGTCCCAGCCGCAAGCGCTGCTAAGCCCTCGACCACGACACAAGCCGCGCCAGACTATGCCGAGCGTGCCGAGCGCCACCTCGACCAGCGCCCACAAACCGCTGGCCGCCCTCACTGCTGCACACGCGATCACCACCGACCTGTGAGACCGCCAGACATCCCGCTTTGCCGCCTGCGCTATACAGCCCGCCCGTCAAGACGCCGCCGCCAAGGCAGAGCACCGCTGCTCTGCACCAAATCACACCGCCCCATGCCTCATGACCATGTTGTTGAGCACCGCCAGAGACACCACACCCCTACCTTGCCCATGCCATTAGCCACTGTAACATCGCCTGACGAGCTCACCAGGCGCCTGACGGTCCCCTAGCTCGACTATAAATAGAGGCCAGCCCCACGATTTCTTCACACCATCTCACTCCCTCTCCTCACTAACTGCGGCCACACTGTTTCGTGGCAAGGCGAGCACCACCGCTGAATTTCACCGAGCCCGCCGCCCGGAGAAGAAGGGAGCCAGCGATTGAGCCGCCTCAGAGAACCCGCATCAGGAGGTTCGGCTGCCGTCGACTTCGCTGCTCACCCGCCTCTGACCTCACCTGCACTCGTGAGCCCCAGCACCCCATGACCGCTGCTTAGGTTTCGCTTCTCACGGAGCTGTCTCACTTCGACGATGACCCCTAGCTGTTGGATTAGAACTAGATCAAACGATCCACGTTGCCCCATACCGCTTCGCCCAGCCCCGTGTCACTGACGAGTGGGGACACCCACTTAAGCAGCGCTGGAGCATGCGCTTAGCAGGTCGGCCCGTTAGAATTTCCCACAGCCCAGCAATTCAAATTAAACCTTTTCTTTTAAATTCAAACACACTTCTGTACCCAACTTCAAAAATCAACCCAGATCGATTCAAAGGCACCAATTTGAATGAAACCAATTTTGTTGAAAGGTTCAGAATTCTTAATCCAAGCCCGTTGGATTCAAGTCATTTGGAACTGTAGATCACCCATAGTAAAAATAACAAGGCAGAAGCTTTTCTGCATTCAAACTTTTTCAAATTTAAACCATAAAAGATTTTGAGTTGTTTCCAACTCTCAAAAATCACATTTAACCATACATTTCAGAATATATAAAAATATATAGGTTTACTTGCAGAAATAATGTTCAAGTAATAAAAGAATGCTTCATAAGCATTTCTAGCCAATTTAATTAATTAAAATAAAAGGGTAAAACCTTATTAAATTGTGACACCACTTTAAATCACATTCCCATGGACTACAATATGTGGTGATGACATGTGTCAACATGATCCCATATTTGGTTTGGAGAATATTAAATCTTAAGTAGTTTTTCATTGAGTAGAAATTACTTTTCTAAAAATAAAAAGATTTAAACCAAGCTTTAACCTTGTAATGTTAGAAATGATGCTAGATCATCTATAGGACCCTTGTGTGTGATGATTGCAAGTAGTTAAGTATTGTTTGGTGATTGTGTACCTCAGATTTACTCATAGACGCTTAGTACCCACCAAGGATACGAGGAGGAAGGAGGATACTACGAAGAAGAAGCCGAGGAGAACTTCAACCACCGCTTCCACAAGGCAAGCTAGTAACTATGCAAGCTTATATTGACACTGATGCAAGCCTAATACTACTAGTGAATGTGCAAGCTAACCCTTGCCAGATACCCTACTGTTGCCACAAACCCATACTTGTGATATGACTACTATATGCCTTAAGCATATGTGATTATACTCACTTGATAAACCAATACTAGTTTTATATGCAAGCTTCTTACTTTATTTCTTTATCAAAGCTTACTTAGAGTCTACCTAAGAGTTTGGTAGATACTAGACAAAGTCAAGGTTTCATAAAGAGCATAAAATTTGGCCTAAGCTAGAAACCTTGATATCAGCCTAAGATATAGTGTTAGACTTAGTGAAACTCCACTAGTTACCACCCCTCATTAGTACTACCCCACCAGAGATGCTAGTGCTACATAAAACTTGATCAACTTTTAGATGGGAATACTTGGTGGAAAATGGTTATGAAAACCTTGGAATGATGGATCATTCTATTGAAATGTTTTGGACATGTGTTTCCAAACACTTGATGATTTTGGTGATGAAAATGTTGAGGCATGAGCCTTAGCCCTTTATAAAACTGATGGTTGTCTGGATGCGATACCATTGCAATTTTATCGTACAACCACAATACCCGAATTTTGGGTAGGGCTTGACTAGAAACTTATATTCCTTAGTATTAGTTCCTCACGCCAAGGTCTCGAGCTGAGGCTACCTTGTGAAGATTGTCCACCTATGCAGTACCCAAGATGACAAAGTGGTCATGGTTGGGAGGCCAAACTCACAGGAGAGGTGCTTATACTAGGCGTAATTGAAAGGTTAGGATTGATTATCCATACCGAGTATGGTGAATTCAGGATTGTTCTGACGGATGTAACGTAATGTTGTGGTGAAAGTGTACAATCTGCAGAGTGTCAAACTATTCAATAGCCATTCATGTTATGGACAGCTTGAGTGGCCATACCGTTCTCCGCCGATTTTTCAAAATGACTTGTGAAATGAATTGAGACTTTGACTTGACCACAACAGAGTTGTGACCTGAATTACAAGATCCCACTTAGGAGTAATAAAATTGTGACTAGTTTTGGAACTTAGTAGAGATAAACCTGGCTTTTGCAAAACAACCTTAGAGACTAGTGTCCTGTTATCCAAAAACCCTTTTACCTATTAGTATTAGTTTGCGAGTACTTAAAGAGTACTCATGGCTTTGTCCCTGCTATTCCTATGGCCGCACTATGAAGAGGAGTACCGAAGATGGACCCTCAGAAGGTTACGATAACTAGGATCATCTCCATCACAAGACCGCCTGGACCTCAAGATGGAGTCACCACGCCATCAAGTATTATTATGTATTCCGCTGCTTGATGTTGTATTAAGAACTGGATCATGAGATCCCTATTTGTGTAAGAACTTATCTATCGTTGTAATGGATGAAGTACTATGGTATCCAATTCTGATATGTCTCGCAAAAATGGTAATCCTGGGATTGCGATGTATGGCATAACAGGCATCTAGGATTGAAAAATCCGGGTGTTGACAAGTTGGTATCAGAGCCATCCTGACCATAGGAGACCCTAGTTAGATTGGACATTGACCCAAAAACTTAGTTTCAAAACCAAAGAATAAAAATATTTACGAAAACCTATTCTCATTCTTACCCCTTTAATTCTTTAATAAAACTTCATGTTCCTCAAAAACTCTTGCAAAATAGATAAAATTTTGACACACTTGATCACTCTGCTAATCTACTCATCCTCTATTTTTATAGATGGACATGAAGTACAGCAAGTTTTACCAACTTGGGAATGGAGGAGACCTTATCTTTGAGAGGGATCTGGATCAGCTTTCGGAACTTTTGGAGCGTCCGCATCCCGAGTTCTTCGGAGCTCAGCTCAATGATCAAGGAGGAGAAGATCTGCAGTGGCTAATTGTTGCAAGTCTCCGAGGAAAGATTGAACCTCCCACTGCGGAGGGAATTCAGTTTACCTTGAGGGAAAACAACTGGCTCGATGGACTTGCCAGAGCAATGCAGAAGCTCTTCCGCTTGTGGGGTAGCATCAATCGATCAAGGGTACTGCTTGAGTTTTGCCCAAGGCGTGATGCAAATGGACAACCACTGGAAGCCCCATATCACCCCGAGCTGAAGACTCAATTGGACTACCTTAGCTTCATGATGTATGATCGTCAGCAGGAATTGGACAACTGCCATGACTATTGCAACCACAAGTCTGCCATCATCAAGACGGCGACCGCACCATCGCCATGCTAGCAAAGGATCGCAAGTCTCGCTGGGCCAACTCGACAAGAAGGAGCGATTATCGCCTTTTCGCCACCACATCTCATCTTTGGAAGAGACCATCCACGAGAGAGACATGCGCTAGAGGAAAGGGAGAATGCCGGAGAGGATCTTCGTGGAGACCCTTACTCCTATCTCAGCGATGACGATGATTTTCTGGAGGATCAGGCCATGGACTTCTTCACCGATGAGGATGATTTTGCCTTCATCGATGATGCTGAAGATGATGAAGCCACAGACTCAAGGAGTAGTAGCACCGAGCACCAGCGAGTGAGTAGTAGTCATCCCATCAGATCGTAGTTTCCGTAACGGTTCTTAAAACCATCTTTTTCCTTGTTATGGTGTGTGTTGTAATCGTGCTATGAATGAATGAAAAGCAAGTTGCTAGAAAAATCTGAGTCAAACCTTTAAAACTTTTCAAAACCCAAAACCTTAGAAATTTCCTTTTCTCATGATCTATATCAATCTTCGATGCCACGGAGGAAGTGGTTCAGCCTCGACCATGTTGCAGATTCTCGCAATGTTGACTTCGACCGGCTGAAAGAGCAGAACGTCAAGCCAACCTAGCCACTCGCAACAGATAGCCCAGCTAGCCCACAAGAACCAAGGCCATGGAAATCAGGACAACCACGATCTAAGCTCAAGAATTTCCAGAATACCAACCCACCCATTTTCACCAAGTCAGAAGAACCCCTAGATGCCGATGATTGGCTGCAAACCATGGAAAACAACTTAGAAGTAGCAGGAGTCGAAGCCAACGAGAAGGTCCTGTTCGCCACCCATTATCTAGCCGAGATGCTGTGGCATGGTGGAACAAGAATGTTCGATGACCGGAGGCCGATGATGACCGAGGAATTCAAGGTCAAGTTTAGCGTAACCCATGTGCCACCAGGTTTGATCAAGAGAATGAGAGACGAAGTTCGTAGAGTTGAAGCAAAGAAGGATGATCAGTGGAATACCGTGGACAAATTTTTGTCATTAGCTAGGTATGCCCTGACGAGATAGACACCAAGCCAAGAAGAAAGAAAGATTCTGAATGGTCTGCATGACGAGATGCAGATAGTGTTAGTCAATATCCCCTTTGTTGATATTGAAGCCCTCGATTCAGCCATCCAGATGGAAGGAAAGATCAACCAGCTAATGAGAACTGCAAGCGCCGCATGATGCATCAACCAGAACCCATCGACCCCAAAGTATCACCCCAACCCATCTCCGGATTTGCCCCAAGAACCAACAGACTTCTATGACCCGTCCGACCTATCCTAATCGTGGAAACCCTAGACCCGGAGGAAATCACAATAACCCCGCAACTCTAGCAATTTCAACCGTGTTTCCACCCAAGTTCAACACCAACAATGCTACCGCCAACCCTAACACCGCTCGAGGATCGAAGCAATGCAGTTCGTCGCAGCTAAGGACAAGTCACAAGTGACCTGTTATGATCAGGAAATAAAGGCCACTATTCCAACGAAAGTGCCCCGACAAGAAGAATGCTATAGCCTCAACGCCAATGTCCCAGCCAGAAGAAGGCTGTGGTCCACCAGGAGAAGATTTGCCCCAAGGAATTCACTCAACCGCAATGAACGCTTTTTCTCATGCATGTCAAGAAGCTCAGAAGCGCCAGACGCCGTCTAGGTATGTTTTCTGTTAATTCAAGATCGGGCAAGAGTGTTGTTTGATTCTAGTGCATCGATTCATTTGTCATCAAGAATTTGCTCGCACTAGTAAAATTCAACCAACCAAACTCAAGCATGTTATGATTGTGCAAACTCTTGATCAACCACCAAGGCTAGGCAAATTTGCAAGGTCATTCCTATCCTAATCCATGGCATAGATTTTATGCTAACCTAATAGTACTCGTAACTAAAGGTTTGGAAGTAGTACTAGGAATGGATTGATGTCCAAACATAAAGGATTGATCGATCGTACAAGAAAGCCATCACCATGACCAAGACCACCGAATATCATGAGCATATATCCTAAACCTTACTCGCCAATTCAAGTGTAACAAGAGTATAGCCCAACCTACCATTGACCAAGTTTGATAGTCTACTAATTCCGATGTATTTCCAGATGTTTTGCACGGATGCCCCTGATCGATATCGAGTTTATCATCTAACTAATCCACTAACAGACCCATAGCCCGAGACCCTATAGTATGAACCCGCTGTAACTAGAAGAACTGAAGAAGCAACTGATTCCATGTTGGAAATCGGATTGATTCAACCAAGTGCGCCACCATGGAGATCACCTGTCCTGCTTGTGGATAAGAAGGATGGAGGTAACCGCTTGTGTACGGATTATCGGAAGTTGAATGATGTCACCATCAAGAACAAGTACCCTTGCCTAAGATAGAAGATTTGTTTGATCAGTTGACCGGTGCCCAAGTGTTTTCTAAGATTGATCTTAGGACTGCTATCATCAACTCAAAATTCATGCGAGGATATCCCAAAGACCGCTTTTACCACCAGATATGTATTGTAAGGAGTATACAAATATGTCTTTTGGATTATGCCCCGCTTATTTCATGAACCTCATGAATAAGATTTTATGGACTTCCGGATAAGTTTGTCGTTGTTTTCATCGATGACATTCTCGATTTATTCCAAATCAAGAAGAACATGAGCTACACCTAAGGACCATTCTTGAACCCTTAGAGAGCATCACCGTATGCAAAGTTTAGCAAATGAATTTGGTTACAGAAGTAGGATTCTCGTCACATTGTATCAGCCAGAGGAATTGCCGCTGACCCCGCCAAAGTGAAAGATGTAGAAGATTGGCAAGCCCCAACCACTCAAACCCAAGTTCGCATTTTCTGATTACGGATATTACCGCAAATTCGTAGAAGGATTCTCGAGTATCGCCCGACCCATGACCCAATTGCAGAAGAAGGACAAGAAGTTTGAATGGATAGACAAATGTGAAGCGAGTTTTCAAGAACTCAAGAGGAGATTGATTTCAGCCCCAATCTTGATCATGCCGGATATCACGGCCCTTCGATGTATTGTGACGCATCCAAGATTGGTCTCGATGTGTGCTAATGCAAGAAGGCAAAGTTATATATTATCTATCGCGACAATTGAAGCAAAACGAAAAACTATCCAACCCATGACCTCGAACTCGCAAATGTAGTTCTAGCCCTAAAGACATGGAGACATTACCGATGGGAAATCTAGAGATTTATTCAGATCACAAGAGCCTAAAGTATATATTCACTCATAAGGAGCTGAATATGAGGCAGAGAAGATGGATTGAGCTAATCAAGGATTATGACCTGGACATTCACTATCACCCTGGTAAAGCCAACGTGGTAGCCGATGCCCTTAGCAGATTGTCGTGCCGCTTGAACTCCATGATTTTGAAGGAGCAACCAAGTTTGCACAAAGAGATGGAAGATTTTCGAATAGAATTAGTAAGTGAAGGATTTTTGGCTAGCATAGAACTTCAGCCCACTTTGATCACCAGATTAAAGAGGCGCAGAAGGAAATGCCAGACGACGGAATCAAGCATCGTATCGGTACAGGCAAAGTACCCGGATTCACCGAGGACGAAGAAGGAGTTTTGTGGTACAAAGGACGCCTTTGTGTACCATCAGATTCTGAGTTAAAAGAAGTTATCTTGAAGGAGGCTCATGATACTCTTTATTCTATCCATCCCGGAGGAACTAAGATGTATCAAGATTTGAAAGAGCAATTTTGGTGGCATAAGATGAAGAGAGAAATCGGAAGCTATATCGCCAAGTGTGATATATGTCAGCGAGTCAAGGATGGACATCAAAGACCCGCTGGATTGTTGCAACCTTTGCAAATTCGAATGGAAATGGATTCAGAGAATGGACTTTATCATCGACTACCTACTTCTAGTAGGGGAAATGACTCTATTTGGGTCATAGTGGACAGATTGTCCAAAGTCGCCCATTTCATGCCCATCAAAACCACCTATCATAGTTCGAAGCTAGCAGAGTTGTACATCGCTAGAATCGTCAGTTTGCACGGAGTCCCCAAGAACATAGTATCGGATCGAGGAACTCAGTTTACCTCGAGATTCTGGAAGAAAGTCCAAGAAGGTATAGGAACCCGCTTAGATTTCAAGATCACAGATCACCCTCGTAATCGATGGACAAACGGAGCGAGTAAACCAAATACTCAAGATATGCCGAGAGCATGTGTTAGAATATGGATCCAAATGGAAGAATGTCCGCTTGCAGAATTTTCATACAACAATAGTTACTAAGCCGCTTGCAAATGGCCCCATTTGAATTCATGTACGGAAGAAAGTGCCGCACTTTTGAACTGGTCGGAAGTAGGAGAGGGTCATATTTTCGGACCCGACATCCCACGAGAAGTAAGAGAAGGTTCACAAGATTCGTGAGCACCTCAAACCGCCTAATCCCGGCAAAAAGAGTTACGACAAGAGACGCCGAGACCTCGCCTTCAACATAGGAGATTTTGTTTATCCGAAAGTGTCGCCATTGAAGGGAATACAGCGCTTCCAACTCAAGGAAAGTTAGCCCCAGATATATCGACCTTTCAAAATTCTAAACCGTCGAGGAGAAGTATCGTATCAACCGGAGCTACCAGAGGAGATGTCACCGTACAATGTGTTCCATATCTCGTTACTTTGCAAGTGTCTCAAGTCCCCGAGAAGACCGGCAGTTCAAGAATATCGATCACCGGACCATAGAGATCAACGATGACCTAACCTATCCCAAGTGCCCATCCAGATATTGGAAGAAGCCTTTCAACTACCGTAACCTCAAGCATCAAGTTTCTCAAGATTCAAAGGAGCAACCACACGTAAGAGGAAGCTACCTGGAGCGCCAAGATCACATCGTGACGGAGTTTCCGATCTCTTCAAATCCTAGGTAATCTTTTTTCGTTCTTTTCAAATCTCGGACGAGATTTTGTTTAAGGGGGAAGGTTTGTAACATCCCAAAATACCAAACTTAGATCATCAAACACTAATCATCAAGATCGTGGTTAAAAAACTTTTCTAAATAAACTCATGAATGTATGTATATGTGTATGCATGGATTTTGAATTTCTTTAAAACCACCTTGTTTGTGTGATCCATTGCTTGTAAATGTTTCTTAGGTGAAATGCACATCATCTAAAACATTTCCCACACTTTTCCTAAAGACAAGTAAATCAAAACAAATATATTAAGTGAATGGTCATTTTGACCAATTTAACTCCCATGCCTACTTTGGCTGTCAAACTTTCAAACCTAATGTAAACTTTTCTGATCTTTGCACCCTTGAATGTACTCATAACAGAGTATCAAGGCCCACTTTGTGATCATCCAGAAACTTTCAAATGCATAGTTTAAATGACAATTCAAAATTGAATCTTCTTCATATGGAAGATCCCACTTTTCCAAAACCCACTCAACAAGCTCAACTTTCAAAACCCAAGCATCTGCAGACTCACCAAAGCACCAATCTAGCAAACCCACCAAAATTCATTTCAAAATTCAAACTTGATTTCATGCGCCATTTCATCAAACAAAGTTGTAGACACAAATCAAACAAAACAACAAACACTATAGTGTGCAGTGATTCTTGCCCAACCTGCTCCCTAGTTAGCTCACACAACTCAAGAGATCATCTAGAAAGATTAGCCCCACACTAGCACCCCTGTGAGCTTGCCATTGTCATTAATGGTGAACCGAGCACCCTAATGTCACCCTATTGTGGACAGCAAGTTAGAGGAAGAACTAGCTGCTAACCTTGTCTCGGGAGGCAGCCCACCGCCCATCGCCACTCCTCGCCCCAGCCGCAGCGCTGCTAAGCTCTCGACCACGCGACAAGCCGCGCCAGCACCATGCCGAAGCGCGGCGCCAGAGCGCCCGACCAGCGCCCATGCATCACTGCCGCCTCACCGCGGAACACGCGATCACCACCGACCCAGAGACCGCCAGACATCCCCGCTTGCTGCCCTGTGTACAGCCACCACCCGCCGTCGAAGACGCCGCCTCCCGCCAGCAGAGAACCGCCGCTCTGCACTAAATCACACCGCCCCATGCCTCGCGACCATGTCGTTGAGCACCGCCAGAGACACCGCACCGCCCCTACCCTTGCCCATGCCATTAGTCACCAGAACGTCAGCTTCTGAAGCTCACTGCAGGCGCCCGACGGTCCCTAGCTCGACTATAAATAGAGGCCACCCCGACAATTTCTTCACACCATCTCACTCCTCTCCTCACCGACCGTGCCACACCGCTTTTCAGGCAAGGCGAGCACCACCGCCGGAATTTCACCGAGCCCGCCACCTCTAGAGAAGAAGGAACCAGCGATTGAGCCGCTTATGAGAAGCCACCGTACCAGAGGTTCGCCGTCACTTTGTCATTCGCTCGGCCTCACCGACCTCGCCTGCACTCGGTGAGCCCCAGCACCCCCCACCGCCGCTTAGGTTTCGCTTCTCACGAGCTGTCTCACGCCGATGACCCCAACCGCTGGATTAGAACTAGATCGAACGATCCACGCTGTTCCATACCGCTTTCGCCCAGCCCTGTCACCGACGAGTGGGGACACCCACTTAAGCAGCCAAGGAGCATCAAGGCTTAGCAGGCCGCCCGTTAGAATTTCCGCTGCAGCCCAAAGAATTCAAATTAAACCTTTTCTTTTTAAATTCAAACACACTTATGTACCCAACTTCAAAATCAACCCAGATCGATTCAGTGCACCAATATGAATGAAACCAATTTTGTTGAAAGGCTCAGAATGCTTAATCCAAGCCTGTTGATTCAAGTTATTTGGATCTGTAGATCACCCATAGTAAAAATAACAAGGCAGAAGCTTTTCTGCATTCAAACATTTTTCAAATTTAAACCATAAAAGATTTTGAGTTGTTTCCAACTCTCAAAAATCACATTTAACCATACCTTTCAGAATATATAAAAATATATAGGTTTACTTGCAGAAATAATGTTCAAGTAATAAAAGAATGCTTCATAAGCATTTCTAGCCAATTTAATTAATTAAAATAAAAGGGTAAAACTTTATTAAATTGTGACACCACTTTAAATCACATTCCCATGGACTACAATATGTGGTGATGACATGTGTCAACATGATCCCATATTTGGTTTGGAGAATATTAAATCTTAAGTAGTTTTTCATTGAGTAGAAATTACTTTTCTAAAAATAAAAAGATTTAAACCAAGCTTTAACCTTGTAATGTTAGAAATGATGCTAGATCATCTATAGGACCCTTGTGTGTGATGATTGCAAGTAGTTAAGTATTGTTTGGTGATTGTGTACCTCGTATTTATTCATAGACGCTAGTACCGACCAAGGATACGAGGAGGAAGGAGGATACTACGAAGAAGAAGCCGAGGAGAACTTCAACCACTGCTCTGCACAAGGCAAGCTAGTAACTATGCAAGCTTATATTGACACTGATGCAAGCCTAATACTACTAGTGAATGTGCAAGCTAACCCTTGCCAGATACCCTATCAGGCTACAAACCCATACTTGTGATATGACTACTATATGCCTTAAGCATATGTGATTATACTCACTTGATAAACCAATACTAGTTTTATATGCAAGCTTCTTACTTTATTTCTTTATCAAAGCTTACTTAGAGTCTACCTAAGAGTTTGGTAGATACTAGACAAGCAGGTCAAGGTTGCATAAAGAGCATAAAATTTGGCCTAAGCTAGAAACCTTGATATCACCTAAGATATAGTGTTAGACTTAGTGAAACTCCACTAGTTACCACCCTCATTAGTACTACCCCACCTGTAGATGCTAGTGCTAAGCATAAAACTTGATCAACTTTAGATGGGAATACTTGGTGGAAAAATGGTTATGAAAATCTTGGAATGATGGATCATTCTATTGAAATGTTTTGGACATGTGTTTCCAAACACTTGATGATTTTGGTGATGAAAATGTTGAGGCATGAGCCTTAGCCCTTTATAAAACTGATGGTTGTCTGGATGCGATACCATTGCAATTTTATCGCATAAACCACAATACCCGAATTTTGGGTAGGGCTTGACTAGAAACTTATATTCTTAGTATTAGTTCCTCACGCCAAGGTCTGAGTTGAGGCTACCTTGTGAAGATTGTCCACCTATGCAGTACTCCAAGATGACAAAGGGTCATGGTTGGGAGGCCAAACTCACAGGAGAGGTGCTTATACTAGGGCGTAATTGAAAGGTTAGGATTGATTATCCGTGACATCGAGTATGGTGAATTCAGGATTGTTCCCTGATAGATGTATCGAATGTTTGGTGAAAGTGTACAATCTGGAGAGTGTCAAACTATTCGAATAGCAAGGCCTCATGGGTTATGGACAGCTGAGGGCTACACTGCTCTCGCCAGACTTTTCAAAATGACTTGTGAAATGAATTGAGACTTTGACTTGACCACAACAGAGTTGTGACCTGAATTACAAGATCCCACTTAGGAGTAATAAAATTGTGACTAGTTTTGGAACTTAGTAGAGATAAACCTGGATTTTGCAAAACAACCTTAGAGCCTAGTGTCCTAATATCCAAAAACCCTTTTACCTGTTAGTATTAGTTTGCGAGTACTTAAAGAGTACTCATGGCTTTGTCCCTGGCTATTCCCATGGCTGCACTATGAAGAGGAGTACCGAAGATGGACCCCTGTGAAGGTTACGACAACTAGGATCATCTCCCATCGTCAAGATTGCTCGTGACCTCAAGATGGAGCATCGCCACGCCATCAAGTATTATTACGTATTCCACCGCTGATGTTGTATTAAGAACTGGATCATGAGATCCCTATTTGTGTAAGAACTTATGTATCATTTTAATGGATGAAGTACTATGGTATCCAATTGTTATGTCTCGCAAAAATGGTAATCCTGGGATTGCGATGTATGGCATAACAGGCATCTAGGATTGAAAAATCCGGGTGTTGACACTTGTATGACTGGTTTGTAACTCTCCTAATAGTTTACCTTATTAATGTATGGTTTGTATGTTCTGTAATGTTACCGATCTTTCCTCTCGCTGCTCAGAATTTAGGTTCGCTTATATCGGATGAGGATTCAGTATTTGTTCAGCCGATCCCGGTCATGACAGATTTTGGTATCAGAGCAGGACTGCCTATAGGAAACCCTTCTAGCTGGTTGATGTTGAGTCTAGAGTTTGAGAAAACTATTTGAAAGCTAAAATTATTTGCAAAACTCTGAATAGGACTCTTTTTAATCCTTATCCAAGGTTGTTCTATTGTTGAGTTATCTTATCTCGCTTGTTTTGCAAGGTTTTCACTTCGCCTATCATTTCAAACTTCTAGGATATACGGGTTTGTGTTGTTTTTACCTAGTACTTCATTTGGTTGCAAGGCTCGTAGTTTCCAATATATATATGTGCAACTCAAGCATTGTTTTTCAACTTGCTAAGGATTCTCTAATCCCGCCTCAAATCTTTTGTGACTTGTTGGTATCATATCATGCTTGCATTCCATTGTTATGGTTTGTATCTGTTGGTAGCGATACGTCGTATGCTTGTACTAACGCCATACTTAATGCATCGATATAATCTTCATCTACATGCTCATTTCTGCCATGATCTTTTGATATGGTTTCTATTCTTGATGTACCTTTTGGTGAATCCATTCTCATGGTTTCGCTTTCTTTCCTCAGATGTCGCCTAGTACTGTGGTTCTGCTACGCCGAGGAAACAACAATGTCAACAGAACTTCCGCCACCTCCCACAATGGCCGAGGTTCTCAACAACATTGAGACCAACCGTTTGAGGAATGAACGCCTTCTGGAGCGTGTGGCGCAGAACACTAAACGTCATCCTGATGACCGTGTCACACTTGGAGATTTCATCCGCTCTTTTCCTCCAATCTTCACCCACCTGTGGAGCCCTTGAAGCTGATGATTGGCTCCGCACTATAGAGCGCAAGTTCAAGGTTTTCGTGTCCGGCCCCTGGACCGCTGGCCAACTTCGCCACTTATCAACCGGAAGGTGAGGCTGGTGTTTGGTGGGAAGGTTTTCAATCTGCAAGCTCAGTGGACATGTTGTTACCTGGGAGGATTTTGTTGCAGCATTTCGTGCCTCTTATATCCCTAAGCCCGTCATGGATCTCAAAAGAAGGGAGTTTCTGGATCTGACTCAAGGGCGTAGTGATATAGAAACCTATGGGTGTGAGTTTACTCTCCTGGCTCGTTATGCAACCAGGGATGTGACCAATGATGAAGATAAGCAAGAGTTGTTCCGTAGGGACTTAACCCTGCACTTCTCTACGAGTTGTTACCCTTCAAGTTCCAGTCTTTCCAGGACTTGCACAATCAGGATCTTACCTTAAAGCATGGAAGGAAGGATATGGAAGTATCTCATAAGCGTGAAGAAGGAAATTCTTGTGCTTCTTCCTCTGGTAACAAGAAGCGCCGTGTATTTGTTCCATACAGTGTTGTGCCTCGTGCTCCTTATGCACCCAAGTCCTCCGCAATAATTTCGCCACAACCAAATACTGGTGGAGCAAATTTCGCTCTCCCGCTGGTTCTCACACCGGTTACTCATATTCCTGTGGTCAGCCTGGTCACTACTCAAGGGAGTGTTCCCAAAGGGCTGCCGGACGCAATGATCAACAGGCAAAGAAGAATGATAAATCTCAAGGTGCTGGACGTGGTCGTCTGACCCATGTCACTGTTGAGGAAGCTCAGGAAGATCCACGCGTCATTCTGGGTATGCTCTGTGTCAATTCAATTCTCGCAACAGTATTGTTTGATTCTGGAGCATCGCATACATTCATGTCAAATTTGTTTGCTCAAGAGCATGGGATAAATTTTGAACCCCTGTCCACCCCTTTGACCATCCATTCCCCGGGTTCTAGCTGGTTCACCACTATGGTTAGTCATGGGAATGAGATTGACATAGCTTACCAGAAGTTCCCCACTTCTTTTGTTGCACTCAAGTCATGTGACATTGATGTCATTCTGGGGATGGACTGGTTAACCAAGTATCAAGCCGTCATTGACTGTGCACTCGTAATAATTTCGTGACCTCTCCCGCTGCATAACCGTCAAGTATTGGACTGATGGTTCAAAGTCTCCGTCAGCAGTCCTTAAACCTTTCTCAGAGTTATATGCCATGGATGTCCTACCTATTCTCGAGGTCCAAGATGTCCAGGTAGTCTGTGATTTCCTGGATGTCTTCCCTGAAGAGTTTCCTGGAATGCCACCTGATAGAAGTGTGGAGTTTGTCATAGAGCTAGTTCCTGAAACTGCTCCTATCTCCAAAAGACCTTACCGCATGCCTCCTCATGAGTTGGTTGAGTTGAAGAAGCAACTTGAAGAGTTAGAAGGTCTAGGATACATCCAACCTAGCACATCCTCTTGGGGTTGCCCTACCATCTTTGTCAAGAAGCGGGATACAAATATTCCAAGATTGGTTGTTGATTACCGTCCACTAAATGCGGTGACAATCAAGAATAAGTACCCACTTCCTCGGATAAATGATCTCTTTGATCAATTAAGTGGTGCCACTGTCTTTTCCAAAATGGATCTAAGATCAGGGTCATCAAATCAAGATCAGAAAGGAACATATCCCAAAGACAGCATTCACAACTCGTTATGGCCTTTATGAGTATACAGTAATGTCCTTCGGTCGACTAATGCCCTCGCCACATTCATGAGGCTCATGAATTCGCCTTCATGGAATATCTCGACAAGTTCGTTGTGGTATACATTGATGACATTCTAATCTACTCCAAGACCAAAGAAGAGCATGCCGAACATCTACGTTTGGTGTTAACTAAACTTCGTGAACATCGTCTCTACGCCAAGTTTTCCAAATGTGAGTTCTGCTACAAGAGCTCGTCTTCCTTGGTCATGTTGTATCTGCAAGTGGTGTTGCTGTCATACCGGATATCGGGTTTAGGGTTTAGGGTTTAGGCCTTTGCTAAGTTTGTTATTTAGAACAACTTGTTTGCTTTCGTTGTTTGATGTAATGATGGGTCTGTGACCCCTGGCTTGTATGACTGGTTTGTAACTCTCCTAAGAGTTTACCTTATTAATGTATGGTTTGTATGTTCTGTAATGTTACCGATCTTTCCCTGCATGTTTCGGAATTTAGGTTAGGCTTATATCGGATGAGGGTCTGGTATTTGTCTAGCCCTGATCCCGGGTCATGACACCAATGTATGTTGTTGAATGTCAAGAAGATGTATTCTACGAGGAGCCTGACCTGTCAGGAGGTGTTGAAGGAGTGGATTACGAAATCCGCTATGGTGTCGATGATAACGAATCCAACTAAGTATCCTAGTTAGTAGTAACCAACGGAGCCGAGCAGCATGAACTCTATAGAATAAGTTGTTGAGCTCAACTCCTAGATGGAGTTGCCACTTTTAAATTCTGCTGAAACACTTTATATTTTGATTTGTAAGTTGAAACCTTTTGAAGTCTTGAACTTCTGGTATTGTAATAATAATAATGTGTGAATGTTTGTAATATGGACCCTCAATGTTTCTCTTGTACCACTCTGAGGGATGTGATATTTACGGAACGGTGTTCTGTTGATGTCATGTCAACGACTATAGTGTACTACACATGCAGTGGTATGTTGGGTCACCGCAATAAAGCAAAGTGGTCGGCTGGACCGGCGAAAGCAGTCCGGATGACCGTTAAAGCAAGGGTGACGCCCCAAAAGAAGCCCGGGTGACCTCTAAAGAAGAGGGTGACGCTAAAGGAAGGGCGATCGTCCCGCCCACGGCCAGGCCCTCGCAACTGCCCCGCCCTAGCCCATATCCAAACAAGAAACCCTAGGGCCTGATTTGTAATTCCCCAGCCCCCGCACTAGATATAAGGGAGGGCAGAGCTTGGGTTCTAGGTAGGCAACAATAGAAGGATAGAAGTGTTAGCACCAAGTTCCCATCTTCCTCTAGCTCTTGATAGTTGCTAAGGAAACAGCTCAAGGAGCATCTATACAGGGCACTTGCTCCCTCATATAGTTCATCTTGCAGGAGTAGGGGTGTTACCTTGCCGAGAGGGCCCTGAACCTGGGTACGTTGCTGTGTTTGAAGTTCACCATGCCCAACCCGTTGCATGAGCCACCAAATGCATCCGAGTGTCCCTTCTTTGCCATCCCCGATGGCACTGCTGTGTTCCACACCACGACACCACCAGACAACCCCGTTCACCGCCGCGTGGACCATGGACGCTGTGTGCCATTAAATTCACCGTCGGACCCGCCTAGAGTGTCGCGACGTTCAGACTGTTCCTCACCGCCCCACGCCTCACCATCAAGCCGTTGATCTTCGCCAGGAGGCAACGCACCGCCCCCTATCGTCGCCCATTCCATTAGCACGCTGTGCCGACGACAACGACGAGCTCCTCCCGTGCCCGTCGGTTCCCTTCAGGGACTATAAAAGGAGGCCACCCCCGTTCGATTTGAGCACACCATCTCACTCCCCACCTATCACTGATCACACCCACTCACCCCCGGAGCAAGGCGAGCACCAGGTGGCCGGAATTTCACCGGAGTCCGCCGCTATAGAGGACGAGAGGTGCCGTCGATTGGAGCCGCACCAGGAGAAGCTGCCGGTACCAGGAGGATTGTCGTCGTCGACTTTGTTGTTCGCCCCCATCACTGACCATCGACGGAGCCCCGGTGAGCCCCCGTCGACCCCCACTGATCGTGCTAGGGTTCAACCTCGCCGCGTCCTGTTCATGCGTGGATGATGAACCACAACCGTAGGATTAGAGCTAGATCGCACGGCCTAGATCACCCCGTAACGCTTCGCCACTCCCTGTCTCACTGACGAGTGGGCACAGCCACTTAACTAGCTCGCACGCGCTGTGCATAGTGGGCCGGCCCAGTTAAACCTCCCGTGCGACTCAGTAATTCAAATTTAGGTTTTTGCATTTAGTTCTAAACTTAGTTCTGTACCCAGATTCAAAAATCAACCCAGCTCGATTCACTAAACCAAAATGCATGAAACCAATTTTCATAGAAAGGTACTGGAGTGATTCATTCAAGCCCATTGGATTCAAACCAATTGTATTTGTAGATCACCCATGGTAAAAGTAACAAGGCATAAGCTTTTCAGCATTCAAATATTTTTCAAAATTCAACCGTAAAAGCTTTTGAGTTAATTCCAACTCTCAAAAATCATAATTAACAAGACCTTTCAGAATATATAAAAATATCTAGGTTTACTTACAGAAATATTGATCAAGTAATAAAAGAATGCCCCATAGGCCATTCTAGACATTTTATTTAATTGAAATAAAAAAGGTTAAACTTTATTAAATTGTGACACCACTTTAAATCACATTCCCATGTACTGAAATATGTGGTGATGACATGTGTCAACATGATCCCATGTTTGAGTTGGAGAATATTAAATCTTAAGTAGTTTTCAATGAGTAGAAATTACTTTTCTGAAATAAAATAAATAAGACAAGTGCTTTAATCTTTGTGATAATAGTGATGATGCTAGATCATCTAGTGTGAACCTTTGTGTGCTAAATAGAGTAGTTAAGAATTGTGTGGTGATTGTGTACCTCGTATTTATTTATAGACGCTAGTACAGACCAAGGATATAAGGAGGAAGGAGGATACTACGAGGAAGAAGCCGAGGAGAACTTCAACCACTGCTATGCACAAGGCAAGCTTATACTCATATCTTAGCAAGCTATTCACTTTGCAAGTTAACCCTTGCATGACAACTATACAAACTATATGCCTTAAGCATATGTGATTATACCCACTTGAGGATACCAAATCCCAGTTTTACTTGCAAGCTTAGTATTTCATTTCTTTATCAGAGCTTTCTATTGAGTTTACTTAGTGACTTGTAGGTTGTAGAAAGATATTTAAAGGTAGCATAAAGAGTATAAAACTTGACCTAAGTTAGATAATCTTGATGTCATCCTGAGGCATGAGATTGAACTTAGATGAGATACACTTGCTTATCACCCCTCATTAGTATTTACCCCCACCTGTATATGCTAGTGCTAAGCATAAAACATGATCAACTTTAGATGGGAATACTTGGTGAAAATGGTTATGAAAAACTTAGAATGATGAGTCATTCTACTGAAATGTTTCGACATGTGTTTTTGAACACCAGATGATTTTGATGATGAAAATATTAAGGCATGAGCCTTAGCCCTTTACAAAACTGATGGTTGTCTGGATGCGATACCATTCCAATTTTACCGTACGACCATAATACCCGAAAGTTGGGTAGGGCTTGACTAGAAATTTATATCCCTTCGTATGGGTTCCCTAAGGCCAAGGTTTGAGCTGAGGCTACCTTGTGAAGATTGTCCAATTGCAAGACCCAAGATGACAGCTTGGTCATGGTTGGGAGGCCAAACTCACAGAGAGGTGCCTATACTAGGCGGTAATTGAAAGGTTAGGATTGATTATCCGCATACTGAGTTTGGTGAATTCAGGATTTTTTTCTAATGGATGTATCGAATATTATGGTGAAAGTGTACCACCTCTGCAGAGTGTCAAACTATTCGAATAGCCGCGTCTGCGGTTATGGACAGTTGGAGTGGCCATATTGTTCCGTCACGATGTTTTCAAAATGACTTATGAAATAATTTATGACTTTGACTTGACCACAACAGGGTTGTGATATGAAATTCAAGTTCCCACTTAGGTGTTATAAAATTTTCAACTACCTTTCTTTGCTTCTAAACTTAGTTAAGGTAAATCTGGATTTTTGCAAAACAACCTAGCACCTAGCACTTCCTATGCAAAAACCACTTCACTTGTTAGTATTAGTTTGAGAGTACTTAAAGAGTACTCATGGCTTTGTCCCTGGCTATTCCCATGGCCAGACTATGAAGAGGACTATCAGGAGGATGGACAACAGGAAGGTTATGACAACTAGGATCATCTCCCATCGTCAGCATTGCCTGTGACCATGAAGATGGAGCCTCGCCCACGCTATCGTTATCATTACGTTATTTTCACTGCTTGAATTGTATTAAGGATGGATCATGAGATCCTTATTTGTTGTAAGACCTTATGTATTGTTTGTAACGGATGATGTACTGTGATATCCAATCTGTTATGTCTCGCAAAAATGGTAATCCTGGGATTGCGATGTATGTCATAATAGGCATCTAGGATTAAAAATTCGGGTGTTGACATATCTTTACATATCCCTGATCACCATAATTATGGCAAGCCCCAAGCATATGATCTTCTAGATATGGCACATCTTTAACTTGCACCACATTTCTTCTAACTCCATTTGGATGATGTCTTAAAGATACACATGAGGAACTCTATCTTCTTCTTCAAGACACCCTTAATCTTCTTTTCTTTATTCTTCTCCTTCATTACTTATTTCTTTATTATGTTGGTGTCTTAATGGTACACAAGAGGTATCACTCCATGTATTTTTCAAGACACACTTGCTATAGGCTCAACTCTCACATGACCAATCTTTGGATCACTCCTTGAACACCTTGGTCATCACATGATCTTATTCACTTTCTTCTTCTCCCAACCTTGAAGCTAACATATGGTTTAAGAATTTCCTATGGAAAATTCCTACAAGTAAAACTTGATACAAGCATTAGTCCATAGAGATTGTCATTAATTACCAAAACCATATATGGAGGCCCACATGCTCTTTCAGCCCGCAAATCATTCCTTAAACTTACATCTTGGTTAGATAATTTACCAAGCATAGCATCATGGTTCTCCGTTATTTTAACTAGGATATTATTTTTCTCATTTTGAGAATCCATAAAATACTTAAGAGTTTCTTGGATACTACCATTACTTGATGCCATATTATTATTATAATTACCTACAGGACTAGAATAGTGTTTCTGAAAATTCGGATTATAATTCTTCTTCCAAGCAGGGTTATAATCATTATGAGCTATAAAGTCTATTTCTTCAATATTTAATTCTGGGATAGCTCTTACCTGGGTTTACTTACCTTTGATGGCTAATATGAGCTCACCCAACTTAGCATTGAGTTCTTCATTTTCTTGAGGTGTGACGGAGTTTACCTTCTTTGTGTTTGATCTTTCCACATGTCATTGGGCATGGTTGTCTTGTATATTTTTTAGCAGCTGCTTTTCTTTGGTAATTTCTTTACCCATAAATGTTCCTCCAGCTGCAGTATCAAGCATAGACTTAGATACAGGGTTAAGAGCATTATAAAATAAATGGAGAATTAACCAATCTTCCATCCCATGGCTAGGACAGTTTCTCATGCATTCTTTCATTCTCTCCCATGCAAGCGCTAGTGGCTCGCACTCTTCCTGTCTAAAACCAGTAATATTAGATCTTAGTTGCATAGTCTTTGTAGGTGGAAAGAATTTAGTCATAAATAAAGAAGTGCATTCCACCCATGATGCAATAGTATTTCTAGGCAAAGATAGCAACCATTCTTTAGCTCTTCCTCTAAGAGAGAAAGGAAATAAGCGCAACTTGACCGCATCGGGGTCAACATCTTTAATGCGCATCATATCACATATTTCAGTGAAAAGTATTTAAGTGCATACCTGCATCCTCAATAGTAGAGCCTCAAAATTTATTCTGTTGAATCAAACTTAAATAATGGGGCTTAATTTCATAATCTTCAGTAGTAATTGCTAGCTGTGTAATAGGAGTACGTAAATAATCATTGTTGGGAGTTGCAAACTTCCCAAGATTCTTTTCAGCCATATTTCCTATGTTTTTGGATTTTCTTAAACAAATACTAATGATTGTAAAAATAAGAATTAAAATACTAACTAATTTTTTTGGTTTTTCAAATAAAAGTCTGAAAGCAAACTAACAAAATTCAAAACAAGAATTAAAACTAGCAAGGTTCCTAATAACCTCACCAGGGTAGTTATTGCTTCCCCGATAACGACGCTAGAAAAAGGGTTGATACCTTTGATCCGGATTACGGATGTAGTATAGTTCTTTTTCCGTAGTAGACCTAGGTTTATCGAATCCTCAGGAATCAGAAAGCGTAGTAAGGTTACTTAAATGGACTTTCGGGAGTTTTAGAATTCCTTTTGTGTTTTCACCGGACCAAGAGTTTGCGATCTTTTGTTGTTGTTGATGATGGAGAGAGACAGGTCCTGGGGCTTTCGGTTTCACCAGTAGCTGTGTAAAACATCTGATAAGAATAAAAGATAATAATAAAGTATGCATGTAATTGTTAGAGAAAGATAATTATATGTGGCAAGGTATCCATAATTGATATTGCCTCCGCAACCACTTATAGCAATATAGCAATAACCTACTAGTCTCATCCATAGAAGAAAGAGAACTAATTATATGCATAGTGACGTCACTGTTAATCCTAAGTAAATCCCTCACATATAGTCGTACTACCCCTTCTGTCACTAGGGTTCCCAACCTGTAGATCAGTCATTACTCACACTCCTATACCTAGATCAATCCTTGGGGTCTTGGGTACCTGACAAGTCCTTAGATTGAGGCAAGAGAGGGTACAATAATCATCATGTCATACAAACTAATACATGATCCCATCTATAATAAATAGCATGCACAGAAGCTACATGGCTAGGCCGAAGCCCTTAGCCCAAGGAGAATTACTCACACATAGAGATGAAATCAATAACCAAAAACATTGTAATGGAAATCATGAAATTGATAGAAAATAGTCTTACAATGTCGCCAATTGGAGATGAGATTGTAACATCCCAGCATTTAGGAACCAACGAAGGGTAGATTTAGGAATCTGTGAAATTGCATGCATTCATCTGTGAAAATGTGGGTAAATTTTTCGTCAAATAAAAACCTAAAGTGATCAAAGTTTCTTTCATACTTTGAGATTAGGTATAGTCTTGGAGAATGATTATTATAAACTATTGATATGATCTTTGTGGATTATTGTGTTTTGGGAAATGAAATTTGAATTTAAACTTGAGTGTTGGATTTATAATTCAAAAGGATTTAGAATTATGTTTGAGTATTTTGATTTATTCAAGAGTTGATAATTAGTAGCTCAAACTTTAAATAAATAACTTAATTAAGAAAAAGAGTATTTATTCCATAATTTTATTCAATAAAGAAGTTACAAAATGTAACTTATGAAAATGATCAAGAATCTTTACAATAGTAATGAAATAAAAGAAGAACCTTTATATATTGAGTAATAGTACAATCTTTATTACAAAAGAATAAAATAAAGATTACAAAAGAATAAAAGAAAGATTACAACTGACTATTCTATAAAGAAAAAGAAAACCTAATCTAAAGTCTTGAATCTTCAAGTCTTGTACCTGCAAAACAAAGCACAAACTAAAGAAAGAAAATTAAGGATTAAAATATACTACTCGTAATTGATAGTGTGTTGCAATGCTCACTTCTTCATCATTGAGTAATCTTTAAGGCAGTTTCACCAATATGAAAGAACTAGATCTTTCATAATTTTAAGCCATAAGTCAAATAAACAGCAAGAAGGGCAAGTTTCAAAAAAGTAAGTGTAACCAAATAAAAGTAACTTTCAGATCCAGCATATCCACAAGGTGCAAGCAGGCACACAGCAAAGACAATCAACTAATCAGATGGGGTGTGCATCGACACCCACAACAGCTCACACAAGTAAAAGGAGCAAGCACAAAGTGCACCCCACTAGTTCCTCTTGCATCTCGCACACCACACCAAGAACACACTCAGCTTAGCAAAGCCAAGCAAACCACCAGCCGCACTACACACACCAGATCATCCTAGCATCACAAGATGGTGACATAAGGAGGGGAGAATCAGGGGATAGCAAAGTCAAGCTCACCGGCTAGGAGGTGAAGGGCGATCAAGGTTAAGCTCACAGGAAATCAACAAAGAGCAGGAGCAGCACTAGGAGGTGAAGGACCAGATCACCAGATCACAATCAAGAAGATCAAGCCACCAGATCATCCAACAACCACCACAATTATCAACTATTGTAGTGAGTATCATAAACATCCACATATTTTGTTCATCTTATTCAAATAGAAAAGCATGTGTTGTTTTACAAGATTAACCTCTCAGTGATCACCCAAGTGGGGTGAACCTATCATAGAGGAAATTTGAAATATAAAGGCCAGTAGTAAACTCTACCAAATCCACTGAATCTCGCATCAAAGATCATATATCCCGTGATCATAAACAACTTATATATTCCAATATGTTCTCAAATAGCTTATAAAATTTGGGCACATCTCCTAATGGAGTAGCACCTCAGATTTCATAAACTATATGCACCAACATAAAGCTATAAGAAAACCAATCATTTTAGCCAACTAGGATCCAAGGTTCAGTGAACAACCTTGATACTTAAGCATATCTATGAGGGGCAACAAGATAGGAATCTAGCTCCTAAGCCTTAGACCAACATCATAGGCATTGATGCTTAAAGAAAGAAGCTTACAATTTATCTTTAACATATATCCAATCTTAAGCACTGACCATAGTAAAGCCCAGTAGTAGAATCACCACTTGTGTGTCATTCTAAGATGGTGTCACAAGAACAAATTCTAAAACCAAGCCAAACAATTACTTAGCTTTCATAAATAAACCAGCAAGGCAATAACTATCATTTTCCTGGCAACAATAACCAGGAATTAGGATCAACTTTATATGTACAGAGTGTTACTGTAAGAAACTAATTAGCCTCAATATGCACATGAATCCACAAGCCAACATTTAATGGTGTAGTGAATCACCATCGACAAGGTTACTATCCAAGATAGAGTAATCGACAAAGAGAGAAACACACTAAGCATCAACCTAACCAACCAGGTTTCACAGTTATATCATCAGCTTAACTAAGCTTTATCACCAATTAGAGGCAACAATACTTAACCACTAGCATCAGATCAACAATAACATCCGATAATCAAAACATGATAGAAAGCACTGAAGTGCAGTGAGCACAATCTTCACTAGGAATCACTACCAGATCAAATCATCATCTTACAAGCACAAAGAGGGATGAACCCTAGAACCAGGGAAGAACCCTAGAACCAGTATGAACCCTAATGAGGTATGGCCACTAGTTACACACACATGAACTCAGAGGAGGTAGAGGCACGGGTGATAACCAAGAACCAACTCACGTGGTCCTCAGAGAATAGTAGAGGAAGCATAGGGCCGATAAACACATCATGGCAGACGGGAGCACCCAAGGGGGTGTCATGACCACACCATGCCGAGGCAAAGAACCATGCCATGCTCGATGGCGAGGAACAACACCACAAAGACACGAGAGCAAAGAAGGGCAGCATTAAATAGCCACCCCAAACCCTAGGGTTTGGGACGGAGCCAGTCTTGCCATAGGAGGGCTCCAAATCCAAAACGAGTTGGACAGGAAGGTGGATCATGGTCGACAACCTCACCTGCACTACTCACTGGCATGCCATGGAGGACCACAACAAGTAGGCAAGATGGCGCACTCCATCGACCACGGGGACGAAGAGGAGAAGAGAGATGAGAACGAGAGGGTGACAGAGAGAGTGTGGGTTGGTTGGGCCAAGATTGTTTTGTTCGCCCTATGCCACAAGGGCCCAATAAACCCAACACGCTAGCCCAAATCACTTAAAGCCAGTTTTTAATAAATGAGAAAAGACCAAAATGCCCCTGAATTTAGATAAATTCTAGAAAATAAAATAAAAATCCAAAAATTATAATTAAAATATTTTTGGATTCAGAATAATCCAAACTATTCAAATAAATTAAGAAATAAAATTTTAGACATATAAATTTTATTAAGAATTTTGTAATATATATATTCCTTATGGAATTTTATAAAATTATTCTAAGACGATAAAAATAAATAAAAATCACTTTCATTATATAGTAATATTTTAGTATTTTAGAAAAATACTAAAAAAATATTTAATATCAATTTTTGGTATTTAAATAATAATTCTTAAAGGAATTATTAAATAAATAAAATGAAATAAAATAAAAGAATACAATATTCAATAAATATTAAAAAATAATATTTATAAATTCTTTATTATTAAAAGAATTTTTATAATTTAAATAATGGGGAAGAATACACACAAAGCTAAATAATGCATTACATTACTTTGCATAATCATTTTGCTTCTTTAAATATTGTCCTTACCGGGCAATAATGATGGTTTTGTAGACATAGAAGCTCAAGGTCCAGTGCAAGCATCCGACTTCACTACCTTGCAATCACAAGAAAAGTTCATCACTTTCTCATGTCCTTTGAAGAGTCATTATCAAAGTATTTTCAAATTGTGTGTTGTCATATATACTCCAAAGAAAGAAAATATTATTTTCACAAATAAAGAAATTTTAGATATCATCCTAAGTGATGATATAATGGAGCAAAAGAACTTAGGGTTCTATTTGCAATAGTGATGATCAATTAGGGACTTAATAACCCATGACATCAGTGATTCTAGCGCCGTATATCACACGTTAGCCATGAGATTTGGAATGGGACAAAGAAGTCAGTTGTATCTTCTTCCTCTCGCATGTAGCCAGATGTGCAGGTCGTGGTTGTTATCCTCGTAGCATGCATATTAATTGGTAATTCATAGAGGATATGCAGCATATGGGTGGGAACCCTCAACATCCCACGATAGTTCTGGCATCTAACGGTATGTACAAACCATTGCCGTAATTCAATATGTGGGCATGGTGTACACCAAGGAGGCATGCGAGGTCGCGAAGGGGGCAATGATTGGTTTGGATCACCTACTGGGCCCCACATCATGGAATTGTGGACAGGAAAGTACGCCTGATTGTGCAACAAGGAGTTGATCTCTCATGGGTAAAGTAACGCACCTCTGTAGAGTGTAAGAATTGTAACTTGTTACTCCCTGTTCCGGGAAGGTGCTACGAACGCGGCAGGAAAGGAACTCCATGAAAGTTCTGGTCAACCTGTGAAAGCTGATGGTCATAGATTTTCATAATAAAATCAATCTTTGAAGAAAGATTTACAAAAAATGCATAGTGCCTAGGACTTAAAGTCTGAGGTGGTAGTTAGAGCATCAAACTTCCCACCTTCCATATAATGAATTTGCTGGGTAACGCTGTTACTCATCCTTTCCTTTGACCCTTTACTTAGACTTTGAGGATTCCGAAGATATGCCAATGTATGCAGCCGAATGCCAAGAAGATGTGTTCTACGAGGATCCTGACCTGTCAGGAGATGTTGAAGGAGTGGATTACAAGATCCGCTATGGTGTCGATGACAACGAGTCCAACTAAGTATCGTAGTCAGTAGTAACCGAAGGAGCCGAGCAGCATGAACCATATAGAATAAGTTGCTGAGCTCAACTCCTAGTTGGAGTTGCTACGTTTGAATTCCACTGAAAGACTTTATATTTTGGATTGTAAGTTGAATCCTTTTGAAGTCTTGAACTTCTGGTATTGTAATAATAATAATGTGTGAATGTTTGTAATATGGACCCGCAATGTTTCTGTTGTACCACTCTGAGGGATGTGATATTTACTACACATGAAGTGTAATATGAACTTCTGGTGTTCTGTGGATGTCATGTCAACGACTATAGTGTATTACACATGAAGTGGTATGCTGGGTCACCGCAGTTGGTATCAGAGCAAATTGCTTTGATCTTAGGTTGGAAACCTAGTAAAGGGTATTACCTGTAGGAGTGTTTGGCAACGATAAAGAATTCTCTAAAAGAAATATGATGGGTATTCAAATGAGAATATTCTGTTATATGTCTTAGTACGATAATTCTTTGTTATGATGCAATATATTGGTTACTAATAAAAATATTTTTCTTATATATAGAGCTATGGCACCAAAGTTTCCAAAACAGACTTTGGTAAGGAAAGAGGAGACTCTTGATGATTATCAAGGATCATTCACTATCGTGGGAATGACCACGGTAGATGCTACAATCGGTAGCGAGTAGTAGAACATGGGGCAAGGGCGGCTAGCCATCTGCGGTGCGAGATGAGGGCGGAGACACAGGGTTTTACCCAGGTTCGGCCCCCCAGAGGGTAAAGACCTACTCCTGCTAGATTGTATTATGGTGGAAGTACAATGGGGCGAGCTCGACGGCTAGGCGGCGAGTCGCTTGGGTGGATGATAGAACGTATCCTCTATACGCCCTGTAGGGAGGTTTATATAGACTCACCCCCCTAGGGTTTACATATCTCAACCGAATCGCTAAGGTTTCAGACTGCTAACCTAATCCGACTGGGCCTATCTACTCTCCTAGGCCTTCAGCTTCCGCCGCTGGATCCACGCCAGTTTGATCCGGGGCCTGCCCGGTGCCCACTCGCCGCCTCGGGCTACCGGAACGCCCCGCTGTATACCCCGGTAGGCATATCCCCATTAGTAGTCCCTGAGGCCGTCGTCGATTAGTCGCAGGTGTTCGTTGGCAGTCGGAGTATACGGGTCCAATGCGAACGCCCAGTCGAATCGGTGGCGGGCTCCTGAATAAAGGAAAAAATAATTATTCTGGTCGCAATGACAGTAGTTAATCGGGTCGCAGCTCGGCGAACGGGTCGGCGAAGTATTTAGTCACTGTTGAAGTGATTGGGTCGGCGAGTCGAATGGATGAAGTTGGACCGTCAGACGCAGTCAAAACTAGCCGTTGGGATAATCCAACGGTAACTTTGGCGTAATCACCACGTAGTAACGGCTCCCTGATTTGGCGGGTAACAACCGCTATATAAAGGAAATGGCAGGCGATCGGGGAACCATTCCTTCGTCATTTCCTTCGATTTCGCCCATCTCCGTTTTCCTCCGCATCGCGATCCAATTGATCAAAAACCCTCCGACCTCCACGAATCTTTCCGCCAATGGCCCCCTCCACCGAGGCATGGGGCAGGTCCAAATGCACCAGAGCGCTACTGGCCTCCTTCGAGGAGGTCGATCCGCCCGCGGCAGTGGCGATCCCCGGCCGGGAGGTGACTCGATCCGCGCGAGGGAGAGTTCGCTTGCTTTACCAGCCATCTCGAACGGGGCGGGTTCCCACGCCTCTCTTCTTCCGGCGCAAGACGTTTCTACGGATCCAAATTGCCGGACTGGGCCCAAGACAAAGATCGAGCAGCTCGCCATTTTCATGGCGTTCATGAGTGCTACCGGCTGCAGGCCCCATTTCCCTATGGCAAGATCTGTTCCACGGGAGGATTAGTCGCGAAGAATCAGGCGGCCCAATGCTTGCTGCGGGTGGCCTGATGTTTCAGCTGAAGTCGAAGGCCTCCTTCTTCGACCTGATGCTGCCAGCCAAGGCGGCGAGCGAGTGGAAGAAGTCCTAGTTTTACGTCACCGAGGCGACTCCAGACGGCAAGGTAGCGATCCCCAAGTACTCCGCCAACCGGCCCGAACCACGCCGACTCCAGGTCGGCAAGCTCCCAGTGGACCAGAGGATGGTCGTGGACGAGATGCTTCATACCATCTGCGGCCTGAAGAAGAAGGGCCTTCAAACCATCAATCTTTACAATCGCTGGGTTCGACAATGACTGTTTCTCGCCCGCCGCGAGCACTACATGTATGAGTACGGGCAGGAGGACTCACGAAATCCCGCCTCGCCGAAAGTGGAAACTCGAGACTACGCCCCGCGCTGAAGAAGATCACCCAGCAATGCATTCGACGCCGGCTGGTCGCTTCACACCGCGAAGCATCCAGCCCCGACGGTAAGTCATTGTCTACCATTCACAACAAGCTTGATGCCGCGGTTATACTGACATTGTCTCATGCTCATCGCAGTTATTCCAAGTGGTGGAAGGGTGGCTTCCACCGCGACGACAAGAACTCGAGCTCGTCTGGCCCGTGACGGGCGAAGTCGCCTCGCCAAGGGCGGCGCTGGAGGACACGAGTGATGACGACGATGACGACGAGCCTGTGGAAGAAGCCGCCTGATGGTTCGCAAAACTCCGCGGCCAACATCAGCGCGAGATCGAGTAGAAGCCTCGAACGTCACGACGACAACGAGCTTCCCGAGCACACCTCGCGTCATGAGGCTACACCGTCAAAGAAGAAAAATAAGAATACGAAGGAAGCGAAGGCCCCACCAAAGAGGAAGACGAAGCCGGCGAAACAGGCATCTCCGCCTCATTCAGCGAGTAGTTCTGACGCCACTAGCCTGGCCAGGGATGAAGCGCCGCAGCGACAAAGAGCACCGTAATGCCACCGCTGGCCCTGAGTGAGGTACCTTAGCTCGCTTCCCCCATTCGCCCCGGGCCTTTTGGGTTGGGGGCTGCTCCAGCCACGGCAGCTTTGCCTCCCAGGAGAGCTCCTGCCGAAGTCATTTCGGAGGCTCCTGTCGTGGCCTCGTCGACAAAGAGGCCTTCCGTGTCTTGGGCGCATGATGTTTTGGAGATGGGCCTCATTGAAGCCGCGCCAATCGAGAAGCCGCCAAAGATCCGTATCGGGTTATGGTTCATACCACGCCAAGTGAGTTTGTTCACCGCCTTGCCTTTTCGCTGTACTTGGACCATTTTGTTCATGTAATCAACTCGCAGGACTGGAGTTAAAAATATAGGCCACCCGTCCGTGGCCAAAGTGTCGTCAGTCATCGTCGAGGAGGACCCCTCTCGGAAGAGGAAGGCTGATGAGGTCGTTGCCCCCGCAGATAGTGCCAAGAAGGCCAAGGGCGACGAGGTCGTCACGGTGTCTGACGACACGACGGTTGCTCCGAGTGGTCCTGCGATGGAGGCGGCCTTGAAGACCAAGGAGGATGCTTCCTCACCTGGGGCGGCCGAGCCGTCTTCGCTTGGTGCTGGCACATCCACCGCGACCTTCCCCCGCTTCATGGCCGAGCAGCGCGTGCGAGTGGTACCACGCCATCGAAGTCGCTGCATCTGGGTCGCTAAACGGAGATCGAGCAGCGCCGCGGGCACACTCGCTCTTCTCGTGATCCGTGGACGCTGCTATGCTTCATGGCATGCTTGGCGCAGCCATCCGTATGTCCACCCTCGAGGATCGCCACCAATTTCAGTAGTCGGATTCTTTTGGTGTTTTGTTTTTATTTCTAGCACCCAGTCCCCGAGTGCGCAATCGCTGAATTTCAGCGGGTGGGCACTTTAGGATTTTTGATCTCTATCCCCCGAGTGTCCGGGGCCGACTTTCGGGTGGGCACTTAGATTTTGATCTCCAGCCCCGAGTGTCCAGTCGCTGAATTTCAGCGGGTGGGCACTTAGGATTTCGTTGTTGCTAACTGTTTGATTTGCGCACAGGGCTTGCAGCGTGAATCAGCCAACCGGCTTGCTGCGAAGTGTCGCACGGAGAAGGAACTTGTTTCTGTCCAAGAGGCGAACAAGGGACTCCAGGCGATTGCTGCGAAGGCAGAGGAGGTCCGCCAGGGCCTTGTCCCGGCGAGTGAACTGACGGCGGCTCAATCTGTGTTGAGTTCGGCTGAGAAGCGGATCGCCGACCTTGAGCGCGAGCTTAAGGAATCGAAGGAGGAGGCGAGTTCAGCGGATGGGCGAGCCAAGGCTGCTGTTACGGCCGCCGCCAAGAGCGAAGGTCTCGACGCCTCGTTGCTGGGCTACAAGACGACTTCTCCTCTCTTCAAAGCTTCATCACGGGTCTTTGCCGCCCTTGATTGGTAAGTGTGCCTGTCGCAGTAAAAAGAGTCGCACCGTGTGATCTTTGTTGTACTCATCGCCACCCTCCGTCTACAGTGTCGGATTATCGATACTTAAGAGGCGCAATGACGACGACGCGCAGTTGTGTGGCCACTCCATCGACTCGCCATGTTGTCCGCAGCTTGCATCCGGGCATATCTTCAGGAGATGTCGCCTACGGAAGTGATTCCCAGCAACCTCGTCGAAGTATGGCGGTATCTGAAGAAGGCGCCGTCAGTCGTCGAGTTCATGACGCTGGTCGCTGCTCCGCCAGGGGTGGCGACGGCGCTTAGCTTGGGCTTGCCCACTTCCCGGAGGATTTCGATCTGGACGACGTGACGAGTGTCTACCCCTTGTCGACGGGCTCGGTGGAGATTACCGAGGTGCTGAAGCTGATGGACCGTGCCGCGGTATACTCCGATCGTGTCTGGGCGATGGGCGACCTCCTTCCTTATCAAGAGACGACCGTCGCACCCAACGATCCCGAGCCGCCCCACCGGGACTTCAAAGTCGAGCAGCCCTTTCGTGCGGCAATGGCGGGTGAGCTGACGACGTACCCATCGAACCCGTACACTCCCTTCATTCGCAACCGAAAGGGTGGCGGCGAGTTGACATCGAAGCCTGCGGAATAAAACATTATGCCCTGGGGCGTTAGTAGCAGTTCAGCCATTGGGCGCAACTTGTAATTTGTAAAAACTTTGGTCTGCTATAATGGGATTTCGCATTATTTTGTGAGTTGTCTTGCGATTTTGATTGATGATTGGACGAGTCCCCGAGCGCGTTCGCCCTTTTTATGGGGTTTACCTTGTTTGTTATGTGTTTGTGGTTTTGAGCATTTTGTTATTGAGGTCGACTCGCCCGATCTTGGAAAGCCAGTCGCAGGGCGACTCCCATGAGTGCTCTTTACTTCACCATTTTCCCTTGCGCGAACGAGGTCAGGTAACCGAGTCCCCGAGCGTGGTACTTGGTGGTTCTAGTCGCGGCTCTAGGGTGGGTGAGGATCAAGGCTGCAGTGAGCGTGATCACTCCGCCTCGCCTGCCGGGTCAGCCGCATGGCGAGTCCTCGGGCACGCCTCATACTTGGCGTTTCTCGTCAAGGCTGAACTGGTCGGGCCCCGAGCGTGGTACTTGGTCGCTCGAAGTCGCTGTGTCGAGGATGCGGAGGATCACGGTCGTGAGGAGCGAAGGCGCTTGTCTTGGCTCGTTAAGCCGCCGAGCTAGGCGACTCCAATGGGGCTCCGGTAGGCGTTGCGGACGCTACGAGTCCCGGGTAACCCAGTGCCCTCGTAATGCACTACTTGGCCGTGGCGATTGCTGTACCAGAGGTTGACTTCTGCAGTTAGCTTGGCGCTGTTATTACGAGTGCGAGTGGCACAAGACACGGAGAGTAGATGCAATTTGCGGTAACCGATATTTTATTTCATAGCTAGTGGAGAGTACATGTATGGAGTTCTAGGAGTAGAACTTCCGTAGGAGGTTTACATTCCACGGTCGCTGACTTCGAAGTTTCCTGCCTCCGCAGACGCCGGTGAGGTAGTAGGCGCCGCTGTTTAGTACTCGCCGATGGTGAATGGTCCTCCCACGGGGAGAGCTTGTGCATGCCCCTTCTTATCCGGATGAGGCGAGTACCGTGTCGCCTTTCCCCGAAGGTGCGAGTTCTCACCACGCTGGCTATGGTAGCGCGGAGTCCTTGCCGGTAGATGGCAGTGGGAGCGAAGCTAGGTCGCGGCTCGCCGAGTTGATCGACTCCATCCTCGGGCGTGCGAAGTTCGCTCGCAGCCTCCGTAGTGGACGACCCTTGGCGAAGTCGTTTCAGGGTCGGTGGGCATGATCGCCGGCGCCATACACCATGAAGAAGGGGTGAACCCCGCCGACCTTTTGACCGAGGTGCGGATACCCCAGATGACGGAGGGTAGCTCTGACTCAAAGACCCAGCACCCAGCGCGCCGAGTGGTACTTGGAGCCGTGGCTTCAGCCGTGGAGGATGCTCCGTTGGCCTGCTCCGCCTGGCCGTTGGACTGTGGGCGATCGAGGCAAGGTCGAAGTCGGATGTGATGTTCCTCGCAGAACTCGCCATGGCCTTTGGTGAAGTTGGTGCCGCTGTCCGTGATGATGCTGTTTGGGAAACCCGTAGCGATATATGAGCTCGCAGAGAACTTGGTGGCGGCCTTCCGTCGCATTTCGACTAGCTTGGCCTCCACCCACTTTGTGAATTTGTCGACCGCGACCAGGAGGTGGGTGAAGCCCGAGGGGCCTTTTTTGAAAGGGCCTACTATGTCCATACCCCACACAGCAATGGCCAGGTGATGGGGATTGTCTTGAGCGAGCTCGGCACGTGTCCGGTTGGCGATTTCGCACCCGCGCATCGCTGACAATGTCGACGGCGCTCGCATGCGGTGGGC
This sequence comes from Avena insularis, assembly GCA_023614405.1. NCBI lineage: Eukaryota > Viridiplantae > Streptophyta > Magnoliopsida > Poales > Poaceae > Avena > Avena insularis. Next base: position 37,490,864 of record CM042685.1, on the reverse strand, counting down.
CAAGAGAAGCCGTGTCGCATAGCCTTTGCGACTGTGGAGAGCGGGCGCCGCGCAGGTGGGCCGCGGGGCCGTCGGAGTGGATGTCGGAAGGATTTTGCGCCTTCAGCGGGTTGACGCAGCTGCTGGAACACGCCGTCATGTGCCGCCAAGGAATTCGCTGGCCGATGATGACGGCGATTTGCAGCGGCGGCTATCATCCGGTGTTCTGCTTGCCTGCCGGGCAAGGTGCCTCCTCCGATAGTAGGCGATGTATGGCGAGTCCAGTCTTCGCTCGGCGATGAGTGCGATTTAGGCTGCCTGCTGGTTGCAAGAGGACTCGGCGTCGATCTCCCTTGGGGGAGAGACGAAAGGCTTGGTGATGGTGTCGAGGAGGACGCCGGCGGGTGGTGCGAGTCGAGCCGAGCCGATGCGAGACAGTGTGTCGTCCTCCTCGTTCTTCCGCCTGTCGATCCACTCGACGGAATAGCCTGCGAAGTGTCCGCCCAGCTTGTTCACCGCCATGTATGCCGCCATGGCGGGGAGACGGCGTCAGGTACTAGCGACCGCCCGACGACAAGGTCGGAGTCTCCATAGCAGCGAGGGCGGTTGACATTCATCTCCGGGCGGCTCGCATGCCATGGAGTAGTGCCTCGATTCGCCATGTTGTTGGTGCAGGGGTGAAGTCGAGGCAGGACGAAGCGGAGCTTGTCGCCTTCTTCGGGAAGTCGACGATCTCGCCCTACGCTGTCGCATTCTTGGAGCCGCCGGGCGCAGCTCCAATAGTGGAGGTACGGCATTTTCTGCTGCTGGGCTCTTCTTCCGGGCGATGAAGTCCGCGAGCCTGCGATTTGATCGCTTGGCGTGGTTCATACTTGATGTTGTGGACGCCGATTTTGACGGCCCACTTGGCGATTTCTCGCCTCGCCTCACGGTTGCGGATGATGTCCCGCAACGGTGCCGAGGAGACGCACCATGATCGGTGCTCTCGAAGTAGTGCGCGTGCCATTGTGTTCAAGACCGCGATACCAATTTCTGGTATTGCGGGTATCGCACGACCCGGTGAGCACCTCGCTGATATAGTACACCGGTCGCTGTAACGGGCGCTCCTTTCCTTACTCTGGCCGCACGACGACCATGACGGCGCCGGGACGACGCTACCGAAGCCGCGACGCAGACCAGCATGGTTCTTTGTCGACGGGCGGCGAGTAGCAAAGGCGAGGAGCACCTTCTTGAGGTCGCGAGCGCCAGTCCGCTTCTCCTTGTCCCAATCGGAAGGGGTTCTCGCATCAAAGCGGTATAGGGCATCGCCGCCAATCGCTGGATGAAGCGAACCGAGAGCCGCGACCGCCCGCCAGCTTCTAGACGCCGCCAGTACTGGTTTGCCGGTAGAGGGATCGTGGTCGATCTTGTGGAGTTCGCCGATCCCGCCGCTTGGAGACGACGAGCCCAGTAGTTTCCGCCGGTACACCAAGGTGCATTTGCCTCGGTTTAGCTTTTATCTTTGTATTTCCACAGGTTGGCGTAATGTTTCCGCCAGGTCGGCGAGTAGGTCGCCCGCGAGCGGATTTCACTAACACGCCGCCAATGTAGACGTATATTGCGCCAATTTGGCTCGCAAGGCATTCTCGCATGCACCGGTAGGTCGCCCCGCGCTCTTGAGGCCGAAGGTCATGGCGTGTAGCGTATATTCGAATGGCGGATGAACGCCGTCTTTTCCTCGTCCTCGACAGCCATTTTGATCTGGTTGTACCCAGAGTAGGCATCGAGGAAACACAGCGACTCCGAACCCGCAGTGGAATCGATTATTTGGTCGATCCATGGGAGGACGAATTGCTCCTTCCAAAGGCGCTGTTTAAGCTTGTGTAGTCGACACATCCCTTCTAGGTCCCATTTTTCTTCTCGACCAGACTGGCTTTGCCACCACTTGAGTATTTGATTGGCGGATGAAGCCTCGGCAGCGAGTAGACGCCGCACCTCCTCGGCGTATGGCTCGGCGGCGCTTCATTGAAGGGCCGCAGTTGATCGCTGACAGTCGCACTTTGGGGTCGGCGTTGAGTTTGTGCTCAAAGAGTTCCCTAGGGACACCTGTGCATGCCGAGGGTTTATGCAAAGATGTCCCTGTTCACGGAGGAACTGGATGAGCGCTGGGCCTTCCTATGCTGGGCTCATGCCCACCCCATCGCCACCGCTGGCTGAGTCGCCGGGACCAGCTCGCTGACAAGGGTGTGCATCATTGCCTCAAAGGCTGAGGTGTTGCCGCCCGAGTTGGTCTTCTTGAGTATAGTGGGTCGTTGTTGTGACCCCGCCGCATACTTTCGAGCCTACGGTGGTTGGCCTCGCCGCGGCGATGACGGCGTGGGCGAAGTTCGGCCTTTTGGCCTCGCACCGGCCGCCATGTCGGGTCGCCGTATGGTGATGATGCCACGCGTCCGGAGCTCATCGCGCCAGACGCGTAGGGCGCCGCCATAAACTTGGCGAACGCCGCGCCCCAGACGCAGCGGTAGGGTCGCCGGCGTACCAGTCAAGACGATCCGCCGGTGCGGAAGTTTGCTGGTGTCAAGGTGACCGCAGCGCGACCTTGCCGATCGGGCACGCCTTCAGACCAGGGACGCTGCGGAACGTTGTGTAGGTCGTTCGACCATCGATCGGGAGCCGCAGCCATCAAGGTGTCCGGTGCAGGATGTTGATTGAGCTGCCACCATCCATCAATGTCTTGGGAGCCAGAGTCTCCCACCTTGGGCTTGACCACCAGGGCGACTCGCCCGGGTAATGGCGCGCGATGGTGGTCCCCGGCGGCTCCTGTGATGGTTGTTCACCAGTTGAGGAATCGGGAACGCCCACTGCCACCGCTGACGGCGATGGCGCTGGCGATGACCTTCTTCTCGCGGCTTCGTAAAGTTGAAGCCTGCGAAGGTGTGGAGCGAAATGGGCCACGCTGCCGAATTTTCCGCCATTTGGCGGTTGTTGTCGTGGTCCTCAAGGCCGCCAGGCCTTCTCGATCTCCTTGAGAGAGTGGCAGTCGGCGTGTCATGTGCGTGGCGGGCTTCCTTTCCTGCTGTGAAACACACAAGGTTGGTTAAGGAGGGCCGGGTCAACCTCTTGGTTTCGGCCAGAAGTTGCTGGGCACATCGCGCGGAAGTTCTCGGGTATTCAGCTGCGCTGCGTTTTCACAGGCTATCTAGTATTACGACGAAGTCGACCGCCATCACGGCGGGCGCTTGCCGGTGAGGCGAGTGTTGCTATAGCGTAGGTCGGACCGCCGCTCGTTGTCGCGCTGAAAGCGGCGCGACCAATTCGTATCTTTGGCGTATCTCAAGGAGGTCCCAGGTATGTTGTCGAAGTGTATGTATGCTCGCTTGAGCTTGGCGTAACCAAGGGCTCGTGTGAGCGGCACGCAGGTCTTGAAGCAGTGGATCGCGTGTCCGGTGGATGCCGACCGTTGTACCATAGTTCTTGCCACTGCTAACCCAGCTTCGGTCGACTTCATGGGTCCCCGGACGACCGCTCCAGGTCCTCGATGGTGGTGGCGCGGGTGTAGGAAACCTCGGCGCTGCCGACGAAAGTATGCCGCATATCTCTTCCTGAATCGATGCTATCTGTGGGGAGAGAGTGTTGATCCATCGCCGCACGCCCCTCCATCATCAGGGAGGTAGTGGGCGGCTAGCAGGTTGGTGTGGCCAGCCATCCCCATCGCCATGAGGTAGGTGTCCGCCACGGAGGGGCCGCACGAAGGGTTGTATTTCTCTATTTCCTTCGGCGCTTAGTTCGGGGTATTTTTCGCTTCGGATCATCGGTCCGCCATCGGGGCCCGAGTCGGCGAAGCATTCTATCGCTTGCCGCCGTGGCGATTGGTTAGGTGTGTCGCGAAATCGTCGGGCCGCGGCGCGTTAAAGCTTTGTTGTTGATGATGTGGGTGCGGGCGCCGACCGCCGACCGCTGGCGGCGCCAAAGTTGGTCGCTGGCCCGGGTCGCCAGGAGAGGTACGATTCGCTGGTCGGTGTTGGAGCTGTAGTGGTTCGGGTGGCGGGCATTGAGGGTGCTTGCCGCCAATGGACGGCCGCTTGAGGCCGCTCGCTGCCCGGCGAACGCGAGTACATCCGACCGTGAGTCGCACGCTTCGCTTTTGTTGCTCGACCGCTTTGGCGCAGCGGTGGCCTTGACGCATCGATCTGTAGGGCGCCATCACCGTGGCCGTGATGTTGTCGGCCGCTGCTCGCCCGCCACGAGGTTGTCCATCGGGTGGAGAACAGCGGTAGCCGCTCGTCTTCGCCTCCCGTGAGGAGATTACGATCCGCCGCTGGTCCTCGGGGTGCGCGTTGGGTGGAGGTGGGGCGCCGTCACGCCGCCGACCGGCGGGGCCGGCGCGTCCGGTGGCGCGTTTCGCAGAGTCGCGCTAGCCGCCACGCTGGCCGAAGCCGTTTCGCTATCGGTTCAGGGCGCTCGACGGTGGGTTCAGCGCGACCGATTCAGCCGCTGTGGTAACGTGACAGCCTCGCCACACCGCCGAGGGGAAATTTTTCGCCACGCTTGTTCCTTGCGGATCGCCTCCGCCAGCTCAGCGGAGTTCCTTGACCTCTTTTGCCGTATGCTAGGAGGATCGGTAGAGAAGGGATCTCCGGCGGAGCGGTGCCATGGCCATGTAGGTCGCGCGGCGCATAATCGTCCGCCGCTGAGATCGGCGGAGTTTTCCACCAGAGTCAAAGTCAAGATCCTGGCGATGGAGGGATCTCAAGTCTCCCACGCTGGAGACCTGGGTGATGGAGCTCAAGGGCGAAGCCGCCGATGATGGATCCGGGCGAGTGACGCTTGAGTCGCCAGTCATGCCGCCCTTGAGGGTCGCGTCTTCCGCGTCATGTGGTTTCGCCACGTCATTGCCAGGGCCGAGTTGTACTCGGAGGCGAGGCGGTGGATCGTAAGCACTTGGCTCTCGGAGAGTCGGTCGGCGCGGCGCGACTCACGGATGCGAGCCGAGTCCTCCGAGACGGCGACGCCGGTGAGGCCGACGAAGAGGCTGATCGTGTCAACTGGCAAGATTGGCGTGGTATGGACGGTCGCGCCGCTGGACGAAGCTGCTCGACAAGATCTAGAGCATCTCACCGATCGCTATCATGCGGCGGTGACCGACTGAATAGGGCAGATTGATCTCGCCGCAACACCGGCTAGACTGCCCAGCCCTAAGGCGCTCACTGCCGCTGCGGAATGACCACGGCAGATGCAAAGAATCGGCATCGAGTAGTAGAACATGGGGCAGGCGGCCACCATCTGCTAAGTAGATGAGGGCGAGACATGGTTTTACCTGTGTTCGCCCCTGAGGGTAAAGACCTACCTGCTAGATTGTATTATGGTGGAAGTATAATGGGGCGAGCTCGACGGCTAGGCGGCGAAGTCGCTGGGAGGATGATGGAACGTATCTCTCTACATTTCGTAGGGAGGTTTATATAGACTCACCTCCCTAGGGTTTACATATCTCAACCAATCCGCTAAGGTTTCGCACTCGCTAACCTAATCCGACCGGGCATATCTACTCTCCGGGCCTTTAGCTTCAATCTCTTGATCCACGCCAGGCCTTGATCCAGCCGTGGCCCCACAGCCCACTCGCCAGTTCGGGCGGGCTGAACGCCCCGCCGGGTATACCCTTTAGGAATATCCCCATCATTCATGTATCAACTTCTTAACTTTAAAGATTTTTAGTTGTCCAACTAAAATTCCATGAATACCATAACCTACTATGATGGTCGATGTTATCCAAGTATCGTGAGTATCCAACTTCCGCAGGAGCTTGATTGTATCACGACTACCTATAGGAGAAGGTAGGAGTCACTTAGCAGCACATCATATTGCTGTTGTGGAGGCAATAGCTAATATCCGGAGCATAAAGCCAAGGAGTTGGAAGGTGAAAGTACATTCTTTGTGATACCTCATGATTCTATAGACTCGAGCCTGTACCGATCATCTTACTTTGGTTAAGAAGCATCCTAAGTTAGCTTCCAAGTTTATGGATAGATACCTAACACTGCTGCATCTTTTATAAGACACATCAAGTGATTGTTGAAGATAAAAATGACATGTTAGAGGATCTAACTGATCCGGAAAGGAGGAAGCAGTTAGCATTCCAGTTGGAGAAGGAAGCGAGTAGTAGTACAAAACCTATCTTTAAAGATATACCTATAGATCCTGAATCTTTTACACCATATCCTTATTCACCAAGGCCTGAACCTATATATGATCCTACTGTGGATATGAGGTATGTAGTACCACAGGTTCGTGAGGATTTGCCTGATTCGTAACTTCCTATTGAGAATTCTGATGGTTGAGGATGGATCATATGAAGGATCTCATGAACACCAGATATCCATAGATGGTTCCGAAAATGTTGGACAATCTAGCTGATGGGTGCAAGAATTAACCCTAGTAACAGTAGTAGAAATGCCATGTTCATAAATAATCAGGTTGAAGAAGAAGATCCTGAGGAGAGAGTGTCTGAATCATCAACACCTTCTCAAAACCCAGGGAATATACATTATCTGGTGTTCAACTATCTTGCCGAAAGGAGCACCTGGGAAGCAGCAGATTCATGTGATTTAGTTGATTTACTCAAGGAATGAAGCCAGGAGATGCAAGTGGAGATAATGTTGAATATGTTTCAAGACTTTTCAGCTGAGTTGAGGGAGTCAATGCGCCAGGTTGAGTAATGACTCAAGTCCCGACACTTCAGATGCTGAATATGTTCTTCCGAAGGCCATTTGTTCCACAAATCAGGCGATTTAATGCCACATCATCACGGTTGGACATCGTGCATGTATGATGAGTGTAAGTTACTTACTAGAAGTAGGAAACTATTTAGAGGTATCGAGTACCATGTATTGTAATCCAAAAAAATAAGGAAGTAGATAAATAAGGAAGTGTATGATTATACCTATATGGTATATGTTGTAATGACTTTGTATTATTATGATATTGTAATGTATAATATGTGAAATGCATATTTGGATTTTCATTGTATGACTAGTTATGTGCGTAAAGTCCATCTTCAGTAACACATGTGCATGATGTAATTATGAGTATTCTTTGTGCGGACTAGGGTCATGGATACGTGGTGTAGATACCGAATTCGAATAGCATGCGATGAAACGTGAGGCCAAGAAGAAGGCCGAAGTGCATGCAGCGCAAAATGGTGAACATTACCACCACCACCACCACCAATGAGGCCATTAATGGAGCAAAACTTATGCAATGTATGCAAATGATGCAAGAGACCCAGTAACAAGTTCATGGAGAAGTTGTTGGGACGAAAGCAAATCAAAGGGCACCGAAGGTGGAGGGGTGAGTCTTCAGACTTCCGTAATGCAAGGTACTCTTTTGCATCACCGAACCAATGGATGCGTAAGATCATTAGTAGATACAGAAACTATTTAAAGATGAATACTTGAGGGCTGCAATGATGAGGAGAAATTGAGGTATGCAAACTCATCTTCCGATCGACTCCGATCAAAGATCATGGTGGGAAAACCAGTTAGCCATGCAAATGTACCAGTGAAGGAGTACACTGGAAGAGTTCAAATCTGCAGGATTCTCGTGAATATCATGTTCCGGGGAGAGTGTTATGAGTTGAAGCAGAGAGAATTTGAGGAGTTTCAAGAGGATATACTAGTGTCATGAAGTATATCCTGTGGAGTTTAGTCAACTCGTCTTCTATGCTCGAGGAAGATGTTAACATAAGAAGAGAAGCGGAAGAAGCGCTTCTTCAGTGGGTTAAATCCATTTGTGAGGATGCAAAGCAGTATGTTGGCTAATAAGCAAACTTATCAGCAATTGTTGCTGGATGCAAATTTATCACTTTCAAGATGACTACAAGAATGTCCAAGAGGATAGAGGAAGAGAGCCAAGAAGGAAAACCAAGAGAATTCGTGCAAGTAAACCTAAACCTAACTGGAGTTCAAACCCTCAACAAAGCCTCTCCACGTAACAATAACAATAACAATAATAACAAGGGCATGGTGGAAATCAATCCAATCCTAGGAGGAATGTTATTTTGTAAGAACGTGGGAATTCTGTGGCATTTGCAGAGAATGCAAAAGCTTGTAGTGATATGTTACTTATTGTACGGCTGGTGGTCAAGGGGCATATCAAGTCCGACTATCCTGAAAGCAAACCAATAGGTGGTTGGCCTACCAAGGAGGAGGACAAGCCATGGAGGAAATGGACAAACTTAATCAAGGAGGAAATAATGTCAATAACAACAATGGCAAGAGGAACAGATTTCCACTGGGAAGCCAAGACTTATGCTAACTCCTAGAGGAGGTGGATAATTCTGGAGCATGCAGGATAGGTATGCTCAATATCCTTACCAATCCCGCAAAGTTCTATTTTGATATCTGCAACTACTTCATTCATTTCAAGAATTGCTAGATAAATTCGGGATTAGAAGGGCAACGTGAGAAAACCGTATGACCATAGTTATGGGTGTGGGGAAATGTGGATTGCATACCACATTAAACAAGATCAAAGGTTATCTCGATCCAGGTTGTAATATGTTACTTTTGCGCACTTACGTGATTCCTTTGAAGGAATTGCAAGAGTCGAAAATGGACAAAATTGATGATGGAACATGGAGCTCAGATAAATTGTGAGAGAGAAAACGCTGCCTCAATCAAAACTCCAAGTGGAGTGAGTATAGTTTACCAAGCAGATAAACATAGTCACATCATGGTGGATCAGTAGTTAAACTCTAATGAAAGAGGTCAAATTGGAAGATATTCCCTGAAAGTAAATGAATTTTAAGATGTTTTTCTGCCCAGCAGAGCTACCGCAGAATGCCACCAGATCGAAATAGAGTTCACTATTGACCCAATTCCTGTGCACATCACCAATAGCTCAAGCACCCTATGGCAGATGGGGACCAAAAAGAATTAAAAGAACTCAAAGATAAAAATTGATGAGTTATCCCAAAAAGGATTTATTCAGAAAGTGTATCCTAGCGGGGGAAACAATCCGTGGGATCTTTTGTAGATAAAAGAGATGACGAAGTTGAAGGATGTGTGGAGATTATAGGAAATCAACAATGTTACCATCAAGAAGCTAAGTATCCTTTACCTGTGATTCAAGATTTGTCTGATCAAGTGAAAGGAGTTGGAGTATTTTCAAAAGACTCTAATTCTAAGATTTCCATACCTATCAAATAAAAATCAAGCCCTGGAGGATGTTCCTAAAGACAGCATTTGTCTCTCAAGATATGGACACTATTGACATATCAAAATGGTAGTACCTCATTTGGTTCGACCCTTAATGCACAAACAATATTCATGAATCTAATGAACAAAAATCTTCATGCCATATTTGACAATCAATTGGCCATAGTCTTCATTGATGATATTTGATATTCAAAGGATAAGGAATAGCATGCTAATCATTTGAGAATCGCATTGCGCATCTTTAAGAGTAAACAGGAAACTTTATGTGCTAAGTCTCGTAAGTGTGAATTTTGGCTAGATGAGTGCAGAATTCTCTACCATGTGGATCAAAGAAGATGAATCTGCTATAAATCCAATCTAAAGTTCAAATAAGCATTAGAGTGGACTGCACTCAACCAACGTGAAAAACAAATTACAAGGTTTCTTAGGGATGGATGGTTATTATCGAAGATTCATTGAAGGTTTATCTAAAATAGCCGGACCAATGGACCAAATTGTTAAGAAAGAAGGTCATACACCATTCATTTGGGATGAGAAGTGTGAAGCGTAGTTTTCAGGAGTTGAAGACCTCTGTGTTAACCATGTAGCCCAATCTTAGCAGCCCAAACAGGGAAAGACTTTACAAGAGCATCGTGATGCATCTAAAAGAAGGTTTTGGGTTGGTGTTAATCCAAGATCTAAAGTGATCGTTTTTTATGGTTCAAGACAATTGAAACCACATGAAGTCAAACTATCCAACCAAGGATTTAGGAATTAGCAGTGTAGTCTTTGCGCCGTACCGAAGGATGGAGTGCATTTTCTTTTGAAGGAGCCGATGTGAGTTATGCACCAACCATAAAAGTCTTAAATACTTTCTTCACCAAAAGGAGTTGAATATGCGTGACAGGTATGCTGGTTGGAATTTAATCAAGGACGGTTATGATCTAACAATCAATTCATACCTGTGGAAAGCAAATGTTGTAGCAGACATGCTTTAAGTGAAAAGAGTGCAGATATTCAGCCTAGTAATCGGAGAGCTACCAAAAGAAAGTTACAAATGGACTTGGAAAGATTAGAGCTTCAATTCATTAGAACAGAGAGGGTTCTTGGAGGATTGGCTACTATGCAGAAGTTACAAGAAAGTATGTGACAAAGGATCTTAAGCAGAAATTTTTAGACATCGCTGCAAGATCCTTTCATTGTTGAGGAAATTGAGGATATCTCTGTGGACAAAAGATCACGCTTTTTCACCTTGAGATTATGAGTCCCATGGTTTCTAAGACTGCCTCTGTGGTTTCAGTATGTGGACTCCAGATTCATGATGTCAAGTACTGTGAGAAGCACATGAAACATTATAATATATACATCTGTGAAGTAACCAAGATGTATATGGATTTGAAAGAATTATTCTAGTGAAATAACATGAAAAGGGATATTAAGCAACATGTATCTCTAATGCCATACTTGCCAAAGGGTGAAGGTTTAACATCAAAAGTAATAAAGAGGACCATTGCAACCCTTGGAAATTCTCAATGGAAGGGAGAAATAGGGTATGGATTTATCATGATTACCATGACACCCAAATGTATGGGATAAGGATATGGGTAATTGTATAGACCACCAAAGTGCACATTTTATTTTGTAAATCAGAAGGATATGCCAGAAGTTAGTGAAGTTTACATCAAAGAAATAGTAAGTAAGCATGAGTGCTCCAAAAAGACTTGAATCGAGCAGGGGATCGTTGTTTCATCTAGCATTTTAAAGCTAACAGGAAGCATTTGGTTCAAAGTTAGATTTTAGCATGTTTTATCATCTAGAGATGAGGGTCAAACAGAAGAACAAATCAAATACTTGTAGACAGTGTTAAGGGCTTCAGCATTAGATTTCTGAGGTTAATGCGAAGATCATCTACTATCAAGGTAATTTTCTACATAATAATAGCTATCAAGAGTATTCTAAAGGAAGTTCATCGGGGTTCTTTTTCGAAGGAAATGTAGATCACTAATAAGTTGGTATGAGCCCGAAGGAAGCAAGGAATTTGCTTGTACCATATCAAGGAAAACAAGATAGTATCGACAAGATCATGATGGGAACAAAATAGCTTCAAAGTAGGCGCAGAAAAAGTTATACTGACTAAATTCACAACAAGGGTATCCGTAAGTGGGAGACAGGTATATTTTGAATGCACAATGGTGCAAGCAAAGGTTCGGAGTTAAAGGAAAAATTGTCCAAGATATATCGGGCTATCTAAGATATCAAGTATTTAACAGACTAGTGATTAGGCTTTTGAGTTACCTCAAGATTGCTCTGTTCATAATATTTTCTAAATACAACTTCGTAAATGTTTGAAAGTTCCCCGATGATGTAATCATACATCAAGAGATATACTACAAGGATTTGACTTATGTTGAAAACCTTGCAAAATTCCTTAAAAGAAATCGAAAAGGTCAGAGGAACAGGCACCAAATGTAAGGTAAAAATAATTTCTTCCCCAAAGAGAATCCACTTCAGAAAGAAGAGGATTTAAGAAAAAGCCTATCTGGAACTATTATTCACAGACATTTCTATAAACTGGATGTCAATTCCATAAAGGTAGATCCCGTATTTAGGAACCAAATTAAGGTAGATTTAATCAGAAACGTATGCATTCATCCTGAAATGGGTAAATTTTTTTGCTACCAAACCTGAAGTGATCAAAGTTTTCATACTTTGAGTTAGGTATAGTCTTGGAGAATGATTATAAACTTCATATGATCTTTATGGATTAGTGTTTGGAAATGAAGTTTAATTTTAAACTTGGTGTTGGATTTATAATTTAAAAGGATTTAATTATGTTTTGAGTATTTTGATTATTGAGTTGATAATTAGTAGCTCAAACTTTAAAGAATAACCAATTAAGAAAAGAGTATTTATTCCATAATTTTATTCAATAAAGAAGTTACAAAATGTAACTTATGAAAATGATCAAGAATCTTTACAATAGTAATGAAATAAAAGAGGAACCTTTATATATTGAGTAATAGTACAATCTTTATTACAAAAGAATAAAATAAAGATTACAAAAGAATAAAAGAAAGATTACAAGTGACTATTCTATAAAGAAAAATAAAACCTAATCTAAAGTCTTGAATCTTCAAGTCTTGTACCTGCAAAACAAAACACAAACTAAAGAAAGAAAATTAAGGATTAAAATATGTACTCTCGAATTGATAGAGTTGCACTGCTCATTTCTTCATCATTGAGTAATCTTTAAAGGAAAGTTTCACCAATATGAAAGAACTAGATCTTTCATAATTTAAGCCATAATCCAAATAAACAGCAAGAAGGGGCAAGTTTCACCAGACAAGTAAGTGTAACCAGATAAAAGTAACTTTCATATCCAAAGCATACCCACAAGGTGTGCAGCAGGCACACAGGCAGCACAATCACCTAACTGCATGGGGTGTGCTGTCGACACAGCCACAACAGCTCACACAAGTAAAAGGAGGAAGCACAGCCGTGGGTAGCCCCACTAGTTCCTCTTTGCATCTTAGACACCACACCAAGAACAAACTCAGCTTAGCAAAGCCAAGCAAACCACCAGCCAGACCACACACCAGATCATCCTAGCATCACAAGATGGTGACATGAGGAGGGGGAGAATCAGGGGGATAGCAAGGTCAAGCTCACAGAAGCTAGGAGATGAAGGGAAGATCAAGGTCAAGCTCACAGGAAATCAACAGTAGAAGGAGCAGCACTAGGAGGTGAAGGACCAGATCAGGCCAGCAACACAATCAGTAAGATCAAGCCTCCAGATCAACCAACAACCACCACAATCATCAACTATTGTGGTGAGTATCATAAAACATCCACATATTCTGTTCATCTTATTCAAACAGAAAAGCATGTGTTGTTTTACAAGATTAACCTCTCAGTGATCACCCAAGTGGGGTGAACCTATCATAGAGGAAATTTGAAATATAAAGGCCAGTAGTAAACTCTACCAAATCCACCAGAATCTCAGACCAGCATCATAAATCCTGGTGATCATAAACAACTTATATATTCCAATATGTTCTCAAATAGCTTATAAAATTTGGGCACATCTCCTAATGGAGTAGCACCTCGGATTTCATAAAATATATGCACTAATATAAAGCTATAAAACCAATCATTTTAGCCAACTAGGATCCAAGGTTTAGTGAATAACCTTGATACTTAAGCATATCTATGAGGGACAACAAGATAGGAATCTAGCTCCTAAGCCTCAGACCAACATCATAGGCATAGATTCTTAAAAAAAGAAGCTTACAATTTATCTTTAACATATATCAATCTTAAGCACACCATAGTAAACCCAGTAGTAGAATCACCACTTGTGTGCCATTATAAGATGGTGTCACAAGAACAATTCTAAAACCAAGCCAAACAATTACTTAGCTTTCATAAATAAACCAAAGAATTAACTATCATTTTCCCCGAAATAATAACCAGAATCGTGATCAAGTTTATATGTAGTGTCATCAGAAGAAACTAATT